>OZ057416.1:38012412-40412412 GCA_964056705.1 Troilus luridus
AAAATTATCGTTAACATAATAACTAAACTAATCTGGCATAATAGTTTTAGTACGAATGGTAAATGTTAGAAAAGAGACCCATAAAGACTAAACATGCGCCAACACTAAACGAACGGAGGTTCTAAATTACTGTCGGAATACAAACATTTTAGAATCACCATTAACTATAAAATATTACGGATCCGGCCAATGTTTGATAGAGATAGACGGCCCATTGTAAGCAGCCATAGGCAATAAATTACATCACTGCACATTCATTGATCTTCTATTGAAGTATAAATGTCATCATGAATATTTCTATGAAAATACGCTCAATTTATAGCTTTGGTTTATGTCACCATTACAAAAACCTAGCAGCACACAAATATTTTTATTTATTTGTAAATAAATAACTTTAACAAATGAATGCGCTGCATTTACATTTTTTGTTTGTAAATACTTATTCAGAATGACTTATGTTTGTGTATTAAAAAGAAATATGTATAAAGATTTAAAATAAAGGTTTATTGTGATTCACTTTGATTTACAAAAGTTATGTTTTCATTGTTAAAAGGGGAAATTCCAGTATTTTTCTTATTTTTTTAAATTATCATAAAAATTCATAGACCATTGAATGCAAATGAGAGATAAATTCTGATCGAAGTCATTTCATAAGTGCAGTATTGTATGTAGTTTGTGGTTTTATTATCTTTTGGCGATGATCTTAAAAAACTAAATTGAATTCTTCAACAATACAATAAAAAAAATGTTCCAGTATAACTCATGAAGGATCTTGGGTTCAGTATATGGTAGATACTGGTAGAGACAGAATCTGTGCAGGGAGGTGATTTGTCCACGATCACGCTCAACCACCAGTTTTTTCGATAGATTACCGAGGCTGGGTGAACCCCACGAGGGTTTGTAGATCCCCTAGGGTCCATCTATGGCTGTTGATATATAAAATACTTCTTTATCTTCCACAGCTCTGTATTCGAATCCAGTACCTTCATCATATGAGATCAGCAGTTTACACACTTAGCTAACCCTACTAGATTATTTTTTATCAATATACAAAAAAAAATATCAAGTAATGTAATGTACTTTGAAAAATTCATAATGGCGAAAATCTAATGGAACTGATTAATTTAATGACACATCTTGTTCAATGGATTATGTTTTTCATTCTCGATTCCAAAGCTCATTATTTGTCTAAATCGTTTACTAAAAATATATATGTATATATATACATATATATATATATATATATATATATATATATATATATATATGTGTGTGTGTGTGTGTGTGTGTGTGTGTGTGTGTGTGTGTGTTTGCCATACTTTTTCCATATAAAATAAAAATAGTGGGTACTGTTTCAAGGACAACGGTTGAGCAGGGAGAATATGTGTCCCAGATCACGCACGACCACCAGGTTTCCCCCCTTATTTTTGGTCCCACTTTATAGAGTCTGGGTGAGCCTAGCGAGGTTCCATGATCCCACATGATCCAAACCCACTAACAGACCAAATAATATTAGTCTTGCCAGGAGTGGGATTTGAACCAGGATTTTTGTCATGGCAACTCAGTGCTCTACCACTGCGCCACTCCGCTCCCAAAATTATAAAATACCCGAGAGTAGGAAAACGTATGGTTAAATAAGGAAATGTGTGATTAGTTTAGTATAAATTTTTAATGAAAATCGTGATTACGATTTTCTCCTGATTTCCTATCAAGGAACTAGGTATAACGAAGTTTTTAATATACTTCTATTATTATCAAAGATTATTCTCCATAAAAAGACCATATTATTTTTCATTTTCCAGATTGTAATAAAATATTTTGTGTATTTTAAAAATTCATCTGTGACCTAGTATCAAAGATTTATAAGACGAGATGTCAAGGTAAAAACTTTGATGGTTGCGAGAGACTAGAGGAATTAAAAATTACTTTGGCCTGGGAATTCGAGAAGATCCCGTGGGGATGAATTCAAAATTCTCTCAGCACCCCTCCATGTCGAATCTATCTTCTCATTAATTCAACGCTAACAGAAGCTACATGAATGAGGGCCAAAATATCAAATTTTCAGTTTATTCGCTTATTAATTATTATTTCATTAAAAAACTTATCATGAGTTAGAGAAATACAGCGGCCGGGAAAGGATCCTATGGGATTTAGGACCCTCTGGGGGCTGGCCCAGCCTGTAAAGTGGGTACAAAAAAGGGGAGGAAATCTGGCGTTTGAGCATGGTCTAATTTTGCTACAATGGCATCAATCGTGGGGACTCACTATCCAATTTACTAGTTTGTTATTGTTTAATTATTTATGTTTATGAGTTTTATGTATTTATTAAGTTTTTAAATTCTATCTGTTTTGAAGACTCAGATTAAAAGGACAAATCACCTCGCGCACTATGTACTGAACCTCAGACCCTTCAATGGTTGCAGTGTTATAACGTATTTTTTTCTTTAGTGTAATGTAGCTTAAATGCATAGACTGCTGCTTTTAATGAAGGATACATCTTAAACTGTTCTAAATAAATACTTAATAGATATAGATTAGCGTACTCTTTTAAAAAAGAAAACTTGTTTCATACTTTTTTAACAACCGTTATTGAGCGGACGACACTAGATTCGGTACACAGGCGACGGTAAAATATAAATTAAAACAAAATAAACAGTCGAATATGAACTTCTGTTCAAGAAATAATTATGTCAAAGGCAGAGAAAAGCATTTTTTTTTTCATTAGGCATCCGATGGAAACTGCAGGTTAAAATTACTCCCGATTAAAATAATTTTCTTATCTAGTAACACTAGAATTACTAGAACAGTCTACAATTTGGATGATTCATTCGCATAGTGGGTTCATTAAATGGGTTCTACAGTGAATTTTAAGGCATTATTGTCCATACTACTTTTTGGGGGGAAACGGAGATATCCATCTGTAATGAACTAAAAATGAAATTTGTAGTTAGATAGAGAAATTGTATTGTTAATGGGAAATCTCAGCAGTGATCGAGATGTTGCAACCCAATCAATTCATATTCCCCGTTTCTGTAAACGTTATAGACTCGTGTACCGGAAGTGTTTAGGTTTTGTAAATTAATTCCCTCGAGATAGAAAGAAATTAGCAAATATGTCCACTAGGGCACAGCACCTTACAGGAGAGTACTGAAAATGTTTAGGCTATCGGGAATTTGAAGAACGGATTTTTCCAAATAAGTCAGAGTTTAAAGGCTAATACTGATGTGATCTGGCAGGAAAAATTATGAACTTTCTAGGTAAGAATATCTCTTATTACTGCTATCTGAATAGATTCCCATGTATTGCCAGATGGTAGTTGATGATAGAGCTAATAAATTTGGTCATTTCTTTTTATGGTTGTAACGACTCAATCTCTAAGTAGATGGTGTTCATTGATATATTGTTATTGTTAGTTACAGTATAATTAATATTATTAGTTGTTGGGTGTATCGTTTATTTTACTTTTACTTTATGAGGTGACTTAAATGCAAGTCCTCCTCAAACAAAATTGAAGCAACATTTGTGATATGGTATGGATCAAGAAAAACTTTCAGGGTTTTTTATTTATTTTTTTAATTCATTTATTGAAATTTACAACTGTATACAAAATACATCAAGTAAATAAAATGAGTGAATACATTGACATGAAAAGACAAGTTGAGAAACTACCAAGTGGTAGTACTCAAATAAAAAGTTCAGCTTAGAAGGTAACGAGGCCATCTTCTCTTCAGACGCCTCGGAGGATTATCAGGAATTTAAGAGGTTGCGAGGTTTGAAACTAGTGGGTTTGAGTGGAAATGAAGTTTGTCATGAAAAGATTAATATCGGATTCGGACCAAATCAGCAATAAACGGGACGTTAAGGTCATTATGGGTTACTTTGTTCGTAACAAAGTAAGGAGCATTTTCCGAAGGATTTTGGATTGTAAGGATTGAATACGAGAAGAATTCGATGGCTTAGTGGAGCCCACAGCTCTATTCCGTAAGTCCAAACGGGTCTAATGATTGTCATGTATATGAGTCTCTTGTAATTAATTGGAAGCTTAGAGCGTTTATCTAGTAAATGTTGAAGTAGCATATATTATTTCCTTCAGTATCTATCAGGTTTGCCAGAGGATCGACTACGTTGTTAGTTCATATCTGAATATGTATTTGGGTTTTAATATTTAACGAGAGTGGTTTACAAGTAGCCTGCAGATGATTTACAAAAAATAAATAAATATAGAGTACACTCAATGAGGTATGCCAATTAATAAAACAGTTAACAAGTGAAATAAATATAATATAATGAATAATAGAATGCTACAACGGTTATTCCATTCTAACATTGTTTATTAATGTCCTGTACTTTTTTCTCTCACTTGTCATATATTAACAACCTATTTTTAAAATTTTTGTATCTATATGTTCATCTTGGACATATTTCATCACTTCTTTTGTATAGTGTGAATTTCGGTCAAGAGAAAACTTACTGCTTATCACTTGAATGTTACTACAGTGTCATATCCATTTCTAGAATTTGCCTATAGGTTTGATATTTTTTTGTCGCAATAAATGATACAAACTAATGAATCCATAAATCTTAATGTTCAATTCAAAAGTACATTTAGTAATCTTTGTGAAGAATGTCTACGTAATCTATCTTATGTCAGTTCCATGGATGAATGCTATAAAAAAAATATAGGTAACTACACAAAAAATAGTACAAAGCGGTACATACATAGAAGAACAAAGCATTTATTATTGTAGAATACCAAATTATCTTATATTATTGTTATTGTTCATGTGGATGTATATAAGTTACTAAGAATGTATAGATACAATTTTTGTTTAATTTGATTATAATTTTTTTTTTCACTGCTGAAATTTTTTTTTTCTTTCATTGTATATGTGATTCTTTATAGATACATTGAAATTTGTCTATTAAGTTTTTGAGTTTGAGACTGGTCTGTTTTGTACACAATATAACTTTTGTGAATTGTACCAAATTATATTAGAAATAAATAAAAAATAAAAAAATGTATGTGTTATAAGTCTGAAAATAAATATATATATATATATATTTATAAAACATTAATATTTACAATTCTGAGTTGAGAACAGATAGAAGGTGAAGGAATATCCGAGATTTAAAAGAAAATGGAATACCACAAGAACCAGACGAAAAACCAGTTGGTGATCCACTCCAAACAATCTGATAGAACAAGAAAGGTTACAGAAAGAGGGTATAGAGGATTTTATTCTAGTATATAGTTGAAAATAAGATGATATATACAGTTTATTCAAAACTAGAATGCATGACGTAAAACAAATACAGGAAACCTAAAACCCAAATCATTGGTACAAGCTTTAATATTAAATATTTTAAAACAAAAAAGATAAAGAAAAATATTCAAATCCTAACTTTGAAATATAATAGGTTTAGTTACTTCTATGTAGGTAACTATAATTGCTTCATTTGTCGGTATGTTCTTTTAAAAATAATTAAACCTGGATTGTTCGTCCCACACAGTTTGAGCTAAAAATAAAAACTATCAGGACAACATTTTTAAACAGAATATATAATTGGTATCTAATGGGTTATGAAGTTAAATAAATATAAATTTTATTTGATATTTCATCATAAATGATGTGCATTATGTTATAATATATTAGATTGTGTAATATTATATCAGTTTGGGTTATATTATCTTATTTCAAAGTAACTTATCCATAAAAAAGATAATTAATTATCTCTAGGCGGGTCAGAAACGACTTAGTTTTAAGATTGACCAATTGCTCAGTGGTAGACCACTGAGTTGGCATGCCTAAGGCCCTGGGTTCAAATCCCGCTCGCTGGTGAACTTTTATTTAATCCGTTAGCGCCCTGAGATCTTATGGGATCTAGCCATGGTTGGATCCTGTAAGATCTGATGAACCCAGCCTCTATAAAGTCGGACCCTAAATAAGGCGGGATCTGGCGGTTGAGCGTGATCTAGAACAAATCACTTCACTACATAACTGTTGTTCAAGAAACAGCCCAGTCTCTTCCATGCACTGAGCCCCAGACCCTTCACGGGTTGTAGTGCTGCAGGTTTTTTTTTCTTTAAGATTTAATATTTACGTTTTATAAAGATCAACGGAGTTGAAACAAGAAAGATTGAAAGTTAAGAAAATACCCTATGAACATGATTATTTATTGTTTATTGTCATTGTGTAGGTAACATGTGTAGTTTATAATAACCAAATCCAAAAAATTCAATATCAGAAATTTAATTAATACAACTTATTTTAAGTTTATTCCGTAACGCCTTTATTTTATTATTTATAGAACTTTTAACAGTAAGATGAGAAGTATTAAAAAACTTTCTTCAAGAAACAAATTGGCAATGATTCCATTCCTAAAATAATAAACCAACGGAGGCGTAACGTAACACCGTAATACCCGCAACTTCCAAATTCTTCGCCTATTACTAAGCCCCCGTTTAATGAGCTAAACACACGAGATTGAGAGCTGTTGGTTCAAGTTGGGAGTGGAAGTTCCCTAAGCCCAGAAGCTTAAGAAGGAATTCGCAGAAGACGCTGAAAGGCGGAGCTAACTTGAAGGCCGGAAAGAAAAACTGTTTTTCCGTTTCACTTTTCACCGACGCCTCTTCCCTCAGAGCAGCAATCTGAGACACCGTAATATCTCAACCCCACTCAGCTTGTAATACATTTACTCCTCCCTCAGTCTCCTTGCCTTATTCTGTTATTTTTGTTTCAAAGTTTACTTCCAAGTTTAGTCGCTAAACCAGAGTTTCTATCTCCTCCTTTTATGATTGTTCTCCACTAACTCCGACTAGTAGTCTCTGATTTCACTTACAAAACTTCAACCTCCCCCTCTGATTTAAATCTTAAAACTTTTATGGCCTTCCTTTTGCCATCAATTGTGCTTTTGTTGTCCTTCCTTCCTTTGGAGGGCATACTGAATTCCAAAGGGCAATAATGAACGATCAAAACTTTCCCTTGATACAATATATAGCGAAGTAGAAGTATTTCTCCGTGTTAAGTAAATAAAGAGGGACTAGGAGAGGGGGCAGAGTTGATGTCCGAAAAAGTATGAAATTGCAATGATTTTTTTCACACACTTAGGAATGAGTGGAGTTTTTAACATTTAAGTTTTCGACTCGAATATAAACGATAATTTTAAAAATTATTTCGGTTCAGAGTTAGAAGGTTCTTCACTGTGCAGAAAATTCGCGGAGCTGTAGAGTCCAAAGTTCTAGGTAGAGAGAAAAGAAATTATCTAAGAATATATTATATTTTTCGAAATGTACTTTATTCTAATGATTTCCATATATATTAAGTAGGAATAAAAATGTTAAAAATTATAATTTTAAATGAAAAGTGTAGCGATTTCCTTGATAGTTAACGATAATTATTGAATCGTAGATTCAATAAACTCGAAATATAAGGAATAATTTTAAGAATTATTACCTCATTTCTAGTTTTAAATGAATAGTGCAGCGATTTTTATGATAGTTAACTATAATTATGGAATACTATATTCAATAAACTCGAAATATAAGGAATCGTTTTAAGAATAGCTTCGGTTCAGAGAACGGCCAACACTGAGACCGCCGTACAACGAACGGACCTGCACAGACCTGTAGAGTAGGGTGGGCCGAAAAAACATTTTTTTTATTTCGAAGCTGTAATAGCGCAGAAAAGTTGCGAATTATATAGACAAAAAAAATATTTTTTAAATTAAAATCGGTTGATATCTTTAGGCCGCACAAAGGCCATATTATAAAGTTTAAAAAGATAAGAAAAAAACGTCATTTTTTTAATTTTTGATTTAGATCTTTTCGTAATGTAATAGTTTGTAACGTATTTTAATACAGCCAAAGAACATTGTGTTTTATTTTAGTTTAGATCAGTTGATATCTTCCGGTCACGCATAAGCCCCAAAATTTGCCAAAATATGGAAAATTTCATATATTTACGCATTTGTGGTAATTGATAAATAATTAGTATTTAAATGTAATATCCGTAGTATTTCCACACGAGCTGATAACGAAGTAGAAAAAAAAGGATGCAAGAAGGAAAACAGTAAGAACATTCACTCCACCAAAAATCAACTTTAATGCGCAAGAATACTCAGAAATGATTTACTGGATGGACTGTGAATTATCTTCTCCCCCATTGTTGGCAGAAATCAGTGACGACGAGATCAAATCGCACATCGACAGTGACTCAATCCCTGACTGGAACATTATTTTCAAGCAATTCCCAGTTCATACGCAGGCTCTTGAACGCTGAGTAAAACTCGTCACGGAAGCCTCAGGAAAAGTTTGTGGAGCTGAATCTCGAGACGGATTTATAAAAACCATCCAGCTGTCCAGATCATCCATGCCTAACTTCACCAGCAAATCAGTCTTCAATGTACCTTCGGCTACAAAATAGAAAACAGTACTAATGGACGGACAGGTTCAATTAACATGGACTATTTATTCAGAACTCTGTATTTCTTTTTTATAAAAGTAGGTTTATTGTTAAAAACTATACTGTAACTTAAATATTTAAGCTTTTTAATATATAGCAAGTCGAAAAGTACTATGCCCGTTGTTACTGTTGTCAGCCACCATGGTATAGGCCTAACTATATTTTCTTCTGGAACGACCGGAAGTTGTTCATTTATTCACACCATAATAAACCACAATGTTCTTATGTTCAAAAATAAAAATACTGTAACTATTACGTTTAAAAAAAAGTATATTAAAGATATAAAAAATAACCGTAAAAATGTGAAATTTTCAATATTTTGGGGATTATGCGCGATCGAAAGATATCAACTGATCTAAACTCAATTAAAACATAATGTTTTTAGGCTTTATTTAAAGACGTTACAAATTATTACATTATGAAAACATCTAATTCAAAAATTTAAAAAAATGAAGTTTTTTCATATTTTGTGAAATTTTAGGGCCTATGCTAAAAATGTCAACCGATTTCGATAAAAACAATTCTTTTTTTTGTCTATATGATTCGCAACTTTTCCGTGCTATTCAACTTAAAATAAAATAAAGTGTTTTTTCGGCCCACCCTACTGTAGAGTCCAATGTTCAAAGTAGACAGAAAATGAAATATCTCCTTAGAATATATTCTTCTCTTCCAAATATACTTTAGTTTAATGATTTCCATACATATCGCGAAGGAATAGAAATGTAAAAAAATCATTATACATGCTCGAGCGCTTATGTAATGAAGATTAATCAAACAGGAAATATTAATTATTTAATAAATGGGCTATTACATTTCTAGTTTTAAATGAAAAGTGCAGCGATTTTCTTGATAGTTAACTATAATTATTAAAACGTTGATTCTATAAAATATAAATACTTAAAAGAATCATTTTAACAGTAGCTTCGATGTGCTTCGGTTCAGAAAACATACGAACCTGCACGGGACCTGTAGAGTCAAATCTTCAAAGTAAAGAAAACGAAATGGCATATTCTAGTTTACAAACTATACTCAATTTAATCATTTAATTCTATAATACGCGGTAATAAAAACGTTTTAAATAATTAAATGACCAACCTTAATTTATACAACGAAGAGATTTGAAATTTTTTTTTTTTTTTTTTTTATACCTTAATGTTAATAAAAATATTGAAATAAAAAATTAAATATACAGTCATTAGGACTGCCAAGAGAAGTGAAAACTTCAAACTATTGAATAATTGTAGTATTTTTTTTTAATTTCTGAATCAATTATAGTCTGAACCATTTAAATTTCATATTTGTATATGTTAAGGTCAGATGAAATAGTAACCTTATAAAATATTATTAGTTTTGATCATAAAAATTAAATAATTGTTTTCGTAAAAGAAAGAGCATTTTTACTTATTTTTCACATTTTATTTAATATAATAATTTAAATGTTTAATTTCATAATTGTTTAGAATAATTTAATTTAAAAGGTAATTTATTTGGTTTAGATATAAGTGTAATATTTGTAGTAAGTGTGAAAACATATGTTATTAAAGTGAAGAGAGAAAAACAAAAGAGAGTCGATCGGCTTTTGTTCGCTCCGGCTAGACCGAGCCAGTCAGTGTCGCCACGAGCCCTTAGCCGTGCACATCGTATGCTCTATAGAAGCCCAAAGTTGTGTTGTGTGAATTTGAAGAAGATACTAATTTGCTGCCCACCTGCAGGTGTAATTAGTTTAAACTTCGTCATAGATTCGACCAATTCGAATTGACCCAGTCGATCATTTCAACTTCTATTGTTTCACCATCTTCGCTCGCCCTGCCGACGAAAATCCTCTGTCGTCTCAACATCCAGCTCGCCCTGCCGAGAATCTACCATCTACTGGAAACTACTTCGACAGACAGATAAGAGTTTTCATTATTATATCATTTCAATTAGAAAACCGCATAAACATTCATTATTTTGTAATAGATTTTATTTGAACATTTTATTTATTTGTAATTTAATAGAGTTTAATTTATTATCGTAAGATTAAATAATAATTGTTTTCTTTTGTTATTAATTAGTTGTTTGTAATTTAGTTAATATTAGTAACTTCATTTCTCATTATAAAAGCGTTTAAATTGTTCTTTAATTTAATTAATTGTTTTTTTCATTCTCAAAATTATTAGTTATTTAATTTATGAAAATTGATTTATGTTATTAGTTTAATAAAAGGTTACATTCAAAATGACATGCGATCTGGTATAATTGAATCAGAAATTTATTTTCCTTATCCATTTCGGAGCTCTCATCGAAAGGTCCAATAACTATTTCGAGGTTGCTCAAACATAAAAATTGGTCCTCCGGCGGCCGGATCGCACGTCATTACTGGAACCGTTTCTAAATTGATATTATAATTTCTCTATCTTCTTTTACATTTTATTTTATTTGTTCTAATTTTGTGTGCACTCTTTAAAGGTTTTGTCCATTTTTTAATTTGATTAAATAATGGCCCCTAAATCAGACCTACGTAAAAACGAAACTAAATTATTCGATCTTGAAGACGAGATCGATTATTTATCTCAAAACATAATAGAAACGCGAAATATTGGATCCAATATCTCTACCCAGCCTCAAGATAAAAATTTATTTACAGCGCGATTATCACGGTTGGATTACACCTTTCGTACATTTTTAGAAAAAATTAAAGAGGCCCTCTCACTTGCCAAAATTCTTGAAGATGGATCAATAGATCGTTTCGACACACTTCGCTCTGAAACTACAAACCATTATTACGAAGCGTTGTCTTTTGGGATCGCTGGGGAGGGTGAAGTTGCCTCCAACCAATCCGGAAGTGCTGACCACAGTCAGCACAGTGTCGAATCTCATATTAAATTGCCAACCATTAACCTACCGTCTTTTAGTGGTATTATTTCGAATTGGGTGTCCTTCAAGGACACGTATTTATCATTAATTCACAATAATGCGAATTTGAGCAATATTCAAAAGTTTCATTATCTGAAGTCAGCCTTAAAGGGTCAGGCACTTCAAACCATCTCGACAATAGAATTGACCTCCGAAGGTTACGAACAAGCATGGGATGCTTTACAAAAGAAATTCGACAATAAGCGGATCCAAGCCACACACTACCTAGTCAATATGTTCAATTACAAACCTGGTACCAAATTCGATTTATGTTCCTTGGAAAATTTCTCCGAAGTTGTTTTGGAAAGTGCAGTTGCTTTTCGAAAATTGAATCTTCAGGACCCTTCCGGATTCATATTGCTTACCTATTGCTTGAGGCTACTCGATGCGAAAACTCGCGAGCGATTTGAGACTGAATTTGGATCCAAATCTGAAGTCCCCACTTTCGACGATTTTTTATCATTTATTCATCGGCAATGTTTTCAACTTCAAGCAGATTCGATAACCTCAAATTTCGGGCATAACTCACAAGGTTCATCAGTCAGTAGGCCCCAAAATATTGCCAAGCGAGTTTTTATGTCGACAGATAGTTCTAGCCCAGAAAATATTTGTCCTCTGTGTCAAGAAAAACACCGTTTATATCGATGCCCTCGCTTTCGCTCCCTAGAGCCCAATCAACGATTGAAGAAAGTAAAACAACTTAGGATTTGTTCCAATTGTTTATCGTCTGACCATCACCTACGTAAATGCACCTCTCCTAGGTCATGCTACCACTGCCATAAAAGACATCATTCGCTATTACATTTCCCATCATCAATCAGTGTTTCCGATAGTCAATCATCACGCCGCTTACATAATCCAATACCCAACGGTATGGTAAAAACGAGTGCGTTAACAGAAGAAAAATCAGATATCAAAACGGACAATAATGAATCTCTAAAAGGCTCGGTCTTATCTTCGTCATCCAAAACAGATGTCTCCGTTCTATTGGGGACAGCGATGGCAATGATAGAAGATAGCAATGGGCGGTTGGTCCCCATTAGGATCTTAATTGATAGTGGTTCTCAGCGTTCGTTCATTTCTTCAGCTTGCGTGCGAAGTTTAGGACTCAAGAAAAGAATCAATCCACAAGCTTTGAGGGGCTTCGGGGATAATCCGATACAAGGGGGTAACCACGAAACTTCGTGTGTCATAGTGCCTTGGAATGGTAAACAGCCTCGGCTTCGAACTAATGCTGTCATTATTTCCAAAATTACAGATAGAGTACCAGTTTGTCCAGTGCCGGCCTCTATAAATGAGTATTTCAAAAAATATACCTTGGCGGATAACTCCTTTGGGAATCCGGGCCCAGTAGATTTCCTATTAGGAGCCGATTTGTTTGGAGAAATCCTGTTGGGTGAATGTGTGAGGCGGGACGGATATCCTAGCGCCCTCCAGACGATTTTCGGATGGGTTATCATTGGACCTATACGATCTCATCCCACTCCACAAAATGAGTCGGTTTCACTATTTTCATCTTGTGACCAGTCAGAGGGAGCATTGAACAAAACATTGGAGAAATTTTGGGAAGTTGAAACGATTGCTTCCGCTATCAAACCTGATCCTCAAGATATCAAGGCGGAGGAACATTTTTGCTCAACTCATTCTCGAGAATCGAGTGGGCGTTATATTGTTCGATTACCATTTAAAGAGTTTCCTCCACCAGATCTGACTTGCTCTTATCACACTGCGTTACATCGGTTTCTTAAACTAGAGCACCGCCTTAATAAAATTCCTATTTTGAAAGGAAATTATTCAAAAATAATAGAGGACTATTTAAAGGAAGGCTACGTTTCCTCTGCTGCTGGTAAGGGTCGATATTTTTACCTCATCATTCGGTAATTAAAGACGATTCCTACGATAGAATCCGATTGGTATTTGACGCTTCGTCGTCTACAGAGCTTGGATCTCTAAATGACCATCTTCTGATTGGGCCTAAGCTTCAATTGGATATTAGGCACGTGCTCCTTAATTTCCGACGTTACCGAGTCGTTTTGGCCTCGGACATATGTCAAATGTTTTTACAGGTAGTAGTGCATCCAAATGACCTACCGTACCTACATTTTCTGTATCGCGCCGATGCGTCCAAACCCATTGAGGAGTATCAATTAAATAGGCTACCTTTCGGATTATCGTGCTCTCCGTATCTAGCGATACGCGTTTTACATCAACTGATAGCAGACGAAGGATCGACGTATCCTAGGGCCTCGGTTGCATTAACAGAAAACATATACGTAGATGACATTTTAACCGGGGCGAATACTGTTGAAGAGGCTCTCGGACTCCAATTCGAGATGATTGAATTGCTCAAGAAAGGAGGGTTTACCTTGAAGAAGTGGATGAGCAATTCCCCCGAACTTTTGCACTCAATAAGTGACACCCGTCAAGAAATGGTCCGATTTTCAGAACCAGGAGATAAATCTGTGAAATTATTGGGGATACAGTGGGAACCGGACAGTGACTGCCTATCCTATGATATTAAAGATAGCAAACCAGTTCTGACCAAAAGGGGCATTATGTCTGCCGTGGCGCGGATGTACGACCCTCTCGGTTACCTTGCGCCGGTAGTCTTTAAGGCCAAATCGTATTTGCAGCGGTTATGGAGCCTGAAACTGGATTGGGATATTCCTGTCCCACCGTCAATTGCCGCTGAATGTGAAGAATTTTTCAATTCCCTTCACTTGTTACAGTCGATTCAAATACCACGATGTGCTTTTCCACAAGACCCAATTCATGTCGCGCTCGTGGGATTTGCTGATGCATCAGACCTGGGATATGCCGCTGCTATCTACTTAAGAGTCCATTTCGCAGATAGTAGTGTAAATTCTCATTTACTTATTTCTAAAACGAGATTGGCCCCCCTAAAGACCTTATCAATTCCAAGACTGGAATTGTGCGCTGCGCTCCTGTTAGCACAAACCTTGAAATCAATTACGAACAGCGTCGAACATTTTTCCGTTGACTCAACGTATCTCTTCTCGGATTCAACGATTGTTCTTAGTTGGTTGCGTCTATCACCGCATACATTGAAAACATTTGTGGCGAATCGAGTAACCCACGTTCTAGAGATTACATCAGCTAATGACTGGTATCATGTCTCGTCCAAACAAAACCCTGCTGATTTGGCTTCGCGCGGACTATTACCTGCCGGTTTAACAAACAACCAGTTGTGGTGGAAGGGACCTGAATGGTTGATACACGACTTTTCGGTATGGCCAAATATCCATTTCAAGGAGCCCGTTCCCGTACCAGAAGTGAAGCCCCAGGCATTCGTCGGAACGAGCAAAGCATCTGATTCCTATCTTATCGATGTAATGGAGCGAGTTTCTTCGTTTGATAAATTAACAAGGTTATTTGCCTATATAGTCCGGTTTACAAACAATCTGAAACGTCACAAAAGGGATAGAAACCTGGGAACTCTAAATTTAGCGGAAATTGTTAAAGGAACTCAGCTACTAATAAAATGCGTTCAGCAGCATTATTTTCCAGCAGATTCCCAAATAGTCTGGCGTAATTTACGTTCCTTAGACCCATTCTTGGACCATAAAGGGATACTCAGGGTGGGCGGCCGTTTAAGGAACAGTCCCTTGCCCTACAACGCACGACACCCCATTTTACTTCCTCAGAAGGCACATTTGACTAAAGTGCTAATTGACCATTACCATAGAATGCATCTTCACCCCGGTCCACAACTGTTGCATTCCCTGCTGCAACGAAATTACTGGATAGTTTCAGCTCGGAGGACAATTCGCCACAGAGTTCACAAATGCAGTACCTGTTACAGATTTCGCTCAAAAAATTTTACTCCTCCTATGGCCGATCTTCCACCATCAAGATTTGAACAAGGAAGACCGTTTGTTGTAACAGGTGTAGACTATTGTGGTCCGTTTATCACTAAGGAGTTTAACAAACGGAAAAGTAATCAACAAAAATCTTACGTCTGCTTGAGCACCAGAGCAGTACATCTGGAGCTTGTGACACAACTGACGTCCGACGCATTCATTGCTTGCCTCAATAGATTTGTTTCCCGACGAGGATTACCATCCAAAATTCTATCCGACAATGCTACGAACTTTGTCGGTGCCAACAGATATCTGAAGGATCTTTATGAATGGCTGGCTCGTGAAGAAAATCAAAACAGCCTTAGATCTCATCTTCATTCCTTGAGGGTAGAATGGGAATTTAACCCCCCATCGGCTCCTCATTTCGGAGGTATTTGGGAAGCCGGGGTAAAATCCTTCAAACATCATTTGTTTCGAGTTCTCAAAGACCACGTCCTCACCTTCGAAGAGATGAATACTCTTGTCATAAAAATAGAAGCTGTCCTGAATTCGAGACCCCTTTACCCAATGTCTTCTTCTCCTGACGATATGGACGTGTTAACCCCAGGACACTTTATTATAGGCACTTCTTTATTAGCTGTTCCAGAGCCTGATTGTAGTGTTACTCCAACTAACCGATTATCGCGGTGGCAACTTTTGCAAAAATGTACTCAAGACCTTTGGAAGAGATGGAGGCGTGATTATTTGAACAGCCTTCAGCAGAGAGTTAAGTGGACCAATAAAGGGGACAATATTCGATTAAACGACTTAGTCCTACTAAAGGAACCTAATGTACCCCCATTGCAATGGCCAACCGGAAGAGTAGTGGAGGTCTTTCCAGGTAGTGATGGGATCATTCGCGTGGTACGCATTAGAATAGCAAATGGCGAATCTATTCGTCCAGTAACGAAATTAGCACCATTACTTTCCCTTGATTGATGTATGGTCTCTTATTAAATTTTTGCGCACAGTCAAAAATTGGTGGGCGGTGTGTTAAGGTCAGATGAAATAGTAACCTTATAAAATATTATTAGTTTTGATCATAAAAATTAAATAATTGTTTTCGTAAAAGAAAGAGCATTTTTACTTATTTTTCACATTTTATTTAATATAATAATTTAAATGTTTAATTTCATAATTGTTTAGAATAATTTAATTTAAAAGGTAATTTATTTGGTTTAGATATAAGTGTAATATTTGTAGTAAGTGTGAAAACATATGTTATTAAAGTGAAGAGAGAAAAACAAAAGAGAGTCGATCGGCTTTTGTTCGCTCCGGCTAGACCGAGCCAGTCAGTGTCGCCACGAGCCCTTAGCCGTGCACATCGTATGCTCTATAGAAGCCCAAAGTTGTGTTGTGTGAATTTGAAGAAGATACTAATTTGCTGCCCACCTGCAGGTGTAATTAGTTTAAACTTCGTCATAGATTCGACCAATTCGAATTGACCCAGTCGATCATTTCAACTTCTATTGTTTCACCATCTTCGCTCGCCCTGCCGACGAAAATCCTCTGTCGTCTCAACATCCAGCTCGCCCTGCCGAGAATCTACCATCTACTGGAAACTACTTCGACAGACAGATAAGAGTTTTCATTATTATATCATTTCAATTAGAAAACCGCATAAACATTCATTATTTTGTAATAGATTTTATTTGAACATTTTATTTATTTGTAATTTAATAGAGTTTAATTTATTATCGTAAGATTAAATAATAATTGTTTTCTTTTGTTATTAATTAGTTGTTTGTAATTTAGTTAATATTAGTAACTTCATTTCTCATTATAAAAGCGTTTAAATTGTTCTTTAATTTAATTAATTGTTTTTTCATTCTCAAAATTATTAGTTATTTAATTTATGAAAATTGATTTATGTTATTAGTTTAATAAAAGGTTACATTCAAAATGACATGCGATCTGGTATAATTGAATCAGAAATTTATTTTCCTTATCCATTTCGGAGCTCTCATCGAAAGGTCCAATAACTATTTCGAGGTTGCTCAAACATAAAAATTGGTCCTCCGGCGGCCGGATCGCACGTCATTACTGGAACCGTTTCTAAATTGATATTATAATTTCTCTATCTTCTTTTACATTTTATTTTATTTGTTCTAATTTTGTGTGCACTCTTTAAAGGTTTTGTCCATTTTTTAATTTGATTAAATAATGGCCCCTAAATCAGACCTACGTAAAAACGAAACTAAATTATTCGATCTTGAAGACGAGATCGATTATTTATCTCAAAACATAATAGAAACGCGAAATATTGGATCCAATATCTCTACCCAGCCTCAAGATAAAAATTTATTTACAGCGCGATTATCACGGTTGGATTACACCTTTCGTACATTTTTAGAAAAAATTAAAGAGGCCCTCTCACTTGCCAAAATTCTTGAAGATGGATCAATAGATCGTTTCGACACACTTCGCTCTGAAACTACAAACCATTATTACGAAGCGTTGTCTTTTGGGATCGCTGGGGAGGGTGAAGTTGCCTCCAACCAATCCGGAAGTGCTGACCACAGTCAGCACAGTGTCGAATCTCATATTAAATTGCCAACCATTAACCTACCGTCTTTTAGTGGTATTATTTCGAATTGGGTGTCCTTCAAGGACACGTATTTATCATTAATTCACAATAATGCGAATTTGAGCAATATTCAAAAGTTTCATTATCTGAAGTCAGCCTTAAAGGGTCAGGCACTTCAAACCATCTCGACAATAGAATTGACCTCCGAAGGTTACGAACAAGCATGGGATGCTTTACAAAAGAAATTCGACAATAAGCGGATCCAAGCCACACACTACCTAGTCAATATGTTCAATTACAAACCTGGTACCAAATTCGATTTATGTTCCTTGGAAAATTTCTCCGAAGTTGTTTTGGAAAGTGCAGTTGCTTTTCGAAAATTGAATCTTCAGGGCCCTTCCGGATTCATATTGCTTACCTATTGCTTGAGGCTACTCGATGCGAAAACTCGCGAGCGATTTGAGACTGAATTTGGATCCAAATCTGAAGTCCCCACTTTCGACGATTTTTTATCATTTATTCATCGGCAATGTTTTCAACTTCAAGCAGATTCGATAACCTCAAATTTCGGGCATAACTCACAAGGTTCATCAGTCAGTAGGCCCCAAAATATTGCCAAGCGAGTTTTTATGTCGACAGATAGTTCTAGCCCAGAAAATATTTGTCCTCTGTGTCAAGAAAAACACCGTTTATATCGATGCCCTCGCTTTCGCTCCCTAGAGCCCAATCAACGATTGAAGAAAGTAAAACAACTTAGGATTTGTTCCAATTGTTTATCGTCTGACCATCACCTACGTAAATGCACCTCTCCTAGGTCATGCTACCACTGCCATAAAAGACATCATTCGCTATTACATTTCCCATCATCAATCAGTGTTTCCGATAGTCAATCATCACGCCGCTTACATAATCCAATACCCAACGGTATGGTAAAAACGAGTGCGTTAACAGAAGAAAAATCAGATATCAAAACGGACAATAATGAATCTCTAAAAGGCTCGGTCTTATCTTCGTCATCCAAAACAGATGTCTCCGTTCTATTGGGGACAGCGATGGCAATGATAGAAGATAGCAATGGGCGGTTGGTCCCCATTAGGATCTTAATTGATAGTGGTTCTCAGCGTTCGTTCATTTCTTCAGCTTGCGTGCGAAGTTTAGGACTCAAGAAAAGAATCAATCCACAAGCTTTGAGGGGCTTCGGGGATAATCCGATACAAGGGGGTAACCACGAAACTTCGTGTGTCATAGTGCCTTGGAATGGTAAACAGCCTCGGCTTCGAACTAATGCTGTCATTATTTCCAAAATTACAGATAGAGTACCAGTTTGTCCAGTGCCGGCCTCTATAAATGAGTATTTCAAAAAATATACCTTGGCGGATAACTCCTTTGGGAATCCGGGCCCAGTAGATTTCCTATTAGGAGCCGATTTGTTTGGAGAAATCCTGTTGGGTGAATGTGTGAGGCGGGACGGATATCCTAGCGCCCTCCAGACGATTTTCGGATGGGTTATCATTGGACCTATACGATCTCATCCCACTCCACAAAATGAGTCGGTTTCACTATTTTCATCTTGTGACCAGTCAGAGGGAGCATTGAACAAAACATTGGAGAAATTTTGGGAAGTTGAAACGATTGCTTCCGCTATCAAACCTGATCCTCAAGATATCAAGGCGGAGGAACATTTTTGCTCAACTCATTCTCGAGAATCGAGTGGGCGTTATATTGTTCGATTACCATTTAAAGAGTTTCCTCCACCAGATCTGACTTGCTCTTATCACACTGCGTTACATCGGTTTCTTAAACTAGAGCACCGCCTTAATAAAATTCCTATTTTGAAAGGAAATTATTCAAAAATAATAGAGGACTATTTAAAGGAAGGCTACGTTTCCTCTGCTGCTGGTAAGGGTCGATATTTTTACCTCATCATTCGGTAATTAAAGACGATTCCTACGATAGAATCCGATTGGTATTTGACGCTTCGTCGTCTACAGAGCTTGGATCTCTAAATGACCATCTTCTGATTGGGCCTAAGCTTCAATTGGATATTAGGCACGTGCTCCTTAATTTCCGACGTTACCGAGTCGTTTTGGCCTCGGACATATGTCAAATGTTTTTACAGGTAGTAGTGCATCCAAATGACCTACCGTACCTACATTTTCTGTATCGCGCCGATGCGTCCAAACCCATTGAGGAGTATCAATTAAATAGGCTACCTTTCGGATTATCGTGCTCTCCGTATCTAGCGATACGCGTTTTACATCAACTGATAGCAGACGAAGGATCGACGTATCCTAGGGCCTCGGTTGCATTAACAGAAAACATATACGTAGATGACATTTTAACCGGGGCGAATACTGTTGAAGAGGCTCTCGGACTCCAATTCGAGATGATTGAATTGCTCAAGAAAGGAGGGTTTACCTTGAAGAAGTGGATGAGCAATTCCCCCGAACTTTTGCACTCAATAAGTGACACCCGTCAAGAAATGGTCCGATTTTCAGAACCAGGAGATAAATCTGTGAAATTATTGGGGATACAGTGGGAACCGGACAGTGACTGCCTATCCTATGATATTAAAGATAGCAAACCAGTTCTGACCAAAAGGGGCATTATGTCTGCCGTGGCGCGGATGTACGACCCTCTCGGTTACCTTGCGCCGGTAGTCTTTAAGGCCAAATCGTATTTGCAGCGGTTATGGAGCCTGAAACTGGATTGGGATATTCCTGTCCCACCGTCAATTGCCGCTGAATGTGAAGAATTTTTCAATTCCCTTCACTTGTTACAGTCGATTCAAATACCACGATGTGCTTTTCCACAAGACCCAATTCATGTCGCGCTCGTGGGATTTGCTGATGCATCAGACCTGGGATATGCCGCTGCTATCTACTTAAGAGTCCATTTCGCAGATAGTAGTGTAAATTCTCATTTACTTATTTCTAAAACGAGATTGGCCCCCCTAAAGACCTTATCAATTCCAAGACTGGAATTGTGCGCTGCGCTCCTGTTAGCACAAACCTTGAAATCAATTACGAACAGCGTCGAACATTTTTCCGTTGACTCAACGTATCTCTTCTCGGATTCAACGATTGTTCTTAGTTGGTTGCGTCTATCACCGCATACATTGAAAACATTTGTGGCGAATCGAGTAACCCACGTTCTAGAGATTACATCAGCTAATGACTGGTATCATGTCTCGTCCAAACAAAACCCTGCTGATTTGGCTTCGCGCGGACTATTACCTGCCGGTTTAACAAACAACCAGTTGTGGTGGAAGGGACCTGAATGGTTGATACACGACTTTTCGGTATGGCCAAATATCCATTTCAAGGAGCCCGTTCCCGTACCAGAAGTGAAGCCCCAGGCATTCGTCGGAACGAGCAAAGCATCTGATTCCTATCTTATCGATGTAATGGAGCGAGTTTCTTCGTTTGATAAATTAACAAGGTTATTTGCCTATATAGTCCGGTTTACAAACAATCTGAAACGTCACAAAAGGGATAGAAACCTGGGAACTCTAAATTTAGCGGAAATTGTTAAAGGAACTCAGCTACTAATAAAATGCGTTCAGCAGCATTATTTTCCAGCAGATTCCCAAATAGTCTGGCGTAATTTACGTTCCTTAGACCCATTCTTGGACCATAAAGGGATACTCAGGGTGGGCGGCCGTTTAAGGAACAGTCCCTTGCCCTACAACGCACGACACCCCATTTTACTTCCTCAGAAGGCACATTTGACTAAAGTGCTAATTGACCATTACCATAGAATGCATCTTCACCCCGGTCCACAACTGTTGCATTCCCTGCTGCAACGAAATTACTGGATAGTTTCAGCTCGGAGGACAATTCGCCACAGAGTTCACAAATGCAGTACCTGTTACAGATTTCGCTCAAAAAATTTTACTCCTCCTATGGCCGATCTTCCACCATCAAGATTTGAACAAGGAAGACCGTTTGTTGTAACAGGTGTAGACTATTGTGGTCCGTTTATCACTAAGGAGTTTAACAAACGGAAAAGTAATCAACAAAAATCTTACGTCTGCTTGAGCACCAGAGCAGTACATCTGGAGCTTGTGACACAACTGACGTCCGACGCATTCATTGCTTGCCTCAATAGATTTGTTTCCCGACGAGGATTACCATCCAAAATTCTATCCGACAATGCTACGAACTTTGTCGGTGCCAACAGATATCTGAAGGATCTTTATGAATGGCTGGCTCGTGAAGAAAATCAAAACAGCCTTAGATCTCATCTTCATTCCTTGAGGGTAGAATGGGAATTTAACCCCCCATCGGCTCCTCATTTCGGAGGTATTTGGGAAGCCGGGGTAAAATCCTTCAAACATCATTTGTTTCGAGTTCTCAAAGACCACGTCCTCACCTTCGAAGAGATGAATACTCTTGTCATAAAAATAGAAGCTGTCCTGAATTCGAGACCCCTTTACCCAATGTCTTCTTCTCCTGACGATATGGACGTGTTAACCCCAGGACACTTTATTATAGGCACTTCTTTATTAGCTGTTCCAGAGCCTGATTGTAGTGTTACTCCAACTAACCGATTATCGCGGTGGCAACTTTTGCAAAAATGTACTCAAGACCTTTGGAAGAGATGGAGGCGTGATTATTTGAACAGCCTTCAGCAGAGAGTTAAGTGGACCAATAAAGGGGACAATATTCGATTAAACGACTTAGTCCTACTAAAGGAACCTAATGTACCCCCATTGCAATGGCCAACCGGAAGAGTAGTGGAGGTCTTTCCAGGTAGTGATGGGATCATTCGCGTGGTACGCATTAGAATAGCAAATGGCGAATCTATTCGTCCAGTAACGAAATTAGCACCATTACTTTCCCTTGATTGATGTATGGTCTCTTATTAAATTTTTGCGCACAGTCAAAAATTGGTGGGCGGTGTGTTAAGGTCAGATGAAATAGTAACCTTATAAAATATTATTAGTTTTGATCATAAAAATTAAATAATTGTTTTCGTAAAAGAAAGAGCATTTTTACTTATTTTTCACATTTTATTTAATATAATAATTTAAATGTTTAATTTCATAATTGTTTAGAATAATTTAATTTAAAAGGTAATTTATTTGGTTTAGATATAAGTGTAATATTTGTAGTAAGTGTGAAAACATATGTTATTAAAGTGAAGAGAGAAAAACAAAAGAGAGTCGATCGGCTTTTGTTCGCTCCGGCTAGACCGAGCCAGTCAGTGTCGCCACGAGCCCTTAGCCGTGCACATCGTATGCTCTATAGAAGCCCAAAGTTGTGTTGTGTGAATTTGAAGAAGATACTAATTTGCTGCCCACCTGCAGGTGTAATTAGTTTAAACTTCGTCATAGATTCGACCAATTCGAATTGACCCAGTCGATCATTTCAACTTCTATTGTTTCACCATCTTCGCTCGCCCTGCCGACGAAAATCCTCTGTCGTCTCAACATCCAGCTCGCCCTGCCGAGAATCTACCATCTACTGGAAACTACTTCGACAGACAGATAAGAGTTTTCATTATTATATCATTTCAATTAGAAAACCGCATAAACATTCATTATTTTGTAATAGATTTTATTTGAACATTTTATTTATTTGTAATTTAATAGAGTTTAATTTATTATCGTAAGATTAAATAATAATTGTTTTCTTTTGTTATTAATTAGTTGTTTGTAATTTAGTTAATATTAGTAACTTCATTTCTCATTATAAAAGCGTTTAAATTGTTCTTTAATTTAATTAATTGTTTTTTCATTCTCAAAATTATTAGTTATTTAATTTATGAAAATTGATTTATGTTATTAGTTTAATAAAAGGTTACATTCAAAATGACATGCGATCTGGTATAATTGAATCAGAAATTTATTTTCCTTATCCATTTCGGAGCTCTCATCGAAAGGTCCAATAACTATTTCGAGGTTGCTCAAACATAAAAATTGGTCCTCCGGCGGCCGGATCGCACGTCATTACTGGAACCGTTTCTAAATTGATATTATAATTTCTCTATCTTCTTTTACATTTTATTTTATTTGTTCTAATTTTGTGTGCACTCTTTAAAGGTTTTGTCCATTTTTTAATTTGATTAAATAATGGCCCCTAAATCAGACCTACGTAAAAACGAAACTAAATTATTCGATCTTGAAGACGAGATCGATTATTTATCTCAAAACATAATAGAAACGCGAAATATTGGATCCAATATCTCTACCCAGCCTCAAGATAAAAATTTATTTACAGCGCGATTATCACGGTTGGATTACACCTTTCGTACATTTTTAGAAAAAATTAAAGAGGCCCTCTCACTTGCCAAAATTCTTGAAGATGGATCAATAGATCGTTTCGACACACTTCGCTCTGAAACTACAAACCATTATTACGAAGCGTTGTCTTTTGGGATCGCTGGGGAGGGTGAAGTTGCCTCCAACCAATCCGGAAGTGCTGACCACAGTCAGCACAGTGTCGAATCTCATATTAAATTGCCAACCATTAACCTACCGTCTTTTAGTGGTATTATTTCGAATTGGGTGTCCTTCAAGGACACGTATTTATCATTAATTCACAATAATGCGAATTTGAGCAATATTCAAAAGTTTCATTATCTGAAGTCAGCCTTAAAGGGTCAGGCACTTCAAACCATCTCGACAATAGAATTGACCTCCGAAGGTTACGAACAAGCATGGGATGCTTTACAAAAGAAATTCGACAATAAGCGGATCCAAGCCACACACTACCTAGTCAATATGTTCAATTACAAACCTGGTACCAATTGCGCTCCTGTTAGCACAAACCTTGAAATCAATTACGAACAGCGTCGAACATTTTTCCGTTGACTCAACGTATCTCTTCTCGGATTCAACGATTGTTCTTAGTTGGTTGCGTCTATCACCGCATACATTGAAAACATTTGTGGCGAATCGAGTAACCCACGTTCTAGAGATTACATCAGCTAATGACTGGTATCATGTCTCGTCCAAACAAAACCCTGCTGATTTGGCTTCGCGCGGACTATTACCTGCCGGTTTAACAAACAACCAGTTGTGGTGGAAGGGACCTGAATGGTTGATACACGACTTTTCGGTATGGCCAAATATCCATTTCAAGGAGCCCGTTCCCGTACCAGAAGTGAAGCCCCAGGCATTCGTCGGAACGAGCAAAGCATCTGATTCCTATCTTATCGATGTAATGGAGCGAGTTTCTTCGTTTGATAAATTAACAAGGTTATTTGCCTATATAGTCCGGTTTACAAACAATCTGAAACGTCACAAAAGGGATAGAAACCTGGGAACTCTAAATTTAGCGGAAATTGTTAAAGGAACTCAGCTACTAATAAAATGCGTTCAGCAGCATTATTTTCCAGCAGATTCCCAAATAGTCTGGCGTAATTTACGTTCCTTAGACCCATTCTTGGACCATAAAGGGATACTCAGGGTGGGCGGCCGTTTAAGGAACAGTCCCTTGCCCTACAACGCACGACACCCCATTTTACTTCCTCAGAAGGCACATTTGACTAAAGTGCTAATTGACCATTACCATAGAATGCATCTTCACCCCGGTCCACAACTGTTGCATTCCCTGCTGCAACGAAATTACTGGATAGTTTCAGCTCGGAGGACAATTCGCCACAGAGTTCACAAATGCAGTACCTGTTACAGATTTCGCTCAAAAAATTTTACTCCTCCTATGGCCGATCTTCCACCATCAAGATTTGAACAAGGAAGACCGTTTGTTGTAACAGGTGTAGACTATTGTGGTCCGTTTATCACTAAGGAGTTTAACAAACGGAAAAGTAATCAACAAAAATCTTACGTCTGCTTGTTCGTCTGCTTGAGCACCAGAGCAGTACATCTGGAGCTTGTGACACAACTGACGTCCGACGCATTCATTGCTTGCCTCAATAGATTTGTTTCCCGACGAGGATTACCATCCAAAATTCTATCCGACAATGCTACGAACTTTGTCGGTGCCAACAGATATCTGAAGGATCTTTATGAATGGCTGGCTCGTGAAGAAAATCAAAACAGCCTTAGATCTCATCTTCATTCCTTGAGGGTAGAATGGGAATTTAACCCCCCATCGGCTCCTCATTTCGGAGGTATTTGGGAAGCCGGGGTAAAATCCTTCAAACATCATTTGTTTCGAGTTCTCAAAGACCACGTCCTCACCTTCGAAGAGATGAATACTCTTGTCATAAAAATAGAAGCTGTCCTGAATTCGAGACCCCTTTACCCAATGTCTTCTTCTCCTGACGATATGGACGTGTTAACCCCAGGACACTTTATTATAGGCACTTCTTTATTAGCTGTTCCAGAGCCTGATTGTAGTGTTACTCCAACTAACCGATTATCGCGGTGGCAACTTTTGCAAAAATGTACTCAAGACCTTTGGAAGAGATGGAGGCGTGATTATTTGAACAGCCTTCAGCAGAGAGTTAAGTGGACCAATAAAGGGGACAATATTCGATTAAACGACTTAGTCCTACTAAAGGAACCTAATGTACCCCCATTGCAATGGCCAACCGGAAGAGTAGTGGAGGTCTTTCCAGGTAGTGATGGGATCATTCGCGTGGTACGCATTAGAATAGCAAATGGCGAATCTATTCGTCCAGTAACGAAATTAGCACCATTACTTTCCCTTGATTGATGTATGGTCTCTTATTAAATTTTTGCGCACAGTCAAAAATTGGTGGGCGGTGTGTTAAGGTCAGATGAAATAGTAACCTTATAAAATATTATTAGTTTTGATCATAAAAATTAAATAATTGTTTTCGTAAAAGAAAGAGCATTTTTACTTATTTTTCACATTTTATTTAATATAATAATTTAAATGTTTAATTTCATAATTGTTTAGAATAATTTAATTTAAAAGGTAATTTATTTGGTTTAGATATAAGTGTAATATTTGTAGTAAGTGTGAAAACATATGTTATTAAAGTGAAGAGAGAAAAACAAAAGAGAGTCGATCGGCTTTTGTTCGCTCCGGCTAGACCGAGCCAGTCAGTGTCGCCACGAGCCCTTAGCCGTGCACATCGTATGCTCTATAGAAGCCCAAAGTTGTGTTGTGTGAATTTGAAGAAGATACTAATTTGCTGCCCACCTGCAGGTGTAATTAGTTTAAACTTCGTCATAGATTCGACCAATTCGAATTGACCCAGTCGATCATTTCAACTTCTATTGTTTCACCATCTTCGCTCGCCCTGCCGACGAAAATCCTCTGTCGTCTCAACATCCAGCTCGCCCTGCCGAGAATCTACCATCTACTGGAAACTACTTCGACAGACAGATAAGAGTTTTCATTATTATATCATTTCAATTAGAAAACCGCATAAACATTCATTATTTTGTAATAGATTTTATTTGAACATTTTATTTATTTGTAATTTAATAGAGTTTAATTTATTATCGTAAGATTAAATAATAATTGTTTTCTTTTGTTATTAATTAGTTGTTTGTAATTTAGTTAATATTAGTAACTTCATTTCTCATTATAAAAGCGTTTAAATTGTTCTTTAATTTAATTAATTGTTTTTTTCATTCTCAAAATTATTAGTTATTTAATTTATGAAAATTGATTTATGTTATTAGTTTAATAAAAGGTTACATTCAAAATGACATGCGATCTGGTATAATTGAATCAGAAATTTATTTTCCTTATCCATTTCGGAGCTCTCATCGAAAGGTCCAATAACTATTTCGAGGTTGCTCAAACATAAAAATTGGTCCTCCGGCGGCCGGATCGCACGTCATTACTGGAACCGTTTCTAAATTGATATTATAATTTCTCTATCTTCTTTTACATTTTATTTTATTTGTTCTAATTTTGTGTGCACTCTTTAAAGGTTTTGTCCATTTTTTAATTTGATTAAATAATGGCCCCTAAATCAGACCTACGTAAAAACGAAACTAAATTATTCGATCTTGAAGACGAGATCGATTATTTATCTCAAAACATAATAGAAACGCGAAATATTGGATCCAATATCTCTACCCAGCCTCAAGATAAAAATTTATTTACAGCGCGATTATCACGGTTGGATTACACCTTTCGTACATTTTTAGAAAAAATTAAAGAGGCCCTCTCACTTGCCAAAATTCTTGAAGATGGATCAATAGATCGTTTCGACACACTTCGCTCTGAAACTACAAACCATTATTACGAAGCGTTGTCTTTTGGGATCGCTGGGGAGGGTGAAGTTGCCTCCAACCAATCCGGAAGTGCTGACCACAGTCAGCACAGTGTCGAATCTCATATTAAATTGCCAACCATTAACCTACCGTCTTTTAGTGGTATTATTTCGAATTGGGTGTCCTTCAAGGACACGTATTTATCATTAATTCACAATAATGCGAATTTGAGCAATATTCAAAAGTTTCATTATCTGAAGTCAGCCTTAAAGGGTCAGGCACTTCAAACCATCTCGACAATAGAATTGACCTCCGAAGGTTACGAACAAGCATGGGATGCTTTACAAAAGAAATTCGACAATAAGCGGATCCAAGCCACACACTACCTAGTCAATATGTTCAATTACAAACCTGGTACCAAATTCGATTTATGTTCCTTGGAAAATTTCTCCGAAGTTGTTTTGGAAAGTGCAGTTGCTTTTCGAAAATTGAATCTTCAGGACCCTTCCGGATTCATATTGCTTACCTATTGCTTGAGGCTACTCGATGCGAAAACTCGCGAGCGATTTGAGACTGAATTTGGATCCAAATCTGAAGTCCCCACTTTCGACGATTTTTTATCATTTATTCATCGGCAATGTTTTCAACTTCAAGCAGATTCGATAACCTCAAATTTCGGGCATAACTCACAAGGTTCATCAGTCAGTAGGCCCCAAAATATTGCCAAGCGAGTTTTTATGTCGACAGATAGTTCTAGCCCAGAAAATATTTGTCCTCTGTGTCAAGAAAAACACCGTTTATATCGATGCCCTCGCTTTCGCTCCCTAGAGCCCAATCAACGATTGAAGAAAGTAAAACAACTTAGGATTTGTTCCAATTGTTTATCGTCTGACCATCACCTACGTAAATGCACCTCTCCTAGGTCATGCTACCACTGCCATAAAAGACATCATTCGCTATTACATTTCCCATCATCAATCAGTGTTTCCGATAGTCAATCATCACGCCGCTTACATAATCCAATACCCAACGGTATGGTAAAAACGAGTGCGTTGCCCTGCCGAGAATCTACCATCTACTGGAAACTACTTCGACAGACAGATAAGAGTTTTCATTATTATATCATTTCAATTAGAAAACCGCATAAACATTCATTATTTTGTAATAGATTTTATTTGAACATTTTATTTATTTGTAATTTAATAGAGTTTAATTTATTATCGTAAGATTAAATAATAATTGTTTTCTTTTGTTATTAATTAGTTGTTTGTAATTTAGTTAATATTAGTAACTTCATTTCTCATTATAAAAGCGTTTAAATTGTTCTTTAATTTAATTAATTGTTTTTTTCATTCTCAAAATTATTAGTTATTTAATTTATGAAAATTGATTTATGTTATTAGTTTAATAAAAGGTTACATTCAAAATGACATGCGATCTGGTATAATTGAATCAGAAATTTATTTTCCTTATCCATTTCGGAGCTCTCATCGAAAGGTCCAATAACTATTTCGAGGTTGCTCAAACAGTATATTTAAATTAATAAATTGGAGTGCTGCCAATGGGTAGTGCCTCTAGACGTCCTTTCATGTATTTATCTATTCATACAGCGCTTGTAATAGATGTATATATAACAGTTGTACAATTCAATAAAATAATTTTAAAAAAAAAATTAATAAAATCAGTATGATTTTTACAAATACTGACACTCCAAACAATAGTAATATTCATTTTCAAGTAGTGTATTTATTAATCAAAGTATATGATGGCTGCCCAAGCTAAAAAAAAATGCCAATAATTTAATTGAAATAATAATTAGTAAATAGTTATATTATTTATACCTTGCATTTGTATTTACATAGATGTACAAAACTTTATTTTAATTTTGTTGGCATTATTATCATCGTTAAGTACAACAATAACCATTTGTATCAATATTTTCAATCATTCCATAGAGCAACATATTTAACGTCATGACAAATAACATATTTTAAGTGAAACGGTTCAAAAGTTCAACCAGTTATTGTTATTTAAAGTTATTATTAGTATCAAATGCTCATCTATTAAACAACATTTTAGTTGAATATAATTATCGATGGAATCCTAACCTACAAACTAAACTTGATAAAAATAAATTGCATAACTTATACAAATACCACTAAGCGTCGCCAGTCTTGCGCAATACGTCACAAGCATTTTGCTCAGGCTGCTAGCGCTAACCCATGAGCTTTTCAACTGCTTAACTCGGCTAAAGAAATTTTCATTTCAAAATAGTTGTTTGAACCGTAGTATAGTTAACTGTGATAATTAAATATATGACGGAATAAATTCAAGAAGAACGAATTTCGGCGAATTGGCATTGACTCCTCTAGAAAACTATTAGATTAGGATTTTTTGTGAGAAGATAGAGGAGGAGGATTGGGGGAAAATAGTAATTTGTAGGCAGTAGAGTAGGTGAATAAGGAGCCCGAGGGGGGCCCCAGGGGGGGGGGGGCGCAGCTTCACTCAATTTTTGGAAGATCAGTTTCAAGATATCCGCTCTTCGCATTACCAAGATAGCGGCGACCCATTTTTATCGGAATTGGATTCCGGCAAAAGTCTTCGAGCAGGATAGCATTGTATTATTCATCGCGTTAATTAAGGTGAAATGTGTAGGAAATTAAAGTTATTAAATTATTTCTAAAACAGTACACTTATTCCAATAGTAAAATAAATATTGAACACCTAAAATAGTACGACTTCTTCCTAAAAAAATTCAAGAAACTCTTCGAAAAATTATTGTTAAAGCGACTCTATCCTTTGTTAAAAGGAAATAATTTAATTCTTAATCACCAATTCGGCTTTAAGCATGCACATTCTACAACAGAACAATGTCACAGACTGAATGATAGAATTGGTTAGGGGCAGTTAATGATAACAAAAAAAATAAGAATAACTTATTTATTAATAGTGCAAACGTTCATCTCTAAAATGTCACAGATTGGTTGATACCATTGCCGTGGCATTAGATAGAAGGAATATTGCACAACAGCTTTCTTAAATATTTCACTAGCATTCGGTTAAGTGTGCCATGATGATCTCCTGTGTTCTACAGCAGACATTATTTTTTCATAAAAGCGTAATATGAGGAAATGTTTTTATTGTTAATAAGGATGGTAAGCATTCCGAATATTGTCAATGTAATGCAGGAGTACACTATAGCAGTATTCTAGACCCAGTTCTGTAAATAATAAAAATACAGGCTCATGCAAAAAATGTACTTATTCGCAGGTTGCGTAAATTCTACGTCACGATCTTATAAGTTTTGTAATCTATACATTTGGAATGGTTAGAAAAAAAAATCAGCTTCAAAATTTTAACATTACGATACAACAAGAAAAAAAATAGTTAATTTTTTCAAGTCTAATATTTATACCATTGAGATTGAAATAACCTTTGTTCCTGAAAACAATATTTAGTAAGTTTAATTCATAATTAATAAGATGGTTTAAGATGCGCTATGTTTTTATTTGTTTAGATCAATAGGTCTTTTGATACAACACTCTGCAGACTATCTATTTTTAGCTGTATTCATGAGGTCATTCCAAAATTTATCATTCGCTCTCAACCTTTTAACCGACGCCCCTAATGGATCATTCATGCACAACAAATCTATGAAATGCAAATGGACAAGAGTAAAGCAAAACATCGCTTAGTATCTGCTACCAACGAATATAGGGGCATTAATCATGGAAACACATCTGACCTCTAATCATCCCTCCATCCCCGATGTAAAGCAGGAAACACCATCCTCTTCCACGTAATAATTATCTCACCGCATCACTAGCCAGGGTAGAGTCGAATTAATTATTAAACATTCCCTCAATAATAATGAGAATATTATAATTTGGTTAGTCGCTTTTATGCGATTAGTTGATTAAAAGAAATTTGAAACGCAAGATGAACCATGGTGACCTCTGGGGTAGTGGTAAGCATAAAACCTGGAATGCCCTAGGTAACGGGTTCGCTGCCTGGCAGATGGCCTTGAGATTTTTTAAAGTGAGCAAAAATCCTTGGTTAAGAATTCTTTCGAAAGGGGCGTAAAATGGAGGTTCTGAACCTAAACTTATTTTACGAGTTTCTGAACCTACTGCTGAAATTAACCTTTGAAATTGTGATTGAACCTTTTCTAAATTCTTTGGTAGTATATAATTTATTTTATTTTTATCAGAATATCTATTGAATTCATAATGGTAACTAATTACAAATGGGATGGAAGGCTTGATGCATGTTTAGATACTTTCTTAGTGATTAAAAAATTAGGAGGATTTTGAAATATAATTGAACACCTAATTTACCTTTTTTTTGTTTAGGTACTTTTGACTTGTTCGTAATCAAAGACAGTTTATTGGTTGTAATGGTACATCTTGCTTTTATTTATATATTTAACATCAATTTCAGCTGCTATGGCTACTCGGACGAAGCTTCAGTATCAGAGTTCTAAATTTCACCAATCCAGGTACGTTGTATAGCAAGTATAGACAGTGCGGAGGGTATGAACACGGCTCATATTACAAATATAAAATAAAAATCAATCAAAAGTTACAGACCTTACAGACAATTTAAAAAAAACAACTCCATTTCCATGAATAGGATCATAAAGATTCCAAGATTCGAAACTGAAAAATTGAAGCTCTTAAGCTGTATACTGATTATTATTACTATCTTTTTAATAAAACACGTTCATTATTCTCATCGAATGGCAGAGAGCTTTTGATAATGTTATAAAGAAAAGTGATTCTCAAACAATATGAAATTCAAGTCACTTCTAGAGAGCCTTGGAAGAGCTACCTCAAAAAGGTACTCGACGAGAAAGAGCTTATTAACGAAACAGCTAGCTAAGTACGTAGGACAATGGGGTGCTGTCTTGTTTACTGATGAGCTTAATTTAAACTTCCACTTAAATTTCAGACTTCGTAGAGTATGAATGAGACGGGATGAATACATCTTCGCGGAAACCATAACATATCGGCTTCCTTTCCATTACAATGCTGGTTAAAAATTCAAGTTTGGTTAATTTCGGCAAAAAACAGAATAAGTTATTAGTTCTCTGGCTCATAAAACATCAATTAATCCTTCACCAACTTTATGGTGAAATAATTTTCACGCACCATTATTTTAAGAAGCTCAAGTGAACAAATATTGTATTATTATGTAGAATTTTTTGTATACAAAAAATATTATGATAGATACGCCTTCCCAGTAACCATAACATATCGGCTTCTTTTGACAGTGATCCCTCACCAATTAAGAAGAAATTTGAGGATATCAATATTTATTTAATCAGATGTAACTTGTATCCCAATAGTTTACTTCAGAGAAAAACAAAAAACTTAAGATAGAGTTTAGTTCTTATGCCTCATATAATACTAATTATTCCTTGATCAATCAATTAATCATTCATCAGCATAATAATCAATATCGCAAACGTTGTTTATAGAAGCTCAAATAATGCTCATAATATTTACCTAGATTTGTTCATAAACAAAATATTATATAAAACAAAATAGTAATATATGCTATATATATGGTAAAATTGATGTACATATAAACTCTATACAGCAAAATTATTCAAAGTGTATTTGTCCCAGGCATTGTTTTTTTTTTCTTTTTCTTTTGGAATTTATATGAAAAATCCTCAAATTCTTATTAATACTCTTATTTTTTTCTTTAAAAAAATAAACAAAAAATACATCACCTAAAAATTTAGGTGAAATAATTCTCATTAAACAAAATATGCTAATATCCATATTAAAGGTAATTACATTTTATGAATAGTATAATTTATTATTTTGGCGAGACTTTTTTTTCGTGCTTTTACAAACTTTGGTTATATGCCGAAACCCAAAACATATTGTCGCCAATAATCTCGGTCTTCCCAATCTTCCTCCGCCAAGCCTATTGCTGCCATGAACTCTTCAACTCCTTGCAGCTAAGTTTTCCTTGGGCGGCCTTTTCTTCTTCTCTCCTCTGGGATGTTGTACAATAACATTTTTGGCCATATCTCGGGCCCCGTTCTCCTCAGATGACCATACCACTGCAGCTGCTTGGTCCCAATTTTGTGCACTATCGTTTCCGCTTTAACGATATCTCTTATGGCAGAGGTTTTGACTCGCTCAATTATAGAAATGCGACAACTTCTAAAAAATCCATTTCTGCAGCTAGCATCATTTGTGCATCTCTTGGTCCAAATACCCACATTTCCGAACCATAAAAGGTTACACCTTCAAAAAAGGAATGAAAAATCCTCTTTTTGGTTTCTAACGAAACACTTGGGCTCCACAATACGAAGTATACCACGCCTATAACCTTCTTTCCTTTGTTAATCTTTTCCTTTATATCAGTCTCAAGTGTTCCCATGCCATTTATGTACAATCCCAAATTTCTTAAAGAGAGCACGCCGATCTATTGACGAATTTTCTATTGGGAGAGAAGATGTAGAAGCATTAAAGGCCATGTGGTACACAGATCAATACTCCCTCTACCGTGTACCGAACCGAAGACCTTTCATGGTTTGTAGCAGTACAGGTTACCTTTATATATTTTATTGAGAGATAACACTAAAATATAACTTGAAGACAATGGAAATATTATCAGTGTGAGATTCCTGCAGATAATATATAGGAGCTATATTTAGGCCATTGACCATTGAGAGAATAGATTGAATCAACCGGGTCTTTATTATTATAAGGAGCTAATTCCGCGGGACGGGGCGGGGAGGGGGGGGGGGGTTCTGAAATTTGATTTGTGGCCGCTAGCCTGACCAAGAGCCGCCTTAGTCAACACTCGTTTATCACCCCCAGTCAAATTAATCTCGCCCCATCCTTCTTGGGCTGTTGGGCCTCTCTTGCCAGCATTTATCATGGATTAGCTCCCTCCCACCACTTACATCCGCATCACTTTTCTCAGTTTCCTCTTGGAAAGTGGAAAACCGATTTGGAATTACCGCCCCCTCCTAAGGTGAATTCCAATTTATACTCCAAGGAAAGCTATATCCCCAATTATTCAAGTTTGAACGATTTATATCTTTTTATTTTTAATCTTCATTCATGGAAAAATTATTAATTAATAAATAATGAGGTTTGATAACAGATATTGGTCGAGTGGAGAAAGTAAAGAAATTCAAATACTTGGGAGAAGTATTCCATCTGCAATAGAAGAAAGGGTACACAAGATGGGCAGATCATTTGGCATTACTAAGAATGTTTATAACAAAGGCTGTTTATCTAAAAATCTTAAAATAAGACACTACTCTACAGTTGTAAAACCAGAATGCCTATATGCGAGTGAATGCTTAGTATTAAACTATAGAGTAGATAGACTTGAATTACTTGAAAGAAGAATAATGAGAAAAATTCTAGGCCCAGTGAAAACCACAGAATTATGGAAATTAAGATCTAATGATTAAATATACAGGAACGTAGAAAACATAACAGAAACGATAAGATAAAGGAGACTATTATTTTTTGGACATGTTTTCAGAATGGATGATTCGAGATAAACAAAAAGGATATTCAAGTACCGTTGAGTGGTCCAGTCAACAATTAGCTGGACTCGAGAGGTAAAGAAGGATTTGGGGAGAAACAATATAAGGGAAGACGACACTATAGAAAGAGAGTTTTTTAGAAAGAAGATGTTGAGTATGGAAGGATTCCAGGGAAGAGTGAGGAGGAAATCTGGGGTGAGATGGTCTGAAGACAGAAAAAAACACTATGATGAAAAGATGAAGGAATATTGGAAGGGACGGAAAAGTAAACAGCCAAGTGGGAAGAATTGAAATTGGCACGTGGTCCTCAGCTGGCCTCATCGGGGGGGGGGGGTCATAAGAAGAAGAAATAAAGAGGTAAGTATCTTAATATCTAGATCCTGCATGTATCGTATTGCTATTTTTTTTTTTTACCTGTACCACTACAACCTATGAAGGGTCATGGGTTCGGTACGTGGTATACACTGCACTAATTCTTGGAAGGCTGTGCAGGGAGGTGATTAGTTCTTTTAATGAGTCATTAAAACATAGTGATTTAAAAAACTTATTAAGTACATAAAGTTAATAAACATCAATAATTAAACAATTATTATCTATTAAATTGGATATCCAGTCCCCACAAGGGATGCCAGTTTAATAAAACTAGATCATTTTCAACCACCAGATTTCCACCTATTTTGGGTACCCACCTTCTGTAGACTGAAGGAGCCCCAGCAGGATACTTGATCCCGTACGATCCATCTCCGGCTGCATATAGATTAAATAAAAGTCTGCCAAGCAGCAGGAATCGTATTCGTATGTAATAAGAAAATAAATATGATTAATTAATTATATTTTTTTATTGAAATAAATATTTGACATTTTAATAAATGCTTTCTTCTGTCCTTTAAGAGCTTGTTTATCTTATATTTGGGATACTATGAGTGATTATTGAAGATGATGTAGAATAAAAATGTATTCTATTAATCTGAGTCATTAAAACATTAGAAATAAATTAAAAGGAAAACATCCGCTCAACCCAAAACAGCACTGTGTAAGGAAATTACGTTGATAATCATTATACAGGTGATTAAATTGTCTTTTTAATAAAGACTTCATATAAAACTAGTATTACCAAGGATACAATGATATGAAATACAACTCCAATATGTCAGAGCTTGAATATAGACGGTATCCAAAAGCTGACAAACAAGACCAAACCACACCTTCCTAATTCAGTGCATATTTTAAACGATAAGCTCCATTATACTCTATTGTTAATTATAGGCTAATTATTCACCAAATTATTTATATGGTAGATAATATGTGGTAAATAAAAAAGATTTACGTAAATATAAAACTTAATAATACAAAAATAAATAATAAAAGCAACAACAGAAACAAACAAATCCTTGATTTATTAAATAACGATATAAAGTAACGAATTAACTAAGATAAAAGATTTACGGCCAATCATATCCCTAGATAGATGAAATTACTATGAATGAAAATTGTTGATATTTGAAGTAGACATTATTTTAGAACTAATAGAGGACTGGAGGGAGATCAGATTTGATTTGTATTTTTAATAAATTATAAAGTCAACACAAAATAAATATTTGTTAGGAAAGAAAAAGGAAATTCCAAACAATCAACCTTAAGTTTAAAAAATAACAGACAATATGAAAACCAGACTTGGCCAGTCCAGGAGGAGATATCTATCATATTTTATGTCTCATCTTGAATAGTTGGATTAGTTAAAGCAAATACATTTAAATTATTTGTTATTATCTATATTTAAACATGGACTTTATTTATTTTTTATAAAGTATTTGTAGCTATGAAGATAAATAAAATAATTTAAACTTCATATATTAGTTTTATATCAAATATAATTAACATACGTAAATATAAATAAATAATCAAAGCTGTTTTTACACCCTTTGGCCCTCTAGTAGTAAAATAATCACCACTTCATACCCTAATGTATAACCCATGACTATGAATTTCTGTAAATGTTTCAGTCTTTGTCGGATTTGCATTCATGAGAAGAGCACTTGAGTCTTGGAACCAGATTTGAGTGGGTCATTTTCAGTCCTCGCATTCTCGGGTTCTCATATCCCGACAATTTCCTGTTCCAGTATTTTTCCATGAATAAGTCAGTTCATTTTAATATTTATTCAGCCGTATCAAATTAATGTATTCTAAATTTATTTTTTATCAGTATAAATAATAATTAAAGCACAGACGATTCTACCCAAATCTAAACAAATAACTGATTAAATTGTTTTAAAATCCTTATTGAAAAAACGTCTCAAAGGTAACGGATAACGTATCATTGCTGATTAAATGCTGACATATGCGAGATTTATTTTGTGATTTTTGGCTAATTGTTATAGGATTTCAAGTTATTCACGCATTCCAACAAACGTTTTTTTATCCTGAATGTTTTCTATTATATATCAATTGAGTTTTCGAGTTCTTAATAAAGCATTAAGTAGAATAGTGAGACAAATCTAACATTCTTACATGCCAATAATTAATTCCTATGGCAAAAAATAAAAAAATGCATTTGTATTCGAAGAACGGATTATGTATTATCAAAAACTACTATTACTATTACTCTATGGCGCTACAACTCGGTGACGAGTCCTGGCCTCCTCTACCATTTTCTTCTAGTTGTCCTGTTTTGCGCATCCGCCATCCAGCTCCTGCCTCCCAGGATATCCTTCACGTCTCTCTCCACACCATCCTCCCACCTCAGCTTTGGTCTCCCCCTTCTTCTCGTGCAGTAGAGATGTTCTGTCAAAGCCTTTTTTATATTGGCCTCATCTTCCATTCTAGACACATGACCAGCCCATCGCAGTCTTCTATTCTTTAAAGAGTAAACAACACCCGGTGCTTTGTACATTGCGTAGATTTCGTTGTTTGTTCTCCCTTCCCAATTTCCGTCCGAAGATTCTTCGGAGGATTTTTCTTTCGAAGACATGGATATCATGCTCAATCAGCTTGGCCATTACCCATGTCTCCGATTATGTAAAAACAAGTAGCTAATTAGTATTTAGCAACATAATAGTTGTTAATGCGTGAACTTCATTGAGTAGTAAAAAGTAGTGACGAAGTAGCGATAGTCATTATATCAACTAAACTTTTCTTCTTCTTTAACTTCCTCCTTAGTGCCTCTCAGCGTGGAGGTGCCCCAATCCAGGGCAGCCAAGCCCCTCGATCTCCAGCCAGCGCTTTCGTCTCACTCATATCCCTTCCCTTCTTTTCGCCAATCCATGAGATGTGGTCCATCCATTGCAGTCTAGGTCTTCCTCGAGGACGACGTCCGGTAGGCCTGGCTTCAAAAAACTTCTTTGGGTCCCGGTCCTCATCATTCTACACAGATGACCAAACCATCCCAACAACTAAACTTTTGAAATATATAATTTACCAAATCACTGTGCGTATTTATAATTATTTTGCCGAATTTAAAGAAGAAAAACAAACTAAAAATGATTTATGTACTGTTACAATACTCTCCATCGGGATATCAAAGTGCATAGAACATGATTGCTTAGCTGTTCGAAGCCGGTTATTGTCTATAAATTATTCAATTTGTTAAAAGCGACGTGGCTTTACATTCCAGCATCTATGATGTGGGTATCCTCAATTGGGGAAACCAGAGGTTAGAGCTCGATTTCGGCAAAATTATATCCTTGCGCAAATGTTGTATAGTATATACTAACTACTGACCCCAATACCCTTTCCGGGTAATGGTGGAACAGTTTTATTGTTTCTAGATATTAGTTATAATTCAAGATACAATGAAAAAATAAATAAATATCGGTCACAAAAGTTAAAAATATTTCCACAAACGAAAAAGAAAGAACTGCCTGGATTAATAGTATCGATTCTTCAAATAATATAAAAGCAATAATCTTATACATACAATCAGCAAAAAGTATTTTTGTTTATGCTTTGACAGGTATGCTTGATATTTCATTGTTTCTTCGAATCTACGTAATCCGGTAGTTTCATGATTAAGACATCATTTTCAAGAAAATAAAAATACTTATTTATTTATTTAGCGTCGTTTTATGCTACTATGGTTAACTAGATGGTGCAGCAGTGGGAGCTCTAAGTTTTTCCTATCCAGGTTTAATTATGATAGGGATCTTAAACGCGTACCTGACATTGTACAGGCTCGGTACATCCGTTTAACGCCCCTTCCGAAGGACAGCATAACCAAGGATTTTTTTACTACCTTTAAAAAATCTTAAGACAACTCCCGGGCTACGAATCCGAGACCTTGGGTTTAGTAGGTTGTTATGCTAACTACTAGATCGCAGGTCGCCCCGAGATAAAAAAGTTCTACTCTATCCCAAGTAATAAATAAAATGCCAATAAATATGAAAGTTTATTGCGGCGTAGAGGTGTTAATTATAGACTCTTTGTGTGCTCCGAATGGGGTAGTTATCTCCCGGCCACTTGTTTAAAATTATCTCGCCCTGGTCAAAGGTAGGGTAGCCACTTCCATTATCCTGATGTTGTCATACAAGTCCTTTACTAGCTCCTTTTTGTCACTTATTTCTGGCCAATTAATCCGGAAAATATGCCTCTTTGAGGACAATATAATACATAATTAATAATTTTTTCTCCTACCTTAATAATGTAAAAATAAATTTGTCAAACAAATATTTATGGAGAAGAAGATGGTCCGGGTGGATGTCGAAGAATTAATTCCTTGAACAGTGATAAACTATTTATTATAAGCCGACGTTTCGACCAGTATTGCCGGTCTGCTTTAGGACTTGTAATGTAGGTCACAAGTATAAGAAATATACCTATACCACTATAACCTATGAGGATCTTGGGTCACTAGATGGTAGAGACAGTACTGTCATAGAACTAGGACAACGCTTGTGAAGGTAAGCGATTTGTCTTAGAACACCCTCAAACGCCAGGTTTTCCCTATTAAAGGTGCCCATTTTATAGAGGCTCGGTGAGCCCTAGGAGGGTCTTCAGATCCCACAGGATCCATCCCCAAAGATTAATAGATTAAATAAATTATCTGCCACAGCTGGATTTAATCCGGGACTTTCGTCTCGGCAACTCAGTGCTATAACACTTAACACCCAGTCCACACAAGTATGGAGATGAACTAAAGTAATCATTACTTAGGTTCACCGATACTCTCAACGATAAAATCGAAGACGACCATTATCATTACCTACAGCGGCATTTGAATTATAATGAATTCACGTTGCAATAAACTGACAGTCAAAACATTTTACGATATCATCACTCCCCTCACTCTTCCCCTTATCTTTTCGTTTAAAATCTTTCAATGACTAAAATGATTCCTAAACCTTCTGAATCCACAACAACTCATTCATATCCCTATTGAAACTCTACCTACAACATAAGTAAATCCCTAACTAAATCAAATATAGCATATCCCTAAAACCACCCCGAACCACTAATTTGGCTTTCGCTAAACAACAATGTCATCGTATCACGAAAGTCTATGGCTTTTGAGAAAAAACAAATTCTCTGGTGACTTCTTTCACTATATTTTTTTGTGAAAAATAAAATATAATCTTCTACTTATTTTTCAATCCTTTAATATTTTTTCCTTCATAGGTTCTTTAGGTACTTGGTTCTTTTCTACCTCTTTCTTCAGCACTCGTGTGTACCAAGATGCTTTAAGGTGGATTCTCTTTCCTTTACATTTCTGATTTACCTAAGCACCCTCATACTACCTTCTATAGCTTCACGATACAGCTATTCTTTCTCTCAACAAAGACCTAACTATCCCCTCTATAGCACTTCAAAACTAGCTTTGTAATATTGAAAAATTTAGAAATATGGTAGGTATGAATTACCACGGACTATACTGGCTGTGACAAAGGCCTCAAATGGAATACACATACAATATTAACAATACAAGAACTGACATGACTATATAAGAAAATACAATATTCTCATCTTCAAACATATATGACTATAGAAATTCAATAGGCATATGAAACAAACAACTAATGTATACTACTATTTTAACATATGGAGCAGAAATTTGGGGCTAGGAAAAACACATACCTAAAACCCTTATTAATCTTAACCTTATTTTATTAATCTCTTCTTTAGTGGTATTTTATAATTATAATTGAATTTCATAGAGACTGTTAGTGCTGTTTATTAGCATGTAATTTGTCGAGAAATACATCAAACAGATATTTTGTTTTTTTCCAGGCGATACTACATCAGTCAAGATCGCGGACTACTGACAGAGTGGAACTGTCAGTCTGTGAGCGGTTGAGATCTCGACATGTTCGTGAACCTGACACATAACCACACGAACGGACGAGGAAGGTGCGAATAAATTTATATATCACGCCTTATAATCAAGATTCTATCCGCCATCGTATAAGGACGAAATTCAATAGAGGTATTCGAACGAAAATCATTTTCGATCAAAATTCAACATAATAATTTGAATAAAACTCAAAAAAGATGCATCTATTGGCTTTAATTTAATTCGGGGAAATAACGAGCCAATCAACGTTTCGCCAATTCAGGCATCATCAGGACACACCCAAAACTGAATCACATCAATGAAGATTGAATGCAGCACAACTCACGTTAACAATTCAAACAGAACCACCAATCAGAGGCAGCAACCTCACTTTAAGGCATTAAATTAAATACCAAGGGGAAAGGGTGGTAGTAATGTACGAACGAATATTACCTCTATATATCAATCATATAAAGAAACGCCTGTGTGTATTTAATGATGCCTCAAAACTTATACAGGTTAGTATTTCAAAGAAATCTTCTTCTTTTGCAAACACCCTTTGTGCCTATCAGCGTATTGCAGCGTTTCGCAATGATTGCCAGCATTCCCTGGTTCTAGCCAGCCTTCTAACTTACCTGATGTTTTTACTTTTTTTTCACATCGGCGTTCGATTTTGTCCAGGGACATACGACATTCTTCGGCGTCCTCGGGGTCTTCTACACTCAGTCTTCCATTCTGACTACAAGGCCAAACCACTTTAATTGGCATGGCTGTAGGAATTACTTCATCGAGGTGACCTTAAGTTCCTGCATCTCTGCAGCGGTGACTCTTCTCTCCCGTCTACTCGTTAGTAGCTTTCAGCACCATATAATAGTATAGGTGAAAATAATATTTTGAAAACGTGAAGCTTTACTTTCCTACTAATCTCTTGTTTTCAAATCCACAGTATTGCAGATCTGGTAGTTGAATATGTTTGTTTTACTTATTGTGTTTGAAATTTCCAAGTCCACAACCCCAGTCCTATCTAAAACTATCCCGAGGTAGGACTCAGGATTTTGTAAGACATTGTTAACAGAAAAGATATGATCTTCAGTTTGCTGCCCTGGTCTGAACCCAGCCTGTTTCACTCCGATACGCGGTTCAACTATTGACCTTAGAATGTAGACTCTCGTCTCTTATACAGGCGTGTATACTTTATAAACTACAGGTGACATCCATATAGTTATTAAACCGGGAGGTACCCCAATGTGCAGAGCACCGATTGCTGATCTGCAGGCTCCGGGTTCGAATACGGCTATATATGTCTTAGATTTACCCTAAGGCAAATTAGACTTTTTCTCTCTAAATAGCCTTAATTGGGGGGGGGGGGGGGAAACCTTACATTACATTTAGACCAAACCACCTCCCTGCGCTACCGTCGGCTTAGAATCAGTACCGGATCTATTATTTACCGAGTCCAATACCCTTTATGGGTAGGAGTTGAACAGGTTTGTTTTTTGTTTTTTAGTTATTAGATTAAATTCGAAACATATAACAAAAGAAATTATCTGCTTATCGAATCGATTCTTCAAATAATGAGTGTAGGAGGAATAACCTTATACACAAAGATCATTTATAGAAGATATAAATCAACTTTACGGAGACGGTATCTTTTGTTTCTGATCATTAACAAGGCAGGATTTATCTGAGAGAATCATAGGACGAGCTTTTGCTGACTTCGAAAAGTCGTAAATTAAGGAGGGGAAAAGAAGCATATATCGAGAACTTCATATAGCTTTGAATACTGGCCGGCAGAGGGCTCTATCTGTATCTGATAAATAGTATGAGGAGGAGCTAACGAGTTCCTGGCAACTTAACGAACCCTTTGTAACGCCCTGTTTGCAATCATGAGGCCACTGTTTGAACAGGAATTTTGCCCGACCTGGGTCATTCTTTGAACCGCGGTTACAGCCCACCCGGCTATAGCCCATGACAAGAGGAGGCAACCATATTACCACTTTAGAAATGTTTGATGATTTACTGGCCCTTTTTGTTTCTTCTGTTTTTTTTATTTATCTTTTTTTGCCTATACAACTGTACATTTTAAAATGAAAGGACTTAACGAACCCATGACCCGTAGAGAAAGGGACTTGCTCTTCTCTCCGGCTCTGTGTGTCCAATGCAATTAAAAAAACTGCAGCACTACAACGCCTGAGAGGTATGGGGTTCAGTACATGGTAGAGATTGCACAGTTTCTTAGGAAATGATTTCTGTTAGATCACGCCCCAACTGCCATTATTTTTGTACCTTTTTTTTTGGAACCCATTTTATAGAGGCTGGGTGAGATCTTACATCCCATTGGATCCATCTCCGGCTGCTAGCAGACTAAATAAAAGTCCTGCCAGCAGCCGGATTTGAAGCCATGACCTTCGGCACAGAAACTCAGCGTTCAACCACAGAGCCATTCCGCTCCCATAAATATTTCGAAACTTATAATAATGAATAATTATTAATCATTTTTATGATATAGATTTTCATATATAAAATTAATAATAGTTTACACCGCTAAAAACTGTTATTTGATAGAATACGAAACTAAAAAGTTTAAAATACGAATAGAGTAAGACAAAAAAAGTTTTAGTATTTACAATTTTACTACAATAATTACTATTTACAATAATAGTGTGTTTCTTAAGTATTTTTAACGATTTTTAATAGCAAAAACCACAAAACACCCTCGTTGATCCTGCAAGTAGCCATATGCTTGTCTCAAATATTAAGCCAAGTATACCTTTGTAGTTGGGACCACACACTACCGTAACTTCGGATATGAAAAATCCTGAAGATCCTAATATCCTAAAATCCTTATTAAATTATTTGATTGCCATCGATCGGCGAGAATTGTGCAAAGTTTCAATTTAATCAAGTGGCCGAAAATCAAGTTCAAAGATTCCGCTACATAAGTACCTATATACCAGGGTACTTTAATAACAATTTACTTTAAGACAAGGGTCATTTAATAAAAATGAGTTCAATAATGAAGGCTTAATAAGTTTAATTATGAAGGCATTCATTTAAAATGCACCGCGAAATCACATGTTAAATTAGATAAAAAATAAACGCTATTATTTAAACGTATTTTAGATACTAATTAAAATATAATAAGCTAAGTTCAAAGAAAAGTTGATCAATGGTTGCAATTTAAATTAATAAACAATAAAGTTAAATTAATTGGGAAAATTTATTATGCATTTATGTAAATTCGATTTTTTTCAACATTTTTAACAGTAGTGAGATGTCGATTAATTGTTTTGTTTAACCGTAGTCGGGAAACATTAATCGGTGAATATCCCCACTTTTAAATATGATAATTACTTTAAATAATTATAATACTTATAATTATAATTCGACTCGAAATATAATACTATAAAATATTGTTTACCTCAATTCGTCAAGCTGAACCAGTATGTGTATATACTAAAATGAGTAATGAAGTCTAACTCACCTGAAAAGAAAACGTATATTAATACAAATATATATAGATTATGGAATAAATTATTGATTTTTTAAAGGAATATTATAACTTTCAAACCATCGCTACAAGAATTTGTTGTTTTTTTTCAAGCCCACATTAGAGCACCTTGAATCAATCCAAGTACATTATAGTTTTTAAAGCATTAGCTGTGATGCTTTTGTGTCCTTCTCGTTTCCAAACCTTCTTTCAGATCTGGCTGACCTTTCTTCATCCGTAAAGGTTTATTATTTCCGTGCAACTGGTTTTTAATTAAAATCTCGTATCCCTACTCTTCAGAATATCTGCCATTTGTCGCGTTGTCAAACATAACTCTATTAAATCATCCTGGACCTCTATGAACTAGTTGCTCTTGGTTTTATTTTTCCTGAAGTAGTTGAATAATTGTTTTACTAATCTGGTCTCTGGTAATCTTGATTTGTGACTGAGAAAGTCAATTCTTCTTTTGCAAACTGTATCTAATATTGATTCATAATCTCCACTGTCCATTTTTTTGATGTATTTTATTTGTAATTGTATCGCAGAGCGGAGTGGGTCCCCAGTGTGGTAGAGCACTGAGTTGCCATGCCGAAAATCCTGGTTCATATCCCGCAGCCGGCAAGACGTTTATTTAGTCTGTTACCAGCCGGAGATGAATCATATGGGATCTAGGACCCTCCTTGGGCTCACCCAGTCTTTATAAAGTGGTTCCCAAAATAAGGGGGCAAATCTGGCGGTTGATCGTGATCTAGGACAAATCACCTCCCTGCACAACCGTGGTCCATGAAACAATACTGTCTCCACCATGTACTGAAACCCAGACCTATTTGGAGTGTTAAAGTATTTTTTTTTTTTTATTTGATGATTGTCCTCATCTCATGATTTATCTGTCCATATTTTGTAGTTGTTCTGTAGTTGCTTCGGTGTTCGACTTAAATAGTGTTTCACTATCTTAAATTAGTTCAGGTTTAACTACAGAACCATAATGTTTGAATTTGGGATTCATTGAGTTTTTTTTATTATTAATAATTAAATAATAAAATGACTTCGTTTCTCAACTAAAATTATTTAATAGAACGTTCTGTTTCAATAAAAGTCCTGATGGATCCCTTTTTATCTGATAGGAAGCAATAAATATTCGTGAGAGAAATCGATCCAGTAAAGTACATAATCTCTGGAGCCGGTAGGAGCGAGGGCAATGAAGGTGAAATTTCTTAAGGGAGTTCTTTTCCCCCGTCCCTCGGCTCAAGTTATTACCCGGCGGATGCATTTTAAAGTAGCAATTTAGGGCAGCTTCTACTCCAATGTAGCGAATAAGTGTATTCAGGGTTGTTAAAACTGAATTAGGGTGATTGAGCCGAGACCGCACCGCATAGAGTTGCCGCCAAGTTTGAGCAAACTGACTCCGCCGCCAAGTTTGAAACGTGCCCGGAATGGTTCGATATCTCGTCTCAGGAGTTCAACGTGTGTTTCCAGTCCAAACATCCTTCTTATTTCTCATTAGCAGGCAAACTATGGCCTCCCTCCCAACTTTTCGGCTGTAATTTTCTCCTAGTTCCTAGGGGTTGGGGGAAAAAGTGACCGACTTCGTATGCGGAAAGAACTTTCACACCACCATAACTTGAATATTGGATTGAAGTTAAAAGTGAAAAAGAATCTTGGTTTGGAATTATTTTTCATCATTTATTTTGGCATTATTATTATTATCAGACTAGAATATATATAATATAATATAATTAATTCGCACAGTGAGTTTGAATTTTCACTTCCAGTGACCTACATATGGAATATATAACATATATTTTGACGATTTTGAAAAAATTAAACTGCAGATTCCCAAGTAGTCCCTAAATTGTGTGTTTGAATTTTTTAAAATAGTCGGCCTAAATTCTGCACTAAAAGTGTTTCAACTTCTATTTTACCAGATCTGGAACTATACCTAGGTGTAGCGGGGTGGCTTAGTGGTACAGCATTGATTTGCTGTATCGAAGGTGGGGGTTCAAATCCGGTTGTAGCAGTTAATATATTTAATATGTTAGTCAGGGGAGGTTCATATGAGTTATGGAGACCCTCTTGGGGCTCATACAACCTTTATAAATTAGGTACCCTAAGGAGGAGGAAAACCTGACGATGGAGCATTATCTCAGACATTCACCTGCCTGTACAACCGTTGTCCTAGAAACAATACAATCTTTGCCATTAAACCCCAGACTCTTTATGAGATGTAATGGTACAGCTTTGGCTGGTTTGGAACTATACCTAGGTTATGAAAATATGACTAATTAATTTTAATTGCATTCTACATATTTTTTTTAATTCAATTAAATCCAAATTTAAAACAATACCATTTGAACAAATATTCTTCAGCTTGCTTGTCTCTATTTGTAAGTATCAAGTAGATTATCTTTATTGAGTTTTTTCTTATTCAGTAAAGCAGCTCTAGTGACAAAACCGAAAGGTGGTCCAAAGCACACTAATTTCAACAGTATTCTATAAATACACACACACAAGTATGAGTGTGTTTGTGAGCGGATTTGAGCTGTATGGTACCGTATTCTAATGAATGCAACACGAATTTCTTTTGAATGTTGGCAGAATGATATATTATGTTTTTTAATAATATCTGTTGATGTTTAGTTTCGCCTACATATTTTAAACTATCAACTAACCAACAACAGTAGAATCAGGCAACTAACATTACTAGACCGCCAGTCAATTTATCAAAATCGATTAAATTAATATCAGGGTCTAATATTCACCCCATAAACCAATAATTGCTCAAACGATGACAAACCCTTAACTGCATTTATCATTTATTTGCCACATCTCTACACCCCATAACCTTCATAATATATCTGTATTAAAAGCTTTGTCATGTTCGATAATTGGTTAATGCAAAATGACCCCATTCTCAAAATAAATGCACTTAGCGTTCCTGAATTAATTTGTGTTAATAAAATTTTCTGTTTAATTTCTGCTTTTAATATCTAAAACACAAATATTGGAATGAAACTACAGATGGATATAGCTGCTAATCGAAAACAATTATTCATCATACATCACAAGCATGAGAAATCATAACAGAACAACAGAGAGTGTTACCGCAACAACATCAGCTAATAGAAAACGGTATGAGTCTCAACAGGTGCAAATTCATTCCGTGATAAATTCAGCAACTCTGGAAAACTAAAGCCCCGACAGAATGTTTAGGGGGTAACCCAAGTAATTCCAGCTGATACCGAAGCCCCTAGGGTGTAATGCCCTATATCAGGTAACTTTTAATCCAAACTAAACAGACCCTGCTACATGACTTTGATGAAAAAGTTTTGTTTTATCTCTTCTTCCGCTAATCAGGCACTGTTATAACAAATAGTCTCGTACTTTATTATAATCAAAATGTTAATTAGTAATTAGTATTTTTTAGCGGAAAAAAGAATAACTAAAGGTCATTTAATGTTTAAACTTTTAAAAAGCAAGAATAAAAAAGGTTACGACAAATGTATAGAACTAAAAGTCATTGTAGAGAGTTCTGTTTCTTAACCTGTCTCTCCTTTAATAAATAGTACCAACTTAATAGAGACAGGATGAGCCCCGTGAGTAAAATCTTGTAAAGGGTAGACTAATAAAATATATGTAATAGAAATTTTGTTGGAATGATTTATCTGTAACTTGTGTACATAGCCCTGAAGAAGACCTGTAATTTGGGTCGAAACGTTGGCTTTCCAATAAACAGTTCTCCCTATTTAAGAAAACCAAACTTTACCTCCATCAGGAACAATTTATTCCTTCTAAAATTATATATTCACACAAAATACACAACATTTCACTGATCGACATAAAATCACCAAAATCCACTTGTTCTTCCTCTTTCCTACTCCCTGTTACCCGTGCATGAAAGGAAAAGTTTAAGAAGACAACGGCCAAGAGACCTGCTCAAGAACTATTGATCATTTCCAAAATAATAAAAATAAAACAATTTTTAACATTATCTTTCGAATTGCCATTCAATACTTTCTCTATATAAACCTGTAACACTATAACCCACGAAGGGTCTGGGGCTCAGCACATGGTAGAGGCATTACTGTTATGGTGGGAGGTGATTTAGATCAGGCTCAACCGCCAGATTTTTCCCCCTTATTCTGGGTGGCACTTTATAGAGGCTGAATGAGCAACAGGAGGGTCCTTGGTCCCATAGGATCCATCTCCGGCTGCTAACAGATTAAATAAAAGTCTTGCCAGCAGCGGGATTTGAACCCAGGACCTTCGGTATGCCAATTCAGCGCTCTACCACTGAGCCACTCCGCTTTATATATAATTATAAATATTAAAGGTCAGCTAATATTATTACTAATTATTACTAAGTAATTTCCATACTATTACTGTTATATAATTCCTGAAAGTTCGGTATGGTTTAGATCCAAATTGAAACAAACAGATTTGACGCGAAAGTTAAGGGAGAAGGCACAAAAGGTAACCGAGGCATCCTGATGACTACTATATCCTGCTTAGTGCGGGACGTTTCATTGGCCATTTATTCATAGCTGGCAACATTGGCGTTCGGTCGGGGTAAAAGGCTTAGCTATTGGGAACGTGAGTGGGGCCGGTTTTACGATTAATCAACCACAGGGCCGGTATAAAGGCTTGTTTAGCCCGCCCTTGCTAAGTAATGGGCTTTGCCGGCCCAAACGACACTAATCTATTCAGTAAAGGATTTGAATAGAGGTTTTAACAGAGACGTCTCCTAGCGGTCGGCCTAAGCCCCATCCCTCATAGCCCTTCATGTTTTAAATAAATCCTCGGTCATGTCGCCACATATTAACCTATCATATGGCTCCATACACATCACTTAATGCCGGTAATGGCTAAGTAAATACAGATTTTCATCCAATGCAAACAAAATGTAAAATATTATTTTTCTTTCATATTTGGGTGATTCCATTTTACCAGTGTTTAGATATGTCCTGCACTGTATAAATATGATCCTCATGAGAAAATTTCATCACTTCTTTTGTACAGTACAACTTGAAACCTATGGAAAATTCATCACTTAAATTTTCGTACTATATTGCGACCATTCGATATTTTTTTTGTCGTAATAAATGATCCATACTAAATATTTCATAAATCTTATGAATGTTATGCCAATACAATGGCTGGGGAAGTTCAATTATTATTCCCGATATTTTGTAGAGAAATGCTCACTGACTTTCCTTTAGAGTAGAGTAACAATATGCTTAACAAACCAAAAATTGTAATTATAGATTTAATAAATTGCTAGTAAAAACAATAACAGTTAGAACAGTATCTACCATGTAATCAAATTCACTTTATTTTTGTTGGCTTGTTTGTTACATTTAACGCTGCAATGGCTGATTGGACGATGCTGCAGTGAATCTTAAGTTTCACTATCAAAGTATGATTAGGATAGGAATCTTTAAAAATTAACAGACACTGCACAGGCTCGGAACCACTATTTTACGTCCCCTCCGAAGTACGTCGTAGCAAAGAACTATTTATTTATTTTTTAAAATCTTAAGGCAAACTGGCGGGCTGGGAACTAGCCATCGCGCGTATAGTACGTTGTTATGATAACACCTCAGGTGACTAGTTTTTTGAGATTCATTGGTTAAATCTTAAACGATCTTATCTGATCTAAATTCTTTAGATTAACAATGCAATAAAGATTATCTTCCATTAAATTCCATTGTTCCAATTGTATAATTGCTGAAATCACTCCAACTCCCATTGTCTTATAAATCTTGTATTGTATATTATCCAATCTTGCTAGAAACGCGTTCTCGTCGTTATTCGTCAGTCAAGTCGTTTTGAAATTTTCCCTCTATAATTTTGTACATAACATTTTGTACTGTTTCAAACCTAGAATTTAGATATTTACTGTATTTTGTATACTCCACATTTTTGCTTTTTTCCTGACAAATTATTTGGTATACTCTTATACCCTTATCTCAGTACAACAGTCCTTTTTACAACAGACAATTTTTTTATATAAGAGAGAGAAAAATTATATATATTTCTAAATATTTTTAATATAAATAATCCATGATTTAATATTTTTTTAATAAGAGAATGTTCCTCTACAGGTGAAAAATATATTAAATTTATTGTGGTATGTCAGAGGTCAAAACAATTCTGGTGGCAATAAAACAAAGTGTGGCGAGTGAGGTCAATCTATTCGACCTTCGTGCCCCATCTCACCCAATGGCGTCTATCATCTTTCTTATATTTTATCTGGCTAGCAAATGTCTTCAATTTATTTTCAATATTTATTAATAAATAATACTCATTTTAAGCCATTGTACATACAATACGACAACAACGAAACATATTTCCTCGATTCCCCATTATTCGATGTATGACTGATATATCAATTTCAATTATTGCCTATCAACCATCATAAATAGTGTAAATTAAATAACTAATAAATACTAATAATGATTTTTTTTTTAATATTCCTTAGCGAAAATATACATATTAAAATCAGAATAATATATGCTCCGACGGGCACATCAGTGTATCCTTTTCCAATATTCAATAAATACAGTATATAACCACAAGTAACAATAAGATTCATTCGATGATATTCATCCTCCCAGGACGTTTGATTGATAGGATATACGGAAAAGATATATTTATATTGGATGAACTGTCAGTACGGAGGAAGCGGTTGTGTAGGGAAGTCATCCATTGAGATGGGGTCAGGCCTTTCTGTCTCTGGAAAGGAAGTACTTACGAATATCTTTAAAAGATTCCTTCCTTATTTCGTTTAAAAGGAAAAAGAAAATCCCCCACTGTTCATCATATTATAAATACTCGAAAAAATAATTTATACCAAACTTGAACCGTTTAATTCAGAACAGCCATTAGCAGAATATCATAATTATCGTAATATTAGATCGTGGCAGTTGATTTAGAACAATCCCGAATAAATTATAAAAGTACAAATGAAAAATGTGTAAAACAGTAATGCAGAGTGATAAAAACATTGGTGTATTTTTGTAATATGAAATATGAAATAAAAATGAAAAATAAAAATACTGGCTTATATCTAAAAATAACCAAATGGAGACGGGCACAAGAACCGAAACATTATCTTATATTATAGATATTTTATTATATTAGGATTCAATATCATACATAAACTAAAATGAAAACTAAACTGATAGCCAATGGTTAAAAAAATTTCTAACATTTTAATAATTTTCATGCATGCTTCATGCTTTCTTCTTCAAACAATTTCCTTATTGTCCTGCCTTATTACTCTACCTAAAAAGTGCTTAAAGAGAAAAAAAAAATTACAGTAATGTTTTATAATAAAATTCCTTCTTATAAAATTAACTTGATGGTATTTACTGGGTCGAAAGGCCTTGGATTGTAATTGATCAATGTAGTGGAAATAACTAAGATTCGGTAGTTAAGTTTGTTGTAGCCAAAAGATCCTTTTAGAGATAAGAAGCGAGATTCAGCTTTTGTTGAAATCTAATCCCGAGACCTAATCTTGTATAAGGTCTTGGTCCTTACTATGGCTGGGTATAGGTGTTTTTCCAGGGGAGGTAGGACAATGTAAAGTTTTGTATTTTTTGCATATATTTTGTATTATATGTATTTGCAATACATAGTTGTTCAGTTTTATGTTCGAAACTTGTTAACTGATAGATGAAAGATGCGCATTTATTTTCATTTAGTTCATTAATTAAATTGTAACTGCATATTAATCTAAGATATTAAAGTTCATATTTTATTTATTTATTATTATTATTCTAAAGGGACTTGTCCCAGGATAAATTAAAACTCTTTTTACTATTATTTGTATAGTCAAAATAGACCCATGAAACCAGTATATTGTTCAATGACTCTTAATTATAGTAACATTTAAACTACATATTTACTTATATTTATTACAAGATAAATTTATATATTTTATAACGGATAGAAGATAATATATTGTATTTTATATTAAATTAGGTAATTTTATATATTATATTCACATATTTAGAGATTATATTAAAATATAGTATAATTTTTATTTATGTATAAGAATTACAATACGAACTTCTTCTCATAGTAGGAGGTTTTCTAACATATTTTCCGCAACCATATCAAATATAGATTAATTCACTATTGTTCGATTTATTGTTTTATCCCTGATATATATTTTATTTTTCACTAATATTATATTGTATATCTGTATTATCTTGATAAATATTAAGGTCTTGTTGATATGGAGTAACTTCAAAATCATAAAAAATACCTAAATATTTCAGTTTATTCGAATATATTAAACATTTAAATAATATATGTATAGCATACTTATGGTACCCGAAATGGAAAACTTCTTATACATAAATAAAAATTATATTATGCTTTATTGAGATCTCTAAATTAATTAAATAAAAGAATTATATTAAAATTTTATTTTATATAAAATATAATACAGTATTATCTACTATTGAATTGTTGAATGTATTATTGTTAATTAATTTAATTGTTGAGATAAGTTAATTTGCTAAATTGTTAAGCTTTTTAAAAATAATTTATTCAATGAAATTTACTACTGTATTATACTAATACATCAAGTAAATAAAATGATTGGTACATATTAGCATGAAAGACAAGTAAAGAAACTACTCAGTGGTAACTTCAAGTTAGAAGGTCACGAGGCCATCTTCTTTTCAGACGCCTCGGAGGATTACTAGGAATTGAAGAGGTTGCTAAGTTTGAAACCAGTGGGTTTGAGTGGGAAAGTTTGTCATGAAAAGATTGATATCGGGTTCGGAACAAATCAGCAATATAATGGACATAAAAATTATTAAGTTAATTTAATTTTTATTGAATTTATTAATATCTCTAATTGGACGGTTATGAAAACTCAAAACCATAAGTAATGCATTCATCATGTATCGTTGTCATTTACTTTTTGACTTTGTAGTAAATATTATCTGATTTTTATTATAAAGTCTTTTGGCCAGATATATTTTATGTTTTTTTTCAATACACATTTGTCATTCTAAAAGGACCTAGTTTTAGAATAAAATTATTTTTCTACTTTATTCTATTTAAAGAGCATGAACTTTGAATGAAGACGTATTATCAGTAGAAGGATTTTGTAAATTACTATCTAGGCGGAAACTTGTCATGGCAGAGGCCATTTGGGTAGAAACCATTAGATCTTTGTAAGATAGATTCGGGAATGAGATAAAGTTAAAGAGACTCTAGCGGAACAGTTTAATTTATTCGTTGAAGTAATAATGGCTCTGGATAAAGCAGTAAGCCCTTCGGAAAGAAGACTAAGGATCGGTATTAGCCTAATCTAAGGGCCACTTAGGGCACTAAACATACTCCCTCCCTTGGCATTACCCTAATGCTTCATCAACTTCTCCCCGCGATTCATACTGACCGGCCCTTTTCCCTTTAAATCTCTTCCGCTCCCGTCCCTCGATAAATGTCTTTGTAAGAGAGATATCTTCAGGCATTTCCGATTTTACCCTTCCAGTTCCTCAAAGTATCTGGAAAATTGCTTGATGGATCTTGGATGGAGTGATGAAGTTTGACAACTCCTGAAATCGTAACCGTTTCCCTATTAATTTTTTATCATTTGCAGAAAATCCTTTCTCGTATCATATTCCGGTAAGTTTATAAATGTACTTTTATAAATACAAGTACAAATAAATATATATACACTATAATTTATTTAATATAATTGAAGCGATAGTTTGATTAGGTTGAGCTCTGCATATAAAGTTGTATAAGGCTTGCAAACGAACGAAATCCTAAATTGTTGATCTGTCTGGTAAATTCCGAAAGGGTAGGTAGACCGAGACGTAGATAGGGGATTTGCGTTATGGGTGATAAATAGTGAACATCGATTAATGATACCGGCATCGACACATCGGCTATGCTAAGCCTTTTGTTGTTATTTTCATTATTGTCATTTAGTATGTTTGAGTTAGTGAAAATGGTAATTACATTATAATATAATAAAAAAATAATAAAAATATTTATTTCAGAAATTATACAAATGCCATTTGGCACATAGTGTATTTTCGATCTTCTTTTGGTAAACCTCTTCTAAGGGACTCTCGTGAAAACGTGTTTGAAAAAACCTCCCATTGAAGGGACTCCTAGCGTGGTTCATCTCACTGTAGTAGATCCCTGCTCCAGAGACGTTTCAGTCTCCTTGTCGGATTCTGAGGTAATGTGTCTGTCAGTAACGACTGTACCAATAAATTTGGATGTCCAGCAAGTTTTTTAGTTTTTCTTGATTGTGTCAGTCACGAGTGGTATTTTGAGATATTTGTGTAATGTTTTATTAGTAATGTAACAGGGACTATTTGTAATATAACGAAGAAACTTTGAATGAAAAATTTAAATGTTCTGTAAGTGGGATTTTTGGCACGAGGCCCACACTTGCGAATCATAGGTCCATATTGGTTTAAGTAGCATGTTGTATATTATAGTTTTGTTTGTAAATGATAGTTTATTTTTTTTATTGAAGTGGTCACCTAAGGAGTCAATTTTTTCTTCAAATTACTTACTTATGTCTGTTCAGATGGTAGAAGCTAGTGTATGATAATGAAGGTCTAAACACGTATTAAAAAGAGCATTTCCTCTAGAAGTTTGCGTCATATTGCCAAATCGGGGATTTTTGGCGTTGAAATCTCCCCCGCATAAAAATTTGGGTCCTAAAGTGGAGAATATATTGGTATACATCTCCTAGGAAACTCGTTGACTAGGGGAACAATATGCGATAGTTATAGAAATATTGCAGTGATTATTTCAACAGAAATCGTTGTTAATTAAATTTTAGGTAAGACCGTCATTTGTAAAGGATAGTGATATAATGTAGGTATCACAATTACTGCAGAGCTACCACGGGCAGCACCGCTTGGATGGTCAGTACGGTATAAGACATATCCCTTTAAGTAAAATTTTATGTCATCGAATAAATGGGTTTCGGTGAGTAGTGCCATGTCTATTTCATGTTCATGTAAGTATATATCAAGTCCGTTTCATCGATGATGGGCTCCATTTGAATTCCAAAGAAGGAGTTTTAGAGATTGGTTTGATGAATTGGTGAATTACGGACTGGCATTAGGAATGAATTTAGTAACAAGCGTGGTAAGTAATGTGACGGTCTGATTATGATATAATGGTCTTCAGACAATTTGTGTAATTTTGAAGGAGTACTCGAGGAAACGAAGGAACAACGGAGGACTAAACATTGAAATTGCTACCTGATCCACGGAAGACCTTGATAGGGAAAGAATGACGAAGAATATAATAGAAACAATAATTTAATGTTCTAAATTCTATTTTCATTTAATTAAGGGAAGTGATGTTAGATGAATGAAATATACAGTGATGCTGAATCCAGTAATAGCTTGCTTGTGAGATGAAAGATACTGAGAGGGAGTATATTTAGATAGTTTTTTTCCAATATTATTTTTGCAATACCGTTGATTGCTTTGACCTTCATATCCCACGTGTCTATATAGAGAATGAGTTAAGAATTATTTTTAGATATTTTTGACTGGAAAATAAATTCATCAAAGTCATTTTCCATACCAATCATTTTAAAAACATGAACTAGAGGAATAAAATAGACAGAAAAAACCTAGGCGGTATAAAATATATATAGAAAAGTATTTATTTATTTTCAGTGTGTAGAGTTATATGGTGAATGTTCTGGGTTCAACACCGGCTGTGGTAGATAAATTATTTAATCTTAACAACCACGATAGATCCTGTCGAATCTGCAGAACATCCTTGGGTTCACCCAGCCTCTGTAAAGTAGGTAATCTTTATTAGGGGGGGGGGGTAACTTGGGGGTTGTGTGATCTCGGCTAAATCAACTCCCTAGACAATAGTTGGTACTGAGATATCTCTGTTATACTGAACTCTGAATTTATTTAATTATCTGAAGTGCAATAGTGGCACTTTTTTTTAAATCTACGTCTATTATAATTTGAGTTATTATATAAATATAAGGCATATATCAAATTTTACAAATTTTGGGTCCAATAAACGTGAATTAGAGAATTTCGTGTTGTCTACTGCACGATTTTTTTTTTCATTTTTACCGAATTTCTTTAATGTAACATTGAATCAACACGATTCTTTTAATAAACTTAAGGAGATAAATAACATAAAAGTTACAGAAAACTACAATGAATAGAAAATATATGACTATGTAAATAGAGATGAAGGATTACAAGAGAAGTCGGATCTCTCTATAATAAATGGATATTACAGATTCATTGGGTTTCCAGGCACCAGCTGTGACCGCGGGATTTTAATTCCAGTAAAAGTGAGAGATATTCGCGTTCCTCCGGGGAATAAAAACGGAAGGAATGGGAGAGCGGTTTCAAATATTACGATACATATTGGAGTCATTCTATTATTATTTCAAAGGTATTCCCAGCATTTGAAACATCCGATATGAATGTTTTTACTTTAAAAAAAATGTTTTAAAGTTACAATCTACGTAGATTTTCTGGCTCCTAGATATCTAACTTAATTCATAGAAAAAACAATTAATGGTAAACAGTAAATTTAAACTTAAGGAGCAATAACTGTCTCAATTAATTTTAGTGATTCGAGAACCTGAGTGATTACAAATTTTTCTGGCGGTGCATATAATATTAAGTAGGACAAGCAATTAAAAAAGTTAGTGAAAATAACCTTAAGTAAAAACTTAATTTACTTTTATAATAGGAATTCAATTGAATTTTTTCGTCATTGATAGTAATATATAAGATAAACGAAAATAAGCGAAACATTTTAAAATTGATGTTGGATAAAATAAACTTCTAATTCCTTGAATATTCCAATGTTCGGATTATAGGTACAAATTGTATATTTAAAAAAAAAATAATTTCAATATTAAAATTTAATAACGAGTAACGCATAAAATGCTTCTAATTTTAGCAAATTTACTTTATTTTAAAATAGCCACTAAACATTTCTTGCGCTCTTGATAATTTTCAAGATATCGGGCACATAATAAAAAATAAGCACAAAATTTAATGAGATAGGAATGAAACAAGACCTTTTTTTTATGAATCAAACTTCTTCAAAGTTTACTTTTACTTATAACAGGCATTACATTTTTTTTGCGAAGTTAAAAGAAAAGATACCCTTTTTCATGTAATTAGCTCAGTAAAAAACAAATTTAAAATTGAAATCCGTCCAACTTGTACTCTATGAAAAAACCTAAATATGGTGAAACAATACCAGAAAACTGAACACCATACTTATTATATATATATATATATATATATATATATATATATATATATATATATATATATATATATATATATATATACATATATGGAAATAGTGCATTTGCGTATTTTTCAATTTCTAGGGACGATGTTATTTTAATGTAATAATATTAAAAACTTATACGTTTCTGATATTGACAGTTAAAATCTTCAATGACACTAATAAATGGGTAACGAGAATTAATTTATTTTACATACTGTTATAACTTATTTATTCAAATACGTTAGCCCGGAGTTGCCCCGGCCATGCATATATTAATAGTTATTGTAAAATAGTTCTTTCGCAACACCCTTATGTGACTCTTAGCTCATGGGAGCGTTTAGCCGTGATTTCCATTCTTCCATGGTTTTAGCCAGGTTTCGAACTTGCCTAATGTTTTTACTTTTTTTTCTGCATAAGCGTTCAGAATAGACAGGAACGACATTCTTGGTCGTCCTCCGGATCTAGGACAAGCAACCTCCTTGCGGATCCGTTGTCCATGTAACAGTACTGTCTCTACCATGCACTGAACCTAAACCCCTTCACGGGTTGTCGTGGTACAGGTTTTTATCCCCACCATTTTCTCTCCACACACTAGACTCGCAAACAAATTCCTTGCAGCTTTACCGTAGCGTAAAAAAAATACGAATCTGTCTAAGATAATTTTAAATCAAAATCTAAATTTGGAGATCAACTTCTGGGAGTCGTAATTAAAAATTATATAGAGTCAACAAACACCGACAGATCTCAACACCTTAAGATGAAAGATTCAACTTAATAATCAAGTTGAAATTCACATATATACTTATAACTTGTTATACTTCGCTTTACGAATTTCCGTGTCTGATTTGTGAGGCTACCCTAAACTTCTTGCAAGTTTACGATTAAGATTTAATAAGATAATTAAGCAATTATCCAGAAAACACATTTGCTTCTATCAATTTTGTTTATTTTTTAGCTTGTTTCCTTAATATTATTTCTTAATATTGCATGAAATACATAAACAATAAATATAATTTCCTAATGTATATATGTTTCGGAATGAACTGCCATGCCGGCAAATGAGACAAACATATATTAACACAAAAATATAAATACAATTTATGGAGATTACTCCATCGAATTATTGATAATATGTATTTTATAATAGTTTATTTTCTTACAAAACAAACTATTTGTATTTATTAAACTTATCAAGCTACTACTAAACTATCAAGATACTAAATACGTCTAAAAATAAAATTCTCATCAAACCACTCTAAAAAAAAAAGAAAGGTAAAGGTCTAGTAATGGATAGTAAGCCTGGTCTTGTGTTACATTCAAATGCCCCGTTGTGGGGTTTCACATCGAGTTTGTGACGAACCCTTTTTTGTCAATGTTACACGAACTACTGGGATACAGATGACATCCAGACAATTCGATACGAAACCAACTAAGATCTGCAGCCCCCAGCCTTAGAAGGTAAATTGAGACTGTTCGTATTGTAGAAGGAAAAGGTAATACAACTCCATTCGAAAGGGTGGTTCTTAGTAGAAGTGAACAGAATTTGGGATGTTTGTATTTATAGTTTTGATATCTTAACATGGTATTCCAAGTTTAAATAGTTTATAGATAATTTTTGAACAATTATTAATGATGAGATAGGAGCAGAAATAAGAAATATGCACAATTGATCAATAATTAACAACAGTAGACCTGTTCGTTTTATTTGGTTATTTAGTAGTATACACTACTAGGACTAATCGGGAGATACAAAATTAAAGTGGGAATCCAAAATTTTGGAGATCCAGGTATAATAAGGAAAGGGATCTTTAACGAGTCCCTGTCACCGCAGAGGCCTGGGATCACCATTTTACGTCCGGTCCGAAGGAAGGCATGATAACGGATTTTTTACTCCTTTTGAAAAATCCAATGGATACCTATCGGTCAGCGTTCCCCTTAGATGTAGCAGTTTGTTAAGATAACCATTACACCGTAGATGGCCTATGCATTAGATATCATAAAGTTATTTAAAAATAAATAAAAAAATCCCAGAAAACAAATTATTCTTCTAGATACCTTGATCTTGTAGTTAATTAATCTGAAGTATTTACTCTTTTCCATTAATTTTAATGTAGGATCAAGAAACACCAAGGGGTTAGTCATTTCGTTTAGATTAATTTCATTTATTCATAACCAATTAACTATCAAATGCATGAATTAAAAGTTAAACTGTTTCTTATTAATTAAATATTAATAATGACAATTTTTTTTATTATTTATTTATTGATATTTACAACTATATTACAGTAATATAACAAGTAAATTGGCTGAGTGATACATAATGGCATGATATAATGACAAGTAGAGAAACTACCTGAGGTATCGCATGTTCAACTAAGAAGGTCACGTGGCCATCTTCTTCTCAGACGCCTCGGAGGATTATCGGGAATTGAAGAGGAAGCTAGGTTTGAAACTAGAGGGTTTGAGTGGAAATGAAGTTAATGACAATTTAAAGTATAAATAAAAATCGTTAATTAGTAAGATATGTTCGATAAAATGCTCTTATTCGAAAATCAGACTCCCCCGTCTATATCTGTTTCATACAATGTATATTGCTGTGTGTTACCCAATATGGTACATTGGGAGTAGCTAAATAAATGGGGTAAGTGGCATTGAGCAGGTAGCTTAAGTGTCCCTTAGGATCGGTACCTTTACCCTTAAGATACAGGACAGCGGCAGTCGTTGGCAAGAAGCGGGCAACTCGACATGTTTACTGTCACATCAAGCGAAAGAGTCCCTCTTTTTCTTTCTTTGCAAGTAGACATATAAGTTAACTTGTGATTATGATCACAATAAGTATAATGTTATTCAGTTAGATGAAAAAGGATCAATATTTTCTAAACAATTCCTAGTCAGTCAACCTTTGGAGAAGAGAGGTAATGATTAATGATTACATCTCAAGTATAACGATCTCAGGGTGGTATCCCATTTTATTATTTAAATATTATTCAGATCAATGGATCTGGCTTTGCCTTGAGATCATCCTTTGGCCAGTGAAGCCAATATAACAATATCTTTACCTAAAATTAATAAATCGATCAATTAGCACTGCCTTGTTTGTTGTCAGAATCAATTTATAAAAACAATACAATTATTGAACATGTATAACATAACATTGCATTATACAGAACAAGTTAATTTATTTTATTATTTCAAAGTTGAATCTTTCGAACAAATAGGACTTATATTAGAGCTGCCATTCAGATGCGCATTTCGTAATAAATCAGAAGTTTAGAGCGTTTGTCTAGAAACTGTTGAAGTAGTCGGGAATTCCGCAAAGTTTCTTATCGTCTCAGTCTAGCATGACTATACCATGCCTCTTGCTCAGTTCAAGTTCTTACTAGCGGCTCTGTTCTGCGAAATAAGCAGAATACCATTGTATACTGGATGATAATGTAATATATAATGTAGTATACCATTGTATACTGGATGCTAATAATCCTTAACTGGACAAGTACTACATATGGAGTCTCAAAATGCCGCAAAAATGAAGTTTAACCAATATACTTCATCTCTCAAGAACGAAAAGTAAAACTTAAGTGTATTTGATATGGAAAATCACAGTAAAAAACCAAATTGTACAGCTTTCAACTTCACGCAGTATTTAAACAGTCTTAACAAGATAGATATTAATTATGGTATCGGTATATTGAGTAGCGTTTTGAAACAGATTTTGCCATTATTTGGCTAAAATAAAGGAACAATAAGTCTCGTAAGATAGTTATTTATTTTAATATATAAAATTTATTTTTTCCTATATTTCAGTTTAACATATTGGCAGCGGGGAAGCTCAGTGGATGGAGCGCTGAGATATGATAAAGGATCCGGGTTCAAATCCAACTGTGGGAGACAAATTATTTAATCAGTTAATAGCCATGTTTGGACTCCTAGCGATATGCTGATACTTCTAGGGCTCACCCAGCCTCTATAAAGTGGATAAAATATCTTGTGTTGAATCCAACACCCTTCACGGGTAGTGTTACGTTTTTTTTATTTTTTTTAGTTCAAAATATCACTCCACATATAAATAAGCAATTATCATTTTAAGTTTGGAGTATACAAATTGTTACGATATTAACAATTAGGAACAGTTAGATTCATTCAAATGAGTTCTCATTTAGTTTAGTGTAGTAAGCTAATAGAATAATTTATAAGTTAAGGTGATCCGCGCGGAGATCAAACATTACATAACAAGTTAAACAAGAATTTGGAGTGCTGTTTACGAAAGCAGAGCACTGTATCTTTCAGAGTGCTAGAAAGGCGTGAAACATAAAAGCCGCTGGAATGGCAACATGTACCCCCTAACGGATAGGAGACGAACGAAAAAAGGTCCGCGGTCGGTTTTATAAACTGGAAAGAGTAAGGATTTACAAAGATGTTCCCTTTAAATATGTAGGAGTTGGCAAGGGGAGCGTGTAACACTAAGGTACAAGGGCCTAAGAGGCATAAACGGTGCCTCTACACTCGACCCAAGGGTAGAATATAACTAAAGTTTACTCATAAAAATGTATAGCTCCGTGTAGGGGGGGGGGGGTCCGGGATGAAAAGTTGATGATGCTCCTTCAGTCTTCCTTCCTCCCGGTCCTAGTTAATCAACCCGGATCCGATCAAAAACAATTTTACCACATTGCGATAGGTAACAACAGAATACGATCGAATTTCATGTTAGCACTACATTACTGTAGACCAACGTCTCTTACTATATACCGTTAATTATATATGTAAAACTATCTTCTTCTTCTCCCCGAGCATTATTTGTTTCGGAAGTCGGATATTAACATGACGATCTTAATTTTGCTGTTGGGACTTCTAAAACAGTTGGACAGGTAGGAGACCATACCTTTACCTTACACAAATCCCCTCCTAATCTAAATCATTCCCTACATTATGTCCCAGGTATCCTAATTTCCGCATTCTGACGCTTTATGCGATTTCTTGAATTTTTAAGAACTAAGCACTAACCTAAAACTAATAAGCACTATATAAAAACATATAATGATATATACTCTTCATCCTATCTAAAAGTGTTTCTATTAAAAGCTGTTTTTCAGACTTAAAGTGCAAGATGATAAAGGTATTTGTTCTGGAATTGAATAATATTAGCTCATTACCACAAATAACCCTAAAGACAAGATTAAATATCGAACACGGAATAGCGTAATATATATACAGTATATGTACATTTCAAAGAAGAATAGATATTACAAAAGTTTAGACTGCTTACTATAAAGAAGGAATGACCTCATTTCGTGCATTACTAATAATTATACGATACTTTAAGTCATGAACTTCATTCTTCATGTCAAGAAAAAAATATTAAGTGTTTTTAAACCTTCAAAGGTAAGGAATTATGATTCGGTGTCCAAACAGTTCGATCCTACCCTAAAGCTGAAACTATTTTCCTATTTTCTTTTACCTCACAATTTCATTTGTAAATCTGAAAAAAATCCACTATAATAAATCTATCACTTAGTTTGGGCACAACTCATTGTGAAGGCAACTCAAAGAAAAGTTAGTAAGGGAAGGAGACATGAGAAACGGGTAATGAACAAAAACACCCTAATATGGGTCTTGTACAGAACACCTGTAACATAAATTCTGGAGTAACCTAAAGAAAAGTTAAATAAAGAGCTACCTAGTACTTTAATCGTGCCACATGCCTCTGCCCAACAAACGCAAGAAAGGTCAAGAAGGGAGTGATTGGTTTAGTAGAGAGTAGAATGTCACTAAAATAAAAAGAAAAGCTTACCACTTTGTAGCGTCAGGTGTGACGGCGATAAGAAATGGCATACAAGCTCATTATTTAACAGTAAAAAGTATTAAAGAAAAAACAAACTTAGGCTCTCAATAAAAAAGATGGTTCAATTACAAGTTTTTCTCCATAGACACCACCCCTTCCGATTTTCACCGTAAATCGATGGTGGCATCGGTAAGCGTGATGGACTCAGCACCATTAATTTGAAAGACTAAGAGGACCCCCATCCAACTCTTCTTCAGCCCTCGCCATTAAACGTGGGGTTTAATGTATAATGTATGTTCCTTTCATATTTCATAAATGCCATTAAACCACGTTTTTATCATTAATGTCAAACCTTTTGCGAAAAAAGGTAATATTGATTTTTTTTTTTAATCTCCAATTTCCAGTACCGTAGTTATAGACTTATTTTCTGAACTTGTGAAAATATTTTAGACAATAATCAAATTACTACTAATACATCATTCTAGAATAACGTATACCTTGAATTGAAGCTTGGCCAATATAAAATAACTATAGAAGCTTCTAAGAAAAAGGTAAACCTAATCTTGAACTCCTCTTCAGCAATAAATCATGTGTGCACACATTTATATTTTGTTACTTTTATTTTCTACTCAACCCTCCACTTGTCATTTGCGCATGATTATATTAAAAATTATTGCTATGAGTAAAACAATTTACTTCACACAGAAATATTAGTGGATTAATGATAAAAAATATGGTTATATTTGAAATCCCTGTCACTACAAATAGGCGAGAGAAAGGGATGATTGATCACCTTCCGTGCATTACGCCATTTAAATCATTCTTGCTTACATTCATTCAATACCATTGCACCATTCTACTGCCTTTATCATAAATTGATATATATATACAGTATACTATTGAACATATATACAACATACAGTTCCTGGCCAAATTATTAGACGCATTGCAAGATTCCATGTAAAAAATTAATTACAAAGTGATATTGTACCGTTTTATTGTTTTAAATTTATTTGTTTTTTATTTTTATATTATCCAATCATGTAATAAAAATCATTATGCCTTCACTTTAGCTTTTTTACGTGGTGAAAGATCGCCTTTCCTACCCATAATGAAAATAGTCCAATTACTTTTTTTTAAACTTTGCATACAAAATAAACTAATAACTGAGTAGTATAAAACTGTTAAACTAACAATCACAACCCATGAACCCACAGAACCACAGATTTAAATAAAAATCAATAATATTGTAGTTTAAATATACAATTACTGCATAAAAACTCTTGTGTGTACGCGCTCATGTGTGTACGTTTGTGAGACACATATAATAAACAAACTTTTATATGAATAATAATTTTTTTAAAAGTATGTTATATATTTTTTTAATAAAATGATTTTGGCACCCTCTTGAAACGGTTTAAGAATTCATTTATGAAATATAAACATAATTTACTCGTATATTAGGGCTACCACACAAACTTATAGTTACATTATTATGCCATTTTGTTTCGATTTTTATTTTTACTTTTTTAAACTTAGGTAATAACATATTATCAATACGGTAAGAAATCTAGCGTTATCAGATAATATGAGGAAAAGTTCAAAATTAATTATTCCTATAACTTTAAGAGGGAAGTATTGGCCAGTAGCTGAACACGGACAATATAATACATTTCGGCCCGAATTAATTAAATTCATTAACAATCTAGAGTTCAAAATTTTGACATCAAGTTAATAATATTTATACATTTTAAAACGTAGATTATCATTTTATAATTTTAAATTTTGTTAATTGTAACAGTTATAATATATGTAATGATGTTTTTTGTATATATTTTAATTCACATATGGTTTTAATCCGTATTTTGAAAATTTAATTAAAAGGCACATAGTTTACTGAAGTATTGAATGTGCTAATAAATAAACGGTCGTTTCAAAGGATATTGTTAAATAAAGTGTATTGTTACACCATCACTTACACTTTTTAAAGGTCAGAGTAGTCATATCAGCATATATAAAAATAAAAAAAAAGGTTTCGCACCAGCATCATTTTCTGTTTCGACCAAGTTTAGAATTTTAGGGGACAGTGCTGAAAAAATAGGAGAGGAAGGCTGTTGAGACACTAAGGGAGTATAGATAAGCATATATCGTCGGAATTTGCGACGGAATCCCAAGCGTCTATCTGTTCCATAGTTTTAGTTTAAAATATAAGTTATTTTAAGCTTATATTATTTTATTTCAAACATTTTTTAACATACATTGAACAAAATAATCATTCCAAATTATAGTTTTATATCAAAGAAAAATTAGTACTGGGAACTAGGGATCAAGAGTATATACAAAAACAAAATAACAACAATTAAATAATCTTAATAATTTTATATTAATTATATTATTATAATTATTAATTTATTTTTATTTAATCGTTCAATGATAATAAAATCGTTACTGGTTTTAACTACGTATCATTTAAAAATATTAACTTATGTTCGATCATAAGAAAACGAAATGCCAATGTTTTCTGTTCAGTAGGTGTCTTAGCACACTAGGAAATATTGCTGCTTTTAATTAGATCACAGCTGTTAAATTGTGCCATTGTGGCGATGAATGGTAGTCGGTATGGTCCACAGGTATATGGTATTTATGGCCTTTCGAGAGGACTTACCGAAGACCATATTAGCAATTCCAAGAACCAATACCAGCAAATTAATGGAGGTCGTTTGACTCTTCAGCAACCTCATTAAAGAAGGAAGTGGTCAATTAGCGAATCAAACGGACTGCGGATCAAATGGGTTATAAGTCCCAAAGGTAGAGAAATTATTTCCGAGGGAACCTATTCAGTAATATCATTGACTACATACATCAGTAGGGAGTGGAGGGATATTTCCTCACCCGTAAGAAGTAAACCTAATAGAGGCTGTGTGAACTCTTGGAGGTTCTGGAGATCCCACGGGATCGATTCACGGATGTTGACAGAATAAATAATTATTTGCTACATTTGCTGCATGTCTCCGACCCGGGGGACATGCAGATTAGAAATTAACTCTGGATTAAGAAATCACATATTATTGCTGAGGTACTATGCATCCGTAGGTAACGCAACTAATCGAATCGTTCATGTATATGATGAAGGACAGCACTATAATGTAATACATCTGAATTGTGTATTATCTCATTGTACTCTACATAATTTCATTTATGAAATTTTTTTAGATAATTTTATTTTAACAACATCGATCATCTATGTATTGGTAAGTTACTTATTAGTGACCTTCTATACACATAAACACTTACAAACTGAATTTTAATATAATGGTATTAATAATTATTGGCCAATAACGCTACTCACACCCAAACCCATAAAACCAACCTTATCGTATTCCGTAGGTGGAACTAAAGCTCAGTACACGTTTTAGGGGTTTACAAGTCAATTCAGTGTTAATTATATTTTTAGGAACTCCATTCGTTTCTAAGCCCATCTTTTTCTTAGCGATCAATCACTACAGTTATATAAAAACAGGTCCAGGTTCTACAATTCCGCGTTGTGTAACCTATATTTTCCACCTTGGTTGTTCGTTTATTTATTTATCGCCACATTATACTGCTATGGCTAATCGAACAATTCTACATTGGAAGTAATATTTTTATTTTATTTTTTTCTTACCCTTATCATGCCCTGGGAATATAGCTTATCTAGGTATAATTAAAGCATGATCTTTAACGAGTGCATTTAACATCTTTTCCAAAATAAGGCCTAACCAAGGAATAATTGATTACCTTAAAAAAATCCAAGGGCATCTGCTGGAATGCGAAACATATTTTGCCCTAGATCGAATCATATGTTGTTATGTTAACCACTAGACCACGGGAGACTCTCCCCCAGTTACTTAGTTATTTTTTAACACCTTGGTAATCTAGGTAAAAGGATCATCAGTTTTAACATACATAATTTTGAATATGTAATATATTTACTGTTACGTTAATCAAAAGGACTGTATTGTTTACTCGTGTTGTAGAATTGATCTCATCATCCGCCTCCGGACGTTTCCCCTCCCCGGAGATATGACGTACCCATCGGAATATGAATAGTAGAATTGTTTATTGTAGAGGTTACGAGAAGAGAAGAGGAAGAGGAGGTATAATCTACATAACCGCTGAGCAGTAATGTATGCGGGCAGTTGTATTGTCGCCTCTTCCGATAGGCCATTGTTGTCACTCAGGCTCACTGTCAGCAGGATTTATCATTAAAGTTCCGCAGCCGACCACTGCAGTCGACTGGTAGGTCCGCTCCCTAATTGAAGGATAGTCCCGGTCTCCAATCGCTATTTATAAGGTTTCAAGTCCAGGCGGATGGTACCAATGTTACACCCACGTTATGTAAAACGAAATATTGTCAATTATTTTCAGAAATCATCCATTAGGTATATCTATTGACAATCCAGAGATCTAGATCCCATTACATATATAATTAATATGATCCCCAACTAGTTAAATGCAAATATAATACTCTTTCAGAGATTTTTAGGGTCAAAAGAGTAAACTCTACCGAGTTATATGAGCCCTAAACAAGTTATTTTGGAATGCTGTAAGTTTTCCATTGTGCGGAGAAATTTTGGAGTAATATGGAATCTTTAATATTCAATAGACGATCTTGAAGGTTCAGTGGAAATGGAGTTTTTTTTTTTTAATAAATAAACTGAGCTGTTATTTTTGAAAGTGGTATAAATCCATTTTATCATATTCGCGATATCTAAAGGTTTCTATTACTTAAAAAATTGGGCAAGTAGGTAAATATTCTTATAACTTAGCACTAAGCAAAGTGTGACGTTTTAAGCCCTATGCACTTTTTAAATTTTATTTCGAAATAATAATCATTAGAATCATTGAAAAGAATAAACGATTTTTTTTCAGATCCAAATGGACTAATACTAGTTTCAAAAATAACACTTCAAATAGTTATTAATTGTATGATATCAATCTTCTTTAATATATATCAGTTTTCTATTTTTTTTATTGTTTTATTATGAATAAAATTTTGCATATTCTCTTATTCAATGTGGTGAAGATGAATATGGCCCGTTGTTTATCAGCATTAAAAATAATGCTGTTATTTATCTTTATCGTATTCACTAATACCAGAATAAAAATTATACAACACACACTAACAATTATGTGCACACACAAACTAAAACACGCCCACACACGGCCGTGGACCACTCCAGAAATCGCGTTAATTTATTTTTGGGTTAAAAATTAATCCTGTGGTAACTCCCCATATTCATTTTACTATTACTATCATTATTATTTAATCATGTCCATCTCATCTTGGCATTGCATGTATATGTAACTGTACATAAATGACGTCGATTTCATTAGTCACAGACTATCTATTTCATTAATCGATATGAAAAAAAACTAACAGAGGGCTTTTATTAGCCAGGGAGATGAATCTAGAGGTGCCAAACCTCCATCCTGTAGTAAATATCGAACAGTTTTATTGCGCAATGTATTTATTCTCTTTTTAATAACAGTTGCCAAGTAATTTTTATTCGGCATCTCCAATTATTCACCTGGAGGGAGGGAATATCTATCGCAGAGGCTTAGTTGGCCGCCCCGGCCGTAATCCTAGGCTTAATGCTCCAACATTGACCCCAGTATAAAACTTCAATGGTCAGTACAAGGGCTTAAGGCACTTTTAACACACAAGTTAACTGCTCTTTCCGCCATGGAATTCCACATTTTATAGAGTATATTGCAGCGAATATACCAAATATTTTATTTTCCTTTTCAGTACACCAGTATCCCTTTTTTTAAAGTAATCACTCTTAAAAACCATCGAGGTATTATCCATTGCTGGTTGAAAACGAAAAGTAACGAAAGTACGATTGAGCACGAGCCCCAATATAAGCACGCCTGATATACGTTTAAACTAATGCAAGTACCTAAATTATATCAGGTGGAATAAAAAATAATATTTTAACTAACCAAAATACGAGGTTAGCTTTGGTAGAAGGTGGTGTGTACAATGTACATATTTTTAAAATTCTAATCTCATATTAGAAAACAAATATAAAGAACCCACTTTTTACAAGTCGTAAAAATAGTATATTTTTAAAAGGACTAATAAAAGATTACTATTAGAATGTCATTGCAAAATTAAAAAAAAATCAGTCAACGGTTTGCCAATGCAGGCATTAATAAGACATACAAAAAAAAATCTCATTAGTGAAAATCAAATGCAGGACTTTTCACATCAACATCCTAAACACATTTAGGTACCAATCAAAGGCAGCAACCTTGCTCCAAGAAGTCCAAAATGTTTTTAATTTTTATTGTAAAAAAATTAATTCTAATATACTTAATGACAACTTTTTGTTAGGTTTTAAGGGCAAAAACCGCTGAACACCATTGTGTAGTTTCTCTACTTGCCAATACTTACTTTTTATTATACATCACTCATAATATTTACTTTTCGTATAATTTAATACAGTTTTAAATTTCAATTATATTTTTTTCAAATTATTTTAATTGGTTTTATAATGTTTTATATGATATTTATATTATATTATATTTAGCGATTTATTTTGTTTCATTAATACTTATTTAGCCGGTTAATATATGTTTATTGTTTGGAAGAAAAGAACATTGGCTATTCTACTCAGATAAATGATTAATTCATTTAATTATTTACAAATTGTTGGTAGACATTTATTTATTGATAACTTTACTGTATCAATAAACTAGGACACATAATTAGTAATTATGATTAAAAAATAAAGAAAATATTACTCTTGTAAATACTGTCGGTGTTTAAGGCAAAAAACTGCTGCTTATTATTGCTCTCATACCTAGAAATAAATGTCATTTAATATAATATTCATTATTTATTGAATTTTATTAATACAATTTATAATTTTATTGATTTTTTTTAATACTATTGAATATATATTTATTGTTTCCGAACAAGAGGGCGTTCCCAATTTAGCTCTTATAAATTACTGACTGTGTTAATTATTGATCAAACTTAAATTAATACAAACTGTACTGTTGCGGAATATTTGGCAGGAAAGTACGACAAAAAATTAGAGAAAATATTAATGGTTGTATGGTAATAAAAATTCAAAATAGCTGCCAACCCTCAAATTATTGAAAGCCCAAGAGGCGATAGGATTCCTGAATAGGAGAGAACATATCCCTGATCTTTATGGCTGCCATAACGCACAAAGAGCACTTAAAGAAACATCACATAAACTAACCGCTAATTGTCCAAGACGTTATAGATCGGCTCGGGGAAAACCTTAGCTAAGCAATTAATTCAACTCATTAACTAAATTGCCCCAAGCCCGGGGCCTTCTCCTGTTTTAAAAGGCCCATTTAAAACCTCCACCAATTTCCATTGATTAATGGACACGGCTAATTATTCGAAAAAGGGTTTTCACGGCAGCGGATCTCCGCTTTTCGCGAGCAGTCGGACTGATAAAAATTTTATTAATGACAAAGATTTCGCCATATTGCGGGGAGCACACGGTGCACCCGGAACATAATGAAAAAGAGAAAAATGCCTAAAAGTTTGTATATAGAGGTGGGAGAATAAAGAATGAGTCAGTAACTCACCTTCAAAAACGTAATAAAAGAGGCGAAGAAAGCAAGTCCCGAAGTTACTTTCAACTTAACCGAGAAGATCCATAAATATGACTTAGTGATATAGATAATTTAAGCCTCATGTGCTTTGTTTAACAAACTTTAGTCGCTGAAAGTGTTTGATATACTTTTTTCTAAAGATAAATTTCTAACATTAATAATAATAAGCAGGCTATACCTCAAGAGATATGAAAAAAATAACTTAATAAAATATGTAAGGTTATTGATTCAAGACAAAATATATTTTAATAATGAAGAAAAAACCATATTCCAGTAAAAAATTGTTATTAAAAATTAACAAATGATTTCGACACTTATTTGCCATTCTCAATCTAAGTAATTCTTCATACAACTTCCTTTAAAATTTACAAGTCCAAACCATTATTGTAAAAACAATAAAAATACAATAATAAATAACTTGTCAAAAATAACTGATAACAATAAGCATAGATACCTTGAGGTCAAACAATTTAAAAGTCAAAATATATATAAAATCCTGGAACTTAACTTTCTTCCATGGTCAATTATAATAGGTATTACATTGAAAACCAAACTTTGATCTCTGTAATACTAGATCAAATTAAAATCATTTATGAATATAAATATATTAACAAATGTACTAAAAAAAAACAAAAATAAACTATAACAGACAAGAACCTATTATATTTGACCATGGAAGAAAGTTAAGTTCCAGGATTTTATATATATTTTGACTTTTAAATTTTTTGATCTCAAGGTATCTATGCTAATTGTTATTAGTTATTTTTGACAAGTTATTTATTATTGTATTTTAGTGTATTTTTATTGTTTTTACAGAAATGATTTGGACTTGTAAATTTTAAAGGAAGTACGTTTTTTTAATCATTTGTTAATTTTTAATAACAATTTTTGACTGGAATATGGTTTTTTCTTCATTATTAAATTATATAAATCAAGAAGATTAAGTCCAGTATATAAGAAATATCTTATAAAGAAAAAGACAAAATCTATTCTAATATTAATTAATTATTGTTATGCATCCTTTCTACATTGTTCATACTTGACTGCACAGATTCATTCAATCTTATAAAATCGATTTATGAAGCAATACTAAATAAATTTACTAGTATAATTATATGATTTTAAAAAATCCAATACTATTACACTATTTAATACATTATATGCTTTTATATTGTTATTAATTGAAGAACATTTTCTAATTAAATGCAATATGTACCGCTAGCAGCAAAAATGGAGCTTTGACACTTATTCTATAACACTTTTACAGAATTAAAAGTCTTGATGTATATTTTTCTGTCCCGGAAATAAGAAACAGGGTGAGTATTTATTAAAATTATTATTATTAAAAACGGAATATACATCAAGATTATTTTTTTTTTTCATTGGACTATTGTCCCCAAATCGTAAAAGACCAAAATAATAATAATTTTAATTGTCAGTCGCTTATAATGCCGTAGACTATATTATAGAAAACTATATATGTATAAGTTATACCAGTATTACTCTTCTTAAACGTCATTCATTTTTTCCCTAATCAATAGATATTCAAAGAAGAGAAACGCATAAGTAGAATTTTTTTTGTAACTTTTTATGTATATCAATATAAAAAAAAACCTTTATAAATAACCAATAAAATGAGCAAAACACGCGTAAATTAAAATAGACAAAATAGACAAAAAAAAACCAAACTCACTCCAAGTCGCTCAATTAAATATTTATTATTTAAGTACTTAAATATTAGTAGTGGAATTTTATTAAACGTCTTAGAGTGAGCCACCTCACTCTCTTTTGGATCAGTCTGTTTGTTCTGATAATACCTGAATTACCTGATTGAACGATTATTCTAGTCACTAAGTGATTTTCCAGTATTTTAGAGGATAAGGCTTTGTTTTTTTAATTTTCCAATTGCATTCGGATTTAACTGTTACAAATTTGCTTTGTTAAATAATATTAAATAATTCAGTTTCTGTTCACCTGTCCATTATTAATTTCATACTTGAATTATGTTAACAATAATTATGGGCATAGTTTGTGAATCATTTTTATTTTCAGGAAAAAATGTTCCATAATAAACAATGAGTTTTCAGTTCGTTATGAATGGTTAATCAGAAAACTTAAAATATAAATGGATACAGTGAATTCCATAAGGTAGAATGATGAAACAAGAGATGTCAGTTATTATAAATCACAGTCAACGCTGCTTTGCATACTGGATTTTCTTATACTCCCGGGATGTCAATTAATAGGGAATTAGCAAGCCCTGGGGACGACTGGAAGGGTAAGAAGGAGAAGGAGGGTGAGGAATGAAGAAGTGGCGCCTGAAAAATAGAAGAAGCGAAGGGTGAAAGGGACCCCAGGAGGAAGCCCTTCCGACTGTCTGTCTTCTTCCACCCTCCCCCGCATAACAACCACGTAGAGGGTAAAATATAATAATTTTGTCAACCTGGAGCTAATATGATACAAAAGCAAATTACGGCTCCATATACCTCGGGTGGAAATAAACAAAAATGAAATTATAGGTCTATAGGCATCCGAAAAAGTTTTAAAAATAAGAATCACAGTACTCTCCTGGGGCTCAACCAGCATGTATAAGCAGGATTCCCTCCAATGGGAGAAAATCTTAATGGTTAAGCATAATCTCGAAAAAATCATCTCTTTGTACAAATTCTCTCTTTGAAGCAGCACCGTCTCTACCGTGAATTGAGTCCCAGACCTTTCATGGGTTGTGGCGCTAAAGTTTTTTTGGTGCGTTTTGTTTTTAATTTTTGTTCAAAATTAGTTACTTGTCATTCTCGTGGTGGATATTTAGTAAGCAAGACATTGGTTTGAAATGGAGACTCTGCATGTATTATAACTCCATCTCAATCCCAAAACCATAAGAATGTCATGGTTCCGTTTCCATCAATACAATTAACTCTCTCTGGATAAAAATCTCTCAAGAAATGCTTATCTAAACTTCATATTGTTAAATTATTTCCCAATATTATAATTACTATGGAAAAATTATATTATGAAATTCTTCTGGCTCTGGAAGGACGGAGTTTCCGTTAGTTTCTGTTATATCGAAAGACATAGGTACGAACAAATCAACTCTTGGCCTTGTTCCTTATCAAAATGTGGAAATGTTTATCCAGATAGCAAGGCTGGGAAAGCGAGCAATTAGGCTGGTTGAGAATTCAAATATAACTAAGTTGCTCAGAAAATCCAGCGGATAAAGAAAACTGGGAAAACGAAGCTGAGGTGGATAGACAACGAGAATTTTAATTTCATCATAGAAGTTTCATGACTGTTCAAAGTTCTGTGGTACCACATTAAGAGGATTCATCGCATAACCGCCTTTGCCTTAAGTCTGAAAAACTTAATTATTGACAATAATGAAGCAATGGACTATCGATACTTGTCCGCTACTCTACGAACCGGGGGTAACGCATCATAGGATATAAACAAAATATTCTAGTTAACTATGTTACTTTGTATTTTCATTCTATTAGTTCCCTGCCTCCCCTAAGACAGGAGTGTTTTGGTACTCAGTACATTTTGATATAGATCGTTAGGTCTGTATGAGGGATTTAGTAGCTACAAGTGGTGCTTAGGAGGCCCGTAATCTCTGGGGGAGGGTCCGGCCCCCCCTACCATTATGGCAGGATTAATGATCACTAAATTATAATAAAAGACACCGCACCCTCACAGAGCACTATCCCAGTATCGAAACCACCTGCTCGTAACTTTCTCCGATCGATTCCATGTTGTTTATACAACATTGTTTATACAGCGTGTCCTAAACAGTTCGATGTAAAAGATGTTTTACTTTAATATGTCATCATAATGCCACAGAAATTCTTCAGGGAAAGATATTAAATATCAGTCTAGAGAGTCAGGTCAAACTGATCTAACTATTTCAGAAGAATGAATAAACTGGTCAAGGTTGATTCAAAATCAATGCGCATCATCAAGCATATAAACATCTAATTTATGTGAAATGAATGAGATTTTATCACACAGAGTTGGTATTTTATGACCTATAATGTTTATAAACAAAATGCTTTCTTATATAAAGTTTCATAACTAATTGAGTTTTACCACAGTTTTTATTGATACAGATAAAGAATGAACTGTGATCATCAAACTCAAGTTGAATAAGTGTATTTTATAAGTAGTAAAATAGGGAAGTCCGATATGTCTTTTAGAAATAACTTTGAAAATAAAACCGAGTATATACTCCTTGAAATACGAAACTAGTTTCAAATGATAATATTCGATACTCAAATATTTCTTTTATATCCCAGTCGATAAAGTAAAGTTTATCAAAAAGATGATATTTTTTTTCCGAGAGCAATCTACATTGTTCATCACAGGCTCTGTGTAGTCGTCAAATCGAATCAAGATCACAAGTGATCTGTCATAGGGTAGAAATTGTCCAAATACATTTTGACAATACTTTGAGTCCCATTTTCATGTACTTTTCAAACCCATTGATTAGTTTTCTACATTATTCTATTACTAATGGAGACATAGAAAGTGTTGTTATGGTATTGTCATGGGTCGTAATCTGCCCTGGATTATTTTTATCAAAAATTATTTTAGCTGTTGGTCGATGTGAGGAAACCAAATAATCCAATTAAAATTCTAAAACAGCTAAATAAGTTAGCGAGTAGAAAGCAAATGTTCGTGGAAAGCTGCACAGCTGAGATATTCTCCAAAGAAGCCTGTAGTGCGTTATTGTTGATGATGATCTGTGAGTGCTTCCAACGACCAGTAGGACGTTCTTAAAACACTTTCTATGGATATATCCAAAGGGTGTCTCAAATTCCCTGCTAACCCAAAAATCATATTTAAAAAAAAAAATAAAATACTTCTTACATAAGGCCAAAATTTCAGGATAAAAAGATGGTATACATCAAGAATGAATCTTTGAAAAGAAAATTGAAAAACCTTCAGATACTATGTGAAAAAGGAGAATATATTTTTATGGTCATCTTCTCATAATGAACCCTAACAGATTAACCAAACAAATCTTTGACTTTTTCCGTAACCGCGAAACTAAAACCCAACTGGATTAAAGAAACTGAGAAAGACCTAGCAGAATTATAGATTTCAGAAAATTAACTAATTAATCGAACAGCTAAATTAATTACTTAAGATGAAAACACAAGGTTCCAACACAAATCTACACAAAAATTCAAACCCATCATTTCGGATGAAGAGAGGAAAAGAAGATCAAAAAGAATGAAGAAATACTGGGTACTAAGAACTGGGTACTGGGAACAACACGCAAAGAAATGATCGCTCCAACGTACCCCGAAGAGGGTGAAACGAAAAAATAAAAAAAAATACTTGGACCCATATAGCTAGCGGCCAATCGTCTCTTAGCACTGCCTTTCACCCTTTAAGGAACCTCTACCCCAAAACCTATCACATCATATATTACTTGTCTATTCTCAGCCAAAATCCCTACGAAAATGATATTATGGTCGCATTTTACGGTGTCTTCTAGCAAGATGAGGTCCAAGGGCAATTCTCCGACCAATACACCTACACGTGCGACATGGTTATAGGAAGACTTAAGACAATGGGATTACCGAAGTCGTGATGAATGTATGTTACAACGTAGGGTAAAAAATGGAATTTCATATGAAATGGTACCGACAGAGATAACATGGAAATAGAATGGATCAGGTAATCGACTGTTGCAAATGATGAATAATTCTCCTAGTTTTTTTCTTTTCTTTGCAATGCTACATGCATCCTAAACTGAAAGCAAACGGTACTTTCCCCGCAAGTTGACATCTTGGTGGTAGGCGTATTTAAAGTGCATTAAAGTACGTCACTTTACGTCATTTCTACCTTTCGATCTTATACGTCTCATAAAATATAGTGACAGCTTATTTTAGATGACTAACATAGCCAGGAATGGGTAATTCAAGATGAGTAATTTCAACTGTCATAATTTTCTGTTATATCAGAATGCTACAATAACCATCATTACATATAATGGAACAGGAAATGAGGACAGATTGTAATATAAAAATAAGCATTATTTTTTTACTTATTTATTGGGATGAAATAGTGGAGGAAACCGCTGATTTAGATAAGATTCTTACGGAGAAATGAGTTAACATGGAGTCAGTTAACGGGAGCTTAACGACTCCCAATACCATCTGTGGAATAAGTACCTCATTTTATATTTTATAAAACCCCTATTCCCGACTGCTTTATAAACATTTTATAATTTACAAATAACTTTTAGTTAGTCAGAACTTTTAAAATACCTTAGTACAAGTATAACGAATATAGATTATAATTTTATACGAGGCCCGCAAGATCAATTGGTTGGCCACTCCCGCTTTAGAATTTTAGTTTTTAAAAACCATTCCTTACTATTTAAAAAAAAATCAACTCACTTTTAGTAACTCAGAACGTTTAAAACTTCTTAGTAGTAAAACGAAAAAATGACTTCCATACGGATTAAACTGGACTCAAAAGAAAAAACAATAACATAATAAAAGAACAAAGAAAAAACCCTAAAGGGGGTTGGTTATTGGTTAAGTGGTGACGAAGGAAAGAGAAGACATAATTGGAAGAGCGATGACTAGAGGGCAGGAGGGGGCGGCGTTACAAAGTCATAACACGGATAAGACCGCAGCGCCCCCCCCCGTTAAATAAAACTGAAAAACTTTCAAAAGGACAATTCTAACCCTCTCTAGACCCGGGCCTTTCAGCCGCTCTCATATTGCTTTCAGCTCCGGCCCATTGTCACTTCCTGTCATCCCCTAAAATATATCTCTACCACTTCAAATGTCTTTAATTTTTATCTTATAAAAGGGTTCTTTTGAATAGCAAGTGTGAATCAATGAAAAGAGTCAAACAAAAGTCAGAAAGCAAATGTCTATTCTATAAAATTGGACGTTTTGGATATTCCTGAAATAGTGTTATTCAGTACAAATAGTGTAAATTATGCATCAAAGTTAGCAATAGCGGTTTCAAGGTGCTTCAACATTTACCAGATGTTGGTTTGTTTATTTAACGTCACTTTATACTGATATGTCTAATCGGACGATCCTACAGTGGGAGCTCTAAATTTTGCGTGTCTATGTTTAATTAGGATAGGGATTTTTAACGAGTACCTTACATCGTATTATATCGTAGGCTCGGAACCTCCGACGTCCAAAGGATGTCATAATAAAGGATTTTTTACTCCCTTTAAAAAATCCTAGGGCTACGAACCCGCGATCTTGGGCTTAGTAAGTTGTTATGCTAACCAATAAACCACATTGGTTCACATAACAACTCCTCACACTTACTAGACAAAAGCTCTAAGCTCCTAATTAATTACAAAATACTCATACACATGATAATTATGAGACCTATTTGGGGTTACGGAGTAGAGCTTTGGGGCTTCACTAGCCCATCGAATTCCTTTCGTACCCAATCCTTACAACCCAAAATCCTCAACACTCCTCTTTACTTTGTTACGAACAAAGTAATTAATAATGACCTCAACATCCCATTAGGGGTCTGGACCAGATCCTATAGCAGTCCTTTCATCACAAACTTCATTCCCACCCAAAACTACTAGTTTTAAACCTGAAAACTTCTTCAATTTCCAATAATCCTCCGAGGCGTCTAAAAAGAAGATGGCCATGTGACCTTCTAAGTTGAACTTATTAATTGAGTACTGCCACTGGGTAGTTTCTCTACTTGTCTTTCATGCTAATATATACCAATCATTATATTTACTTGTTGTGTTATTTTAATACAGTTGTAAATATCATTAAATAAATTATTTAAAAAAAAGTTTTTAATCATTTACGGTTAACAGTCTTTAAAAAAATTATGTTACAAACAATATATAGAATTCCAAGAACCGAGCAATCGGCAAAATAAAAATCCTTCTGTTTTTCTTGATAACTAATTCTCATAAATATTTGAATTTTTTGGTATCTATTTTCTTTTCTGTCAATAAAATAAGTTTTACTTTCTGTTCTTCAAATACACCCGTATACTCGTTAAACTTCCTTTTTGTGTGGTTTCGAGACAATAATGTTCTCTTAATCTAATCTAAATATAAATAGAATTAGGATCAGCAGGTATTATTTGATTTTTTAGTCATTACCATCGTGTTTATTATGTTTTTTAAATTCTTCAGTCTATTACGCATGATTATGAGAAGCGTCCCCAAAAGGTAGTTATATATATACTCTCATAAGGTAGCTAGTAGCTATCTATACAACTGAATCTCAAGAAAGTAAAACTTACTTAAATTTATGTATGCATAAGCAGTGGTGGATGTTTTTCCATATCAAATATTATTCTTGGGAATTCTAAAAACTATATTTCTTTCTCAGAATTGTTTCCATTTTCTACTCAGTTTATCAACCTTTAATATTGGCATCTCATTTTTCTTTTAATAAGAGGAAACGTGAACAGGTTCTTAAATGAAAACTGGAGAGATATTCTGAAAGATTTGCGTCCTTGAGTCTTGCTGCGCTGACCAAGTTTTTTTTTTAATGAATGGCTAATGTTGTACCATTTGACATCATGTTCCCTAAGAAGTTTCCGCTCGATTAATCGTCCAAAAATAATTACTACCTTACCTACATGATGAATCCTGTAAAAATTAAATTCAGAATAAATTTTGGTAAAGATGAAGATGAAATAAACAACAATAAATACATATATTACCAAAATTTATTGGTTATTTGCTCCCTCTGTAAAAAAAGGAATAAGATTTTGGCTCTAAAAGTTTTGTATATACAAACTATTTTAGGAAGTTAAAATAAATCCTTTATGAAAAATGACAGGCAAACTCCTGATTCTCAAATTTTTAATATATTATAACAGTTGTGTATAAAAATTAAAGAGACAAAAAAGGAGTCATTTACAAAATATTGTAATGACCGAAAATATTTGTAAAAAAAACAACATAAATGCATTGCAAATGGGAAGGCATTATTATATAGATAATATCATATACAATACAGATATGACTAAATTATTGAGGATTGAAATAGAGAAACATTTAGCTGAACATTTTTTAGATATTAAATAAAAAATTAAAAAAGTTTACAACTTTTCTTTTTAAGTTATAATAGTTAGGATATTTTTTAAAATAACACACTTACTTGAACTGTTTTACATTTTTTTAAACAGTGGTGGAATGTTACACAAAACTATCCAGACAAATTTTAAGGTTAATAAAAGATAAATTACGGTTGAGGATCAAATGGGGCGCACAAAAAAGTTATTAATTCGGGACACGTGTCCAACGAAAACAGATTACACTTTTCAAACACTATTAGAATTTAACGAACATTTAATTTCTAGTGAGGCACGTGGACTCATACCGATCAACATTTATTAAGGCAAGTTTATATAAAATACATATTTGATATGAGGAGACCGTTATACATTAAGATCATTAAATAAAATATACACCATCTTTTTACATGTTTAAATTAATTAAAAATAAAGTATCTCCAGACTGAATTTATGTATTACAAAATAATTTAAAAAAGTATTGATTCATATTGTGCCACATCACACTATCAACAACATTAGATCATCAACACCTTCAGCCAAAAAAATATATACTATGTTTTAAAAACATTGTCATAGAAACGTGTATTTTATTTTTTCTTGAAAACAAATAAAAATTGTGTTAAATTATAACCTAGCATTTATTTGCGAAAAAAGTTAAAAATATACTTTTATTTGTCGTTGCCATTATTTTAAAATATTTATTCGTTTTGACTTAATATATCTTAAAGAAAAAAATGCCAGTACAACCCATGAAGAGTCCTGAATTCAGTACACAGTAGAGACTGTATTGTTTTTTGGACAACGGTTGTGCTGGGAGATGATTTTTCCTGGATCACCCTCTATCGCCCTATTTCTCACCCTTATTTTGTGTACCCACTTTATAGAGACTGGGTAAACCCCAGGAGATTCCTAGATCCCAAAGGATCAATCTCAAGGCACTAACAGCACTTCAATTCAGGACTCTACTACTGAGCCGCTCCTCTCCCTCAAATATCTTTTATAGATCATTTAAAGAATTTCTGGAGTTTGTTATTTGTTTTTAGAATGTAATCCACGGTACGGTTTTCCGAATGGAATCCCAACCATCAAAGTGCTATTTAAAATTGAAATACTTTTAGCAAATCACTCGGAAACAAACTTCAATTATAAAATGATTCCCTTGGTTTGGATATGGCACCTCTGGAAGAGTAGACTGTATGTTAAATAATTCGGTGGATTGAAATGAAAGGCATTATGATTGTACACAGTATACTGATAAGAAAGAAAATTACAAAATTAGTATACTACTGAGTGTTATTGTCCATCTGTGAATGGCTTCATTGAGTGGTTGCGTGACCCTGCTTACCCTGTCGGCCCTCTGAGTTGTTCTACCCCATGATGACTATGGACCACATTCTGGTCCTAGCTGCTCCAGTGCTGTTCTACTACTGTACTACTGGATGGCCATTTGTCCCCCTAGTTGTTGGTCTAGGAGGTTGTTGCCTCTGGTGCAAGGAGGTAGAGCAGACAGAGTAAGTGAGTCGGCTGTTTTAGATTGAACATTAGGTACATAGAAAGGCTTACAGTGGAATTTTCAAAAACAATAGTTTCAGCCGTGAATATAACATATCCAGCCAAAAAATGTAAGGGATTGTACTATGTTTTTACAAGCACCAATACCGATGTACAGTGTCACTCCTACATACAGCATAGGCCAAATTCCGATACGTGATTGTAAAACTACAAAACAACTAGTTTGAACATGTGAAATAGCATAAAAAAGTAAAGAATATATCAAAAAATTCCATCAGACGAAATTATTGACAAAAGATTGGAATGTTCTCACTGTGCTATGTAATTAAAATGTATTGGATGAATGCCTGGCTGGTCAACCGCAAACATGATACTCGATATGGTTTTAATTTCTCCCATCCCATTCTCTTGATTAACAGTTTGATTACGATTTTCAACTTTTTTACCTCTGATTTTTCCCTGAAGTATAAAAGAAAAATAAAGTATTCCTTTTTAGCTTTATAATTTGAGAATGATTTTTATTCCAATGGATTAAAATAAAAAATTCACGGACACGATTGACCTTTGATTAAACAATAAAGTAAGGAGCAGACATCGAAGACAAACCAAAGACTAAACATATTATTCCCATTTCTTTCAAGATAAAAATATTAATTAAAATTAAACGAGTCAAAAATAAACAGTCACAATTATACACCTCACAGATATATAATTATTTTTATGTGAAGAGTGTATATAATATAACAGTTACGGTATAATTATATTACTTTATATACAATTTCGATTCTTTCTTTTTTTTTTTGCTCCTCCATGTTTTTTTGACGATGAGAGAAAGCTTGGGAGAATAAATGAAAATCAGCAAATATGTTACGTAGTATGATATTCGTGAATTTCCGCCATGGTAGCTAAAATATTCCCCATAAATAAGAAAATGATTAAAAAAAACAAAAACTCAACTTCCAATTTGATTACTGTATAAATTATTAACCTGCTCGTTTTTGCTTTTATTTGAAAGTGTGTATAGAAAATATATTCGTTTTATCTATTAATAAAATAAATAATTAGATAATACACTAAAAAAAGATAATTTTTTTGTAATAATTGAGAGTTACACTATATTTTATTTGCAAACACTCCAACATCTAAGGGCAACTTCTTATAGTTCAAGTAACCATTTATACAATATTTACCAATAAAAATTTATTATTGAATATATTTAAATGGCCTGATACATTTTAAAGTCAATATTTTCATATTTGAATAGCTTTCCATTTGAATAACTTTAAAAATATGGGCAAGTAGACAAATTTTTGGATATATACCACTTTCAAAAATAACAGATAAAAAAAAAGTGAATTAAGGATATAAAACCTAAGTAAATAGATAATCATAACAAAGTAAAACAATATTGAAAAATATAAACCTTTTTAAAAACATTTAAACTAATAATTATATTATAGTTATGAATAATAATTACTGTCATACTAAGCCTAAACGCCAGGCTAAATTTTTAAACTTAGTCTTGGGGAAGAAATAACTTGAAGATATTTTTATCTTTTCATTTCAGATAATTAGTCACTGCAGATTGAGTGAGCTATAACCATAAAATAAATTTATAATAATTCGATAATAATAAAGAATTACCGATTTTCGGGTCCCTTTGTCCTTGCCTGAAAGAGGGTTTATTTTTTTAATAAATAATAAAGGCGGTAACTCCGGCTGGTTTATTATACATCCGCCCCATTCAACCCTCGGAAAGGGACAAACCGCAGGCTAATAGACAGATCAATATAAAATTTAAGGAGGTCGAGGAGGCAGAATGAAATCCGTTCATTGGAGTAATATCGTTCGGAAGACCTCATAAAAAATTCATTTTAACCGAGTCAACTGTAATTGGAAAGAGGCGGTATAGAGGCTTCTTTCAATGCATTTAACGATTTAAGTAGCCCTGACAACAATCTAGATTTAAATAAAACTTAAAATTCCTCCCAGTCATTCTTCCAGTGTTCCCTTTGCAGACGTACTGGAAAATTTACTGCTCCCTCCAGCTTCCCCAATACTTTACCACCCCCTACCCTTATAAAACTTTATGTCCTCTTATAATAACGTTAAAAGTTTAATCAAATATTGGTCTCTCTTGGCTAATTTAAATTCAAAGGATTATTTTGACCTCAATGGCATTTTTTTATGCAGATATACTATAAAATATATTATATAATGTAAATTCTATGACATTTTTTTATTTTATCGTCGAGTATTAACATCTATCCTCCTGTGGAAATTCGTCATTCAGGTATTAAAACAGCTATATACTCTTTTCATAATAAGAAGAAAAAAAAGAAGAATTGTGTTAAACTATAGAAAAAATAACTATATATAGGGTGGCGCAATAGAACGTGCAAATTTTAAAAAAATATTAAAATATAAATACAAAAGGTATAGTTAAAATAAAAATGAGGCATTGTAATATAATAATTGAAGTTTATTTTTTATAAATTACATCATCCAAATGATGACCTTCTCTTCGACGGCACTCCTCTAACCGCAAACGGAAATTATTGAAAACTTTCTTCAATAATGTTCAATGACGTTTTGCCCCCGCGCATTTGCAAAGAAAAAAGGACCAATAATTCCTCTGCCACAGATTGCGGTCCATACTGTCACTTTAGGACTGTGCAGTGGTTTCTGATGTTTGAGTTTAGGATTCTCACTGTACCAGTAACGACAATTTTGACGGTTTACGAAACCATTGATGATTCTCGTAATATGCGCGTACGCAAAATGCGCGACGCTTCCCGTCGAAGTGACTCATAGCGACTAAAACTCCATGAGCCCGCCTGTCAAACGATGTAGGGTCCCCTCCCCTCGTGCACTTTGCACTCCGCGGAAAAAGATGATGCAATATGCACCACCAGTACTAGTATTTTTAAAGTGACAATAATCGAAACCCTACATTTTTGGAATACCTGGGAAAAACTATCAGTGAGCTTGGAATAGCAATAAGACACTAAGAATGTGCTTCATACAATCTCTAAAGCTAAGGTTGATACAGTTTCGATGAGTGGTAAACAGATATTAACCCATTTCTATCATTCATTCGTGGTCATAGCTAACCACCGAAAAAAAAACGATTTTATGATATAATCACTTTAAAAATGGCACGTGCAATACAATACGTTGAACAAAAAAGAATAATCGTTTTCACAGTTGTACTGTATTTTATTTTCAAACACTGAATTCTAACACAATTAGCTACACTCAAACACTCAAAAGCAATAAGCGACAGTCCAGGTAACCGTTTATACCCTTTTATTGAACAAACAATAATAAATAAAATAATAGTAAATAAAAAATAACAAATAACAAATAATAATAAAGTATGATGGGTTGATTTGGTCAGGGGTGCAGTCAAAGATGACACAAAATAAGCAGAACTTATTTTTTAATCGTGCCAATGTTTTGGCCTACGATGCAGGCCATCTTCAGGGCGAATAGCGGATGCCTGGGCTGATGTGACTTCTCAAACTGGTTGTGTACAGCGGTTACTTAAATACAATTGAAACATAAGTTCTGCTCATTTCGTGTTAACCCTAGAACAGTCAAGAAAAATATTGAAAAGTCAGATATCATGTAAAGTAAATTTCAACTTACCATATGTAATAATCATAGAACCTAAAAATAACATATGGCGTTGGAATATAAATTGGGTTCAATAACATGGCAACATTTATCAGAACCTCAGTCGTAAAACTTTTACATTCTCGGAAAGTTCGTAAGAAACTACTCACTTTTCACCAAAGACGAAGTAGTTATAAACGTAAAATTCAGTCCCTTTCGGGATGTGTCATGCTTTCTGTCTTAAATATCTATACAGTTAATCCTGTTTCGTTTCAAATCATGTTCATTGAATATCAAATATTTAATTCAAAAGCAAAAATCCATTCCTAGAACTTTCGTCTTGCTTTTTCCCTTTACTAGATCAAGTTCCCTTTACTAATTACTATTGATGCCATGAAAAATACATAAAAGAGAATGTGTACGTACAAAGAGCGATGACGGATGTCATCGTGATGTAATTTCAGCGTAAAGGCAAGAAGAGGCTTCCCAGTACTTTTACAGTGGACAGTGAGGTTCGTAGTTTATCTACTTCAATACTCTACATTGGTGTTACTTTTGATAGACATCTCACCTTCTCAAGAGACGCCCAGGAGAGGTTGAAGTTGGCCCGACATAAATCCCATAGGCTCTACTCCCTGCTGGTGTCGCAGCAGCTCTCACTGCGACTGAATCTGCAAATTTATAAGTCCATAATAAGACCTACAATGCTCTATGCTCCGCTTTTGAGACACCTCTAAAAAACAACCCTGATGCGCCTGCAGCAGTTCCAGAACTCCATCCTTAGACGGATTGTTCGAGGCACCTCGCTTGAGAGGGCACGTAACACCACCATCCGGGAGGAGCTTCGGCTCCCCTCGGTGCCCGAGTACATAGGTCGGAGGCACATCAAAATTTTTGATGGGCTGAAGGCCTGTGCGTACGCCCTATTTAGTGATATAAAACCACCTCCCAGACCTGGGAGATGGCAGGACAGTATCCTCTTGGTCGATGTGCTCTCGGTGATCTAGGGATAGGGTGGGGACTCCCTTGTCCTTTTCCTTCCTTTTCTTTCATTTCCTCTCTTCTCTTCCTTTTATCTTCTTCCTTTATCTTCACCCTTCTTCTTCACTTCCTTTCCTAATCCCGTAAGCGGTCCCTTCCCGTTTTGAATTGTATAGACTCAGCGGTCTTGTGCCGGTTTTGCAGAAACCGCCTTCAGCGGACTCAGATAATGTATACCCTTGACATACGTGCGGGTAATAGAAGGGTGTAGAGTCTCAGTGTACATTAAATGTTCAATATGTTGTAATTGTAATTTCATAAAATAAAAAAGGTCCAGAAAAAAAAAAAGAGCGACAAATATGTAGTGAATCTTCATTTATTTGGCATTAATTGTACGTCAACAATATTCGATTTTTAGATTTCAAAGAATAAATTATTTTCACCTTTCCTGAATCCATCTTGAACAGTTTCGCCGTGGCGTCTGTATTAACATTCGAAGGCTTTATGCTTCTAAGGAAGAAGGATTTAGGAATGTTTTATTAAAATCTTCTAAGCCTTTTTTTTGTGCAACACATTGTGGATTTTTGGACTACTTTGCATTCCTCTTTCGCATACTATTGTTACGGTCAGAGCGGAAAGTAGGACCGGCTTCTGATCTGCCTAGAGCGGATTAGGCAAACAATGGGATTAAGCGGAGGGGATTATAGAATGGCGTAGAACCTTCTAGATCGGTCTAGGTGGTCCTCGTCCGTGTTCCGAGTAATGCCCCACCACAACCTACCTTGCCTATATAAAAAGGACAGCGTTTTCGGCCGCGGCAGTAGTAATAAGACGAGTCAGTAATAAGACGAGTCAGTAATAAGCAGTGAAGTAATAAGCAGCCGTTAATTAGTGGCAGTGTGTGTGAGTTAGTTAGTATTAGTATCAGTCTGTAATAAGTGCTTAGTGAGCAACAGTGACAATTAGTGGCCGTGTAATAAGTGTAATAAACTGTGTGGCAGTTTGTCATATTTGGAGTCTTACGGTCGGTGGACTTAAGTTAGCGAACTGTAAGTGTTAATTTGTTATTGTAAACTATAGTGTAATATTATTGTATTTGTACAAATTTATATATAAATAGTTTAGTTATTTAGTATTAGAAATATCTTATATTGTTTGTATATTATCTTAGAAATTAGATAACATTTAGTAGAATATTGTTATTGTAAATTGATATTAGTTTAATAATTTAACTGTTTTAAATAATCTCATTGTATTCTTTCTAATTTGTTAATAAATATTAGATTATTGAATTAAGTAATAGTTTAGTCCATTTTACACCCAGTAGCCCGTAACACTATTATTAATCGGTATGCACAGAAACCTCGAACTAAAGGATAAAAAAAAAGTAATCAAATCGGCCGCAAAAAGTATTCTTAATAATAATCAGAATACAAAAACATCCGCTTCATCTCGGTTTAAAAAAGGCATATGATCCATCGACTATCAGATACTGAATAATCTATTGGTCCAAAAGAGTACCTATGCCGATGAAGTTAATTCAATCAGTAAGAGTGTGCTTGACCGAAACACGAACTGGCTATAACGAAGAAGTTAAATCAATTAGTAGCAATGTGGTTGAACAAAACATTTACCTAAAATATTAAATTTAAAACTAAATCATAATCTCAAATGAAAACTAGAGTATACTAGTATTTCTACTAAAGAACTAGTAGATAAACAATAAACAATTTAGGATTTGTATAGTGTAGCTTTCTGGCCAGATATATATATATATATATATATATATATATATATATATATATATATATATATATATATATATATATATATATATATATATATTATGTTTCTTATTCTAAAGGACTTAGCCCCAGAATAAAATCACTTTTCTATTTCTATTCTATTCTAAATTTCTAATGATAATTATAAAGATCCACAGCAAAAGAGGTGTTAATCTCGGTAGTAAAATATTCCTTATTTGGATTTGCGGATGATTTGACAACACCTCCCTAAAGAGTAAAAAAAGCGGAAACAATAAAAATAAATATAAACATTTTGATTAACGCCCTGAATGAAGTAAGGCTCAAAGTAAATATAGATATAATGATCTAAATGGTTAGTAGAGAACCGGCAGTTATGGAGGAGGGAATTTGAATATTTAGAGATGTTTTAGTACTTAGGGTCTATGATAAATTGGAAAAAAGGGAATTCAAAAACATATAAAGACGCGTTTAAATGCAGGAAATGTTTTTTATTTTTCCTTATCGATATTACTCAATTTCCCAAACTAAAAAAAATTATATAAATATAGTCTCTCCAGCTGTTCAACGTGGATGTGAAACATGTCTTCTAACTAACTAGGATGGACATCTTAAGACACTCGAAAATAAGGTATTGAGTGGAATATTCCGTGCAGAGGAACGAAATGGAGCAGGGACACTAGGAAATGAAGGTTACGCAACAAAGAATTACAGAGAATGCTCCTGGTATACATAATGGAATCGTTGCGAAGATTAAAATGATCTTGTAAAGGAGGATAGAAATAGTTGGGGGGCGGAGTCAAAAATTTACACAATAAATAAGTGGATACTTATTTTTTATTTGTGCCGACATTTCGACCTACTTTGTAGGTCATCTTCAGGGCTATGAGAATAAACAGACAAAAACAATTGGTCAGTCGCGAATCGTCTAATAAATTAAAATTAAAATCTCGCGGGCCTTGTTCACATTTGTTACCTTAGCGACAGATAAAAGGGACTTTGTTCCCCCACTCCGTCATCTCGCACTCCACTTGACTTCGCATCCAGACTCCAAGCTATCCACATATCTCAGCTCTGCTCGACAAAAGCTAACCTCGCCGTTCACCGCATGGAGTTCATTGATGTTATACGCCCATAGCCCTAGATCGCCTAGCACCAGATACAAGAAGTACACTCTCAATACCACCAGATCGCCTGCTAACCAAAGACAATCAGAGCTCAGGAAACGAATCCTTCGCTTCAAGTGTAAATCACTTTTTTTTCAATTAATAAGAGGGAGCAGTTTACCGGTCATCAACCTCAAAGAATATATATTTAATTCACCGAACAAAGCAAAGACTCTATACATTCCTCGCCATATAGCCCTGTCGCCTGTTAATTTGTTTTAATATATAATATTCTAATTTGTTCATGTTTCCTTTTCTTTTTCTTTAATTGTAAAAATGATAATTTCTGTATTTTCTTTAAGTGTAAAGAATGCCTGACCTTGTAAATATATTTAGATTTAATAAACTCCACATGTTTCAGTACCTGGCCAAATTATTTAAAACCCCGACTCTATTCTACTAACATATTTTATTATTTATCCTTTTTTTCTATTCAGTCTAATCACGCTCGAACAACAATAATGACTATAAAAATAGATAACAGTACCAAGAATATAATAAAATAAAATAAAATTATAATAATAATGTAGAGATATAGAGAAATTGAGCGAAAAAGTGAAGGATATATTATGAAAGGATATATGGATAAAGATGATTACAGAATAGATGTATAGAAAGGTGATGGTGCAAACAAAATATAAAGAGAGAAATCAAGTTAAACAGAAAGTTACAAAATGAAAAAGATATAAATATATAGAGTGAGATATATAAGTATGGAAAACTGATTTTAATAAAGATAAAATAAAAAATGTGTGATAATAGACTCCTAGGGAGTTACATAAGTAAAATGTAAGAAAATTGATACAAATATGATGCCAAAGAATAAATACAGAAGAATTATGTAGAAAGTAAAGAATAGGAATCTCGTGTATGACAGGCAGAGAAGTAAAATATAAATATAAAATTTAAAATATAAGTATCGGATGTTATATAAAAGTATACAATTGGAATGAAGTTATATAAATATAAAATATGATGTAAGTATAGAAGAATCTATAGAATGAAAGATATAAAATATCAGTTTTAGAACGGAGATATATTATAAAAAAATATGATGCTCAATAAAAATGAACTCTTTGATTAAAACTATGATGGATGCTATAGAAGAAATAGGTGTGAAGAAAGGAGATGGAAAAATAAAGAGAAGATATAAACATTAAGAAACTGTACGAACCCAATAGGAGTGGCTGCTCAGTAAAAAATATAACTGATAAGTGTAATACTTTACAAAGTAAGACGGAAGCGATAACAGCGATCTCTGACGGCCAAAAATATGACTAAGAGAGAGAGTATAGGAAAAATAGGGAAAGTGGATAATAGGTGAATTTAATGCCGCGTAAATAATGTAAAAAAATATAAATAAAAATTAAAGTAATGAAAAAGGGGACAGCAAAGAGTATTAATGACTAAAAAAGGGGGAATATTAGAAAGATACTAAGAATAAAATTAGTGTCAAGAGGTTATAATACATAAACCTTGCTTGAAAGACTTTCGTTTCAAAGAGTTATTTTTGTAGGGCGTACAAACATCGGGTTCTTGTTACCATTCTGCCCTTAATTTCAACTAAAACATGTAATTGAATGTGTCAAGAAGAGAGAAATGTGGTTTAAAGGTAGGGCATGTTCAGAGAGTTTTGAAGCGGTTGGGTTATGAGATGAAATGGAGTATTTGTGTTGGGTAATACGATCTTTAAGGAAGTTTTTAGTTTCGCCGATGTAGGAATACTTGCAATTGGGAGTGGAGCAGGGGATACGGTAGACAACTTGTAAGCGTTGTTTAACGCGAATGGGATCTTTGACTCGGGTATAAATATTGGAGAGCTTGTTATGGGATTTGAAGGCTATACGTAAATTAGGGATTGAGGCACGTAAAGTCTTGTATAGTTTTTGGGCCATGTAACAAACGAGTTCCTAAGAAACTAATATAATCGCTGAGCTGACTGGGAGGATACCAAGCTGTATGTGGGAGGATTGCATTTAGATTAATGTTATTTATGGGTTTGGGTTTGAATGGTGGTCCGTAGATTAATGTTTTAAGCAGGGAATAGTTTTATGGGCATCGAGCCTTCAGCTTGCAGAGCCTTTAATTTGCAAAGTCAAAAAGGACTAAGAGATCTGAGGATCTTTCGGGAAAATATGTAAATAATTTTTATATTGCCACATCTATACCACAATAACTGTCATATGATACTTAATAAGTTCAACTCTGCATTTCTGACATAATGGGAAGACATTGATTAATACGTTTATGGATTAGTGTACACCATTATAGGCAGAAAACGACAAGCTGGAGGGAGTTGCGTGTCCTAGCCCCCGACGCTAATAAAACAGTAGAAGACACAACCACACACGCACACTACACGGCAGGGATGACCCGACCATTAGAGCACATTCTAATTCCCAGCAGGCGCTGCCCTTTATAACCACAATTAAATTCGCTAACGAGTCCTTTATTTCGGACTAATTATTCCTTTCTGTCTTAACGGCAAACAGTCGGCTTAGTCACCGCCCTCCCCTCCTTACTTCTGAGTTTTAAATAACCGCGAATACCAGTATACAAGCTGAAATGAACGAAGGAGCGCAAAAAAGCCAAACATTTAATAAACTTATATATTTTTAATTCCATCTCTCATGTCAAGTGCTTGAAATATCGGCTTCGGTATTGATATTTTTCTTCGTTGTTCGTCCCCACAAGTCCACTGTTGGTGTCAGATATAGTTTGTTCTACACGCTCACATCGTTCCCTCAAAACAACAACATAACTCAAAAAATGTCATTTTTCAGTTATGCTTTCAGTAACAATTGTATTAGTTGAAGCTTTTGAATTTAGGAACGATGTATCTGATATTCCAGTTCCTACATTTGTTTTTCTTTTTTAACGAAGTCATATATTGAGTTTTTGAACATGATGTTTTATGGGAATAATGACATAATTTAAAATAAAAAAAGATTTAACATTTTGCAATGGTTAAAAAAAGAATTTCAATACCATCATGACAATAGGAATGTTTTGCTTTACCGATCCCCATTTTTTTAACTCAGATGGAACTTTCAAATACCTATATTGAGAAATTAGTTTTTTGAGTTGTGGTCTTTTGCGACATGTGGTCTTGTTTTTCCAGTTCTAGCAACTCCCGTCTTAGCATAACGTTTTGTGTTTTTGTGTGACGAATATCATAAACCGATCTTATTTTAATCAAACATGGCTAAAGGTATGTAATATACATAAACATCTCATTAAATAAGAAGATCTAAGTAATATAAAAAGACCAACGGATAGAAGTATACTGTTACAGCAGACTTGAGGAATAATTTATTTTATCCAGAGCTTTCAGAGGGAACAGAAACTCTCCAATGACTGAACGAGTTAGGCACTACTATGCCTTGGTATTCCTAGAGAAGGTACCGAGCTGCACTTTAAATCGAACCGATAAAACCTACAAGGAATACTGTCCTATAACTTCTGTACTTACTTATTTCTTCCACTGGGTACTTTAAGACTTTCTTATTACTATATAAGTATACATTACTATATATTATTACTATATAACTAATAACAAGAATAACTAATTCATTAATCAAACTATCCTTAACCCATTTATCATTAATCATTTATTTAAATCATAAGATAACTCTGGCTGAAATGCAATTATAAAATTGTAAATCTTAGTGAAGTTAGGTAATAGCGTCGAAAAAATATATAAATACTTGGCTATATAAGTTTCGGGATCAAATTGACAATATTATTAGATAAGGCGGATAATTAAAAATGATCTGAAATTGTCAGTTTCATTTATGGACTATATTAATTATTGGAATATACATACATGTTCCAATATAATAATATATTAATAAATAATCAGCAATATAATATTAAATAATCAAAATTAAAAATAAAACACAATGGCCACTATTAATTTTATATTCGAGTTTAATTTTCTGGGAACGGTTAAATTAAAATTATTTATTTCATTACAATACAAAATTCAATATTTATTCCACCTCGTTTCATTGGAAAACAGATACCAGAAAACAATAGTTACACGGAAATACCAAAATGATTATTTCAGACATATTAAAAAATTGATGTACTAAACCTGTTTCCTATCTTATGTCTGAATATCGATAAAGTTGTTTTAAAGATTGCAGATATGTTGATAGACAAGAATTTTAGTAAAAGTACAAGAAGTAGTTAATAATAATAATAATATTTATAATGCCATTTGGCACACATGGTATACAGTAGTTAGCCGTTAAATGCTAGAGATGTAAACATGTTTACTTAATGAGCTAGATACAATGGGATTTAATTGGCCTTTAATGGAAATAATTAAATTTCCAATTTCATGATACATTGGTAGCTTAATAAGGAATCATTAAACCAGTTTTTATAACACTATGATCTAACGTTGGAATGTAATACTAATTAAATATAACAATAATTCCAAGAGGCTCAATGTGTAAGAACAATGTCTTAAATAGTAGAATATTCAGAGGGCTGCGGATTCGAAACCGCTCGTGCCATATAATTATTTATTCCATTCAAAGTCGTGGATGGGCCATATGGAATCTGGAGACCCTCCTAGAACTCACTCTAGTCTCAAAAAAGTGGATATCGACGTATACGGATTCAAGGACAGTGACAAACTAAATAAACTGGTCATGCATGTTATTAGAATATGGAAGTTATCTATACAACTAAATGAAAATAAATACATACTACCACTTTTATCAATAATCATTAACTATTGATATGGCCATTCAAAAAAAGAAATAAAGAAACGTTATAAAACAATAAACCATATTTTTGAAGCAAAAGTAGAGTTATAAATAAAATTACTTTCCTTTTTTATTTATAACTCTACTTTTTAAATTTCCAACTCAAACGTACACATTCCGCCAGTACGCTCGGATTAAGAATTTCACAGAAGCGTGGATATTATCCGAAATTAAAAATGCGTACTTGTAAAGCAAAAGGCTAAATTAAAAATTATTTATTCCATCAATGTTTCAATTTGGGCAACTTGAACGATCAAACGGGGCCCGTGAATAAAATACGAGTGAAGCGTGCCGTCATAACCTGCTACTTCGGAACCCTCCGATACGTGTCCGAATCCAAATCTGAAGAAGAGTAATGAATCGATACCGCAGCATGCTCCCTTGCATATCGATAAACTAGCCATCGAACTTGAATTTAGCTTTGTTTACGTTTTTTTTTTTTAATTAATTAATTTTTTTCTGACCGTATATATTACACGTAATTTTTGTTTATGTATAATGTTATACTAGTTATTATCTCTCGTTATGTTGGTGAAAGGGTTAACTATTTCTATATTTCAACAGATACCATCACCATGTTCTTTATAAATCAAATAGTTATAAATAAAACAAAACAAGACGAAGAGGCTTTTAATTACAGTAAATAAATTATCAACCAATAGCTTACGAGATCCATTATCCGTTACTGATATTGCACTAGAAACTTATAAACATGAAAGGCTTTAACAATAAAAAAGCAGATTTGACTAATTCGTTTCATACGTTAATACAGTATTTGCTACCAAAAAAAACGGGAGCATAATCTATTGAAAACAGTGAAGCTAAATCCATCTAGAGGTTGGGTTAAACCCCAACCTACATTTTTAATTTATATAAAATAATCGAAAACAAACAAATCGAAATATTAATATATTAAATTTATATTTCTATCAAATGTCGTAAGGGAAAAAATTAATAGTAATTAATAATAAAGAATTAAGTAACAATTATTGTTCCAAGTTGATTAAACTGAGGGTCCTTCATCATTTCGAGGAGGATTAGAAAGAAAAAAACACATGTATCCATACGAAATTAGACTAATTAATAAATAAAAGTAAAAAATTATCTTATATTTTACATTAAATTATCTCATTAAAAGTTCCTTATATTTCAAATGCATACACTTATTTCATTGATTTGGTTTAGTGAAAACATTATTATTTCAATTCTGAAACTTAATTATCCCAAATTGAAATGTACAAACCAGCAAAAAAAAAACACTGATAAGCAATCCCACCACTCAATATGATTTTTTTCTTTAAAAATCTTACATTATATATCTCTTTAGGCAATACATTTTTTTCAATTCGGATATATATTTGCAAGAGATAACGACACAATATCTTATTACTTAATAGAACGTTTAAGTAATAAAATCTGGAAAAGTAATTTAAAAATTTAGTGTATTTGCCACAGCATATTCCTATCTTATTAAGAGAAAAACGCAGAGCAAGATAGAAGTGGCATAGAACTCGGTATCCTGTAGATAAAAGTACCTATACAAAATTAACTAACAAATTAAAAGCAGAAATCAAGAAGTTAAAAATTCAAAATTTAATTACCTGGACTGGAAATCTCACAACTATTGACAAAACATTGTGGATGACCACCAAAAAACTCCTAAAGTTCATATCACTGATCTTGAAGAATAGTATCAAAACTGGAGAATTAAAATAAACTCTCAAAAATCACATCAAACCACTTTTACCTTACGTCACTAATGACTTTCTGCCTTTCAGTATCCTTTTATAATACCCCCCTTATGCCTGTACAACAGATCCGATACTTAGGGTTGCATCTTGACAAACGATTACCCTGGAATCCTCATACGAGACTGAAAAGACAAGAAACCGCTCGACGTTTCAGGCTACTTCAACACTTTCTAGACAAACGCTCTAAGTTCCCAATTACTTACAAAAGACTCATCTACATGACCATCATACGACCTCTTTGGACCTACGGAGTAGAGCTTTGGGGCTCCACTAAGCCATCGAATTCCTCTCGTATCCAATAGGGACAATCCTAAATCCTTCGGAAAATCCTCAATGTTCCTTATTTTGTTAAGAATAAAGTCATCCATAATGACCATAATGTCCCATTTGATGCTGATTTGGCCCGAACCCGCTATCTATCCTTTCATAACAAACTTCATTTCCACTCAAACCCTCTAGTTTCAAACCTAGCTTCCTCTTCAATTCCCGATAATCCTCCGAGGCGTCTGAAAAGAAGATGGCCCCGTGACTTCTTAGTTAAACTTGTGATTTGAGTACTACCAGTGGGTAGTTTCTCTACTTATCATTTTCACATGTCATTATGTATCGCTTAGCCTATTTACTAGATGTATTATTGTAATATAGTTGTAAATATCAATAAATAAATAAATAAAATAAAAATTTAAAGTATGAGAACTGATTATTCATTTAGTTCTCACGCTTCATTAATTCGAGATATTAGCTAAGTGAATCGGATACTTTAAATGGCATAACAACATACGTTACGTACCAAAAATTAAAATGCTGATAGATTAGAATTGAATATAAAACAGATTTTATAGATTTCCGGTATAAACAGAACTGCAACAATCTTTAATGACTACATTCAAATCAAGTTAGTAATTTGACGTCTAGTTCGTAGAGATTTTATCCATAAACGGAATTAATAAAAATGCAAAACTTGTACTATTCTTCTTCTTCTACTATAGCTTCCCTTTTTGGTGCCTTTCTCAGCGTAGAGGAGCATCCAGCCAGGAATTTCATTCTTCCCTATTTCTTGCTAGGTCCCTGGCCTGTCGGAGGTCCATCCCCCTCGCCCTTTAGAGTCGATCAATGTAGTCGAGATAGGACATCCCAGGGTGGCCCCTAGGTCTTCTGCCATCTGGGGCATATTCCATAGTCTTTGTGGCCGTCCATCCTCATACCACAGCCAAACCACTTTAGCTGGCCAATTTCTAGGAGCTGTTTAAATGGGGCTCCAGTTTCTGGAGCCTTCATGCGAACTCATTGCGAACTCGGCCTCACTGTTATGCCGTCACCTGTATTCACCTTGGCTCAAAATTAGGCCGAGAAGATTCCTCAAGATCTTTTTTTTTCTATCACCTCCAATTTTACTAACTGGCATTTCCTCTATAAAGTAAAGAATTCTCCATCTTGCGTAACATTTCTTATTTTTATTTACAATTATTTTATTTTATTTACAAACAGTAATAATAATATTACATAAAAATGAGTTTTTAAGACTAAATTATCTATTCTTTAAACCACTCATTGTTATCTTCAGCATCCTTTAAAAATTATATTTTTTTAATCTTTTGTAAACTTATTAAGAACTTAAACGAAATTACAAACAACGAAATAAAAAAAATATGATACTTATTCATAAAAAGTCTGTTTTAACTTCCTGCAATCTATGAAAAATCCAGATCCTCCAATTAAAAGTTTTTCGATAAAGGAAGCTTCTGAAACTTTGTGTACTCATTTCTTCTTTGCTTTTTTATACTCTTTTGTTCTGTTCAATTTCAAATATTATGTTTTCAAAGAAAAGTAAAAACAGGAATGAAAGTTAAAGATTAACTTTGACACCCTATCAATTTAGGAAAACGTTTATCCAGATAGAAAATCGAAAGAATTCCTTTTTTTAGGGATCTTGAAACAGTGATTATCCTTCCATATTTTACTAAAAATATTTATTAGACGTATTAGTTATAATAATAATAATAAAGTCTTTATTTATTCTGGGACAAGTCCCTTTAGAATAACAATACAGGTTTTTTTACAGGGTATTATTATGTCTTTGAGTATAAAGGGATTACATTTTATTAATTATAACCATTAAATGAACAAATGAGAAAGAATTAATGAGGAAAAAAAAGTTGCGGATTACCTCCAGTAGAGTGTCCCAGGCTCACTAGGGTGAAAAAAAAATTTCGAATTTCGAAACCCATACCCTCTCATTTTTTTCATTTCAATCCAAAAACTTAAATATTAAATATTATTACGATCGGATAACGATAACCCGTGCCAACTTGACGTCAAAGTTTAAATATAAAAGTTAGTGTGGAAGCTGTAGGGAGATTCTATAGTTTCTTGTTTAAATTCAGTAAATAAAACACATAATATAATTATAATATTATTTAATACTTATTTATTGTAAAAGACAAATTAATCATGAAATTTTCTTTTCAAAGCTAGTTTTTTACGGTCAGGATAAACGTTTCTGTGTTCTTGAACGCACCGTAATAAAAATTGCTTTTGCTCCTCTTCAACAGTGATTAAACCATGAAAGTCTTGCAATAATTTAACCGCTCTTTCTGCCGTATCATTAACTGCTTTCAGTGTCAGAAGCTTCTTTTTAGCTTGTTGGAACGAATTATCATTTGACCATGAAGAAGGGCTCTTGTACAGAAAACTGTCATCAATTTTGAGTCGATTAAATAAGAACTTGCTTTTGACAGAGACGAAGTCATTGATGTTTTTCTCTGAAATTAAAATAGAGGGATAGGATAACAATCGTATAGTAAACTATAAAAAAAAATCAAAGCATAATTCACATGTAATACATAGCAAAAAGTGGGCCACACAGTTCTTCTTTGGATGCGATGTAACGTTTATCATGGGCTGAGGGGTTTTCTTTAGATAAGTTAGCAATCATTTTTACTTTAGTTTCTTGATCGACATCATCGTCAAATAAAGACAAAACAGACACTTCATCTGTCAAATACCATAAATGATGGGAAAACTTCTGTAAAGCTGCTTTGGAAATGCTTTTGTCTATCGTCTCGTAAGCTTTCATGGACTTTAAAAAGCACAAATCCTGATAAGGTGCTTTTACTGCTAAAATGCATTGGAGCCAGGGTTTGACGTAGGACATCGCGATAAAGAGACAGACATCCAGCAGTGCTGCCTTATCCTTGTTTGAAATTTTGAATTGGGAGCTTAGTAATGATATTTTTAATGAATAAATGGCTCTCGCCATCCACCGAGCTTGGTGCATAGCACCTGGACGTCGAATCTTAAATTTTTTCTCTGTATCACCACCAAGAAATATTATTGACAGCTCAATTAATTCGCGATAGTCATCTCTAGCTATTTCTTTAGTCAATTCGTATCGGTAGAATTCTAGCAGTTTATCAATTTCTGAAACATTCAAACAAGATAACATCTCCCTACAGATTTGTATTTTCTCGGCATCGACATTTTACTAGTTTTCTCGGAACTTTTTAAACAACGGAATGTCTAGGCTTGTAGTTACTTGGCTGATTTTGGCTTCAAACACACTTTTTAATACCAATTCGTAGACGTAATGACGGCAAGCAAAAATAAGCATTTCTCTACCCAGTTTTTGTTCCAGAAGCACACATGCACCATTAATACGACCTGTGTTTGAAGCAGTAGTATCACAACAGAGAATCTGCACTCTGTCCTCAAGATTCCAGTCGAAAATGGCGTTCCAAACTGCCTGTGCCTGTTCGCCTCCTCATGAGTTGCCCAATTTTGGCACAGCGATAAGTTGTTCGTTATTATCATAGAAAACAACTATCGGTAGGCGTCCTTCTTTAGATTTACGCGGATCTAGAGCCGGCAACAGTTTGCCATCCCAGTGGACAGTTACCGTATCCGGTACCTTGTTATGGAAATTAACCTTTATAGCTTCAGCCCGCTTTCTTCGTATTTCTGTTCAAATTTGGTATAATGCAACTAGTTTCTTAACACAGTTAGTTATTGATTTAGTCGGTACACGTGCCTTTCCCCAGTAAATAATGCACTCACGAATAGTAAGATTTGCACTTTCATTGACACTTGAATTCACTTCACGAATATTGTAGAACAGAACTGCTAGTACCTACTTGTCCATTAGATAGAAGTTTCGTACCAGTAATTTGATGTTTTACTTCCCCTATTACAAATATCTCCTTTTTAGAACTTCGTAACTCCACTGACATGTTGACTACTCAAAAGGAATGCGTTTACTATTAAAACAAACAAGTAATAACAAGCAATCAATGCGAGATTTCCGTCTCTTAATACTTTGCAAGTCCAGACACGTTTCGATGCAAGTCGGCACGGGTTGTCGGGATCCTAAGTTCCTGAAACTTTATTTTTAAATGATTTGAGACCATTCAAACATAATTAGAGGGTATGCGTTAAAAAAATATCACTTTAGTTTTATTGGGACACCCTAACCTCCAGTGATAACATTCCAAAAATAAAAAATAACAGAAATAAGATTACAATAATTAAGCAAATTACAATGTCAAGTTGAAACAAACAAAGCAGAAAATAAAACAAAAATATAAACAATATCAACTAATATAACTTCTTTTGAATGAGTGAAGCGTCAATAATATAAATATATATAAATAATGAGATAAATATACTTATATATAAATAGAAACACATCATTCATTTATAAGTTAGAAAATTTTAATCGTAAAATTGAGGAGTTATACAAACTGTACATATAATTAATCCTCTATATCTATAAGTACAAGAAACGAGGCTTAAAAAATCTAAATAATTTTATATTTAAGTAATAGGCATACAATCTACAATATTACAAAGTAATAACAATTTCAACTGATATGTATGACCGAAATGTTTGGTATTAGTAACGTTTAAATACTATAATCAATATTCAGGAGTGATAAAAAACATCACTGGTAATAATTTTCAAGATACTCCATCCTTTACATTTATTTAAATTCTTCAAATTATTTTAATTGTTATTTCTTTTTTAATTTTCGATCGAAATAATTAAGTTAGTGAGAGAAAAAAAGCCCGTAGAAGTACTGATCGTGAAACCAAATAATGCAGAAAAGAAGAAGTTAGGTGTAAAGTAGAAATGGAAGGTATTTGTAAAGTTAAGAAATATCACCAAATGTAAAGACCATGGTCGCGGGTTTGCAGCCTGGAAGGTGGCTCCAGGTTGTTTTAAGGGAACACAAATTCCTTTTGTTAAATGGTCCTTTGGAGGAGGCGTAACATGGTGGTCCCGAGTCAGCGCGCTGTCAGAAACGCGTCAAAGATTCTTATCCTATTTCTTCCTGGATAGGCGAACTTTCGGACTATAACTATAGTGCCGTTCGAATAGCCATGGCTGCATCAAGTGACGTTAAATAAGTAATTACAAAAAGAAAAGTAAGATAAATATAAACCAGAGAATCCTTAACCACAAAATAAATTACCTCCCTTAATGCACAATATTATGTATAACAAATTATCTCCCATACACAAACAATTTACACATTAACAAAGGATACAAAGGTATTTCAGGTCTGTCCCACGCATTCCTATTGTGTATCTCCTTTGTGTTAAGGCAGTGCAAACAGAAAAAAAAATTCACTCCGCAAAGAGAAAATGGAAAAGGTATAAAAAAAGAAGAAGAAGAGCCAAGAGTCATTGATGATTCCTTTAGAGAAAACTTTGGAAGAAAAGAGACAAACAGAAGCCTCCTAAGAGGATAAGTCAGTTTGCCCAGCCCTTACCAAAAGGTGTACATTGAGGATCAAAGGACTGGTGGTGTCCAACTCTCAAGAATACCAAGAGCTCTAACCACTTTAACAAGTTTGTCACTGGTTCCTCATGAACAAGAAAGCAACATCTCAGGTAGTCTAAAGAACGAGGTGGTTGATTATGAATGAATTAGGAATGGTTCGGGTATATTAATCAGTTATGAATCAGAATCTAGATGAAATTTACTTGTTTACACATATATTTTCGAAAACTCCAACTCAATGCTCCTAGTCCAAACTACTGACTGGCTATCTAGAAGTCAATACAATAACATTTTATGGTTTTAGGTTTTTGTTATGTTTCCAAGAGAAATTTCTCATTTCATCGAAACTTGATGGAAAAAAAATCTAACACTCACAACATTAATCAAGAATAATTCTTCACGAATATCTGGACTTAATATAACTGTCACAAATTAAATACTATTAAAAAAATATGTCATGATTCATGTAACAACAATTTCAAGATATTCATAAAGAGCAAAAAACCAATAATGAGTGTAAATAAAAAAAAATGGTACCCAGAACACTGATAAAAATTACAGGTAGTCTAAGGCCGCGTATCCACTATGTTCGTATAACACCGGTGCTCCGCGTCAATCCCCGCCGGATGCGGAGCGTGTAGCAGTTTGTGGAGGTTAATCCGCGCTCCGCAGGCTGTCGGTTTTTGTCCGAACTCAAAGGAGAGGGCGTGGGCTAGTGTGGATGGGTCGTGTAACATGAACATGAACACTGGAGGGCATACGGAAAATCTACTTCAAATACGATTTTATAGAAAAGTTCCAATATTATGGAATCCGGGATGTAATTATGGAAGGATGTACTTTATAGAAATAAAAATTTGAAATAAGGTTCTTGGAAGTAAATTCCGATGAAATTACCTGCTGATGTGTGCAAAAATAAAGTATTAATTTTACTGTCAGGATATCGGAAAACTAAAAGTAGAAAATACTTTTTAATAAGTTTAAAATAAATAAAAAATATTTTATCGTATAATAGCGTGGGATGCTAGATGTTAATCGTTGTAAATATTTTATTAGCTGATATTTTTAAAAGTATAGTCATTATGATAATTTAAAAAAAAAAAACATATTTTTTTACCATAAAATGGATTTTTTTCGTTCATCCTTTAATTCTTATTTTGAACTTATAAAAAATTATTTTCTAGTTTTTAATTTTCCAATATCCAGACAGTAAAATTATAATTTTATTTGTACACACATCAACAGTTATATTCCTCGCAAATCCAATTTCCTTCCAAGAATTTTACTTACAATTTTTATTCTTATAATTTACATTCTTAGGATTCCGTAATATCGGAAGTTGTTTACAAAATCCTATTAAATTAAAATGATTCTCTACTTTTTAGATTTGTTTCCTAGTATGCCGTCTATCTTCTATTTCTTCGGAAATCTTTGGATGGACAGTGCCACCATGTTAAAAAGATGTTTGAAATCGGAGAAAGACATTTGCGGAAAATTTTTGTGGTACCCACTCAATTCTTGATATCTTCGGTCAAACAGTAAATCGCGTTTGCTTCTCTCTACATCAAATTTAGCTCGACAAAAATGAGGTCTTCTGTAGTTTTTTGTCAAATAATTAATTAAAATTTAGACTGCACTTGCCACTAACGCGGACAAAATGATATTCCTTCGAGATTCGCCTGAACATTGCAGAGCACTTCTTAGTTAAGCCATGTTACAAATCACGTCCCCATTAGGAGGGAACGCGGAGCGGGGAGCACCAATGGATTCGCGAACATAATGGATACGCGGCCTAAGCTGGTACTTCTGGTTCTTGGAGTCATGATTTATAAATCTGAAGAAGTTAAACCCCTCAATTTAAGATACCATAGGTCTATCAAAATATATAGATAATGAAAATTTTAAAGAAACTAAAAAATAGTACAATTTTCCACAAAAAAGAATACAACAGAATTCAGCACCGTTTCTAGAAATAAATTAAAATAATAAAAAAAAACTTTCTGTACACATTATGGTAACAATTCTTTTACAAAGATTCCCCGAAACTACTAAATGGGACATTTAACTCAACAGCAATGATCTACTAATTATTTCTAATAGATAATACGATATCAAAACTTTCATAAAAATTCACAGTTGGACCTAATGTCAAAATCGTCAACAAAGACTTTTTTTTTACAATTCCAATCCAATTGTTTTTAATGAACTAACAGTCTACATAAATAACATGTATATAAACATAAAGAAGAACAGATACACATGCATAGCTTTTTTTTAAATTTATGTAGATATATCAATTACCTGTCGCGGAAGGTAGTTAATATTAATATAAAACAGTTTTATTCTGAATTTATTAGCAGGGAAGAGCTAGTTTCATGATATTTCCTTACCCAGTTTTAAAAAGCAGTGATTTATAAATTTTTAGAATTAAAAGCTTAAGTTAACGTAAAGTTCTGTTAGAGCTGAAACTTTATCAAATCTAGTAATTTCAATAACGCTCCGTAATTTTTAATATATTAAGGATAGTTTAGGTGTTGCAAGTGAAAATTTTTGGTCTATTTTTTGAAAAAATAAATACAATTTTAATGGGCAATCGACTACTGTTGAATAAAGATTTATTTGATGATTTTTAGATATTGTTGTCTGTTAGGACTAAAGCTGAAGATTATAGGAAACACTGTTTTGAATTTAGATATAATGCTGTATTAGGTATCTTGTCCTCACCGATAATTATTCCTTATTTCATTTTATTTATACGATAAAATACGCCCATTAAAATTGTATTCATAATTTATTTATGGTTTATTCGTGGAAGTCGTTTTTCACGGATCCGTATAATTTAAATATCAAAGCTGGAACAGATAGTACACAGCGGTATTTGCGGTGGCTAATGGTACAGGAGGTAAATACACCCAACGAGATTAGGGGTATTAGTCAACAGGACTACTGCAGTCAAAGACCGACCAATATAATTATTAGCTTCTGGTTATGCAGGAAAATGTTAAGTTGGCTTAAAAATTATAAATCATAAAGCTCTTAGACCATAGAGTCTAGTCAAAGCTATGAAGGAAAAATGACTCAAGTATTGTCTCATAAAAATAACAATAATAATAATAAGCGATTACACGATACTTGGATGAAAGGACCTAGGCAAAAGGGGAAGGAGTTCACTATTAACCATCGCGATTGATCGACCTAAGAAGAAGAAATGCAATGAAGCGACTCCTTCAGATTATGTGATCTTCTGACCAACTAATGGCCTATAAATTATAAATGAAAGAGGATTAATATTTTAAGGGGAATCCTTTTACTAAGTACCAATCTTCTAGTTTTTTTAAACTTCAAATTATGTCAGGATTGACTACTAAAAATTATAAACGAAGTGACTTGGTAACTCGATAAGTAGAAAAAATCCCGACTTGTAAGCGTAGTTATGAATCTTGCGAGGAATCTTAAAAAGTAACTCTCCAAGAGTTAGCCATTTTCTTACAGGTAACTCTTACAGCAATATCCACTAACTGGTAAACCTATCAGAGAATGGGAGAAGTAAAAATGTTACGACGAAGCAAGATATGTTGCATTTCTTACTGTGAGATGTGCAAAAATAGTGTCTGTATAGGCTCTATACGAGAAATGTATGGTTAGCTTTTAATTCCAATAACTAAAGATCTAAATATTTTTGGGGTTAGATATTCGATACTTCATTACCATAACAGAATAATCCCTAGAGTTTTCAATTTGAGAATATCAAAATAGAATGATTGTATAATTGATGGCTGGGCGTCCTATAGCATTCAACACAGTACATTTTTCTTAGTGGGTCTCAATTCAATTTAGTATTGTAGTATTGCAAAGTTTGTCTGAATATCGAAGAGATCTTTATATCTGAAATACAACAAATATTTTAATACTTAATTTTGGCAAATGTCCCCAGATTCTAAGCAGGCCAAGTTAACTAATCTTCTGTTAAAAAACATCAACTCCATCGTAAGCACGGAGCATCTTATTACTTCAAACTTTAGCATCACATACCTTAATCCATGTTTATATTCAAGAGCGGATCCAGGATTTTTTTCTGGAGGGGGGGGGCACAACGGGCAGACGGACAAAAAACTCAACAATAACTTAGAAATAAACTTGTAGTATTTATAGAAAGGTTTCAAAGGTTTATTTACGTAAATATCAAAACAATAGTTTCACTCATGCCCTTTCTGTTATTTTATTCATATATTTTAACAACTATGATCATGTGATTTGCCTATAAGTATGTACTGTAATGGATTCTCCACAGTACACAAAAAACCGTCTGGGGGCACGTGCCCCCGAGTCCCCCCTAAATCCGCCCTTGTTTACAATCAATTGTAAATTGTGACATTTAATTTAAGCCCTGATACAATTATTAAACTATTGATTCTACTTCTATCTTTGACATGACTGTAACTATCCATTGTCTCTAAATATATGTTACACCATTTCAGCCAAATGAAACAATAAGCCCACGCTTTAATCTGACAGAGGTCACAAAGCGGCTTTTGTTTTAGATCTCTTCATTACTCCATCCAACTTTACCGCATAGCAAAATTGTTGAATAACCAGTAAAAACACACAAATCAAACAAAAAATACTACCTCACTTACAAAAGTTTTGTATGAAAAAACCTTCATGATGGCCAAACCAAAGCACAAACAAAAATAAAATGCTAGATACTCACATAGGACGTATCAAAAGTTTTTAAACTCCTAACTTCAATATTTCTTGAAAATTAGACTAACTTGGAAATATTGAATATACCATTGAAAATGATGATTGAATGTAGCAACTTCTATGAACTTCACAGTGTCGTAGTTCTGTAAATACTTGGTGTGAGATTATATATATATATATATATATATTTTGAAAATTTTTCTTTCAATTCTAGCGATTCCGTCGTATATTAGTCAAACTATCTTTTTTCAGCGTTTCAAGACTAGACTAATACATCAATCAATCAATATGCATGTACAATATTAACATGTACCCTGTAACTATTGTTCAAGACTTGTAAACAAATAATGTTGCATTGTTCTATTTGAGATGGTGAGAATTAGGGTAAGAGGGTATTTTTGCTTAATACCTTATCGATACCGTATACCTCATTATTATAGATTTATTAGTGCTTATTATGATTTATATATTGTTAATAAGAATTTATTATATTTGAATAAAGCGAATTCTAACACGACCTTAGATCTTGTTTTGACATCACTGTCAGGGATATCAATAGCTGTTAGGGATGATTTTGAGATCAATAAAGTGCCGAAACGTCGCCGCATAATACGAATACGATTTACTATAACTAAGCTATAGTAGATAATTTAATGTTCAATTGAAAGAAAAACCGAAGTTTCCCTGAAAACGGTTTAAAGAATTTTATCCCATAAGCAGATTGGGATAAGATCAGGTTGGCTTTCATCCCTTTAATTTCTACCATTTCTTTCTGAAATACAATAATCCTTTTTAAACAAGTTGAGAAAAAGTTTCTTCGAAAAAAAATAAGATAAAATAAATTAAGGGAAGATCCTTCAAGATTAAAAGAGCTGTGAAATTGAATTGACAGAAATAATAAAGGTACTTCACGTGCCTGGTGACGGGGTATCCTACAGTAGGCAGTCCATTAGTTAGGAGGGCTGGATTCGATTTGGACCCGCCTGACAGAAGCATTGAACTGATTTCTGTTATTCTCTCAACAAAAATTTCACATGACACATAGTCTTTCCTTTCATTTGTTCCTTAATGGAGAAAGACAACGTATTGTCAAATGACTAGTAGTCTTGTACTAGACATTCACATGTCAAAATATACAGATATCTATCTCAATGATCCATCCTAATATTGTCGAACGTTTTCCTCAGATGCTTTAATTTCGGGTAATAATTATTTAGTTTCTTATGAAATTCTCGTTTGCTTGTATTCTTAAGTGTTTTGTAAGGTTTGGCTATATTCCATTGTATGTTAATTCATGCTATTATAGATAATCAGACTATGATACAGCAGGAGTCTTAAATTTTGCCTCTCCAGATATAATTAGGATAGAGATCTTTAAGTTGTACTCGACACCGTATTGGCAAAAAAACCCTTCCAAAACACGGCTAAACCAAGGATTTTGTACTCATTTTTAAAAAATCCTAGAGCCGGGCCGGGCCCCGAACACACGACCTTAGACACAGAAAATTGCTTTAATAACCACTAGATATCGTCTTAACAAAGTCCCGGTGATCATTAATCCTGACCACGTGGCCGAATCAATTCAGTTGTCGGATTCCCAGGAGCTATTTTAGCGGGGCAATCTGCAGTCTCTGACGAATCCTCTCGTTGCGAACACAGTCTATTCTGGTCTTTCCAGCCACTCTTCGCAAGTACCTCATTTCCGACGCGGTAACTCTGCTTTTCTGTATCTCCGTCAATACCCAACTTTCAGCTCCATACAGCAGTAACAGCAGGTACACTGACATGAAGATGTGGACTTTGACATTCCTTCCTACCTCCCGCTTTCCTACAAAAGTATTACAAATCTGGCAGTAGCCTCTATTTGCCTTATTAATCCTATTGGATATTTCCGCATCCAGCTTCCCAGTCCAGTCCAGCACTGAGCCGAGATAAGTGAAGTCAGTCACCACTTCCATTTCCTTTTCATCGCAATATATGTGAACTTCTCCGTGCCGTCTACCCACTTGCAGGATCTTATTTTTGTTGCCATTGATTGTCATTTCTTTTTGTCGGAGTTCTTCACACCATTCCGTCACCGCTTGTTGCAGCTTTCCGACTGAGTCAGCAATCAGCACTAAATCGTCCGCATAGAGAAGAAAGAAATCCGGTTATAGTCCAGATACAGACTGTGGATGGGGATTATGATGTTATTTTCCCAGTTTGTTGGAGTCCTTTTATCATCCCAGCCTTTTTGGAAGAGAGCTTGTAGAGTGCATTCCAGTTCAGGGCCCTCATGTTTCACCATTTCGGCCACTATGTTATCCCGTACTGGTGCTTTTCCTGTTTTCATTTTAGTTATGGCTCTTTTGATCTCTTCCTCTCCGATCATCTCGTCATACTCCTCCTCATTCCAAGGCCCACTGCGGCTCGTTGGATGGTGGTCGTTAATACCGAATTGCTTCCTGTAATGCCGCCTCCAGACCTCAAGGATATCTTTCGATATCTTAAGGACGTCTTTCGAGATCACCTTACCTTTTCATGTAACGTCATTTCTTCATGTTTCTTACTGCTTTGCACTTACGTCCTCTCAAATCTTTTATCTTTTTCTAGAAGAGTTTTATATTTTCCTAATGATCCTGATCCATCTTCTTCCCAAATTCCTCCACCGACTTCTGCTTCGCCTTTCTAACTGCCTCTTTAACCCTGATTCGAGGCACTACATAGACCTGCCATTTCTCTGGTGCTTTTTCTTGACAGTATTCCATCCACGCCTTTTTCTTCTCCTTCACTTATATCCTTAGATTCTCATTACCACGAAGTACGTTTACTTCCTGAGCAGACCTCTTCACTCCGCAGACTACAGTAGCTGCTTGTAGAATGCTCCTTTTAATGGCGTTTCATATTGTCCAGGCTTGCATTCGCGTCAACTTCCTGGAGGCGGTTCCTCTGCTCTGCTTCGTACTCTAAGAACTTCTATGGGTCCTGTAGCTTCTTGACTTCTATCCTCTCGTAGACTTTCTTCTTTTGCTTCCTTTCTTTAAGCACCCTCGTATCGGTAACTAAGAGCATGTGGTCGCTTCCTATTTCCGACCCTCTTATCACCTTTACATCTGTAAAATACCTTCTGATATCTCGGCTATATATAAAATACTCTGTTCGCATTTCTATCTGTGGCCGAGAAGGTAATTTTATGAACTAGCTTGTGAAGAAAAAAGGAGTTTCCCATCAGCAAATCATTTTCGATGCACAAATCTATGAGTCGTTGACCGTTTTCATTTTTTAAGGCTTCGCCACTATGCGGTCCCATCACTCCATTTGCCCTTGGGTGATTTGGGCCAGTCCTCCCATTTAGGTCTCCCATAATCACTATGCTTCGACTGCTGTTCATTGCCTTGATGAATGTACGCTCGAGGGCACTGTAGAAAAGTTTCTTATCCAGGATGTTTGCCTCATTTGTTGGGGCATACGCTTGAATTAGGGTCCAGTCTCCGCTCCGCAGATTTGTTTAGGCAACAATTATTCTGGGGCTTACTGCCTCCCATTCCACTACTTTTCTATATAGCTCATCCTTCATTATAATGCCCACTCTTTCTACAGCTCTGTTCCCTGGTGGGACTCCCAAGTATATCATAGTGTATCCTCTATCCATTTCAACCTCTCCAGTTCCCTCCTCTTTACCTCACTTAATCCCAGGATATCTAATCTGTACTTCGCCATTTCCTCGATAATCTCGACCACCCTGCTGGTAGTTCCATGTACCCAATCGTGTGTCCTTATCCATGCCGAGTCGTTTCCGTTTAGTCCGTCCATCCCCGAGGGTTTTTGCTAGGTTTCTTTGAATCAGCTATACTCCCTGGCGAGTGATTGGCCCAGCCCAGGAGGCCCCGTTACCTCGGGACAAATGACCTCCCGAATATTTATGTCCCCTCAGTAGGAAGGGTGGCCGGGCTATACCCCCCGGTACTGGGTTTCCTCCAGGCTGATTGCAGTCCGAAGACTAGGTGATGGGGACGCCAACTCCTTACGTCACCCTTTACAAAACAACAGCCCTAAATTTACGAATTTCCTTTAATTCAAAACCTCATCCCAATCACAGTGAACGAGATTCCGCCTATCTTAATGTAAGACACCACTGGACAGAACTAAACTATTCAACAGACTGATTCTTGTCCACCTACTACCTTTTTCTTGTCATTATATTAACATCTATCGTCTTCAATCCCTGCAATCATTCGAAATTATTTTTTTCTTGCATTTTCTCACTGGCATGACTCGCAAACCAATAAGAATAGTAGAATCCTTAGTAATGAATGCTTATTTCAGCATGAATTTAAGAAAAAAAGATTTTTTTTTAACGGTAAATAACTTAATTTAATATCTAACGCTAGCATTTTTTAATATTAAATTTTGGTTTTATAAGTACCATAATAAGGTCTAAGAAAATATTTTCTCTTTATATAAATTTTTCAAAAATTTAATTTACTGTATTTTAAAACATTAAAAAATTCTATATACAGTCAATGTCAATTTTTTTTTAAATATTATCTTTATCTACTAATAGTGTAGAATGTTTGCGTAGAATATTCGGTTAAAAAATGATAAATAGAGAATTTAGGTAATTACACAACGCAGAATAGTGCAGCATGAACCCGGCTAATATAATTGTAGGATATTTAAACAGATTGAGGTGGGTTTATAAAGTTAGTTGTTAAGCTTAGTAATTGGCAGCGACTGGTAAACATCCCAGGCTTTGGTAGGAGAATGACGTTAAGAATCATCTACCGGATTCAGGTCTAGTTAGTAATTTTTGTAACCAGTGGGTATGTAAGCAGATATTTAAGTCATCGGTGTCGAGCCTTCGGGTTCGCTAAGCCAATATTATTACTGTTGATAATGAGAATATTTAAAAAAAATATCAATCATAATATTAATCAAGATCAGTGAGAGAAAAGGAATAAAAGTTGGAATAATCGGCTGAAGACGAGGCAAGGAGCGGTTCAGCTTCTTATCTGGCAGGTTGTCTCGACGGGATATGCCACTTGCGATAAGAATGCTAAGTGATATCACCCCCTTTTCTCTCTGATAGTAGAGAGAATTCATTCCCGCCTCTTGTTTGGAACAGTTTCCAAACAGCGCTTCTCCAAGGTGAATGATTGATTGAGAGTGATGGACCAAACTGATATAATTTCCAAGGGAGTTTGACTTGTTTCCGCTCAGGCTAATAACTTTAAGTGAGTTGTTCCCTAGCTATAGACGCAGGAATAAATTCCCTTTAAACTCTCTTAACAGTTTTTCATTAATTTAAGGAGACTCTTACTCGCATCTTTTTTTATTAAATAAAATACCTTTACGCCTTCAATAAGCTTTTATTTAACGAATTTTGGTCGAAAACTCTTTAACTCGTATTAAAAAACAGTAAATGCATATTTAGATTAAGATCGAATGGCTCCAATAGAGCGCAGACAGATGCCCACGAAGTCTAAAGAAGAGCCGCAGGTAGCAGTAATTTTTCCACTTTATTTAATTATGATATATAAACACGTTTTCATTTTTTATTTTATTTTGTAATGTATATTGACTATTTATTTATAAATTTAAAAAATCCTTTTTTCAATTATATAAAAACAATAAAATTTCTAAATGTCGCCAAAATAAAACTGTATAATTATATACACACCAAAACTCAAAAATTGATATTACAAACAATCGAGAAAAAGCAAATATAAATTCTGAGTTTTGTAATGATTGTTTTTCCTAAACATTGTTGCCCAGACAGTAAATAAGGCATATGAGAAAGAGGCCCAAACGTTTGAGAGAAAACATAAGGGAAAAATATATGGAGCTGTCAAGAAATGAGAAATACGGAGAATACTCACCCAGCGAAGGGGCTTTCCAACCTACATAATGACATAGGCATCCGTTTATAACGTATGACATTTTCTAGTCACAATTTGAAATATGAAGAATTAATAAATGTCATTTCAAAGGAAAACCAAGATTAATTAAGTGCAACCTCATTTAAATTGAGGTCTTATTAATAAAAACACTTTTCATGTACTTCTAGATACGACTCCTATTTTACAAATTATACGACAGTTCATACAATTGCACTATTCCTACTGTTTATATATGTATACTGTATTACAGATTGTTTTTTTAACAATATAGTGTCAGCATGGAAAAAAAGTTTAAAGAATGATGTACTCCGTACGAATTTGCACGGACCTGTAGCGTGTAGGACCTGTTGTAAGCAAAGAAAATAAAAAGCCTTCTTAAATAATCTGCTATAATTATTAATTATTATAATTAAATTAACTCAGCTTTATTAACTCCGTTGATTAATATCATTACGGTGCTTTCTTAACAAATATTTACCATTTTATAAATGCTATGTTCTGTCCTTTGAGAAGCAATCTATTCTTAGTTATTTATTTTGCGATGTCGTGAATAATTATTAAAGATAATTAATTAATAAAACTTATTATTTACTTAATGTTCATAAAATTTTAAGATTGGATTATTTTCCAGAAGTTGGTTCTTGGTTTCCAAATTTACTAACCAGTCAAACTGAATACCTTAATAGACTTGTCAATTACCAAATAAATATGTATTAATAATTAAATTTATTATGAATATTATTTATGAAATACAAAACATGAATATTAAAACTGATATATATTTATGCAATATCATGATTAAGTATATCGCCTATAAATATTTATATTATTTATAATACTATTAATAATATATATTAATAATACAGTATGGCCGACTTTGCCGACTGACATTATATTATTATGAAAAACTGCACAACTAGAGACCTGTAAGACTTATAAGGGCTTTGTTTTAAGTGCATTGTAGAGGTTGCAATGTTTATAGGACAACGGTTGTACTAGGAGTTGATTTGTCCGAGATCTCGCTCAACCCCCTAGTTTTTCCCTCAATTAAGAGTACCCACTTTAGAGAGGCAGGGTGAGCCTCAAGATGGTCCGTATAAGGCTGTTAAAGGATTGAATAATATATCAGATACAGCAGAATTTGAGTTGAACCTGGGATCTTCAACATAGCAACTCAGTGTTCCACTACTGAGCTAACAAAACCTGTAGCTCTACAACCCATTAAGGGTCTGGGGTTCTGTACATGGTAGATACTGTACTGTTTATTGGGCATCGGTCGTGTAGAGTGGCGATTTGCTCTATATTACGCCCAACCACCAGATTTTCTCCCTCATTTTGGGTACACACTTTATAAGAAGCTGGGTGAGACCCAGGAGGGTCCTAGATTTCCTATAATAGATTAAATAAAAGTCTTCCAGCGAGAGGAATTAGAACCCAGGGCCTCCAGCATAGCAACTCATTGCTCTTCTATTGAGCTACCACGCTCCTTATTATATTATTGTTACTGTTATTAATACTTAACACAAGTTTTTAAAAATGATAGCTGAAGGTATTGGATAAACATTAAGATACAGAGAATAGCTAAAGATAGTTCAATAATCAATAAGTAGGAATAAGATTGGACAGAGCCCCCGGAGAGGTGGGGGAGAGTGCTAAGTAATTACAGCAGTTAGTCCTGCCAGCCCCAGCCGTCCCCTCTGGACCAGGAGCTCTATCTCCACCCACCGCTTTATGCATTCAATAAACCAATTAGTATAATCATTTATTTGAATATTACATTATTATTGGTTTAATTAAATAATAATATAATTATATATAAGCATAAATAATCCGACAATCTGTTAGATTCAATAATCACACATACATCTACATAGCCGAGTTTAGTATTTTTTACAGTCTGTTTCTAAGCCAACGTTAACCAAAGTGTAAAGGGAGATGATGAGATCCAGCTCAACCACCCGGTTTTTCCCTCAACACAGGGTCCATCCCCGTCTGTTAAATAAGATTAAATAAATTATCTGGGCACGGAAAATCAGCGTACCGCTGAGCTACTCCGCTCCTTTTATATATATATATATATATTTGTTGTGGCATTAGAACAAATAGATTATTAAATAGACTCTTCCTCTATAAAGTGGGTACTCTTAATTGAGGGGAAAACCTCGCGGTTGAGCATGATCTCTACCAAAGACCAAATTGACTTGGAGACTGACTGTGAAATGTACTTTCATGCGTTGTGGGTTATGTATAAATATTTATACACTATACACTCAGTCTCCAAGTCAAATTGGTCTTTGGTACAGATTATGCTCAACCGCGAGGTTTTCCCCTCAATTAACAGTACCCACTTTATAGAGGCTGAAAGAGTTCTATATATTGAATTATTTGTTCTAATGCCACAGCAAATACTTGTTCAGAATATCGATGTTTTAGTCGTTATCAGACAAAAAGAAATATTAAAAATAAACTATTATAATGTTAAAAAGATAAAACAAATCATGACTCATATCCACATGTCATAAAAACCGAATACAAATAAAGGGAGACTACAAAACCATATCGTTGAGAGGTAAAGTTATATCTGATCAGAATACTAACTACATACTAAACATCCCAAAATTTTCGAAGTTCATCATAATAAATTAATTAATATTATAAAAAATAGAAAAGATAATTAAAAGAGCCCTGAGATAGAAAAAGAAAAATATGGGATTCCACTATTCCATAAAAGTAAAATCGAAGAGACAGAAGTCCTGATCACAATGAAATATACAATGTTTAAGAAGTTACTCTAAAATCGGCTTCTGGGCAAACGGACAAGCAATATCATCAATTTACATCCCGAAGAAAACATTCAACCATTCATCAATTACTAAGATGACTACCTTGCGATGAAAGTAGAAAAGAACTTAGATTCAACATGATTATTTATTGAGGTTGCTCGAGCGTTCGATAGTGTCTCTGGCATCAGATGTTTCTCTTCTAACTTATGACGATACACCCTCCTTCCTACTATTATATTCTATGGTCCTTCCTCTCTTTATACATTACTTATACTAGCATTGGTTGGAAGAGTAGACCAGCTTGTGTTCCGATTAACCAACTTTATGTCAACGACACGAACTTACCGAAGTGCCACGATTCATAACTCGGAAATATAGAGGAATAAATATTAATTGGCACAGGTGGAAATCAGACGCCAACGTTCTGAACCATGCAATTCGAGATCTTCGTCCTAATCTAATTGGCTTTCTTCTCTAAAATATTCCAAATAGTGACGTATCCAGATGACACAACATTATTTTAACAAAACAGCTTATACACGTCTCACATAGTACTAACCAAATATTTATGGATGAAGTATACTCTAGAAAATTCTATGTACGCAGACAAATCCTGAAATATTACTATTACTTTATGATAAGAAACCAGCACTTCTTATAAACCTTAACAATATACCAATTTCACAGATAGACAAAATTAGATATATTGGTTTGACATTTGATAAAAGAATGACATCAGTAACAAGCATCAAAAACGCTAATCCAGATGTTAAAAGTATTATACTCAATTCTTCCCAGACTTTCTGATGACCAGGTGATAGTAACAAGTGATGATGAAAATGCTTGCATGCTACATGCCAAGAAACCTTCAGGAGGAATATGCTGCTTGGGGTCAGGAAATGAACAGGATGAAAACAGAGTACATGGTGATACATGCAAATACAACCCTATCCTTCGAAAATTGGGAAATTGAAAAAACCCATGAATGTAAATATCTAGGAAGATGGCTAACAGACGTTGGAAGCTCCAATAAAGATAGAACAGATAAAATTGTAAAAGACAGAAAAATTATTGGGTGTCTTAACCCTGTGGAGTAAACAGGTTAACCTTAAAACAAAAAAAAATGAAGTTCCACTCGTCAGTGAAAATTTTATCCTCTACGGGTCCGAAACGTGGACAATTACGAAAAAGGAAGTCCCTGGCCGTGGAGATGGACTCCTGAAGACGCTGTTGTGCTATTTCCAGAATTCAGCACGAGCCTCTTCGCAGTAGAAACAAGAATATTGAAATGGTATGGCCACTTAAAAAGAATGGCAGAGGAACGATGGCCAAAAATAATCTCCGAATATTGCACTAGGGAAATGAGGAAAAGAGGACGACCCAAAAAAATATGGTTGCAGGATGTGCAGGAGAGCATGGCAGCGAGGGGTCTAAGAGAAGAAGACTGGCTGAATCGAGCTCTGTGGCGAGACCTTTTAGAGACATAAAACAACCAAGTTGTAAAAAATCGTTGATAAATTAAAAAATATATATATATAAGTTATCGTATTATATAGTTCCCAGGACCGATGTATTCACATTACCACCCCAACTTGAATTCATATGAATTAACAAGTATTTATTTAACAGTTAATATGAATATAGATAACACAAGAGGTAAATCTTAAGATTGTAAACTATTATATTGCTGTATTCTGAAATCGGATATAAGTGCTAATATAAGTATGCATGACGAGGAACACGTAGTTTTTAATTTTAATTGATGCAGGATGACCTTTTGAGCCAATAATTTAGAACTAAATAGGCTAGGAAGTCGAGTGGTTCCTTAAGTCAGAAAAAGTTTCAAAAGTTTTTTTTATAAAAGTAAGATTTCACCAAACTAATCCTTTTTTTCAATAGATTGAACTATTGAGTAACTGCAAAGAAGAGAAAATCAGAAAATCTGTCACAAGATAAATACGTTAAGTATCTAGTAGATGACTGACCCTCATTGTTCCAGTTGGATATTTTTTCATATTACACTTTTATTGCTCAATAATTGTCAGATAGTATATTTATCTTTCATTCTCAAAAACATGTTCTTGACGTTATTTGTTTTTGTAAAAATCAATTTTAGAGTTTTTTCTACACCATTTTATAATTATTTTTTTTAACCTGAGCAGATTTATTTTGTTACTAAGGCCTTTTTGATTTTTGTGCTTATTGTTTTTTTCATGCGCACTAATTTGATCTATTCCTTTTCTGAGGCTTTATCATACTATTTGTAATGCACCGACAGAACGAAAAGTTTCTATATATTTTTATTTCACTTTTATTTGGAATCCTCTTCCATTAATAGCCAAAAAATATACTCGATTCTTCTCTCAATGTTACTAAATTTTTATTCCTCTACCATGGTACGAATATATTTTTCAGTCTGATTAGCATTGATCTCTCATAACTACATTTTATTTATTATTTTTTCCAAAATTAAGAATGCAATTGACCAGGGACCGGCAATCAGTGTATAATTTGATAAATACAAGTGATCCATTTTGTTTGAAAATTAATTATAAAATATAACCATCGATATGGAAGATCACGTTTATAAATGAAGTACATTCAACTATTTTTGTTATAATTCTTTTAATAAAGTATTTATTTTTACTTACTAAAGACTGGTTTGATACGAAAATATCTCTGACCCAGATGTGTCAAATTTTGGTTTATTTTGGTCCACCTCAAAAAAGATTATTGAATATCCTATGAGATAAATAAATAATTCCAATCAATATCAATTCGATGTTGGATAACTTTCCTGAGGACAGCAACTACTCAAAGAGGAACGCCATATTGATTATACAAAGACTACATTGGATATTGACGACGCTGGTAAGAAGAGCCTGCACAGCGCCGAGTGACAGCAACTTTCTAGATAAAGCATTCAACAAGCTGTGGCAAGTCTTCGCATTAAGTTTCGTCACCAACACCAACTTTCTTATCTCTAAATCTTCTTCCATTCAGACATTTCTTCAAATCAATTAACCTTCTCAGGAGTACTTCAAGGCTTTGTGATCAAGGTCATTATGCACCATGATACACTTGAAAGTTTTCAGTTTCACACTTTTAGTTGAAAGGACATAAAAATGCACATCACGCCCACAATTCAGAAAAGAGTGAATTACTCATGACACAAAAATAAAAACATCTTTATTGTTTATCACTTGGAAATAATGGCAAGTTACAACATCATCTTTTCCACTGAGATATAATTGACGTTTGAATAGTAAAAATTATTTAAGTCGAAAAGAAAAAAAATAGTGTAACAGATATTAATATAGAGTTACTAAACTTAACTCTGGAAGTGGTACTATCAACACATAAAACAAAGATGTAGCCAACTATTAAATTAATTAAAGGTAACGGAGGGCAGATTTTTAATTTAATGTATGTTACTAAAAATTAATTATGCATTCACAAAAAATTTAATTATACTCATAATAAATCAAAATTAAGAGGCTAGTTTTACTGTAAAATAATTAGTCCATTAACTTATAGGCAAGACAGGCAAATTATCAAAGTATATCTAGCTTATTTTATACAGCTCCCCCCCCCCCTTCAGGGATGGCATTAGATGGAGAAGACCAAATCCTTGAGACCGACTAGATAAATTATTACCCTAGACTACCCCATACAGTCAAAGTGTTTGTCGATAAAATAAATTCAAATAAACAAATGATTTCAATTATTTGCAACACCACGTGTTTGTACTATAATCTTACAAAGTACCATAAATGATAAAAATATTTGTAAAGATATAGGCTAATGAGAAAGGGTTGTCTATTGAGTTAGTAGCATTGACATTTTTACTAGGTTGTAATTTATTGATAAATTACTACTGTTAATAAAAAAAAAACTAGCATTATTATGAATACATTATTTTGTAATTATAATCAAATATCTCTATCATTGCCAGGTTATAGACAAACAAAAATCATTCTACTTGTTTTAGTGCTATCTTGATCATTTTAATAATATATTTTTTGCGAATTGTGGTCTAGTGGTTAGAATAACAACCTAATGAACCCAAAATGTCCGGCAGGTGGCTCTAGAATTTATTAAAGGGAGTAAAAAATCCTTGGTTATGCCTTCAGTCAGATACTCGTGAAAATCCCTATCCTAATTAAACCTGGATAGGAAAAATTTAGAGTTCCCACTGTAGTACCGCCCGATTAGCCATTGAAGCTTTAAGTCACGTTAAATATACAAACAAACTTACAATAATCTTTTTTTTTCTTAAATAAACAATAAATATTGATGCGGCAACTACTAATCCGTTACAGCAAAATAATTTAAAAACAAAATAAAACATTTCAGAAAAAACAAACTACAAGGATTTAATTAATCTAATGTCACCATTCACAATGGTTTAACTATGCAAAATAGACAATAAAAAACAAACGAAAAACGCAGAATAGAAAATATTAATCAGCCCTCACCAACGAGACCGTAAAATTCTGACGTCTATTGGTTTAATAAAAAAGAGAATGGAGCACCGAGCTCAAAGTATATATGGTTACAGCCCATCCTCACTCTTATCAGGAGAACCATTTTCTTTTTCATGATCAGAGTCCGAAAATAGGAGAAAAAAATTGATATTTACAGAGCCGGGTGAAATGCGACAGGGTATACGGCGGATTTAAGGGACTAAGGGGCATTAAAAAGGAGTAAAACAATATAATACCTCCGGATTTATCTCCGCTACGGCGGCTGAGCGAGGCAGATATCCGTGTTCCCGTACGTCGTGCAACTTGGAGCACCCTCCCCCTCTAACTTAGTTAGTCACTTTCTAAGTATCCAGCTGAACTTAGCTGAAATCTCAGGTTGGGCTTATACAGCTTCCCTGTCAAGTATGAAACATAATGGTTATTATTTAAGGCCAGAACGGGGTTTTGTTAGGATGTTAACGCATTAAATCAAGGATACAGTGTTGAAAAGTTGATAAAAAAGAAATTCAAAACATCGAATTTAGAACAATACCTCGATAATTATAATCATTCAAGTTCGTACTGGGTACGAAGAGACGTACGAAAACAAGTTCAGCTGAGTATTATAAACAATTGTTTTTATGTTGTATATATAGTTATTTTTTAAATTTAAATATTGAAGTTTACTACTGCATTACAATAATATTAAAAATAAATAGAATGAATGACACGTAATGGCATGAAATAAAACAAGTAGAGAAACTACTCAGTGATAGAACATACGCAAAAAAAAAATTCAACTTAGATGTTGAAATATCCACCGCGCTTAGAGGTAGTAGAGCCAGTGACAAACAAACAGCAAACTTTACATAAATTCCTCAAGTTGGTATTAGGAAGTATTTTAAAAAAAAATAGATTTTTATTAATTTATTAACTCTTATTAAACTTTTATGTGGCTTCTTTTATTGCCGATGTGCAATATTGAGGGTCTTAATTACTTCTTCTATCTTAATTTTCAATTTTTCATTTTTCCTTATTAATAGTTAAATGTCAAAATTAATCTTTTATACTTTACAGGAGTTGCAACATAAAGTTAATATTTAACCTGATAGAGATATTTTTGGGTATTATTAATTGGGTAGCTAAGAATTCGGATAAATTGGATTTTATTTTATATATCGATTTTTTCTACATTAAATAAAATTATTAAGAGTGGTGTGAAATGATAAGGGGCTGCAGTCAATTATTGCACAAAATGAGAATGATTTATTTTTTTGTGCCTAAGTTTCGGCCTAATATTTAGGTAAAATAAGATAAGTCATAATTATTTTGCGTAACCATTGACAGCGTCCCCTGACCATTTCACGTCACTCTTAGAATTATCCAGTCAATTATTTCCCACTTCAAACCAACAAATTATTCCTATCGGCTAGGAAATCCGCTGCTCAAGTCATTTTTAAATTTTCACTGAGCTTTAATGTTTTAACTTCATACAAAGTTTTACTATTATTTATCATATTGCGTTTTAAAAAGATTACAAACGTTTTTCTTTTTCGAGTTAGTAAAGAGTGGACATAATAATGCTACAGAAAAAGATCTAACATATATTAGCTTTGTAGATCATTGATTTTAAACAGAATAGCTTGTAGCAGATTAAAAAGGATTAAAACGATAAATTTTATTCCCTAGTATTGTTGTGTTTTGCGAAACTAGTTTAAGTTCCAACATAATCTGTGATTATTTATTTTCGAAATTATTTATCCTTATCTTAATTGAGTGTTTTTCTTTTTGGGGTTGGTTTTATCTGTCTATATTCACAAACTTCTCATTCAGCATGAGACGGCAATGTCATCTGCAGTAGCAGATATGACCATTATAGAGCGCATGAAAGCAATAACCATTTCTAGGAATATGTAAACAACTTGTATCTATTTAGATGTTAACATAGAGAGTTGAGTAATTTGTAATTGACCTCATAGACCAGTAACTCAGTACTCTCTTTGAGCTACCCTTCACAACCTGTTAGCAAAGCAGTATGTATAATCATTGTATATTGTATAAGTCGTGTATTGACCATATCAGATTGATAGACGACATAAAACATTATAGGCTCTTTCTTTATTTACTTTTTTTACCAGTTGGCAAAAAAGATAATAAAAGAAGTAATTGATAAATAGCTATATAATAGTCAAACACAAGGGTTGTAGCCCATCGAATGATTTAAACATACTCTCTACTTCAAAAGAACCAAGAGTAATTTGATACTGATTGAAACAATGAATCTAAAGGGTACATATACACACGTGTGTATCAGTGTATATATTTCTCTTTTTCTAATTTATTATCTTATTCTTTTAGGAAATTATTGCAAGCTAGCTCATCCATTTGTTTTATTTATTAACTGTTGGTATTAATATATTTATTCTCTATAATCGATTAATATCCTGTCATGATTCGTACTTTTTAGTTATTTCATTTTTATCTTTATTTTACTTGTTGATTTTTTTGCACTATTAAACACTTCATGATTTGTATTATTATGCAGCCTTTTTATCAGATATATATATATATATATATATATATATATATATATATATATCATGTTTCTTTTTCTATTCATGCTTGTTATATTAAAGGGACTTGGTCCAAGACTAAAGTTTCTTTTCTATTCTATTCTAATTTGGTTGTTCCCACATCCAGTTACATATTTTTTTAAAAATAAGTTATCATAATTGGTATTCTTTGTATTTTTCTTTCACTACATTTTTGTTATTTTGCTTATCATAAATTTTTATATATATAAATTGTCATCTTATTTCTTTTTATATTAGTATTCAGTTAATCTGTGTTTTTTTTTAAATATTGTTATTGCTGGCAATTCACAATTTTCTTCATGCACTTTTTTACTTCTTTCTCACTTATTAATTTAATTGTAATAATTAAACAAATGTAGTTATTTTATACTCTAAAACATAATTGATTAAATGTTATTACTTGCAGTGTTATTCTAAAGCCTTATTATTTTTATTATAAAGAAAAAAAAAACCACAACAAAAGTAAAATAATTTCTCACTTATGTGGGATATAGATAGTCTGGGGGTGCAGTCAAAAAAAGAGTAAATAAGACAAACTTATTAATATAAGTGCCTACGTTGAAGAATATCTTCAGGGCTATGAGAGAAAATCAAACAGAACAAAAATCACTATAAAAAACATTGCAATACCCAGAAAGAATATAATACAATAGAAATTGAAAAGTAATGAAATTAGTGATGAATATAATATTAATGGTATATATGAATAAAAGATTACAAGAGTATAAGAGTACAAAAAGATGGTAATGCCAGGTAAAGTTAGAAAAAAAAGGGAGATGAACAATAAGATACAAAATAAGAACGTATAAAAAAGATACAAATGTAAAGGTATGGAAATCTAGGTTAAGTTACAGGTGATATATAAAAGATGTAAAATGGTAATTTACTAATAGAATGTTATATAAGTAAATATGTATGAAAATAAATACAAAATATGATGTAAAATGTAGATAGTAAAAAGTATGGGATGTTATATAAATAAGTATATATAATGATATGAATATATCGAATAAAGGATGACTATAGAAGAAATGTGTATAGAGTAAAGATATATAATGCCGGATTGTAAATTAAGATAAATTATAAAATCGTGATGTTTTGTTACAACAAAAGATGCCTTGAGATGAAGAGAGAATTGGGTATGAGTGATGGGGAAAGATAAGGATGAACGGAAGATATAAGAATTAAAGAGTGTACGAACCTGACAAAACTGACCTGGTTGGAGCTTCTGTGACTAACAGCCTTCGTAGGGTTAGCTAACAAAAACATTTTTATAACGGTCAAAAGTCTAGCTAAAGTACTTGGGAATAGGAAAAATGGGGGGGGGGGGTGAATAAATTGGTAATATTATTTACGTGTCATTAATAATGTAGAAAAATATTAACGTTAAATATTATAGTAAATTAAAATATTTAAAAATTAAAGTGAATTTAAAGTTAAAATAAGTGAATATTAAAATTAAAATTAAAAAGTGAAAAATTGAAATATTAAAGTTAAATATAACCATAAATTAAAAGGTTAAAAAATAAAAAAGTAAATGACACTTAAAAAAATTAGAATTAAAAAATAAAAGTTGTATATGAAAAGTGAAAAAATGAGGTCATGAATGAGTTTGTTGGTAATATAGGGATTGAAGCTGGTTTTTAACAATATGTCTTTTATACGGTAGGTGTTGGTTTTATGGAACCGGGGTTCAGACAAGGATAGGACACGGTGGATGATATTTTTGGCTAGGTTAATTTTTTGGTGGAGGGGGTGTTAGGAGTGTTAATTAAGGAGTCTGCCAGAATAAGTAGGTTTGGTATACCAGTTTGTGGATAAAGTGTGGTCTGGGTTTCTAATAATACGAAGGTCAAGAAAGGGTATGGATTTGTTAGATTCATGTACAACGGTGAAACGGAGGCGGGGATGGTATGAGTTGAAGGAGGATAGTAATTCAGGAATGATGGTGGGATTTAGGATAAGGAGAAGGTCGTCTACATATTTTATAGTTTTGTTGATGGGGAATTTATGTTAGATGTAATGGGAGGGAGGGGGTTGTCGGTTTTGTGGATTTTGGGAAGGCCATAAAAGCGGGGCCTACAGAAATGTAGGATATGAGGTTTCTGTAAGCCGGGTAGGTAATGAATTTGGAGTTGACTAGGCTTTTTAGGTGGAGGTTGAATTGTTTCTGTAGGGCAGGGGTAGGATCTCGCAGTATCGGTTAGGTGGATGTGTCTGATAGTAGTGAATTCATTTTGTTATTGTATTCTGTAAGATCCATGATTACAGTTTGGTTACCTTTGTCTGCTTTAGTGACAATTAGGTCGTCATGAGGTTTTAGGAATGCACGGGTGAGAGAAAGGTCTTTAAAAAAAATTGGTGAGAAATTGGAAGGGTTGGGCCGGGGGTGTCGGAGAAAATTAGAAATAATGTTGGCTATAGAGACTCGTGACAATTCTTCTTCTCTTGACATTTCTCACTTAAGTTTATTAAGTTTAATTATCATTAGACATTCCATTCAACTCCCGTTATTTTTTGTTCATCTTAAGTTATATAATAATTTAATGTTTTCTTCATTATATCTCATTCCTATGAATTTCGTCTAAAAAACTGTTTTATTTAATTTGATACTTCTCTGTTGTTATTGTTATTCTATTTGGGTTTTTTTCTTTCAGTCCAGATGATGGCCTAAATGCAGGCATTCAAAATATATTTATAATTTTCACTTATTCATATTAAATTCATTGATCTTCACTCACTGATCTATTGTTTTTTTTAATAACCACTAGCTGGTAAACTATAGACAATCGTTATAACTTCAAAGAACAAGAAGGTGCTGCACTGAAAAGAATACACAGCTGCCTAATGACGGGAAACCGACAGAATGTGGAAGACCTCTGGCATTCTTCCGGTGATTAGGGTAAGTGGTCTTTCTATACGAGGACGTCTGGGCATTGACTCGGAGGAATCTAGTGGAGGACTCGCTCAGGCGGTAAAAGGATTGAGATGACAATTTTCAAAATGATTTCCACTTCTGGAGTGGAAGATATTCTCAATATATACTTCGGGATGTATGGAGTATAGAGTATTCTTATTGAAATGATAACATTCAATTTAATAATAAACAATCTTTATATAATTAAATCAGATACAAATTTATTAACCCAATTTTAAAGCACAAATACGTAAAAAAATGTGAGATGGTTCATTTTATTTATTGGCGAAATTCCCTGTTTCAAGAAACAACAATTTAAATGCTGTTTCAAATACATCGAATAAGACAAAATAATCAAGAATGGTAAGAGACGAATTAATTTTAAGCACTCTAGTGTTTTGTCGTTACTTAGATCAGTGGATCTCTTATGAAACAATACTAATCTATTTTAATCCAAAAAGTAGTAGAGGAATTCTACTAAAATATTTCGGAAAACAATTTAGGAAATTGTTGTCACTGATTCATGCCCTGTATGCCAGTATGCTCTGCCCATACATCATATGACCAGACTTCATAAAATGGACCGTTCTGGTATTTTAGCTGTTTTAACTCAATCTCCATACACCGCTGAAAAATCTTTCTCAGAATCAAAATCTTTTCAAATCTTACTTGAAAGATTTCAGGCCTTTCGCCATTATCCATCACCCTGACGAGTATGTGAGAACAGGTCTGATTAGGGTATAATAAATTCGTATCTCGTTATCCCTGAGAGAGAGATTTGCTTCTTAGATCCTTCTGAAACCCATAGTTGTATCGATTGGCCGCCATAATCTTCTACACTAGCGGTTCCTAACCAATGGCCCACGCAGATTAGATAAAAAAATTACTGAAAACAATTTGAGTCACTCAGTTGCTAGTAAATTCTGATTGTATAGCTTAATCCAGGCACTTAATTCATCGACGCAGCAACTTTGATCCTAAATATAGGATAATAAGTCGTGATCAGTGTTCTCCCTCCACTATAGTCTATTGGTGTTGTGTATTCATTGGATATTTATGTTTGTTCAGTGAGCCTCGAAGTTTTCCTTAGAAATTGGTGGTCTGCATAACTGAAACGGTTGGGAACCACTGCTCTAAACAATTTACGCTGAAATCCTTCATTTTTACAACACCTCATAGATTTTTACAACAATTTTTAGGATTTTTTAATTATTAATGTATTTCAATTTACAATTGAAAACAGCATTTTTGGTTACTACTTTTTCGTTCTTCATTAAATTAACGGTTTTGCCATGTTCTACATTGAACAAGAACCAATTCCAAGAACCTTCTGGGATAAGAAAGTCGTAGACTAGGTTTAAATGAAATGACTTACAAAGTTTCACAGTGTTTATAAAAATTATTTTACGAAGAATTTTGCAGTTATTCCTAGAACAACATGGCAACACTGCTACACAAGAAATAATTACCTAGACCCCAGCTGCGCCCCGCAACCTTAGGCACCCTCAACTTATCTTTAAATCCTACGGCTATTGCTTTTGCGCCTGACAGCTCGGGCAATTACAACTTAAGAATGTTTGCCGAGAAAGGTAGGGGAGAGTTTGGGCCATATCAATGTCCTCAAAAGACTAATTAGCAATTCCGGCGCTGATTAACCACCCCAGGTTACATGGCTCTTTCTTAATGACTGTGTGCATTGTCCTATAAACACCAGTTCCAAACTCAAACAGGGTGTTGGATATAGCACCAAGAACCTTTTTAGTACCAAGAACAGTTCTGATATCCACACCTTATACCTTATATGGCTTAATTATCAATTATTAAACCCGAAATACCATCATCCAAGCTGTGATGAATAATGATCTTTATTCTGATCTTTATTTTTATAATATAAAAATGATTATCATGAAAACTGATTATTACACCTTTTTTTCATGTTGTAGTTATTTCAGAAAATAATAATTGGAGGTTAACATCCAAAATAATTTCAGAATATTTTGTTTTTTCTATTTCCTTTTTATTTTTTATATTATTTTATTTATAATATAATATATATTTATGTGTTATATAAAGCTTAATCGTCAATCACAAACATCTAAATTTCGCAGTGGTAAATAAAAGCTACAAAAGTAAAAGAATCATGGTTTGTGAATTCATGAAAACTGATAGCTAAAATATTTTTCTCAAATTCATCCCTTTCCCTTCCTCAAGTTAACGGTTAAAATAATTTCAGTATGTAATATTTCCAAAAAAAAACAAATAGATAAAAATATTTAAATAATTAAGGTTATCATTGAATAAGTAGAATTTAAAAAAAACAAAATTAAGACTGTCTAAAATAAAAAATTTAGATATATTTTGTCTCTAAGGATTGTCTGAACAATAAAATAAAAACTATATAAAAAATCGAATAATTGTTTATAGTAAATTTAAAATATTTTAGAAAATAATAAAACGGTATTTTTTATAGTAAATTATATTTTTAGTATTTATAGTTCGAACTAATAGTTGCTACTCACATACACTAAGTAATGACACTTCGCTCCTTACCTGCAAAAAAAAATTAAAACCTTGAAATTAAAATTATAAATAAAGTATTAATAAAATAATTATAATTTATTTTATTTTATTTGTTATTGATTGTATTAAGTTTCAAATAAAAATATTTAAAATATTAATAAAATAAATAATCCTGATAATGTTATATTAAAAAATATTACTGATTATGGATACTTACTTAATATACTATATTTTTATCCTGGATACCAATAATACATTTCAAAACGCGTGCGCGTCTGGTTGTGAAGGTATATTAAATTTTTAATTTTATCAGATAAGATAAAATGTACCACTGTACATGGTTACGATCATTTGACGTTTTGCATAATGAGATTCTTGATTAGGACTAAATGCCTGTTAATATGTTAATATCATCAAAAACTCCAAAACTGAAATTACGTATATCAATATTCGTAGACCCGGAACATTGCAGCTTGTTTTCTGTAGTCGATTCTTTCTTTTTATATTTCACTGTTTATTTTGTATTGTTTTGTTTTATGTATATTAAATACTTATGAGGAAGAACTTTGATAATATGACTATATTAACTATTACTCATTTGTTACGTACAATAAACATACATCCATACATACAACATGCATACATGAACTCTACAACTGGGGACAAACCCTCCCAGTTGTTTATGGTTATGGTCACTAACCGTAAAGGTAACACACACACACACAGACACACACACACACACATAATTAAAACACATGCACACACTGTGTAAACACAGTTAAATCTAATCAGAATCGATGATAGGTTAGGTTTTACATAAACATCATTACACCCATTCCTATTTTTAATATTGTGAGGCTCTGAAACACTTGCAGCTGCAAGACTACACGCTAGGCCGGTCGGTTAAATAAAGAATTGCTGCGCCGGCAAAAAGCTGCGTACGAGAGCTTTTTCTCGTCTTCACTGTAGCTGAAACATCTTACCAAAAACAGACACGACTTCTCTTAGTCATGGATTCATCTTCAACTTGCATAACCGCACTGATGTACTTAACAATCCCTTACGAGACTGTGTTTGGGCTGTCATATGGATATCTTTTAGATCCATCAGATCATACAGAAGTTCTGCACACAGTGTTACAATATGTATTACACATATTTAATTTAATGATATATATATATGTACATATGCGTATATATATATATATATATATATATATATATATATATATATATATATATACATACATATTTATCATTAAGTAGAATTAGGTCCAATAAAGAGCTAAGGGACCTACATGAAGAGCCTGATATAATAAAAGTCATCCAGCTCAAAAGGCAACAAGAAATCAAAGGAGGGTGTTGTATGAGATACCGAATGAGGGTTCATGTTTAAGAGGGAGGCCCCGTCTCCCACCCGATGTGGAGGCCCCGTCTCAGGTGGCTAGGCGATGCGGAGGGTGACCAGAAGGCGATCGGAATAAACCGCTGGAGGCACCTCTCGGAGGACAAAGGCGAATGGCGCAAGAAATTAGCAGAGGTCAAGGTTCTTCAAAGACTGTAGAGCCCATTAAAAAATAAATAAAAACATAATTAAATATTAATTTATTACAAATGCAGTATTAATTTATTTCGTTACATGTTTCCCCGAAAGCTGTGGTAATGTTTCATATAGCTTAGAATACCGAGTGTCCAAATTTATAAATAAAAATCGCGTATTCCCATGGTCATATTCGATATCAATAAACAATGCTGGTTCATTTGCAATAGCAGCTCATTACAATCCGTAAACAACAGAAGTCAACAAATTCCCATTTGAATTTTTTAATATTTATAACTGTTAGCAACTTCAGTTATTTCATAATTACGGGGGAAACGTATCATTAATAGATATGTACCGACCGTTTTCGAAGATCAATGTTGATTTTTTTTAAAATTTAGTTTCAAATTTCATTTCATGAATTTATAGAGTAAATCTTAATGAACTATTTTAATTATTTTCAATAAAAATACTACCTAATTGCTATTACAACGCCGGACAGTAGACAGAGCTAGCCCGACCGATACGCAAGCCGCAAGCGGAGACCACCATAATTTATTCGTAGACCACTTAATTAGTCCAGCGAGACCTTGATCGAAGATCTGCACGCTATTCAAATTTACGGCAAGTCGTAAAGTTTGACTTTTTATTTTAATGGCAGGTAGCATAAATGCAACGACCTAATGGAAATATTCAAGATGACCTTTCGATAACTTCTGTCCAAAAGTACTCATTAACTTCAAATATACAGTCTGAACAAGTCCATTAAGTGCTGTAAATGTTTTAATAAAGAAGAAAATAATGGGAAAACCTTTATTTTTAGTCAGGAATCATAACCAAATAAATAAAATATATGTTTCTTATGAAAAAGAGATACTTTGAAACAATGTTTTTTTTATTTTAAATTCCGGATATAACCTTGATTCTATACTACATGGATTTCAAACAAGCGCAATAAAAAAAGTCATTTATTAAAAAAGTGTATTTATTTAAAATTTATTTCTCAACCCCGTAAATAATAGGAATAGTATAAACAAATATTAAATGTTATAGATAAAGTGGTTATAGTCTGATAATTTAGGAAAAGACCTGCGTAGTAGTCGCTTCGGGCATGTATACAGTGAAGTTACTCTCTGTCCCCCACTACCTATATCGCTTCATTATAAAAGTATAATTATATTATAATAGGCTAAAATATTACATGACTAAAAATGATTAGAACTATGGTAAAAAGTCGATGAGAATATTCTGAAAGAATGCTTCAATGAAGCAGAGATTATTAGAAGAATGCATTTCTAAGTCGTATTAATTCTGAGACATTAAGCCTGAACTAGAAAATCAAGCTATAATGTCTGAATACCAAATTAGCCTCAATTTTAGAAGGAGCAGACATAGCAGTACAAAATAAAGAAGACATTTTTCTGGAAATTATGCTAAAACAAATCCTAACATACAACGAATACAAGGGTTTGAAGTAGAATTTAGATACTTCTTTTAAGTAAGTCCACAATAGTTTTATTATATATAGTTAAGTTCCGTACAATGTGCAAATTAGCGAGAATAAAATGGAAATCGATCATCAAGAACGAGTGGTGTCAAATCTGCTGAAGGCTCCTTGATTAAAGATTTTTGGGCACGGAAAAGTGGGTACACCTCGCCTGCGGTGATAAGATTGTGTTGCTGCAGATACCCAGAAAATGTTGATTACTTGAAATTGGAGAATAGCAGAACAAAACAGACTCCGGGAGGCGTTTGCTCATCATGTGCAGCATCAAAGAAGTAGTAACCCACACTTAATGATAAAACGAATTTTCTGACCATAAATAAAATGTCTTAAGGGTAGCTCAGTGTGTAGAGTGCTGAGTTACTGAGGTAAATGTTCCGGGTTCGAATTCGGTTGTAGATATAAATTATTTAGATGTTGGCAGCCATGGATCGATCCTAAGAGATCTGCAGACCCTCCTGGTATCAACCAGCATCTATAATATGGGTGTACATTATTTCCCTTTTTTTGGGAAACCATTGCGGTTGGGCGTGATCTCGTTCAAATCGCTGCCCTGCACAACGGTTGGCGGATAACAGACAATACCAACTCTACCATAAATGGAGAGTAATATCCTTCATGGGTACTGTATGGTCGTAGAGATTTTTTATATTAGCCTTTCTTTTTTCGGCCAAATACCAGGTTTTTGTATCAGTACCTTCTCACAAGCCAGTAAGCAGTTGAAGACCCTAAAACGGCCTAAACGTTAGAAAATAAATACAACCTAAGATCAAAAATTGAATAAACTCTGGGAAGAATCATTGAAAAGGGGCGTGAAGGTCTTGAAGTTATGTAATTCACCCCTCAATATCTACGGCACGTTCCCGAGGGGTCGGCAAACCGGCTAACCACCCCAAGTCCCACTGCTCTCTCTCTCTCTCTCTCTCTATATATATATATATATATATATATATATATATATATATCACTCTCTCTCTCTCTCTCTCTCTCTCTCTCTCTCTCTCTCTCTCTCTCTCACTCTCACTCTCCTCTTTCTCCCTCTCTCTCTCTCTCTCTCACTCTCTCTCTCTCACTCTCACTCTCTCTCTCCCTCTCTCTCTTTCCTGTTATCTTTATTACTTTTATATTACAGGGAAGATATAAAAATTTGTAATTTTTATATAGTTTTTTTTCTTTCCTTAAGGGAAGACAGTACTTAATTAGATTTCTCTTGAGTGGCCGACATCCTTGGGCCGAGGTAAGGCATCCCTCTCTTCTCGAAGAATGGAAACTTTTAAATTACTTTTCGGGCTTTAATAAAAATTAACCCTTTTAAATAATCCGTGGGAAAGTTTGTTATGAAAGAACGAGTTCCAAGAAGGACCCTTGCTTGTTCCCTCAAAGTGGAGCATGAATAAGGTTAAATAAAATGTTTGAAGTGGAAGTTAATGGTCTCTTTTTTACTCAGCGCTCAATAACATCATGAAACGTATTATGAAATTATTACCTACATAAAAAAATTCCCTTTGGAGCAAATTAACAATAATTCAGTTGAAATAATAATTTAGGAATTCTCTAAAAATCAACGAAAAAATCAACCTCGTAACGATAATGGTAGTAAAAAATTGAAATGGCTTTCTTTGAAGCAGTAAAGTAATATGCTTCAACATTTTTAACTCTCATTAATTTTTTTTAACTTTATTTAATATTACTTTGGAGAAAGTTATATTTAACTCAAAAGTACCAGCAGAAAATAAGGTAAATTTATTTAGAACATTACTAATAAAAATATATATTTAAAAATTTAATAAATCAAATTAAACACCTTTAATCCGTAATATGCAGCGAAAATTATCCTTGTCTACTAATGATCGTTATCTGCAATCACATGCTTAAATCTTATAAACTTAAAACATATTTTAATCTTAGCATAATGGCTGCGAATAATTTTTAAAATATCCAATATTTTGTTGTGCTTTTTCAATTAATTCGAATAGTTGTTTATGTTGTAAAAATACACTATTATATCTTTGTATCTACTACGTTAATATTTTATCTAATAAAAATAATTTATTGAAAAAGGGAACGGTCAACAGAGACATCAAATAAATGTTAATACATTAGTGGAAAAACTCCAACTAAAAACCTCAAGTCTCTAAACTAAAACAGGAAATTAAAAATACCTGTCCAATATTTCGCCTATTCAGGCATCCTCAGGGCAGAAGGAGAATAATAGCAAACCAAAAGATGAATAATGCACCCAAAAAACACACATCCCACCACCTCCAAGGCTCAAATGCAACTACTGAATCATTGGGAAGGTTACTAGATTTCTATCTGGCTAAGGTTAGATAAAAACAGCTGATAAATACTCCAGATTTGAAACATCAATATACACTCACCAAACCCCCCAAAAAAGCCAACAGGAAAACAAAATAAAATAAATAATAGTAACAAACAGCACAAGAACAGAAGACAAAAACTATATGAAAAAATGAAAGTAAAAATACATGTCCAATATTTCGCCTATTCATAAGTCCACTGGTTTTTTATAAATTCTCTCTTTTTTCTTGATCTTTTACTTTCATTTTTTCATATAGTTTTTGTCTTCTGTTCTTGTGCTGTTTGTTAATATTATTTATTTTATTTTGTTTTCCTGTTGGGTTTGGTGAGTGTACATTGATGTTTCAAATCTGGAGTATTTATCAGCTCTTTTTATCTAACCTTAGCCAGCTGGGAATCTAGTAACCTTCTAGCATTATTCATCTTTTGGTTTGCTATTATTCTCCTTCTGCCCTGAGGATGCCTGAATAGGCGAAATATTGGACAGGTATTTTTAATTTCCTGTTTTAGAGACTTGAGGTTTTTAATTGGAATTTTTCCACTAATGTATTAAAAATAATTTATATTTAAATGGAAATGGTTGGCTGAATAATTCTAAGAATAGCCTAAAATGGCCAGGGAATGCAATCAATAATTTATTTGGTAAAAAAAAAATCTATTATTAAAAATGCACGATTATTTATTTATTATAACTGCATTTACATTTTATTGTATTTCTTTAATTTTACTTTGTATATGAAGTGTTCTGAATCAAAAGCGGGTTACTTGATTTTCACATTTTTCACTAGTTTATTCAAGCCTTATTGCTCATGTTTTAGTCCGGCATTGAACCTGAAGTTTAGGAACATAAGACGTTGATTGAAAACTGTGAAAAAGTGAAGTTGTGAAATACGGTGCTATCCGCTTTTGATTCTAATGAATAATAATAAAATAAAATTTAATAAAATGGATACTATTAATTATCCATTTTTTTTATTACATGATCTATCCACCTAACTGCAAAATAATACGGTTAACCATAAATCCAGTTCAACTTGAAACTTAATACATGTAAAGCCGAGAACGTTGCGTGTTTTGAGATGAGTAGATAGATGCACAAATAAGTGGTGGAGGGAACAGGGGGGGGGGTGAATTTTTAAAGACCCGCATCATGGCAAGAGGGTATAATCTCCTTTCCTGCCTTCAATATTTCCTCTCCGCGACGGATACAAACCACCACGCCCTGAAGATAATCCTGCATTAATTGAGGAGTGGTTCCTTTGAACTTGATCATTCTTTATAATTAAAACAATCATTATCTTTCCTGAATATAACATTTTTATTTTTTATTCTTTGATTTTTATTTGCACCTGCACAATAGCGCATCCAGGAAATTTGATCCATGTGTTATTATCTTTACTTTTCCACAGGAACATCAAGTTTTGGAATGGAAATATCAATAGTTGAGTAGGTCTCTTTGCCAATGTCGCTTTAATATTTTCCTATCAAGTTCAGGTAACAGGGAGTAAGAAAGCGGAAGAACGAGAGGATTTGGGTGATTTTGTGTGGATGAGTAGAATGTAATGTATTTGTTATGAATACATGATTTTATAGCGGGAATATTCATGTCGTGGTGTATGGTGTGATTCGAATTATACCATGGAGCATTAAACATTTTTCTGAGAATTTCGGACTGTGTTGTTTGTATCTTGTGAGTGTGGACTTGTTTTGCTGAACCTTAAAGTTCTGCTCCATATGTCCAAAAAGGTTTTAGTATACTGTTTAGATAAGTCCTTTGTTTCGTAAGTCAAGTAAAGATCTGTAGTCCAGAAGATGGGGCGGACCGAAACTAATAAAACCCAGGTGCGACGGTTCCCGAATCGGGCGGGAACCTGGTCAGCGTCTGTCCCCCATGTCAGGGGCGGCTGCTTCAGTCACCTCGCAGGAAGGTATAAAATGCATTTACCCATTAAATATGGAGCTACGAAATAGGAGATTAGCCTCGGACGAGCCCGATACTGAAGCTGCATCGGGCGGGAACATTCGATAGCTTCCTTCATGGAATAGTGGAGCGAACGGCACCAACCTGTCGTCAAGGATCGCAAGGCTGCAACGTTTACCGGACCATAGTTCGAGTTCGAGCTTGGAGGAGAGACGTTCTCCACACGCGCGAAGTCGACAACAGAGGCCAAGAGGTGCAAAGAGGATGAAATGGACGCCAGATATAAATAAGGCTGTTATCCGTGCATACTACTTGGCAACGAAACTCGAAACAGATAAAACAGGATATCTCAACCGTATTCAGGGATTCTGGCGAGCGTCTTTTCCAGATATTGATGTAAGTTCACGGATGTTGAGTGATCAGGTTAGAGTAATACTAACAAGAAATTTTCTCTCTCCGAGCGAACTTAAACAACTTAAAGACGTGTTAATGTTAATGTTCGCGTGTTAATGGCCACTGAAGAGCGCTGAATGCAAGGATAGATTCAGAAATTGACAGAGTAAACAAATCAGTCTGTAGTAAAGAGGCAGAAAATAAGGATGACAAAGTAACAAAATAAGCTTTTCAGGCAAACTGAACGCCAGTTTTATAGAAACCTAGTGCAAAAGGAAAAAACATCGAGCACTTACCCCGATGGAATCGAAGCCTATTGGAAAAGTAGCCATGTGGAAAAACATCTGGGAAAAACCGGGGGAACACGTCGAGGGCACTTGGGTAGAAGAAGAAATGAAAAGTTTCCAGAATGCCTCTCTAATGAATGAGGTGACAATAGATATGGAAGATGTTTCGGTAGATTCCCGAGCTTACATGAATAGCTGGCTAAAAGCTACCAGGATAAGCAAACGCTCCCTGATGGTTTCACTGATGGCTTCACTTACATGCTACCTATAAAGAACAAAATTAAACTTACGTCTTGAAGACTTGCGACTAATAACAAGCTTAAGTGGTCTATAAAAAATTCTGACTTCAAACTTGGACTTGTCCCCCATCTCTGTTTTGAACCCCCAAATGCGAGAAAAAAAAATAGATAACAATAATAATAATTGCAAGTCCCTAAACGTAAATCTCAATATTTCAACTTACGGGATGAATCCGAATTATAATAATAGAGACGCAAAGACTAAATGGTTGGTGATGTTATTTTTTTTAATGTAATTAATTTTTAACGAAGCTATTTTCAAAGTACACCACTACGAAGAGTCAGGCTATTAGGCTTATGCAAACAACATAATAAAGTAAGTAATTGCTTCATAAACCTGGACAGAAATAAAAAAAAACTCGCTTACAAAAAGAATTAATGATAATATTTATTACATATACATGAAAAAATAAGTACAATAGCAACAATTCAACAGCATGGCCTACTAAAGCATGGACTGAAAGAACCTTTTAAGCCCTTATTCATCCTTATCTGCTAAAATTAAGAAGGATTAAGGTTTATTAGTCGCGTTTTGGCTAATTTAGGTTAATCCCTAATCCCTACCCCTTCCTTTTTCATCATATTTAAACTAAGGAGCCTCCTGGCCCTTTTAATCTAAAGCGGAAACCCCGGCGGCTACGTCCATTAATTATGTCCAGATGTTTTCTTTCAGGCAAGGGATGGGTAGATACTGGATTTTCCTGTATCAAATACAAGTAAGTGATACTGATACTTTTCTGTATCTGATACTTTTGTATCAATTGATTTTTTTTCTAGTCATGGGTAGATACTGGATTGTCCTGTATCTGAATACAAGTGATACTGATACTTTTCTGTATCTGATACTTTTGTAGTTGAATACAGATATCCCGACTCTTACTCTTCTAATACGCTACACAGGAGGCTTTCTTGGGGCATCAAGTTTTGTTATCATTTTTAAAGGAAAAAGAGTTATTCGCCGAAATAGTAACCTGCACAATACATCAAATAATTAAAATCATGTGTTTAAACTAATATCAGGCTACCTTTACTTAAACTTGAAGTACCTAATCTAGTACAGTTATAGGTAAAATGGGTGTTAGTCCACCGTTTAGTGGACGAGAGGAGACCAAGAACTTAATTAACAGTGAAAATACCGAAGATCGCAGAGGAAGAAAGTGAAATTAAACTAATATAATTGTTAAATACTCTTTTAGGTTTCCACGGCCACTATTTATACAAAATACTTCAGTGGTATCTTCTGGTTTAGACCGTGTCGCTAACTTTTTCGCCAACGTTTCGCCAGACATTCTGCTGACTTCTTCAGGGCAGAAAAGAGAATGAAGGGAATGAACCATTCATTCTCTTTTCTGCTGTGAAGAAGTGACCTGGCGAAACGTTGGCGAAAAAGTTAGTGACACAGTCTAAACCAGAAGATACCACTGAAGTATTTTGTATAATATAATTGTTATTAATAAAGTATGAATAATAATTGAGTTAGAAGGGTGTTGAGAAAGTCTGAACAGCAACACATATCAAAGTTTCAAGTTCAGAAATAAGTCCAACATCAGGTTTTCGTTAGAGAAAAGCATTTTCATGAAATGGAAAAAGTAAATTATAAACTACTCTCATAAATAAGGTATGAGACCATATTGTAAAGTACAAACCCTAGCGGCGAGGCTCAATAGGTAAGGCGAAACAAAAACTTTTAATTTATGCTTCCTATAAGATGGCATCTGAGAAGAAAAAGTTTTCAACGGAAAAGTCTAACTTTTCATAACTTTCTTCAACGCTTCTTATGCGATCGCTACGAAAACTGTATTGTTTTACGGCAAAACTCAAAACTTGCAAGGAGTTTGAAATTTAATAGAGTGAAAGCAAAGTAAACTAAGTTTTGAGTTTGGTTTTTTTTTTAAAGAGAAAAGGTGGAGAGCCCTCAATGTTTTTAAACCTCCCAAATGATTAAGTTGAATTAAATGAATTGATCCTAATTTTTTTTCCGATAAAAATTACTTTTTAATAATTAGCGAAAATATGATAAGATAATGTTACAGAGTTTAGATTTGACTAAAGACTAACAATACCCAAAGTAAAATACATTAGGTCAGTTGGCCTATTCAGCGAAATTCCCCCGAAGGCTACTGCGGAATCGTGTAAAAACCGTTGAGAAAATAAAAGAAGAAGCCTTTGAAAGTGTTGCGGATGAGCTAGCAGAGAAAATAAGGTAGCCGATAGAACTGAAACACCATCTGCTCTTTTCAATATTCTGCTTTCGGTCGCACCTACGTCAACTGAGTAAATATTAGATATTTGAGTTCGCCTGTAGATTCCTCATGTTTCATTTTTCCCTCCACTTTATCTTTATTTTATCAGCCTTATGTATTCAGCAAATACTCCAATATATATTAAAAAGAAATCAATGTACGCGATACGTTTTCAGAAAAAAAATAATCGGAATACACTGATATTTATGATCCGATTGGTGTTTGAGTTCCGATGTGGATCCTGAATAAATTATATATTGACATGTTGCTTGTTAATATCATTATGAGTATAATGATAAGTTATATACCATAATCATCACATTGTATATTTAGTATAATTAAATATTTAATTTGATGGCTATTGGTATATAATTAAATCATCATTACATTTATGAAATGTATATATTTAATTTTAAAAAACTATTTAGGTCTCATTTATAAATTAAATTTAATTATATACATAAACAATGCAAAAATAACCCGTATATATTAATAATGATTTTATTATATCTCTATAACATAAATATAATGTAATTAAATATTTAAGTATTTAATGTATATCAAATATAAAAGTATTTCTGGCCGAGTACTAGAAAAAACGACGAAAGGTAGGTTTTTTTTTCGAAAATAACTGCCAAGCCCAATATGTATGTAGTGGGTCAAGGAAAGATTATTTTACTTTTGGAAGTAAAATAAGATAATAAAATGTGACCGCGAAATACAATTCAAACAATAAGAATAAACTTGATAACATGAAAAGTATTTTTTTTCTTAAATTAAATGTTGTGTTTATACCAAAACAAATATATTTATGCATATTACAACCAAAAGAACAATAATTATGGCCAAAACAGTAATTTATTGAAATTATGAGTTATCGTCAATTTTGCTGTTAGGAAGATAATATACTTACCTATTTGTTATTAATAAAGGTTAAGATATCGGGCCATATTTTATTCGACTTTTGGTCCCACTGTCTTTATGAGGCAATGAATGATATTAAAATTTATATTCAGTGAGAACAGTAGGTAATGTAAAACATTATAAATAAAATAGAGCCAAAACTCAAAACGAAACATTAACATTTATTAGAATGCAAATGGAAAAAACCACAAGCAAAGCCTTATGTTTCAAATCTGGGGTAAAAACAAACAATTACTAGTCGATGTTTCGCCTATTCAGGCATTATCAAGACACAAATAAGAGTAAGATCAATCACATCTCAAAGAAGAAGTGCAATACATCCCAACGAATAATCGCCCAAATAGGCTCATAACCTGAGACCGCACCTCCACCCCAAGACGTACAACTCAAACTCCTGATGAGTTTCTAGTAAAACCTTATCATTCAAATCAACAATTACTTAATACATGATTCGTTATTTACACGTTATCATTCAAATGCATGCAAAATATTTCCTACACTTTTTATAAATTGAAATAATTATACAAATTGAACAGTGGGGCACAATTTGGAATGATAACAAAGATACTACCTTAAATACAATGTTTATAAATCCAGTTGGTTACAATGAAATCATGTATGAAGTGAAATCTGTTAAGTGATAGCTTGAAACCCAAAACAAAAATTTCGTCAGATCAGTAGAGCTAAAGTTTGATTATAATATATAAAAAATATGAAAAACTTGTTTTTTTATAGACTTATGTATACTAAAAAATCATATTTTATCTAATAAGTTCCTATCCCGAATGGTTTAAGCAGGGACCGAAATTCGTTTCGCCTAAAAATACCAGTATTATTATTAAGTTATATAACTTTCAGCTACAGTCTATTCCTGAAGGATTTGTTAAGATGAAGCTCCCTGAAAAGTTTAATCAAGATGGTTTAAAGTCAGGTTATTACACGGGGCTCCTTAAACTCCGTTAAGCCCGGTACTATTTACATTCAATAAGATTAAATCACATTCAAATTTAATAAATAATAAAATCCGCTTTTGTTTCGGCACCCCTAAGAGCGCCTTTCTCTTTAGACCATCACGAAGCTGATGGTTGGTGAATAAAGGAAATTCGTACCTCCTCGTGGTGTGGCAGGATGCCCTGTAAACCGAATAACGAAAGACTAGACAGTCTGTCTCTACTGTCTGTCTGTGTATACTGGCGACACAACTTTTAAGTACAAGCTCAACAGTAATTGCGGCATCTTCACAGCTGAATTGACGGCTATTCTTAAGGCTCTCCAAATAACCCTTACAACAAAAGATCAGTCAACAATAGTTTGTTCTGACTCACTGAGTGTCCTCAAAGCAATGGCTAACACCTTTTCAGATAATCCCCTCATACAGGAAATTTACCAGGCCTTAAAACAAATAACAGACTCGTTAAGAAAAATAACTTTTTTTTGGGTCCCCAGCCACTCAGGAATACTTGGAAATGAGAAAGCCGACAAAGCAGCATCAGAAGCCCATTTATTAGAAGAAATAACGCTTTCTTATATCCCACCTTCAGATTTATTTCAACAAAGAAAAACAAATATCCAAAGCGAATGGCAATGTACTTGGACATCGCTAGAAGACAATAAACTCAAAATAATCAAACCGACTATCAGTAGCTGGGTATCATCTTCCAGGCAGTGTAGAAGAGAAGAAGTAGTTATTACTCGCCTTAGGATTGGTCACAGTCGTTTGACCCACGAATACCTGATAACAAAGAAAGACCCACCTCAATGTACACTGTGTAAGGTGACAGTTACAGTGCGCCATATCTTCGAGGATTGCCCTAGGTACAGTGGAGTGATGGAAAGGTGTGGCGTACCTCGGCAGATGCAAAAGGCGTTGGGGATAACGAACAATGTTTAAATAATGCGTTAAAATTTATTAAAAACACCAATATATACCAGTCAATTTGACATATACATTTACACGTTTATGTGTATGTGTGTATGTGGGTTTATGTATGTGTGTGTATATGTGTGTATATATATATATATTGTCGGTGTGTATAATGTTATATGGATAATATAAATTTTATATTATATCATAAATCTTATATAATTATGTATAACGTTTTATTTTAATTTAAACAACTTCATATAAGTTACATTTCTATTATATGTGTAATATGTTAATATGGTTTTACTATTTGCCTAATATAGCATGGTATGTTATTATGTAAATATGTAACAATATTTTTACTAAGTCTAATAAGGTAACAAGAATATTTAAATGTAATTATGTAGGTAATGTAAATATGTATACTCTCTAGTGGTAATTATGTAGATACTGTAAACATTTATATTCTCCAGTAGTGAGGGCAATAGTAACCATTTGTAGTTGTTTGCCCTTAAAAAAAATAAAACAAACAACAACGAAAGACTAGGAACAGGGGAACTAAAACGAAATCCTCTGGGGCTAACTACCTCACCGGTATCACGTCGGGACCAAACAATCGAAAGATAATATCATGAAGAAGGACTCAGACTGTCAGGATAGAGAAACCTATAGAAAGTCACTGAACGATATAAAGGTCTTCGTGGACAAAGAACGCCCAAAAAGGGGTTGTTAGTGGTCAGAGGAAAAGAAGCGCAGACACGCGGAGCTCATGAGGGAAGTATGGAGAAAGAGGAAGTTGAGGAAAACCTAAACATGATATTCGCGAGGTCTTTAAAGCCTTTTCGCGCACAAAAAGAAATAATAATAATAAAATCGTAACTTAATCATTATTGCTTTCTTTGCAGGTGAAGTTCTGTTACAAAAACATGTGTCATATATAACTTTATAATTTGGTAATACAGTTGTAAATATCAATAAATAAATAATAAACTTAATAATTTACTGCATTACTATATACTTTATTATTACTGTATATTTTCTTTGATTAATAGTTACATCGGAATGACAATATTTGAGTAAATGTTATTACAACGTGTAGAAGCAAAAAGTAAACACGGGAGATAGAGGCCTCACCCGGGCCAATGGGAAATAAATACAGAAGCCAGCTCCAGCCCTTATAGCTTTTCCTCCCCTGGAGTAATGGTGATTCTCCAGGACCTCAGTTCTTCTTCCTGGAGTGTGCTGGAGAATTTGTTTATATATGTTTTAAGAGTGCTGATTACGAAGTTCAACTTGGTTGACATGAATTTTCTTCAAAAAATATAAAAAATCACAAATTTTCATTTCATTCCCATAGCATTTAAGCTATACATTTTATAAAAAGCTACTATGATACTATATACACTATATGATGATAGTACCAACCTGAACTAATATAAAAAAGAATCCAAGAAACACTACAAGAAGTAAAATAAGCAGCCACATATAGATGTATGTTATAAGTCTTAAAATAAAATAGAATAGTGATACGGAAAATAAAATATACACTATAATGTCTTAGAGTTTAATTCAACTACAATTTAATTAATAAATGGAAATAAAAAATTAATGAATATAAATTAGGAGTTAGCTCGCAATAATGAATTAAATGAAAGAAATAATTATAAAGAAAGAAAACTATTAATATATACATATATAGAATAGAATAGAATAGAAAAGGAACTTTATTCTGGGACAAAGTCCCTTTAGAATAACAGATATGAACAGGAATAAAAAACATAATATTTATCTGGCCAGAAGGCTAAATGTTACAAATCATAAAGCGTGAAAACATGACAGAAAACAATTTAAAAAGAAATATATAAACAACAATAATAGTAAGTAAATAAATAGTACAGATCTTGAGAGGATATTAAGCAATTAAAGAGAATAGATAAATCCATAGCTTTTGTTAGATGCATGAGCTAGCATTCAATAATTTGTTTACATGATGTACAGCTTTTCAAAGAGCAAAATTAAAAGAACTAGATAACACAATGAGTTATTACATAAATTGTATTCTAAGCAAATGACTAACCTGCTTAGAGACTATCCTTTTGGGAAGCTAAGAGATGTTGATACAGCAAGGATTTGAATAATGATAGAGAGGGAGTATGACGGATATTAGGAGGGATTGAGTTCCACACTGTGGTGGAGCGGGCGAGAAAGGAACGTTCGAATGCTTTAGTTCTGTGTGAACGTATATAGAGATCAGAAAGGCGGGATCTTGTTTTATGGTGTTGAACTGAGGATTTGAATTGGAGGATACTGTAGATATATGAAGGGTGTTGAGAGTGAATGGATTGGTATAAGAATGAACAGAGGAAATATTGTATTCGGAAGGGAGGGAAGAGCCACTTTAACTCATCATAGAGGTGGGAGACGCGCGATCGCTTCGGAGTACCAAGCACAAATCTTAGAGAGCAGTTCAATATTCTCTTTAATCTGTCTTCAAGCATTTTAGAGAGGCCTCCATACACCACGCTACAATAGTCAGAGTGGGGGAAGATGAGAGAAGATACGAGATGCTTACGGAAAGATTGTGTAAGGAGATGAGGAGAACGATGGAACAACTTCTGGGAACTAATTGTCCGTCGGGATATCGTGGCGATGTGGGATTTCCAAGAAAGGTTTTGGTCGATGGTGATGCCTAGGTTTTTCACAGAGGAGGTAATCGTGATAGGATGATCATTTAGGAGTAATGTTGGGAGGGTGTGGATGGATGTAAGGAGGAAATTGGAACCTTAACAATGGCCTGAGATTTCATTGCGTTCAATTCCAGTTTGTTCAGCTTTACCCAGGCACAGATCCTATCTAGGTCTTCCTGAATACTAGCGAACGCAAAAAATAGCTCGGAAGGAGGAAAGGACAGATATATTTGGAAATCGTCAGCATATAGATGATGGGAACAGTGGTGAACAGATTTAGGGAGATCATTGATATAGCAGTTGAAAAGAAGAGGAGAGATACTTGAGCCCTGTGCCACGCCTGAGGATAGAGTGAGGAAAGAGGAAAGGGGATGATTAGGTATGGAAACTGCTTGAGATCTATCAGAGAGGAAGGATTAGAACCATCGGATAGAACTGTTAGAAAAGGACATTGATTTGAGTTTGCTAAAAAGGATAGAACGGTCCAAGGAATCAAAAGCTTTAGTAAAATCAAGAACGATAAGCACTTAGTTCTTTGTCGTCCATAGCGGTATGTATGCCATTGGTGATTTTGGTAAGTGCCGATTGTGTGGAGAAACCGGGACGGAAACCAGATTGAAGTGGGTCAAGGAGGTTGGACTGTTCGAGGAAATTTGACATTTCTGACTGGACTATTCTTTCTAGAGGCTTGGAAAGGTTGGAGAGGATTGAGATTGGGCGGTAGTCTTTGAGTGAAACAGGGCTAGAGGATTTATTAATAGGATGGACTATGGATTTTTTCTAGGTGGCTGGGAATACTCCGTTTTGCAGTGAAAAATTGTATATAAAGAGTAGGGCAGGTATAATCTCGATAAGGCAGGATTTTAGCAGTTTGACAGGAATCCCATCGAAGCCTGTGGAGTTGGAGTGGGATTTCAGAACAGAGGAAATAATGTCGTTGGGTGAAATGTCAGCGAAGTAAAAGTTGTCAGGGTTGAAAGATGGTGGTAGGGAAAATACGGGAGAGGATAATTTTGAAGTATTAACTGAGGTGGACAAAAAATATGAGTTTATTTCATTGGGAGAGGCTGGAAAGGGCCATGGAGGGAAGTATGGAGAAAGAGGAAGTTGAGGAAAACCTAAACATGATATTCGCGAGGTCTTTAAAGCCTTTTCGCGCACAAAAAGAAATAATAATAATAAAATCGTAACTTAATCATTATTGCTTTCTTTGCAGGTGAAGTTCTGTTACAAAAACATGTGTCATATATAACTTTATAATTTGGTAATACAGTTGTAAATATCAATAAATAAATAATAAACTTAATAATTTACTGCATTACTATATACTTTATTATTACTGTATATTTTCTTTGATTAATAGTTACATCGGAATGACAATATTTGAGTAAATGTTATTACAACGTGTAGAAGCAAAAAGTAAACACGGGAGATAGAGGCCTCACACGGGCCAATGGGAAATAAATACAGAAGCCAGCTCCAGCCCTTATAGCTTTTCCTCCCCTGGAGTAATGGTGATTCTCCAGGACCTCAGTTCTTCTTCCTGGAGTGTGCTGGAGAATTTGTTTATATATGTTTTAAGAGTGCTGATTACGAAGTTCAACTTGGTTGACATGAATTTTCTTCAAAAAATATAAAACAAGAATGAATTAAGAAGAAAAAGCTTTCGAAGGAGATGCCATTTGGATTTAGAATCGGTAGCAGATGAAAGGGCTTCGTAGAAGTATTTGGTTTTTGCCTGCCTGATTGTCAACTGTGTCAGATTGCGGAGATCCCTAAACGCTTGATAGTCATCAGTTAACCTTGTCCGTCTAAAGCGTCTTCGGGCCGCATCACACTTCCTTTGAAGATCTTTAATTTTTTGACACAACCAGGGAGCAGGCTGGTGACCGAAGGTTGAGGTTTTCAGTGGGGCATGGGTGTCAAGGATATATTTGAGATTGGAAGTAAGTATGTCAACCATCAAATCAATAGAGGCACAAGAATAAATCTCTCTCCAATCCAAAGTTTCAAGAGAGGGTGAGATGTTTTCTGGGGTGAGAGCATCTAAGTTGCGAAAGGTTACGGTTTTAGTTAATACAACAGGAGTTTGGATATTGTATGAAATATGGATAAGATCATGAGAGGGCAGAAATGGAACGGGTAATTGAGAGGAAGAAAGGAGGTTCTGCCGTGAATCAATGACAAACAGGTCTAACCAGGTGTCGGATTGAAAGGTGTGATGGGTGGGAGAAAATGGGACAATGGAAAGGTGTAGAGAGTAAAAGACATTTTCCAGGTATAGTCGATCGTTGGATTGGACAAGGAGATTGGTATTAAAATCACCGGAGATAATGATATGGTTATAGAGAGGAATGTAGTCGTAAAGGGTAGATTCAAAAATTGAATCAAGAGGGGCCAAAGGAGGGCGATATACTACGACATACAGGAGAGTAATAAAAAAAATAGATTTCAACAAGAAGGAATTCTGTGTGAGGATAACCGGTTGCGGGTGAGGAATCAAGGATACGTGATTTTAGGGAGTTGTGTACGTAAAGACCTACTCCTCCACCAGTCCGGTCTACCCGGTCGTGGCGGAGGAATGAATAGTCTGGTAAGAATATTGCAGAGGAGGGGATGTGGGGTTTTAGCCATGTTTCAGAAATTCCAATGGTATAATAAAAGTTTTGGGTAAAATATTGAAGGAATTCATCAAAATGGGCAGGTAAGGATTGGGTGTTGACGTGACAGGAGGTCAGGACACTGGACATGATGGTGAAGTAGGAGAGAAGATCCCAGTTTAAGAGGAGAAGATGCTGTGCACGATTAATTTTAGCAGGTAGATTAGGTAAAAAGCTATGAAAGGTTCCAGATAGTTAAAGACATGCAAGATAAAACGAAAAAACAGATAAGAATATTAATAGTATAGAAATGATAATACTGTTAAAATATGTAAAAAGAGAAAATAATGAATAAATAATGAGAGATGTAAGGTAATAGAATATATATATATAGCTGCTTCAACATGAACAAACTTAAAAATATAGAACATAAGATCCTAAGAAATAAAAATATGGACCAATAAAAAGAAATTAACTGTATAGAAAGGGCGTGAGCAAAATCTAAAATTCCGTGGTGATCGCCATAGGTTGTCATAGAGCTAGCGGGGAAACAAAACTTTAGTAGTCACCCGAAGACGTCTAGATCTTGGGCCTGATCTATGAAGACCACCTGGTGACCATCTTCTTTTCTACAGCGCACTCTGCCCCCAGAAAACCACACATACTTTATCTTTCCCGCTGTATACAAGGTTTATGGAAAACAAAACAACAACTAAATAATTTAAGAAATTAAAGAAACAAAAAAACTATAATTATTTTTAAAATAAGTGTACACACACACACACACACAATCACACACACACACACACACACACATATATATATGTGTGTGTGTGTTTTTCTTTCTTCCTTTGGGTGCATCAACCATTCTTCAACAAAATATCTTCTCGAAATTAAGTACTCTAAAAAAATGTTGTACTCGAGTGTGCAGGCTGAAATATGTCTTATTATTCATAAGAAAGGTGCAGCTATTATATATAGAAAAATTTTAGCCCGGTCACATGAGTCATTTTCATCACTTCAAAACTTCAAAATGAGGAAAATATATTCGGCCATTAAAAAGAAAAAATAGTTTGATTATCGGAAGACATTTTTTTTTTTTTTTAAATAGCACCTATGAGTACATATGTTGTCGATAATCAACAATTGATTCATATAAAATTAGTAACATTTTAATTTACCGCTGTAGAAATGAAGCTTTGAATACCACTGATTTAGTCTATTTCTACGGATTCATGACTTTGGGCTCTATTACTGATGAAGCGTGCCAGGCTAAGCAAATACTGGATTTCTAGGTTTTGAACAATCGTTTACAATATTCCAATAAACATTTTTAGAATCTTGACATGAATTTTGCCCAGCTAGCTCCTACTAATTTTGTCCAGCTAGCTCCTACTAATTTTGTCCAGCTAGCTAATACTAATTTTGTCCAGCTAGCTCCTACTAATTTTTTTCCAGCTAGCTCCTACTAATTTTGTCCAGCTAGCTCCTACTAATTTTTTTCCAGCTAGCTCCTACTAATTTTGTCTAGGTAGCTCCTACTAATTTTGCCCAGCTAGCTCCTACTAATTTTTTTCCAGCTAGCTCCTACTAATTTTGTCCAGCTAGCTCCTACTAATTTTTTTCCAGCTAGCTCCTACTAATTTTGTCCAGCTAGCTATCTAATCGAAACACTCTGCGCTGGACCAACCCCTAGTTTACTATTTATACAGCTTCTCATTGAATTGTACTACTCATTGCTCAAATTGTAAGACTGAAATTTACCTGAATACTGTAGTTAATATTGTATTATTTTTTTCGGCAGCAGGAAAAAAAAATAAATTTCAAGTAATTATGCCTGCACTTAAATTTCTACTTTTAATTCGAATGATCAAAGTAGCGAGAATATAATACAGCAATTATTTAAATAATAATAGGAGTATAAAAACATTTACGAATTATAATCCATTTAATCTTTTAATTTTATATTTTGTAGAAAAATGAACCATTATACATAATCCAGTGTATATTAAACGTTGATTTATCAATCAATTTTAATTAATTAATCATTAACCCGGAATTTTAACCCTCCTCCAAGATCCCATTTATCCTATGACAAATTTGCTACTCCGTGGTCGTCTACGACCACTGGCCTTGAAATTCACCTTGCCATTAAAACATCAATCATTTAGTGTTTAAAATAAATAGTACGAAACTTTTTATTTTAGGAACATAACACAGGAGAGCGCAGGCGCTGACAAAGCAGCACAGGGTCGTTCACCACCCAGTGGGTAGGGGAGGAGAGTTAATTTGTAATTTCAATTACAATGCTCGAATTTTACTTCATTTTATCTTTTATTTTTATATAATGCAGTGAAAAGTAACGGTGAAAGTGAAGTACTATTGTCTATTGTCTTTCTAAATTTGAGTTATCAAACAGTAAGTATTTATTATTTAAGGCATTATGACCTACTTCTAAGATGAAACTGCCTTAAGTTCTTCGATTATTAAATATAATAATTTTATCTTAGAATGAAAAAAACTCGAAGATATAATCATTAACAATATAATTAATTACATCGATATACATTAATAGCTTGATATACACTGAGAGCGAAGTACTGCATTCGAACCTGCACGGACCTGTAGAGTACAATGTTCATAGTAGAAAAAATAAAATGGCTTCTTAGAATATATTCTAATTGATAAACTAAATTTGATTAAATCATTCAATATATGATATTGCAACATCACAAACAAATTTTTAACGTAATAGATAGTTTAGGATAATTCTAAACTTTAATAGAGTCTATTCAAGTGAAAAATAGAAAAATAAGTAGGTTTACTTAGATTAAAACGGTATCAATTAGATTAACCATATCATCATATCATCATCATTATGCTTAACCATATCATAGGTTAAGCATGAGTACCTCCGGTGGTTAGGTTGTGCAAATTTACAATGCGGTCTCATTATCATTGGGTGTCGCCTCTCTAGTTCTATATAGCACAATTCGTGCGAATTAACAGCTTCGCAATCAAGTTTAAAACTTTTATTAAATCGCATTGTTATTGTTGTGAGTAGATTTAATTTAAAATTTAGTCTTGCACGATAGATGAAAAAGCCCACCAGATATTTTTAAGTTAGAGTCGTAACCTTTTAATTATTACTGCTGTAATCATATCACAGTAATTAGATAACTACGACATCTCGTTTTACTCGTTTGAAAATATACTGAACTCTAAATTTACAATGGATTATTTTAAATTTATTTTTAAGCTGAATTTGGGTCCTAAGTGTAGTTCAAATTATCACTAATATGACTAAAGCTTCCCCAGACTAGAATTTAAATATTATAATTTACTTTAAAATATATTTATTGAAATTTACAGCTGTGTTATAGTACAAGCTAATAGATGAATGATACTTAATGCCATGAGATAAAAGCAAGTATAGAATGAAGTCAGTAATATACCGCCGGTTATTTGTAATTATGCTGTATATATTTATGTATTGTATATATTATTATTATACCGCATTATATTTACATTGTATTGTAAACATTTTCTTGAATAAATGGAGTTTTGAAACAAAAAGTCAGTAATAATGCCTAGAACGAATTCTAAAACTGAGAGCAAAGTAGTTCATCTAACTACTTTAAAAACTATCTGGCCTAACTTAGTTATAAAAATCACAAAGCAATTACACAGTGAGCTCTTGGTCTCTTTGCATTGTAGAGCCTGTACTGTTTCTAAGCCAACGGTTGTGAAGTGAAATGATTTGGCCAAGATCACCCTCAACCATTGGCACCCTATGACAAATTGGCTTTTTAGAGGCTGGGTGAACCACACGTGGGTCTGCAGATCACACAGGGCCCATCTTTGGTTGTTCAATGACAATATAATTTATCTGTCAAAGCAAGTTTGAAATGCGGTACGTTCGAGGAAGTAACTCAATATATAAACCACGCATATACCTACATGGTAGGAAACATAAAGTTTATTATTCAGTGGAATAACAGTTGTTAATATACTCAAATACCCCATCAACTCTTCAACCGATCTCAAAAGGTGAAGGGCCAACTGCCCCCCGATGACAATGAAGCCATATCACCGTGAAAGTGAGTTCTCTACGTTACTAGATTCCGTCTTTTAGCTCGTGAATAACTTCTATCCAGCAGCACCTGGAATAGCACTTCAAAGGGTTAAACCCATTTATGAGACAAGGAGTGGAATCTTTTTTCACCTGAAATTGTAGCGTGTTTCTATAGATAACGACGAAAATGTCTAACGGTTTACTAAAATATTTGACACCGATATATGACGGATACATGAAAATATAAAATTTATTTTGTATGCCATTAGGGTCAACAACATAAATAGCAGATTTTCGTATATAAATTAGAGCTAATATCTGGTGGAATGGGACAGCGAAGAAAGGAAATATCGCTAGAAGCAAACGCTTCGGAAGTGACGGAGTGTCAGGTGCTTGATAAACATCCCTATCATAATTATATCTGGATAGAAAAAAATTAGGATTCTCACCGTAGCATCGTCCGATTAGCCATAGTAGCATAAAATGACGTTAAATAAATAAACAAAAGCACGATATTGTCAGCCAAGTAATGTAAGGTAGTAAAGTATTTTTAGTCAGAAAACTAAACCATTATTTTTTTAAAATATTTTTGTTTTGAAGAGAACAGATTTGCCCAGGCCGTCTGCGTCTCCGTTGCAGTGCTCTTTCTAAACCACTGAGCTACCAGGGGTCGTATCCAAGGCAGACAAATGCGTTCTCTTCACCAATCCTATATCCTCGTGTTATCGCAATCATTGCGATGTATTAATGGAGAAGAATATTCATTGAACAATAATTTAATTAGAATCTTGTTGACTTACGTGAATATATTATTTATAATTTATTTTTATTAACAATTATTTTAATCGTGGTTATTTTAAAATATTTTAGTTTTTTTTAATTGATTAGTATTGCACGAGTTATAACTAACTCAACTAGATTGGTTATATCCTATAAATAACCCTGGGAACCAGAAGAACATCAGAGATTATTAAAAAAAGGACTTGATGAAGAGTTTGAAAACCTTTTAATGAAGCACTAACTTAGTTTATATTTTACAGAATACCATAACCAACTATGAGAGAGTCGACTATCCTATCTTTTTAGAATGTATGGGAAAACTTTGCTGCCCATTCCGAATAAAATATCAAGCCACATTCAAAGGACATCCCGAAATAAAGAGAGATACATAAAAAGCTACAACAGAAAATTGAAACATCCAGAACAGTAATCCAGAAGATTGGGCATATATCCTTGGTTATGCTGTTCTTCGAAAGGGACATTAAATGGGGTATTGTGGTTCCCGATCCTATACGGTGTTAGGTACACGTTAAAGATCCATAACCTAATAATAACAAAGATTAATAATCCCTAAGATCAATAACCCCTTATAGTAATAATACGTGGAAAGGAAAAATTTAGGACTCCTACTTTGGTATCGTCAGATAAGCCATTGCAGAATACAGTAACGTTAAATGAATAAACAACAAACAATATCATACATATAAAACTGATTAAAAGAAAGATATGGATTTCGGTTAAGATTTTAAAAACACAAGAATTAGAAAAAAAATGAATTTGTAATAAAAGGATAACAATATTTCTCGTCAACATACAATCGCTTGAGGAGGCCAACAGGAACATATATAATTGCACACATAAAGCAGTTGCCTACCCTCTCAGTAAAGAAAGGGCTAAAACGAAGGGGTGGGGGAATCACAGAGGGATCTGGATCCTCTCGTTCAGGAAGCTCAAACATTCTGTGGCAGAATCTGAAACCACATGCCGAGAGGGAAAGAGTTAAGCAGATACCCAGCTTGTTTGAATATGACTAAATATAATGTCCTTCAACAGTTTAGAAACATAGGTTTGGGCAAAAAAACAAACAAATGAATCAAATTCACACAGAACAAAAGTACGAAAAAAGGATCTACAACCCTCTGAGATAAAAGATTCATTTGAAGGTCCTTCCTCTTCAAACCACTGACGAGAAACAAGGCTTACGTGTGCTCGAATAAAATTTGATACACAATACAAATTTATCATGCTGAACAATTAAATGAGATATTTTATAACTACGATTGTCAATTCCACTTCGGATTCACATTGCTACGAACAACGAACACTACGAACCCCAGGAAGATCTCCGGATCCCATAGGATCCATTTGCGACTGCCAACTGATTAAATATCTGCCACAGCCGAATTCGGAAATTTCAGCACGGCAATTCAGCGCTCTGCCACTGAGCAACTCCGCCCCCTTTTTTTATGACGCCCGAACAGGGAAAACGCTACTCAAGATTTAAAACTGGTGTTACTTATTACTTATGTACTGGTGTGAATTTTATAAAGCATCAAGAGAAAAATATTGGGGGGAAAATGATGCAGATATATCAGATAGTCTTTTTAAATAATTAGTAATTATATAAATAATATATATATATATATATATAATATTGTAAATTGTAATTCTGCATAATTAATAATTTTACTTTTACTACTATAGAACTGCATTTGAAAAACTGTTGTACCATTTATTTACATCGATTGAATTCCAAACATCACTAACCAAAAAAAAACAACATTTTATCCTAGGAGTTGTTTTATTTGTCATTAGGAGAATAGACCAAATTATTTAATTCATTAAGTTAATATTTTTTTCAAACAAGCTACGATTAAAATTAGTTTAAGTTAGTGTAAATAATAAACACTACTACTCCGTTTTAAATGCTTTCTATATATAGATAATTACTGTTTAATTGTATTATTAATGCTTGTTCAATGCTTAAGATTGGTAATGTTCAGTTTGACATTTAAAATATAAAATGGAGCGTTCTAACTAGAGATCCAATTTCCATGCTATTGCACATTTTGTTTGATTGATTCATACATGGTTACATATACGATTTCTCATCTATTAAATTATATAATTATTATAAATTATATTTAATTATTAAACATAATGAAAATATATATTGCAAGTATGTTTTGGGCTGTTCTGATAATTTGATTTCACATTTTAAATTAAATTTTTGCAAAAGACTCATATACAAGACTATTATAAGACCTATACGGACTTACGGAGTAGAATTTTAGGGCTCCACTCATATCGTATCCAATCCTTACTTTGCTACGAATAATGTCATCCATACTGACTTTAATGTCCTATTTGTTACTGATTTGGCCTGAACCCGATACCAGCCTTTACATAAATAACTTAATTCCTACTAAATACCACTAGTTTCAAACGTAGCAAGTTTTTCAATTCTCAATAATCCTTTGAGGCATCTGAAAAGAAGACGGCCTCCTGAATTTCTAAGTTGAATTTGTTATTTGAGTACTACTACTGGGTAGTTTTTCTACTTGTCTTTACCCATGCCATTATGTATCATTCTTTCCATTTACTTGTTGTATTGTTATAATACACTTGTAAATTCAAATGAATAAATTATTTAAAAAAATAAATTGGATGATACAGAAAATTATTTATATATTCCCTTATTGGATTGGTAGTTATTGAAATTAGAGCGTAGTTAAACATAACTACTAAACTTTACAACAATGAAGGTGGATGAAGTCGAGCTATGGAAACTGCACTTATCCACTGCTTCTGTTAATTGTATTATTAATTATTAATAAATGGTTCAGAGAGCCCGAAAATCTTTAACAAAAATCTACGCCTCCGGACAACCTCCCAAAGCCAAATCCAATAGATAACTATTTGCGCAATCCTCCCACCTACGTATACATCACACACATATAGGGGTGTAATTAATGAACTCCTTAGGGATGGCTTTCGTAAGCATTGTTATTGTTTATAGAAGTGAGTACACATTCACTCTAGGTGTAAATTCACTCCACTTCATAAAATAAATCCATATTTATTATCAATATAAATATTGATTTATTTTAATTTTTATAAATCCTTTTTTATCACATAAAATATTAATAAGTTTATAGTTTGGGATACAAATGGTTATAAATTCAGCAATTATATATAAAGTTTATTGCTGACTGAACATCTAACACGCTAGTCAATATCGTCATTGATTCACCGAATAACTGGACTTCTTTGAGTTTTTACTATATTTTACAATTGATTGTTCAGAATATTCTTATTCGAAACACTTAATATTTTCATGTCCAATTAACCTTCAGGTTTTTCTTGTTAATGTGATAACATTTGTGTAGTGAATAAACGAAAGGAAACAACTGCGACAAACAGATATTTTAATTATCTGTTTAAGTTGTTTTTTTATTTTAACCTGTCATCATAATTCCTCATAGGTAAGGAATTATTTTGAATGAAACATTTAATAAGCCAAATACTAATTGAGTAAATATAAGATACGTAATTACATTATTGCAAAAATAAATTTAAACTCAAAGTATAAATTAATCCAGTTTTTTTTCAAATCTAATAGCATTAAGAATTATGTAATAATCATAATTTCACATTGATAAATATACATTGTAAAAGGTAAGGACTATAAATACCTTTATGAAATTAGAATATACGAACAATAATCTTTACGATTCCAATAATCCAATAACTCCAGCTTTCATACGCATTCCTTCATAAAAAGAACGCCATTGCTTCAAAAATAGCAAAAGCATCCGCAACCATCACACCAGTCCTAATTGAAATATTTTCAGGATTCTGGAAAAAAACTGACGCAACACTATAGACACTAGAGTCGTGTTTATGTGCAGATGTGTGTTTGAGGATATAACTAGTAATAAAAATACTGTGATCAATAAGCGTTTGAATAATTTAAAACCCCACACTAGGAAACATTAAATAAATGATGTACAAGTACAAACTCGATCGTAAATTTATAATTCACAATGAGGCAATTCAATTATGGTATTAATTAATTAGGAGTATGTTGATAATCCAACAAAAATAATAATTAATAACCACATTGAAATTGATTAATTTCCAACAAATATATGATCGATAATTACATGATAAATAAATACCAATGTATTTATAATACATTAAAACACCTATCGTTGTATTGCATAAGGTGAGCTTCTTCACAGGAAAATAAGTCAATGTTCCATTAAAACAACATATGCTGTTATAAGGTTAGAAGTAACAAGGTGTTATAATAGTTCAGTACCCAAGCTATAAGAGGAGACAAATAAAATACCAAGTCTTTATGATAAGCTTATCTATATTTATAATCATTTGTTGAATTTATACGGGTTTTATCTATACTGGCTGTTGAAATCCCAAAGGTAAGAACCAAAATATATTGTTAATTATGTATGTACAATTACATTATGCATATATCGCCATCCTAATAAATTTATAAACAAAGATAAAAATCCAAGAAAAACTAAAGTAGCACAATATTTGGACGTATCAAGTTAAATATATGTATATATATATATATATATATATATATATATATATATATATATATATATATATATATATATATATCTTTACATATTCAATATTGAAAATCGTATAAATACATAGAATATTAACTAAATGCGAAAGCAAAGACACATTAAGTTATTTAAGTATTAAATTAATTTTACTTGTATATTTGATGACAATTAAAATACAACAAATTTATTAGATTGTTCAATAATAACTGCAGGCATAAATGTGTTTACTTGCCAAGATTAATAGTAAGAAAAAAATAATGTACTGTTTTGAGTAGCATGTTATTAGATTTTTTTTCTTTAATTGAAGTTGTTTTTACTTTTTTTTTCGAACAATTAGCAGCAACTATGTGAAAAGATTATTTTTTAATTTAATTTTTAGTCCAATAACCACAATAGGGTCGGTTGGGTAGGGTTCGCCTGATCATAAATTGGCTAAACCTGTTTTTAATTTCAATTATTCATCATAAGTAAATATTTCATAATTTATAATTGTAGCTTTAGGTGGATTTTGAATATTTTTAATTTGAATTTTATTAATTTATTTTATTCCTCTCTCTCCTTGTATATTTTTCCCTTTAAATAAAAAATAAATAAATTTGCTGTATATTTGATGATAGCGAACCCATTGTTTACAATGCCTGATAACTTATTTAACCATATAATATCCATTGCTTTTAAAGTTTATACCTGAATAGATATTCAAGACCGAATATAGCAGAGCAAATAGACGATAATCCATGCCTCCTAAGCTGGACTCAGACTTGACACATGACGAGGATGAGAGATCGCGAGAGTTAGCCCAGCGAACAGCGACACCCCCTGCTCCTCACAGGCCACTGAGCCATCCTCGTACCCAGTCGCCTCACTTCGGCTCCCATCGGCCAATCGACCAATAGTTACCCCTTTTCGAGTACTTTTTTCGATTATCGAAATTTTACTTCAAAACCGTAAATCTAAAGCATACAAAAAATTAAACAGGTGTGACCAATGATACTGCTAAAGTAAATTAAACCTTAAAAGTAAATTAATTACGTAGATGCTGATGTTGACGGTACCAGATTGTATAATTTTCCAATTAAATAAAAATATATTCAATTATGAAAATATTTTTCTAATAATCATAATATGTACATATCCTATTTTTTCAGTGACAGATAAAACTATAATATAACATTTTAAGGAAAAACATTAAAGTCGTAAGGCCTAAAGTTCTCCAGCTTAACTTTAAAGTATTATAATGAAGGAAGGCTTAATTCGAAACAGTATTTTCGATTCACATTCCAGGACTTCACTTTAATCGATTTTTAACTCTATCACTTTACTTACTACTCTAATACCTTACTACGCTACTCTAATAAAATTAGTAAGCGAATTTTGCAGTAAAAAGTAGTATAAACCTAGTAAGTAGCTACTTACAAACTAAAATATATACAATTAAATATAACGGGTCTTGGGTTCAGGATTTGCTAATAAAGTGCTGGTTCTTAACATGACTGCCGTTATTGATCATATCTTCATTAAAAGGCAAAAATTGAATGTTAAAATTAATAAAAACTAAATAAATTGAGAAGAAAGAAACAGATCCAAATTCTATAAATTTCAGAAAAAACGATGCGAATGGGCGATTCCATGCTAAAAGTGTTTATTAATGTTTGCACTAACTGGTCCTTCATTAACAATCTATTTGTTAAATTTTTGTATCAATATGTTCCTCATGAACATATGTCATCACTTATGTCGTATGATACAACTTGCAGGCTGATGAAAACTTATAGTTTATCACTTCAATGCCAGGGCCGTTTCTTATCCATTTCTAGAATTCACCTAAGAATTCGTCATTTTTTTGTCTTCATAAAATATTTTATTTTATATTTCAGGGATATTTTAAAAGGTAGAATGTATGACCTACTATGTTGTTTTAGGAAACTCCCTTGGTGAATTCAAGAAGCTGGTTGTAAGGTAAACGCGCAGTGGAACGAATCAACAATGCAGCTCAACGTCAGGGAACTGTCAAGGTAAAGGATATATATATATATATATATATGTGTGTGTGTAATAATGATCGAGTATTTTTGTGTATAGATTTTCCCTAACTAGACTCACCAATAGAATTATCGAATATATATTATACCAGCTAGATCCTTCCTGGACCAAATTTCCGGTCTGCTATTTGACATCCTAGAAAACCATAAAGCGATTACTATGCGATACCCCGATAAAAGTACATGATGGAAAAGGTAAATAAATGGTTTTAACATAAATTATAATTAAAGCAAGGATTAAAAATAATCTATAACATAAAATTTATTTATAAATAAAATAATAATTAATAATTTAATAGGGATTGTATACGAAAAATATGAATAACGATTTTGTTGATCCTGTGTCTTCAATTTAGAACTATAATGGACATCGCTTCGGTAGTGGACACTTGAACCTGAAAGTGAAACAAATAGCTTCGAAGGTCCCACAATGAAGTCCAATAATAACACTCGTACCTATTATCCATTATCAGAACGTATTGATAATAGCACCAATTATTTCTTATTAGCAATAGTAGTCATGCTTCATAGTTAGGACACCGTACTCCGTTAAATCTGCTGCAACAGGATTAAATACGGGAATTTACAAGTTACCAAAAACGTACAAGGCTTGAACTCTAAAGTTGTCAACTTCTGTTGTAAATATTCTAGATTATTTTATGATACGATAATGGCCCTTTCTCAGCTGTCAGATCTATGTATGGTTAAGAAGATTAGAGGGGAAATGTCATCGTACAGTCCAGTGACCCCCAAAGTGCTTCTGAGAAACTTCCAACCGTGAATCCGACGTAATAAGATGCTCTTTTCAATCAAATGCGTAAATGGGGTAAATAATATCAGATATCGTTTATAATCTCCGATAATAGTGGTTATTGCAAGAATTATATGTAATCAAAGTTTCAAAGGACTATTATACTGTCAGTCGAGCTTCTCAGAGTATTTTCTTTGTTTATTATTTTAAGCACAAAATATGCCAGGCCTCTTAACCTTATTATTCCTATACTTTATTTAATGATTCATACGCTAAACCAAACATGAATATACATCCAAGTATTAATAAGTATCTTATGACGTTTAATATCATGCTTTATTAAAAGATACGTAGTTTTCTTTAAATAGTATTTATGGAAATCAGATGTTAACCGGATGATCACAAATGGCTTTTCTAAGCTATCATAATGGAATATATGACGCCGTGCGCCTGTTATCCACAAGCAGCCGTAATCCGTAGATCTAGAACGATTTATAATAAGTATTGACAGGATTGATATTGAGCATGACAGATGAGGGTTAGAGAAAGGAGTGCACTGGTCCTAAGGGCTTAATCGTCTTCCATCTTAACTTCGATAGTGTTAACGTTAATCCTAATCAAGCCTGACATCAAATCTAACTATCATGCATGACTCAGATTGCAATAACTTCCAACTTAGTCCATTAGAAATTAAATTAGTTGATCCAATTGGTCCCATTAACCGAAAGCACTACTTCGAAACTAAAAAACTCAAATATGAGGATCCAGCCCCATCTCAATTTTGACACACGGCTAAGACATTAGTAATGATTTCATTCATTGGGTTTAGGAGACTAATGCCATACCAGTTCTTGTACTAGATGGGGCTTCTAAGCGAGCTTCAAGGGAGAGTTGTTCATCAAAGCAGTCACATGATTTACAACTACAAACAATGGGGATATGGAAAGCAAATCATGCCAACAATAAAAAAGTAATGTACGGGAAAAAAACGTTAAGGAGCAAAATACTATCTGGGCTGAATTTGCTACTAAGAGTGGTCTGCACAGGAACAGTATTAAGCATCACTCATCTCAGAAATTACAATTCATAATACACAATACAATAATAAACTATTCACCTCCAGGACTAGTTATATATGTCAGTGTAATGGTTCGATAAATTCCAAATCAAAATAAAATCTTGAAAATTGCAATTTCGAGTTTAAATAGAAAAAAAATACTAGTAAAAAACATAAATAATGTTTCCAATACTTATGAAAGCTGAAACTTTTGAATTTCAACTGTGTGTAGAAAACCGTGTCAACATTTATCAAACAACCGAAATTAAAATTCTAGACTCGACGATAATTAATGTCGAAGAAACCCAAATCAAACAGAAGAGCTGATAAAGCTAAAGTTTTTTTCATTTATAGGCTTTCTTGAGGTTTGGACAATAGATTGCCAGCTATCAGATTATGGATCTACAACCATCAGAATTTCGTCCTATTGTATAGAAGAGCTCTCCATATTATATCCGTACAAGTGCATAATAACAAAAAGCTAATATTCAAGCTATGGAAGTGGTCTTAAGCTTAGATCATCCTAATCATACATTATTTTCTCTTTTAGAGTGTAATAACATGTTTACATAGTTTATTTTGATAGACATTACTATAAAAAAATTTAAAAATCACTAAATTATCATTCACAATAACTTTTCCATAACTATAGAGGTCACTTAACTATCTTTCTGAACAGATGCGCACAAAAGAGAGAAAAAATTCAAAGTTAAACGGCGCAGCTAGCAGGAAGCTGAAACCACAAACGTGAGGTGGTAAAGTTGCCTTAATAGGGTATTTTATTATCATTGTTACGAAGACCACGACTTCCCCTTTCACAACTGTCTGAGTAGTCAATAAAAGCTTCGAAAATATTAGTTTAATAATGCCGAGTGTCGTCCTATCGCAAATAACAATATAAATACAGAGGCTAACAGAGACATGTAGGAAAACATCTTATTTGTCTTACAACTAGAGGCTAACTTCTTATTGCCGATAGAAAAAGTTACAAAAAGAGTTTGGCAAATAGCAACTTCTTGCATTTGGTTCATTTTCTGATAGTAGGCAGTACAATTTTAATAATCTTTAATGCACTCAAAAATAAGAAAACAAATATTAAAATTAATCAAAAAATAAATAAAAGGCTTAAAGAACCCGAAGGCTCGATGCCGATACCACCAATCTTTTTTTTACAAACCTCTGTCCACGGAGCACCACCCAAACCCAAACCGGCTAGATAATTCCTAACACAATCCTCCCACCTACGCCTCGGTCTACCCCTCAGACGCTTCCCAGTCGGTACAGCGCCTATTAATATCTTGGGAATTCGTTTGTTACTAAGCCCAGCAACTTTGCATGTCAATCATAATCTTCCCGACGCTATCACCTGAATAACATTTACCGGATGCATGCTTCGCAATTCCGCGTAAAATTTATTAATTTGATTTTTTTTAGGAAGACTAAAGTTAAAAAAAAAAGTGAATTCTAGGAGTAAGATGTGAAAAAAGTGTCAATATAGACCAATATGATTGAGGCCGTGGAGGATGGGGATGTTTTAGTGCGACGGTACCTTAGCATCTTCGAGTCTTATTTGCGACGATTCGAATCCCTCCCTCATTTCCCATTTAATTAAAAATGAGTTGGTTATTTGTACAAATAAACCGTTCTGATAAACGAACATAAAAAAAAGAAATTTAAAATAATTATAAAGATACAGTTGTACTTTTATTTTCAATTTATACAAAAATGCAATTGAAATCATTATTGTCATAGTTCACCAGTAGCATCAGCCTATTCTAAAAGCCTAGATTAAGAATATTACTGTGATAAGATACATAAATAAATGCATCAACCTATAATATACATAATAAGAACAAAGATATAAGTTTGCAACTAATAACAACTATTGTGGCATGATAATAGTATAATGATTAATTTTTCTGATATTACTCATGTATTTTACCGGGCTATATGGGCGTAATTAGCAATTAAAAAGGTTGTTTCTATCAAATTTAGTACAGCACACTGCCTCTATAAAGTGGGTACACTTAATCAGGGGGGAACCTGGTGATTGAGCGTGATCTTGGGGTAAATCACCTCCCTGTACAATCGTTGTCCTTGAAACTGTACAGTATCTACCACATACTGAATCCAAGACACTTCATGGGTTGTAGTGGGAAAAAAGAGTGGCGTTGAGCCAGCCACTTCAGTTAGTGAGGAAAATGAGTGAAAATTGACAAAAAAAAAAGACATATGATCAACCACATATTCCCTTTTTGTAACGTTAAAGAGAAAACTTTTGTTACCCGGATGTTTCCCATTTTAAAAAATGAAAAAAATACTTTAAAAGTTGTGTGTATGGATGACCATTGGTAAATGTTTCTCCTTCATATTTTCAGTTCTTCAAAGTTCAAATTAGATTATTTTCTTACAATTTAAATTCACCACATTGTTTTTACAAAGCTATCATATCAAACTGCTTTAAAAACAATTTTTTTAATTTGATTTTAGTCTAAGAAATGAATTTTAAAAAATCTACTTAATTAAACTAAAATTAGACTTAATCTGAACTTTAATAGTGGGTTCGATAATTACCAGCGATACAAGAATAGACTGTAGCTGAAATATGAACCTCACCAATTAGCAGTATTATGACGTTATTGTCAGGGCGTTGAATTTCAATCATGAACTGCTTGAACTGTCAGCGAGCAGTTTGAGCTGAAAATACTTTAATTACTATTAAAAATCCCAGCTAATTATCATAGGTGTATTAGTGCAAAAAATAACAATAGCAACAATAATATTAATCAACATATTGATTAATATAATAAGGATATAAGAATTTTGATTATTGAATATTAAGAAAAAGAGCCGTAATTTCAAGCAATAAAAAAATAATTAAAATGTCAAAATGCTAAAAAAAATCTTATCACACGTTTTATGCGAAACAAATTTACTTATTTTGTCATCTGGAACAAAACACAATTTTCTTTACGTTATAGTTAAACAGAGTTGAACATGCAGGGTGCAATGTCCTCTTTAATTAAATAAACATTTAATTTTTTATATTTTTGACTACTTTTCATACAACTTCATTTGAAAACATAAATGTATTGGTATCTATTTTTCATTATTTATTATTATTATTATAGGCGTTCCAACATAAGTTGCCTCAACCTGTCAGAGCAGAGTTCCGCACCTCTCGATCCATCCAATCCTCTTCCTGGAGACCCATACCAGCCATCTCCTCCTGGACTCCCTCCATCCACCTGCTTCTGGGCCGTCCGCGTCCTCTCCTCCCTGGTGGAACCCAATCCAGCACTCGCTTCGGCCAGCATTCAAATGTCATTCTCGTCACATGGCCGTACCATCTTAGATGGCGTGTCCCAATCCTTTCATTTGTTGATATATTCACATCCATCCTCTGCCGAATTTCTTCGTTTCTTAGTCTATGCAGCCTGGTGACACGGAGACACCTCCACCAGAAATTCATTTCAACCGCCTGCACCTTTGAGTACAGACAGGAGCTCATAGTCCAGGTTTCCGAAGAATAAGTCAGGATAGACTCTACAATGGTTGTGAAAATACGGCGTTTATTTTCCGAAGGTATCTCTGTTTTCCATAGGCCCGGATGTAGCATTCTAGTAGCTTTTCGGGCTTGCTCCACCTTTATCCTGACGCCATACTCAGACGACCCGGTAGTATCCTAATAAGATCCCAGGTACTTTCTTACAGTACAAGATCTCCAACGGCCACATACTCGGTCTTCTCGAAGTTAATTTTTAAACCCACCGTTTCGTACTACATCTTTAGGGCATACACCACCATTTCAAGGTAGACCAGATCTTCTGCCTCGCAAACACGACCTGTTCGTCAGGGAAGAATGAGGATAGTAGCTGTTCGCCATCAATGAACGGCCTAACATCTCCACATTGCTTGTACCAAGGTTTCGCTGCATCGTGAAGGTATATTTTAAAGAGAGTGGGTGACATGCTACACCCTTGCTTCAATCCCTTAGTACCATGAAAGGGGTCCGAAAGGTGGTTACCGCATTTTATCTGAGATATCTCGTTGCTGTATAGGTGTCTCACCGCCTTTGTCAGAGCCCTACTAATGGCTGCTTCTTCAAGTGCTATCCATAACCTCTCTCTAGGCACATTGCCATAATCTTGTTCCAGGTCTATGAAGCCAACGTGGAGGTCCTGCTTCCCTTCCTGGGGCTTCTAAATGAGTTGACGACCAACAAAAATATTGTACTTACATGACCGTTCGCCCAACGGTGAATCCCGCTTGATCCTCAGGGGTAGGGTACGCTTGTTCTAAATTGTCCTGGAGCAGCCTACCAATAACCATAGCAAACGAACTTTGAACGCAGATCCCGTGATAATTCCGGCAAATTTTTCTGTCACACTTCTGATATATTGATGATATGTATCCAGCCCTCAGGTCATCCGGGGTATCACCCCCCTGAGGACAAGGATGATCTCCTCCGTCAAAAGGGCTACCAGTTTCGCGCTACCAGCTTTCAGGAACTCCATAGCAATTCCGCCCGGTTCCGGATAAGTGCCAGTCTTCGCCTTTGATAGGGCCCGCTGAACATCACTCTCCTCCACTTCTACCGGTTCCTCCACTTCTAAATGCTCAGTGTCATTTTTCTGGTACGCAATCTGAGGTCTATTTTCGCTTAGAAGGGTTCTGTAATGATTCTCCCACTCCTTTTCCTTAATAGGAGATACAAAATTTCCTTTCCTTGCTGTCCTCAACTTTCTCAGCACTCCCCAGGACTCCCAGATTCGATTGAACCTAAGGTACAATTGATACGCTGGCAGCATCTCTCCCATGAGTCGTTTTTCGCTTTTGTCACCTGTTCATTAACCTTCCGGTTCAGGGTTATATATGCAACCCAGTCATCCTTTCTGGTGGAAGAGAGATACTTTACATAGGGCAGCTTCTATCCCCTTACTATTTGGGATATTTCCTGTGTCTACCAATTTGGCAGACGCCTCTCCTTCTCGTCACCAAGAACCTCTATAGCTGCCAAGTGGACACATTCCTTAAGATGCCCATAGTCTTTCGCCGTTTGCCCATATGAATGGTCAATCTTCTCCTCCAACCTCCATTTGTATAGAGTCCTTACACTCACATCGCCCAAAAGCTGCAACTTGTATTTCTGCGTTTTGCACAAAATACGTGTGTTCCGTTTCTCCGGGCTATTTCTAGAATCGTCCAGGGGAAGAGAATTTTGGCTCTCAGCATGTAGTGGTCACTACCACACTCCCATCCCCTGAAAACACTAACGTATTTGACCTTAAATGAGCATCCTTGCCTAGTAATGCAATAAGCTAACATAGAGGACTGGAATCCTGATTTCCTCCACGTTCTTTGATGGATTTGTTTATGTTGGAAGAAAGTGTTTTGAATTTTAAGATCGAATGACACGCAGATGTCTATGAGCCTTCGACCATAGTTTGTCACAACTTCCTCACCAAATCGTCCGATCGCCCAACTCCCATCTTCCCGTCCCATTCTCGCATTGAAATCACCTGCAAGGATGATTTCTGTATTGGCCTGCACTTTTTCCAAAGTTCCTCTCAAGGTCTCTTCAAATGCATCTCTGCGCGCATGAGGCTCGTGGCTTCACACTCCTAAGATCACAACGCACCTTCCCTAGAGGTTGAGATCCACTCTCATCAACCTTTCGGAAATTTCCTCGGAGTCTGTGATCCTTCGATCTAACTTTTTCTTTACCATTATAGAAACCCCGGCTTCGGCTCTTTCCTCTTTTGGTACACCACTCCACAATTGAACATACTCCCCTATCCATTCTTGTACTTTTCCTTTAAGCTTAGTCTCAGTTAGCACACTTACATCCAGCTGGGAAGCGGAAATCTCTCTTTGTACCTCCTTCTTATTTGATATGCTCTGTATATTCTATGCTCCAAAATGAAGGGTCCGTGTCCGTTTCCAAAGTCTTTTTCCGTGTAATCCATTTGAATCTGAGTTTCCCAGGTGACTGTTTTTAGCAAAATATATACTACATCGTTGAGCAGTTAACCCTAGCAAAAAACCCCAATCTGGAGGACCAGGGTTTTCTTTCAGGGTTTTCCTTTCCTTAAACAGACTGTCATCACCTGGTTTACAAGTTCTATCCACCCGGGTTTTTCTTCGGAGTTGTCCTTCTCCTAGGCAGAGTACCGCACTTGGGGGCAGGGTACAGCACTTATTTACTGGCGGCGCTCCTCGCGACGTCACCGAAGTCGCCTCAGGGCCCGCTGGGGTATTTGATGAACATGGTCGCGCCAAGAACCATGACCCCCCGCCCTGGACTCGCCCGCTCATGATCTGGGGCTGGTATTCATCAATCATATTTCCAGCTATCCTGTCGGCGAAAAACAGGACAGCTTTCAGCCATTGCGACCCGCCTGTTACCTATACGAAGGCACATTCTATTTTTCATAAATTTTATAAAATTGTAATTATTGTATACAATTGTAATTGTAAATAGCGTTTTCTTTCAGTGTATAACAAAATCTCAAAAACTAAGAAAAATTAAAAAATGATATACGTATAAAACAAAAATAGAGGATGGAAACTGTTGGGGGGTGCAGTCAAAATATACACTCAAATAAGTGGAAACTTATGTTTTATTTGTGCCCACGTTTCAACCTACTTTGTCCTCAGGGGTATGATAAAAAACAGACAAAACAAAAATGACTACAATAATACATAGCAATACTAAGAATATAATAAAATAAAATAAAGTTGTAATAATAATATAAAGATATAGAAAAGTTGAACGAAATAGTGAATAGTGGATATATTATGAAAGGATATATAAACAGAAAAAAAAATCCTTCACTATATGTCGATACATAGGCACAAATAAAACATAAGTTTCCACTTATCTGTGTGTATATTTTGACTGTACCCCCCAACAATTTCCATCCTCCATTAGTTCATCTAGTCAACTATTTCCTCACCAGCATAAAACAAAAATAATTTATTGCAGTTAAATATTAATTTACAATGGTTGTATCTTTAGCCAACACAACTTCATTAATACTCGTATTATTATATATCATGAATAAGCTTTAAAAAAATGAAGAAAAAAAAATAAAGTATCTGCTTTAACTTTTTATAAAAAAGTGTATACACCAAATCACACTTTTTGTAACAGTAGTGGGAAAAAAATAATAAAATAAAATAAAACCGCATAATGAACCAGTAGATAATAAACAACTGCTTACATTTTACAAAAAATGTTAATCACATCAAGCACACTGCTAATTAACAAAGTATGTTTTTTTTAAGGGGGTCTATGAGTGCAAGAGGGGGGTTAAAGTATAACAAAGATGATTTAAGCTGGAGCAAAAAAGGACTTTAGGGTTTAACATTAATTAATTAGGGTTCGCAAAAAACGTAATTGCAACGCGGAAAAGTGCTAATTGCAATGATTAACTTCAGAAAAACCTGTAACAGTTCACACGAAAAAATAGTAATTTGACATTATTAAGAGATAACGACAGTTGCTAAAGAAAAGTAATAATACTTAACGAAAGGTACGAGGCCGATTTCAACAAAAGGTTAAATAACCTCGGAACACAATAGGTCAATAAAAAGCAACAAAAGCAGTGAGATCATCCAGGGCACAATTCTCCCACCTAAGTTTCGATATATTCCTAAGTTTAGCAATTAGCTCTCCCCTTATTAACATTTTAGAAAAGTATCTAAAAAATCAAGCACGGATAGTTTAAGAGCTCAATCCTTTGCCTGCGCCAAACAATTATTTTATATAATATTTTTTTCGGTCATGCACATCTTTCATACATTAGGAAATACATCAGTATTCCCTTCTGCTCATTGCAGTCAACGGAATCAATATTTATGAGATATTGAATCATATTTTTTCTTTCGCCTAAAGACCAAATATTTCCCCTTCGAAAAATAATTGATCGATAGTTAAACGGTTCCGTATAAAACCATTAAAGTATATTAGTAAACGACCTGCGCAGAAGGCAGGCTGCGCACAGGGAAGTAACATCGTTTCCCCTACTATTTAGCTGCTTCAATTGACCTTTGTCCCTATTTTTCATATTGTAATACCTTAGCATTCTCTTGCAGTCATTACTGTTGTTTTGCGTTCGACCCGGCAACCCTTGGACTTGGTAATTGCTATTGTGTTTTAGACTCGTCTTCCTTGACTTTATTTCCAAAAGAGGTGTGGTGTGGATTCTCCTCCTCCCATCACAACTTTCCAGCCCCACCACCGATTCTGTTGCAAATCGTTTACTAAATTATCACACTGTAGTTTCCAATAATTTATTGTGATTCATTGAGTAAGAATTAAGCAGAATATCTTATAATGTTACGAGAGGAGAGATGCAATGATAGTTCATAAAATCCGTCTTTCTTGGATCGGGATAAGTATAGATTATTTCTATTCGTTGGTATTTTACTTCCTATTTCCCCAGATATCTTTAATCAAAAGAACTTTAGAAACTTCAACTTTAATATTTCTGTAGATGAAAGTGGGTATAGGGCTGGTTGAATACTTTCATTTCCTCGATTCAATAATACCTAGGAAACTATCTTTGTGACCTAACACAACAAATAAATTAATAAATATATACAATTAAGTCAGGAGCGAGTCTGTCAAATGCTGCTGAGACAGATAAATTATTTAATATATTAACAGCTACGGATGGATGGACCCTAAAGGATCTGGAGACCCTCCAGGAGTTCACTTAGCCTCTGCAAAGCCTCTCTTAATTAGGGGATTGTCTGGCGGTTGAGCGTGATTGCGGACGAATCGTCTGCCTTCACAGCAGTTATCCTAAGAACAGTGCAGATAGAGTCTGTACTGTTTTTAGTATAACTATCGTGTACTGAACTCAAGAGCTTAGTTACCTTATCAATTCAAAGAGGCATTAGAGCAATACACTTTATTCATAATATGGATTTTGGTGAAAAACTAGTTAAATTAATATTGAATATCGTATCATTTATGACTCTGTTATATTTGATGACGAAAAAATAAAAAAAATAAGTTAAAATATACTCAAGAATTATAAAATGCTATTAATAACGAGATCAAAGGTTAATACAAAAATTGTAATGAATCTGAATAGTTCCTTATGATTAGTATAAAAAAAACATATAATTAGGGTTTATTAAAGCGCATTACCGTAGCGGTATGTTTACCCTGCGTGCCCTCGTCCCCATTAGCCAATTACTGATAACTGTAATAGACTTTGAAAGGCAATTCACCTCTCGTGATTCATTAACCCCAGTTTGTTAGCGATAAAACGTAAATGACGAGTTACTTAGCCAGCAATCAGATATAATTAGATACATCGTGTTATGTCATAATATCAAGGGAGTTTTTAAACAAAAAAATAAATAAAAGAAGTAATGCAGTAAATTAAAATCAGCCCCGAGATAAGTGCCAGAAGTAAATTAATATTCGGAGCCCGGTATCTTAGAAGAATGGAGGCGATGTTTGTTCTTATCGCCCTACAGTCACGAAGTGTATGAAATAAAACTCAAGTGATTCCATGGACTATATTAATTATTGCATATTTCCATATTTATTAACTAAAGAACACTATCTAAGAAGTAAATTTATAAATATTCAGTTGTAGTGTGAGTACGATAAAGTGAAATATTTTCAGAAAAATATTCATTTACAACTTGTGACCGTTTGTTTAACAATGTCGCCTTATGGTGCTGAGATGCCATGCCGAAGGTCCTGGGTTCAAATTTCCCCCAAGACTTTTCGTTACTGTTATCGGCCGGAGATGGTTGATTTGGGATCTAGGACCCTCCTGGGCCTCAACCAGCCTCTATAAAATGGTACCCCAAAATAAGGGGGTAAATCTCGCGGTTGAGCGCCATCTAGAACTCTTCACCTACCATGTACTGAACCCAAGACTCGATTACTGGTTGTAGTGGTACAGGTTTCTTTTGTACTGCTTTGGTTAATCATACGTTGCTATAGTGGTCTAAATTTATGTCTATCCTGGCTTAATGAGGATAGGTATCTATAACTAGTACCTGTCACCGCCTTGCATATCCCCTACGAAGGACGGCATAAGCAAGAAAGTTCGCTCCCTATGAAAAACCCCAATGCCACCGGCCAGCCTGTGAATACGCGATCTTGGGACTTAGGACAGTTTCACAGACCGATGAGGTCAACCAATCTCCGTTCCCAAAAAACCCTACCCTCAAAACATAGTACAAAATATTTTTTAATTTTGTAAACTTCTTAAATTTTCAAATATGTAAATAATTAATCATGGAAGATTGTACATATTTGACTCCTTATCTCATGTACTCGTAGTTATTTAGTTATAAGGAATTTTTGGCCATTTTTTTCTTATTAATAATAAAATTCATAAAAGAATGTTAATCATAAATATGATGAAAGCCATGTCCACTATCCGCATATAAACTTTTATTACAATATGTACCGTTTAAGAACAAAGAAACTTAAAGCCTCATAAAAAGGAAAGCCTATAAAGCTTAGTTCGATTCCAACTGAAAAGAAGGGAAGGAAAATAATTGAAATCGTTTCTTGAATTGGATACAACCATTCTAAAACAAATAAAGTTCCAATTGAAAAATCTTAAAGTAAACAAAATCCCCTTTTAAGAATATAGTTTTACTTAACTAACTCTATTCCAATGTTTTTTTGACGGACCAATAACGAATTGCGATTTATTTTTAAAATCACTCTTAACTTTATTACGGATAGCAACACTAAATTGTCATGAAACATTTTCTTTTTATTAAAATTCGATTGAATTGAGAAGATCTTTTAGCATTGGATTTTTTAGGAATTCTTTAGTAACTATGCCCATCTCAATCTTCGCGACGCTGCCACTACATTTATATTAACCGGGTGGTGCATTCTATGCGATTCTGCGTTGGTTCTGAATCACCAGTGGTTTCACTATTTTTGGGCCGAATAATCTACTGAATACTTCATTTTAGAATATCTTAAGACGTTCATCCCTTCACAATATCGGCCGCGTTTACTTCCATAACGAACTGTTGGAAATATGGCAATAAAACAAAACAAAGCTGTAACTTAATCAAAACGATTCTAAACTAAATATGAATGTGAATAATGTTTGAAATCTTAAAATAATAAAGTAATATTGACAACGGCTAGACAATTACAGTGTCATACAGCATAGATCTTAAAAAAAAAAATAGGTAGGTAGCCCCAGGTTTCATATATTTCAACTAGTTTTATTTTTTAAATCATGTTCATAAAATGGATTCATTGAACAATACGTGAAATTACACATAAAGAAATAAATAAAATAATAATTTAAAAATCCCCTGAAATAGAGCTAAAAACAAGTCCAGAACAATTCCGATTATATTCTATAAATTAATATAGGAGTAAAAATGGCTGTTCCGACCTTCGGAAGGGATGTAAAATGGGGTCTCAAGTGTGTATGGTATGCGATACTCGTTAAAGGTCCCTGTCCTAATTACACCTGGTTAGCTACAATTTAGGACTCCCACTGTGCATCGTATGAGTGGCATAAGTGACGTTAAATTAATAAACAAAAAATATTTTTAAATGAATTTTTAAAATAGTCTAGAGAAGTCTCTAAGCGTTGGCTTCTTTCCCATTGCATTTGTCAATGTTTTGTTCTCTATTCTGATTTTTTTAAATAATTAATAATTTTTTTAATTACGTGTTGAACTTATTTTATTCTTCTAAGGGTAATTATTCCGCAGGTTGTCGCTTCGAGTTGAGGCACAAGTTTTAACTACTTCCCATTCGTTTTCGTTTCGTATCCCGAAAATATTTAAAAAAAGGAAGGAATAAACAGTTAAAACTTGTAACTTAACTGGAAGCGATAACCTGCGGACCAGATACCTTCCAAGTATTTACGAATTATTTATTTTAATTTATTAACCTAGAAAAAAATAAAGTAATACATTTTTATTTGAGGAAATACTTTACGCCACTGGCTTCCGCTTATCGAGCTCCGAGAGGGATGTATTGAAAATTTTGACAAAGGGTTGAGGACCTCATATCCAGGAGGGACATTTTTCAAGAGAAGTGTTGCGCCCCGGACAAGGGAAATATAGGGCGAGGAAGGGAGGGGTTGGCACTCCTTACCTTAGCCATCCTCCCCGGCATAAATAATTTTCTGGATTATGTAAACCGGCAAATTGACTCGGGCTCTGTTATAAAGGCTTTCCCTAAAGATTACCCCCTCTCCTTCCTCGCCTCGTTTTTTTTTTCTACCCTAGCTTTTCTAATTTAAGTCCACGACGCTGAATTATTGCTAACTTGGTATAGTAAAAGATACATTTAAAATATCTTTATTAACTAATACGATCCCGTAATTCCAATTTAGTGAAAGCAATTAATCAATTAAAATATAATGATAAATATAAATAGCTGACTTTTAACTGAAGCTGTAAGTTTTTCAACTATGAACAGACATTTTATACATTTAATCTGATTTATAAAAGCCATTTTATATTCAAAATTAGGAAAATCAAAATATCAAACAATTTCTGAATTTATAAATCATAAGGGTTATTTTATATTAAAACCTGTACCACTACAACTTTTGAAAGGGTCTGGGGTTCAGTACAAGATAGGGCTTTCGTTTCTTGCACCGGTGATTCCTATGACAATTTAAAAATCTGACGATACTGAATGGGAGTCCTACTTTTTACATATCCATGTATAATTAAGACAGGAATCTTTAACGAATACATGACACCGCTTAGGCATAGGACAGCTATTTTACATTCCTTCCAAAGGACGGAAAAACTAAGGGTTTTTTTCTATCTTTAAAAAATCCTTAGGCAACTGAGGGATTGCGAATTCACGATCTTGAGCATTGAGGGTCGATATACTAACCACTATAACGAAAGTGTCTTTTAGAAGTCAGAAAATTCGATTGCCAGTTTCTTATTTTTTACTCAAAGAAAGATAAAGCTACTAGTAATTTTAAGATTGATAATAAAAATAATATATTAGAAGATTAAGACATATTTAAAAGGCAGTAAACTAGAGTTGGATGTGATGTGGAATTGCATATTAGGGCATCCATACGTCAAAGAGATATATGGTGTAATGGTTAGCACAATAATTTTATTTGCCAAAGGTCACGGGTTCACAGCTTGGTGATTATTATATTAGCCAATTTTTTTAAATCTTTTGTTATGCCGTCCGAAGAGACGTAAATGCTGATACCCATTCTGGGAGGTGTCAGATACTCGTTAAAGATCTTTTTTTTAATTATACATGGATTGGCAACATTTAGGACTCCCACTGTAGCATCGTCCGATTAGCCATAGTAGCATAAAATGGCGTTGAATGAATAAAAAAAAAAAATTTTTTTTTAAAATAAGGACTTTGCGGGTTCAGAGGAAGGATAAATACTACCAAAAGGCGGGGAACATCAATTTGTCTCACTAAACCCTTCAACGATCGAGGGAAGAAAAATTCAAGGATAGGGAAGTGAAAAATGCGAGTGACTTGTTATGATTGAAGAAAAGAGGCTAGAGACAGTCCTAGTTATACATAATAATGGAGTCCCAGGCTACATCAATCAATAGGCCGTGTGAGAGCCCCCTGCCAAAACTTGCCCAATCTCTGCTCCAAGTCCCCTCAGGCTAAGCCTCTTAAGGGGCTACTTGTTAAACTTGTTAATGGTCTTATCATTTTGTCAAATCTAATGATTCTGAATGGCTTTCCGCTAGTTAGAAAAGGTAATATTAGAAATTCTAAAAACAATGAATTGTCAAAGAAATTATTATATGAATAAATAATAAATATAATTTCTAACCCGAAATTATAACGCATAAAGAAACCGTCAGTATGAGGATAATGAAATATAATCAGAGATATGGAAGAGAAAGAAAATACGGTGGAAACAAACGTATTCATAGTAGATCAGTCGTAAAAAAAAAGAAATAATGTTAATAAAAAAAATATTCACTATAAAATCAATAAGTAGTATATATATACCTCAAACCATACTCAAAATGCTAGCTCTCAGACAAAAACCTGTAGTATGCACATTTGTAGACTTCAAAAAAGCATGCGATTCAGTACACAGGCCCTCACTATTCCAAATATTAGGAAAAGAGGGGATTAGATTCCAAAACACTGGAAATCATTTTAAAAAAACTGATTGGAACGATACCTAAAGTAAAATTTATGGGGGAAATCTCAGAACCCTTCGATATTCAAACAGGTGTGATACAAGGTGATGGACTCTCTCATTTTCTGTTCAACGTAGTTCTAGACAAAGTTATGGAAGAATGGGAGAAAGAACTAAGGAAATGTGAGGTTTGGAAGCCAATCTGACTGGGAGTTGCCGGAAACAACCTCTACATACCATATTTTGCATTCGCAGACGACCTGGTGATACTAACAGATAATGAGCCAGACTGCAGTCAAACAGCTGGAAGTACTCAAAGAGTGTGTGGAAAAAGTAGGGTTTCAAATTTCATTTGAGAAAACTGAATTCTTTTTTTCAAAAACAGAAATTACAAGCTTGAAAACAAAATATGGTAAAATCAGCAGGGTCCCATCCTTTAAATACCTCGGAGAATTCAAGGAACCGACAGGTATTCAAAAAGTCTCACAGCAACATTTCCTCCAATAAATTAAAAAAAGAATTAGGATTAACGCAAAACCTCTACAACAAAAAATCAATGTCAAGATGGGCAAAAAATCGACACTACTGTCATTAAACCAACAATCCACTACCCAAGTGAAGCACTAACCCTTAAGAGGGAACAATTTGAAGAAATCAAAAAGAAGAGAGAAAGACCATCAGGAAAATTCTGGGAGGAAGACAACCCCAAGGCGGTTTTAGGCTACAAACAATTAAAACAACAGAAAAGTATGTAAACATCGAAATTTATATCAAAAAAAGCGAATGAAATTCTTTGGTCATCTCAGCCGACTACCAGAAAAACTATTGACGAAAAGAATAATAAATTATGTAACTTCACTTAAGAATTCCACACCCTAGTTAGATGAAATTCGAAAGGACCTCAAAAATGCAAATGTAAGACCAGCCGACATTTTAGAAAGAGTCACCTTCAGACGCAAAGTCGACAAATGGGAAGTTGTATCAGAGCAACCAAAACAAAAACAGTACAGACCAAAGTGGTCGGAAGAGCGTAAACAAGCCTTTGCGGAAAGAATCAAACCCTATTGGAAGAGCAAGAAGAACCCAAAGAAAAATGGATCGAGTTACTTGCTTAATGTCTTCCATTACTATATAATCAATTATTTTAATTTGTCTAGATTTTAGCATTGAAAATATACTGCGCGAAAATGAATAGGAATATTCCTAATTTTGTAGTATATACTTTTAAGCATTTATACTATTATATATTTAATAACTACAGCAATATTTAAAGTAGTAAAATTTATAACAAATATTAATGCTTTTTATAATAAAAATAATATAAAAGGCTTGGCAAAGTAAGTAAAAAAAAAAAAGTGGTATCCCTATTCACTTTTGGGCAGTTTATACAAGAAAATCTAAATTCTGAAAAGAACAGAAATTACCATTTATTTTTATATTTAATTTAGGTAGGGAAATCATAATATCTGGTGGGAAAAGAAAAAAAAGAAATGATTTACCTCTGGTTTAAAAATATTTAAGAAATAAATATAAAAACTTATATATTAAATTTATAGAAAAGTAAACAATTTTTTAGAAAACATGCTTATGACAATTAATAAATACCTTGAGCATCAACTCTTAGTACATACCCTACTTCTTAGGACAGTTCAAAATAAAATTATTTTGTTTTTCCTGTATTTATTATACTAGGCCGATTAAGATATTTTTATGCTATAAAATTTAAAAATATCTAAAATGCCTCTGATATTTCAAGATTTCTTAGTGAATTATATAGCTACATACTATAATAAAAAAAATAAAATTATCATAAGTCATGGTTTCGGGCCCCACGTTGAGAGTACTTTATTGAAGATTACCTATGATGTTGTGGTCAGCATTAAAACATTCTATTATAAAAGGGAATAAACAAACCTAGGTTATTCCGTCCCTCGGAAGGGGGCTTTATTAAATGGGAGCCCCGAGCATATAGGATATCAGGAACTCATGAAGCATCATTGTTCTAATTATACCTGGTTTGGAAAAATTGAAGACTCCCACTGTAGCTTCGCCCGATAAGCCATATCAGCTTAAAGTGACGTTAAATGAATAAACAATTATGAGCGGTTTGAAAAGGAGCGAGAATAGAATATTAATAAAATGCGTGTGTAAAGTTCATGATTGGATTTCGAGTATGCATGACAATTGAAATCTATACTCGAAAATAAAATTAACAAGGATTAAGTTAAATCAACCAAATATTGGAAAGTGAATCAATCGGTCCATCTCACAACTACAGTGAGCCTGATATTATTTTTGACATATAAACCTGTACCACTACTACCCATGAAGGGTCTGGGGTTCAATACATGGTAGAGACTGTACTGTTTCATGGACTACGCTTCTACAAGGAGGAGACTTGTCCTAGGTCACGCTCAACCGCCAGATTTTTCCCCCTTATTTTGGGTGCCCTATTTTTCTAATATTTTATAGAGGGTGGGTGGGCCCCAGGACGGTTCTAGATCCTATATGATCCATCTTCCGCAGCAAACACACTAAATAAAAATCATGACATGCAGCGGGATTTGAACCAGGATTTCCGGCATGGCAACTCAGTACTCAACCACTGCGTTTGAGTACAAACTCAGTACACAACGAAAATCATTGTTCGTTATCAAACACTGTGCATGTGCATTTTTATATACTTACACTTTCAGAGTCGATCAATAAAGAAGTAATTAGTAAACCTTCACCACATAGTTATTTTTTCCATTTTTCATTCTAATTTTCTTTTGATTCAAGTAATTTACGGATAATATGTTGAATTTCGTTTGAATTCTCATTGGTACAAGCAATTATTAAGGTATAAGTAAGTACATTATGTAATTGTGTTTTAAACAAAGTTACAATATAAATTAAAATATAGTAATAAGCGGTCCCTCCCCTTTTGTTTGTATAAAAACCCAGCGGACCGTGTAAGTACCTTTTGTTTGGATAAAAACCGCCTTAAGCGGACTCAGATCGTGTTAAAAGTTAGCATACCCTAGGGTAAATGAAGGATGTATCATATTTTGTATATATTTGTATTTTTATTGTAATTCCATTACATTATTGACTAAAGGAGGATACGAAAAAAAATACAATACATTAAAAAACCCTAATTAATTAATTAAAAATACATGAACATTACCACTGTATATTCAAATAAAAAAAACTCTATCGTTACAAACTATGAAGTATCTAGTTCTGTCAGTACATGGTTGAGAATGTACTGTTTCTAAGCCAACGGTTGTGGAGAGAAGTGATTCGAACGTATTTTTTTTTTAATTAGATGAAATTGAAATTAAAATATTTTTAAAAATCATGTTTATTCATTCATCAATTAATGACGAAATCGTCAAGCTTATTCTGAAATATAGGTTCGTAAACAAAAATATTTTAGCACTACCATAATGGAATATAGTTGTTGGAATTTGATAACATTGACGTACAACAGTCTTGGAACAAACAAGCCAAACCTCTCAACATTTTCAGAAAAAACGAAATAGGATTTTTGGTAATGTTCTGGCCGGCTATATAGAGAACACAGGACTAATTCGCTCTTAAGACAACTCAGCTAAATATACTTACCATAATAGCAGCGGTGAAACTTCTTTAATGGACATGCGACTTTTTGCCCTGATACATACATGTCATGTTACAATCACAAGACTTCATTAAAAATCTCTAGAGAGAATTCCGCTTACTTAAAGCTGTCCAAAACACTTAACTTTCTTTATGAGACTATAACAGACAGTCAGGTTCGAAATGAGTGCCACTTTTATGAATCATTATTCATATTTAACTTAATGTTGTTTGTCAGTGGAAAGATTTAGATTTAACTAAAATCATTTTACCGGTGGAAATATCATTTAATATTGTTAATGGCTCTGAGAGGCAAAATATATACTTATGTTAAAAAAAATATTTTAGATCGAAGCTGCTTTCAACCTTGATGTACAAAAACACAAATTATGCTATTTCAAATTAAAAAATGCAGTAATTCTTTCATGTTCTTGTCAGCATTAATAATAATAATAAAGACTTTATTTATTCTGGGACAAGTCCCTTTAGAATAACAATACAGAAATAGTGTAAAAACTAATAGGGCTTAGCAAACACGGCTCAATGCTGATAAAACTTTCGTCTACGAATAACTATCCAAATACAAATAAGCCAGATCACTTCAAACGCTATTCTCCCACCTACGCCTTGGTCTAAACCTAAGATTTTTACCAGCCTCCAAAGCGCTATTTATTTTTTTAGGAATTATTTCGTTACTCAACCAAACAAATTTCCATTCCCTTTCTTAATCTTCGCGACGCTAACAATTCATTAATATCAACCGGGTCATGTCAAAATTACTGTTATTTAAATAGTTTCTTTTAATCTATTGGTGGAAAACTTTTAAAATTTTTTTCATTTAGTTCACATAGAACTAACGGTATAAGCTTTGTAGACAGATTAAACTTCATTTTTTTTTTTAAATCAAACAGAAACATTTAATTGTATCTGAAAATGTTAGCCAATTTGATTTTTCATAAATCATAAATCCGTTTCCTGCGATGTCTTCCAAACCTTGGTAAATCCATGGGATTCTCGGTTGGCCTATTCTTCTCTCCTTCCACGAATTTAAGTATTAATAAGGTATTTTACAACCAAGGTTTGACTTCAGATTTCCTCTTACCGGTTAGTCCGCTAATTGGTTAATCCACCCACGAAAGCTCTTCTTCTTCATCTAACTCCTGTGTGCCGCTAAGCGTGGAAATGACGTCTGGATCCACCGAGCCCATTGGTCTCTGTCCCTTTCAATTCTTCTCATCTCCGGAATTGTGAGTCCTCTTGCTGCACCCAGTTTCCCAATGTAGTCGGAGTACATAGATCTGGGTCTAACACGAGGGCGTCTTCCTTACTGTCTAGCTACAAAAAACCACCTGGCCTTTCGGGTATCACTCATTCTGCAGACATGCCAAATCCATTTCCATTGCCGCTCTTTTAGGGTGTCCCGCACTGATCTTACTCCCAAATCCTCGCGAATCCTGTCATTTCTTATACAGTCTCTCCTGGTCCTGTCAACTATCCTTCGGAGGAATCTCATTTCAGCTGCTGCCATCCTGCTTACATCTTTATTGAGGGTTGTCCAACATTCAGATCCATACAAAAACACTGGAAGGAAACCCGATTTAAATATCCTAATTTTGGCATCTCCGCTTACTTCATGTTTTCCGATGATAGCTTTGGATATCTGGTAGTAGAGTCCATTGGCCTTCATCACCCGATTTAGAACCTTCTGGTCTATTTTACCATCTTTTCTCATGACTGTCCCTAGATATGTGTAGGTGTTTGTCATTTCTAGAGGTTCGCCATCATATAATATCCTTGGTTCCAGGCTGTCCCTTCCTACGCACATAATTTTGCTTTTATCTGGATTTATGTGCAATCCTCTTAGTTTGAGTTCCTCATGCCATTCATTTAGTGATGTCTGGAGAGCTTCCTGAGAGTCCGCAATCAGTAATGTGTCGTCTGCATATATCATAGCCTGAGCAAGCACTGGTGTTAGAATCCAGTATCCCAGCACAGCTTTTGGAGTTCTCATTTTACATACCTTCCATACCTCATCCATGAGAAGGACAAAAAGCAAAGGACTAACGCTGTCCCCCTACTTTACTTCTTTATAGAAGTGAAAAGTTTAGGATGTCTTACCATTGAGCCTCACCCACGAAAGCTCGCATGAGGTAAATCGTTTAATGGGCAGAAATAACTGTCAATTATTTTTACAATGAAATTATACTGAATTAGTTCTGAACTCCGTTCTTGGTGGGATTGAAGGAGATAGAGGGAGAAAGAGGAGTTTAATATACTTGGAACGCAGATAATATATTAAAAATTTTCATTGAGTAGAAGATTCTTGTACCAATTCAAATTCATTGAGTAAGATCAATAGATTAATAAGGATTCGAGGAATTGTATATATTAGGTAGTGAGTGAGCTGTCGATTTGTCAACGAGAATTGTGAAGGAGACTTGCGCTGATATGTCAGCCTGATGAGGATGAAGAAATGAATATCAGTCGACGTATACAAAGCGCCCACCTGACGCCAGTTAATAAGTTCGGAGAATTAGTCGGTAATTACCTAGCACATCAAGAATCACCTGATGTATTTTTGTTTAATGAATAGGAAATCTTGTGTTATAGGGACGATTAAAGCAATAATAGAGGATGTTCATCAATAAATGTCGACTTTTGTTTATTGTTCGGCCTCCTTATGTCACATAAATGGTGAACTATAACGGTATTAGGCATATGCCGTGTACATATTGATCAAATCATAATAATTTGTTATGCCGGTTGCGAAACAAGACAAGTAAAAGAAGGCCAAATCACCAACTAGTAAACCTCTCAGTTCTATGAAGAGATATCAACTACTCCATCATGCAACTATCTTCATTGTATCACCCTCGTTCTTTGTCATTATCAATAATTTCTTCAAATAGGGGTGCCCTTATTTAGACCAAACTTCCTCGCAAATAAAGACCCTTACTTTTCCAGCCCCGTGCAAAAAAAGGTTTTTATATTTATATGGGATGGCAACTATATAATGAGAATTAGCCATATCCGATCGAAATGAATAGGCTTAATTTGTAAAAGCAAATTAGGCAGATTGGTTGTTTGTTGATAAAAATATAGACTTAAACGAAAATAAGTCTTTATTGATTAACAAATTTAAATTTTACAAGTCGTATCAGGCTACTACAACACTTACTAGACACAAGCTCTAAGCTCTCAGTTAATTACAAAAGAATCACATACATGACAATTATAAGACCTATTGGACTATTTGGGGGTCCACTAAGCCATAGAACTCCTCACGTATCCAATCCTTACAATCCAAAATCCTTAATGGTCCTAACTTTATTACGAATAAAGTCATCCTTAAATTTAAAAAAAAGTAAAGAATGAAGATGGTCTCGTGACCTTTTAAGTTGAGCTTGTTCTTAGAATGCTATCAGTGGGTGGTTTCTCTACTTTCCTTTATCTTATGCAATTGTGTATCATTGATTCTATTTATTTGTTTTATAGTAATACAGTTGTAAATTTCAATAAATAATTTTTTTAAATAATAATAATTGGCTCCATAAATAAACCTACTATTTTTCTACTCCAGATCACTGTTAGAAAAAAAAAATCATGAAATAATAGTATACGTTACGGATTCTTCAGGAAAAAAGAAGAAGGGATATAAGGAAGTCAAATAATAGGATAATAATAATACGAACTAAATATCAAATCTCGATATCAGAACAGAAAGCTATCCCCAGATATAAAAAAAAATCATAAAAACTCTCTAGGACGTTTTGGAGACTTTTCGTGAAGGTGGATGGGAGACAGCCAGGAAAAATATAGAGGAAAAGGGAGTGAGACTAAACTTTGCAAAGAAAGAAAGGAACGGATCGGAAGAAAAAAAAAATAGAAACTAGATGAACCTCATCCAAGCTGTATGATATAGCATTTCGTGTTAAGAAAAGGTTTGATTATGTTTGAATTCTGAATGTGTGTTTGATATTCTTCCATTACCACAATTAACAGCCAGCAAAACTCAAGAACTATGTGTAATATCCAATTTGAAGGAAAAAGTTAAGACGAAGAAGTTTTATGAGAAGAATGGGTTGAATGTTTGAGTAACCTCAGTTTCATATTTCTAAAAGAGATAAAAACAAAAGGAAACGGGTGAAAGGAACCTTCTAAATGAGCATCCACAAAAAGATAATGAGGACTTTAAATGAAAAAGATTTCAATATCGTTCTTCCTTTCAGAAAACAATTAGGAAAACATTAATTTCCAAGTACCCCTCAACCAAACACTTTCACCAGCCGCGTTATTTACCTTTCCCTATAATTACAAAAGTCTTCTAAAGTTAATGACTTGTGAGAAATATTTTAAATTTTACCCTGCCACCTTAGAGTGGTAGATATAATGATTAAATGGTATCTAATAAACAATATTGTATAATGTAAAAAACGAAAAAATGGTTATGAAATAACCGTGAAGAACAATTGAGGTGATTTATAAATCTTGATCCGATTATGAGAATCAATCAATCAACTTTTTGATTATTTTTAACTTATTAACAGGTTTGTCAGTAAGTTAGCTAAAAACATATTCCGCTAGTAGTCAACTTTAGAATTATTTTAATTTTCAAACCTTATTCTTGTTTAATACTTATTTAATCACAGCAAATTAAATATAATATAATTTTATACAAAAAAAAAACCCTGTAACACTACAATTCGTGGACGGGTCTGGGATTCAGTACTAGGTAGAGACTGTACAGTTTCATGGACAACGGATCTGCAAGGAAGTGACTTGTACTAGATCACACTCAACTGCCAGATTCCCCCCCTTATTTTGTGTACCCTATTTTTATAACATTTTATAGTGTCTGGGTGAGCCCCAGGAGGGTCCTACTTCCCATATGATCCACCTCCAGCTGCAAACGGACTAAATAAAATTCTTGCCTGCAGCGGGATTTGAACCAGGATTTCCGGCATGGCAACGCTAGTGCTAATCTTATACAAACACATAAAAAAATATATGTAAATCCAAAACAAAAGGTTAAGCCCGAATTTCATAATTCACGAAACGTTTTAGGTTTTATTAATGTTCATCAGGTAAAATTATAAAGTAATATTTAATAGTAACACTAAAACATAGAATAGTAACGGTATGTTGCGATATTGTTGTGATCGGTCAGGTCAAGCTTGTAAGCTTAATGCAAATCATGTTATGCATCAATTTGAATGCATTAATCGATCTACCATCATTTTTTCATACATTTGGATTATATATGCAGCTTTGGCAATACCAGGGATTGTTGGTTGACTAGAAGAATCTATACTAACCAATCTACTATACTAAAACTCGTAAGGATTTCAAGTTATTTTAAAATGGCTACACTCTATGCATGACATCATTCTAATTAGCTATAAAACCTTGTAACTCCCCATTTGTTTAGGGCTTTTTTGTTGTATTTTTTTTATATTACATCCACGAAATTGAGATACAATGTTTTATAATACGGACGACGTTGTTCGTAAACGCTCCGACAACGAACGAGTATTTTAAAATTTAAAAGGTACCTAATTTTTTTTCTTAACACCGAGCGTTTATTAATAAATATATACGACATGGACAACCCATGACTTGTAAGCCAATTAAGGCATACTGAGTGGCTCGAAGAGTAATCCCGGGTAAAATTAAATCTGTATGTTAACGCGCACGAATATCATTGAATACATATAGGTACAATTACCAAGAGGAGTTTAACACGATTCCTGCCACTTTTTTTACCATCCTATGGAATCAAACTAACAGAATATTATCTTCTGTTTATAAAATATGTCTATAACTAAATATGATTATTATACAGTATTAAAAAAAAACAAGTAATACAATAACAAAGCTAAAACCAAGTCCTTAGTAATTCTAATAACAAACTTAAAACTGATTAAATGTTAAAAAAGGTCAAATTACTAATTTTAATTGTTAATGTTCGTACATTACATTCATGTAATGTGTATAAAACTCCTATTTATTTTTTTTCACATTACTTTAATAAATCTCATTACTTTAAATAATTTCAATTACACAATATAGTCACACTAACCTAAATATTATCCCCTCAAATGCAAAATATTCCAGTGTTAAGTTTAAAATAGCACGAAGCAAAACCAAGGGAAAGTATATTATAAAGTTAGCAGACTCATTTTAAATTTGAGTATCTGTAATTTTCTTTCCAAGGTAAGCTACCATCAAATTTTCTGAACTATAGATCTCCCTTTGACTTATGATAAAAATTACTTATCTACAGCACTACACAATAGTTATTCGGGCATATGGAGCAGAACTTAGGGGTTCAGGAAAACGCGTCCGTGTACACTCTCTGATACCTGGACTACCTATGAGAAGATTAAAAAGACAATGGCCAGCTCAGATGCAATGAATGATTTCAAAAATGTCATATTCCTACAAACAAACGCCTCGGAGGATTGTCAGGAATTTAAGAAGTAGCTAGGTTTGAAACGGGTGGTTTTGAGTTGGAATAATGTATTTCATAAAAAGGTTGATATCGGATTCGGGCCAAATCAGAAACAAAGGGGACACTGTGGTGGAGTAGAAAAATAGTAAGTTTATTTATGAAGACAATTATTACTGTTTTAAAACATGTATTTATTGAAACTTACAACTATATTACTATAATACAACTAAATAGAATCAATGATACACAATGGCATAAGATAAAGGCAAGTAGAGAAACCACCTACTGATACCATTCAAAGAACAAACTCAACTTAAAAGGTCACAATGCCATCTTCATTCTTTACTTTTTTTTTTTTGAAATTGAAAACTGTATTAAATAATGCAACAATATTATAATATGAATGATATACTATCTCAAGTTACTAGAAGCAAGTAAGGAAACTATCCACTCAAATAACAGATCAATTTTAGAAGGTAACAAGGCCATCTTCTGTCAAAAGATGTCTGGGAGAATTACCGGGAATCGAAGAAGTAGCTAAATTTGAAACTAGTGGGTTTGATTGGGATTAAAGTCAGCCACGAAAGGAATAGTATAGGCTTCGGACCAAAAAAGCAGCAAATGGGACATTGAGGTCATTAAGGATGACTTTATTTGTAATAAAGTAAGGACCATTAAGGATTTTGGATTGTAAGGATTGGATAAGTGAGGAATTCGATGGCTTAGTGAAGGCCCAAAGCTCTACTCCGTAAGTCCAAATAGGTCTTATATTAGTCTTTTGTAATAAATTGGGAGCTTAGAGCGTTCGTCTAGTAAGTGTTGCAGTAGCCTGAAAGGGCGAGCAGTTTCTTACAGTCTAATCTGCGGATTCCAAATAATAATAATAAATAACGTTTCACTAAAAACTATTAAAAAAACGCTTACACAATTTTTTTTTAAAACACTAGAACGTTCCCTAAAAATGTCTTCTAATATTCAGAGGTTTAGCATAATTAAACATTTAAAAAACTGTAAGACTCATTCTTATCCAATCGTCCCAGAAAGCCAAGGAGCCAAGAGGAACAATGAAGCCACCAAGCGAAAAATATAAATCCTCTCATTAATTGAATCCGGAGGGAATCGAATCCAGAAGTCTTTGCCAGGGAGGGAAAAGTAAAATGATTTGTTGAGGGTAAAATGTTGGTTGCAGTGGAGAGGGAGTTTTAATTCAGGGCCGGATTGTAAGTTAAGAGGGAGGAGATCCCTTTCTTTAACCTGCTCAATAGGGCCCCATCGGATCTATATATTTAAAAGCCTTCCTCGGAGCCCGCGGAGCGATTCATCACGCCCCGCGTCCGAGTTCACACGCTGCCTCCTAGAGGTCGCGGATAAAATTATGATATACCGCCCTTACCTAACGCCTCCCTGCTCTTTGTTACCGCAGCTTCCACTCCTTTAACCTGTGTGGTTTCCCGCATCATCTTGACAAGGATCTTTGATATATTAATACAGAAAAAAAAACTTTTATTTACTCTTTAACCAGCGAATAGATCTATTTTCATTACTTAAGACTTAGTTATCGTATATGAATACTCAATTAAAGTCTACACTTAGAGTGCTGCCAATGGGTAGTGCCTCTACACGTCCTTTCATGCATTTATTTATTCATACAGCCTTTGTACTAGATGTATATATTACAGTTGTACAATTCAATAAAATAATTTAAAAAAAAAAAAAAAGTCTACAGTAAATTATTCCAATCGTACATGGTGAATCAGTCAAATATAATTCTCGTCATGTTACCAAAGATAAGCCACGAAAAGAATAAACAGCTTATGTAAAGACAAATTAAATAAGGAGTCATGACAGGACTGCCGACAGAAGTGAAAACTCAAATCCTGGGAGTAACTAACGCCTGACGCTTAGACTAGGTGTCGCCGGTCTCGCGCGAAACGTCATGAGCATGACGAGCATGTTGGTAACGCAAACCATGAGTTTTTCCTCACCCAAAAGTCAATAAACGCGGCTAAAGAAGTTTTCGCTTTATAAAAACCTGCAAAAATACAACTCACAAAGGATTTTGGCACTAGATCCTTAATACTAGTTTGGCCCAGTTAAATGATGCACTCCATGTATAACTAAAGAACAAATATTTATAAATAAAATAGTTTGCGAGAGATGAATTCACCGGAGGTTCTATAAAATTCAGGTAATTGTTTGACCAATATCCTGGAGAGAGCGAAGGGAAAAGTAAGATAAAGAGAGTGGTAGAGGAGAGATGGAAGAAAATGAAATAGAGACAGCTACTCGAGGGATCAGCGTCTTATCTCGGCCTCGTGTGTGCAGCTAACTTCCTTCCCCTTCTACTAAAATATGAATCCGTCTTCTTGTCAAGGCTGAAAGAGCCTGCGTTTCTTTTATGAAATGAAAATAAACTAAATAAGAAGAAAAGGAAGAGAACCAAGGTATCCAATTTAGTAGAATAAAGCTCTGCTAGATCCTAGGTATAAGATATGTAAGAAATGAAGCACAAAAAGATTATAAATAATGAACAGCACAATGGAAATAGCTATACTTATATAATTAAATATATTACGGAATTAATTAAAATTAAAGAGGGAAAATATCTCAAACCTAAACCAAAACAGTTTGTGGTGGTCTTCGTTGATTTCAAGAAGGCGTATGGCTGTATTAATCGATTCACCCTGTAGGAAATTCTGAAAGAATTTTGGATAAGACAATAAAACAAGAGTAGTCATCCAGAAGACACTAAACAATAATACATCGAAAGTTAAGTTCAGGGAAGAAATATCTGGCGCCTTTAAAATCAGAACTGGAGTGAGACAAGGAAGGCAAGTGGCGTAAAGAAATGATCAGAAAAGAAGTTGAAAATGGGGTTAGGTTGGGCTGCCTAGCCTTCGAAGATGACTTTGCGATTTTTGACTCCCTAGACAGAAATTGCAGATTGCAGATCAATGAACCCAGATATAAGCAGCAAAAGCAGGTCTCAAGATTTCCTTTGAGAAAACGAAGTTACTACAGTTACTAACATCAAGCAGGTGTTTCCGGTTTTTTTTATAGATAAACAAGATTGGATTGAATCAGAAATAAAGTAATTCGACAGAAGATGAATGAATGCATGGCCATGAGAAAAGAATGTCGGACTAATTTTGGCCAAATGAAGTCCTGGATTGGGTTCTATCAGGGAGTAGAGGATGCGGATGGCCCAGAAACATGTACAATAGAAACAGGAGCATGTACCACCATATTCTTCGAATTCCATGGACCAACCTATTTAACCAACAGAGAAGTGCTAAATCGGGTCGGAAAAGGTCAAGAAATCGCATACACTCGCATCAAAAAGCTGATATTAGAATACCTTCGCCAAATGATCCAAATATCGTCTACAGGAGCTGAAAATGCAGGAAAAGATTGATAGTAGGAAGGGATCAAAAATGAGGAGACACTCCTGGCTACATAATTTAAGGGCCATATCTCACAACTGTTCAATTATTTAGAAGTGCCGCAAACAATACTAAGATTGCCATGTTAATAACCAACCTCGATAACGAATAATGCACGGAGAGACGAAGATAGCTAATTTCAATTACGGCTTGATATAATTAATTTTTAATCTAGGTTATATTTTTCACAGTTTCATATTATATTGCATTGTGCTATTTTTCACAAAACGTTGATCAGTTTTATTTTTAAAGTTGGTTCGTCTTACAACTAATGTGTGCAACTAATCTTACAAGAACTGCTCCAAACTAAGACGCAGAACGACCATAAGTGTCAAATATTTGTAGGAATTTTGGTGATGAGATGTGAAGCTAGAACATTTTTCGGATCTAAACTCCACCGTTTTGAAATGAAAATATGGAGTACAGTTTTTACACCGTACTCGAATAGGATTAATAGTAACAAATTCTGGATTATATAAAAAAGGTTCCAGTCATTGCCGTGTAATATTTTATAATTTCACCCTTGACCATGTCTGAGGACAATATTTATTTTTTTGAAAGGGGCTTTACAATACACGACCCATACAACTTTGAAATCTTATGAATGGTTTATGAATTCTATGAAACTTTTTTATGTAAGGGAGAGGGTTACTTCATCCATTGGGAATTTTAACGTTTTCTTAGATGTTTTAGAAATTCTGAATGTTTTGAACCATATTATACAATAAAACGAAGAAGTAAACATGATCGATTGTAGTGCATAATTCTTAGTTACGTAGCTTAGAATATTCAAAATTGAAAAAAACATTTAAGATAAATAAACTCCGTGTAATGTAAAATTGTATAACTCACATTTTTCACTTTCCACCGTAACCGCGCTACATTAAATCTGCAATTGAGATAATGGATTCATAAATAATTGATTCAAGTACATTAACTCGCTACTATACGAGTAGAACACTAGAATTGAAAAGGCACTTCAACATAATGCAATGTTAAATGTAACAGGATTAACAAATTTAACAAAATTAAAGATGTATAATACCCTTAACTATTGATAAATCTTACCGATTAAACTAATAATTCAAGCTTATTATTTAAAGCGTTTTTTTATTTTTGTGATGTTTTTTTATCTTATGTTTTTGCCCTTTCGCTGTAAAAGCGTTATGTAAAAGAACGAAATGCGGTAATGGATTTATAAACAATTCGGCAGAATACATTAGCTCCTAAAACCGGACACGATAATGTCTAACAAGTTAGAATGAAACAGCACTTCAAAACAGTGTATACCGATTGTAGGTCCTATAATTATAGCATTTCATTTTTATATAATAAACTGTTTAATAAATATTGATTATAGCAGCCGATGTATGGAATAGATTAATTTAAATGACTCTAGCAATATATTCGATTGTTTTTTTAATTGATCCACCCAGCTGGATTCTTAACCTTCTGATGAGGCATCTTACTATACCTTGCCAGGAGGTAGTCAGGCCACTCTGACTACCTCCTGGATTTCTGGTCGGTTTCTATTCTCCAATTTAAATCTTGACTGTAATAGTGAAAAGTATGTTTAGCACATGTGTGGTTTCGGTATTACAATGTTCGTTTTTATCTAGGTGGCACCTTTATGGCAGATAGATAGATCAGAGTCAGGATGGAAGTAAGTATGATGATGATGTTTGAACAATAACGGCCTATGTTCCTTTCAACTAAAGACATTCTGGAATACAGAAAATGAATATATACATATATATATATATATATATATATATATATATATATATATATATATATATATATATATATATATATATATATATATATAACCGCTCACATCAAAGAACAATTTTTTCTTTTTAAATAATTTCCCAGTGAATAAACAAAACATTAATTTGAAAGAATGGTATTAATTTTGAAATGATTTTTTAACAAAAGAATGTAACTAAAAAAAGGTAAAAAGGCTAAAAGAGAAATAGTATTTTTAGAGTTTATAAAGAAATATCAATTAGAATGCAATTGGAAAACTCTGTTTGAGTTTTTAGCTTATGAAGTAAGCATAATATAAATGCTTGAAAATATATATCTTAATATATAAAAATCTCATGTCACAATGTTTGTCCGGGCTAATATCCGAAACTACTGATTTTAATCCAATTTCGCACAGATATGTAACATTGTCCAACTTTAAATACAGGCTATATTTCTTTTAGATTAATGAAAGCATTATTTTAATTTCAAAATTATATTTTTTTCTACCCACGATGCTACAATTTATTTTAAACGTGTTCATTTATTTGAGTTTATTCATGCATGATATACGTATATTCGTTATAGAAGCGTTTGTTTACTTTTTAAAATATAATATTAATTAATTTATAGTCATGGTGCTGTGTAATTAATAGTTATTAATCAATTAATTAAAATAGAACTATGAAAGATATGAACAACAATGACAACCGATTCGGTGGTGCTGTTCCATTTCTATGTAGTGATTTCCGACAGACATTGCCAGTCATTCTTCGCTCTACTTTTTCCGATGAGATTGACGCATGTTTAAGCAATCGTTTTCATGGAGAAATGTCGAAATACTTTTTTTGACCATAAACATGCAAGTACAATTACAAAATGATCCATCAGCACAAATATTTTCAAAACTGAATATTGGAATTAGTGAAATAGAAATGCATTCAAACATAAAATCCATCAAATTTCCAGAAAATTTCAGCACAGTTTTTCAGAGAAAAAATGAATTAATTAGGAGTGTCTTCCCGGATGTACTAAATAATTACTTGGACCATAATTGGCTCAGTAATCGTGTTATTTTAGCAGCGAAAAATACTGATTTTAACGAAATTATCTTTCAAAAACAAGAGTTTTTACCATGTGACCTAATGTCCTTTTAATAAATCGATACTATTGTTGATGAAAACCAAGCCGTAAATTATCCAACTGAATTTTTAAATTCTCACGATATACCATACACGATCAAGAATCCCACCACACAATCTTCGGTTGAAGATCGGTTCACTTATTATTATTCTCCGTAATTTGTATCCACCTAAATTAAGCCATGGTACACGTTCGGTCACCAAAAATATCACCGGAAATGTTATTGAAGCAGCTATGTTGAATCTTCAATCGTCCTGTTGCCACGTATTCCAACGATACCATCAGAACCCATAATACCGTTCAAAAGACTTCAATTTGCAATAAGCTTGGCTTTTCCTATGAACATGAACAAGTTTCAAGGCCAGAAAATGTCCATTTGCGGTTTGGACCTAGAAAATCCATGTTTCTCCCATGGGAAATTAAATGTTGGATACTCACGAGTTAGTAAACCATCTGATCTATTTGTATTAGCAAAGGACAGATTAACAAAAAATATTGTGCATCGATTAGCGCTCAATTAAATTGAAATGAATAGTTATAATTTAAAATAATATTATTAGCCATAATTAAAAATCAACCATGATATACCTCATTCATTAAACGAATGTTTATATTTTATCAGTTAACAATTATATGTATTATTTATGTATTATATACTATACTTAGATATAAGATGAAACAATTTAAAATCAAAAATCTATTTTATTTTTTTTTTCATTAATTCATTGTTTCTTTGAAATTCAAATTACAACGTAATATTTTTTAAAACTTATATAATAGCCACAGCAACGCGTGCCCGGTTCAGCTAGTATTATTGTATTTTTGAACAGGTGTACGCAAAGGTTTTTCCATGCAGGTTGTAGCTACCAATCTCTATTGTTGCTCTGCCCTATTATCACTGTAAGTAAATTAAGACTTCTTTAGGGAGATATTATAGTTAAACACGTTGATTTAATTTCATTATTTCTTAACTTTCATGGATTACAATTCTTGTTACAATAATAGGTGTACAGTAGTAAACAAATTACTTCATGATTGTTACACTCCTTCATATTCCAACTTTGATGAAGATACGACAGCACCTAAATTATACCATTCCCACCGAAAGACATCAATTCCTCAACTTCCGGAGATGACATAGCCCCAGGAAACCCGGAGATGGAAGAAAGGAGGGTACTAACCGAGGCTGATGCGGGAAAGGAGAAGGTTAGAGCTCTGTCCGAGGATCAGCGGCGAGATCCAATTTAGCACCGGCCCATCTCTCTATTAGCTTCCCTCCTAATTTAATTAAATATAAACCAGGCCCTCTCTCTTCGTCTTTTAGGGATAAACCCTTGAGGGCCGGCCTCGCCTCCTCTTTCATAATTCACCTATAGGCCGCCTCCGGGAAACTAGACATCTCCCCGTCATAATATAGAATTACAAATGAGAATCCCCACCACGGATTATTCAGGATTTACTGTTGTGACTGAGATTTAAGTAGATGGTAGCAATCTCGGGTTTCGTTGATGAGTTACAAGTAAAATGCGGAGACAAGATACAAATTTGTTATATAATAGAACAGTGGTTTTTCAATTAACGTAGGGCTCCCTTGAAAAACCTTTTCTTTTGTTTTCCTTTCTTTGCTAACCCAACGCCACTAATTTTAATTTTTACTTATTAGGCATGTTAATTACTAAATAAGGAAGATATACAATACAAAAAGTAGATCATATACAGTTCAATTTTCAAATTGACCATTTGTGAAATCAGAGTCGTGACAGGGGAATTATGGGGGGAGGAAGGGAATTCAATCAATTATTTCTCACAGCACTCCAACAAACAAAAAATTAACGTTGCCAAAAACCATATCCACCAATGTATTTACTTATCATTTACCCAATACATACGAACTAACTCCCAACGGATCAAAAAAAAATATTAATTTCTAATAACATCATTTATAAGCTCTTATACCCTCTTCAAAATCACATTAATGTTATTTACCCCACTTTCAATTCACCACAACCGACTTCTAGCCCTTACCTTTACAGACCCCTTCCACATATTCCCATTCTATCCGACAATATTAACAAAGTTCTACGTCTTTTTTTTCCTAATCTTCGCCTTGGTTTTAAGCGATACAATAAACTGTCCCACCTGTTAACTTATTCACACAAATAACCTCCCCAACATATTCAACCGTATCCCTTGATCTGCCCTCAATTGTTCTTCCTCCTACATGGTGAAACGAAAAACCACTTACATAGAAGATTGACGCAACATACGACTTCTATCTCCTCCGAAAACCTAATTGCTCTTAACCATTCCTTTACTGTACCAATCCACTGTTCTTGTCACTATCCCCAATCGCAACAAAAGAACCATTGCAGAATCCATCTATATAAGCCTAGAACCAAACCCAGTCAACCTCAAAATTGACAAAAAAATTCATTTCCATGATCTATAGACACATCATAAACCTCATCAAAAAGAGTTAACTTTTCTCTTTCCGGTTTGAACTACGATATTACATTGCCCTTTTTTTCATATTTAACCCTATTTCTTTATATGTATTCATAAAAATGCAATATCCATTTCAATACATTATCCTTATTCATACATTAATACTTATTCGTATAATTATATTAATTACTTCATACCAAACCTACTAACTCCCTCCTTTCCTAACAGATTGCACCACTTACCCATACCCCACATTCAACCGTTAAATTTAAATAACATATTTCTTTGTTATTTATTTTTTATTGAGTTTTTTCTATATCACTGTCCCATTTGTTGCTGATTTGGCCCGAAACCGCTATCTATCCTTTCATAACAAACTTCATTTCCACTCAAACCCTCTGGTTTTAAACCTAGCTTCCTCTTCAATTCCCGATAATCCTCCGAGGCGTCTGAAAAGAAGATGGCCCCGTGACTTCTTAGTTGAACTTGTGATTTGAGTACTACCAGTGGGTAGTTTCTCTACTTGTAATTTTCACATGTCATTTTGTATCGCTTAGCCCATTTACTAGATGTATTTTTTTTTTTATACAGTTGTAAATATCAATAAATAAATTAAATTAAATTCTATATCACACAATTTTTACCAAGAATTTTCTCAACAACTTCTTCTTGGTTTAATTTGTTTTTTTATCTAGATCAACCCCCATCCATAACCTGCTTCCATTCTGTACGTCAGCCTTAACACTAGACCCAAACATAAGGTATGAGCTCTTTCTTATTTGTTGACATGTTAATAACTCTTTTTACTATCTTCTACCTTATTTTTCTATTCCAGTTTTATTGTTCCCTTTATTTTTCAACATCATTTGGTTATTCAATTTTTTATTTTATTAAAATTAAAAAATTTTTTTGTTTATGGTATTTAGTTAATTTATTTTTATGTTATATATCTATGAATATAGTCATTGGTAATAATCAGGTAATTATATTTTTTTATTTATAATTTTTTTTTTTATTTCCACTATGTTTCGTTACTAGGTTTTTCGCATACCCTTCATTCCCCCTTTGTATATTTCACCATCTCTAATAGATTAATTTATATTCTCTTCTTTATTACTAACTTGATAAGATAGATAAATAGTTTATAGTTTATATGTTATCAAAACTCATCATGTATTTTATTCATCGAAAGAGGAAAGAACGGATAATAGAATTGTTTTCAGCTAGTGGAGTTGATTCGGGCCAGCACAACTGGCCAATGCGGAGGAGGCCAATTGAGTACAATTCAATTCCGGACAGCCACTTGTGTCGTTTGCAATGGTAAGTGAAGATGCAAGCGAATTGCAGAGAGCCAAGACAAACTCAGCCAGGCCCCTAGAACTAAGTTAGCTGAGCCACCACACGGGGGAGGTAGACCACACCACATTAACGGCAGAAAGGAAGATGAGGCCGCAAAGGACCACCGCCATTTTAAACTAAAACCACTTTAACTTTCGGAATAAAACATGCGATTCAGTGGAATTTCAAATAATACAGTGCATTTAATTGTGTGACTATTTTGATTAATTGAGAGGTTTGGGATCAAAAGCAGCTTATTTTCACGTGGTTTTAGTCCAGTTCTGAAACAGTGGAGCTTTAGATTTTCTAGTTATCCGCCTTTGACCCTGAACATCTCGTGTATTTTATGACATTAGTTATATACTTAGCGAGAAGGTATAAAAATTAAAAGGGTCCGTCTGCGGCCTAGTGGTTAGCCTAACAACCTACTATGCCCAAGATCGCGTATTCCCAGCCCGGCAGGCGGCCTTAGGGTTTTTTTAAAGAGTGTAAAAACTTCTTAGTTATGCCATCCTTCGGAGAGACGTAAAATGGAGGGAACAAGCCTTGTTACCCGTTGCCAAGGGACCAAGTGTCAGTTACTCGTTGAAGATCCTTATTTAGGACTGTAGCATCTAAGAATATAGCATTTAAGAATCCCAATGTAGCATCCGACTAGCCTTAGCTCCATAAATTGGCGTTAAATGAATTAACAAACTGATGATATAACTTTAAACTAAATGATACTGCATCCAATTTTTTTATAAGAAATGTAGCAAGTGATTTTTTTAAAAATAAATTAAGTAAAAGGATTAAGATTGAATAAGATTTTCCTTTTAAATTCCTTCCAATTTAATGACTTACACGTTATAGTACCTTTCAGAAATGATCTCTATCAAATGGAAAACAGGACAGAAAAGTAGAATAACGAGTTTATCTAAATATTCGCTAAATACGGGTAAGTCGTCAGTGTGTAAAAGTAGTCATCTCTAATTTTCACGATAAATAATTATCAATTACTGGCAATACATTCATGTCAAAATTTCTTCAAAAATTAAGCATAAATAATGATTGAATATTTGGTTCTTAATATTATAGAAACCACAATTGGAAAGAAATTCATCTGATATTCCCATAATTCGCAGTTGGTCACTCTAATCTCTTATCCGAGGATTCAAAAACTCCTGTCGACTCATCTCTAGAAGTAAACTATGTGTCTTGAAACAAAAAATACTCCAACAACTAGAGAACTATATTCAACCCGGTCTGTGCGCTACTTTATGATAACGAATCCCATTTCATGGATCAATCATGCATGCTCCTCAATTCCCTCATATGTTAAACACCTGTCCCTACTCGGCAGGTCCTCGGTGCCAATAAACAGCAATTATATTTTAGTTTAACCAATTTATTACTATAATAAATAATAAATCGGTTAAACTTAAACATCGTTTTGAATAATAAAACCGTTAAATAAACTCATTAAATCAAAATATTTCTTCACCATAGGATCTTGACTATCCACAATCACATAACTAACACAGAAATCATTACCATGACTTCCAACAATTTTACAATTGGGAATTTTGAATTTTTTGCAAAGAAGGTGTGTCTATTTCAAAGCTGCTCCTAAAGCTGATTGATTAGAATTTTTAGACCACTATCAGATGATTTGTAGTTACCTATATATTATAAATGTTTTTTCATAACCCTGCATAAATCACTCGCCAGAGATTAACAGCATTATTTTATTTTTTCCATATTTTATTTATTGTTTAATTTGGTTTTAGTATGTGATTGTATTCTTGATTATCCTATTTATTTATTTATGAGTCTAAGCATCAGTTTTGAACATAAATAAACTTTGGAGGATTTCAAATAAAATTAAAAAAAATTTCTAATGATATGCGAAATCACAATCGTAAAGTAGGTATTTTATAGACAATCTGTTAATTTAGTAATTTTTTTTTGGTAGTAAAATTAAAAATTAATAAATCATATACCATTATCAAAATAAAAAATATAACAACCATAATGGTGAATGAAACTAAATTCATAAGAACACATGTAGAGAATTGCCGTGTATATAATATAAAAACCTACATGTAAAAAAAAAAAAAAAACACACACACACACATATATATATATATATATATATATATATATATATATATATGTATATACAATAAAAAAAAAATATATACAAATAAAATCTTTCAGGGGAAACGAAAAGTTCAACTAGTCATTCATGTTTTCAGTTATTATTAGTCTGTAATGCACAAACATTAAACGACCTCTTAGGTAAATATTATTATTCTGATATCAATCAATTCTAAAATTTAAACTAAGTTTGTTAAAACAAATTATACTCATACACAGGCCGTTACGCATCACCTGTCTCGCGGAATTCGTCACGGTATGTTGCTCATTTTGGTTACTCGAATCCATAAGTTTTTCCTCTACTAAAAATGATAAATTAAAATAAAATGAATTTAATATACATTCTCTGGTAAATCAACAAAAATATATACATTTATATGTAATGAAAAATAAGTTAAAAAAATATTATAAACAAAAAAAACTTGGAAAAACGGGATTACTAAAAAAAAAAGATAGATATATAAATAAAAGGTGAAAGAAATAGAAGTGTGAGGGCGGAGTAACAAGATTCACTGGCGAGTTTCCAGGCCTTTAACACACAGTTTAATTATCCCTAGGTTTATTTAAATTTCGGCCGTTTTGTTACGTTCCCCGATGAAGGCACCTAGATTTCCTCAGGCATTTTCAACACATTCTAAACGGATAAATGTTCAATCTCCTCATTTAAAAACATGTCTGAAAACTTTTACAAGCCCAAAGGATGCCCTTGTTCTACTCGGCTAACAGTTTCAGAATTACCATAAACAGGAGTACGATGAAACTTCTCAGTTCCTCAGGCGGTGCAAAATGAGACGGAGTATTTTTAGAGCAAACCAGGGTTTCACTTTAAAGGCAGTCAATCAATAAACGTTTTAAGTTAAACTGTTTACTAAGTCATCTGTATGCATATCCTTTAAAAATTCTAGTACAAATAAATTTTGAAAATAGATAAAAGTACATTGTATTTAATGCCCGTAAGTATTTATGTTACAAATGCACTGATTAAACAAAACTTCCATACCACTTCAAATTAGTTGAAACAACGAAGTAGAGTAGTTAGGGTTATTATTAATGTACCACTACGCACTAGGTAATAGATTGAATTATTATAACTACTATTATACTATACGTGCTATAGAGCTTCATAGAGTGTGTGTATGAGAGAGAGAGAGAGAGAGTGAGAGAGAGAGCACGATATTGCAACCATCTTCATCAGAATAAATGAGATGACAATAAATTATTCAAACAGAAGATTATCATGATATGCCTCAAATATAAAGGAATGGCCTACGAAGTCCACTGTCAAAGATTGTACCATCTTTTAGATTAAGCTTTATATAAGAAACAATTTCCATACTTTAAACCCTTTATATTATTAAATATTATTTTTAAAACCATGCATCCGGTTAATTTTATTGAAGTAGTAGTGTTATTACGAAGATTAAGATGGGCTTGTAAAGTTGATAAGCTTAGTAACGAACGAATTCCTAAAAAGTTATGCGCTATGAGGGGTAGACCGAGGCATAGACGGGAGGATTGCGTTAAGAGTGATCTGGTGAATTTGGGTTTGGATAATGGTCTGTGCACGGAAGATTGTAAGCAAAGATTGCTGGTAACGGCTTCGACCCTTCGGGTTCGCTAAGCCTTCCTTTTAATTATTTACTTTAATGTTTTTCTTCTCAGCGTTGCTGGTTGATATGTCTTAACCGGACCATGGTCAAGGTCAAGCTTAATCGTCTTATTTATCGATATTTAGAAATTTCCGTACAATACTAGCAGTTCCCAACAACACTGCTTTTTGTAGTATTTCAACTTCCTTGTTCAATTCAAGGATTTTCAAGGATCTTATTGTTTCCTCTGGGATAAGTCCATTCGTAGACACTACAATTGGCAGTACTTCAACCCTCACCAGTCCAGAAAGATGCTTCAACTCTTCGCTAAGCTGCTGATATTTCCGAATTTTTTCTCCTATTGTTTTGTGCACGTTATCGTCGGAAGGAACTTATTTATTATTATTATTTTTTTAAATGGGATAATCATTGTTCTCCTTTGCTTTATTACTTTATGATTAATGCGAAAATTGGACTGAGAAATCCATTCATCAGAGCGTCTTCGACTCGAATCCAAGAAGGGTCTTTTTTTTTTTTTTAGTAAAACAGTAAAAATTAAAAAGTTAAAATGGAGCCCCAGTTAACGTTTCTTTGTTTTTCATATCAAATTATCTTTTAATATGTATACAGCATGCTGCGTTCAAAGCAACATAACGTATATTTTTTCGGGATGTATAGGATTCTTTCTCTATATAAAAAGAATTTCATTACTCCAAAATTTCCTAAGGTTCAATTTTCAATGATGGATTAAGAGTCTACGAACTCCCCCAGGGGTCTTATTCATAAAACCTTCTTCTCCATATCAAAGCCCACCCTGTAAATCCCTAAAATGTCTCATAGTTTAACAGAATATAAAAACGAGGGATTCTTAGATATCGTAATAAATTTTAAGTTAAAGTGTCCTCCCATGCTTAAATTGAATAAGATCCCGAAAATCTTCTCTACCGAGAATATAGAGCGGAAAGCCAACGACAAACTTGATCCCTTCAAAGAACAATAAGCAATTATACATTTTGAACGTGTACATGGCGGAGTCGTAATGTAAAATATAAAGCCACTAAAAACTGAAAATATTCGTTCTTGCATTAGCTTCAACGTTTACTGCTCAACTCGGAAGAAACGGGACCGCTTCTATTGCCTGACAGAGCACCTGGTACCCTGAGATGATAAATATAAAAAAGTCATACTTTACTCCATAAATAACAACTATAAATCCTTAAGGAGTCCACAGAGATCTAAAAGGTCTCGTGTTCCACGCCATAAGCCGGAAAAAATATACCGTTAATAAGAAATATCGGAACGAATAAAAACAACCATACAATTTAGCCGATATGGAAGAATCTATAAATGTTTAAGTAGATTCTTTGAAATCTTATATTGACTTATAGATTCATGCAGCAGCAAACACAATGTGAAGAGGTTAACTATTCAGATAATAAAGAATATGATTGTTTTGTTACTGGCAGATTGGTAAGTTATTAATAACGTAGATATTTACGATTTTCGGAATAAGCACTCAGCTGGACGAGTTAAGGCCTGTCAGTATGCCATATATATGTTAAATATATCGGGTGGCCTAAGTGTTAAACACTTGATGACTGCAGACCTTTGACAACAATATTAAATCATAATAGCCATTACATTTTCTGCATATTTGTTTATTTTAGAAAAAATAGATAACACAAATTTATTGAAAATAATTATTACACGTCAATAATACATATCCTTTATTTGATTTCATTGTCTTGTCCCTTTTATTGACATTTTCATCTTATTTTGTTTTCGAGAAATTATTTATGATTTATTTTATTTTATCTAAATATTTACAATCATTAATGCTTATTATCATAATACAATGCCTTTATCCACTTAGCATATTCTCAAAATACTCATCCCAGTACTCTTCCGCATTTCGAAGTACCTATATCCACTATACACTTCCCTTAGGGTGTGTAAAATAATTAATTTTTAATAATTACGTAAATTATTGTTATAATTGTATATTACCCTGCGTCATTAATAAATTTTAATAACACGTTAAAACATGTTTTTAATTTTATTTCAAAAACTAAGATTCTATTATAGTATAGACACTAATAAATCGCCCTAAAACACAATGCTATGGGATATATACTTGTATATATATCCATGCAAAGCCTACTAGTTATTTTATTTAGAGAGTTGAAAAAAAAAACACTGGTAAATATTTTTTTCGTAAATAGAGCACATTGCTATAGATGATTTAGTACCCATCATTAATGGATTTGATACAGAAAAAAAGTTTGAAACGTTATTATTTTAAATCCGTAAAAACCTAAAAAGAAAAACTAATATTTTTTTATAAAATTATATAAAAATACGATGAATGAATGATGTTTTTCAATGTACTCTTGAATTTGTGATTATGTATGTATATATATTAGTGTGTGGTATATAAGCCACGTACATATGTATTGTATTATCTAGTTAGACATTTTAAAGAAGGAGAAATGAAGGAAATAGGTGAAGATAACTGATAGAGTTATAAATGTAACTATTAATTGTTTCTCTTATATAATTACTGTTAACTTACTTTTTCCTTTCTCTTCTTCAAATCTGTTTTTAAAATATTGTTATTGGAGGTAATTTGGATTTTTTTTCATTATTATTATTTTTTTTTTCTCCTTACTCTTTCTCACTTACTAAATTATTTGTGATAATCAATTAATTCTAATTATTTTTATACTCTAAGACATAATAGCTTACAATACCTGTAGTGTTATTCTAAAGGGATTTGTCCCAGAATAAATAAAGACATCATTATTATTATTAATTACTTTAATATGGTTCATCTACCTAGGCCTGTTGAAAAATAAATAAAAACGCACGTTCTTATACTGTAGACAAGTAAATAATACCAATAAAGTAAATATCTAATACGATATAGACATAAATAAATATTTTATGACTTCTTCTATAAGAAAACCAATCGATATGGAGATTCCGGCAGATTGTAAACTGGAACACTATCCATTAAACAAGTGCTTTATTCCTCAAGTAGAACCATTCTATAGTTTATAAAACTGCTCTCACGCGGTTAGAGTTCCTTAACGAAAAGTTGTAAAAGCAAGTAAGGATACTTACGGGAGAAAACAGTTGCTATAGAAAAATGATGGATTTAGTTGTGAGGCCGTTCGCCCACCGCTTCATCAATCTACGTCGATTTAAACCAACTCTGTCTTTCCCTCACCTTTGTTAGGCTTACCGACAAAATAAAACTTCTAAAGAAATATTTTCCAATTACACTAAACATTGTAAAAAAAAGCAATGTACTGTTTAGTATTGGTATTCAGAGACTATATCTACAGCCCCAACAAATGATAAGTGCTTAAGTCAAATTTTCTTCAAAATGAGTTTTTAGTACTTCAAGAAGCGGAATCATGTTATTTTCTTAGCGAGTAAGGAACTAAGCCATGCAAAGGTTTGAAAAATAGTTCTTTCTTATATTACAATTTCATTTCAACCCTACCAATAAGAGAATGAAACGATTCGATTCCCCTCAATACGATTACCTCTGACTGGACAAAATTCGACTTAACCACTTATTCACAAGAGCTGCAGTATAAAGCCATAAGCAATAAGAACAATGTTAGTTATTTGATAGAACTTACAAAAATTCAAATTTATTTAAAATGAGATGACAAGTGATAAGCACAACATGGCTGTCAGGCACGAAGATAGCGTGGGAGATTAGGGAGAATCAGCCTCTCACAAAAAAAAAAAAATAATAAATAATTTAATTTACAAAATCAATATTCCTCTTATATTTAAGTTGTAAAAAAAACACTTGTTCTAAAATTGTTGTCACCTTTTAAACAATAATGTAGTTTATTTCTTTTAAAAATCAAATCGAGAAGGTTTTTATAATGAATTTCAAAGGAAGTAAAACCCTAGGACATGCTGAAACAGCTAAAAACATTTACTGGTAAAGTACCCAACGTATTTATTCCACAAATATAAACAGTAGAGATATAATTCATTTGTTATTTAAAAGTATATTTTCAGACTGCGCGTACATGTGGCTCAAAAACGAAAAGTTATACGTTAGAAATAATACGAGATGATAATATGTGACCAATCCTACTACCTTCCTTCCGAACGTGCCAATAGCAAATACCTGAAACTACACCTTTGTCAACCATATGCTCGTCGATCGTTTTCTGTTAATGGAATAACTTAGTGTATAGAGCTCTGAGTTGATGTGCTGAAGGTCCCTGGTTCCAATCCGGCTGTGGCAGATAACTTTCAAGCAGCCTTGAATGATCCCCAAGGGATCTGCCAACCCTTTTGGATCTATCCCAGCCAAAATAAAGTAGGTTCCTTTTATTGGTGAAAAACCTGGCGGTTGAGTGTGACTTCACCCTAATCCCTCACCAGGACAAAAGGATTAAGAATAGTAGTCTCTCCCACGTACTGAACCCAAGGCCCTTTGTGGATTTTAATGTTATAGTTTTATTTTTAATCTATTTCGCCAATATGCACAGTTAGAGGAATAGCAATAATAATAATAATAATATAGTATGAAATATACCGAATGAAAGTTATGGTTTTCGAGAGAAAAAAAAGTATCCATTACAATCAAGAGTGACGAAAAATACATAAACCCAAGTAATTATTATTATTACTAATTTTACTTTTATTTGCTTCAATGGACTAAATAAAAACATTTAAAAGTTATTTCAAATAAGGGGGAAAATGAAAAACTATTGGTACGTTCAATAAATGTTTATATATTCCATGAATATATGTATTAAAATAGAATGTCACAACTTTGGTTTTAAATAATCTTCAATTTATTCGTACATTATGTTGGAATAAATTTATATTTTCCGAGAAACTTCCATAAGTTCTCGATAAACAGTCTAATTTTTTTGTTTTTTTTTTACAATTCATGGTAACAATCCAATTTTAAAAAGTATTGTTAGTTACGTGTGGATTGCTCTAAGGTAAGATTATTTAGCAGGATTTTTCTATAACCCTTTCATAATTAATATATGTATGGAAATAATTTTATTATAAATCAGTAAAAAATATTTATGAAATAAGCTGTGCTGTATAAATATTAAAATAATTATGAAAATCTTTCAATATGGCAATACCCTTTAACAAGTAAAATGTTTGTATTTTAGTTTCGGAATTTATTTATATATATGTTCATAAATATCCCTCAAAATAATACCTTTTAGAACAAGTTAATATATTCCAGATTTCAATAATGATAAAGTTGTGAAGTTGATAAGTGCTGAAGGTGTCTTATCAGAGGAGATAAAAAAGGACGGAAGGAGTGGTGAAGTCGAAAGATTCAGTTTTCTATCTATTGATCCTTTCTTTCTTATATTTATTATTATTTTTATCTAAGATCGCAATTTCCTCAAAGCGATCTGGAAAAAGTTACGAAATTCGAATTTTCCATAATGTTGATAAATCTTCAATTTTTAAAAGCTTTCATTAACTTTGATAACAATAAGGTTTAAACACCTATTGTTGACGTAGTACTTAATTTTTTTATTAATAAAGAAATAAATTTCCTTATTATATATCAATAAATATTAGATAATAAATATGTATGAACAATAATGATCAGTGTTGTGAATTTCCACTAACACCACGCAAAGTGAAAAATATTGTAAAAAAAAACAACGGTAAGCGTACAAAAACATTTTCTTAAAACGATATAAAAATGTGTACATCACAAACAAAATAAATTGATAGATAAATATAATAACTAAATCGATTAAAAAAAACATAATTCTATGACAGTTCCACTGAAGAAGAAATAAATAAGTCATCTTGAATACATGCATAAAGTAGTGATATACTACTTTTTCGGGGAAAACCTGTAGTTTGTCGATAAATAGTCTAGATTTTTTTTTTTTGTTTAATTCGGGTTAAGCATACATTTTTTATAAGCATTGTATATTGCGATTGTTTTTAGATTAGATTATGTAGCAGAGTTTCCTATTACTCTCTAATTATTAAAATGTATGAAATCAATTTTAGAATATTCTTATCAATTAATGAAAAACATATTCTTAAAACGATATAAAAATGTGTACATCACAAACAAAATAAATTGATAGATAAATATAATAACTAAATCGATTAAAAATAACATAATTCTATGACAGTTCCACTGAAGAAGAAATAAATAAGTCATCTTGAATACATGCATAAAGTACTGATACACTACTTTTTCGGGGAAAACCTGTAGTTGTCGATAAATAGTCTAGATTTTTTTTTTTTTGTTTAATTCGGGTTAAGCATACATTTTTTATAAGCATTGTATATTGCGATTGTTTTTAGATTAGATTATGTAGCAGAGTTTCCTATTACTCTCTAATTATTAAAATGTATGAAATCAATTTTAGAATATTCTTATCAATTAATGAAAAACATTCATTTTTAAAATATTCAGTTACCAATACAACACAGGGGATTGTTAAGTGTGGAAGTTATTTTCTCTGACCTAATTCAGAGAAATAAATATGTCTGCATCTTTGGCGTACTTTTACTCAGAAATTTAAAACCAAATAAAATAGTTCTTCCAGTAAAATGTTAATATTTTACTAATGGTGTTATTTAAATTTAATTTCCTTAATTGATTATTGATAATTATGAATTGAAATGGTTATATTATTAGTATATATTTTCCTAAATTCTTCGTTGTTTCAGTTTTGTTTCATAAGTGTTAGTCTTTGAAATAACCAAAACAAAAAGTAGGACGCTAAATACGCACTAGAAGAAACGCCTTCAGTTTCAGTGGCTATACTACACCCGCTAAACCAGTCTAACCAGAGATTTATAAAACTAGCAGATGTCAGCAAAATTAATTTTATACGTCACACTAGGAAAACAAAGTAATTTATTTATTTTTATATAATTTATTGGCCAAGTAATAAATTTAACTTACAATAAATATGAAAGGAAATGATTTTTGTTACAATAAGTTAGCTCTTGTGAAAAATCTTCGATTAATAAATACAAAGAAATAATAAATAGCCCTGAAAATGTTTAGAAATCTTTGTTTAGACTGTCCAATCCAAAAGAAAAGAAGTTGTATTTTAAATTTAGCATATAATGACACAAAGTAATTATTTTTATTGTTGCAAAGATAAGGGTAAATATAAAGTTTAATTGCTTTCATATCTATTAAAAAAAAATATACATTGGGAGGAGAGAATTGTACTGGTATACATGACCGTTTTATGTATAAACCATTTTAAAGAACAGAAGTAAAAAATATTAAGATGTATGATTGAATTTCCAGTTTATTTCAAGAGCAAAACTCCTTAAATTAAAACTAAATAATTAACGATAATCATTATTTCTTGAAAACTACGAGAATAATGTGGTTTAAGGGGTAGAGGAAGAAGACAGTACAGGTATTGCCAGAAGGGGGAAATAAATTCATATAGAATTGATACATGAAGTTTATGGGCCCTATAAAAATAAAATGGGCTTTTAGGCTCCCTTTTCCAGGCTGTGTTCCCTTTAGGCATCGATAAATTATTGAGGGCAACTTAACTATTAAATGAAGGAGTTATTAGAATAGAAATGAAAATGGCTAAATGATTTTATATAATGATAAACTGGCTGCCACGAAGGACTTGCTCATAGGAAGCTCATTCTTTCCTGGGAAGAACAATGACAAATGAACACTGCACTCTCTAAATGGTAGGAAAGTGAATATTGTATAAATTATGGAAGTCATTAATCTCCTAATTTTATTTTTAGATTTAGTTGCATTAATATTAATTTTTTTCGAATGTAGTTTATCATCATTATTACTAATGGCCCAACTTTGTGAAAGATTTTATATTTGTCAATAAACAAGTTGTTATTATTATTTTTAAAAAAGGGAGTACACTTTGACAGAAAGAAGATGGATGGCTCAATTATAGTCCAACAGTAATGGGATATAATTACTTTTGAGATTAGTTACAAGAATTTCAAATAAAACCATAAGCTTTTCTCTGTGGTTTGAAGCAGATTCTGCAACAGCCTTAGAATCAAAAAAACAATAAAGGAGCACTCCTTCCGAATCAAAGGAGTAAAAGTTAGATTTAAAAAAAATTACTCTGTAGGAAGAAAACAACATGGGAAAGATTTGGGTTATGGAAGAATATATGATCCAGAATAAATACGGAATGGTTCTTTGCTTCTACAACACTGTAGTTCTATTTCAGTTATTGAATTTAGCCCTGGAAAAAGTAATAGAGGGCTTGATATTAATATCAGTAAGTCTTTATGGCTTGATGTTTTATCAATTAGTAAGTCTTTCCAAGTACTTAGCTTCGCCAATGATATAGATTTCATTATCAGATCCTTCAAGTTACTCAGATTTTAGTTTCTTAATTCAATTTATTAATTATTAAAGCTATAGCTTGCGGATGGGGGCGTCAAGCTGGTGGACGATGGCCAGGGACAGGGACCGGTGGGGACAGTTTCTTCTGGAGGCCAGGGCCCGGACTGGGCTTTAGAGCCAAGGATGTATGTATGTATGTAATTATTAAAGCTAGTACAGACAATATAAGATTCATTATTATTCTGTTTCACAAAATGTCAGTTATAAGACTCTACCTTCATCAATTTGGAGTACATATTTGATTCACAAGTTTAGTACAAAAAGCTGCTCTTATTTTTGAAAAAAAATTTCATTCCTCCATGTGAGGGACAAAAATTGTAGGAAAAGGAGAGGTTTTCCACAAAGGTTTAAGATTTCTCCATAAAAGAGATATGGATGTACGAAATGTTAGGCAACTATATCAGACTGGCCATAGTGCACGAATAAGAACATAGTAGATCCCATTGAAGGTAGAGGAAAGAAGACACTGGATGCCAGAGATGAAGGCATGCCAAGATTAAGACAGGAGGATGCTGTAGTCACAGTCTTGCAACAGGGAGCATAGTGTTGACTGATTTGGCGAACTCATTTAGGAAGCCATGGACCACACTGATGTTTAATTATTTATTATTGTTATAGATGAATGTAACCAAGAATACTCATAGATGATTACATCTCAAATGAACCATAAGTAAAATAGTTTGCTGTTTAATATGGATATAATCGAATTAATATAGATGATACAATTTAAAACTATGTTTATGTGTTGCATATTAAAATTAAAATATTTAACCTTAAAATTCAAGAACCTGCAGCAAATTTGTAAGTCAGAGGTAAACTTATTTCTTAGAATAAGTTTAATAAATAATTAAAACGGAGTAATAAAACATGCAAGTCTTCAAATGAAAAGATTTAACACTATTCACAAAAAACAATACAGCTGATTTATTACTTCGTTTTTACTGTAAAATGTTGAAAATGTTAAATTTTGGTAATTTACCTATGAATAAAGTATATTGGAATATAATTGTTTCTGATAACACTCCCGTATAGTCATATATTAACGCCGAATGTAGAAACTAGTACACTGCTACCACTCTCACAAGAAAAAATTTTTTACTCTGAAGAAGGAGAAATGGTGGGTTAAATAAAGTACTGAGAAACATTATGAAACTAAGCAGATATTAATTTAAATTTGTATCTAGCTGGTAAATGCTATACTGAAACAATTCTTTACGTGAAATTATCTTTTCATATAGCGCGAATAAGAACATAGTAGATCCCATTGAAGGTACAGGACAGAAGACACTGGATGCCAGAGATAAAGCCAAGCCAAGATTAAGACAGGAGGATGCAGTAGTCACAGTCTTGCAGCAGGGAGCATAGTATAGACTGATTTGGCAAACTCATTTAGGAAGCCATATGGACCACACTGATGTTTAATTAAGTATTAATAGTCTTTTTGTGCAAAAATATTTCATTTAAAAAAATATAACTTAGGCGCACTTAAAAAAAAACACACAGATGTATTATTCAAAGGAATAAAAATTAGAAAAAGATGATTGAATGTCTAAAAATGTGTTTAAAAAATAATTCTTGTATTAAATTAAATAGATAATATAAATACCTTTTCCACTGTTGATAGAGGATGCTATCTTGAAACAGGATGCTATCTGGAAACTGCAAAATGGATGAAGCAGCAGATACAGGGACATAACGAAATTCACTCACTATCACTGGATAACTAAACAAATTTCACTCACTAGGAACAGGACAAAATTCACTCACTATCACTAGATAGCTGACAAAAATTCACTCACTGGTAACAGAACAAAATTTACTCACTAGTAACAGATCTAATTTCACTCACTTGGAACAGAACAAAATTCACTCACTTTCACTGGATAACTGAACAAATTTCACTCACTAAGAACAGAACAAAATTCACTCATGATCACTGAATAACTGAACAGCACAACCTAAAAAAATATTAAAACAACTCATAAGTATACCAGTTATTGAATATATTTTTCAACCAAATAGGCAAAAATCTATACTTTCATAATAATATAAAGAATAATAAATTTAATTGATTAAAATGAGAAAAAATGAGTTAAATAAAATGTTATGGTGAAAATGACCAAGTGTTTAGGTTGAAAAAAAATAAATATTTGATTTCTCTTAAATATCGATATGGAGCATACTTATTCCATTTTATTTTTTGTTAAAAAAATCACTATTTACACTGAACTATAACAAATCCTATAACATTACAAAAAAAAAAAAAATGAAAACGCTCTAGTCTAATTTTTCTGTAATCCTAATTTATACGTAATCGAGAAGTTTTCTATCTAAAGTCAATTAATTGATTTTTGAACATTGGTTTTTAAAGAATAGTATTGAGAACTTTACGAAGATTAATTGGTAATATGGATCTGAAACTCCTACCCGACAAAGAAAAATGAAATATTTGAAATAAACTTATTAACTTTCAAAATCAGAATTATAATTTATAGCAAGAATCTTGTTTGGAACTAAGTTTTATGATATATTAACTTTTGGTGGATAACTCCTTAACTTTCCATTTATGTGTTGCAATGAACATTCTACATATCTTATTTAAATTATGAAAATCTAAATAAATATTGCTGGTATAGTTCATTCAATTGTTTTATGGTTTAAAAATGTTGATCTTTACAAAAATATGGAAAACGTAGTCATACAATAATAAATAAAAACTACTTTTTAGACTTGGTAATAAGGTCATAGTTATAAAACTATAGTTGGAATATTTACCAAAGCATTTTGAATTATAAACCAATTAAATAGTTCAAGAAAAGAATGTAATAAAAACAAATAAAATTTATTGTAGATTGAAGTTAAAATTGGGAAGAAAAATCGAGTAGAATAGAAAATACCAAAAAAATAAGAAGCTTCCCGACCAGATGGCAACATATAACAGTTGGTACTCTGAATAATAAAAAATAAGATGCATACAACAATTTTGCTTATTCCAGTATTATTGAGCCTCCAAAGGTTAAGAATATATTTTCAAAATAAAACCTATAAACAACAGATCTAATTTAGCACTATAAAAATGTCAAACTATGAAATGGGAAATGGGATTTTAATTTTTAGTAATTTGAAACCGTACTTAAAAAGTAGCTTACTGAAACAAAGTCTTGGATAACTGTCAAGTGCTGACTTCTTTTCTTTTAGGTGTTAGTTATTTGATACTTTGTTCTGTGAGTTTTTAAAGTATAGTATATGAAAATCGCCTTTGATGATTTGAATGGTAGGGATGATACAAATAGTACTAAATACTCAGTGAAACCATGTACATAATTAATTACAAGAAAAGAGTGAGGGCTTAAGGTATTAGGTTAAAATATTAATGTGTAATTAAAAATAGATCTTCAATGTAATAAAGAATATTATACGAAATATAGAATAAAATAAAAAATATATAATTTGGCATGGTAATAATAAACATAAGGAATAGCAAAGGTTAGTAGGAATATATTTATACTTGTGGATACTAAAGTTATACATTATAAAAATAAATAATAAAAAAAAAAAACAGAGCTATAACTTATTTATTACAAGAGTAAGTAACATGTCACAAAGTATTCAAAAGAAAATGGGAGTAATTCAGTTGGCAGAATTATCAGTTGAAAGGGATGTAAGTGAAGAAGTTACAGAGTGTTGAAGATGATTACAAAAATAAGTCTAATCTTTGGGCTCACTTGCCTGGAAGGCACATCTCTGGGGAATTATTAGATTTCATGGGGGAATCTTAACTGAGCAGCCCCCAGAAGACCTGTTGAATCCTGTTCAGAACTAGCAGGAGGTAACACCCCCACTTATCCCTAACAGTATATACGGACTGTCAGTTCTACCTTCCAGTCCTTGCTGTTTCATTCAAAAGGCCACTTCCAGCCCTTAAAGTGCTGTTTATCCCTTGTGTATTATCTGTTAAGGGTATAAGGCTTGTAAAGCTTACAATGTTACAATGTTGATTATCTTTTATAAATATGGGTATAAACCTATTAAAAAAATGTGTGTGAATATATAATATGTTTAGAAATATTATTTATTATTTACAATTCATGTTATATATTTTTCTTCCTGTTTTTGTTACATTTAAACTTTTATGTTGCCAAATAACATAATGCTGAATATCTAAATAACTTTAATAAGGACAAGCAAACTGAATTAAACTTATAATTCAATATAACAAAGTAAAATATTTAAATATAACAAAGCATGGAAAGTCATTTTGACAAAAACTAATTTCATCTCATAATTTTCAGCTGTAATTGAATTTTTGTTAGCATAGCAGAATTGAATTAAAAATTAAGTATTTTATCAAATAGTACAAACCTGATATTTAATGGTTTGATAGTTCAATTAATTTTGTTCAGGTTTAATCTTTCAAATTACATGGCATGTAAGAGATTTTTTTTTATTTAATTACAAAAATTATTTAACAGATAACTTCTTTATTTATTAATTTATTAAGTAAATTGTTGCCAATTTATTCCCATTACGATGACTTGCCATTCAAAGAAATAATTCATATTATTCTACCAACACATTGTTTTTCTATATTTCTTTTTTAAATAATTATTTACTTCTTTTTAGAGTTGTACCACAAAACTGACTTTTCCTTATGCAACTGGAAATTACAGCTCAAAATAGTCTAAATTGAGCTAACACAATAAACAAATAGATAATAAATGATTTTTGTTTAAGATAATCACCAGGACTATTTATCCAGTAAACTAAAAATAATTTTAATCAGTTATTTGTCAATTTCTTAATAAACAATATTATTATTTTTAAAATAAATTTCATTGCATTAGATTAGATTAGATTAAGATAAAATAAAAGATGAACCCGTTAATACATAGGGTGCAACAATCTATTAATTGAAAGCAGAGAGCATTTCAAATCTGATTAAAGTATGAAGACAAAATTAAATCTAAATAAAAAGTCAAATCGTTATTGTAAAAGACCACATCAGCAAGTCATCCGTTATGGTTTCTTTTCAAGATTTGGCTAATGGTTTGCACTGGCCAACATTTGAGTGACCAAGCCATAAAGCGTATATACAGAGACAAAGAATGGTGCAGAAGATAAGGGCCTGAACATAGGAGGTGCTTATTGGCAGGAGGGACATTGTCATTAATCACCACCAACACGAAAACCATTCACCCCTATTTTAGTACATCTCTATAACCTGGGCTTTCCTTTTCTTCTGCTATACACCGCGATTAACACATTATGTTGTTTCACTACTCATGGGAGTAGTAGTTTTTGTGCTGAAACCGCATGCCTTCAATAAAATAATAATTATTTATAATCGTATAATTGTTATTAATTTTATTTTGTGTGAGTTAGCTTATACTAATATCGATCGCAGCTAAATAATTAAAAAACTAAAACATGTTCTCTTTTTTTATCATGAGATATAACAAATACACCTTTGCAAATGTAGCAATAAAATTTTATTTTCAGTGATAATATTCAAGTTAACTATTTGGAGTTGATTCACATCAAACATCAGTATTTACTTCTCAAATACAAAGATGCCTCATACCATATAGTTTAATACATTATTTCAATATGTTCAACTGTGGTATGAAATGGCTGCATTAATATACTCCAGAGTTCATGGTGACTCAGTAGTTATAAATCTTATTACATCATATTATTACTCTTTAAATTTATATTCTTTAAAATCATTACTGCTACCTACTTCAACTCATTAAGATTACTCAATAGATAATTATACCCTATAGATCATTTAAAGTTCAGGTTGAGGCCTTAATTATACTTATAATTTTAATTATTCTTCTTAATGTACCTGTCTTGAACTTATATCTATTTTTAATATTAATTTGAATAAATAAATGCAATTGAGAGATTGGTAACTAACTGTATAATATGTTTAAAGTTAAATACTTCAGCCATTAAATGTAGCCATTAATCAATAAAAATGGGTCCACGAACCTGATATTCATACTATATCTTATCGACTAAGTGGATAAATAAAATAACCATAGATACATTTGTTTTTTTAGTATGGTATTTTAAGAAATAGGAAAAATGGTTAAAGAATACTGTGAATATTTCGTTGCGCGCGGGATTACAACGCGACCTATGGGGAAAAACAACAAACTAGTCATGTTAGTTACTTATACTGCCACTAGATAGCAATGGTGGCTACATTGTGTATTACAAATTTCCATGCAGAAAAAAAATACGAGTTGCTTATAGTGTTAAATAGAATGATTAATAAAGTAGAGTAGAGTTCTGACTACTTTTTTTTTGTTGAGGGTCAGAAATAATGATTCAGAACAATAAAACATACAAATGTTAATTAGGCATATTATATAAATGCTTTATACATATTTATTATTGTTATAGATAAATGTAACCAAGAATACTCATAGATGATTATATCTCAAATGAACCATAAGTAACATAGTTTGCTGTTTAATATGGATATTATCGAATTAATATAGATGATACAATTTAAAACTATGTTTATGTGTTGCATATTAACATTAAAATATTTAACCTTAAAATTCAAGAGCCTGCACCAAATGTGTGAGTCAGAGGTAAACTTATTTCCTAGGATAAGTTAAATAAATAATCAAAATGGAGTAATAAAACATCCAAGCCTTCAAATGAAAAGATTTAACACTATTCACTAAAAAACAATACAGCTGATTTATTACTTCGTTTTTAGTGTAAAACGTTGAAAATGTTAAATTTTGATAATTTACCTCTGAATAAAGATATTGGAATAGAATTCTTTCAAATAACACTCCCGTATAATCATATATTAAGGCCGAATTTAGAAACTGGTACACTGCTACCAGTGTTACAAGAACAATTTTTTTACTCTGAAGAAGGTGAAATGGTGGGTTAAATAAAGTACTGAGAAAAATTATGAAACTAAGCAGCCATTAATTTAAATTTGTATCTAGCTAGTAAATGCTATACTGAAACAATTCTTTATGTGAAATTATCTTTTCACTCATAAAATGTTAAGTAATGGTATACATATTATTTTTTTAATTTTCCTATATTAACTAATTTTTATTATAATAGTAACTAGTATCAGGGATAAAATAATATCTCTATGAAATATACTCAACCTAATTGCTTATCATTTTTCAGAAGTTAGGTAAACACTTTTTAGGTAGGTTAGGATGGCATTAAGCAGAAGGTTATCTGAAGTGGATGGATTATATTTAATGTTTAGGGACTGAATACCTTCTAAATACTAAAGATCTCCAAAGTAATAAAAGAATTTCTATATCTTTGTAAATACACGCATGTGGGTATATAATGTATGTGTGTCATTAGAAACAACTGATTTGAATTGTATTATATAACAAGACTTTATTGAAACACAAATATGGTTTCTGAAGATAAAAAGATTCTTCATAACCAATATGGATTTCTCAATATGACTCATTAAACATTCTTAAAAATTAAGACACTTAACATATATGGTTTTAAAATAACTAGTTTTTCCACTTCAAAACTTTTTTCAATAACATTAAACCGCTTTGAAGTTTTAGCAATCTTTTGATTAAAATTTTGTTTTCAGTAAGAACTTGATTCATCTTTGCTGAAATAATAGCAAAGATCGGAGCTGATACACTGAACTCAATTTTAATGCCTGCTATAACCATGAAAATATTCAATGGAAAACAGGTAAGGTGAACAATTCTTAGATGATCCCATGAATATTCAAAGCCTCTATAAGTAACGTTAAACCACAATGAATGATATGGATAATGTAAAATGAGCATTATACAATTGTTTCACACTCTTGGAGAAGTATGTATTATTTTATTAATGACTAATAACCCTATGAAATCTTGAGACCCTATGGGGGCTCACACTGCCTCTGTAAAATGGTTGTCTTGATTGCGGGTGAAACCTGTCAGTTCAGCATGATATCAAATCATTAACATCATCAAATCATTAGGTTAGAAATAGTACAGGTTTTTTTATTATTTAAACTAGTTAATTACATTTGCCTCCCTTCATCTACATTTCGCTACCAGCATTCCCCCCCCCCACTTCCTTATCATTGTTTATCTGCCAAACCCTTATTTTGTTTTCCGAAATGGTTTGTATCAGTTGCAGTGTCTTACAGTGATTTTGGTGCCAGCTTCGGCATGAATGAAGTTTTTTACATTCAGTTTCTACATGGAGTCATTTCCGAATCTTTGAACTGCCCCAAGTACGATGGTAGAGATGGTATAAGAGGAAGTAAAAGAAGAAGAAGGTAATTATTCCTATCCTTGTGGCTTTAAACAATAATCATAGACATTTTCAAGTAGTTTATTTATCCACATTTTGAATTTATTTACCCACAAATTTATATACCAATTTTTTATTTTAATGCATAGAACTGTCATTAAGCTTTCTACCTACATACAGTGTTTCCACAAATTTTAGATGGTACTGCTATTATTTAGCAAATTAAATTTTATAGTAAACATAGTTCTAGATTGATGTCATACAAAAATGTTTACAATTTTAATTATTATTTTAAAAATACACAAATGACCTGTTTTGTTGGAAAATGAAGTTCCTGGCGATGTAAAGGTCTACTGTATGATTGCTAGATTGGAAGATGAATTCAACCTCTCTCAGAAAATTGATTTTGAATGGAGGAGGGAAGAAGCTAAACTTGAACCAAATAGAAAGGCTTATAGAACCTGGACTGCTGGACTGGCTAGATAAAAATGATGATAAGGTATTCTTTATTTTATTAATGACAATAATTTAGTACTAATAATCCATAGGCTTCATAAAATAAACCACTCCTATCACAACAATAAGGTCAGGTCAGGGGGTATATTATACCTATCCATTTAGTATTGAGTGAGGGGGGTGGAATATTGTCATCATCCACAGTTGAGGGGCCAACATAGGGAGCTTATACTTATACTACACTTAGACAAAGTGCACTTATCTTTTGTAAACAAAAAACTAATTAAACAAGTCCATTGATTAATGGTGGTGTGGTTTAATTGTCTATTATATTAATACAACATTTTTTCCTCTAAATGGCATAAATTCGGTTCAGCTATAGGCCAATATCAACAAAAATTTCATGGTACTCGCTTTACAAATGATGTAAGCCCCATAAAAACTTTCATCCCTCATTGCACACCTCTGAGGGTTGATTTTGCAAAATTTTCAAAACAATTAATATTATGTGGAAGAAAATGGTCCGGATGGAAAAAACAGAACAATTATTATTATTTTCACATCTCTTAACTTAACAGGTGACCGGTTTGATTTCCAAAAAATAAAAATAAAATGTGATTCTTTATTTTAAATTTAGAAGCTAAATCTATTACAATTATTAGTATTATGATTATAATACATACTATTAGTTTTATAGCTACCCATTGTATTTCCACTTTTTTTTTTTCGTAGGAGTAAACATTTACCCCACTTCACCTTAAATGAATGTTCTAAAATACAATAAAATAATATAGACGTGAAATAAAGATATTAAATACTATTGTTATTATTTTTTACAGTTTGTCGAGGTGAATGCTCTACGCCTGACAGAACCTAGACAAGCATATACCAGACTATGGCAAGAACCATCTGGAAATAAATGCTCAACTGAGATGGCTATGATCGAATTGGAAAAAAAAAATTAATAAGATATGTTAACGTGCTACTATCATACTGGTTGATGAGGTATGATTATTTTTGTTCCTCCAAAACATTTAGTCTAAGTTAATATAATGTTTGCAGCTCGACTGTCTTTGCAATCGACATCAGGATGTAATCTATAATATATATACAAAATCGTTTGCTGCTTTCATGGTTATTACAATCGTAAATACCAGAGCGAGCTCTTAAACAAAAAGTTATAGAATGGTAAGTTGTTTGTATTAGGTTTTATTGATAACTTAATAGTTTTCTTTATTATTATTACATAGATTTCTCAGTGATTACGTAAATAATAATATTAATGGCCAACCAAGAAGTATTGATTCCTTGGCAATGTCTGATCTTTACAGAGGATGTAAGGAGTAAATTTATGTAATTAAAGGAGGTATATCAAATATATAGTTCATTTCCATCGATCATACTTTTATATCTCAATCTGTTTTTGAGAAAACCACGTTTTTTTCCCCCCCATAAAAGGTCACATCTATCTACTGTAGTTAAACATATCTTAACTGTTGTTACCATTTCTTGAATATAAAATAAGTTTTCTGTAAGAAAAAAACTTATCTTTTGCCAGGTGATCGTAATTTTATTGAAATAAAATTTAACAATTTTCAGAGTTTGAGTCTTATGTAATGAATTTTCTAATTATGACCTTGAGGAATTAATGAAAGTTGTAATATTTCATCAACTTTCCAATGAAAAACCTTGCTTAATCTTATTTTAAAAAGAATTTCAAATTAGAGACCAGTAAAACATTTGAAACCAGTAATATGAGAATACAAGTACCCAGTAATTTTTTTTCCTTGTTTTATTATCTAATAAGTTGTTTTTCAGGTAGGAACTCAAAAATCCATTCTGTGAGGTTCAACCAAAGAATATTAATGGAAAATATTCTTTTCTACTTATTTACTTATGCTACGTGACTGCTAGGTCACCTGCAATTTTCTTTTTTACAATTTTACAAATTGGTTTCTATCTTATTGATAATTATTTATTGATAGGTTTGAGATATCCTATTCCCTCCCTTAATTACTTGCATTTTCGCCTAGGACAGGATGAGTAAGTACAGATCACTATTAACGATAGAACATCAAGCTACAAAAGTACAAATCATAATAACCTGCCATAGTGTCCTTCGTGAAAAAAATGTGAGCAGCGTATAAATTATAACATACAATTTTAATTGTCCAATTATGAGGGGGGAAAACTGAAAATATTAAAATCCCTGAAAATAAGTAAAATCACTGTACCAGCCTAGTATGGATTTAGGAAATGATTATTTTTAATGATTTTCTTATTTTTTATTTGCATTCTTTTTTTAGGGCCTTACTCGTCTTGTTTTTCAACATTACACATTTCAACAACTCCAGCAAATCGTCTTGAATCATATTGGGTCCAGCTCAAACTTTCATTTTGATGCAATTCAGTTAGTGGCAAGGTAAATTATAATTAATAACCATTTTACCATTTGTAGATTTATATACATTCATTACATCATGTATAATGTAATTTATTTATTATAAAAATATATATTATCATAAATAAGAGTGTTAGTCTGGGTTAATTTATATATGTTTCTTTTACTAGGGAAGTAGCTGCTGTTAGTGGATATGCTCAAACAGCATTGGATATGTGTCGTCTGATTCAGAAGTTGTTAAAGTATCTCACATAGAGAAAGAAGGCTCTGGTTCAAATATTTACAGGAACGAAGGTCACAGCTATGAAGTATGCATTAAAATATGATTTTAGACATACTTGAAATTTGATTTTGTATTAAATAATTTAGTTAATGCTAAGTAATTTTGTTGCCAATATTTTAATTAAAATTGTCTCTCTTTTTTTTAAATCTTAAAATGTTATAATGTTATTGATATACTTTCTTTTATATGATTTCAGAAAATGCAGTGTAATCAGCCTGTTTTTATTAAGGGCTATGAGAGATGAATTTCATAGAACTGGGACTGAAGAAACTACTATTGCCCAAGTTTATTCTCAATTCAGTGCAATTACCATTCTTGAAGGTATAAATTTAATTATGGTCTATAATAATAAGTTTTGATTTTTTGGGAGTTTGGCATAAGTTTTCAGCATTAATAGTCTTGTTTAAAAAAAAAAATAAATAAGAAATTTAAGTGATACTGAATATAAACAAATTTTAAAAATTTACTGAGATTTTATTTAATTTATCTGTTTTCAAAGAAATGTTATGATGCATTTCTTGATGCATTTACAAACTTCTGTCAATCTATTGCTGCCAAAACCCGAATTAGTAAAATCACCATTAATGCAATCCAAACATCTAGGCATTGATCTATCCCTACAATGCTCAGTTGACTCAGTACGTATTACGTTTTCAGAAACTCATTTGTTACCAAACCCAGCAACATTGTTAGCCTTCTTGATCTTTGTGATGCTATCACTTCAATTACAATTACTGGGTGCAAGGTCTGCTATAGAGCATTTTGCAAACTCCTATATTCTCATATATACTTGATTTTTTTTTATACAAAATATTCTAAGCAATAACTAATTTTGAATATCTTGAAATGTTGTTTTCTATTAACATGAGAGTAAAAAGGGAACAACAGTACAAGTTATTACAATACGAGCCAGATTTATTGGATATAAACACTATATAAACATATATACAGACAGACACTTCACACACCAATATCGATCCAGCCAGAATACCTGTAGAACGCCAACTGACTGACTACAATGATGGTGAACACAACATGGATGACATCATGCACACCCAACATAATCTTAACTGTCACTTTACAGTGTTGACTGTCTATAATACAATATAGATGATACACAGAAGAGGAATTACTTCAACATTTTCATCCTTCAAACTATGCTCTACTGATCCTCCTTCTGAGTAAACTTCATTTTCCCTTTGTTCGAAATCATAATTATCTCATCACAACTATGTGTTCTGTATACAACTCAATTGAAGCCATTGCCCAATAGTTAAAATGTTAATTTACATTTCAATTTATAAACTTCAATCAACATTGCATAACAATTGTTTACTGAAAAGAAATATTTGAAACATAAATTATGTTGAGGATTAGTGAGAATGCTTAAAAATTTGATTCTGGTTGTCAAAAGGAAATTATGGTTTACGCAGAAACATTGGAGTTGAATAACCTTCTCTATAACTCTTTTAAATTGAACAAACAACCCCTTATATTGTACGGAAGCAATATACCTTTCACTTATTTAAGTGGTAATTTTACTATTTGGGGATCTCTTTACAAGAGTAGTTATTTGTTTGTTTGTTTGTTGTTGCTTAGAGGCGTAAAACCCTAGGGTCATCAACGCCTGTAGATTTTTTATTTTTATAATTATTTATCTTAAAAAAAAAAATAAAAAAATAAAATAAATAAAATAGGCATATACACATACATACTAATAAATAATGCAACTATAATAAGGGAAAAAATAAAGCAATCGGAAAAAACAACAAATGCATCTATAGCAGGGACAATGGAGGATCAAATATTGGTTATTAATTTACAGTTTGTAATGAATTTCACCACTTAGTCGATTTCAGTTCTGTTGTCTCTAAGTGCTTCTCTAACATGGGGGGGGGGGGGAGGGTATTTTGAGCTGATTTAGTATTTTTTTATAGGAGTAGCATTCCTCAAACATATGCTGATGCAAAGATTTTTATTACACCTAAGGCATATCGGTGGTGCATCCCTTGTTATGAGATGTGCGTGGGTAAGCCGGGTGTGTCCTATTCTAAGGCGAGCTATAGCCACCTCTTCATGGCGTTTACTACGATTAGATGTAGCCCAGGGCTTTACTTCCCTTTTTATATATTTCAATTTACTGGCTGGACTTTCATCCCACATTGCTTGCCATCTTTTGTCTATACATTCTTTAAGGGGGCGAGCAAGTTCTTGGGCGGTTAGAATGGCTGTGCCTCTACCTGGGAGGTTTAGAGCTGCTCGAGCAGCTTTGTCAGCCATCTCGTTCCCGACAATACCCACATGTCCCGGTGCCCAGATGAAGAATAGTTTTTTGTTTATGTGATTTAGCATAATTAAATATTCGTGAATGCGTTGGACTATGGGGTTGAGCGAGTACATATTGTTCAATCCCTGGAGGGCGCTCATTGAATCGGAAATTATTACTATATTGTCTATTTGTATATTTGTCATGGAGAAATGTAGAGCAGATGCTATGGCATTTAGTTCGGCGGTATAGACGTTGCAGAGGTGGTGTAGCTTTTTTTTATGGGTTGAATTGGGCGTAATAAAGGCAGATCCAGTTGAGTTATCAGACTTTGAGCCATCTGTATATATTGCAGTGTGGTGTGGTAAAGATTGTATCAATTCACAGAACATTTTTCGATATTGCGCGGTCGGGGTGTCTTGTTTACGGAACTTGGACAGCTGTAGAAATACTTTGGGTGGTCTGTAAGTCCAGGGTGGTGTATATGTATCCGTTATATTATGGAGTGATATGTCTTTAAGGAAGGCGATTGCAAATGAGATTCTTTCTGTGAGAGGGAAGGTTTGAGTTCGGTTTATTATGTAAGGCAGAAGTAAACTTAGGTTTAAATATATATTTATGAGTGGGATGATCAATTTGCAAATATAGTTTGGAAACATAATTGATAGCCAGTTTCTGTCTTCTAAATAAAAGGGGAGGAAAACCGGCTTCTGTGCACAGGCTAAGGATGGGACTTGTTCGAAAAGCACCTTTCGATATCCTAATTCCAGTGTGGTGAATGGAGTCAAGCTTGGCTAGGATTCGTGGGCGGGCTGAAGCGTAAATAAAGGACCCATAATCAAGCTTTGAACAAACTAGTGCCCGGTAGAGTTTCAGCAATGTAGCCCTGTCTGAACCCCAAGTAGTACTGCTGAGAATACGTAGTATGTTTAATTTTTTTAAGGCTGATGTTTTGATTGCAGTTATATGATGTCCCCAGGTTAATTTTCTGTCAAATGTGAGTCCTAAAAATTTGTGGTGGTCATTGAACGGTAGTAATTCATTTGCTAATTACAATACGGGGGGAGGCGGGGTATTTCTTTTTCGGCTGAATAAGAGGCATTTGGTTTTTTTCTGGTGAGAATTGAAGACCCATAGATTGGGACCAGTTGCCTAGTCTATCGAGAGATTCTTGAAGTTTGAGCTGTATATGTGAAATGTCGTGAGATTGGTAAACAATGGCTAAATCGTCCGCAAATAATAATGATTTTACCCCTCTTGGGAGGTTCAAGCCTAGGTCATTATTAGCCAGTGAGAAGAGCGTTGGGCTTATTACACCACCCTGAGGGACACCGCTGTTCTGGTTATGATTCTCAGAAAGTTCGCAGCCCACCCTAACACTGAAGTGACGATTATTTAGGAACTGAAAAATGTAGGTGAACATTTGCCCTGTTATACCGATTGAAATTAGTTTTTGCAGGATAGCTGAGTGATCAATATTATCAAACGCTTTTACCATATCGAAGAACACCGCTCCCATCTGTTGACCATTGACAAAGGCATATTGTGCTTCAGCTTCTAATGTAACTAAGTGATCAATCGTGGATCGACCTTTACGGAATCCGGATTGAAATTTAATGTATTAATTTGTTCTTTTCCATCATCCACATCAGTCTTTTGTTGACCATCCGTTCCATGGTTTTGCTAAGACAGCTGGTAAGGAAGATCGGGCGGTAGCTGGTAGGTATTCGTTTGTCTTTTCCATTCTTTAGTATAGGAACCACACAACAAGAGTAGTTATGGTAAATATACAAATATAAATAAGCATACAAAGAGAGAATTAAAAAAAACAAACTTATATTAAATGGAAAAACATTAGAATTCTTTTGACACTCTAGTAGCCTAGTAGCCTACTGTGATCGATTCATTTAATAAGCAACATTTGAAAGATTTAAATTGAAGGATATTTTTTTAATTCATTATTCCTCTGATCAAATGGCTTATTGTTGTTTTAAACTTTTGTAATATTTTTTTATTATTTATTTCTATTTCAGGTTATGAGGTATCTCCTATTGGTATGTTACTGAACACGTCTTCTGCTCTTGCTGACTCTGGTCTGATTCTGGCAGAAACATGCCACTCTGACATTAACAGGAAACTGTCTCTAAATGTTTCACCTGGTGATATACATTATGCTCTTTCCTGTTAACAGTTCTGTTCTTCGTTTTTATTTTATTTTTGTAAATTTGATTATGTATCATTCACCATAGAAATATTCTCAAGATGAGAGTGTTGTGGTGATCAAATTTTAAATATTTAACTGAATTTTTTTAATTGTTACAGATCAAATTATTTATTAATATGTGTTGTGTTGTTATACCTGAAAAGATAAATATTTCGATAGGTAATTACTATTTATATAATGTTTAGTGTTTTAATATTGTATATTTCTTTTATTTCTTTAAATAAAAATAATGATGCATTTTACTTTTGTTTTTATTTTTTATTTTCTATTATCTACGATCCATAATTAATAGTGTGCAAAATGTTCACTTTTTCCGTATTTTGGATGAACGAAACAATTTTTATATGCATAGGTAAAGTATTATTAACAATATTACATTGATTATCAGAATTATAGTTTCTTTTTACTTAATTAATCATTCATTATATCACTGTTTAAATGTGGGCCATAATGTTTCAATTTCAAAATACTGGCAAATCACACAAAATTATTTTAAAAGTTAGAAGAATATATCTTACAAAAAGTGGCTTATAATTATATTTTAATTTTCCCTAGTAAAAACATAATTTTATAGGATTAGAATTTAATAACAGTATAGTTACGATCATTGGTTTTGGGGATTAAAGAAAATCAATGTTTCTCTCCGAAACAACACAAGTTTGAGTAAATAGTTATTTAACAAATTCTCTCTTTTTCCTAAGCAGATCCAAGTATCTCAGCACACTGATGAATACAATTTTCAGCTTATTTTCTTTTAACTACAACAAAATCAGGTGCAACAAAGTTCTTAACATTAAGACTCCCTATGTTTTTTTTTATAAAAGATTCTGATTATCATCCAACTGTTTGTATATCAGGTATACAAGGACTCATCCTATTCCTGGTATTTTTTTCTTTTTACAAAATCAAGAAGCTCATACATTATTTTTGAAGTAACCATATGTGGTGTCGTAGGCTCATATTCTTAGTCCTCTGATCAAAGTGGTTTCCAGGCTCATCCCTAAGACTGCTGGTAATTATATCTTGCCATCTCATCCTGTCTCAATCCTTTTCTTGAATATGCCTTGAAAGGCCTTTTGATACCTCCTGTCCTTTTGAGAAACCTAACCAAGGATGAAATATTTTCAAGGTATTCATTTTCAATATAGATTTATTAGATTCAAGTCCTTCCTGCAATGAAAATGATTCGGTCTTGTGATGATTCAATTTTTGTAATGTTATTGTCCCGTTAATTAAACTTTTTTTTAAATTTAGTGTCAGTTGATTGTCCAAGTTTTCGATCCATTCTCGTATTATATTAACTGGAGAAAATACAACTTTTATATCTTGTTTTGTTAATTTCATAAACCTTAATAACAAATTATCTTAAGATATAAATTCTTTAAAAAACCAGAGATGGTCTAGTATATTTTTTAAAAATATTGTACTACACTAAATCAATATAGATTCCTGTTAACATCAAACAACTGTATGCATTACTAATTAATATTAAAGATTTTATATTTTGTGTATGTTTCTTATTTAGTTTATTAAATTATTGAATGTTCATGATGAACTTCACAATGCACGTATTTTTTGTTTTTAATTTAGAGAAACTATTTAATTTTTTTTTTTACTAAATTATATATACTATGTTATTAATTAATAATTTGTAGTAATTGTTCATCCTTTTTGTATTTAATTATATAATAAAATCTTATTATTATATTTGTATTTTAATTTCATTATACCCTTTCATCTTTGCATAAATGTGTAACATATGAGCAATTAAAGAATTTTATTTTATTTTCATATTAAAAAATCTGATATTACAAGCAGATATAAAGTTAATTCTTTCGATGGTTATAATATTGGCAATGATGTTAACTGAATTTAAATAATTAATTTAATAGATTGTTATTTCCATCAATTCTATGTACCTATCAAGTTTTTCTTGAACAAGACTTAAAATTCTGGTTTAAACTTTGGGCTAGATTAAAAAGTATGTGTTTTAATTGTTTTTTTCTTGCATCTTCTCCTACAGGTATTAAAAACAATTTTAAAAATAAATTTTCTCTAAGGAGGATAATTATATGGAGATAAATAAGTTTCTATCATTCACCTTAATATAGTGATATTAGTCAGTGTAAATAAAATATAATATTTATGTTTTGTTATCTTTAGGGCCGGAGGCCGTCTGTCTGGGAGGATACATAATATGTACGTATTTGATCAGTTGGAAGAATAGTATTAAAGTTACTACCAGAGGTTAGAATATAAATTAGTTATGATTACATATAATAAATAGATATAACAGTTGAAAATTTGTAGCGAACTCATTGTGAGCTAGGAATAGCATAACTGTTAGTATAGTCATATGAAATGAAGTTACATTTGCAACTATACTAGCTATTAGAATGTGATCTAGTCCAGAGGAACTATGGACGAGGGTGAGAACGAGCGTAGCGAGGAGGGAATTTCTTGCTGTCACATTCTGGTTTTTGTCATTACTTATTAGTTATTAAATTTGATTCTGGTTTTATTAAAATTTGTATTTATATTTATTATTAGGTATTTATAAAGAATTATCAAACGATTATATTTTAATAATTATTATGATGAAATTAGTAAATTTTTTTATTAATGTATACTAATTTGGCAAATTTATCTTTCACCTCTTTAACAAAAACATGTCTTAATGTTTATTTTGATTAAGTCTAGACTGCTCAATGACGTCTTCAACGGGTTAAATAGCCGCAATATTTTGACTGTGCAAAGGTACCATAATCATTTGTCTTTTGATTAAAGGCTTGTATGAATGGATGAATGAGGAAATAACTTTAAAAATATACCTCAATTCTATTGGACACATATCGGACGGGTCGTGGAGATGAGTTTTTAAAAACCATCCAACACCTGAGTGTAACATTGTGACTTAGAAGTTTCTCAAGAATCTAGTGACAAATTTATTAATGGTATGCCTAATAGTTACAGAGATATTCAAGACACTGAGGACATCACACAAGGTATGAAGTATTTCCAAAAACTATTGTATTTATTGACAAAAGCAGCTAAAACCTTTTATTTTATTATTTTTCAAAATAATACAATCCTGGACAGACAAGAAACTGTTCACCGTTTCAGGCTAGTGAAACACCTACTAGAGAAACAACGTAAGCTCCCAATTAATTACAAAAGACTCATTACAGTTTATATTATATTATATTAGTAACTAATGGTAGATATATTAAAATAGAACAAAATTTTTCAGTTTTGAATGCTGTTGTTTATTTAAAATCAGAAAATCAATATTAGGCTTGATATATCTATACTTGTTTCACATGTTCTCTTCACACCATTTGCTTAATCATCTTGAAATAGATCTAATAACCTTTAAATTTTCTCTCATTGGACCTATTAGAATGATGACCCAGCCACTTTTATTGAAAATGCACCATGTTGATGATACTTTAATACCATGACCTTCAAATCACTTCTTTTTTGAGGAAATAAAATGCATGCATGCATTCAGACAGGATGAAGGAGAACATTAAGAAACAAAATTGATTAAAAAAACTCAAATTCGATAAATTGAGCCTAAGATAATTTATTGCAACTCAGAATATATTGGGCAGAATATAGTACACGGCCCGAGGAAAAACCATTAATCTGTTTGTGGTCTTGGGATAATTCACCTCAGACTGGAACCCAAAATTGGGGCTTTGGGGGAATTGGGTTTATTTATTTTTTTAATTTGCCTATGAATGACTACAAATGACAGTTTGCGAAATGTCAGAGAATACCGCGGCGGTTTGTCGTCCTTTTACTAACCCGTATTCGCCTCGAACGCGACTGAATCATGTACCATAGATGTCTGTGTTTGGATACTCAACAGTGAAGAGTGTCGAGCGCAATAAGATTAGACCCTGCCCTAACTGGCAGCGTCTGATAGTGACTTACAATTCAATTTTTTTTTCTCTTATTTTTCTTATTTAATATTCTTATACCTAAAAAGTTCGTACAATGGAATTATGTGCTTCAGTAACTGAAGATGAATTGGAAATTCAAAAATCAAAAGGAACAAAAAGAAGAAGGCTAACCACAAATCAACAAACTGAAGGTACGCCAATATTGACTAAAAACATTTACGACCTTTTGAGTGACGAGGAAGAGGATGACATAAAAGAAAATACAGTTCAAGCTACAAACAAATCTAAAATTCCTCTACAAATAAGTTCAAAAACTATAAAAGCTCGGTGGAACATCTAAAAAATGATTTCTCATTAAAATACAAAGGAAATCGTATATTAATTTATACAAGCACTAAAGATGACTTCGACAATCTGAAGAAACTAATCATCGAGAGCAAAGGTGAATATCACACTTATACATTGTATGAAGACAAAACTCCCTCATTTATATTGAAGGGACTCCCTGCTTCAGTTGAGGTGATATTATTGAAGATCTTAAATCACAGAACGTTGCAGCAATTAAAGCAACGCAATTTATAAAGACATCAGAAGAAGGGGATCAAATCAAACTTCCAATTTATGTAGTTACTCCACAAAACATGGAAGAAATTAACAAAATAAAAAAACTTAAATATGTTTCCAAATGCCAAACACGGTGGGAACGCTTTAGAAATTCTAAAGAAGCAATCCAATGCTACAGATGCCAGTCTTTTTTCCATATTGCGAAAAAATGCCACAGAAAAGCAAAATGTCTAAATTGTGCCCAAGAAGATGAAACAAAAGATTGTATGAAGCAAGACGGAGGCTGAACATGCAATAATTGGAAACAAAGCCACGCGGCAAATCATCTGGAGTGCCCCGTTCGGCTTAAGCAAATCGAAGCCAAAAGAAAAAGTAGTGTTTGGAGAACGGATGATACTACAAAAAGTCAACCAAAATATGAATTTAAGGATCAAGAACCATCCACGAGATCGACGAAGGATCCTCTACCAGCCACTAAGGAAATCAAAGATTTCTTTGCAACTTCAGAAAAAAACGATGATTCAGGTACAGGACAATTCAGTTTCATAAAAGACCTTAAAGACTTGTTTCAATCATTCAACGTACCCCGCATTACAAAAACGATCAAAACAACAATGGGTAAATTAAAAGCATGTAAAGACCCCATAGAAAAAAATAGTAGCCTAATTGAAGGGTTCATGGAAATTCTCCTTTACATATGTCAAATAATTATAAAATTAATGTTATGTTTTGGAACTGTAGGTCAATTGTAAATAAAAATCAACTATTCATAGAGTTTAAAAAAAGTAATAATGTACAAATTGCGGGCATTGTTGAAACAGTTTCCAGTGATACGTGTTCATGGAATATCGAGGGATATATATTGCACAGAGCTGATAGAAACAGGCATGGTGGAGGAGTGGCCCTAATTATCCACAAATCCATTAAACACCTAATCTCCTGTTACAAATCACCAAATAAGAAATTAAATTAAGAGATCTAAACATAATTTTTAAATTAAATAGCAGATTAGTTGCCATGGGGGATTTTAATTCAAAACATTTTGTATGGAATTGTTTTAATAACAACCGGGATGGCACAAAATTACTTATTTTTAAAATAAATACGCAATGATAAGAACCAGTAGGGAGCGATTAATTAGCAAGAACACATTTAAAATCCATTAGAAACGAAAGGAGATTAAGCCCTATTTTTTTCATTAAAAAAAAAAAATAATACACAAAACTTTTTGTGGAGTACTCGTGTGGATTGTTTTTTTGTGGGAATGGAAACGTGTATTATATTTATGTATGTATGGGTTTTTTTTTGGTTTTTTTTACGTGGGCAGGTGGAAATCTTCAAAAGACGCGGATAGGCCCGTACCTATCCGTGTGTGGGATTTTTACCCACTAAAACCACCTCCCTACTACCCCTGTTTTCCACACTCCACGGGACCGTCGCACAGTGGAATGAGCGTTAGGGAGGACTGGACATTCATTAATATTTCCGCTTTTGGGTCTCCTAGAATAAGGCTATTGCTACGGTTTTAAAGCTTTTTGAAGGGACTATTTAATTATATGATAAACGGGATCAGGTCTTTTAGGGGAAACATGTAAAAATTCTCGATTTGATATTTCGATGTTAGATAATTTAGTACCTAGATACTACGAGAATTGGTACAATACAGTATTCTATGGAAAGACAGATACATAGGTATTAAATAAAGTTATACAAAGGAAAAAGTAACAAACCAAAACGTTTAATTATTAAACAAAATTAATATAATAATTGATAATTACTGTTGTTAGTTAATATACTAGGTATAATTGTTACATCAAAATTATAATGAATGTAGGTGCCTATATAAAATTGTTTTATTTAAATAAAGGTCAGAATTAAACCAAAATTAACAGCTTAATTTTAATTAGGATTGGTTTTTCTATATTGTAAGTAACAATAAGTGATTGTGCTTCTGGTAATAAATCACGTTTAATGTTTATTATTTACGGACTAAGAGTCGAAATTAAAGGATCCTAATTTATCAACAAAGATTGCTTCGATGAATTTCTGGCATGAAACACTCTGAAGGAATAACTTGTGATTTGCTTCTTGAGCATCTTCTGACAATTGTCTAATAGGTACTATAGCATTTTTGGCTATGGTTAACTAAAATTAGCAAAATTACTGTAGTTACATTCCGACTTGCCGTGGCTCAGTTTAAAGTACACACTAGTCGTCTCACAGGCTAGGCACGCAACGATTTCCACTCTACACGCTACATACATATCTTTAATGTTATTTTATAAATGCTATTTCTCGGATATTTAACAGGTGGAATTGAGTATGTAAGTAACCTTTCATGCTTGCTTGGCCACCAAAAGTTTTTCCATCCGTTTTTTAAATGGTGCTGTCTTCGATTGTTTGCGATATTTTTAAATAAAATATAAATTTTTAGAATCCAGAATCCATTTCCACATCAACCAGATGAAAATAAATTACTGTAATATAATTTTTGTTTTCTTCGTGAGCTGAAATAGTAGCATTTTTAGGTTCGTAATGTTTATAAATATACAAAAATAACATTTTTTTAAAGCTAAATTATTCCTTATTTGTTTATTATATTCTGCTAAGCAACATAGATTTTAGATATTAATTTAACTCTTGCAAATGTATTTTTACATCAACCCCTTAAATTGGCAATTTTGAGACTTAATCCACAATTTTCCATTTTTATTTTCGTTTCTGTAAAAAAAAAATATATATATATATTTAAATCACAATTTGTATTAATATAAATTCATCTATATATCTGTGGCACCTGTGGAAAATTGCGATTTTAGGAATTGAAGGGATTCACTTTATTAGGGATTGACTCCAAATAATAGAATATGAAAGTCATGTAAATATAAATAAGTTACACAATAAAACAAAAAGCAATAGTGTAAAGGAACTTACCAGGAGAAGCAACATTTGATTGGTCATTTCCTGTTCCTTCAGCCATTTTCATTATCAATGGAGGTTTTTTTTTCAGAACCTCCTTTATTATATGAAAGTACATTTACACTTACTTTACTTTTGCAGGTTTCTGCCTATAGTCCCCCATGACCTCTTCACCGTTATCAGTCAGTATTATAACATCAATATTGCATCTTTTCACTTCTGCCGGGATACAGTACAGTTTTGTTCTATGCCCTGAACATTTTATGACCAAAATGTCTTTCTTTTCGTTCATGAAATCCAGGCTTCTTATTTTCTTCTCTTAAAGACAGATGCATAGAAAAAAGGTTTGTAATATGATGAAAACTCAATGAAGTTAAGAGGTCAATTCAATAGGAATTTTATTGGAAACATTTTAATTTATAATCAAATGTCCATAATAATAAAGCACTATATAATGTTAAACTTCTATTGAACTTGTCTTTGATTGATTTCTGTTTAAAGAAATTTCTGCAAAGAAATATTTGTATTAGAAAAACGAAATCTTATCCCCAAAGGAAGGTCCCAATAGAGATGGAAGGCCCTCGATTCTGAACTCTCATCGCCAGTTCATTATTTGTCCGCACTGAAGAACACTTCACCACATGCCCACGGATTGCCTTTTCCTCTCGTCCATAGGTTCAAGTGCCAGATTACAGAGGGCTGTTTGAGGGGCATATTCTAGAAGAAAGGAGATGGCATTTTCAATTAGGCCTTCATACAAAAATATTTTATACGAAGCCGTAAAGAGAGTATATAGTAATTAAATAATGTAATTATCTATATTTAATACAACATACCAAGCTTGACTGTCGATGACAAACTTGATGAAGGAATACAGAGTTTATTATAGTAGGTTAGAGATTTCAGTATTTCCATGCGCACAGTGTTTACGCTAAATTTACCTACGTAATTTACCGTCAGATCGTAAAACGCCCATATATCACGGACTATATATATATATATATATATATATATATATATTTGTATATTGCTTATTCAAAATAAAATCTTGAAAAGAGAAAAAACATACGAAACTGGCAGATTTAACGTTATTTTTAATATAGTGGTTGAAAAAAATACATCCTAAAGATAAGGATAGAAAATGCGCCAACTGCTACGATTTTCACTTTGCGTTTTTAACAGTGTGCGAAACAGAGATATTTCTATTAATTTCATTACAATATTGTTGTCTTGTTAAGAGACCTGTTCCCAGAATAAAATTGTTTTCCTATTCACTTATTTATTTCACTCCCGTTGAAAATTTAATAATTATTGTAATATAACGTTACGGCAATATTTGGTTTTTAATTGGCATTTATAAACATATATCAGGCTTTTTTTTGGAGATATATATATTATATATATATCAATATAGTTGAAACAAATTGAACGTCCCTAATATAGCAATTAGGCAATTGGTAGATCAAGAAAGAACACAATAGAAACAAGAAGATTAAAATGGTATGGCCACTTAAAAATAATGGCAGAGGAACGATGACCAAAAATAATCTTTGAATATTGCCCTGTAGAAAGGAGGAAGACCCAGAAAAAGATGGTTACAGGATCTGGAGGAGAGCATGGCAGCGAAGGGGCTTTTATATATATATATATTTCCTAAATTGCCTATTCTGAATTTCATCTTTGGAGATTTTAAATAATTCCATATTGTAGAATTGTAGCCCTCTTGTTTATCTGTTATTATTTATTCTAAATTTATCTGTGATGTTTTCTGTATTTCCATAGAGTTCCTTAGTAGGTCTTTTGATCCAGATTCCATCCCGAAGAACAGCGCCATAATTGAGCCGCACTGCGGGTTTTCCTTTGAGAACCTGTTTTATCACGCATTTATTTTTAACATAATCGTTGGAATGGCTCTCGGAGAGAATTTTTTCAATTCTAGAAATCGTTTTTGGTTGATTAAAAGGGGATGTTTGTGAGAATGGTTGGCAATATTCACATTTTAAACCATAAAGTTACCTAGCCTCGTGCACGTATGATCATCAGGTAAATTATAGGAAAATTTCATATTTTTTTTCCATAAATGTTTTATAAAGGATGTTTACATCAAGGGGTGCCTACATTCTCTCCCTGGTGCCGAAATATCCCGAATTATTTCGCTATATTAAAGCTCCTTCCTTTAAAGACCATTGGTCACAAAATTTACGTTACGATAAAATTGCAAATATTATGCCCATCAATGATTTCAAGGCAATATGAAAATATTTACACTTTAGTAATAATAAAACTATTGGTAACGGTGATCCCTTTTTTAAAGTTAGGCCTCTTCTTGAAATAGAAAGTCATTTCAGGACATTGAGCATGAAAAAGACTACTCAATCCATGATCCATGAGGGAAATAGGGCAAGCTCAAAAAAGCAGTACGTCCCTAAAAAAACCAAGACATGGCGATTTCAACTTTTTGTTCGGTCTCTGGTATCATTTATGATTTCTTGATTTATTCCGACTCATCCGATAGCATATTTAAAAATATCAAATTCAGTAAGGGTCGTCATTGCTTTGTGCAAATCTATTAAAGATAAACCACTTTCATCAATTTCTTTTTATAATTCGTTTACATTACTGGAGGTTTTAGTATATTTGAGTAACAAATTTGGCATACTGAGTTTAGGGACAATAAGAGAAAACCGATTAAGAGGGTTGAAACTAACTGCTGACAAAGTACTTAAAAAAAAGGAAGAGGGAGTTTTGAGGAATACTTTGACAAGAAAGAAAAAATGTTGTCAAGTGGATGGACAACAAACTATATGTGCCCAATTTGAAGCATTTAGTACTAGCCAGGGAACCGGACAATGTATGATAAGTCATACATCCCTGCAACTTCCAGGAAAATTAAAAAAAAAAAGAAGGAAGGAATAATTCATACCATTTGATGTATGAACCCATTTTAAAAAAAAAAAAAAAAAGGAAAACAAAATTTATCATCCCAATTCACTTTTGTCTCTTTAAGGGTTAAAAATATATATATATATATATATATATATATATATATATATATATATATATATATATATATATATATATTATAACTTATATACTTCCAGGAACAAAACATAAAAAAAGAAAGAAAATTTAAGATGAAATGACTCGCACGATAACTGGGTTAACACTGACTGTATTTCCGTCATGATCCTCTATATATAGTGTTTACATATTAACAGCTGTTACAATGGACAGCTTGATCTTAACGTAAATATATATATATATATATATATATATATATATAATTAAGACAAGACTGATGATCGCATAGTTACTAAGATCAAGCTGACCATTGTAACAGCTGTTGATATGTGAACACTATATGTAGAGGATCATGATGGAAATACGATAGGGGAAATACCCCTAAGTAGATGGGGGTGTGTATAATGGAACTCGATGCCACTATATATATATATATATATATATATATATATATATATATATATATATATATATATATATATATATATATATATATCTTAGCTCTATCAATGATTTACCTTTTCTCCTCTTTTACCTGAGTCTTTTGTCTCCATGATGAGAGAATTGGTCCTCCCCGTCTTGCCACTTCCATTTAGGAAACGGAAATTTCTTATTTTTTTTTATGGATGGTGAGTTCGGTCATAAATTGTTTTTTTGTCAGCGGGGATATTTTTATATACATAATATGATTCTTGTTTATAGTCCCTTTTACTAAACTGTACCCATTTTCTTGTTTATTGAAATCTTTTTTTTTTTTGTGTCTCTTGATGCAATTCACTTCTTTCGGGTTGTAGAAGCGAATTATTCTTTTAAAAAACGGCTACGTGTCACGTAGGAAAATCTAATTTTAAAAGTGCATTTCATCTTTGGATGTTGGGGATTATAACGCCCCATCCGTTTGCTGGTTTAACGTCGGTGTATTGCTGCTATGGGTAATTGGACTATATGGGTAACAACGAGAGTTATAAATTTAAGATTTAGGTCTTAAAGATATTATTTAAAAATACATAATAAATAAAGAAATGAAATTCACGAACAAGTGATGGGAGCACCTGTGGTATAGTGATTAGCATAGCAAACTCCTATGTCCAAGGTTGCAACTTCGGAACCCAGCAGTTTGGCCTAGGATTTTGTAAATGGAGTAAAAAATCCTTCTATATACCACTATTAATTAGGAAGGGATGCATAGTAGGGGTCCCGAATCTGTGCCATGTCAGGTACTCGTTAAAAATCCCTATCCAAATTACACCTGGATAAACAAAATTTAGGACTGCCGTAGCATCGTCCGATCAGCTATAGTGGCATAAAGTAACCTTAAATTTATAAACAAACTTTGGCATACGGTTATAAAATTACTTTACTTATTAAGTGAAAAATTACTAAACCAACTATTTTATGAAATTTATATATGTAATTAAAAAACGAACAGACTTACCTGATTAGAACATTGATCCGCCACCCCACGGGTTATTATTGAATACAACCCCCATTAGTCGCTTCAGGAGCTGTTGAAAAAGCGGATTATTCCAACCCTCCAACGGGTACGATTTTTTTTTTGGTTGGGGAGGTGGTGGATTAAGCACTCCATTTTTTTATAACATCGAATGTGTGGTTTCGGTGAATATATTTCCATTTCGCAGAGTTATTCTTTCATTTAAAAGCGATGAACTATATTTAAAAGCCTAATGCACTAAATTGTCTAATCAAAATAACCTGTAATACTTTTTAGGTATATTTTCCAATGGGAAATTGCGATATTTATAAGGTTAAATTCATTTTATTAGAGAACAAAATTAATGCTTCAAAGAATTTCCTCTAGACCCACCGGCTCCATCAGCTGCTGTTAACTGATTAAACTATTTGTATGTCACTGCCGGATTTAAACCTGGAGCCTTCAGCATAGCAATTCAGCAGTCTGCATACAACGCTACCGTGATTGAGAAATATTAATTCATGTCATTTAATAGATATAATCATTGCTAATAACTACTTTGAGATCAATTCAGATGATTCACAGCTTTAAATTGAAAAAAAAAACTTACTATTATACTTACGGAGTTGAGCTTTTTGGCTCTACTAAACCATCCAATTCATCTCGTATCCAATCCTTACAATCCAAAATCCTTCGTAAAATCCTCAATGCTCCCTATTATGTCACAAACAAAGTCATCCATCATGATCTTAATATCCCATATGTTACTAATTTGGCCCAAACTAGATACCTATCCTTCCACGACAAGCTCCATACACACACGAATCCTCTAGTCTCTCAACTTGCTTCCCATACTATTCCTGATAACCCTCCGAGGCGTCTGAAAAGAAGATGGCCTCGAGACCATCTACTATAGAACTTTATTGGAGTGCTGCCGATGGGTAGTTACTCCACATGTGTTTTTCATGTCATAATGTACATATCAGCAGATTTACTAGTTATAATCATATTTTAGTTGTAAAATCAATAAATTAAATTTTAAAAAAAACAAAAAACTATTATACTTAAAATTGATTGGCATGTTATTAATTCAGTATAACGCATCCTTATCTTGTTATAGGAGTGAACTCCACGTGGTTGTGGTGGGCCGGTACCCTGTACTTAGCCCCGACGCCTCCCAATGAATTTTTAATTAATATAATCTCACATGTCGCCCTCCATGAGGGTTGCTGGTAGGAGTCGTACCTACGATGAGCTCTTATAACGTCCTGTTATTACTCCTTCCGTAGGTAGGTAGAACTGCTTATGGACACTCAACATCAAGACTCCTTCCGTGGTTTTCGTTTTATGTCCCTCTGGAGTATGAATGATCTGAGGAAGTGTCTTTGGATAGCGAACTTCTGGAGGGATTCAAGGATAAATATAAACAAGAATAGGTTCATATGGGTCTTGTTATTATATTTTTTTAGGGCACTTCTTTTTTAAAAAATGTCGAAATTGAACAGGCAATAAAGGAATTAGTTAGCTAAAAATTAGAAATCGAGAAGAAGCATGAAAGATTCTAAGATGAGTACCTAGTGAATTTTTTTTTTGATGAGTACCTAGTGAATTTTCCTAGTGAAAGATGAGTACCTAGTGAATTTTCATCTTTGTTTGGTATAAGAGTTTCTTTTCTTTAAAGGAGATCTGCCATCCAACATTTCAGTATTCGTTTCCATTATTCAGTATAACGAGTATGACGGGAGTTCATAAATGTTATATTCCAATGAACAAACACCTTCAATTTTGGTTATTTTCATCATGGATTAGCAGATAATGTGACAAAGAGGAAGAAACGGCTTCCCACATAACATCTACGAGTTTATATACGTGTGTAACAATCTTGTGTTAGAAGCCAAATTCTGTGAAATAATTAATAGATTAGCAAAGGCTGTAGAGCTGTTGTCAATTTGAGAACAGAAATATAAATATACTTCTATAAACGGAAAAAATAATAAATATACCAGGGTAGTTTTTCATGTAATTGTTTCTAATTCGGCTTATAATCAGAAGAAAAAAATTACTTGAAGCTTGTGCTTTTGAAGACTTTAATCGGCTACAATTTTAAAACTAAACAACGGGTGGTAACTTATAGTTCAACAAGATAATCTGTGATCTGGGAATAAAATCTAAAAAAAAAAAAAGCTACCTAGTAGACTTTTAGTACAAATAAGGACCTACAAAGGTATATAGGTGGAGGTTGGATGAGAGGATTGACCTTTCGGCGAACCTAAAAAAGAGCGAAAGAGAATATGAGGGATTGAAGCAAGGAAGGTTGTAGCATGTCACCCACTCTTTTCAAGATATACCTTCACAAGGCTGAGAAACCATGGTACAGGCAGTGTGGGGATGTTGGGCCGTTCATTGATGGCGAACAACTACTGTCCTTGTTCTTCGCTGACGACCAGGTCGTGTTTGCTAGGCGGAAGTCTCCTTGAAATGATGGTGTATGCCCTAAAGATGTGCTACGAAACGGTGGGCTTAAAAATTAACTTCGAAAAGACCGAGTATATCTCAATCGGAGATGCACGCCCGCTTCTTGTTGACGGAGAGGCCTGAAAAGAAGTAAATGCATTCAAGTACCTGGGTTCTTATTTAGATGCTACCGGGCCGTCCGAGAAAGGTGGAACAATCCCGAAAGGCTATCAGAATGCTGCATCCGGTCCTCTGGAATACAGAGATATCAAAAGAAAATAAACGCTGTATTTTCACTGCCATAGTGGAAACCATCCTGATATATTCCTGGGAAACTTGGACTATGAGCCTTCGTCTGTACTCAAAGGTGCAGGCGGTTGAGACGGATTTCTGGAGGAGGTGTCTTCGGGTCACTAGGCTGGATCAAGTAAGATACCAAGAAATTCGACAGAGGATGGATGTGGTTATATCTACAAATGAATATGCCGCCTAAGATGGTACGGTCATGTGAAGAGAATGGCGTTCGAATGTTGGCCAAACCGAGTTCTGGTTTGGGTTCCACCTGGGAGGAGAGGACGCGGACGCCCCAGTAGCAGGTGGATGGAGGGAGTCTAGAGTCTAGGAGGAGATGGCTGGTCGAGGACTTCAGAAAGAGGATTGGATCGCGATCCATCCAGAGACATGGAACTCTGCTCTGGCCAGTTCAGGCATCTATTGTCGGAACACCTGTAAAGGAAATTAAAAGTATGAGTAAAAAGTCCTTGATTATTCTGTCTTTCGGTAAACGGGGTTCCTGAGCCTGAACGATGTCAGGTACTCGTTAAAAATCTATATCCTAATTAATCCAAATTCAGTAGTGTTTGTGACCATATTGCAAAATAAAAGAGAAATAACAAAGTATCTTACTAGAACAACTGCTAGGAGATATTGTGTCAACCAAAAAGCTGAATCTTGCGATAAAATATCAGCCATGACAAAATATCTTTGTTTTCTAAAAATATCTTCATTTATCTAAAAACAAAAGCAGACAATATAGCAGAAAAAATATGGTTCTAATGAATAAGTAAATACACTCAAATATAGAAAAGTAAATAAACAGTAATAAATGCTGGTTAGCAAATTAAAACAAAAATACAAAGTCAGTCCGGAAATGTGTGATGCAACATGTGAACTTGTGACTCCGGGCACCCCGCCCCCTCCCTTGACAGCCCAGAAGACCTGCAAAGTGGGTCGAAACGTTGGCTATTTAATAAACATTTCTCCCTATCTAAGAGAAAGTTGTTGACCTCCATCCGGACCATTTTCTTCCAAAGGAAACAAAAATAATTTTATTCAATATATTGATTCCACATCTCACTTTTATAATATCTTAATATCCATAACTCACCAAAAACCTTAAATAAACAAGTTTTTTTATTGATTATTTCGATATAAAAATTCTATAGAAACAGAACTATATTGCTTTTGTCTCAAAATCACTACTAATTGAATAATACATCTTCGATATATCTCTATATATCGATGTATTCGATATATTATGTATATAACATTAATGGCATGGACAAATAAATTTAATCAAAATGGAACTCATTGAAACATAGACCTTATATAATACATGAACTTTTTTATCAGTTTCCATTGTATCGTTTCTAACAGTCTTGGCACTTTAATATTCTTCACCTATCCTTTTTTTATGGGTATGGCATCTTCTTTTAAATAATTCAAGATGGACCCAGTCTCACTTCTTTACAGTAGGATTGGAAGGTACAGGCCATTATTTATTTTTGTTTTATTGTCAACCTCTCACTTCCCCTCGACTATGTTGCAGATCTATTAAAAAATACCACTTGTTATTTATTTTTTTTTTTTTTTATTCTGTTTAATATGCCTGTTTGAGCCAATTTAAAATTGTAAAATAAATACAATTATTTTTAATAATTACTAATTATGTTTCATTAATATCCAGCAATTGGATGGGCTGGAAGGGGAACTCCGCGCATGCGCACCGTGCGCCTATGGGCATTGGACGTTTTATATACGCGCCTTTGTATTGTAGTTTTGAAACATCGCAGAGTTTAGTCGAAAAAGTGATGTTTTGTAAATTGTTTTGTATAGATGGTCGTGGAAGATTGGTATAATTACAGGAAATCGGAGAGCACGAAAGAAGTTGGACGTATCAACGTGCAGGTAAACGGATTGATTCCTCAAGTTTTCCTTCTAATCATTTTCTATCCCATCCCAAAAACCCCCTTTTACCTGCAGAGAGACCGCCCAGCGACTTTTCCCACAGAGGGTAAGTAGGAAATTTATTATTGTTTTTTTTTGTTGTTTTTCTTCGATTTCAATGTTCGTCGTAGTAAATAATACAGTCCACTGCTTTAGTCGCTATCAGAAATTTTACCGCTGATTGAATCGCGTAAACATTGGTCCATCACAGGCACGGATAATTTTATTTTAATGGTTGTAGAAGATCAATTAGTGGTAAAATTTGTTATTCGTAGGTGCGTCGTTGGAAAGTTTTTACCGGTTTAGAACGGGATTAAGCAAGTTCGTTGTTGAGTATACGGTCTAGTATGATTATACTTAGAAATAATCCTTAGAAAGAATTGTTTTCGGTAAAGAGATGTTTCACAAATGTTTATTGTTAACGAATTATAACGGCTTGTGATTTGTTGTAACTGTTAAAATTATAACGGTTAATAATTTGTTGTAACGGTTAATATTATAGCAGTTACTATTAGCGGTTAATAGTTATAACGTTAAATTTATTACTATAAAGGTTAAAATTTTATTTTATTTTGATTTACAAATTTAGCAATTATGGATGATACGAAAGCGGAACGGTTACTGAAAATCTTAAATAAAAAGAAGGAAATTTTATTCGAAAGAGTTCAGAGAATATTTGATTTATCGAAAAAATGTACCGAAGCAAAAGGTGCGGCGAGTTTTAAATTATCTTATCCATTATTAGATAAGACATTACGAGAATTTGATGAACTCGAAATGAGAATTAATGAAATTTCTCTAGAATTCGTAGAAGATTTCGAACCGACATTCACGAAATCGATATTCGAGATGGTCGAACAGATTGAGGGGGTAGCCAACATTGTTATGCACCCGAAGTCGGATGGCTCAGACAAAGGGAATTCGGGCGTTCAAGCGACAGTTGCGGGCAAAACTAACGCGGCACGTTTACGTACGATCGAAATTCCGCGGTTTGATGGCTCACTAGAACATTGGCCTGTTTTTTATGAATTATTTAATACCCTTGTACATGAGGACTCCTCTTTATCGGCTTTGGAAAAAATGCAACATCTGACCTCTAGGCTCACGGGATCGGCATTGAATATTTGTAAACATGTAAAACCAACATCAGCTAATTATGAAATAATGTGGAAGGCTTTGATCGATCGTTATAACGATGAACGCACGTTGGCAAGTAGTTATGTCGAAGAAATTTTTCGTTTTCCGCCCCTTCGTTCGGAATCTCGAGAGGGTATAATTTCAGTGTTAGATGGTTTCTGCGCGCCCATTGCGGCGTTAAAACAATTGAATATTGGTGATGTGGGGGAATTTGTTTTTCTGAATCGGTGTTTAGCGGTTTTAGATCCAGCCACAAAAGGAGCTTTTGAAGCCGCCCATCGAGATAAAAGGCTTCCGACATATTCGGATTTGGTGACCTTTCTGGAAAAACAAATTAGATGTTTACCTCCTACCGAAACGCAAATTAAACCTAAAATTCATAATCCTAGTCAACAAAAAAAATCTAACAAGGCAACTCATTTTCTTATAGCCAAAGCGGAAGAAATAAAAGGAAAAAATTGTGTGTTTTGTAAAACTGGTATTCATCCGTTAAAGGGTTGTGCCAAATTTTTGAAACTAACCCCTTGGAAGAGATTCAAAGTTGTCAAAGCTGCCTTTCTGTGTCTCAAGTGTCTTTCAAACCAACATAGAGTTTCAGAATGTGACTCGGTTAATAGTTGTAGTAAATGTGAATTGCCACATAACACGTTGTTACATTTTGAACATGGTCGTAATAATGAAAAGTCGGAAACGCATCTCGAAACCACTGAATCAGCGGAGGTTCCCTCGACAACCTTATGCTCGATGAACATGGCCGCAAGTTCCGCGGACCACTCAACTGTTATTTTGTCAACGGTGGTGGTACATGCGGAGAACTCTCAGGGTAGTCGCCGACCCATTCGGTTTTTACTAGACAGTGGTAGTCAGTCTAATTTTTTAACCACATCCATTTGTCGAAAATTAAATTTAACTGTTGAGCAAAACTTTCGCTCGTCAGTTCTTGGGTTTGGTGGATCAAGGAATACTGTTCGTGGTAAAACCTCTTTGCGAATATTTTCTCGGCTTGATTCGAGGGTGTGCTTTACAATCGCACCATTAGTCGTTGATCGTATTGTCGATCAATTACCTTCTATGACATTGGACGTTTCTCGCTTGGCCCATTTGCAGCATTTACAGCTGGCTGATGAGAAGTTTCATTTACCTGGCGAAATCGATGGGGTGCTTGGAGCCGAACTGTTTCCATTTATAATGGGTGGGGCAAAATTAGTCGATTCTCCGGATATGCCCATGGCGATTGAGACTCCCCTAGGGGTTATAGTTATGGGAAAAGCGCCTATTTCGGAAAGTTCTCCCGTACCCATCTCTCTCCTCACCACCGTAAATGAGTCTATCGGTCCACTTATCCAACGATTTTGGGAACTCGAAGATATTTCCTCGATGGAGGGTGTCTGCTTAGATCAGGAGGATATAGAATGTGAGCGGAATTTCGTTGAAACCGTTCAACGCGACGAAAGTGGCAAATATATCGTCACTCTCCCTTTCAGAGAAAATCCTGAGTCACTAGGCCATTCGTATCATTCGACCCTAAAGCGGTTTTATAATCTGGAGAAACGCTTTGTCCAAAATCCTGATGTGCGTGAGGCCTACCATGCGGTAATTTCGGATTACCTTCAACAGAAACATATGTCGCTTTCTCCTGATTCAGAAGATGGAGAAGGATATTTTATACCTCATCACGCGATTTTCAAGCCTCAGAGCTTAAGCACACCGGTGCGGGTTGTGTTCGATGCTAGTAGCAAGACTAGCTCAGGTAAATCGTTGAATGATATTTTGCACGTGGGCCCAAAACTGCAAACCAACGTCGTTGAGTTGTTGTTGAATTTTCGTTTATTTGCTTTCGCCCTGACTGCAGATATTAGACAAATGTATCGTCAAGTTTGGGTCTCTCCAAAACACAGAAAATTCCAAAAAATTTTGTGGAGATTTGAGCCTAAGGATCCAGTACAGGTTTATGAATTAAACTCCGTCGTTTTTGGCATCACTTCCTCACCATATTTGGCATTGAGGACGGTCAAACAGCTTGTACATGACGAAGGTAGTAGATTCCCGGTTGTTTCCGAAGTCGTGCCCAGAGACATGTATATGGATGACTTGATTACTTCTCTCCAATCTTTCGATCAAGCCGAGCAACTATACGTACAATCTCGGGAAATGTTTCAGACTGGTGGATTCGAGCTGGTCAAGTGGTCCACTAATTCTGAGCATCTCAGAAAAAGGTTCGTAGTCGATAGTGAGAACCATGTACATAGGGAATTCGATGTTGGAAACCATATTTGTTCCATTTTAGGTCTCAGGTGGCATCCTGATAATGATGAGTTCGATTTCAAAATAGAATTCGTACCTCGGGTGGGTACCAAGCGTGAAATTTTGTCTACGGTCGCTCGAATTTTTGATCCTTTAGGGTTCTTAGCGCCTCTCACCTTATATCTGAAAATACTTGTCCAAATGCTTTGGCAGGAAAAATCGGATTGGGACCAAACACCTGGCAATGAGATCGTTACAAAATGGAATTTATTTCAAGAGCAATGCTCTAGTTTGAGTTCTATTAAAATTCCACGTTTTCTGGGCATCTCCCACGAATTTCAACTAACCTTGATCGGATTTTCAGATGCTTCGGAATCGGGATATGGAGCCGTTGTTTACCTCAGGGTGGTCCAGAATGATGGTAATGCCTTTGTGCGGTTGGTGGCTGGCAAATCTAAGGTGGCACCGACAAAAACCGTTTCAATACCTCGTCTCGAGTTGTGTGCCGCACTCTTACTCGCAAATTTATTGCAACTCGTTCTTCATAGTTTCAGAGCTCGTAACGTAAATCCGTCGGTTAGAGCGTTTACTGACTCTACCATAGTGCTATATTGGCTGAGTTCGTCACCCAGCCGCTGGTCCACATTCGTAGCCAATCGAGTGGCTAAGATTCAGTGTCTTGTCGAAAGGCCAAGCTGGGCCCACGTGGATGGGAAACAGAATCCGGCCGACTGTTTGTCCAGAGGTTTGACCCCTCAGGAATTGTGCTATCATCCGTTGTGGTGGAATGGTCCGAGCTGGTTGGTCGAAGAAGAGGAAAGTTGGCCCATTACAAGTTTATTGCCGGAATTGGTCGAGCTGCCTGAACAAAAGCCGAAGGTATGTATGATAACAAAGTCCCATAAAAGTGAAAACAGGGTTTATGATATTATTTGTTCCTACTCGTCCTTTGCAAAACTACGGCGAGTTATGGTTTATGTCTTGCGATTCTGTCGGCTACTCCCTCGACAAGAATTTATCACAAGGGAAGATTTAGTAAAATCTGAACAGGTTCTTTGTCGTAACATACAGTCGCAGCATTTCCAGCAGGACATATCTGCTCTCCAGAATGGAAAACCATGTTCCAATCGCATTCAACGTTTGGCTCCGTTCCTAGCCGATGGATTAATTCGAGTCGGAGGACGACTGCAAAATGCAGCAGTTGGCTTTGAATATGCGCATCCCATAATTCTACCCAAAATCGATCCGTTCGTACGCATATTGGTGCGTTATTACCATTTAGAGAACCTTCACACAGGTCCCAGTTTGCTCTTATCGTTGTTGAGACAAAATTATTGGATTCTCTCCGCTCGATCTGTTGTCCGGAAAGTGATACGAGAGTGTAATATTTGTTTTCGAGTCAAACCCAAGTCTTCTTTTCCAGTTATGGGAAATCTCCCGAGCTGTCGAGTGACCCAAGTCAAGGCATTTTGGAACACCGGAGTAGATTATGCCGGTCCTTGGCAAATAAGTATGGGACGTCGACAGAACTCAGCCACTCAGAAGGCCTATATTTGCCTTTTTGTGTGTTTAGCTACGAAAGCTATCCATTTGGAACTCGTGACTAGCTTGTCTACGGCTGCCTTTCTAGCCGCATTCAAAAGATTTTTGTCTCGTCGTGGTGCTTGTTCCACGATATATTCGGATTGTGGAACCAATTTTGTCGGTGCTAAGAGAGAATTGAATGAACTCTCAAGCTTACACTCATCCCGAGAATTCAAAGATACTCTGATAGATGGGTTGAGTGAGTATAAAATTGAGTGGAAATTCATTCCTCCAAGTAGTCCTCATTTTGGAGGAATTTGGGAATCCAACATTAAAAGTGTCAAATCCCATCTATCGCGGGTCATAGGAGAGCAACGCCTGACATATGAGGAGTTCAACACTCTCCTAATTGAGGTTGAGGCATTGATGAATTCCAGACCATTATGCCCTCTTTCGGAGGATCCATCAGAGCCTTTGGCATTGACTCCTGCACATTTTTTGAACCTTACACCCTTAAAATCATTACCTGCGGACGCAGTGTTGGAATTACCCTCGAATCGTCTCTCCCGCTATCAGTTGTTAGACAAATTGGTACAGTCTTTCTGGTCGCGGTGGAGCAAGGAGTATTTGCATGAGCTCCAAGTCCGAACGAAATGGACACAACCTTCCTGTGCCATACGCGTGGGGACAGTGGTTCTCGTAGATCAAAGTCCTATGCCCCCCCTACAGTGGCCGTTAGGCATAGTCGAGGAGATTTTTCCAGGCCAAGATGGAGTGGTGAGAGTGGCCGCAGTTCGAACCAACAAAGGGATAATGAGACGGCCGATTGTAAAGCTCTGCCCCTTGCCTAGTCAGTAGAGGATGCGAAATTGTAAATATGTAGATAGATAATCGTTGTGGTTTAGTTGAATTTCTTTTAATTTTTTGAGGTATAAAATATCCGATTGTTGTAGAAGTTAAGAATTTTGATTTTTCTTTTTGTAGTCTCTCCAATCCTAAAACTCCATTGTTCAGAAGAGGAGTCTTCAGGGGCGGGGGTATGTTTGAGCCAATTTAAAATTGTAAAATAAATACAATTATTTTTAATAATTACTAATTATGTTTCATTAATATCCAGCAATTGGATGGGCTGGAAGGGGAACTCCGCGCATGCGCACCGTGCGCCTATGGGCATTGGACGTTTTATATACGCGCCTTTGTATTGTAGTTTTGAAACATCGCAGAGTTTAGTCGAAAAAGTGATGTTTTGTAAATTGTTTTGTATAGATGGTCGTGGAAGATTGGTATAATTACAGGAAATCGGAGAGCACGAAAGAAGTTGGACGTATCAACGTGCAGGTAAACGGATTGATTCCTCAAGTTTTCCTTCTAATCATTTTCTATCCCATCCCAAAAACCCCCTTTTACCTGCAGAGAGACCGCCCAGCGACTTTTCCCACAGAGGGTAAGTAGGAAATTTATTATTGTTTTTTTTTGTTGTTTTTCTTCGATTTCAATGTTCGTCGTAGTAAATAATACAGTCCACTGCTTTAGTCGCTATCAGAAATTTTACCGCTGATTGAATCGCGTAAACAATGCCTTAGTATATTTTTTCATTTATTCCAACAAGTGCCCCCAGATACAACATATACTCTTCTACAAACTCTAGGGTTTTGCCCTTATAGTTTATCCACACAAACAATTCCGGAAAGGTGGCTTTATGTCTTATTCTCCTTTGAGACGACCTATCGCAACAGCTCACCACCAGCAGTTCATAAGAATGTGGTGCAGCGAGTGCCAAGAAGGAGTATTGCTATCATGTTTAATGATGAGACATATTTCTGTTTCTATAGTGATAACAGCTACCAAAGAGTCTACTGAGAACATGGCATAAATGCAATACCCCAGTTCGTGCTTGTTGGTGTCCACTACTAGGCACTAACTGTACCCCATTCTTCTGAGTTGTAACTGGTGACTGTAGTTGTTGCTAAAACCTTATATTTTTCATTCAGTAAAAGGATACTAATTTTTAATAAATATTAATGCATTTTATAATAAAAAACCTTTATCACTACAACATATGAAGGGTCTTGGGCTCAGTACATGGTAGAGACTGTGCTGTTTCTAGGACTCTGGTTGCGTATAAAGGTTATTTGCCTGAAACTATGCTCAAATGCCAGGTCCCCCCCCCCACAATTAAAGGTATCTACTTTATTGAAGGAGAGTCTATAGGTCCTATATGGTTCATTTGCAGCTGTTGATCATCATCATGTTCTGTCCTCTTGAACCGTTGAGCAGTATGAGGGTTGGCAGCTGTTAAAAGATTAAGTAATTTATCTGCCACAGGCGGATTTCAACCCATAACCATCCATAGCAAGTACTCTACTCAATGAGCTACCACATTCCTAATTTTATAACAAAAATAATATAAAAATTCCAGACAAAGTAAATACCACAAAATTAGCAATATCCCTGATCATGGTAACATCTGCGTATATAACCAGGCTGCATAATTTAATGTTAGGTAACTATCACTTTGAAGCCGTTGATCAATCCACCTGTATTAGAATTTAAACTGCAAAAACTTGGGAAGTGGGAAGTGGTGAGATCAGGAGTAGTATCAAGGTAGAAAATAGAGCGTACCATGACCTTCTAATAAAAATTTACTAGTCTCTCTTAAGACAGGTGGTGTGTTATGGTGCAGAAACCTGCATGCTGAAAGTCTCAAACCAGTTAGCTCTGAAGGAAAATATACTTTCAAGGCACCTGGAAAATCAGAAAGAATAAGGAGCTTTACGACCTTGTTGTGCATGATAATATAATTAGGTTTTTATAGCCAAAAAGTTTAAGTATTGTAACGTTGCCAGATAATGCTAGGAAGATAATGAGGATGTTTTTAAAGGCAAAAGAAGAAGAGAGTGCCCTAAAATGTAGAACAATATCCGTACAAACTTTGAGTGACCGGGTGGAGGACGTAGGCAATGAATTGAGTGGTGACAGATAGTGAGGGAGGCTGAAGTCCATACTGGCCTGTTGTGCCGGAAAAAAAAAAAGTTAATGAATATAATGTGGGGCAAATTAGAAAGTGGTTTCAAATCACGAGGATTGAAATTTGGAACTCAGGCCACCTAATATTATGGTAAACATCTGATTTATGCAGTGGGCAAATAAGAGCTATACTATCTGAAAAATAACTGGTTTATATAAAAATAAAACACATAAACCACTATCTCAGTGCAGATTAAATGTAATAAGTGAATAGAAAATGTTATATGAATAAATGTGGAGAAAACAGAATAGAGATGGTATTATCTAAGTCCTTTAGGACTTCATGAAGATGAAGGGAGCATTTAAATAGAAGATATTTCCTGACAGGGGCGATCAGTTAAGGTAGTTTTCTCCTGAAAGGCTAAAGGCTGTAGCTTTGCACATTAGATAGGATCAGTGCCTGGGCAAAACTGAACAAACTGAAATTGAATGCAAAGAAAACTCAGGCCATTGTTTTAGGTTCCATCCACACCCTCCCAACATTAATCCTAAATGATCACCCCATTATGTTCAGCAGCACCTCTTTAAAAAACCTAGGCATTACTATTGACCAAAACCTTTCCTGGAAATCCGACATCGCCCAAACATCCTGCTGGTCAATTAGTTCCCTGAAGTTATACCATTGTTCTTGACATCTCCTTACACAACCTTCCCGTAAGCTAGTAGTATCATCTCTTATCTTCCCCCACTTTGACTATTGGTATGCAGAGGGCTCTCTAAGATTTGTCCTTGGTACCCTGAGGCGATCGTGTGTGTCCTACCTTTATGATGAGTTAAAGGCTCTTACCCCCTTCCGAAGACAATACTTCCTCAGTTCATTCTCTCGACACCCTTCATTTATCTATGGTCTGCTCCAATTCAAATACTCAGTTCAGCACCATAAAAAAAGATCTCACCTTTCCAATCTCTATATAGTCGTTTCCACAGAACCAAAGCATTCAAACGTTCCTTCCTCGCCAACTCAATCCCACCTAACATCCCTCACAATCGTCATTTAAATCCTTGCTTTTCCATCCTCTTGTTTAATTTTCTCCAATGTCATTGTCATTCTTCTCAACATCATCACATGGAGATGTCGCGGCTCAGGGATATCACCATTCTCTGGATGATGAGGAAACGTTTGTTGCTACTCTGCTCTCGTAGGAGAAGATTTAGACTTGGGGTTCTCAATGAAACTCGTCTTGTTTGTAACTTGCTCAAGCGTAAAGGCAGACTGAAATATGAATCATGACTATAAATTATGAATCAGGATGCCGTTCGACCTAGCATATTTGTTTTTATTAGATTACAAAAAGTTTGTTCTGTTTATATGTGATTTGACTTCCTAAGGGTGTCTTAAAATCAAGAAACCTGTTTTTTTTTTCGAATTTGGTCTTCTTTGCAATAACATTTACAACTACAACTCATAAAAGGTCCTGGGTTCAGTACATGGTAGAGACTAAATAGAATCCCCAACCCTAAAAGTAAAAATATGAGAATATCTCAGTAGTGTGAGCAGCTTTGAAACTTCTATTTCTTCTATCTGATTTAAGTATATGAAATAAAAGATGGAGGAGAGTGGTAAAAAAAAAGATAACAAAAAATTCAAGCTTTTAACCTGACCAAAATCCTTCTTTTTCCTCTGTGTCCAATTCCTTGTTTTCTTATGCCAACAATATATAAAAAAATGAATAAAATAAAATAAACTGTGCTACTGAAACCGATGATTGGTCTTGAAATCAGTAAATGGTTAGAAATGCGCTGTTTCTAGGATAATGGCTGAGCAGGTAGGTGAATTTTCTGTGTTCACCCGCAACCAACAGGTATTTCCGCAATTATGGGTTTATAATTATAAACTTTAAAGAGGCTAAGCGAGTCCCAGGAGAGGCTGCAGATCCTATAAGGTCTATCCATGGCTGTTAACAGATAACACAATTTATCTGCCCCAGCTGGATTTGAACCCGAGACCTTTTGCCTACCAACTCGACCCTCTACAAGCATAGTGATGCTGCATCCTCAATAATATCAAACCTTAAATATAAACCTTAAAGCACTAAAATCAAATTTGTAATACTAGCAAGATAAGCAACAGGGTATCTTAGTAGTAGTATTGATATGCAACCGCATTGCTTGCATGCGTATTGGTATGCAACATGGTATTGCAAGGGAGCGTCAATAGTTTATAAATAGATATCGTAATATCATCACTACTAATAAAAAAACATCTCAAGACAGTTAATTTAAATCTGTTGGATTTAAATTAAATAATATATTTTTACATAGGGTTTTTAAAAAAATATGCTGAAATGACACCACACATAAGGCTATTCAATCAAAACTAATCCAGTAACTGTAGTTGTGAATAAATAATGATTTAGATGACATCATTTTCTGAAACTCATTAATTTAAAAAATGTATTCTGGTAAAGTAAATCATTAAGTCAGCATCATAAGCACTTGAAAATTGAATACAATTTTTAAAAAATAGTCACATGCTACAAATTAAAACGAAGAGTCTAAAATCTGACACAGGACAATAATCAGGTAGTAAGAAGTTAATTTTATCCAATATCTAAAAAAATAAAACATAGAGATAAAATAAAAGGTTAGGTGTATTGAGAATGAAAGTATAAAACATAATATTATACTATTTCGCATCCTAAAAAATTAATATGTTAGTACATAACTAAAACATATTGCAGACTATACATAGAAAATGGAGGAATATGCTGACACTGTAATTTTTCTCTTTAAACAAGAATTAACTTACCTTTTTACCACTAGACAACGATTTTTTTTTTACATTATGTTTTTTTATAAAAGACAGAAAGATATGTACACGGAGTTAATAGTTTCACCAGCTAGACTGTCATTTACTTATTTGGAGGACTTTGTCCTATACTAATCCGTAATTCCATTATCACCATTAATGCATTCAAAGTAGAGACATTATTTCGGATCATTAGCCTTTGTACACAAAATGCCAAATAAGTATGTTGTTTCATGATCAGATATATGCCAAATAAATCAGGCCCATATACACTGAAATTGTATATAAGAGAAAGAATTTGGAAATTTACTCATTTATGTCTTTCATTTATTGTTTAAATATCTTTTTGAACTATTAAAAACAATTTTTTTTTTATTCTATTCATATAATTTACTTTTATAAATATATTTTTATTTTTGAGGGTGATTTTTTTTTTTCCTTCCTGCCGCGTCAATTAAATTATAATGGCCTAATATCATCATTTTTCTGTTCCTTCTTAATTTTTGATTATTGTTTCCTCTCAATCCGAGACATGTGACCACTAAGCTAAGATCCATCTTTATTATTTTTATTTTCAAGTTGTATTGTAGGTATCTCTTATTGTATTTCTTTAATTTTAACTACTAATTACTCTATTGTTCTAATTTAAGATTATTTTTATCATTATTGTTATTAACATATATCCTATTTCTTTTAGATAAATTTGTTCTAACTATAGTCTCTTTGTATCTTGTTTATTCCAATTATTTGACTTTTATATATTATTTTTTTACTTATCAAATTACTTTATTTTTTTATGTGTTTTCTTTATTTAGCTCTCATGAAGACGTGTAACTTGAGTTGAAACATTGGGTTGTATAAACAGTAGTTCACTATTTAAGAATTTATTTTTAAACTTATAATTTCTTATATAATTATATATATTATAAATTATATAATTTATTACACTCAGACCAAGTCCTCTTCAGTGATATTTATTTTTTTAATTGTAAGCATATTGTATGCACATAATATTATTTACCTTAATTTTCAGTTTTTGTGTGTTCATCCAACGTCACTTTATGCTGCTATGGCTAATCAGACGATGTTGATATGCTCAGATGATGCTATGGATAATTGACGATGGGTTTTGCCTATCCAGGTTTATTTAGGGTAGGGATTATTAACGAGTACCTGACATTCTACAGGTTCGGGACCCCCATTTAACGTCCCTGACGGACGGCGTAACTAAGGATTTTTTACTCCCTTTAAAAATCCTCGGGGCACCTGCCGGGCTACAAACCCGCGATCTTGGGTTTAGTAGTTTGTTACGCTAACCACTGGTCCACGGGCCCCCCCCCCCTAAATTTTCAGCATTATAAAAGTTTGGTAATAGTTTAATTGCTTTCTTCTTGTTGTCTTATGATGCTTATTTTTATCATTTTTATTACATTATTTCTCTTGTCCACTCTTCATACTTTGTTCTTAAGAGTATTCCAAGCTATGTTTTATTTTATTTTTAGTACTATTTAATAATCTTATCAAATATTTAAAAGCTAAAATTTAATAAAACATTGTTACTATTAGGAAACTATTAACTACTTTGTGTTTAACCTGTTAGCATTAATTTTACTTTACCCTCCTTGATTGATATGAAAGATAAAAAAGAAAAAAGTGTTTTTTCTTTTGCCAACTTTTTTTTCTTTACGCCAAATATTCGCGATTTTTTATTTAAAAAATTCATTAGACATAAAATAACAAGACATCTCAATCTAATAACTGTATCCAAATCTAAAAGCAATTCAGCATGATCAACTTTTTAATAAAATATATTTTATCGTATGTTATAATATTAGAAATTAAATAAACTATAAGTGGAACTTTTTTGTCTGCTACCTTTTTTAAAATTTATTATTCAAAGTTATTAAACTTTTCCCTTCACCAATGCTTTGTCCATTATATTATAGTTGATTATACTTTAGATAAAACAATTTTTTATGGTCTCTTAAAGTAGTTATTAATTGCACTAATACTATTTTTTTAGTAGGATCATTTATATTGAGAAATACTGAACATATCATTAGGAGTAGTTATAAATGGTAATTCAATAAGTGTTAATTATTAATATTCTTGTAAGTATTAACTTGGAATAGGTTTTAAAATATTATTTTAAAAAGTATAGTTAATCATTTCTTAAATGAATATTCATTCTCGAAATATTTTTACCATTTAAACTTCCTATAGTTTCAAATTTCATATCGTTTTTATTAATAATTGGTTTTAATGCAAATAGTTGTATCACAAATTAAAAAAAAAAAAAAAAATTAGACTAATAAATGCTTGCTGATGTGTGCTGCGACCTCTGGGGATGTTTTGGAACTAGAATCAGTTCAGCTTCAGCTATTGGACGATAGAGTGCTCTGCTAGTCATGGTAGGATATTTCGCTTATTAATTATTCCCTAATAATATTGTGTAAGAAATAATATGGTGTACTTTTATGAGGAAAATATTATATTTGTATTACTTCATGTTATCGCGGGTGAAGTGTTTATTTATTTTTTTTAATTAAAACAGAATAAAATGATTTACCCCAAAACACTATTTTGTTTTAATTAATAAATTCTCACAAATGAAAGCATAACTTTCGTTGAATATTTAAAAAAAAAAAGAAAATGTATTCAATATCTGCCTACAAAAGCCGACAAGCATTTTTTTTTTTACACCTGGCTTCTAAACATTTGCTTGAAATTGAAAAGTAACAAAAACGGTATTGTATATATGAATATCTCAATCGTTTTTGTTACAGTGTTCGAATAACTATTACATTACATATTAATGTAATGTATCCACCGATAAAAATTCCGAGTTCTTTGAACAGTCGATTAAATTTACGAGCATCACGTATTTATTCCCATTCTTTTTTCCATATTTTTCTCTTATTCTCTTTTTAGGTTTTCATTCAATGTTACAAATTTTAATATTTTATATTTAATTATTTAATATGCATAAATAACACTTCTTCCTTCATGAATGGACCGTCCTCATAATAGTATCCTACATAGTTGTTATATATATATATTTATGACCTCATTTTGACCAATTGTTGTAATTTGCTTACATTTAATAATCGTACTCATGTGTTTACTTATAATTATCACATCTTTTCATTTCTGTAGCATATTTTTAGGGTTTGAATAATGAAATGAGGAATGATTTTTATGGCTTATTTTAACCCCTCAAATGAATATTTTATATCCAAATAGGCCTGACGATATCCGTATTGATAATTTTTATTGGCTTCCTTCAGTTGAGAGTTTTAAAAAGAAAATCGTTTTGACCGTAACTTAAAGATTAAATAGAATACTTTCCCAGACACAGGTTCAGGAAACACATAGAAAAATACAAAGTTCATTAATTAAAAAATGTGCAATAGTTCATGACCCCATAAATATTAATATTTTGCTGATTCAGAAAAGAAATATTAAAATATTTATAAAAATTGAGCTCAGAGATTAGTATTCCGAAGTTCTCCTCAGCCAACACAATTGGCCCAATCCAGATGAAGACAGTCCGAGAGATTTATTTGATGATCATTTCTTTCTCGCATCCTCTCATTGAGCGATTGATTCTCTTAGGCTACACCTACATTGGATCCGGTGCGATTCGATGAGACGTCGCTAGCAAACCAAATGACTGAAATATATCGAGAGCGCCTACATTGGATCCGGCCTTAATCAATCCATATTTATCCGACCAATCCCACGGATTTAGTCGCTCGTGGAAACGAAATAGTTTATTTATACGAAAGTGCCTACATTGGAACAGGCGCGATGTTGTACGATCAAGTGTGATTTTAACAATTCGAAATCATTAGTTTTCAATTCGATAAGCCAGCCGTTAGCATGTGTGCCAACTTAACCTTTATTGTCTAAAATGTTTATTAAAAAATATACATTGTAATTTGATAATTAACTATTATATAAATATCCGTCATAAATCAAAATTAAATATTGTCAATTCTCATTAAAACATTTTATTACTAAACTTCATGATCCATTAAATATAGTAGCGAAGGTTATTTTTCCGTTAAATGAAATTATATCTATCAGAAATGTCCATAAAAAATATACCTACATACAATTTTAATTCGTCAAAGAAAATTGGAAACATTAACTTTTGATAAAATTATCATCTTAATGTTAAATTTATTTGTTAAACATTTAGCAAGGGCTTTTCTGATTTTTTATACTCCTTTGCAAAGATGAACAACAAAATAAACAAAGATTACTCATAGAATTAGTTCGAAAGGAGCCTCCATTGCGGGATCTATGAAATAATAATAACAAACAATAATTTCTATTTTTTTATTTTTATTGAAAACAACTAAATTATTAATTTATAGTGAAACAGCAAGACAAAAATATTCTAATATAACTCATTTTCATAATATTTGGTTCTTTAAATTTATAAAAGATTATTTTTAATATAATTATATTTTACAATAATTAATATAGAAAACAAGAAATAAAAGAATAAAATTAATACCATTATATTCAAAAGGCTAGTTTCATTATAGGTTTGAATAGAATAGATTTACACCAGATTAGTGTAGGCTGTGTGAAATATAATATGTATTTAACTGATCAAGTTTATCAAATACATTACACCCTCATAATTATCAGAATAATTTTAGCTTTATTGAATGTATATTACAAATTCATTTTGATATTACATGAGTAGATCATTATCTCATCATCTATAAGTTCAATAAACAGTGATTTTTTTAATGAAAGTTCAATACCATTATAACTACATTGAGTATTCTCAAGATTCCAGTTTTAGAAAATTGTTTATTTATAAATTAGCTATGTGAGCATGGAAATAAAGAAATATTTAAAAAGTGTAAGTTTGATTATTTTCTGTTTGTTCTACTTCTACAATCCTTGATTGTTCTATTCAATCATGTCATATATAAGTTACTGGTATTACTCCTATAAGTCTGTTATTATTGCCATTATTATCCAATTGATATGAATAAACATTTGTTTCGATTAATTTTTTGAACCCATTTAAGTAAATATTGTAACAATCTGTCAAATACATATATTTAAGCAAACTTTATCTATATCTCTTATAGAGTTATAGTAATTGGAAAGTATAATGTTATGATAATAGCAATTAATTGAGTTTTTAAATTCATAGATTATTATCTGGTATTTACTGTTATTTGTTTTATGGGCAATGAATTGCATGTTGGAAGGAGTTATTGATCTTTTAAAAAATGCTTCAGATTATTTGTATTACCAATTTATTTTATTAACCTAAAAGTCTAGTAGAAATTGAAAGTAGGTACTTATATATTATGGTATGGTACCACCACTCTAGTACTCACTGTGTAAAAACCATATAATTACCAATTTACTTCTGTTTACTTCACATGTGTTTTATAATCATGAAATTCAATGAATTCTATTAAATTCTAAAGTGGTGATACCATAAAAAACAAGTACCTGAAAGTAAAATCAAGAACCTCTTGATAAAATGTTTCTTAAGAACTTATAGTTATCATATGGGATTCCCAATAGCGTTCTATTTTTTCCTTATATTCATAATGTCCAATGTTCTATCGATGCTCCAATTTAATATTATAAAATGAAAGTTTATTATATTTACATCACTTACACATTCACAATTAAAGGTATGTTGATTGAAGGTAAAAATCAAGTCTCGAATAGTAAGCAATTGATACATTTATTAGCTTATCAATGTTTTCGACCAACATTGCAGGTCTTCATTAGGGCTTATTTACATAAGGTACAAACAAATAATATACATTAATAGCAGTAATGATACAAATAATACTTTTAAAATATTTAGGTGATAATATAATATGATAATCATCTTATTATTATAATTATATTAATATTTTAACCTAAATATTTTTTAATATGATTTATATCATTTATGAATTATGATATTTTACATTTAATATTTGTATCTTGGTAATTTAAACCTGATGAAGATCTGCAATATTGGCCCAAAACATCATGCAAAGATCATCATATATTTAAATTATGTTTTGAAAAATAAAACAGGACACCAGCATATTGTTAAGGAAGAAAATAAATCATTCACAGAAGAAAATAAATCATTCACAGAAGAAAATAAATCATTTATTCAATAACATACAACAGTATTTACTTATAAAATTAAAAGAATAAAATTTAGGATAAACATTTTTAACAACAATATTAGAATTAAATGGAAAAATAAATGAATAACGCAATTAAATATTTCGAAATACAAGTTAAGAAGAATTACACATTACAAATAATATTTGTCGATTAAGATACTAACATATTAATATGATAAAATAATACATAGCAATAATATATAATTTTTAATATTACAATTTTATATAATAATTGAGGATTGGTGATTAAGGAAGATCCTCTGAAGATTTAGATTGGAGTGTTTTCAAATATATATTGGCTTAAGATGCCTTGAATATCCACTATTAATTATACAGTATTTACTCCCCAATTGTCAGATCTTTCTTGATTATCATTGACATCCATTAAGAAAAGTATACATAAAGGTATAAACCAAATTTCTTCTGATACTTGATATACACAATCCAAAAAACATTATCATCTTCGCCATATATGTTCACTTGTAGAAGTTTGCTAATTATTTAAATTTGATAATTGAACAAGGCCACTTCCTCATTGGACAACATATTTCCTTTCTGTTTCTGAAAAAAAAAAATTGTTTTCAGATCCACATTGATATAATAATAAATGAAAATTAATTTTTAGTATTCCATAATAAATCTATTAGATACCTAACAAAAAGTTGAACTTTTTACATTTATACCATTTTTCAAAAGAAGCTAAATATTGATATTTATTATTTCTGTTCAGTCTAAACTTATTTATTTAATCTGAGGCAAATTTATTCTAAACCCTGTTGTGGAATTGTTCTTCGGTGAAATACAAATTTAAATTAATACTATTTCTAGTTCCATAATAGATTTTTTCAAATGCAATTGTATAATATGGGTGTTATTATTAGTAAAACTAATGTCCACCTTATTTTAATAGTTAATTTACTGGCTAATTGATTAATGGTTAATTATATGATATGGGGTTACCTAACAAACAATTATTCTGATTGTATATCAAAGTTTAACAATAGAAATCACTTATCACTTCAACTATTTTCATTTATTCTCATAAAGAAAGCATGAGAAAGATTAATTAATGGTTCTTGTCACCCTGTGACTCCTACCAAAAATACATATTGCATAAACATATTTCATGACAATTGTTAATGAAGAAAAGTTTAAAACACAATAGTATTTAGAATAAAGTACAGTGATTTTTAGGTGAAACAAATTTTAATATGTTAAACTACACACAAACAGTATTATAAAAATAATTACACTTACCTTGTTCAATGTTTTCACATTAAATCCTTTGAAAAAAGTTAGGAGCCAGTAGAAGATCAATTAAAGATCCAGGATCAAGCAAAAATACAGTAGTAAAGTAAACACTTGTTGAGACGATCTCCTCCTTATCCTAAATCCCACAATTATTCCTGAATTATTATCATCTTTTAACTCATACCATCCCCGCCTCCATTTCACAGTGGAACTTGAATCCAATAAATCATTACCATTCCTTGACCTCCGTATCATTAGAAATCCTGACCACACCTTATCCACAGATTGGTATACCAAACTTACCTATTCTGGCAGACTCCTTAATTATTACTCCTAACATCCGCACCACCAAAAAATAAACGTCGCCAAAAATATTATCCGCCGTGGCCTATCCCTCTCTGACCCTTGCTTCCATAAAACTAACACCCACCGCATCCAAAATATACTTTTAAAAAACAATTTTCCTCTCCATATTATTAATAAACTCATCCAAGACTATAAAAAACCCCCCAACCCCACCCTGTCTCCACACCCTCCCTCTAACCCTGTATACAGATTCTTGCCATATATACCCTCCCTCTCAAATAATATTCAAAAATCCCTACGTTCCTCTATCCCCAATTTACGTTTAGCATTCAAATCCCATAACAAACTTTCCAAAATCTATACCCGTGTTAAAGATCCCATTCCCGTTATACAACGCTCACAAGTTGTCTACCGTATCCCTTGCTCCACTCCCAATTGCAACTCTTCCTACATCGGCGAAACTAAAAACTTACTTAAAGATCGTATTTCCCAACATAAATATTCCATTTCATCCAATAACCCAACCGCATCCAAACTCTCTGATCATGCCCTATCTTTAAACCACATTTTCAACTTCGATAATACGTCTATCCTATCTTCCTTTCCCAACTATGAAAAACGCATTCTCTCGGAAACCATCCACATCAATTTAGATTCCTCCACCGTCAACCTTAAGTCCGATTCACATCACCTATCCTCAATTTATTCCCAAATTTTTAATTTACTAAAAACACCTTAATTTTCATATAATATTTTATCTCTCTCCGTTTACGGTCCTTTTCTGTCTATTTTTTCTTTTCTAGTCTTTTATTTCTTTACTGCCCTTTTTTCATTACTTTAATTTTTTTTATTTATTTTTCACATGTTCTACGCGTCCCCATATTCCCCATATTGCCCTTTCCCTACTTTTTTATTTTTATTTTTTTGAATTTTTTATTTTTTTGTTACTTTGACCTTTGACCGACAGAGATCGCGGTCAGCGCTTCCGTCGGTTAACATACTTTTTCGCGTCAGTTAGTTTCTGCCCGAGCAGCCACTCCTTTGGGTTCGTACAGTTTCATATTATTTATACCTTCTCTTCATCTTTCTCCATCTCCTTCCTTCACACCTATTTCTCCCATCATCACTTTAGCATCCATCATAGTTTTAATTAAATAGTTTTAATTACAGAGTTCATGTTCACAGAACATCATTATTTTTTATAATGTATCTCTATTCACTTACTGATATCTTATATCTCTCATGTATAGTTCCTTGTATTCTTTCATCTTTATTTATATAATATAACTTCATACCTTATGTATACCTTTATATAACATCCGTATACCTTGATATAACATCTGTTATATAATGTATAGTGTATACCTTTATATAACATTTATACCTTTATATAACATCTGATACTTATATTTTAAATTTATATTTATATTTCACTTCTCGGCCTGTCATACATTAGATTCCTTTTCTTTACGTTCTATAATATATTCTTCTCGATGTATTATTAGGTATCATATTTTTAATTCATGTTCTTTCATTTCACTTATGATACTCCCCATGAGTCTATTTTCATACTATTGTTTTCTTTGCAATACATTTCTATCTTCATTATACTAAGTTGTCCATACTCATTATATTTATATCTTCTTCATTTTATTTTTTTCTGTTTAACTTCATTGCTCTCTTTGTATTTTGTTTTGCATTATCACCTTTCTATACATCTACTATGTAATCATCTTTATTCATATATCCTTCACTTTTTTTTATATCTCTACATTTTGTTAATTTTTCTGTATCTCTATTTTATGTATTTTTACAGTCTTTCTGTTTTTTGTCTGTTTTCTCATAGCCCTGAAGATGACCTACATAGTAGGTCGAAACGTCGGCACTTAAAATAAAATAGTTTCACCTATTTTTGCGTGTTTTCTTGACTGCACCCCCAACTATTAACATCCTATTATAGTACCTACAGTCAACTAATTTCTTTCTCTCATATTTATTAATATGTGTTGTGTTGTTATACCTGAAAAGATGTAAATATTTCGATAGGTAATTACTATTTATATAATGTTTAGTGTTTTAATATTGTATATTTCTTTTATTTGTTTGAATAAAAATATTGATGCATTTTACTTTTGTTTTAATTTTCTATTATCTACGATCCATAATTTATAGTGTGCAAAATGTTCACTTTTTTCGGATGAACAAAACAATTTTTATATGCATAGATAAAGTATTATTAACAACATTGCTTATCAGAAATATAGTTTCTTTTTACTTAATTAAAATAAGAAACTTAATTAATCATTTATTATATCACTGTTTAAATGTGTGTCATAATATTTCAATTTCAAAACACTGGCAAATCATACAAAATTAGTTTAAAAGTTAGAAGAATATATCTTACAAAAAGTGGCTTATAATTAATTTTCCCTAGTTAAAACATAATTTTATAGGATTAGAATTTAATAACAGTATAGTTATGATCATTGGTTTTGGGGATTAAAGAAAATCAATGTTTCTCTCCGAAACAACGCAAGTTTGAGTAAATAGTTATTTAACAAAGTCTCTCTTTTTCCTAAGCAGATCCAAGTATGTCAGCACACTAATGAATACAATTTTCAGCTTATTTTTTTTTAACTACAACAAAATGAGGTGCAACTAAATTCTTAACATTAAGACTACCTGTGTTTTTTTTTTTATAAAAGATTCTGATTCTCATCAACCTGTTTGTATATCAGGTATACAAGGACTCATCTCATCCCATTCCTGGTGTTTGTTCGGAGTTTGGATATTATAGGTAATTTGGATTAGGTCGTGAGAGGAAAGAAACGGGACGGGCAATTGAGAAGAGGAGAATAGTTTCTGAGGAGAATCGATGACATACTGATCTAACCATGTGTCAGAACGATGGGTATGATGGGTAGGAGAAAATGGATTAATTTTTAGTATTATTATCACCGTTAAGTTCAACAATGCTTAGATCATTTGTATTTCCGATCATTTCATAAAAAAAGATATTTAAAAACTACAAACAAAATCTTTTAGGGGAAACGAAAAGTCCAACAAGCGAGTGATAATTATTCTTATACCAACGGAATTCTAACCTTTAAACTAAAGTTGATTAAAACAAGTTGTATAACGCGAACCCACAACTTTATCCCCCAATAAAAGTCTTTTATTTATTAACGATATTAAAGAAGTTTTCACTTCAATAATTACCAGTGAAATAAAATAAAATCGGACAACGAATAAATCATTCTGCCATTTAGGGATAATTCAACTTTCTGTTCTACTTTTGATGTTATACCAAACTAAGTAATTATTAAATAGCAGAGGAAAGATCAAGAAAGAGATGAGATAGAGAAGAGATGACCATTAAAGATTTTATAAAAAAAAAAATAAGGATTGAAGACAGGAAGGAATAAAAGGGAGTTTTCTCTCGATTTCACCGACTAATGGCAAATTAGCCTTTACAAGTGTTTTATTAGTAGTTGTATAAACAACTTTTATTTTATTCCCCATTAAATTATTACTCTGTGTCCAGGTATGAAGATTCTCAAATTTGTACTTTCATGAATGTTAGTATATAGGCAACTAAATCTTATTTTTATCTTACTTATCGTATAGCAACGGATTTACGAAAATAAAGAAAATTTTCATAACTAATTGAAATTATAGGCGATGAAAGTTTCAAAATATAGCATCGAATCAGTTTCTGATATGCATGCAACATATCAGCCATTTAGATAACTCCGAAGTTTCAAAAACAGTCTTATTCATATTTTTCGCTCGTTTAGTCAAGCAAAGTTTCAAATTCAGAATCGGTCTAAAACCCACGAGAAATAAGGCGGTAGGGTGTTCTGTTTTTCTTGACTAAACTAGCGAAAAATTAGGGTTTTGAAATTTTGGAGTTATCCACTTTTGGCCCCAAATGCCTCATGCAACCCAAGTATATTTTAGAGCTTATATTTTTTATTAAAAAAATAATATAATCTGTGGAATTCCAAAGCAATATATATTGGAGGTATGAGCATACATAACCCTAATAAATAGTGAGCAAAAAAAAAAAAAAAGTAAGTATATTAATATGATTAAATCACTATAAATCTAAAAGAAATTATAGAAACATATCGACGCTGTCAAAACAACACCGCTTATCTACAACTTTTGGTGAAAATGAGTTAGTAACGGTAAGGGACGTATTAAGGTCAGCAACATGGCAGAGTCTGATTTTTTGATACTTCTCTTCAATCTTTTTAGTAATAGTTCCAAAATTGTATAGATTATAAATTGCCAAGTCTACAGTCGGCGCGTTTTTTTTTTCTCTTCTGTAAAATCGCCCAAAGCGTACTTAGTATTTTTTTGACAGCGACGATATGTAAGATCTTAACAAAACAACAAAAATGTGCTGGAATTCAATTGGAAACATCCAAAAATATAGCCTCATGTCTTTAAAATACTAAAAAATAACTAACCAAAAGAATCATCAAATTATGCACAATACACGAACTAAAATTTACATAAATTCGGTATTTTAATTTGGCGTATGACCAAATGGTGTCTGAATAGGGAAACGTTGACCGAGTTTTTCCATTATTTTAGAGCCTAAAGGTTTTGTTTTTTTGATTTTTCCAATAATCGGACCTCCTGCAACTACGCCTCCAAAAATCCATATCCATTGAAACCAGATTTCTTGCCAAGTCAGCTGAAACGGACCAGGTTTCTGAGGCATATAGGGCAGTACTTATAAGGCAGGAATTGTAGAGTCTCTCAATTGTTGTCTTCATGACGTCCTTACTCCACAAAATATAATTTAGCGTCCTAATTACTTTTCCGCCTCTAATTATCTTTTCGTCGATATCTTTTTTGCTGCTGCTCCCCGTCTAAAGCCACCTGCCTAAATATTTAAATTGTTCAGTTGGGGTCTAATCCCATTCCCTAACATTTAGTGAGGAATTTCCACTGTTATTTAATGCCATATACTCGCTTTTTGTTTTACTGATTTCCAGGCTTCTTGTCTCATAGGCTTCCATCAGTTTCCTCACCATAAAGGACGCATTGCTTTTAATATATTTTGAGATAAAATTCAATCACAACAAATTTAAAAAAACAAACAGTTGCTAGGAAACCACAAAAAGCTAATTGATTTTTTATAATTTCTTATAATTTTTTAATCATTGCTTTAATTTTTAAATATTTTTATTTTGAAGAGAAAAGATTTGCCCCCAGCCGGGATTCGAACCCGGATCTCCGCCTCACCGTGGCAACGCTCTAACCTTTTGAGCCACCGGGGTCGAACCTTACTTTGGACGAATCTGTTCTCTTCACCGATCTTTTTGACATACGTAATGACCTATGTCAAAAAGATCTTAATATTATAAATAAAGTAATGATTTTATTTATAATATTATATTTATATTTATTATAATATTATATTTATATTTATTATAATATTATATTTATATTTATTATAATATTATATTTATATTTATTATAATATTATATTTATATTTATTATAATATTATATTTATATTTATTATAATATTATATTTATATTTATTATAATATTATATTTATATTTATTTTGAAGAGAAAATTGAAATTGAACATTCTTCCTCGTGTATACGTCGCAAAATTCAAGAACACGGGGGATGTGGGATCGGTATACAGAACAGATTTGTCTTAAGTAAGGATCGACCCCGGTGGCTCAAATGGTTAGAGCGTTGCCAAGGTGAGGCGGAGATCCGGGTTCGAATCCCGGCTGGGGGCAAATATTTTCTCTTTAAAATAAAAATACTTATTGCTTTTAATATGCCTAATTTATATTTAAAACTCAATCACGAAATATTCAAACAAGATAAAAAAAATTGCGTTTCCTCAGTAAATGTCCGAAACCCCTACAAAAAATATGAAACAATTTTTCAAGAAAATTCAAGATGAACAAAGAAGAATTTCGAGATCCGGCAGAACTACCATTTGTTCAGGTAATTCTTTTCATTAAATTAATTTTAAGGTTTTTTTATGAATATAATTTCTATTAATAGAATTTCAACGCATAAAAAGATCATTTAGTCTAATGTAATCTTCTCTTCGTACAATATATTTTTCTCCTCCCCTATAGTTTCTCTTATAACACTATTGGGTTTGTGTTGGAGCTTTGAGATGCCGCAGCTACGTCTTAAAAAGTCGAGGTAAATAAAACCCTGAAATTATTTTGTAGGGTTAAAAATATAAAACCCTGCTGTACGATATTTTAGTTTTACTATTATTTTATAATTTTTTTCTTTTATACTGGACTCATTTCCTTTATAATTTATATTGGGAAAGAGAAAAAAGAAACATTTTCCAGTCGATTAAATTTTCTTTGATCCCTATTTATCTCTTGAGACGTTTCGACAATGTGTCTTTTTCAATCTTATCACATTTTGTTTTCTGCATCGGTGAGCAATCATTTACATAACTTTATCATAGTTACAAGTCTAAAATATCTGTGGAAAAAACAATAACATCTACACTAAATTATGTAATTCAACAATTATAAAAAATATAATAACGTGTCCAAAATAACTTTTATCTAAATAAAATTTAAAATGATTTTAATTTGGAGGTATCTATAATTATTTTATTACTAGTTATTTTGGACACGTTATTATATTTTTTATAATTGTTAAATTACATAATTTTTAGTGTAAATGTTATTGTTTTTTCCACAGATATTTTAGACTTGTAACTATAATAAAGTTATGTAAATGATCGCTTACCGATGCAGAAAACAAAATGTGATAAGATTGAAAATGACACATTGTCGAAACGTCTCAAGAGATAAATAGGGATCGAAGAAAATTTAATCGATTGGAAAATGTTTTTTTTTCTCTTTCACAATACAATTTTATTATTATTAAATGTATACTTTATATAGTAGTTATTTTCATTTAATAAAAATATAATCATAAGATTATTTCAATTATCTTTTAATTATGAAAATAAATTGCTTCTATTATAGCATTTGTATTATACAGAAAATAATAAAAAAAATTCAAAATTTTTTAAATTTTTAACACAAGAACTACCAAAGCCTTGTTAATGATGGCCATTCTAAGAATGTTATATTAAATTAACAGGAAGGCAGATTGATTTGTAATAAAAAATTAATAGTGGTTAATATTCTAGAAATTTTACCAGTTTTTTTTTTCTGAAATTCCTTCTACGCTAGAAGCGATCGGACTTACCTTTATCTATTTTTCTTTCTTTTTTATTTTTAAATAGATTAATCATGACATTTATTATTCTTTACTATTTATCAAGCAATAATGGTAAAAACCATCCTTAAAAGGATAATATCTTCAAAAACAAAGTAGCTTTATAGTTAAAAACTAAATCTATATAAGCTCAGTACTAATTAAATGACTGAACTTGTCGTTGAAGCTCGTAAAATTTTATAAAAAATCGATTCACGAAAAAAGATGATTTCTGATAAAAACTAATTAACATATTCAGGTAACGGGGTCACATAGTGTGCAGAGCCCAGAGTTTCAATGCTGAAGGTTCTAGGTCTCAACAGCTTTCCAAATACCGCATTGTACGTTATCAATTTTTTAGAAGATATAATAGGTAAGAAAGCTATCCTCAAAAGATAGATATATGCCGCAAGACTATTTGTAGATCTATGTAAGAGGAATATTCCACTATGTATTGCCTTGTTATATCTCAAAGGGATAAAGCAGCGTCTTCGATCGAAAGCTCCAAGGGGGCATGGCTATTCTATTGATGAAAACCGCATGAAATTCCGTGAAGTAGTTTATGAGTGAGTTTATCGTGAGCATACAGACAGAAGCGTATCTTTAATTTAAGAGAGTATCTTTAATTAGTAATAATTCTAATATAATATGGGAAAACACTGAGATATATTGTTCATTTTATAATGAAACATTTAAGGAATTTGCTACGAATTAATATCAGCAATAGCAAATCCTGTATAGAACCTCTGACCAAGAGGAGACTCTCTCTCTCTCTGTTTTTACTCTCTATTGAATGTACATGTATTATTTAATAAAAGTGCTTTTTAAAAAGTGATTAGTATATTAAAGTTAATTAATTATATATTGGTTCCAAAAATTTTAAAAAAACTAATGAAGGTATTTTTCGACAAGGCCAACAACAAACTATAAAAAAATAAATCAAGTACCATGCTTCACTTCTCAATTCATTGAGAACTTTGTTACTTGATTTGTTTTGTGTAGCGAAAATATGTAGATTTCGGGAGTAAGAAACTTGTGAGCAAGCATACAAACTTTGCCCCTCTTTTTTACCACCTTAGTGGTGGAATTTCGAAAAAACCTTTCGTACCGGATGCCTACGTCATACAAAGAACACACTCTCCAAGTTTCAGGTCTCTACGATCAGCGGTTCAGGCTGTGCGTTGAACCCTCAGTCAGTCATTCATTCAGGACAAAGCATAAATTGTGGCCTGATTCTTCGCCCTTGGTCACAAATGGCCACAGTGGGCGGTATAATCAACCTAAGTCAGATGAATTTGCTGTAGTTATTGTAGGACAGCAATTTTCTAAGCGGGATAATCTAATTGAAAGCCGTGATAACAACACATTGCATGGAATAAGTGAAATCCAGCTCATACGGTGAATTACAGTATCCACTTTTGTTTTCCTACGGCGAGGATAGACACTCCATTTCTATACCCCAGTACGATACTGAGACCGCCGCCAGTACGATTATAAGCCGCTTAAGAAATTAATAACGTAAAAAAACAATTAAAAATGCTATTAGAACCATTTTCGACTTCTACGCAGACGAAGTCGCGGGCAAAAGCTAGTATATACATACACAATCCTTTGTCCTGAATGACTGACGGATCAACGCACAGCTAAACCGCTGATCATAGAGACCAGAAACTTAGAGGGTGTGTTCTTTGTATGACGTAGGCATCCGATAAGAAAGGATTTTCCGAAATTCTACCAATAAAGGGGTGAAAAAGGGGGGCAAAGTTTGTATGGGACAACTTTATTCGTTGGTCTAATCTACTTCAAATTTTCCATCAATTCTGTTATAAAAAAATTTATAACAGAATTGATGGAAGACGTGTATCGTATTTAATTGAAATTCATCCCCTAACGGGGTTAACATGGATAGAAAGTTATTAGTCGATGCCTGACTTTCACATAATTTTGCTTTGATGAGTTCAAACTATATAAATAACGGGAAAATAATATAAAAAATAAACGTAAAACTGCAATAACGTTTTCAGGACAGTTAGTATAGGCTAAGAACATCTGTTGATGAAAACCCCATGAAATTGAGTGAATTAGTTTATGAGTTTGTTTTTTTTTAGTCTCTATTGAATGTACATGTATTATTTAATAAAAGTGCATTTCAAAAAGTGATTAATATAGGATGGAAATAGTTGGGGGTGCAGTCAAAAATTACACAACAAATAAGTGGAAACCTATCATATTTCATGTGTGCCGACGTTTCGACCTACTTTGTAGGTAATCTTCAGGGCTATGAGAAAAAAACAGACAAAAAACCGAAATGACTGTAAAAATACATAACATAGAGATATAGAAAATATAACATAATATAGAGATATAGAAAAATTGATCGAAAAAAGTGAAGGATACATTATGAAAGGATATATGAATAAAGATGATTACATAATAGATGTATAGAAAGGTGATAATACATACAAAATCCTTTGTCCTGAATGACTGACGGATCAACGCACAGCTAAACTGCTAATCGTAGAGACCTGAAACTTAGAGGGTGTGTTCTTTGTATGACGTAGGCATCCGATAAGAAAGGATTTTACGAAATTCTACCAATAAAGGGGTGAAAAAGGGGGGCAAAGTTTGTATGGGACAACTTTATTCGTTGGTCCAATCTACTTCAAATTTTCCATCAATTCTGTTATAAAATTTTTTATAACAGCATTGATGGAAGACGTGTATCGTATTTTATTGAAATTCATCCCCTAACGAGGTTAAAATGGGTAGAAAGTTATTATTTCTCACGTATTTCTTACTCACAAAATCTACATATTATCGATATAAGTCGATGCGTGACTTTCACATAATTTTGCTTTGATGAGTTCAAACTATATACAGGACAGTTAGTATAAGCTAAGAACATCTGATGTGGCCCGGACCTGGGGGCATTCTCTTCCAGTTAGTCCATCAATAAATAAAATGTCTGCGTCTTTACTATCGCTAACGCTGTCTATACTCTACTGTTCTCAACAATAACCTCTCCTAGTCGTCTCCTACCAGTACTAGTAATGTCTGAGCAATTACTATCATGTTTTCTTGTTACTTGTATTTAAAATCACTATATGCTGCTAAAGCGTATCGGACGATGCTCCAGTAAATGTCCTAAATTTTGCCTATCCAGGTATAATTAGGAAAGAGAACCTGAAACCGCACAGGCTAGGGTACGCCATTGTACGTTGCTTCCGAAAGACGAGAAAAGCAAGGACTTTTACTCCCTTTGAAAAACCCGCAATCTTGGTCATAGTAGGTTGTTATGCTTGCCACTACGCCACTACAGGTTAATGGTATTCAAGGTTTTAATATGAATAGTGCTCCGAACTGAAAATAACAATTCGATACGAAACTGAATTGAATTTAAACGATCCGATCTGTTTTGAATGACTATGTTCTAAATTTATAACGTATGTCTTAAATTGAGAAACTTTCAGTTAAAATATGATAACTTCTTTTGCTACAAGTATAAGGAATTCTTTAACTAGGTTGTTATGGAAACGATGATGTTCAGAGATTTAAAAGATAATAGATACATATCACGCTAGAAAAAAAGTGGAAGAAGTGGACATGGAGATAGTATAACAATGTTGGACATGGGGTTTCTCAGTGTGTAGAGCTCCAAATGCCCAAGCAGAAGGTCCCGGCTTTGAGTCCGGCTGTGATAGATAAATTATTTAATCTGTTAAAAGCATTAGATCGACCCTCTGGGATCTGCAGACCTTTAAAACATGGTTTTTATAATTAAAATATGTTTCTAACTATAAAGTAATAGATAATTCGATGGCCCCTTTGTCTGTTCTTGATGGACTTTACCTCAAACTGTGAGACGAAGAGGTGATTTTAAGGCTCTTTACCTTAAACGAAATTAAAGGCTCCAATAGATGTTTCCTCCCTAGCCTCAGGTTAATGGAAAGTCCTGAGTCAATATTTTTAACGAGGCAGAGCGTCCTTACCAACCTGAAGGTAATGTCGATATTCCACCACCTTCCTTTCCCTTTCAAGGCTAATAGCCCAAATGAAGAGGTTTAAAAATCTTAATTAAGGGTAGCCACGTTATAAAGGATGGGTGAGCCCCATGAGGATTTGTAGATCTCACGGAGTCCATACATACCAATTAAGGAATTGTGAAATTTATATTCCATTCGAACTAGGAACCTAAGCAAAGCTAAGGATTAAGAATAGCAAGTCTCCTCTACAATGCTCGAAAATAACCAAACATCTAAGGGTACTCCAATTTAGGTGTCATTATTATTTGCAAAAAAAAAAACCTGTACCACTACAACCCATGAAGGGTCTGGGGTTCAGTACATGGTAGAGACTGTACTGTTTCATGGACAACGGTTCTGCGAGGAGGTGACTTGTCCTAGGTCACGCTCAACCGCCTGATTTTTCCCCATTATTTTGGGTACCCTATTTTTATAATATTTTATAGAGGCTGGGTGGGCCCCAGGAGGGTCCTAGATCCTATATGATCCAACTCCCGCTGCAAACAGACTAAAAAAAAATCATGCCCTGCAGCGGGATTTCAACCAGGATTTCCGGCTTGACAACTCAGTACTCTACCACTGAGGCACTCCGCTCCCGTTATTATGTACAAAGAAGAGAATAAATCCTCATGAATTAAGATCAACCGTACCACAACTTACATCAACAGCCCAAACAGACTCATCAATCACAGGCAGTCACCTTACTCAAAGGAGTTCAATAAAATACATTATTTTAGAGGAGTAGTTCCCAACCAGGGAGGGGGGCCGTAATGATAAGTCAGGGGGGGGCGAGACCAGTTGAAAATTAAGAAAATGTATACTTAGTTTTGATTATTTTCTCTTACCGGTACTTTTTTATCTTCATAGGTACTTGTGGTTTCATAGGGCGACTGATTGCATTAGCAGGCAGCCATTCCTGCTACAAATAATGGGTAACGAAACCACTGGCAGAACCTCATGGGTGATTTGGAATCCTGCCTATCTCATAGGTAAGTATTTTCTTCTTCTTTTACTTCCTCCAAGTTCCTTTCTGCTCCGAGTTGTTCTACACCAGGATCCGCATTTTTGTCTGTCCCTCTCCATTTTTGTCGTCCCCTAGAGTCTTCCCAATAACCAATCGATACACTTGCTGTTCTTCTCTTACATATTATTTTGTATACTCATGAATATGATGAGGAGCAGAGGGCTCAGACTGTCTCCTTTGCCCGTCGACAGGGCCGACTTTACCTTGTGTGCAGGGTGTGCGATGCACACGGGCGCCGGGTCTCAAGGGGCGCTGCGAGGCGTTCCTTTTGAAACCTCCAAGGAGGCGTTCTTAGGCGCTGGATTAAATAAATACATTAATTAAGAGAGGTTGGCCGCGGGCGCGCGCGGTGCGGGCGTTCCTTCGTCTCGCTTCGATACTATTATATCCCGCCTCTTGCTTCTATCCCGCGTCTTATATCTTCCCATTCCGACACGGTCAGTCTATGGAAAAGTTACGTGTACATAACTCAAAATTGTTTCCAACGCTAAGATTGCCGCTCGCCTCCGAATTGCACCTTTAGGGTACAGGGTTTCATGGGGCGACAATTATGTATGACTGTTTCCACATCTCTCGCCTAACAATTTTCAAACGGGAAAAAGCGGAATTAATTATTCATTGGATCAAATCAAATCGTGCGTCCCAATCTTATAACAAGTTAAGTTCTTTGGAATTATTCGAAAGCCTATTAGTGTTAGATATTATTTATCAATATTTCTATAAAGAATCTTAAAATTCTCTAATAAAAGTTGTTATTACTGAGTGTTTTGTAGGAAATGCAATAACTCAAAGTATTCATTGACTTCATGTTCATCCATTACCGGTAATTTAGCTACGAAAAAAGAGAAAACAAAATCACAAAGAATTTTTTGTTCGATATTTTTATTTTGAAGACAATAATTTTTTTTTCAATTGACTACGTCAGTTAAACCTCTGAAATTTATTAACGGGAAGGAAATTCACGAACTTCGCCAAATTTTAAAAAGGCGAAATGAAAAGTAAGGGATTCTTTGAACTCCAACGCCATGTCAAGGGTAAAATGAAACTGAAAGACCAGCTTTCTTTTCATCTCATGCGTGGAATCCAGCGAGGCACGATAATGTCTTCCGTATCCCGTCCGCCATAAACATTAAAATCGTTAAAAACAAAAAAGAACACAAAAACATTTGTACAGTTTTGTCTATCAATAATATTTTCGTTATATGTAACAGTATTTTAGGTGTGAAACTTAACGAAAACGTCTGCTTAAAGAACGGTAAAATTTACCTTATGTAAATGAAATAGAAAAAAAATTATAACAAATAATTATTTTCAAGAAGCTACCTAAAAATACATCCCACCAAAAACTTCGGGATTCTTGTGGTTCTCAGTTTGTTTATCTGAAAAATAAGAATAACGTAATCACATCACTCTGTTAGCGATTTATCACCTTAAGTTTGTCGTTAGTGTCGGAATCGGAGAATTAAAATCAATTCTAACAAGTCTCATCAAATTACAACTTATCGCTATTGAACAGATTCGCTACCTACGACTCAACTTAGACAAACGTCTTACTTGGAACCCTCACACAAGACTGAAAAGACAAGAAACAGCTAGACGCTTCCGACTACTTCAACATATACTAGACACTCAATGCTTCAGATCAATTACAAAAGACTTCTTTATGTGACTGTTATAAGACCCATATGGACTTATGGAATTGAACTATGGGGCTCCACCATACCATCGAATTCCTCTCGTATTCAATCCTGATTGAAGTGGGTCAAGGAGTTTGGACTGCTCCAGAAAAATTGACATTTGGGATTGAACTATTCTTTCGAGGGGTTGGAAAGGTTAGAGAGTATAGAGATAGGCCGAAAATCATTAGGGTTTGAGGGATTGGGTGATTTGTTAATAGGATGGACTATTGCTTTTTTCCAGGAGGAAGGGAAAACTGCATTTTGAAGGGGAAAATTGTAAATGTAGAGAAGAGCAGGTAGAATTTCGGGGATGCATATTTTTAACAATTTGGCGGGAATGCTGTCAGAACCGATGGAATTAGAGTGGGATTTCAATAAGGAGGAGATAAGGTCAGTGGGCGAAATGTCGGAGAAATAGAAGTTGTTATGGTTAAATGAAGGTGCTATTGTGAAAGTAGGAGAAGTGGATCGTGAGTTGGTAGAGAAAGACAAAAAATGGGTGTTCAATTCATCAGGTGAAACCGGAAAGGTTACAGGGGAAGGGGATTTGTAAAGTGAGAGTTTCCGAAGGATTTGCCATTTGGATTTAGGATCAGGCGCGAAGGAAAGGGCTTCATGAAAGTATTTGGATTTCGACTGCCTTATTGTTGATTGCGGTAAGTTGCGAAGAGTCCTAAACACTTGATAATCGTCGGCCCGTCTAGTCCGTCTGTACCGTCTGCTTCCTCTGCAGTTCTTTTATGTTTTGATCCATCCAAGGAGCGGGTAGTCGACGGAAGGATGTTGTTTTGAGAGGAGCATGGGTGTCCAGGATACTGATAAGATAGGAAGTAAGTGTGTCAACCATGGAATCAATAGTGAAACAGGAATATATTTTACTCCAATTCAGGGATTCAAGTGAAAGCAAGATGCTTTCGCGACTGATAGCATCTAGGTTGCGACGGGCGGGCAATTGAGAAGAGGAGAATAGTTTCTGAGGAGAATCGATGACATACAGATCTAATCATGTGTCAGAACGATGGGTATGATGGGTAGGAGAAAATGGAACAATGGAGAGATTTAGGGAGTGGAAGAGATTTTCCAGGTAAAGGGTGTAATTTGATTTAACAAGGAGATTGGTGTTGAAATCGCCAGAAATAATGATATGGGTGTAGAAGGGAATATAATTTTAAAGGTCAGATTCAAGGGTAGAGACAAAAGGCACGAAAGGAGGTCGGTATACAACTACATACAGGAGCGGGTGTCCGTTACAGGATATTTCGGTGAAAAGGAATTCAATGTGAGGGACTTCTGATGGAAGAGAAGATTCAAGGATTCGGGCTTTTAGGCTTTGATGGACATAAAGACCAACCCCTCCGCCAGTCCGGCTACCACGGTCATGGCGGAGAAGCATATAGTCAGGTGAGGAAGGAATGTGTGGTTTTAGCCAAGCTTCAGATATTGCAATAATATGGTAAAAGTGGTGGGTGAAATAATCTTTAAATTCATCGAAATGGGCAAGTAAGGATTGGGAATTAACTTGACAAGAGATCGGGAGATTAGACTAATGGGATTGGTAATCGCGGAATTATCAGAATGAGAAGGGAAGATGCTGAAAGAAAAGAGTAGTTTAATGGATGAACTGATGTAAAAATTAAAAATTACAATAAGTCCAAGGATAGTCAATAGTGTTGTAAAATTTAAGGAAGCAAAAGGAAAAAGGTTAGCAGAAACTAAAAATAAATAAAACAAAATATTAGAAGATATTGACACAAAATATGCAAATTTGTTGCTGAGGACCATTGAAAGTTCCAACATGAAGCCAATGAACAGCGAACGGGTGCCGCAGGGTCAGCAGAACACATCTAAGTCGGACGCTTGGTCGATATAAATGACAGGATAGCTTTCATCCTTCCGGCACCGCACTCTGCCGCCGGCGAACCAGACGTACTTCAGCTTCCCTTCTGCTCTCTTCTGTCTGGCCAACCAGTATAGACGTCATTAAGCAGGAGTCATCTCTTCACCGAGGTATACCCTGTGGAAATCATTTTCCTGCCATCCTATGTCGCGGGTTTAAAAGTCCCGTTTTACTATCCTTTACGGAATTTAGCCTTTGCTAGAAGGCAAAGTTCAAATATCTTCTAACTTATCCATAGTAGTTAAAACTTTGTCTGAACTAACTAACTTCAAATATCCCGAACCCTCACACAAGACTGAAAAGACAAGAAACAGCTAGACGCTTCCGACTACTTCAACACATACTAGACAAACGCTCAAAGCTTCATATCAATTACAAAAGACTTATTTATGTTACTGTGATAAGACCTATATGGACTTACGGAATTGAACTATGGGGCTCCACCAAACCATCAAATTCCTCTCGTATTCAATCCTTGCAATCCAAAATCCTTCGCAAAATCCTAAACGCTCCTTATTTTGTCACAAATAAAACCATCCATAATGACCTGAACGTTCCATATGTTACCGATTTAGCCCATTCCAGATACCTATCATTCCATAATAAACTCCAGGCCCATCCAAACCCACTAGTTTCCATCCTTGGTTCCAATTCCATCCCGGACAATCCTCCTAGGCGTCTGAAGAGAAGATGGCCTCGAGGCCTCATATAATAGAAATATAATTAGAGTGCTGCCAATGGGTAGTGCCTCTACACGTCCTTTCATGTATTTATTTATTCACACAGCCCTTGTACTAGATATATATATTACAGATGTACAATTCAATAAAATAATTTTAAAAAAATATAAAAAAAAAATATCCCGATGTTGTAAATATTAAGGATTAGTTGTGTGAGCGAGCTACATTGGCGCCAAAAATAAGAGTGATATGATTGATCAATGATATGCTTCTACTTGCATTCGAATATTCGATACCTCGAGTACCACCCGAGAATACATTTCAATTATGGAGTTTTGGTTTTACATTTGGATTTCACATCACATCGAAAAGTTCTGTAACTATGTCATTTAATATTTAATAGGACATTTTGAAAGGATGTAAACTGGACTGAATTTATCTAATTCCTTCTTCTAATGAAAACCTTTTTCCAGTCATTTATGATATACAACTTTATTATATGAAACGTTTCGACAACTACATGTCATTTTCAATCCACCTAAGAACTTTTTGTATCATTTCATCTTTACCATCATCATGAAAAGAGTTACAAGTCACACTTATCTGTAAATTATTAAACACAACAACAAGAATATAACATACACAAATTTATAAAAACTGTCCATAAATAGAAGTTTTTCAAGATGATGATAAAGATAAAATGATACAAAAAGTTCTCAGGTTGATTGAAAATGACATGTAGTTGTCGAAACGTTTCATATAATAAAGTTGTATATCATGAATGACTGAAAAAAGGTTTTCATTAGGAGAAGGAATTAGGACATTTTATTAAAACTGATCAACAATAAAATTTGAAGGTTGAATTCACAAATTTTTAAGTCATTGTGAATAATATGGAGTACAACTTTAATTAAAGTTTGAGTAGGTAGTTAGATAATTCACCCTCCATTTAAACTGAACTTAAATTTTTATCCAAAATCAACGCGGATGAAGTCGTGGGGAAAAGCCAGTGTATTATAAAAATGTTTTGTATTTATGGTTGAATTATAGTTGCATCATTTTGGTCAGTGAATTAAATAAATACACGGATATTGAGATAATTTTGTGATATTTTATTTTTAATAAAATTAACAAAAAGTCTATTTTATTTTCCGATTCACGACTTTGGAATTGGAAGAATCATTTCTTATGTTCACGTATGATTTGACGGTCGTTGATATTCTTTTTATATTCTTCTTCCGGTTTGGACCGTGTCGTGTTGGTGCTATTAACCAAGGTTTCGCTTGGAATTAATGAAAGGATTGACCCTTCATTATCTGACTAAAGTGCCCTGAAGAAGCTCCGACACGATGAGCGAAAGCTTGATTAATAGCACCGAAATGACACGGTTCAACCCAGAAGAAGAATATAAGAAGAATCGTTTCTTAATTATAGAAAAATGTATTTTCAACTTCACTTGAAAAATACTTGTTACGTTAGAGCCCGTTACGGACCCCCACTACCGTTCAGTGTTGCTGGTACTGTATATCCTGAGCCGCACACCAGTGTGTGTATTAGTTAATTTTTTTCAAATCGTGATATTAATATCTCAAATTATGGAAATTACTGTTGCATAATTTGAAAGCAAAATATATTTTTAATAACCCTAAATATTTTGATCTATAAAGTCCAATGTAATCCTAATAAGAATTAGATAATGCCACAAAAATCTGTTATTGATAATTTTTAAGTAATTTATGGGAGTGTCCCCGCCGGTAATGGGGAAAGAGGCGAAATATATAAGGTGTAGTGTTTATTCACCTATACGAATTATTTATATATTCTATAGAACTCCTTTTCTTTGTTATTTCTCAAAAACTTTACGGTTTAGTGAAAACATCTATAAAAAAAATAATAATAAAATAAAGCAAAAAAGAAGGCGAGCTAATATTTTTTTCTTTTATCTTGTTTCCTATCCATGACAGTTTCCGAGATGAACATACATATTCTAATCTGGCTAAAAAAAGTTTGCCAAGAGTTCTTTTCCTTAGATTAGTATACATCGTTGCATTTTACACGCAAATCACTATTCTATTGTCACTGCAACTGAACAATTTTAATTTTAATAAGTGATTTTATCTATACCCTGATATTAAGATATTAACAAGACTGTAAAGACTAAAAATTGCTGGGCATGAGAGGATAACGATCTATGTTCGTTACTGTTGCAATCATACTTCTAATGTTTTATTCTTGTTTTTTTGTATATGTTTAGATGATTAACGACCTCGATCCTCTCCAATTTTCTGACGTACGTGACACCCAGCTCCGTCTACACACCGCTCATATCTCTCTCTACACTAGATTCTAGGGACATAAGAACAAATATCAAAAATCAAGTATCAAGCTTATTCATTGTTGTCTCGATAAGCGTCCCTTGCGAACAGCAATCTTCTTTATTTTGTTACTTTGTCAGTGCTCCCAGCGGGGTCCTTCTCTTCTTTTTTGGTCCTTGTTCAACTATTAAATCACCATTGCGGTTATTAAGCCTACTTCGCTAAAGCTCATCTAAATCTACATGACAGCTGATAGTTTATGAATCGACCTGTTGTGATCATGGAAGCCAATAAACATCATGATAATGAACTGTTGGCTGTATTTGTACTTAGTCCTATAGAATTATTGAATTTATGGGCTATTTCACCCCTGGGTAAACAAGGGCATTGTTGCCGGCACCTGTGAAGTCAGTTCCTGGCATAAAATCTGTTAATGCAGTGTCTTGCTTTGGGTACTGAACTGAAAGGAAAAATATTAAAATATTATACAATAGGGTAATAAGGACTAAGTAAAAGGTGGTGCCGGGACCCAAATCATAAGAAAAAGAGAGATTTTAGAGAGTCAAACTAGAATAATCATATTTTGTCAATAAAGAAGAACGATATGTTCTAGAATTCCTGGTGAATAATCACTAGGAAGTTTTTATGTATTTTTTTTTTATGAATTGGTACAGAAAAACACATATTTAAATCCATGAATAATTAATAATTTTCTTTTTGGTTTTTATTTCTTTTCTCGAATTGGTCGAGCCGTTTTCGAGTTTTGCGCTTAGTATTAGTATTCTATTTTTTCTATTATTTGCATTATCGTAGAGATTAAATACTTAAATTTAAATACATACTTTTTTTTTATAACTGCATCTGTTCACAAAACTAATTTGAAAATTATGTTTAAGTATATTTGAGTTTTCATATAATCGCAACCACAAAAAGCTGATTACTTTAATAATACCTATTTTATATTTCATGATAAAACTCACATCACAAAATATTAAAACAATTCACCAGTTACTAGGAAATCATACGAAATAAGATTTTAAAAAATTGCGTTACTTCATTAAGTGTCCCCAAACCTCTATAATATAAGAAGCAATTTTTCAAGAAAATTCAAGAAGTACAAAGAATTTCGAAAAAGAAAAGAAAGAACAAAAAAAAAAGAAGAACAATGAAGAAAAGAACAAAAGAACAAAGAAGAAAAGAAGAATTTCGAGATATGGCGGAACTACCATATGTTCAGGTAATTCTTTTAATTTAATTAATTTTAAGGTGATTTTTTTTTATAATTATCTCTTTCTATCATAAGAATTTCAACGCATAAAAAGATCATTTAGTCTTATGTTATCTTTTTATGTTTATATGCTAACATAAATACTTTAGGAATTTGTTGAGGAAATGCTATACTCGATTGATGAGGACATGGTTGGGCAATGTTGAAAATTGTCGACGGGGGTGGGGGGGGGGGGTACAATATATATAATTTACGCCAAAATTCAATAATCTGTTATTCTATCATGAACTGTTATTTTTTTTAAGGGATCAAGAAAAGTATTGTTTTTGTTATTTCCCTCCCCCTTTATTATTTTTAAATGATTTTTCTCTCCATAGGAACCTTCTTTGCCCTTAAAAAAAATAAATAGCCGGATTGGTCGAGCCGTTCTCGAGTTTCGCTCTTAGCAACACATTTGGTAATTCATTTTTATTTATATCGATATACTGAGTGGTTTGTATGGGAAAAGAAAAGTGTTGGTTTTATTATTCCCCTCGTCATTTTAAAATAATTTTACTCCTCATTAGAACCTACATAGGGCCTTAACAAAAACAAGGGGACAAAATTTGCCGCATTGGTCGAGCCGGTTGCGAGTTTTGCGCTTAGCAACACATTGGCGATTAATTTTTATTTATGTAGCTAAGATTCCAGTTATTTATTATTTATTATTTATTATATAAGCCTGGGGTTTGGCTCAAACTGTAGCAAATTTAATCTACTTTAAAAATAGTTACTTATGTTTTTTGTTTTATTTTTAAACTCGCGAAAACATGTCATGAAATTAGCCTATCACCTGGCAGTAAAAAACAATTTCGCCATAACTTTTCGTCAAAAACTGAAAGTGCGGGTAAAGATTGGATAAAATATTTTTTAGAGTGGTGTCCGGAGCTATCGTTTCGCCGCCCAACAGGACCTTCATTGGGAGGGCTAGGGGATTTAATAAAGAAAGTGTGGACCATTTCTTCAATCTATACGAGACATTGATGGATGACTACAAGTTTCCCCCAGACAAAATTTTCAATGTGGACGAGACGGGCATAAGTGTGGTTCCATCCCAGATGCCCCTGGTTTTAAGTCAAAAGGGGAAACGGCAAATTGATGCTCTAACATCTGCTGACAGGGGCTCTTTGATAACTTGCGTGAAAAGTATGAGTGCAGGAGGATCATTCGTTCCACCCATGATTGTATTCCCAAGAAAAAGAATGAAAGGTGTGCCTCTTGGTGCCATATTTGAATGTCACCCTTCAGGTTGGATCCAAACAAACTTATTTACAAAGGGGTTTCAACATTTTATCCAACACGTGAAACCCACTGAAGATTCTCCGGTATTGCTTATTCTAGATGGGCACACAAGTCATACAAGAAATCTTGAATTGATAGAATTTGCAAAAAAAATCATGTCTACTTACTCTCAATTCCACCATATTCCAGTCACAAAATACAACCACTTGACAAATCATTCATGGGACCATTAAAAAAATATGTTTCTGAAGAAATAAGATCATGGGTTAGGGACAACTCACGCCCACTAGGCCAGCATGAAATGATGGAAGTATTTTCGACCTCCATATCTCCGTACTCAAAGCGGTGAAATAGCTGTCAGTGTTTTTCGTGCTACAGGTTTATACCCTGTTAATAGGAATGTTTTTAAAGATCACGATTTTATTGATAAGGATAATGAGCAAGAATATAGACTCGCCAATAAAGAAAATACTACACCAGAGCCAACCACTTCAACTTCTACTACTTAGGCTCCTCCTGCTATAGAAAATGAATCTGTTGACATGACACCCACCACAAATGAACCTGCTATGAGTAATGCGATGGCTACTGATGTAACTTATGTTTCAAGAGACAAGAACAAAACACCGCCTGTATGATTTCAACAAGTTGCAGCTCCCATTACGAGGTCACCACATCCATCGACTTCAAGAGACTTTATAACGCCATTTCAATTTTCCCCGATTCCACAATTAGCACCTAGGAAAACTTTAACCGAGGCATAAAGTGCTAAGTCGACATTGCTTACTTCATAATCGTAAAAAAATCAATTGCAAAACTCTATAAAAAAGAAACAAGATCAAATCAAAAAGACACTGAATAAAGGGGAAAAAGGAAAGGGCAAAGGTAAAAAGACAAAACCAAGGTCCAAGCGGGTAGAAATGTCTAGCTCAGAAGAAGAAAACGAACCTTTGTGTGACGACACTTATGCCAATGTCCATTTTTTCAAATTTTGTGTTATTTATACCAAAGGAGTGGTAAGTCTTTTCTTACTTAATAATAGAATTATATTTTTAAGTTACCCTTTTGGGTAACTTTTCAAAAAATAGGTGAACTTGTGTTTTATTTAAGTTATTTGAACTTAGAACCTTGATATTGCATTAGCAATATCAATGTTTTAGGCTAACTAATGTAGAAATGATATTCCAATTTATCAGCTGAATTTTTAATTGAGTTAACGGGTATAACAACATATTTATGAAAAAGTATAATTTTTAAATATTTTCATTTTGAAGAGAATAGATTAAAAAAATTAATACAATAAAATAAGGCCTTCTGTAACCTCCCTTGTGTCATTAGATTATTCATATAAAAAAAGCCATTAGCACTTATCCCAAATAATTAAGTGATTTCATTTCTATTTCTGTAAAGCGGCCAAAAGCTAGTATATAATAATCCTTATAATTATATTATTAAGTAACAAAAAATCTATATTAATGGTAAGTACAGAATAACTGGAAGGTTATTTCTCAACAATTTTCATGATGCTTCATGATCATTGGGGCCATGAGAACCACCCCTAGCGCTTAACTGGAAACTATACTTGATTTAAATCCTCTTGACATTCGAATTGAAGCAGAGGCATTGAAAACAGCCTACAGGCTAGTGAAAATAGGTGGGGTTAAGAAAACCACAAATGATTTCGGACACACAAGTGTCTTTGACACGATTGAGGGAATTGCAGAGTAAAAAAAGCATTCAGACCTAATGCTCAACATATATAACTTTGACAAAAGATTCCGCGTTAACACACAGGCGATTTGCAAAAGCAAGAATGACTGCTTTAACCCAACCAATGTTCTAAATGTGTATACTGATTCTGGTTTAGGGGATGCCGTAGCACAGACCATTACTTAGCTCTTGGCACGACACCCACTGTATTCCAAGCGGAAATATAGGCAATACTTGTAGCTGCCTTCTTAACCAAGGACCACAAGAATAAGATAATTAATTTTCTTACTGACAGCCAGGCAGCATCTAATGAATTACAAAATGCAGTAACAAAATTCAGACTAGTAGAGGAATGCTGTATGAGACTTGATGAATTAGATGTACATAACAGAGTTAACATATTTTGGATACCTGGACACAGTAATATACCAGCTAATGAAAGAGCCAACAAATTGGGAAAGAAAGGAGCAGGAATTGCTCCAATAAGACCAGAACCATGGTGCGGGGTTCCCCCCTCCCTGGCTAAGGGATATAAGGATAATCAACAAACTAGCCAAGAGGAAGATAAAATCGCGTTGGGATAGAACCAAGATAAGGCATTTGTGCCTCTCCCCTATCCTTCTGCTTTTCCTTTAATTACGTACATCTTGGGAGGAAAAAATATATATAATAATTCTTATAATTCTGTGGCTTGGTTCTAACAGGGCCAATGTCAATTTTTTCAAATTTTGTGTTATTTATACCAAAGGAGTGGTAAGTCTTTTCTTACTTAATAATAGAATTATATTTTTAAGTTACCCTTTCGGGTAACTTTTCAAAAAATCTGTGTTTTATTTAATTTAGATAAACTTAGAACCTTGATATTGCATTAGCAATATCAATGTTGTAGGCTAACTAATGTAGGAATGATATTCCAATTTATCATCTGAAAGTTTTATAGAGTTAACGGGTATAACAACATATTTATGAAAAAGTATAATTTTTAAATATTTTCATTTTGAAGTGAATAGATTAAAAAAATTAATACAATAAAATAAGGCCTTCTGTAACCTCCCTTGTGTCATTAGATTATTCATATAAAAAAAGCAATTAGCACTTATCCCAAATAATTAAGTGATTTCATTTCTATTTCTGTAAAGTTCGTTTTGTATTGGGTGGCCTTAGTACTGCGCTTGTGCGGGCTCAGTCTCAAAGAGCCCAGATGTAGTGGGAAGGTGATGGATGAGAGAGTCGGTGGGGTGGCAAGTTGAATGTCGGGCCGGTCTTTTGTCAGTCTTTAGAATAAATGTTTTACTGGAGCCTTTGTGTGTCATTCCGCTTCCCCAAAACATTAAAAGGTTATGAGCCCAGTATGTGTTTGGGATATAGGATCAGCGAAGAGATGGATTTGTCTGACCGAGAAGCGAGCCAGAATAGCTCATGTGGAACAATCTCATAATCCTTATCACGCATAATTGCCTTTAGCACAGCTTTCACGTCCAAACCATTATTCAAATTAAAACAACTTTTTTCGGCTATAATGACATAAAATAAGATGAGACACTGAAATAAAATAAACATAAATAAAATATGCAAGAAATATAAAAGTAAAAACTGATGCAATGATTAAAGGTCGCAATTATCTGGCATATAAAAATCTAACTTCAGTAGTGGTTTAAATAAAGCGCAAGTTCAATTCAATAAAGTCAAGACTGTCGTGTAGAGTCGGTCGAAAGAAGAGGGAAATAAAAGTTTATCCTCATGAAACTAAATAGAAAAAATACAAATTTGCATTTTAAAACGTCAAATTATATCAAATTATACTTAACAATTATTTCCAGGAAAGTCGCGATATCTTGATAAATTTCATTGCCTTTATCACAGATAACTGAATTTTGCACAGCTTTTAGCTCCAAAGGATTATTCAAATTAATAATATGTTTGTCGACTATAATAATAGAAAATAAGATAGCACACTGAAATAAAATACAAGTTTCCAAGAAGTAGAAAATAAAAAGATTGATGCAATGATTAAAGGTTGCGATTATCTGGCAAATAGAAAAACAGCTAATAGTAATATATGGTTTGTTAGTTTGGAGTAGGTGAAAATTCAATTTATTTGCTTGTTTAAATTACCAATGAGTTAAAAAATTTACATTGCATAATTAAAAATAAGGTTTAAAAAACTACTTGAATTTACATATTCCTCAGATATACAACACTTTAACCTAACCATTTATTGTAAGCATTTCCGGCCAAGACTGTGGTAGGGCTGGGTCGTGAAAAGAGGGAAATTGATTAAGATTGGTCTAGAAACTTAAATAGTAGTGTGGACGCTAGACGAGACTAGTCCCGCTGCTCCTAGGCCGTTGCTGAGACCGCTGCTTAGTCCGCTGCTGAGTCGGACTAAGGCTTGCCTCGTCTATTGCCTACCAAATGTCTACGTAGATGATATGGACATTATAGAAAACAAATAATGTGGACGTAGCTTTAGACCAGCGATTTTGGTCTCAGCAACGGGGATTAGTCTCAGCAGTGGCTCCGCAACCACCTAGCTAGACCAGCTAGACCACGTCTCTGAGACCAGGTCTGAGCAATGGTCTAGTAGTGTGGACATAGCTTAAGGATTCCTCGATGTGGTGAAGATGGAAGAAATTCCTGAGGGGGAGAAGTGAGCTAATACACGTGATGCCAAGGGGGCTCAGTAAGTGGTAGATACTGTATTATTTCTTTGCCAACGGTTGTGCACTGAGGTGATTTGTTGTAAATCACGCTCAACCGCCAGATGAATATTAGAAGTAAAATATTTAATTACATAAATCTTTAAATCTTTAATTACATAAGTTCTTAATGAAACAACAATAATTAGGGTCAATATTTATTATATACATATATATTCCCTTGAATTCCCTAGTTTTTCGGTGCTGATCAATACCAATTTTCAGTTTGAATATTAGATTAGTCATTTTCTTCCTCCTTTTACAATCATTGGAAAATATCTGGACGAGAGAAACTAAATATATCCGCCTTTAATAAGAAAAAATTATATACTATTTGCTTAAAAGATGTAGGTAGTTGGACATCAGTGATAATTGCAAGTACATCAACCCACAACCGTCGTCCACAACCCACGTCCACTCTCAGCAGCCCAATCTAGAGACACAGCTTCTGCAATACCCACGACACCCACATCATCTAAATTGATACGACAAGATATGAATATCAATCTTTCAGACAGGGTTCTGTCTCCAGTGCCGAAAGGAATATATGTGGCTTGACAAGGTAAAAGAAAACCACAAAAGGAACCAACTTTATTGTTGTTAACTTCAACGCCAAAATCCGCCCCTCCACCTCTTTCCAAATAAAAACAAGTTGGTAGTGATGGTCCATGTTTCTGAACCATATAATGCCACACTTTTTAAAAACGAGTGGTATAGTCTTTTCTTTGTAGATAATTTAACTTCCTTACTCCATAATAGAATTATATAAGATTAAATTAGAAAAAATTGGTAGTGAATACGATACTTATAATGCAATATTAACGTAGTAAGTTAACTAAATAATAAATTATATTTAACTAATCTTAAATAATCTTAAATTATATTTAACTTTAGATGAAATAATCATTATTCGAATTAAAAAAGCCATTAACACTTTTCCCAAATAATAAAGTGATTTCAATTCTATTTCTGCGAAATTCGTTTTGTATTTGGTGCCCTTAGTACTGCGCTTGTGCGGGCTCAGTCTCAAAGAGCGCAGGTGTAGCGGGAAGGTGATGAGAGAGTTTGTCGGGTCGGTCTTCCGTCAGTCTTTAGAATAAATGTTTTACTGGAGCCTATCCGTGACTGCCACGTATCCGCTATTCATTATACCTAAAACACTCTTCCGTTCAAATACGTTCTGTTGAGGTTTTATCATTTGACATGATGTCTTCGCATTCTTGATATATTCAATGTGCTTATCTGTGACGCACGCTATGATTACAGACCGGGCCTTGACATTAGGTGTATTAGCTTACTTATCACCCTCCGGGACTTTTTCCATCTTCACCACATCGAGGACTCCTTACTCCTCTAGAAAACTCCAGTCTAAATTTCCATGTGGAAAAATTTGATCCACTTAAACCCATGAAACGTCTGGGGTTCAGTAATTGGCAGAGACTGTATCATTTCTTTGTCATCGGTTATGCAGGGAGGTGATTTGTCGTAAATCACGCTCAACCGCCAGATGAAAATTAGAAGTAAAATACAAACTTAATTGAAGTACAAATTAGTCACTGTAGAATTTTCTTTTTCTTGACCTTCTGGATGTTCTTTCACCTTCAGAGTCCCTTTTTAGGTTCCAACAGTAATCTGCCATCATGGTGGTATTCTACTTCCCTTGGTATCGTTGCTCGATCAATTTTATATCCTGGTGAAACCTTCTTGTTCTTCACTGTAATCCTCTAAATTTTGGGAGAAATAGTCAATGTGAGAATGAAGAAAATGTACCATTACGCTCATGAGGCACCCGAGGTTCTGGAAAGTTTTCAGAAAGTGTTCCACCAAAATTCCACGTAATTGGGGTCCTAGTTATTGCTTAGAAATCCTTCCACCACAGCCTTGAGGCTTAGCCAGGCTTCCTTTTCCAAAGAATTCATGGTGTTCTCGACGGATTGATGACGTGGGAGCGGGGACTGAAGCTTGAGTGGTTTAATAGGGCTAAACTGGTTCCATTAGCAGGCAGCCATTCCTGCTACTGGATTCAGTGAAGCGAACCATCCACTATAAAAAATGGGTAACGAAACCACAGGCAGAACCTCATGGGTGGTTTGGAATCTGGCCTATCTCCTAGGTAAGTATTTTCTTCTTCTTTTACCTCCTCCATGTTCCATTCTGCTTCGAGTTGTTCTACCCCAGGATCTGCATTTTTCTCTGCACCCCCATCTTTTTCGTCCCCTGGAGTCTTCCCAATAACCAATCGATACAGTTGCTGTTCTTCTCTTACATATTTATATTTTATATTCATGAATATGATGAAGAGCAGAGGGCTCAAACTGTCTCCTTTGCCCATCGAGAAGTATGCTGTCGTTATTAAAATTATCTTATTTAAATAAGCTATTTTATACTTGTTTTTAAATTATAATTTATAAATAAATATATTTTTATACTTTTAATTAGCATGTTTATAATTTAATATTTTTCAAGATTCGAACCATTCATTCTTAATTATTCGTCCGAATATGTATGTGTTATTAACCAATTTCGTTTTATTTTCAACCTTCATCATTTTATTTATAACCTTCTTCATCTTCCTCCTTGTGCCTTTCAGCGTGGGTACCGATCTTCCAGCATTCGGCAAAGGTAGCCAAACCATTTGGGTTGCCTCTTTTCATCGGCTACTCTTCTGGTTCGGCCAGCCACTCTCCTCAGTTATCTCATTTCTGCGGCTGTTAATTGCTCCAGTGCTTGCCCAACCAACAAATATATCAGCTTTAATTTTTCTGATGTGACTTTTGGAAACTTCTTTTTCACAAATTTGTATATGTGTAAATATTAATAGTTTTCTTTCTTTATAATTACTGTTATGGTATTTATATTTTTTCTTTCATTCAATTCGTTATTGCGAGGTTGCTCCTAATTATTTTCATGTACTAATTAAATTGTAATTGTATTCTACTCTAAGACATTATAGTTTAAATTTTATGTTCCGTATCAATATTCTAAAGAAACGTCCCAGAATAAATATGGATTTTTATCAGTTTTATTATTATATACGGTCTTAAGTATACATTTTTTTTTTTAAATTTTCTAATTATTATCCTAGCAATCCTCTTAAATTCACTTGATAATTAATTAAAAACCATTTTTTATAATTACAATACTTAATTAGTCGAAAGAAATGCAAAAATGCGGAAAAATAATTTTTTGCAGCTAATTCTTACAAATCCAAACACAGTTTGGCGAGGGGTTCCGGTAGCGAAATGTAGACAACGCTGGTTATCACCAAACTGTAGGTCAAATTGACGTCACGAAACTGGAGGTTATCAAAGGGCGACCTTTCGTCAACTACTACCAACATTTTATACAAATAAGCAATCAATTTTTAAAGATTATAGAAAAAATGTATAGTTGATTATACATTTAACAGTTTGATTAGTTTTGGGTTTCGGATTTAATACGAGTTCGATCAGTTTCGAATAAAAATACTTTTTTGGGTAATTCGTACAAGGCATTACCTCTTTGATATACACTCAACAGCAAAAAAAAACCGGACACTTAGATTTGGTCTTATAATTTTGTTAAATATATATTTATATGTATTAATCTTTTTAATTTATGGTAAGAATTTGTTAATTTATAGGTTATTTAAACAAAATCTGCCAAAAGTGAATAATTTTTATTGATTACGTACAAAATAAAGAAAAAATGATAAATGAACACATTTTTTAGAAAACGTTATTCTTCATTTTTATTAGGTTTTCTAACAATTATGTAATTCTAATAGCGGGTATTACTCCCTCTGGTACAGCGAAGGGCTCTAAGTAATCGAAGAAATTAAATTCTGGACGTACTCCACCGCCATAGCATCCCATTTTTCTCGAAGAGCAATTTGGAGCTGATTTAAGTCACTAGGAGGAGGCTGACGGCGTCTAACACGCCTCCCTAAATTGTCCCGAAAATGCTGTATGGGATTCATATCGGGAGATCGTGCAGGCCAGTCCAGAACTGTGATTCCCACTTGCTCTAAGTATTCGGTAACAATTCTGGCGGTATGTGGACGAGCATTATCCTGCATTGCTCACCAATAAATGGAGCAAATGGGATCACAGCCTCTAGGAGGACTTCCTCGATGTATCTCCGAGCAGTCAGTGCCCCATTATTTATGAAAATCAGTTCGGTCCGGGCGTGGAAATTAATTCCACCCCAAACCATAACTGACCTCCTTTCAAAAGACCGCGATTCACGTATGGTACATTGAGAAAATCGCTCCCCTGGTCGTCTCCACACTCTGTTTCGACCGTCTGAGTCCTATAGACCAAATCGAGACTCATCCTTGAATCAAACAGTTCCCAATTGCTCCAGAGTCCAATGAGAATACTGATCAGCAAATAATCGCCTTTCTCTTCGATGCCTTTCCAGGAGTTGGGGCCTTGTCGCGGGTCGCCTTGATACGAGTTCATGCTCCCTCAGTCTCCGCCGCACTGTGTCTGCACTTACACGTGTATTTCGAGCCACTTCAAGTCTTTCCCGGACCTCAGGAGCCGTTAAAAGTCGGTCTCTCATTACCGACAGCGTAATAAATCGATTGTTTCCTGCCGTTGTTGCCCTTGGTCGCCCACTGCCGGCCCTCCTTTCGTAGTTATCAGTCTCCCGGAAACGCCGGAGTGCATCGTGAATGGTAGACTTCGCTACCCCAAGCTCCGGCCTTCTCTGGCCAAGGCATCGGCTCGGGCTATGTCAACATTTGAAATAACCATTATTCTGGACCAAAATTTTAAAAAAACATGTCTATTAATCACAGTAAAGGCTTGGTTAATAAATTAAAGATGTTTGAGTGTGCGAAAAACTACTTACAGTTTAGAATAGGTCAGACAGGTAAATCAACTTCAAGACAAATAAATCAAATCTGAGTTTTATCTAATTGTTTACTAATCCTGAAGTGATTAGTTCAATGTACTTAGACCCTACATTCTCAGTAATAACTAGAATACCCGCAAAAACAAACACATTGCTGAAAATTAGCTTTTTATACGAAAAATATGAAGTGTCCGGTTTTTTTTGCTGTTGAGTGTATTTGTATAATAATTCTTCATTCAGAGCAATAAATATATAATTATTGAAATCTTTCATCTGAAAAAATGTATTTTTGAGCTTCAACCATTTACAAATTATTTAAACCAAACTATCTATTAGATTTTCCCCTATTGAATGCTTTTAAAACAATTTAGTAAGATGTTTTTCTCAAACGGTAAAGAAATAATTAAATTCAGTAATATTTATATGAACAAAGAATCTTTTCAAAAATCTTATCAAGACGTGCACTTTTATGTCCATAAATATTAACTAATTCACAGAATAGCTTTTTATTTTTGTCTGTTAGTTTATTATTAATCAACTATACACAGGATAGCCTTATATTTTCAATTTAATACTTTAAACTTAATAAATCGTTTTGGTATTTTTTATTTATAATTGGCCAACAAGTGATAACTAATTTTACGTATAGGGTGCAAAAGTACGATTTTAATGACTTTAATTGATCTCCAGCCAGTTTTAGTAGTACATTTGATTTGGACTTCTGAATTTTAAGTTTAATTCCATGAAATTTAAATGTGAATAAAAAGTAATTATTCAAAGTGGGAGTGTGAACCGTCAAATTTAATAATGTTATGTATAAAATAATAAATCAACATAAATTCTTTGTATTAATTTTCTTCGATTCGGTTTATAGAAAAAAAACTGACATAGAGATAAAATAAAGTGGCATCTTTATTCCTAATCGCTGAATTTCGTTATCCTCTTTGCACATAACAACCCGAACCTTCCACAAGTGGTTATATTTTCTAAATTGGGTTGCCCAATATTTTTTTTTAATTTTCGTGCAATCAAATTTTAACATTCTATTTATTTGAATTATGTGAATGACTTTTTGACAAATAACTCCATGCGTGCTTCATTCCACATTTTGTCCAAAATGCAACAGGTCAAAGAGCGAGTGTTTCAGACTTTTTCTCACAGCCCTCACCAGGGCGAAATTTTTGAAGGGAATTTGAAGAAATTGCTAGCTGTCATGGATAAGCTCACCGCTGATGATGTTAAGTTGGACAAAAGTCTCCTGAATGGTCCTCATTCAGCCCCTGTTACTTATGTAGAAATTTTAGATCATCCCAAGTACACTATTAACATGTTCGTTCTTAGACCAGAAAGCAAACTTCCTCTCCATGATCACCCTTTGATGCATGGGATATGCAAAGTGGTCAGTGGTAAAGTAATGATTCGGAACTTTTCGCTTATAGAAGAATCTTCTGCTCTTAGGTTAGATAGGATATTGACCATTAAAGAGGCAGAGAGAATAGTGACTGAAAAAGATCCAACTGTACTGCTTACTCCAAGCAAAGGTAACATTCATGAAATCCAAGCAGTAGATGGTGGGGCTGCATTCGTCGACGTTTTAGCACCACCGTATATGTCCGATATTGAAGGAGCTGGCCCTCGGCCGTGTAATTACTTTAAGGAAGTCGGAGAAAATCAAGGATATACTGAACTCATTAAAATTGAGAAAGTTCCTGAATACTGGACTGATGTTTCTCCTTATCTTGGCCCTTAACCATTATCTTATAATAGATTATCTTTATTGTATTAGTTGTGTTACAACAAGTTTTAACTGTTTATTCGTTTAATTTTAATATCTTCCTTAAACACACATTATTGTGAGCTGTAGTATGGAAAAGAAATGTAGTTATGTGTAACGAGTAGATTTTGGTAATCATTTCATTCAGAAATAAAAGTTTCAACTAACATTTCAAAGTATAGATGATGTATGTTATTTGAAACGTATTCCTAGATGAAAAGATTACCTGACTATACAAATTTCCCATAATTTCATTCCATTTTCCATACTAATGCTCACGATAACTTGTATTTTTGGTAGATATTAAAAATGAAATGAATAAACAATTAAAACTTGTAACTCAACTCGAAGCGACAATCTGTGGAACAGATACCGATTTTTTAGACTGTAGTATTTTGTTATTGTAATTAATGTACAATAATTGATGAAGTAATTGAAAACTTTTTTTAACAAGATTTAATTATTCAAACTGATTACTTCAACATGCAATAACTTCTGTTTGTAACCTAGATTTAAAGTATATTAATATGTACATTTAATTATTAAACTATAATGTTTAAAATTGATTTTATAAGTATCAACCTTTAAATGTTAACATGATAAATCATTTACTTGTATATTTTTAATTTATTGTTGCAATTTCGAACTGTCGATTATGAACATCATGTTTTTCACATTTGACAGTCGGCAATGTTTCAGTGATATACTTTCCAGTTATGAAAAAAAAAAGTTCACTGATGGTGTAACTTTAAAGAAATTAATGAGTGAACCATTATTATTATTTTAGTGATTTAATTATATAAGTTTGAAAACTATTCCTTATTTTAAATATATTTAAGATAGTAATAAAATGACCACTTAAATTGAAAAGAAATGTGATATGTATGTTTAGTGGAATTTGTACTTGAATGAGAAGTGGTTAAATTGAGATATTAAAAAAGGATTTATGTATTTTGTCAATTCGGCTGTAATGAAATTTTTCATAAATACATTTGGGTTTCACCATTATCAATTGTTAATGTTTTGAGTAATAAACTATTTTTTGTTAAATGCATTATTCATTAAAATACATAATATATTACCCTACGTTTCCTCCACATTCATAATTATCATTGCGTGGGTGACAATCACTTTTAATTTATTTAGCCCCTTATATCTTCGTAGAGACTGCACTAAGTGGATTTCTCAAGACCCATATGTTAGGATATCCATTAGATAAATATTAAATGATCCAGACTGGATTCAAACCTTCACTGATCTGAAATAGGTGTTTTGGGACACTCAATTGTAATTGTAGCTGTTTATTGCTTCTATTAATTAAATTGTATAACTAGTTATATATTGGTATAAAAACTAGTATATAGTGATTCTTTTTTACTCACTTATATACATTATTTGAGGTGCATTGTTGAAGATTCTTCAAATATTTGATTTTTGTCTGCTAGGAAAAACTATTTAGTGACCTTATTTACAATTCTTAAGCTTTATCGTTCTGTTCCATATAAAGTTCACTTGTATTTCCTATGAATTAAAAAAAATAGATCCTTACATTAAATTCATATTGCATTTTAGCAATATATAGCTTATAGCAATTTAACTCACTGTGGAACATATCTTGAATAAATATTAGCTTGGTTACAGAAACAAATTATCTCATTGAATTGAGGACTATTGAATGAGATAACTAACCAGAATTTAAGGCAGAAGGTTACTTGAAACCATCTTGGTTAATTTGGATTGGTTCAAAAGCATAAAATTACTTATTGTTTTTATTCCGCATTTTATGATATAGTTATTTCAAATAAATCACTTTTTTAATTAGTGAATTGATCCATAAGCAGTATGCATTTGATTATATAAATACAAGATAAAAACAGTAAATATTTATTATAATTGCTATATAGATTTGAAAAACAAATGAAAAATTTATAAGCATTTAAAATTATTGGTAATAATTGCTTAGATATTGATTAATCAAGATATAGAAAATAAACTAGAGAACAAATAAGTTTGTAAACAATTTTTATTATATGGTAGCTAATAAATCACTTTTTTCTGCTTAGCATAATAACCTACCGAATTATAAAAAATAAATAAAAACACACAGGAATACAGGAAAGTATTAATGCTTACAAATTAAAAAATCTGAAGTATTTAATTTGTTTCCAGTCTGTGTTAGTTATTTTTTGGAAATGTCATGAACCATTAAAGATAATTTTTAATTATTAGAATTGTACTATTCACTGTACTACAGAACCCCCTTCTCTGTTCTTGGTAGGTCATTTCCTTGATGTTTCATTTGTCCAAAAATAAATTTTAATAATTTTTAGTATAATCATTTCACTAATGTCAACTATTTTTGTTTTTTTAATGTAAAAAAGTTATTTAAATAATTCAACACTGGATTGTCTAAAACTAAACAAGAACTTTAAAACTGAATTTGTTTAGTTATTTCTGGCATATATATATATATATATATATATATATATATATATATATATATATATATATAAAGTCCATCTTGCATGTTTCTTTTTTTTTACCATAAGTTGACTTGGAAATTGACTTACTTAATAAAAAATATAAATTATACCCTGTAAGAACTATGTCCTCTCAAAAATTACTTTATTTTGTTTTTTCTACTTTTGCTGTTGAAATATTTTTGGTGGGCCAACATGAAAAGTTTGTAACATATCAGGTTTATATAACCTCGAACTACATAATAAATTTAACTGATAAATGTATGCTCAGTTACAGTTTGAAACACAAGAGTACTCTATGACATAAAATTACTTTATGAATTTCAGCTTTTTAAACTGGAAACCTTTAGAAACAAATTTTTTTCAATATAATTAACAAGTTTTTAGATTTAATTATAGTTGAATAATTAACTCAATTTTTTAATGAGCTTGATATGATAGGGATCACTTATGGTTGGTTGGTGTTTCCAAATTTGAAGCGTAAAACCGATTGGTTGTCAACACCTTAGTTTAGTATAATCGTTTTTTTAGTAACAATTAAAAGACAAATTAATAATATGAAAAATGTGTTAGATAGCTGCATTAGATATTCTTAATTAATCCTTCTTTTGATAGAAAGGCAATTATCTTTTTAATGTACTTTTCTTCATTGCCTAATATGGATACATTGGCAGCTAGTCCTATTTTATCCACCACTCTTTTGTAAAATGTACAGCCTTCGAAGATATGGGCTATTGACAATCTCTCGCATGTTGGCGGGTGTTCTTAAGTAATTAGGTGAGCGTGGGTAAGCCTTGAATGTCCTATTCTAAGTCGTGTAAGGACCACTTCCTCTCTTCGCATGCTATGACAGGAGCTGCTCCATAGATCTCTTATGTATTTAATCTTATAATTTAACATATAACTATAATTCAGTTTTACAAAATATTCAATTTTATTTTGTGTGACAAAATGGATAAGTCAGAATGTATTGAACACAAGTAAGCTTTTTTGAATGTATATGGACCTATCCTATGTTAAATAATTCAGAAAACTGAATCAGAAAATTCTATATAATAATTTTCTTTGGTTTTTATGGTTCATTACTTCTATAATGATGCTATTTAGAAAACTAAATTTGACAAAGAAATAAAATAAAGTGGCTTCTTAATATAAAATAAATTTATTCCCAACATCTGAACTTTGTTACTCGAAAGCTCCAGGTAATCCCATGTAAAATAATTTACAAAACTGCACAGTTTTACAAATTTGTATAGTACCAAATAATAGTGGTAGCCTTTTGTTAATCCACTATTGTTAATACATACCGAAACTGCCAGAACGTTAAGTACGAGTACATAAAATACGATTTTCACTAACTTTTTTCCTAGGCTCCATAGTGTTAATTTTTAGGTGTTGCTATTATTTTCAATAAAAATACAGGAACTATTGTGAACTATTTTATGTTGATAAGAATTTTTTATTCGAAACCAAATATTTCAGTGATTTAATAAATTAAGCACAACATTTTAAATTTGTAGAAATTAAGAACTTCGAGTTTGACTGAATGAATACTTAAAATTCAAGTATTATTGTCATCAGTGAAGAATTCCATATTTCTATGCTGATACACCCACCATAATGTATTTATTTATTAATATAATGTACTTGCCTTTTGTAATTTTCTAGATTGTACTCTCTCAAGAAGACTATCTCATAAGAGCCCAGTCAAGGGATCTCTGATTTACACCAAATTATTTTTTTTAGCCAAAAAGTCGAGCAGTCATTAAATATTTACACCTAAATATTTAAAAAAAAATTATTTTTATAAATTAAGACTCCTATTATATTAATTTGAATAATAGGAGGATAGAATATAATAACCCTATTATATTAAATTAAATCATTTGTTTGGTTATAGTGAACTAGTTTTTCACAATAATTTTTATTTCTACTTATAACATTTGCTTCACTGATCTATAGAAATCTATACATCATTTTTTTATGAAAATATAAAATGCAATTATACTGAACCATATTATATTTTATTCTTTTGAAACATATACCTTTTTCATTCTCTTCACCAATCCTTTATACCTTTTTCAGCTTCTCTTTAGGATTTAATAATAATAAGGCTTAGCGAACCTGAAGACTCAATGCCGAAACCATCACTCTCTGCTTACACTTTTCAATCCCGGGAACGCTACTCAAATCCAAATCCGCCAGATCTTTCTTAATGCAATCTTCCCACCTATTCTACGCCTAAGACGTTTCCAATCAGAACATCACTTATTAACTTTTTAGGAATTCATTTGTTACTAAACCCCACAACTTTAGAAGCCCGACTTAAACTTCGTGACGCTATCACTTGAATAATATTAACTGGATGCATGCTTCGCAATTCCGCTTTATGTAATCTTGTAAATTCTCCAGTGGTCTCATCCTTTTTTGGACTGAACGGTGTAGGGTATACCATTTATAATAAATGAAATTGTGAATTTCACTCGAGGTAAATATATTATTGATGCTTTAAAATTTTTTTAAATATTATTTGCAGTGTCTAGTGATCGTATTATTACGGAAAGTGGAGTGTTTGGGAACGGTCCAAAGTGTGTTGAGTAGTGTCAGTGATGTAAAATCACCGGAAACTCAAAACGCCAATATGATGTGCGGATGTAATTTTAAAAGTTTATGTTATCTATTACTGGTTTTCGACTCCATTCCACACTCATGGCTATAATGACTTCTTCTCCCAGCTTTTAATTAATATCCTTATAATCTTATTTTCGGAATGAGTTAATATTTGAAAAGGAACAATACAATTTTGTTTATTAGCGAAGAGATACTTTAACAAAGCAGTTATTATAGTTCACAAAAATAAAATTTAAATTGGCTAATTTTATGAATTAGGTTTCCCAAGATGCATCGATCATAACCAGAAGCCACACTTTCTTGTATGCTTTTGCTTTTACTAAAAATTTGATTTTTTTTGAGCTAACTATCACGAGTCAGCCTTAGCAGAATCAAATCAGTTAAACACAAAAATATTATTTAGTCGTTTGCTGACAATGAAACCACAGGACTTTAATAGTATGCAGAGGAAAAATATTAATTAATAAATATTTACTAATTTTTACTAAACCAATTTATAATATGTAGGAAAGAAATTCGTTGACTGGTAGATACTAATATAGGATGTAAGTCATATAGTAGTATTATATAGTATATATTTAATTATAAATATATTAGTATATATATATAGTAGTATATTATATAGTATATATTTAATTATAAATATAGTATTATATATTTATTATAAATATATAGTATATATTTTAATCAAAGAGTTCATGTTCATAGAACATCGTTATTATTTATAATATATCTCCATTCTCAAACTGATATCTTATATCTCTCATCTATAGTTTCTTTTATACTTACATCTTAATTTATATAGTATAACATCATTCCTATTGTATACCTTTATATAACATCTGATACTTATATTTTAAATTTATATTTTACTTCTCTGCCTGTCATACATGAGATTCCTATTCTTTACTTTCTACAATATTCTTCTCTATTTATTCTTAGGTATCATATTTTTTTTTTTCCTCTGCCATACAATTCTATCTTTATTAGGTATACTAAGTTTTCCATACTCATTATATTTATATCTTTTTCATTTTATTTTTTCTGTTTAACTTCATTTCTCTCTTTGTTTTTTGTTTTGCATTATCACCTTTCTATACATCTATTATGTAATCATCTTTATTCATATATCCTTTCATAATATATCCTTCACTTTTTTCGCTCAATTTTTCAATATCTCTATATATTTGTTATGTTTTCTGTATCTCTATCTTATGTATTTTTACATCTGTCTATTCTGTTTTTGTCTGTTTTCTCATAGCCCTGAAGATGACTTACACAGTAGGTCGAAACGTCGGCACATATATAATATAATAAGTTTCAACTTATTTGCTGTGTTTTTTTGACTGCACCCCCAAATATTTACATCCTATATCAATTTATAATAGTTGATCAATATTTATAATAGAGTATTTATAATTCACAATAACTTTTTGATCGATCATTGGTGTTGGCCTCGTGATCTTAAAAGTTGAATTAGTTATTTGATCACTAATAGTGGGTAATTCATGCCAGTACTAATCCTTTATTATATTTACTGGTTGTATTATTATAATACATTTGTATAAAATATCAAAAATGTATTTAAGATGTTTGGTCGAGGCTCTACACTGCAACAGAGATGGACAGGAGTATGACTAAGGAAAATAAAATAAATTAGATTGTTTTCTCGAATTAATCAAACATAGTTATTGTATAAATAATTTAACAATAATTAGCTAATCACTAAATCTTAAAATGAACTTAATGTATTCTTACATGCTAAAACCAGTTAAGAAATATACATTAAAAATTTACAGCATCGCTAAGCAGACACAGGAAACGACTACAAACTTTCCAATCAAAAATACTCAGACTAGTCACAAAAGCACTTTGGTATGTCAATAACAAAACTCTGCATACTGACTTAAAAATACCAACGGTTGACGAACACATACAAACATACTACAAAAGCTTTCAAGAAAAACCACACAGGCATCCAAACCAATTAATAGAATAAATAGCCAGGAGTCTCATGCCTAAGAACACTGAGAGGACTAAAAATAACCTGGATGAGGGATCTATTATCATTGGAAATTAAATCAAGCCACGGGAGAGCTACCACTGGGTACTGCTCCTCTTCATCCATCTCATGTCATTTTATTTTATTTTACTGTCAGCCAATCTGCTGATTGTCAATTTTGTATTTGACAGGGGTGGATACAAATATGAAGAGAAAAGAAATTAGCTAAAAATCGTTGAAATTGAGTTTATTTAGGAATAAAATGACGTAAAGATGACTGCTCTACCATAATAACAACTGACAGGATTGAAGTATATCCCAAAAAAGTGCATTTGGAACGAGTGTGCACCATAGCATATTTTTGTCTGTTGTAAGTTCATTCTTTTTACTCCCTTGTTACTTTTACTGTAGTATTTCTGACCTAGCATAACTAGACTACTTAGTAATTATAATTATAGCTTGGTCTTTTTCCATATAACAGGTATCTTTTTCCATTGCTTAGATCTGGCTATCGTGTCTTGTTGAAATAGCCCAGGGTTCTCTGGCGTGGTTCAGTAAAGGTATAAGTGGTATCAGAATCTTTTTTTTTTCATTTTATCTTTCTTACCTAGTCAACTCAGTGGGTAGGGCTCTAAATTGCTATGCCTAAAGTTCCGGGTTAGTCTGTTAACAGCCATTTCAGGACTCTCTGAGATCTGAAGATCTTCTTGAGGTTCCCCCAGCTTCTATAAAGAGGGTGCCCATGATTTGGTAAAACCTAGCGGTTTAACGTTATATAGTGCGAACAAATCAATTCCCTGCACAACAGTTGTCATAGAAACAGTACAGTTTCTACCAAGTGCTGAACCCAAGACCCTTCATAGGTTTTAGTGGTACAGTTTTTTTTCTTCATTTTTTTTAAATAAGTAGAATAAAAAGTTATCGTCTTTATTTACTAACTCTAAGTGAATGGAAGAATTGAAAAATTGTATGCTCTCCCGATTATTTTCATTGGTTAGTTAGTTAGTTGTTTATTTAACGTCACTTTATGCTGCTATGGCTAATCGGACGATGCTACAGTGAGTGGGACCTCTAAATTTTGCCTATCCAGGTTTAATTAGGATAGGGATTTTTAACGAGTACCTGACATCGTACAGGCTCGGGACCCCCGTTTAACGTCCCTTCCGAAGGACGGCGTAACTAAGGATTTTTTACTCCCTTAAAAAAATCCTAGGGCCACCTGCTGGGGTACGAACCCGCGATCTTGGGCTTAGTGGTTTGTTACGCTAACCACTAGACCACAGGTGACCGTTTATTTTCATTGGTGTGAACCTCCAGGACTTGCAATTACTGACTTCTACAGTTTTTCTTCCTTGGGTCGAAGTATCTAGTATACTCATTAGTCTCTACTTCCTGTTACTATTATTTTAGTTTGTTTAAACTAAATAGTTGCCCACTCAAGTTGAATGATTTAAAAAAAATAAAAGTAGTGGATTCCTGAAACTTCTTGGACGATTGTTCACAGATTCGAGCATTCAAACCTTTCTGAAGGAAACTGTTCGAAAATTCTCAATTTCCTTTAAAAAGTATACGAAATTATAATAATTTCTTCTCTCCTTGAACTGTAGAGGTTTTATTTCATTTAGAGGTTTGTATCGATGCCTGTAACTTATATTTCCTTCCTTGATTGATCATATACGGTATACATTATTTTTTTGTTTTTCAATTGGGATTTAATGTTATTTCCTTTAAAGGCAAAAGGGACGGTTTACCACCTTGGTAACCAGCGTGGGAGGGTCGATATTCATTCCCTGGTTCTCTGATGAAGTAAATTTTAACCAACTGGAGCCGAATTCGAACTGGTGCGGCGGCAGTACGAGGGTTCTAAGAGGAGCGCCTTAACAACCTAACCCCCTCAGCGTCAATTCCCCATCAGTTGTGTCCATTTTTTTATTGCCGATTTTAAGGTTCTCATGATACGCCTTTAATAATTTTCGTGCCAAAATAATGTGCAAATGGAGTCCTGCTCATATATAATAGGATAATGGGAATGAGTTTAAAATAATAATTTTATTGTTTTAATTTGGCCTTTAATAATACTTTCGAATATTCCTAATAAAAACAGTCAGAGGATGCAACGTTGCGAGGGATTCATTAATTTAATAAAAAAAAAGGCCAGAAAAACTGAAAAGTTACGATAAATTGGGTATAGCATAGGCCCAACTTACATTAGTTCCATATTATGACTATTATTAGTTGTAGTTGTGTGTATCTTTAGTTATTTTTTTTATGATATAGTGATTTGTTTTTGATATGGGAATGTTTTGGGATTTTTTGTTTACCAAGTTATCCATATGTGCCCTTGACTATACACATTGATTTCCCAACCAGCGCTTCCCAGGTATCCACTAAGTTTAAGAGAGAAGCCGCAGGTAAAATTTATTTACCAAACAACTCTCAGACAGTCAATCAATATTGTTTTTTAATCAATAATGATATAGTATTACTGCACCTCAGTTGTAATGATATCAGGGTGGCATTCCATATTTTTATTATTTAAGATCAAAGGATCTTAACTTTCTCTAAGATTATTATTTGGCCAGTGAGGTCATGTGAGGATTTCGAACTGCCTGACTGGGAGTTGTTTAGTAAATAAAGATCCTTTGACATGAGATAAAATAACATTACTTTTATTATGTGGTGAAAATATAAATCTATTTACAATAACTCAAGGTAGTATCCTTGGGCCAATCCTTCATACAGTTTATACAGCTGACATCCCAACTCATCCTAATACTATCCTTACCACGTATGCTGATGATACATGTGTATTATCAGTCAACACCAATCCAGTTATTGCACCCCAAAGCCTACAATCCCATATCACTGATCTTGAAGAATGGTGTCAAAACTGGAGAATTAAAATAAATTCTCAAAAATCGCATCAAATCACATTTACCTTACATCGTAAAACAATGACTTCCTGCCCTTAGTATCCTTTAATAATATCCCACTTATGGCTGTAGAACAGATCCGATACTTAGGGTTGCATCTTGACAAACGATTAACCCGGAATCCTCTTACGAGACTGAAAAGACAAGAAACCGCTCGACGTTTCAGGCTACTTCAACACTTACTGGACAAATGCTCTAAGATCCCAATTAATTAGAAAAGACCCAACTACATGACCATCATACGACCTATTTGGACTAACGGAGTAGAGCTATCGGGCTCCACTAAGCCATCGAATTCCTCTCTTGTCCAATCCCTACAATCCAAAATCTTTCGTAAAATTCTCAATGGTCCTTATTTTGTTAAGAATAAAGTCGTCCATAACGACCTCAATGTCCCATTTGTTGCTGATTTGGCCCGAACCCGGTATCTATCCTTTCATAACAAACTTCATTCCCACTCAAACCCTCTAGTTTCAAACCTAGGTTCCTCTTCGATTCCCGATAATCCTCCGAGGCGTCTGAAAAGAAGATGGCCACGTGACCTTCTTAGTTGAACTAGTGATTTGAGTACTACCAGTGGGTAGTTTCTCTACTTGCCATTAACTCATGTCATTATGTATCACCTAGCCTATTTACTTAATGTACTATTGTAATACAGTTGTAAATATCAATAAATAAATTATAAAACAAATTACAATAAAGCCCCTTTTCGTTATATGTGAGTGCTAACCTCTGACAATTGTTTCATGATGTTCCCGGCATCTTATCTCGCTTCCGTCTGGCTTACATACAACTTTGCCATTCTTACTTTTTAAGGTAAAGACCCTGTGAGATTTTTGTATAACCGGCGATAGCTGAAGACACCTGCTCGGTAACCCTTCACAGTTGTATTTTAAATATTCCTAGCGTTCTAAACAACAACACACATAACAGCGTTTTAAAGAATAATAATAACAAGGCTTAGCGAACCCAAAGGCTCGATGCCGATACAACCAATCTCTGCTTACAAAACTCCACAACCCCAACCCAAATCCGCTAGCTTTACGCAATCTCCTCCCGCCAAGGCTTCTTATCTTTTTAGGAGTTTGTTCGTTACTAAGCTCAACAACTTTACAAGCCCATCTTAATCTTCACGATGCTATTACTTCAATAATATTAACAGGGCACATGCTCTGCAATTACGCGTTGTGTAATCTTCTAAATGCTCATCTTTTTTGTTCCGACTATTCTACACACCTTATTTTCGAATACCTTAAATTGTGATTTATCCATCAGAGTTAGCAGCAGAGTTTCACGTCCGTAAAGAAGTTTTGGGAGGATGATAGTTTTATTAATTCTGATTTTTAGATTTCGGGACAAATGACGGGAACTTAGTAATGCCGAGTAACAAGCATTTCTTGACTTTAATAGTGCCTTTATTTCCTCTTGAATTTCGTTTTTTCTAGTTACGATACCTTAAGTTTCGACACTTTTCTGCTTATTCCCTTCTTTTTAATTATAATTTAATTATTTTTAATGTTATTGATACGTGTGTTTACACTTAAGATTACGGGCAGATAAAGCTGTTACGACATGAAGTCGGAAGGGAGGGGGATGGAGTAGGTGGGGAGTGTATATAAAGTGGGCAGTCCGCCGGCGGCTACGCTAAACAACCAGTGAGCCCCATCACTGGATATCCGATCCCAGTTAACCCCTAACCTCAATCCTTTAAACTTCCTTAAAATCCTCTTAAAATGCACCCGGTGCAGGAAAAGAGTAGTATATATGTACATATATAAATTTATTAATGTACGTTAGTATTTAAGTCTGTTTCAGGTAATCGTCTTTCCAGGGGCTTGGAAAAAAAAAAAAAAAAAAAAAAAAAAAGGCGGCTACGCTGGTTGCGCGTTGTTCTCGTGTTAGTCCTCGTCCGTCCGTGTATCTGCTCGTGTCTTAAAAGTTCGTCTCTCTATACCTGCTGGTGGGCATGGCTCTAGGGTAGGTAACTCACTTAGCCAATAGTAATCTTAGCAAGGAGTGTACGGCAGGAAAAGCTTGAAAATAAATTATAGCCAAAAAAAAAGGATTAATTTATATTCATGGTATTCATAAAATGTATTAAAACTCAAGGTATCATATACAGTTCATATAAATGTATTCCGCAGGTTGTCGTTTCGAATTAAGTCACAATAAGTTTTAACTTTTCAGCCGTTTCCCATTTAATATTCTCGAAAATAAAAATTATTTTATTACTGCTTGTATTAAGGTAAAAGGATCGACTTACACTGATTAGGTCACATCATCATCTCTACATCAAATTGTTTGTTGAAACGTTCATTTCTTGTTTAAATGATTACCGAAATATACACATTTCCCATAATTATACTATTTTTTTTTTCAAACTCAATTCACAATTATTTTTATTTTCGAGAATATTAAAAAGAAACGAATGAAAAGTTTAAACTTGTGACTTAACTCGAAGAGACAACTTGCGGATATAAAAATTAACAAATATACCTTTACAGAATGAATTAACTGTATCGCATAATATATAAACAGATTTTTATATCTCGGCTTATCATCGATAGAAATGCAAGGTATCGAAAGTGAACACTACTTCTCAGGAGATTGAAAAAATTGTTTCATTCAAAATTGTTGCATATCGTCAAACATGTTTTACTTAAGTCATTATGCATTGTTTTGTGCCTTGTAGATCATTATATGATTTTTATACCAATTATCAATCTTAAAACAATCGCAATTGACCGAAAACGAAAAATGTGTTGTTGTTTTTTAGCACATTCATTATTATGCATATGCACCGACGATATTTACTATGCTCTTATTAATAATAGATACTTCAAACTTATATAAGGTTTAGTTTTAATTTTAACAGTACTATAATGAAAGAACGTTCTTAACCGTCTTCTGCTCTTCCGAAATCATAACTTCAGATAAACATTTCAGTAAGAAAAATAATCTTATTTTAAATCTTTAACCTGTGTTACCACAAAACAATGATTATTACGAATTGATCAAAGTTTTGCTACTCAGATATCTCCAGGATAAAGTTTTTGGTTAATTCATAGTTTATTTGTTAGCATTAAGTAACGAACAGGTTTTAGATGTTCATAAAACACGGTTGTGTATAGCTATATTAAGGGTTAATAAAATTATTTTTATGATGTATCTTCTTCGTCATTAAATATCATATCTTAATTTTCTGTAAACTTTGCGTTATTTAAAATAAGATTTACATATTTTGTTAAGGTTTGCTGATGTAAGATAGTTAAGTATAATTGTTTTAAGGAATACAAAAAATATTATTAGTATGTGAAGTTTCTACTTCTTCATGCACGACTGTATTAATTTTTAATTTATTGTGAAATATTTATTAGAATTTGTACTTTTTTTTTTTCGAAACCTTTATTATATGAAAGTACATTCAGAAATAGTAAAAAAAAAACTTCTGTATAAATAAAATACCTTCCATTACCTTTCGGTATTTTAAGGCGTTACATCGGGCTGAGTCCGGTGAAGGCGGTTTTTACTCGAACCGGCACGAGGCCGCTGACTTTATACTATTATAATGAGATTGATTCCGTAAAGCTATACAAAGCTGTAACTAGTAAAGATTTCTAGCTTGGTGAAACATCATCCATCTGGATGTTTGAAAGGTCCTTAAAAACAAATGAGGAAGGATGCCTTGCCTATTCAGACCTCTATTTTTTCAATTGAAACAATTGATTAGTCGGAAAATTGAAAGAACAGTTACAAGATTAAGTCAGATACAATTATATATATGTAAAAAAAAAAATCGAAAAATTAAAGTAAGGGTTAGAAAACACTGAAGCGATTAAAAGTGGTTTCCTGAGAAACTGGTCCATTATAGCAATTACTTCATATTTATAGGGCGACCCGTGGTCTAGTGCTTAGCATAACAACCTACTAAGCCCAAGATCGCGGGTTCGTAGGCCGGCATGTGGCCTAGAATTTTTTTAAAGAGAATAAAAAATCTTTGGTTAAGCCGTCAACAAACAAACAAATACTTCCTATATATTTATTCAATTTGATTAAATAAAATTTATTATTGTTTGTTGTTGCTTAGACGCGTAAAACCCTAGGGTCATCAACACCTGTAGATTTTTGATTTTAATAATTATTTATCTTTAAAAAAAATATATATATATATACACACACATACTAATAAATAATACATCTATAATAAGGAAATAAAACAATCGGAAAAAACAACAAATGCATCTATAGCAGGACAATGGAGGATCAAATATTGGTTATTAATTTACAGTTTGTAATGAATTTCACCACTTTGTCGATTTCAGATTTGCTGTCTGTAAGTGCTTCTCTAACATCGGGTTGTATTTTGAGCTGATTTAGTATTTTTTTATAGGAGTAGTATTCCTCAAACATATGTCTGATGTAAAGATTTTTATTACACCTAAGGCATATCGGTGGTGCATCCCTTGTAATGAGATGTGCGTGGGTAAGCCGGGTGTGTCGAGCAATAGCCACCTCTTCATGGCGTTTACTGCAATTAGATGTAGCCCAAGGCTTTTTCTAATAAAATTTATTAGAATCAATGGTTACTCAGGTTAGTATTAGTATATTTATATGTATATTACATATTTCTTAAATATGGCAGATTGTTAATTTTTTGAAAATAAAATCACTCCCACCCTATTCTCTCTTTTCCTCTGTAGTGCTTTAAAGAAAAAAAGAGTACTTGGCTAATGAATTTTATTAATAGTATCTTTAAATGCGATCCATCTTGCCAGTGAAAGATGAAAAAGCCAAATTGAATTATTTTTAAAAATGAATATAAATTGCAATTTAAGCTAAAAGAGAACCTCATTCTGGGTTTTCAAATTAAATGTCGAAATTTCGCGGAATTGTGAGTTATAATTTGACATCTGAAGACTGGCCCTTTTCTCTTCGTAAACTTGTTAAAGAAAAACTTCTTCCATGAAAAGCAACTCTGAATTATCTGGAACTTTTCTAATTTATTTCAATATAAAGCCTTTCTGATTGTTCTTTTTATTTTATTGTATTTACTACCTTAGTATCTCCAATATCCAATTAACCCCTATTGTTTAACCAATCAATTGTTAGGCTGGGTTATTGTTGTTATTTCATATCAGAATAAAATGGAAATCTTGAAGAGATATTCAGATAAAAAAAGTTTATATTCTTTTAATGAAATATAGAAACAATAATTCTTTCTGAACAATAATTGATTTCTAAAAAAAAATCTACAAGGCCCCTCTCAGGCTGCTAAACTTGGTTTAATAATTTAATTTAATAATAATAATGTATTATAATGAACATTAGTATAAATATTTTGTATTTTTTATGAGTTTGTAGATTTAAATTCATGGGTTTATTTTTTTGCAGACTAGATCTTAAGATATTTATCAAAATATATTATGTTTTCTTTTTGGTTGTAAAATGGATCAACTACGTTTTTGTGCAAATTAAAAGTTGCTTATATGTATCGGTTAGTAAATGTTATTAATTTTTTTTTATTTCTCATAATAATAATAATATTAATGAAGCGAATCATCAGGCATAATAATGTAGTGAAGATATATCACGAAAGTATATGCAGACTGTTGGGTGAAGATGAGGTACCGTACTATCGCTATCAGCGTACCTGATCAGGTCCTGGTACTGATACATATATCAGACTTTGGCTTCCATCTGGAAAAATTAAAATTGGCGCAAAAGACAGATCTGTTGGACACCTGCAGAATTGTGAAAAAATTCTTAAATCAGTCAAATCTTTTTCATTCCCATGAATTTTGAATTCTGGGATGTGAATTTGGTGCCAGAGAAATCTGTGATAAAAATAAATAATAATAACTAATAATTATTGTTATTCAGTTGTTGGTAACTTCATATCTTTATCAAATATGAAGCGTATATTTAGTTCAGGAAAAGGTAATGTTATATTTTAAAAGATACAAATGATTTATTACCTCTGTTGTTCAATACATTTATTTCGCTTCCTTAACAAATATATGCAATCAGTCAACTAATTGTTATTAATAATATTATGAATAATGAATGTATGATGAATGATAATTAAGTACACAGTTCAATCATTAAAACCAGTATAATTTATGGATTTAATTCTGTATAGAATTAGTATATCCTATGAGAAATGACTATTAGTAATTCAGATTTCTATTCTAGCTAAAAAAACATACATAATTGGATAAAAATGTATCTTAAGGTAAAAGGGATATTTCTGGGGTTCCTCATCAGGTAGGTCCTGGGGATCCTCCGGGTCTGGGCAAGTCTTCTGTCCCATGCCAGCTTCTCTCCTCATTCTTCCTTGGCCATCTCTCTTAAAGCAATTACCTTTTTACAGGTAATGCCCCTCTTAGAATTTACTGCTTCCTGTTCCTGCCAACGTGACTGTTAGGTGGTACTTGATTTTTTTATCAGTCGTTTACCTTATTTATAAATTCATATTTCTTTTTCTAATAATAAAGTCCAATTTATGGTTCTGTAGTTAACCCTGAATTTATGATAGTGAAACACTATTTAAGGTAAATACAAGAGCAACCCCAGATAAACTACAAAACATAGATAGGAGAATTATGGGGACAATCATCAATAAAAAAGATCAAATAGACGGACAATGGAGATTGCTGCCTAATGAATCGGCCTATTGGGAGAATGAATCAATAGTAGATATAATGCGAAAAATAAGAATTGCCTTTTTCAGTCACATATCAAGATAATCTGAGAACAGATTAGTAAAACAATTATTAAATTACTTTTTGAAAAATAAAACCAAGAATACCAGGTTCATAGAGGTCCAGGATGATTTAAAAGAGTTAGATTTAATAATGCGACAAATTGCAGACAGAAGGAAGAAGAGGGATCTGAAGAGTAGGGATACGACACTTAAATTAAAAACAGTTGCACGGAAACAATAGCCCATTACGGATGAAGAAAGGGCAGCCAGGTCTGAATGAATGAAGAAAGAAGCCTTGGGAACAGAAGAAGAGGACACAAAGCTAACATTTTGAAGACTATAATGTTCATGGATTTATTCAAGTGCTCCTCCAATGTGGGCGTAAACTATGTGAAAAAAAAAGTCCGATATGTGTTGTGCGATACATAGTAATAAATAGCAATAACTTTTCATTTTAAATAAATGTTGTTTATTTGATTTACCATCAAACCGAAGCTAAGGTTAAGTGATTATAAAAACACAAAAAAACAACAACAAGATATGAGAAATTTTCTATCTTAAATCATTTTTAAAGGAATTTGGATTCTACTAATTTTTCTTTTTTTTCCACTTTATATCATGTATTAAATTTTGCATGTCTGAGATATGTTACCAATCAAATTGTTCAATAAAATTCTACACTAACTCTATGGGACGACGCCTTGGTAATTTGTAATAATTTTCTAAAAGTGGATTGATCAATAATAAAAGTGGAATAATCAATAAAAGTGAATTGATCAATAAACATTTGATAAAAATGTATCTCCTATCACTAGATTGTAGGATGCCAATTGTCAAAATCCAATGTTTTAAATATTTTTTGAGAAATTTTTATCACTGTTGGTGTTTTGTTCGGCATTCTCATTTTGGACATTTAAAAGTGGCTATTTCAAGGATGTTCAATTCTTAATCCTAAAAACTCACTCAAAATAAACCTATGTTAATAGGTTAATAGGTAATTAAAGACTTAACATCTCGTGGAGAGATTGATTTGTAATATACTATTGGCATTAAAAATTTAATACTTAAAATCAGGGTAATATTTTTTAGGTACAGAATTTAAATATTCCGACAAAGCCTTTATTTTTAATAAATGTATCTATTAAACTATGATAGAAAGGTCGTAAATTGTATTGATTATTAAAAAATTAAACTAGAAATTCCTTGTATACAAAGACAATTTTCAGCGAAAAAGGCCTGACCAAGAAATTTAATTTGTCTAGAAAGCATTAGGCTTGCTTGAATTTAACTACTTCACTTCAGCCTCCTCCAGCTCATCCCCGGCAAAGCATTTCAGGGCACGTTTGCCTTAAGCTTATGCAAAAACCATTTAGTTAAATAATAATAATAATATAACAAGCCTATTGTTTTTTTTATTTTTATTTAATTTAATGATATTTACAACTATGATGGTATTATAACAAGTAAATGTGCTAAAATGTAGAATGTGACACGAAAAACACTTGTGGAGAAACTACCCATCGGTAGCACTCCAATAAAGTTCTATAGTAGATGATCTCGAGGCCATCTTCTTTTCAGGCGCCTCGGAGGGTTATCAGGAATAGTATGGGAAGCAAGCTGAGAGACTAGCGGATTCAAGTGCGCATGGAGCTTGTCATGGAAGGATAGGTATCTAGTTTGGGCCCAATCAGTAGCACATGGGATATTAAGATCATGGTGGACGACTTTATTCTTAACAAAATAAGGACCATTGAGAATTTTACGAAGGATTTTGGATTGTAATGATTGGATACGAGATGAATTGGATGGTTTAGTAGAGCCCCAAAGCTCAACTCCGTATGTCCAAATAGGTCTGATAACTGTCATGTAAATGAGTCTTTTTTTTTTAATTGGGAGCTTAGAGCGTTTGCCCAGTAAATGTTGAAGTAGGCGAAAACGTCGAGCAGTTTCTTGTCTTTTCAGTCTTGTATGAGGATTCCAAGTGAGACGTTTATCCAGATTGAGTCCTAGGGAACGTATCTCTGACAGGGTTCAGTGGAATATTATTAAAGGATACAGTAGGACATCAATTCGTAGGTTTACGACGAAGGGTGAAGGCAATTTGATGGGATTTGTTAGGATTTATTTTAATCCTCCAATTTTGACACCATTCTTGAAGGTGTGAGATATGGGGATTGAAGAGATTGGGATGCAACAAATGGGTCCTTATTAACTGATAACACACATGTGTCATCAGCGTACGTAGTGAGGACAGTGAAGCCTATTGTTAAAAAAAAAAATTGATTAAAATAATATTTTTATGAAAAAAATTACATGTCACGTTCTACGTTATTAATATAGGGCTTTGATCATCAGTTATTAATTCTCCATCTTATACTACTTATAAATAATAAGTAAATATATCCGTTATTTATTTTATAATTTTAATTCAATGATTTATTCAAGAAAACTTCGTTTTCATTGTTATATAAAGCTTTGAAAAGGTTTTACGCTAAAATAACTTGCCTCCATTGAAAACAATATGACGGAGGAACAAAAACTTATTGGTGGGGTGTATAAAAATAAAATGACCGTTTTATCATATTCCAGAGTTCAAAAGTCTGTAAATATTTTAATCCTATTTACCAACACTTAATATTCCCGTTAGAGCATTCTCTAAGCTTGTTTACTAACACCGGACTTCTTAAAAAAAAACCTCAGTTTAGTTATTTGTTTCAAAGAGGAAACATGAGAGTGTCCTACGAAATTCTCGTAATTTTAAGACTTTACTGGGAATACATTTTCACAGCTGCTGAAACAACTCGTGAAATTAGTAAATATGAAGGGGAAGGTGTCCTTGACCAGCGCACTGCGCGGCGTTGGTTTGAAAAATTTAGCAGTGGAGATACGACGTTGGAAAGGAAGAAGGGCTCCGGCCGACCATTAATGGATATTGATGAGGTCCTGAAGGAAGCTGTTGAGTCGAATCCGTCCACAAGTACTCGCGAACTTGCCAGGGAGTGTGGTGTCTCGAAAGATACTGTTAGCCGCCATCTTCTCTCCAAGGGGAAAGTGAAACGGTCATTTTTTTTTATACACCATTATATATTTTAAAACTGGTTGAATGTATTAGTAAACCAATTAAGGAATACATCATATTGTTATTCAGAGCCCTTGAAATTTTTGAAGTTATTCAAAATACTTTTTTTTCTTCAAGGGTTTCCTCAGATTTAGGTTTCCTTCAACCAAAAATTCCCTTTGATTCGTGTTTCCATTTTTTTCTGTATTGTATATGTTCCTTCCTCAGACCATGGCCGTGCATACGAGATTTCTTCAATGGTTCTCGTACTTTTCTCAATGCCTTCTAACCATCTTTTTCGTGGTCTTCTTCGCCGTTTCCTCCCTTCGGCACTCCAATTGAAAATTAAATTGGGCAACCTTTCGTCCTTCAAGCAAAATATTTGCTTCCTAGAAAAAAAAAAAAGACAGGAATTTATCACTCCTACTTTTGAAGCAAAATAAATTTTTTTAAATATTTTATATAGATATTTTTGTTGTGATTTTTATCTATTTACTTTGTGATGAGAGGGAGCTGGGTAGCTCAGTAGAACGCCGAGTAGCAGTGTGGAGGGTTCGGGGTTCAAATCAAGCTCTGACAGATAAATTATTTAGTCTATCAAAAGCCATATATGACCCTCCTGGGGCTCACCTAAACTGGCGGATGAGCGTGATATCGGACAATTACCACCCTGCGCAACAATTGTCTTAGAAATAGTACAGTTTCTACTACATTCTGAAGCCAAGAACCTTCATGGGTGGTTAGGGGCGATTTGTCCAATTTTTTTCCTTACTTTATTATGACATTCTACTTTTATTAAAATTTTAGTTATAACTGAAATGTTTGCCGGTTCGTAAGATTCAGTGAACAACCTTTATATAGATTTAGATATTAAATACATTAATTAACCTAACAATAAATACATATACAAAATACATCAGTGGTATCTTCTGGTTTAGATCGTGTCGCTAACTTCTTTGCCAACGTTTCGCCAGACATGCTGCTGACTTCTTCAGGGGAGAAAAGAGAATGAAAGAGGCTCTCTTTGTTGCCAAAAAGAGCACATTTATTTACATAATACAACATTTTTTTAGTGGTAACTATTTAAAATAATTAACAATTATTTGTGAGACTATTTTTAATTTTAATTTGTTGGGAGGTTTATTAGTTTTTATTTAATTTTGTCTACTATCCCTGATTTTGATAAGCTCACTTTATTACAATTTATACCGGGATTTATTTAACTGATTTAACTTTTCATTAGAGTAAATCGTAAACCTTGGAGCCGTATTGTCTCCTCACAGTCCTTGGAACTGAGGGCTCAGAATACATTTAATCCTAGAATTTACTTCGGAAGCCAAGCACTTTCTTCACAGTGCCCGTTTGTTCATATAATAATTGCTTGAAGCCTCTTGGGTTTCTGAAGGCTGGAAAACGCTGATTGTCCTGTTTCTGTATTGTATTAAAAACAATTATGTTTCCTACGCGGAATTGAATCTGTAGCAGACATCTCTGCTTATTACATTGTAATAACATTTGTTTGCCTTCGGGGAAAATGTCAATACTAATAGTATTGGCCCCAAGTATCAACTGTATTATTATTAATAATTTATAAATTCCTTTCCTCCACCCTTCCCTGAAAAATAAAAACAAAATAAATAAATGAAAAGCTAAATATTTTCAAATTTAAAAGTAGATATTAAATGTAATCATAATATCCTTATGAAAAATATACATAACCTAACCTGTACCATCACCCGTGATAGAGTTTGGGGATCAGTACATGGTAGAGACTGTACTGTTTCATGGACAAGGAGGTGACACGTCAAACAAATATACATATACATATAAAACTACATAATATATAAATACTACATAATATATACCTAATGACATACACAAATAATATGATACAAAAATCATGTGATGTATCCTCATACTCCTCATATGAATCTAAATAATATAATGTATATACATAGAAATACAGTGTATAATTAGGATTAATAGCAGTAATACAAATATTTTTCACTTTTAACTGGATTAATTTTGATTTTAATAGAAACTAACCATGCTGAAAAATATAAAATGAAGTGGAATTTGGATAAATATTAATATGGATTAGAAAAGAATTTCACATTTATTAATCAATGTATTGTAGATTTACTTGGATATTTCCTAGTTAACTGTTCGTTCAAACTAAATTCTCCGAAGTTCTCTAAAAATATCTATGAAACTTCCTATGTTATTGAACTTAATTCTGTGTTATTAATATATAAATAATAATAAAATGCTCATTATTATATTATTATTATTATACTGGCTCTACGGTCCTACAAGAACCCGGGCCACTTCGGTCACAAACTATCTACGCCACCCTGTGCTATTCTCCTCCATTCTTGCACACCCAGCAGCTTTAAGTCCTACCCCACATCGCTAACGTGAATAAAATGGTTAAAAAACCAGAATTGTCAATATCAATTATTGCGAACCGACCACTCTCAAGATCATCCTCGAATCCTACCACATACGTTTCGGCCTAACTCCCGGACGATAACCAGTTGGTTGAACACAATTTAACTTATCAGGGATACATTCTTCACTAAGCCCAAGAACGTTAGATTCTTGTTTTATTATCGCGAAGTTACTTAATTTTTTTATTATAATTCATCTATTACCTTTGATATATGTAGTGATATAAATTACGAATGAAAATTGCTATACATTTAAATAAATTTTGCCAATAGTATTAACAAAAAAGGAATATTTTGACAATAAATATTATTATGTAAGTAATTATAAGTATTATTATTTTTTCGATGATATAGTTTTCATGATTTATATATAATTTCTAAATACATACCCTACAATAATCAGAGACCTAGATAGAAAATAATAAGGAAGAAACAAGACCAAATATACTAAAATGAGGATGCTGTCTGTTTTAATGTCGGTATTAGAAAAGGTCTTCATTAAAATGATGCCGGGCCCTGAATTGGACTCTGTTCCAAAGGAACCTCTTGCATTGAATGGGACGACCAAATCATTATCCTGTCTTTCTTATGTATCCTTTCTGGACCCACCCATATTCCAGTATATTTCGCAAAATCACATAATGTGATAAACATGTTTGTTATATTTATTTATCCAAGATAGAGATTTGCATTTTATTTGCCTGGTAGTGGATGTATCGAAATATAATGCGGATATTTACCATAGATACATTTATATAGGTATATTTGTATATATGTACATATATAGATACACAGAACATCATAAGTGCATACATTTTAGGCATGTTCATTATCAATTATTAATTGCTGACACTAAAATCAGTTTTATTTTAGAATTTCAGGTATCTATAGAATCACAACGGTTTAATGTTCTTTTTTTTAAGTTCTATTATTTATGATTGAACTGGTTATTAATCAACAATTATAATTTATTAATGTTATTTCTTCTTGTAATTTTTTAATAGTTGAAGTACAAGCTATATGAGTTACTTGTGGTAATGTGGTTAGTGTTACAACCTTCTAAGCCCAATGTCACTGTTACACAGCCCGGAAGATTGCCCTAGGATTTTTAAAGGGAGTAATAAACCTTCGTAATGCCGTACTTTGGATGTTATCTAAAATGAGAGTACTGAACCTGTACGGTGTCAGGTCTTGTTAAAGATCCCTATCTTTATTCTAATTGGATAGGAAAAATTTAGGACTTCCACTGTAATATTTTCCCCATAGAGGTTGAGTGAGCCTTAAGAGGCTCGGTAGATCTCATAGGGCCCTCCTATGATTGGCCTTAGCATCATACAGTGACGTTAAATGAACAAACAATATCTAAGCTATAAGCATATAAATATAAAAATACCTCTGTACATGGTGGTAGAGACTGTTCTGTTTTTAGGCCAACGGTAGTGCAGGGCGGTGATTTGACCGAGACCGTCAGGTTTTTCCCCAATAGAGGTCGAGTGAGCCTTAAGAGGCTCTGTAGATCTCATATGGTCCATTCATATGATATATAAATAATATATCTGCAACTGCCGGTTTTAAAACAGGGCCTTCAGCACAACAACTCAGTGTCCCTTATATTGGTTATTCATATAACGGTTTTCTGCTAAAAGTTAACTGCTTACTTGCGGCACTACCTTATTAAATTAATGAACTCTCAAGTAGCACTAATTGGGAAAATGATTTTGAAAATATGTTGGTTAGGTTATGCTTGTATGTTTGTCTTCGGCGTTGGTTGTTAATTCCATTGTCCTTATTGGATCCTGAAGACTAAATAAATTATACGCTGCTGGCTGGGAATAAAGACATTACCCCCGACTTCACACAACCTGGAGCCGAACAAATACTCTCCCCTTTTCTAGATTTCCATTAACAGAACCCTTTCTTGTTAAGTGTTTGCTTCCTTTCCCAACTCCCTCCGGCTCCATCATTACTGTCTGCTTCATCCGGAATCAGAAACGTCTGGTTCAGTTCTCTTCGCTGTTTGTTAGTGTTCAATATTTAAATTTCAGTAATATATTTCTATTACAAATAAGATTATTGGATGGAATCGATGAGAGAATGAAGAACAAGCGACAACAACCTGTCTATAGATTCGTGTCATGTATCGTACATACCTTGTTTAATAATGATTCTAATTTGAAGATAATGATAGTCAAGTATGACGGTTACAAGAACTAGTTCACTTAGGCAGGTAGACCCCATGGTGAGGAGGTTCAAGAGATACCAAGAGATATTCAAGAGGGAGATGGAAAGGGACAGTAGAAGGACATGAGTTGAAGACTCACTTTTTGGAGAAGATCCGGAAGAAAGTCGCGAGACACTTTTTGAGGCGTCCGGCAGAAGAGGTTCGTGGAGAAGCTAGAGGTTGGGCCAAAAGATGTGAAGCTGACTTGGGACAAGATCGCCCTACCTTTCCAACAACCATATAAGTAACCCACGTTAATTCAATGTTAATGCGGATAACTGTTAATTTAATGTCTCTACATATTTCATGGAAATTCTCTATTTTTTCTGAATCAAGTTATACTATGTTATCAATTTTTAAAATTAAGAGGAATAAAATGATATATAATCAAAATATACTCACGAATCGAAACAGAATAAGAATTTAATATTCCTCTAACAGTATAACAATATTGAGTCGTATTTCCCAATGTATGCATTAGAATTGCCCAAAGAAATATTTATAGATTATCTTCGTTTAATGATTGATCTGTGTATATAATTACTTATTCACCATACATTCATTATCAAGGTATTAAGTTGACTGATTAGTAAATTAATAAAATAAAACACACAACCAACCTCTGTGAAAGAATTCGATTTTAAATTAAGGTTTTTCAAGCTCCATACGCACTTGAATCCGCTAGTCTCTCAGCTTGCTTCCCATACTATTCCTGATAACCCTCCGAGGCGTCTGAAAAGAAGATGGCCTCGAGATCATCTACTATAGAACTTTATTGGAGTGCTATCGATGGGTAGTTTCTCCACAAGTGTTTTCATGTCATATACTACATTTTTGCACATTTACTTGATATAATACCATTATAGTTGTAAATATCATTGAATTAAATAAAAAAAAAAAAAAAAAAAAAATTAAGGTTAAGACATTAAAATAAATAATAAGTTGAGTAATTATATTAATTATTACTAATGGCTTCCTAAAATATATAGAATTTGTTAATACATGTTTATCCCCCCCCCACAGAACATAGCATTCTAAACCTTATGTTGAACTTCTTAAACAGTAGGGAATAACTAACCAGCTTGGCAAATCGGCGAAACCCAAAATCCTCTTAAAAATCGTACCATCAGACATAAATATTCCTTTTCGTTCCGCAATATTAATGATTCCAATTTTTCTTGGATTGTCAACATGAATTATCATATAACAATTGACTTTGACAATCCTTCAGTACTCGCTACTGTCTCTAACCATGACAAACAATTCTCAGAAATCATTGATATCCAGTTTAAATCCCATCCCATCAATCAAAACCTTGAACTTAAACACTAATCATAGTCCCAAATACTCATTTTACTTTAAAGAATCTTAATATTCCATCTTTTCAAGTTTTTTTAATACAGCAGATTCTAAACCTTAAATAGATCCTCTCTATTTGGAGGAGAGAGGACTAAAGAGTTCACGATTCACTGATTCTGATATCAGCGATACATGTTGAATGTTTTGGGGGTGAAGTTCGTTTGTATAGACTTTAACCTACTGAAGTTCATGAACTTACTACGAAGAACAGGCTACCCCCCTGATTATCAATCTAATGTCTGACTTGGATAAGACCCCTGGTAGCTCAATGGTTAAGAGCACTGCACTATAGGTGCAGACGACCCGGGTTCGAATCCCAGCTAGGGCAAATCATTTCTCTTCAAAATAAACATATTTAAAAATAATCACCGTCAAAAGAAGTTTAAATACAAATAATTTAGTTAAAGTGAGGCGTTCTAGATTCATTCGGTTGGTATATATCAACACAACTAGAACGGTTTACATCCATGTTTTTTTTTACTCAAAAAAGTTGAAAAATCGCCTCAACATTAGTGCCATGTTAATTTTTATGGTAACCCGACTTAACATGTTTTATTTAGCCTTTGTTCTTTGTTTTTTTTGTGAGAGAAAATGTTCATTTATGTTAAAGAAAATTAGCTTATGCGAAATTCGTTAATATGTTAAGGATGTGATTGTGTGTAATTTGTAATGATGTTTGAATTGATCTCTTAGAATTTTGGGCGTACCCCGCATTTTTATATCACCCACATGAAGCCTAAAATTGCCAAAATGTTACCTGCTTGGTTGTTTATTGATACTTGAGAGACTTATTGAATCCTCCGCTTTTATTTTTAATGTCACCGTTGAAATTCATTGGATGATTTTTTATTCATCAATTCAAACCGACCAGTTAAATCTCTCTGCCTATTATATATATGATTTATTCCAGTATTGTATTTTGTTTAAGTGCTTACAACTGCCTGGAGTTTAATATCATACTTCTAATTTTGATAAACCAAATTAAAATGGATGTATTTAATTATTTTATTTTATTATTCAGTTAAGTACAATAAAAGTAATAGTTAGTAAAAACTTTCTTCATTAAAATTTCCGTTTTAATCTTTTATTTAAAAATTTTTGTTGTTAGTTAATCATTTATTTTTCTACCTTTGTGAAACAAAAATATTTACCCTTTTCAAAGTCATATACATTTGGTAAAGTTTGATTCATAACAGATTTCTTTATGTTATAAAAGTTACCGAAATAATAATTTCAAATTAGATAATCCGACCACATCCCTCAAAAAAAAAAATTAATAAAATTTTTTTGAATTTATTTAGGTAATTATTCTGATTTCATTTCTACGAAGAGAATCTTAACTTTAGGTTCGAGGAGCATTTAACAAGCACTAATCTGAGGGTAAGTAGAGCTCACTAAAAAGAGGCTTTTAACGTATTTTGCTTTGTAGGTAGTTTCACAGATGGTGAGCAATGAACGGGAAATTTCAGATTTTTATTGATACGGGTGAATCTTTAATTTTTTCTAAATTTAAAAATAAAAATTATATAGAATAGAAAAGTAACTTTATTCTGGGACTACGTCCTTTTAGAATAACAAATATGACACAGAAAGAAACATAACATATATCTTTATATATTATTTAAAGGGGATCACCTTTGGTGTGATGGTTAGCATACAAATCTTCTATGCTCACGGTCGCTGCTCGACAGATGGCCTTACGGTTTTTTAAAATGGAGTAAACAGCCCTTGATTATGCTGTTCTTCGTAAGTGGCGTAGAATGGGAATCACGAGCCTATACGGTATCTGGTAACCGTTAAAGAAACCTATCCCAATTATAATTAGATAGGCAAACATTAGCTCTCCCATGTAGCTTTGTCCGATTAGTCATAGTAGCATAAAGTTATGTATGCTAAGCTAATAATCAATTAAACAGTATAAAAAAATCGAAACATTTGACATCTTAGATTAAGAAACTAATTAATTGGAAATTATATTTATAATCCTAAATCCATTAGACTAGTATTATTCAGCCTGTGTACAACTGGTAATTTCTGTCTCCTGTGTCTTCATTGTTCTGTTTGCTTTGTCGCGCTAAGCAAACCCTCTACAGCCTTGTGTGAATAACCTTGCTATATCTAAGCTGGCTCAAACAAAACAAGCAAGGGACTATTTCATTTGAAAACCAATTAATACACTAAAGTGGTGATCACTCCTTCGTTTTTACCAATTATATTTGCGAAAGCTATTGCACTACTCACAGCAGACTTACGGAATATTTCTCAGCTTTTTATATTTAAGAAAACAGATTAATGTCGATCGGGAATCGATATATCGATGACTACTCTTGTTTGTTTCCGATCTTGAGGAGACAGTTCGGAGTCTGATTTGAATAACTGAAGAAGATTCAACAGCGTTTTTTCCCCTTCGAAACCTTTTTCCGATGCCGTATCCATGGTCTTTACGATTCCGGCGGTTATCCTGCTTGTTCCGGACGTTTCGGAGTAATGAAAAATACATTCGCTTTTATCTACACGGCCATTTTCCACACATATCCGATACAAATGGCCGTGTAAGGGCCCCCATAAACCGAAGATAATAACAACAATAATCTGTACGAACGAGGCTCTAACCCTATTCAATGAATTATTCCGACGCCGAATAACTGTCTTTTCTAACTTCTGTACTTGTAAATGATCAATTATTCATTTTCACAAAAAATATTTATTTTTATTCTAAACGTCCGTGATTTTTTTTAACATGATACTATACCGGAAATTTTAAATAATTTCTTTCATTTATTAAGATCCAAAAGATTTAATAACCAGTAATAATTATTGTTCATATCTGGAAGCAGGAGGAGAAATGCTAAATTCAATACCGTCTGGCGTTATAGAATAAAATGGAGAAATAACATACATTAAACTAAAAATGTGTAATAAGAGAATAAAAAAAATGTACCACCTAGATCAGAATCACCCATATACGAGTGATTTTGCTTTAACCGTTATTTTTTTAAATTAAAACTTTTTTAATTCTTTATTTAAACTTTATTAGCTTTTTAATGCATATTATTACTCTATTTTATAGTGTAAAATTTACTTACGAATTGAACATTAAGGTAAGGTAAACAAATTGAGGTAGACACGATACATTTCATATCGCAACACTAGTATGGAACTAAAGATCGACCATGAAACAGTTTTTAACAATTTACATAACACACTATAATGTACTGAATATCAATATATTATAATAAAAAAAAACCTGTACCACTACAACTATTATAAGTCTGTGGGTTCAGTACGTGGTAGAGACTGTACTGTTTCAAGTGCACCGGCTGTGCAGGGAGTGGATCACGCTCAACCGCCAGTTTGTCCCCCTTATTTTGGGTATCCACTTTATAGAGGCTGGGCTGGGTGAGCCCCAGGAGGGGTCCTAGATCCTATATGATCCATCTCCAGCTGCTAACAAACTAAATAAAAATCTTGCCAACAACGGGATTTGAACCAGGATTTTCGGCATAGCAACTCAGTGCTCTAGCACTGTGCCATTCCGCTCCCCCTACATTAAAATATAATGATCCCTTTTAATAAACCCATATGCTTAAATCTGAAATACCTCAAATAAAAAAAATGGAAAAATAAATCAGAAATGCAAATAAAAATAATTTAGAAAAAAAAGATCAGTTTTATTTAAAATACATTGACTCAGTACAAATACGATACAATAAATTTAAAAAAATGTATCAAATTCTAAAAAGTATTTTTCTCTTTCATTCTTCTTTGAAGGATTCACAGGTACCGTAAAGAGGACTTCAGTGATCAATAGACATCATAGAGTTGGTCCAATTTAGCGCCATCATTTAAATAGCGATCATAAGTTTCTCGACCGATCCTGTTATACTTGTAAATAAGTTATAAGTGCTTCAAAGCCGAATTAGTGATGATCTAACCACCTTGCAGCTTTAACTCCATTAAGATCAGTAAAACTTGGATATGATACAAATCGAATACATTGTACGTCAAATCCTGAATTCAATTTTAGCCATTTTAGTTAATGTTTTCAGGGAGCACTTAATGAAAGAAATCGGGATGAAATTCAATTTATCATTCGATTTCATTAACTAATATTCATAAATTATATAAAATAAGTGTGAAGCTCTGTTTTTTGAAGTTACACCTTAGTATGACCAATAGCATTGCGTTTAAATATTTTAAATTAAAAAGTAAGTGCAAAGAAAAAAACTATTAATCAAATCAATCAAGAATAAAATACCTGAGTGATTCCTTTCTAACAGTGTTTATCAGCAGTGTATATTAACAGTGTCCTGTACGTTTTGCTCTTACTGGTCATTCATTAACAATCTATTTATAAATTTGTTGTTTCAATATGATCCTCATGAACATATTTTATCACTTCTTTCGTATAATATAACTTGCAGTCCAGAGAAAACCTGCAGTTTATAACATAAATATCTGTGTCTTGTTCATTTCTAGAATTTATCATTGAAAACATTATGTTTTGTAACTATAAATGATCCAAAAGTAGTCAATTAAACATCTTAATATTCGATTCATAGATAATTTAATTGAATTTTTCAGAAGAATGTCTAACATATAATGTCAGTTCTGTGGATGAATGAGTGAGTACGGAAAATTTGAAATTTAATAATCATTCTCGATATTTTGAAGTTGAAGCGACATCCTCTCGATTTTTCTTTTTCATAATAAATTATACTGCGCAAAAGTGAATAGGGATATTGCTAATTTTGTATTATACATTTTCTCGAGTATCTATATCATTATATATTTAATAACTACATTAATATTTAACGCTGTATAATTTCTAATAAATATGAATGGTTATTATTAGAAAATTAGTATTAAAATGCTAGGCAAAGTAAATACAACAAAATCAGTGGTATCCCTTTTTATTTTTGCGCAGTTTAGGATAGTTCTATGCATTAAAAACTAGAAAAGTTTAATTGAGGAATCAAAAAGTTTTAATTAAAAAAGTAACAAAACAGAATCATTCTCACGTGGGTGATTCTGTTTTAACTTGCACTTTTTCGATTACAATGTTTTTATTCTCTTATTAAACATTTTTAGTTTTTAATGTATGTTATTCAATTTTATTGTTAAAATGAAGGTCTGGTAGTATTTTGGGGAGTTGTAGCGAAACTTCAAAATGTCGAGAATGATAATCAAATTTAAAATTTTCCGTGCCTCGGTAATGACTCATTCATCACGGTACTGTCATAAAAGAAAAAAGGTAGTCTTTCTTCACAAAAAAATATTAAATTTATTATGCATTGAACATTAAGATTTATGGATTAGTTAGTTTATGTCATTTATTCCTAAACAAAATAACAAATTCATAGCTAAATTCTAGAAATGGAAATGGTCATCACGGTAATGACATTTAAATGTAATGTTTCCCTGGACAGAAATTTTTATTTCTGGAAAAAAAGTATTTAAATTTGTTCATGAGGATCATATTGACAAACACATTTTATAAATAGAGTGTTAATGGATGACCAGTGAGAGGAGTGCAGAACATTAATAAGCGCATTTAGAATGGAATTCATACACTTTGACTAAGCATATTTGTTTAATGTATTTGTTTTTCCGATTTATTTATTCACGACAATAAATTAAATTATTATCATGTTTATTTATTATCAGTTCTAAATTTATTTACGTTGATGTATCTTCGAGATACTTTCACAATTCTTATTTATAATCACGGTCGGGGAGTAAGGAAGGGTTCGATAAGGGTGAAGGAAGTGGACAATTTCGTTTGATAAATATTTGCAGAAGCCGTGGGATCGGTAAAAAGTTGGTAATTTCCGAGGAGAGCTGGGGAAAATCGAATTGTGAAATGAGTTAATCTCAACCATCTATCGGAAATAAGATTTTCTTTCTCGTCGGATTAGATAGACCCGCGGATTATGTCGTTGCTCAAGTTTCTTGGCTGTCAGGGTTGCAATGACATCTTGGCAGTTCTGGAAGTCAGGGGATGACGTTTGTTATTGACCGTCTCTTAATGATATCAAGAATAGTACGATACAAGTGAAATAATATTACTACGACGTAGTTGGGTCATGCGTTTAGGCTGATCATTTTTAGGTATGGGTGATTTTTTCTAGCCAAAGTGTCAACTCATTTTTAATTTTTAATGCTAAGGAGCGGAGTGGCTCAGTGGTAGAGTGCTGAGTTGACATGCGGAAGGTCCTGGGTCCAAATCCCGCTGCTGACAAGCGTTTTATTTGATGAGATGGGTACTATGGGATCTAGGACACTCCTGGAATCACTCGGCCTCTATAAAGTGGGTACCCCAAAATAAGGGAAAGATCTGGCGGTTGAGCGTGATCTAGGACAAATCACCTCACTGCACAACCGTTATCCAAGAAACATTACTACCCTACTCTGGACTAGGGTTCAGTAATGTTGAACGAGTTATCTTCATTTAAATTATTAGTGAAGTTAGATTGTAGAATTACATTGGTAAATAATATCTAGTAAGTCGATTTGTTTGAGTAGAAATATATAATTCGAGATATTCTTCAAACATAAGTGTTGTTGTCCTTCTATTCCGATCTTTTCATATTTCGAACAGTGATAGACTCTGTTCTGTTTTTTTTTCTGTTTTGCCAACTGTTGTTTAAAATCATCTTAGACAAATAAGTACAATAGTAAGGATTGTAATTTTAAATTAGGTTTTGTAAATTTAGAATAGAATGTGCACTACAGGTGCTTCTGGTTCGCTGTCGCCTAGGAAATAGGAAAACCGATGTTCTAATCAGAGATAGGTTCCGTGACTAGTGTTATTGGATGTTTCATTCTTGGTCAGTGATTGGAAGAGGTGTGGTCTTCTATTGTTACTGGCTCTCTGCGTCTGTCCTGCCTATACGTTGTGAATGACGTACGGAGATATTATTTTGAGAACTATTGTTGTAATAAAGTAACAAGCACAGAGCGATTTAACGAATTAACTTTAGTTGCGGCCATGACACATGGTACTTCAAATACCTATATTGAAAAATTGGGTTATTGAATTATGGCATTTTACTTTTGAAGGAGCGATATATTATGGCTCTAATCTCCATCACCAAGGTTTTGCAGAGAGGGATCATTTGTGGTCTAGTGGTTAATGCAAAAACCAACTATGCCTATGTTCGCGGGTTCGCAGCCCGGTAGGTGGCCGTAGGATTTTTTAAAAGATTTTGCCGTCCTTCGAAAGGGACCTGAAATGGAGGTCCCGATCCTGTATGGTGCCATGTATTCATTAAATATCTCTATCCTAATTATACCAGAAAGAAAAAATTGAAGACTCCCACGATTAGATCGTCCGATCAGGCATAGCAGCATAAAGTGACTGTACGAGCGTGATTTGACTGAATAGAAATAAAGGATGAACAATTACAATGATATATTGCTATATATGAAAGGAGGGATTGGGTTCCACACAGTGGTGGAGCGGGCGAGGAAGGAAGGCTCGAATGTCATGGTTCTATTGGGAAGGAATGTAGAGATCGGAAAGGCGGGATCTTGTTTTGTGGTGTTGGACAGAGGATTTGAATGGAAGAGACTGTAGATATATGAAGGGTGTTGAAAAGCGCTAAGGAAATAATATCTTTGAATGAGGGAGAAGAGCCACTTTAACTCATCGTAGTGATGTGACACCCAGGATCGCCTCTGAGTAACAATGACAAATCTTAAAGAGCAGTTCATTATTCTTTTTAAGCGGCCCTCAAGCGTTTTCGAAATGCGCCCGTATACCACACTGCAGTAGTCAAATTGGGGGAATATGAGGAATGATACGAGGAGCTTCCGGGTAGATTGTGTAAAGAGATGCCGAACTCGATGGAATAATTTTATGGAACTAAATGACCGTCGGGATATTAGGGTGACATGGGGTTTCCAGGAAAGGTTTTGGTCAATAGTGATGCCTAGGTTTTTGACAGAGGAGTTGAAGCTGAAGGGGTGGTCGTTTAGGATTAATGTTGGGAGGGTTTAGATGGTTGTAAGGAGGGAGTTGGAACCTAGTACAATGGCCTGGGTTTTCATTGGGTTCAATTCCAGTTTGTTCAGCTCTGCCCACGGACTGATCCTATCTAGGTCTTGCTGAATACTGGCGAACGCAAATGATAGCTCAGAATTTATAAGTCAGTCCCGTTCATGATATTTTATTTAGGTAAGAGAAAAAATAAGGGAAGAAAATAGATATAGATAACAAAATAAGAAAAAAAAAATAAATAAAAGAAAAAAAATAATTAAGTACCTATCTTCTCTGGTAAATGATATTAAAAAAGTAATAACAAAAGCAAAAAACAAAACTAGGGCTTCGGGACCTTCTATAATATAAATGTTATTAGAGTGCTGCCAGTGGGTAGTGCCTCTACATGTCCCGTCATGTATTTATTTATTCATATAGCCCTTGTACTAGATGTATAGAATAGAATAGAATAGAATAGAAAAAATTTTTATTCTGGGACCAGGTCCCTTTAGAATAACAGAGAAGAACAAAATAAATGACTATACATCTGGCCAAAGGCCTACATCAAAATAAAACAATAATTACATAATAACCTGAAAGTAAATAACTAAACAGGTATGTTTTGTATGTAGAGAATAAGAAAATGTGATACAAAATAAAAATAAAAGAACAGACATATTTATAATAAAAAGGAATAAGCTTTTGGAAAAATAAGTGAATAAATAATAGCATCTGATATTAAAAAAAACAAAAAAACAATAGCATTATTATGAATGACTAATATTTACATTAGTTCATCAATCGATCAATTTGAATACATCTATAAATTATTTATTGATTATAAAGCATCTGATTGGGAATTTAGAAGATGTAGGAAAAATTTGTATTTAAATGAGGTTAAAGAAGACGCATGGCGGATATCGAGAGTTCCAAAGAGAGATAGAACGGGCTAGAAAGGAGCGCTCAAAAGTTTTGGTTCTGTGGGACCGGATATACAGATCAGAAGGGCGAGATCTTGTCCCCTGGGATTGGATAGAGGATTTGAATTGTAGGAGACTATAGATATAAGACGGATGTTGTGAGTTGATAGTTTGATATAAGAAACAACCAAGGAAGTAAAGTCTACGGATAGAAGGGAAAAGCCACTTTACCTCAGCGTACCGGCGAGACACATGAGATCTCCTCGGGGCGTCGAAGACAAATCGAAGCGAACAGTTCATAATTCGCCTCAACCTCTCCTCGAGCCTGATCGAGAGGCCACCATATTCCACACAACCATAGTCAAAGTGAGGAAAGATAAAAGAAGTGACGAGGAGCTTACGTATGGGTAGTGTTAGAAGATGCCTGGAACGGTGAAATAACTTTAGAGAGCTTATTGCTCGGCGGGAAATTTGGGAAATGTGGGATTTCCATGAGAGGGATTGGTCGAAAATGATCCCGAGGTTTTAAACAGAGGGACTGAAGGCAATAGTGTGATCATTTAAGGTTAATTGGGGAAGCGAATTGATAGATTTAAGAAGGGTGCTGGAACCAATTAGGATGGCCTGAGTTTTCGCGGCATTCAACGACAGTTTATTCAAGTTTGCCCAGGCACTGATCCTATCTAGGTCACCTTGAATTTTGTCGAATGCAGCTATTATCTCAGATGGAGGAAAGGACAGATAGATCTGGGAATCATCGGCGTACAGATGGTGGGAACAGTGGAGGATTGATTTGGGAAGGCCATTAATGTAACAGTTGAAAAGGAGTGAGGAAATACTAGAACCCTGTGGCACTCCTGTGTTCAACGGTAGGAAAGAGGATAGGGGTTGATTAGGGATGGAGACTGCTTGAGTCCTATCCGAGAGGAAAGCTTGGACCCAGCGTATGGAACTGTTGTAAAAAGGAAAGAGATTTTAGTTTAGAGAAAAGGATGGAATGGTTCAGCGAATCGAAAGCTTTTGAAAAGTAGAGTAGAATTAATACTGTTAGTTTTTTTTTCGTCCATGGCAGTATGCATGTCGGTGGTTATTTTAACGAGGGCAGATTGAGTGGAAAAGCCAGGCCGGAAGCCTGATTGAAGTGGGTCAAGGAGTTTGGACTGCTCCAGAAAAATTGACATTTGGGATTGAACTATTCTTTCGAGGGGTTGTAAAGGTTAGAGAGTATAGAGATAGGCCGAAAATCATTAGGGTTTGAGGGATTGGGTGATTTGTTAATAGGATGGACTATTGCTTTTTTTTCCAGGAGGAAGGGAAAACTGCATTTTGAAGGGGAAAATTGTAAATGTAGAGAAGAGCAGGTAGAATTTCGGGGATGCATATTTTTAACAATTTGGCGGGAATGCTGTCAGAACCGATGGAATTAGAGTGGGATTTCAATAAGGAGGAGATAAGGCCAGTGGGCGAAATGTCGGAGAAATAGAAGTTGTTATGGTTAAATGAAGGTGCTATTGTGAAAGTAGGAGAAGTGGATCGTGAGTTGGTAGAGAAAGACAAAAAATGGGTGTTCAATTCATCAGGTGAAACCGGAAAGGTTACAGGGGAAGGGGATTTGTAAAGTGAGAGTTTCCGAAGGATTTGCCATTTGGATTTAGGATCAGGCGCGGAGGAAAGGGCTTCATGAAAGTATTTGGATTTCGACTGTCTTATTGTTGATTGCGGTAAGTTGCGAAGAGTCCTAAACACTTGATAATCGTCGGCCCGTCTAGTCCGTCTGTACCGTCTGCTTCCTCTGCAGTTCTTTTATGTTTTGATCCATCCAAGGAGCGGGTAGTCGACGGAAGGATGTTGTTTTGAGAGGAGCATGGGTGTCCAGGATACTGATAAGATAGGAAGTAAGTGTGTCAACCATGGAATCAATAGTGAGACAGGAATATATTTTACTCCAATTCAGGGATTCAAGTGAAAGCAAGATGCTTTCGCGACTGATAGCATCTAGGTTGCGACGGGCGGGCAATTGAGAAGAGGAGAATAGTTTCTGAGGAGAATCGATGACATACAGATCTAATCATGTGTCAGAACGATGGGTAGGAGAAAATGGAACAATGGAGAGATTTAGGGAGTGGAAGAGATTTTCCAGGTATAGGGTGTAATTTGATTTAACAAGGAGATTGGTGTTGAAATCGCCAGAAATAATGATATGGGTGTAGAAGGGAATATAATTTTAAAGGTCAGATTCAAGGGTAGAGACAAAAGGCACGAAAGGAGGTCGGTATACAACTACATACAGGAGCGGGTGTCCGTTAAAGGATATTTCGGTGAAAAGGAATTCAATGTGAGGGACTTCTGATGGAAGAGAAGATTCAAGGATTCGGGCTTTTAGGCTTTGATGGACATAAAGACCAACCCCTCCGCCAGTCCGGCTACCACGGTCATGGCGGAGAATCATATAGTCAGGTGAGGAAGGAATGTGTGGTTTTAGCCGAGCTTCAGATATTGCAATAATATGGTAAAAGTAGTGGGTGAAATAATCTTTAAATTCATCGAAATGGGCAAGTAAGGATTGGGAATTAACTTGACAAGAGATCGGGAGATTAGACTAATGGGATTGGTAATCGCGGAATTATCAGAATGAGAAGGGAAGATGCTGAAAGAAAAGAGTAGTTTAATGGATGAACTGATGTAAAAATTAAAAATTACAATAAGTCCAAGGTTAGTCAATAGTGTTGTAAAATTTAAGGAAGCAAAAGGAAAAAGGTTAGCAGAAACTAAAAATAAATAAAACAAAATATTAGAAGATATTGACACAAAATATGCAAATTTGTTGCTGAGGACCATTGAAAGTTCCAACATGAAGCCAATGAACAGCGAACGGGTGCCGCAGGGTCAGCAGAACACATCTAAGTCGGACGCTTGGTCGATATAAATGACAGGATAGCTTTCATCCTTCCGGCCTCAGTTTGTGATTGGCCGCCATTGTGAACACACCTCAGCGTCTACTATAGCGTCCTTCTCCACGTGGCTTTTGTTTACTTCCGGTTCTTACGAACTTCTTCAAAATGTAAGTTTTTTATTACTTTATTACTGTTACTATTTATTGATTTATTGATTATTAATTAATTTAGTTAACTAAATAGTTTATTTATCTTTGATTTAATATGACGAACTCGGACATCCATATGGACATTACGCCCTCTACCTCTACTACCTCTACCTCACAAATCACCACACAAAGACCACAAATTAAGTCACAAAGACTTAAACGTCATTTGACTAACAACACTGACGACGAAGGCTTTACATTAGTACAAGCCAAAAAATCCATGTCTTTTGTACCTAGGCCTACCATTACAAACACGACACCCGTAATAACAAGTAACTCTTTTACACCATTAGCACACACAGAAATCACAGAAATCACTGAAAACAATAACCTAAATACCAAAATAAACAAACCGGCCCCTATTGTTATTAGACCGGCCATGTCAGCGGTGAGCTTAAAATGCCACCTAGTCGATGCAGGTATTGCATCCTTTTATATAAAATCAAATCAGACAGAAAACAAGATATTTTTAAATTCACAACAAGACTATAAAACAGTCATAGGGCTATTAGACAAGGCCCAAAACATAAGCTACCATTCATTTGCCCCCAGAGGTACTAAACCTCTGAGAAGGTACGTCATTAAAGGGTTTGACATAGATCACCCTATTGAATCGATTAAAAGTCACCTCGAGACCCACTTACCAGGGTTTAAAAACATCTGGAGGATGACAAGAACAGAAGAGAACGGACAAAAAACGCCACTTAGCAACATCGTAGTCACTACTGACCACGATGTAACCCTTGAAAAAATTTCGAAACTGGGCCCCATAGATTACATGGGGTACAGCGTAGAAAAGATGAAAAATACCAGTGGCCCCAGGCAATGCCATGCATGCCAGGAATTTGGCCACACCAAAAACTACTGCGGGCGCATAGTAAAATGCGTTCGCTGTGGTGAAAACCACGAAACCGACAAATGCCCAAGGACCATGCCCCCAAAGTGCGCAAATTGTGGTGGCCCTCACGTGGCCTCATATCGCAACTGCGCTAAAAGAATTGAACTCATCAAGAATAAAGTTCAAAACAAAATTGTTGTCAATAAAGATAACAAAAACAATACAAATCAGGCTACTAATAGTGCCACATTATCAGACCCGCATTCATATGCCGGTGTCACCCTAAATGGAGTCACCCCCCCCCCCCCCCCAACAAAATCCAAATCAGGACGAAAAACCCACATGGGCTCTCGAGCTCATAACAATGTTTAAGGACATGAAGGAGATGTTCATGACATTAATGGGCACTCTTAATGTAGTGCTCCAAAACTCTTTCACGAACAAACATGGATAGACATACTATCATAAATTATAACATAGCAGGGCTCGTAAAGCGAAAGCTCGAGCTAGAAACCCTTCTGGCCGACTATAGGCCGTCCGTCATGGCACTCACGGACACAAAACTCAACAGACAAACTCATATACACTTTACAGGATATCACACATACAGACTTGACACACAAACTATACACGGAGGCGTAGCACTTTTAGTGCGTAACGACGTCCCCTCCAGACTACTAAACAACAACACACTAAACGATGACAAACACACAGCAATCACAGTACTTGTCAGGCTCAAGCACAACTACAAAATCACATGCATTTACAGAAGACCGAATGCCAAACTAGACACTATCAAAACTCTACTTCGGGAAAACGAAACTGACAGACAACACATTATCGTAGGAGACCTAAACGCTAAACACCACACTTGGAACTGTACGAAACCTAACGCACTAGGTAACCACCTAACTAAAACAAAATACACAATCATACACCCCAACGCATACACTTACAGACATCACTCAAACCCAGCATACACCTCCACACTCGACCTGTTACTCACACAACAGGCACATCGATTTACAAACTGCATCACAATTGACTTCAGTGACAATGACCACATTCCAGTACTCTATGAACTAGGCAAGAAATCAACAATAAAACCACCAACAGACTACAAATACAAATTCAAACTAGCGGACTGGAAACACTACAAGAAACTAGTCCACACAAACACACCTAACATCACCTCACTCCCAACCACCCAACACATCGATAATGCCATAAACACACTATCCACTATCATACAAGACGCAGCCTCAGCTTCCATACCCACATTTAACCCCACACCCATACACTTACGTAAACCACCACAACATATACTCGCTCTCATAAAACAACGCAACAACATCAAAAACTGCTGGTACAGGACAAAAGATCCTACCTACAGACCCATAATAAACAATATGACCAGACAAATCACATCCCTAATGGCGCAGTGGAAAACCTCCCTATGGCACGACCAATTACGCCGGACACACAACGACCCTCATAACTTCTGGAAATTAGTCAGAAGCCACAACACTAAGTCCAAATCGGTCAAAATCCATCGTGGCGATGAGCTTCTCACCCCTGCAGATCAGGCTACTATACTAGCTGACTACTACGTTGAACGTGACTCAGCACGTACAAACATCATTTACCAACACACACCTCCGAGTTTTAGCTCAGAGAACACTATTTTTTCAACATATAAAGACCTGACTGCAATTCTGAGAAAAACCAAGGGAAACAAATCTTCAGGTAAGGACAACACCCCGTATGTCCTCTACAAACAACTACCCAGAAAACCCCTCATGTTTCTCTTAAATATTTTCAACGCATGCTCACGCCTCAAATACTTCCCCACGGAGTGGAAACATGCTATCGTCGTTCCACTCCTAAAACCCAAAAAACGAGGAGCTGCTCCGGAAGAATACCGGCCCATCAGTCTCCTCAACCACATCTCAAAAATATATGAGAAATTAATCATTATACACATCCGTAAACACTGCGAAACACATGACATAATACCCCCCGAGCAGACGGGGTTCTCTCGCGGAGTTAGCTGTTATCACCACGTGGCGAAATTACAACACGATACAGCTCACAATCTAAATAAAAACCTCGCCACAGCAATGATATCCCTCGACTGCACACAAGCTTTCGACTCTGTATCCCACTCTACCATGATAGAAAAACTCAGGCTTCACCAATTCCCGAACCAATTGGTCGATATAATAGGCTCATACCTCAGTGGCCGGACTTTCTCTGTTCGTGTCAAATCTGAACTTTCTACAAAACGCCCAGTCACTTGTGGGGTCCCACAGGGCTCGGTCCTTGCGCCAATATTATTCAACATCTATACTGCCCATATAGTGGGGCAGAAAATCGACAACGTGCAAATCGCCGCTTATGCTGATGATATAGCGATCTACACAGCTAGCATGAACGCAGATCACGCCATGCGCAAGGCCCAGAAAGCAGCCCAACTGATCACAGAACAACTACAGGACATAAACATACACATAAACACCAATAAAACTGACGCCATCACCTTCTCATACATGAAAACACTAAAAACACAACCGACACTAAACGGGCAAACAATACAGAACAAAACACAGCTCACATACCTAGGCATGAAACTTGAATCACACCTCTCATTCACTGCGCACACACAGCACAGAATACACATAGCACGAGCCACAGCCAATCAACTCAGACACCTACTCTACTCACCAGGGCTGTCACTCAGACTCAAGATCCTCCTATACAAGGCAGTCCTCAGACCCACATTACTACACGGAGCTCCTCTCCTCCATTACCTATATCCGTCAGCCCTGAAGTCTCTTCAGACCTATCAAAACAGCATTCTTCAGAAGATCACCAGAGGAACTACATTAGAAAGACGTAACATGAAACACATACACAACGAACTACAGCTGAACACTGTACAGACGCACATCACTAGGTGCCACCTCAAATTCTTTGATAACCTTCCTGCATCCCACAACCCACTCTTCCGAGCCATAACCCCATCCCGCCTTCCTGCAAGGTGGCAGGGCAGAAAGGGGCCTTTAAACCCCGTTAACATTATATCATAAATAACCCACCCCTCTTCCTCCTTTCCTCTCCTCTTCCTCTCCTTTCCTTCCTCCCTCCCCCCCCCCTTTTTATACCTATTTCTAGCTTTAAGTTTAGAATAAGTTAGTCTGTAAGGCAATTAATCAGAGAAGGCCCCTCACCTTCGTTAATATTGTTACCTGAAATATGGATAAGTTCAATACTTTATTATTTATTTCTCCTTCCAATACTAACCAAGTAGAATAAGGATAATACTAACCCATAAATCTACCATTGTATATTTACTAATCACCTTCCTTTTTGTTTCATGTTTCCTGAGGGATCTGAAAAAAAAAAAAAAAAAAAAAAAAAAAAATCCTTCCGGCCCCGCACTCTGCCGCCGGCGAACCAGACGTACTTCAGCTTCCCTTCTGCTCTCTTCTGTCTGGCCAACCAGTATAGACGTCATTAAGCAGGAGTCATCTCTTCACCGAGGTATACCCTGTGGAAATCATTTTCCTGCCATCCTATGTCGCGGGTTTAAAAGTCCCGTTTTACTATCCTTTACGGAATTTAGCCTTTGCTAGAAGGCAAAGTTCAAATATCTTCTAACTTATCCATAGTAGTTAAAACTTTGTCTGAACTAACTAACTTCAAATATCCCGAACCCTCACACAAGACTGAAAAGACAAGAAACAGCTAGACGCTTCCGACTACTTCAACACATACTAGACAAACGCTCAAAGCTTCATATCAATTACAAAAGACTTATTTATGTTACTGTGATAAGACCTATATGGACTTACGGAATTGAACTATGGGGCTCCACCAAACCATCAAATTCCTCTCGTATTCAATCCTTGCAATCCAAAATCCTTCGCAAAATCCTAAACGCTCCTTATTTTGTCACAAATAAAACCATCCATAATGACCTGAACGTTCCATATGTTACCGATTTAGCCCATTCCAGATACCTATCATTCCATAATAAACTCCAGGCCCATCCAAACCCACTAGTTTCCATCCTTGGTTCCAATTCCATCCCGGACAATCCTCCTAGGCGTCTGAAGAGAAGATGGCCTCGAGGCCTCCTATAATAGAAATATAATTAGAGTGCTGCCAATGGGTAGTGCCTCTACACATCCTTTCATGTATTTATTTATTCACACAGCCCTTGTACTAGATATATATATTACAGTTGTACAATTCAATAAAATAATTAAAAAAAAAAAAAATATCCCGATGTTGTAAATATTAAGGATTAGTTGTGTGAGCGAGCTACATTGGCGCCAAAAATAAGAGTGATATGATTGATCAATGATATGCTTCTACTTGCATTCGAATATTCGATACCTCGAGTACCACCCGAGTATACATTTCAATTATGGAGTTTTGGTTTTACATTTGGATTTCACATCACATCGAAAAGTTCTGTAACTATGTCATTTAATATTTAATAGGACATTTTGAAAGGATGTAAACTGGACTGAATTTATCTAATTCCTTCTTCTAATGAAAACCTTTTTCCAGTCATTTATGATATACAACTTTATTATATGAAACGTTTCGACAACTACATGTCATTTTAAATCCACCTAAGAACTTTTTGTATCATTTCATCTTTACCATCATCATGAAAAGAGTTACAAGTCACACTTATCTGTAAATTATTAAACACAACAACAAGAATATAACATACACACATTTATAAAAACTGTCCATAAATAGAAGTTTTTCAAGATGATGATAAAGATAAAATGATACAAAAAGTTCTCAGGTTGATTGAAAATGACATGTAGTTGTCGAAACGTTTCATATAATAAAGTTGTATATCATGAATGACTGAAAAAAGGTTTTCATTAGGAGAAGGAATTAGGACATTTTATTAAAACTGATCAACAATAAAATTTGAAGGTTGAATTCACAAATTTTTAAGTCATTGTGAATAATATGGAGTACAACTTTAATTAAAGTTTGAGTAGGTAGTTAGATAATTCACCCTCCATTTAAACTGAACTTAAATTTTTATCCAAAATCAACGCGGATGAAGTCGTGGGGAAAAGCCAGTGTATTATAAAAATGTTTTGTATTTATGGTTGAATTATAGTTGCATCATTTTGGTCAGTGAATTAAATAAATACACGGATATTGAGATAATTTTGTGATATTTTATTTTTAATAAAATTAACAAAAAGTCTATTTTATTTTCCGATTCACGACTTTGGAATTGGAAGAATCATTTCTTATGTTCACGTATGATTTGACGGTCGTTGATATTCTTTTTATATTCTTCTTCCGGGTTGGACCGTGTCATGTTGGTGCTATTAACCAAGGTTTCGCTTGGAATTAATGAAAGGATTGACCCTTCATTATCTGACTAAAGTGCCCTGAAGAAGCTCCGACACGATGAGCGAAAGCTTGATTAATAGCACCGAAATGACACGGTTCAACCCAGAAGAAGAATATAAGAAGAATCGTTTCTTAATATAGAAAAATGTATTTTCAACTTCACTTGAAAAATACTTGTTACGTTAGAGCCCGTTACGGACCCCCACTACCGTTCAGTGTTGCTGGTACTGTATATCCTGAGCCGCACACCAGTGTGTGTATTAGTTAATTTTTTTCAAATCGTGATATTAATATCTCAAATTATGGAAATTACTGTTGCATAATTTGAAAGCAAAATATATTTTTAATAACCCTAAATATTTTGATCTATAAAGTCCAATGTAATCCTAATAAGAATTAGATAATGCCACAAAAATCTGTTATTGATAATTTTTAAGTAATTTATGGGAGTGTCCCCGCCGGTAATGGGGAAAGAGGCGAAATATATAAGGTGTAGTGTTTATTCACCTATACGAATTATTTATATATTCTATAGAACTCCTTTTCTTTGTTATTTCTCAAAAACTTTACGGTTTAGTGAAAACATCTATAAAAAAAATAATAATAAAATAAAGCAAAAAAGAAGGCGAGCTAATATTTTTTTCTTTTATCTTGTTTCCTATCCATGACAGTTTCCGAGATGAACATACATATTCTAATCTGGCTAAAAAAAGTTTGCCAAGAGTTCTTTTCCTTAGATTAGTATACATCGTTGCATTTTACACGCAAATCACTATTCTATTGTCACTGCAACTGAACAATTTTAATTTTAATAAGTGATTTTATCTATACCCTGATATTAAGATATTAACAAGACTGTAAAGACTAAAAATTGCTGGACATGAGAGGATAACGATCTATGTTCGTTACTGTTGCAATCATACTTCTAATGTTTTATTCTTGTTTTTTTGTATATGTTTAGATGATTAACGACCTCGATCCTCTCCAATTTTCTGACGTACTTGACACCCAGCGGCGTCTACACACCGCTCATATCTCTCTCTACACTAGATTCTAGGGACATAAGAACAAATATCAAAAAGCAAGTATCAAGCTTATTCATTGTTGTCTCGATAAGCGTCCCTTGCGAACAGCAATCTTCTTTATTTTGTTACTTTGTCAGTGCTCCCAGCGGGGTCCTTCTTTTCTTTTTTGGTCCTTGTTCAACTATTAAATCACCATTGCGGTTTTTAAGTCTAATTCGCTAAAGCTCATCTAAATCTACATGACAGCTGATAGTTTATGAATCGACCTGTTGTGATCATGGAAGCCAATAAACATCATGATAATGAACTGATGGCTGTATTTGTACTTAGTCACATAGAATTGTTGAATTTATGGGCTATTTCACCCCTGGGTAAACAAGGGCATTGTTGCCGGCGCCTGTGAAGTCAGTTCCTGGCATAAAATCTGTTAATGCAGTGTCTTGCTTTGGGTATTGAACTGAAAGGAAAAATATTAAAATATTATAGAATAGGGTAATAAGGACTAAGTAAAAGGTGGTGCCGGGACCCAAATCATAAGAAAAAGAGAGATTTTAGAGAGTCAAACTAGAATAATCATATTTTGTCAATAAAGAAGAACGATATGTTCTAGAATTCCTGGTGAATAATCACTAGGAAGTTTTTATGTATTTTTTTTTTATGAATTGGTACAGAAAAACACATTTAAATCCATGAATTATTAATTATTTTCTTTTTGGTTTTTATTTCTTTTCTCGAATTGGTCGAGCCGTTTTCGAGTTTTGCGCTTAGTATTGGTATTCTATTTTTTCTATTATTTGCATTATCGTAGAGATTAAATACTTAAATTTTAATACATACTTTTTTTTTATAACTGCATCTGTTCACAAAACTAATTCGAAAATTATGTTTAAGTATATTTGAGTTTTCATATAATCGCAACCACAAAAAGCTGATTACTTTAATAATACCTATTTTATATTTCATGATAAAACTCACATCACAAAATATTAAAACAATTCATCAGTTGCTAGGAAATCATACGAAATAAGATTTTAAAAAATTGCGTTACTTCATTAAGTGTCCCCAAACCTCTATAATATAAGAAGCAATTTTTCAAGAAAATTCAAGAAGAACAAAGAATTTCGAAAAAGAAAAGAAAGAACAAAGAAAAAAGAAGAACAATGAAGAAAAGAACAAAAGAACAAAGAAGAAAAGAAGAATTTCGAGATATGGCGGAACTACCATATGTTCAGGTAATTCTTTTAATTTAATTAATTTTAAGGTGATTTTTTTTTATAATTATCTCTTTCTATCATAAGAATTTCAACGCATAAAAAGATCATTTAGTCTTATGTTATCTTTTTATGTTTATATGTTAACATAAATACTTTAGGAATTTGTTGAGGAAATGCTATACTCGATTGATGAGGACATGGTTGAGCAATGTTGAAAATTGTCGACGGGGGGGGGGGGTTGTACAATATATATAATTTACGCCAAAATTCAATAATTTGTTATTCCATCATGAACTGTTATTTTTTTTAAGGGATCAAGAAAAGTATTGTTTTTGTTATTTCCCTCCCCCTTTATTATTTTTAAATGATTTTTCTCTCCATAGGAACCTTCTTTGCCCTTAAAAAAAATAAATAGCCGGATTGGTCGAGCCGTTCTCGAGTTTTGCTCTTAGCAACACATTTGGTAATTCATTTTTATTTATATCGATATACTGAGTGGTTTGTATGGGAAAAGAAAAGTGTTGGTTTTATTATTCCCCTCGTCATTTTAAAATAATTTTACTCCTCATTAGAACCTACATAGGGCCTTAACAAAAACAAGGGGACAAAATTTGCCGCATTGGTCGAGCCGGTTACGAGTTTTGCGCTTAGCAACACATTTGGCGATTAATTTTTATTTATGTAGCTAAGATTCCAGTTATTTATTATTTATTATTTATTATATAAGCCTGGGGTTTGGCTCAAACTGTAGCAGATTTAATCTACTTTAAAAATAGTTACTTATGTTTTTTGTTTTATTTTTAAACTCGCGAAAACATGTCATGAAATTAGCCTATCACCTGGCAGTAAAAAACAATTTCGCCATAACTTTTCGTCAAAAACTGAAAGTGCGGGTAAAGATTGGATAAAATATTTTTTAGAGTGGTATCCGGAGCTATCGTTTCGCCGCCCAACAGGACCTTCATTGGGAGGGCTAGGGGATTTAATAAAGAAAGTGTGGACCATTTCTTCAATCTATACGAGACATTGATGGATGACTACAAGTTTCCCCCAGACAAAATTTTCAATGTGGACGAGACGGGCATAAGTGTGGTTCCATCCCAGATGCCCCTGGTTTTAAGTCAAAAGGGGAAACGGCAAATTGATGCTCTAACATCTGCTGACAGGGGCTCTTTGATAACTTGCGTGAAAAGTATGAGTCCAGGAGGATCATTCGTTCCACCCATGATTGTATTCCCACGAAAAAGAAGCCATCCGCTTTTAATGAAAGGTGCGCCTCCTGGTGCCATATTTGAATGTCACCTTTCAGGTTGGATGCAAACAAACTTATTTACAAAGTGGTTTCAACATTTTATCCAACACGTGAAACCCACTGAAGAATCTCCGGTATTGCTTATTCTAGATGGCCACACAAGTCATACAAGAAATCTTGAATTGATAGAACTTGCAAGAAAAAATCATGTCTACTTACTCTCAATTCCACCATATTCCAGCCACAAAATACAACCACTTGACAAGTCATTCATGGGACCATTAAACAAATATTTTTCTGATGAAATAAGATCATGGGTTAGGAACAACTCACGCCCACTAGGCCAACATGAAATGATGGAAGTATTTGGACCTGCATACCTACGTACTCGAAGCGGTGAAATAGCTGTCAGTGTTGTTCGTGCTATAGGTTTATATCCTGTTAGCAGGAATGTTTTTAAAGATCACGATTTTATTGATAAGGATAATGAGGAAGAATATAGACTCGCCAATAAAGAAAATACTACACCAGAGCCAACCACTTCAACTTCTACTACTTATGCTCCTCCTGCTATAGAAAATGAATCTGTTGACATGACACCCACCACAAATGAACCTGCTATGAGTAATGCGATGGCTACTGATGTAACTTATGTTTCAAGAGACAAGAACAAAACACCGCCTGTATGATTTCAACAAGTTGCAGCTCCCATTACGAGGTCACCACATCCATCGACTTCAAGAGACTTTATAACGCCATTTCAATTTTCCCCGATACCACAATTAGCACCTAGGAAAACTTTAACCGAGGCATAAAGTGCTAAGTCGACATTGCTTACTTCATCATCGTAGAAAAATGAATTGCAAAACTCTATAAAAAAGAAACAAGATCAAATCAAAAAGACACTGAATAAAGGGGAAAAAGGAAAGGGCAAAGGTAAAAAGACAAAACCAAGGTCCAAGCGGGTAGAAATGTCTAGCTCAGAAGAAGAAAACGAACCTTTGTGTGACGACTCTTATAATTCTGTGGCTTGGTTCTAACAGGGCCAATGTCAATTTTTTCAAATTTTGTGTTATTTATACCAAAGGAGTGGTAAGTCTTTTCTTACTTAATAATAGAATTATATTTTTAAGTTACCCTTTTGGGTAACTTTTCAAAAAATTGGTGAAATGGTGTTTTATTTGATTTAGATAAACTTACAACCTTGATATTGCATTAGCAATATCAATGTTGTAGGCTAACTAATGTAGAAATGATATTCCAATTTATCATCTGAACGTTTTATAGAGTTAACAGGTATAACAACATATTTATGAAAAAGTATAATTTTTAAATATTTTCATTTTGAAGTGAATAGATTAAAAAAATTAATACAATAAAATAAGGCCTTCTGTAACCTCCCTTGTGTCATTAGATTATTCATATAAAAAAAGCCATTAGCACTTATCCCAAATAATTAAGTGATTTTGTGTTATTTATACCAAAGGAGTGGTAAGTCTTTTCTTACTTAATAATAGAATTATATTTTTAAGTTACCCTTTTGGGTAACTTTTCAAAAAATTGGTGAAATGGTGTTTTATTTGATTTAGATAAACTTACAACCTTGATATTGCATTAGCAATATCAATGTTGTAGGCTAACTAATGTAGAAATGATATTCCAATTTATCATCTGAACGTTTTATAGAGTTAACAGGTATAACAACATATTTATGAAAAAGTATAATTTTTAAATATTTTCATTTTGAAGAGAATAGATTAAAAAAATTAATACAATAAAATAAGGCCTTCTGTAACCTCCCTTGTGTCATTAGATTATTCATATAAAAAAAGCCATTAGCACTTATCCCAAATAATTAAGTGATTTCATTTCTATTTCTGTAAAGTTCGTTTTGTATTGGGTGGCTTTAGTACTGCGCTTGTGCGGGCTCAGTCTCAAAGAGCCCAGATGTAATGGGAAGGTGATGGATGAGAGAGTCGGTGGGGTGGCAAGTTGAATGTCTTCTGTCAGTCTTTAGAATAAATGTTTTACTCGAGCCTTTGTGTGTCATTCCGCTTCCCCAAAACATTAAAAGGTTATGAGCCCAGTATGTGTTTGGGATATAGGATCAGTGAAGAGATGGATTTGTCTGACCGAGAAGCGAGCCAGAATAGCTCATGTGGAACAATCTCATAATCCTTATCACGCATAATTGCCTTTAGCACACCTTTCACGTCCAAACCATTATTCAAATTAAAACAACTTTTTTCGGCTATAATGACATAAAATAAGATGAGACACTGAAATAAAATAAACATAAATAAAATATGCAAGAAATATAAAAGTAAAAACTGCAGAATTGCAAAACTCTATAAAAAAGAAACAAGATCAAATCAAAAAGACACTGAATAAAGGGGAAAAAGGAAAGGGCAAAGGTAAAAAGACAAAACCAAGGTCCAAGCGGGCAGAAATGTCTAGCTCAGAAGAAGAAAACGAACCTTTGTGTGACGACAGTTCTGACGAAAGTCTAGATAGAAGCAATGTTAATGATGCAAAGTGTTGGTATTCGTAGAAGATCTCTATTCTACGAATACCAGAGGTGAAATATGGGTTCAATGCCTGCAATTATGGGCTCATGAAGAATGCTCAGGAGTGGAAACGGACGTTTTTTTCTGCGAATTTTGTTATTCAAAATAATGCAAAGTTTATTTATTTAATTTTTTTATTGTATTTGTTATGGAGGGCAATATGGCTCACTACATATGTGGTGATATACATCCAATATGGATCTAGGCCATTCTACCCTACCACGCACAGTGGGGCGAAAACGCTAAAAAAACGCTTACAAATCAATCTGATAATCTCTTCACTGAATGAAAACCTATTTCCAGTCATTTGTGCAATACAACTTTATTATATGGAAACTTTTCGACTATATGTCATTTTCCATCCATCTAAGAACTTAATCTTTATCATCTTAAAGAGTTACAAGTCAACATTTCTCTTTTTGTTAATAATTGTCCTTTACTAAAAAAATTTCTTGGAGGTCCATTGTCCTCCATGGTCCTTTTGTTAATCCATATAATAAAGTTGTATTAAACAAATGACTGGAAATATGTTTTCATTCAGTGAAGAGATTATTAGATAAATTCAATCCAGTTTACAAGCTTACATATCATTAAATCCTCAGGGGATAATGAAATGTTCAGTATACAAGACAATTGATAAGAAATAGAAAACTATTTTTCAAAAAAGTTGTGTGATGTATCATTCCAATATATAAATTCATATTCTATTAACTTGTGTAGGAGGCCATGTAATACAAATGAAATTTTGTAGACATTTATAAATGTAAGAATTTATATGAAAGAAAACTTACTTTCTATTTTTAATTTAATAATAATACTCAATCATAAAGTATCTTAAATTAACTGATGATGAAGGTTGGGCAGGTGAAATTCATCCACTAAATATTTAAATAAAGAGTGCGCATTTTGCTCCTTTGACTTCAATAATTCTTCCACAAGGACACTTATTTTCACTTTTATAGATGACATGGTAACCGTTATCAAACACATGCACGACAACTGACGAAATATCAGAATGGAGTAAAGAATAAAAGGATTACGATCTTCCCCCTCTCATTTATTTCTTTACACGGGCATGGAACCAGCGAGTTTTTTCGATCTGTTTGGGCTTAGGATCCAAAGTTCGCAGGTTACCGCAGCTAATTCTACTAATGCATCCCACAAAAGAATATCCTACCGCCCCAGTGCTATAAATGTCAGCAATTTTGGCACACAGCGGCTCACATAACATTACTGAATGTCCGCGAATAGGCGAACCAAAATGGTCGAATAGCGAGGGAGCGCACGTCGATTCTTACAGAAGATGCCTCCATAGGAAAAAAATAGTAGAAATAGTGACTAAGAGGATGAAAGGAAAGAGATATATATAAACAGATCAGTACTCTGAACATACCCAAACTAATGAGTAACAGCATGACAGTTCGTACAGTTGTAGAATACGCATCTTTTCTAGAAGGTACCAATATGACATCCGAACCACAACCATCAACCAGTTAAACCATGCTCCACCACCATATGAGCCTCCACAAACTTTCGCCTATATACCTCAACCACCACGTAATATACCTCATAAAATTTCCATACCGCGGGCTAAATATGAAATTCGTTTCTTAAGGAGTAAACTCCAAAAAAGGGGAAAAAGTTATTCTTTGTCACATGTTTCTTACTCGCAAAATTACATATTTTCGCTAAACGAAACAATCTGGTAACATAGTTTACAGGAGTATACTGCAGTTGGCAAATACTAAGTAATTCTTTTCCATAAATTCAATAAAATTTCATACTATCCCTTTACTGACACGAACAACAGTAAACGAAAACAACTTCTGTCCGTCCCGTTTGTTAATTAACAAACGGGACGGACAGAAGTTGTTTTCGTTTACTGTTGTTCGTGTCAGTAAAGGGATAGTATGAAATTTTACTGATTATAATCACTGATTATAATCAGTGCCAATGTATGTTACACGGCTGTGCTGATTCGTTTGTGATGAAATTTGATATCTATAATCTCAAGCCTGGGGAAGGATATAGGCTACCTTTTATTAGCACACCACACAAACGAAGTTTATTTAAACATAGGCTACTTTTTATTAACACCCCACACAAACGAAGTTTATTTAAACATAGGCTACTTTTTATTAACACACCACACAAACGAAGTTTATTTAAAACTGTATGTAACCTGATTGACACACCTAGCGGTCAACGCACAACAGAAACCACTGAACTTAGCATCTTCAAATTTTTAGATAGGTTCTTTGTATAGGTTAAATAAATCAGCACTAAGAAAGGAATTTGGACAATTCCACCCCCAAGGGTTTCCCCCTTAATATAATATTGGGGTTCAAATATTGTACGGAATCCGTCAGTTTTGAAGTTAGACATCTGAAATTTTGGATGTACGAGTAACTTATAGTCACAAAAAATTAAATTATTTATTTAAAATGATCTGTCATGAAACTTTATATGGCAGACCCGCGAGCGAAACCGCGTTCAAAAGCTAGTATATAATAATCCTTATAATTATATTATTAAGTAACAAAAATCTACATTAATGGTAAGTACAGATTAACTGTAAGATTATTTCTCAACAATTTTCATGATGCTTCATGATCACTGTGGCCATGAGAACCACCCCTACCGCTTAACTGGAAACTATACTTGATTTAAATCCTCTTGACATTCGAATTGAAGCAGAGGCATTGAAAACAGCCTACAGGCTAGTGAAAATAGGTGGGGTTAAGAAAACCACAAATGATTTCGGACACACAAGTGTCTTTGACACGATTGAGGGAATTGCTGAGTTAAAAAAGCATTCAGACCTAATGCTCAACATATATAACTTTGACAAAAGATTCCGCGTTAACACACAGGCGATTTGCAAAAGCAAGAATGACTGCTTTAACCCAACCAATGTTCTAAATGTGTATACTGATTCTGGTTTAGGGGATGCCGTAGCACAGGCCATTGCTTAGCTCTTGGCACGACACCCACTGTATTCCAAGCGGAAATATAGGCAATACTTGCAGCTGCCTTCTTAACCAAGGACCACAAGAATAAGATAATTAATTTTCTTACTGACAGCCAGGCAGCATCTAATTAATTACAAAATGCAGTAACAAAATTCAGACTAGTAGAGGAATGCTGTATGAGACTTGATGAATTAGATGTACATAACAGAGTTAACATATTTTGGATACCTGGACACAGTAATATACCAGCTAATGAAAGGGCCAACAAATTGGGAAAGAAAGGAGCAGGAATTGCTCCAATAAGACCAGAACCATGGTGCGGGGTTCCCCCCTCCCTGGCTAAGGGATATAAGGATAATCAACAAACTAGCCAAGAGGAAGATAAAATCGCGTTGGGATAGAACCAAGATAAGGCATACTAAACTTTTTATAAAGGGACCCAATGACAAACTTTCTGAGATAATCAAGAAAGAGGCTGCTAATATGTCGAGAACCGACCTCAAAAGTATGGTTGAAGCCATCACTGGGCACTGCAAACTCAGGAAACATATGTATCGCTTAGGCATTGAACAAGAACCTCGGTGCAGATACTGAGGGCACAGTTAGCTTTGTAACAAGTCGCAACCAGTGGCGTTGCCATTCGCGTTGTTTGGATCGTGTGGTGTGGATATGTGTTTGTTTGATTTTTGCAATCACGAGTTTTCCTCAGATTGAATTTGTTTCTCGTTAAAGTAAGATTTTTTTTAAGCCCATTCGTTTGTATTCAGCGTTAATTTATTGTAATTTTACTAAATAACTTCGAGAATGTTTTGAAATCTCAAAATACTAGTTAGATTTTTAGTTATTGTTTTCTAATGCCGGAGGTTATGAAGTGGACAAAATGACACACACCGTGTTCGGGTCAAATAGCATACGATTTTGTGACTGATTTTATAATTAGTATGTCATTTTGTGCCTCTCCCCTATCCTTCTGCTTTTCCCTTAATTACGTACATCTTGGGAGGAAAAAATATATATAATAATTCTTATAATTCTGTGGCTTGGTTCTAACAGGGCCAATGTCAATTTTTTCAAATTTTGTGTTATTTATACCAAAGGAGTGGTAAGTCTTTTCTTACTTAATAATAGAATTATATTTTTAAGTTACCCTTGCGGGTAACCTTTCAAAAAAAGTGGGTGGTGTATTGTGTTTTATTTAAACTTAGAACCTTGATATTGCATTAGCAATATCAATGTTGTAGGCTAACTAATGTAGAAATGATATTCCAATTTATCATCTGAACGTTTTATAGAGTTAACAGGTATAACAACATATTTATGAAAAAGTATAATTTTTAAATATTTTCATTTTGAAGTGAATAGATTAAAAAAATTAATACAATAAAATAAGGCCTTCTGTAACCTCCCTTGTGTCATTAGATTATTCATATAAAAAAAGCCATTAGCACTTATCCCAAATAATTAAGTGATTTCATTTCTATTTCTGTAAAGTTCGTTTTGTATTGGGTGGCTTTAGTACTGCGCTTGTGCGGGCTCAGTCTCAAAGAGCCCAGATGTAATGGGAAGGTGATGGATGAGAGAGTCGGTGGGGTGGCAAGTTGAATGTCTTCTGTCAGTCTTTAGAATAAATGTTTTACTCGAGCCTTTGTGTGTCATTCCGCTTCCCCAAAACATTAAAAGGTTATGAGCCCAGTATGTGTTTGGGATATAGGATCAGTGAAGAGATGGATTTGTCTGACCGAGAAGCGAGCCAGAATAGCTCATGTGGAACAATCTCATAATCCTTATCACGCATAATTGCCTTTAGCACACCTTTCACGTCCAAACCATTATTCAAATTAAAACAACTTTTTTCGGCTATAATGACATAAAATAAGATGAGACACTGAAATAAAATAAACATAAATAGAATATGCAAGAAATATAAAAGTAAAAACTGATGCAATGATTAAAGGTCGCAATTATCTGGCATATAAAAATCTAACTTCAGTAGTGGTTTAAATAAAGCGCAAGTTCAATTCAATAAAGTCAAGACTGTCGTATAGAGTCGGTCGAAAGAAGAGGGAAATAAAAGTTTATCCTCATGAAATTAAATAGAAAAAATACAAATTTGCATTTTAAAACGTCAAATTATATCAAATTATACTTAACAATTATTTCCAGGAAAGTCGCGATATCTTGATAAATTTCATCGCCTTTATCACAGATAACTGAATTTTGCACAGCTTTTACCTCCAAAGGATTATTCAAATTAATAATATGTTTGTCGACTATAATAATAGAAAATAAGATAGCACTCTGAAATAAAATACAAGTTTCCAAGAAGTAGAAAATAAAAAGATTGATGCAATGATTAAAGGTTGCGATTATCTGGCAAATAGAAAAACAGCTAATAGTAATATATGGTTTGTTAGTTTGGAGTAGGTGAAAATTCAATTTATTTGCTTGTTTAAATTACCAATGAATTAAAAAATTTACATTGCATAATTAAAAATAAGGTTTAAAAAACTACTTGAATTTACATATTCCTCAGATATACAACCCTTTAACCTAACCATTTATTGTAAGCATTTCCGGCCAAGACTGTGGTAGGGCTGGGTCGTGAAAAGAGGGAAATTGATTAAGATTGGTCTAGAAACTTAAATAGTAGTGTGGACGCTAGACGAGACTAGTCCCGCTGCTCCTAGGCCGTTGCTGAGACCGCTGCTTAGTCATCATTGGGGCCATGAGAACCACCCCTAGCGCTTAACTGGAAACTATACTTGATTTAAATCCTCTTGACATTCGAATTGAAGCAGAGGCATTGAAAACAGCCTACAGGCTAGTGAAAATAGGTGGGGTTAAGAAAACCACAAATGATTTCGGACACACAAGTGTCTTTGACACGATTGAGGGAATTGCAGAGTTAAAAAAGCATTCAGACCTAATGCTCAACATATATAACTTTGACAAAAGATTCCGCGTTAACACACAGGCGATTTGCAAAAGCAAGAATGACTGCTTTAACCCAACCAATGTTCTAAATGTGTATACTGATTCTATATTTCCAAGCGGAAATATAGGCAATACTTGCAGCTGCCTTCTTAACCAAGGACCACAAGAATAAGATAATTAATTTTCTTACTGACAGCCAGGCAGCATCTAATGAATTACAAAATGCAGTAACAAAATTCAGACTAGTAGAGGAATGCTGTATGAGACTTGATGAATTAGATGTACATAACAGAGTTAACATATCCCTATCCTTCTGCTTTTCCTTTAATTACGTACATCTTGGGAGGAAAAAATATATATATTAGTTCTTATAATTCTGTGGCTTGGTTCTAACAGGGCCAATGTCAATTTTTTCAAATTTTGTGTTATTTATACCAAAGGAGTGGTAAGTCTTTTCTTACTTAATAATAGAATTATATTTTTAAGTTACACAATGGTAACTTAATTTAAAAAATGTTGCTTTTTTAATTTTAACTTCCTTACTCCATAATAGAATTATATAATTTAGTTACCCTTGCGGGTAACTTTTTAAAAATTGTAATGTATTGTGTTATTTTTTAAACTTACAACCTTGATATTGCATTAGCAATATCAATGTTGTAGGCTAACTAAAGTAGAAATGATATTCCAATTTATCATGTGAAAGTTTTATAGAGTTAACGGGTATAACAACATATTTATGAAAAAGTATAATTTTTAAATATTTTCATTTTGAAGAGAATAGATTAAAAACATTAATACAATAAATAAGGCCTTCTGTAACCTCCCTTGTGTCATTAGATTATTCATATAAAAAAAGCCATTAGCACTTATCCCAAATAATTAAGTGATTTCATTTCTATTTCTGTAAAGTTCGTTTTGTATTGGGTGGCCTTAGTACTGCGCTTGTGCGGGCTCAGTCTCAAAGAGCCCAGATGTAGTGGGAAGGTGATGGATGAGAGAGTCGGTGGGGTGGCAAGTTGAATGTCGGGCCGGTCTTCTGTCAGTCTTTAGAATAAATGTTTTACTGGAGCCTTTGTGTGTCATTCCGCTTCCCCAAAACATTAAAAGGTTATGAGCCCAGTATGTGTTTGGGATATAGGATCAGTGAAGAGATGGATTTGTCTGACCGAGAAGCGAGCCAGAATAGCTCATGTGGAACAATCTCATAATCCTTATCACGCATAATTGCCTTTAGCACAGCTTTCACGTCCAAACCATTATTCAAATTAAAACAACTTTTTTCGGCTATAATGACATAAAATAAGATGAGACACTGAAATAAAATAAACATATGCAAGAAATATAAAAGTAAAAACTGATACAATGATTAAAGGTCGCAATTATCTGGCATATAAAAATCTAACTTCAGTAGTGGTTTAAATAAAGCACAAGTTCAATTCAATAAAGTCAAGACTGTCGTATAGAGTCGGTCGAAAGAAGAGGGAAATAAAAGTTTATCCTCATGAAACTAAATAGAAAAAATACAAATTTGCATTTTAAAACGTCAAATTATACTTAACAATTATTTCCAGGAAAGTCGCGATATCTTGATAAATTTCATCGCCTTTATCACAGATAACTGAATTTTGCACAGCTTTTACCTCCAAAGGATTATTCAAATTAATAATATGTTTGTCGACTATAATAATAGAAAATAAGATAGCACACTGAAATAAAATACAAGTTTCCAAGAAGTAGAAAATAAAAAGATTGATGCAATGATTAAAGGTTGCGATTATCTGGCAAATAGAAAAAAAGCTAATAGTAATATATGGTTTGTAATAGTTTGGAGTAGGTGAAAATTCAATTTATTTGCTTGTTTAAATTACCAATGAATTAAAAAATTTACATTGCATAATTAAAAATAAGGTTTAAAAAACTACTTGAATTTACATATTCCTCAGATATACAACACTTTAACCTAACCATTTATTGTAAGCATTTCCAGCCAAGACTGTGGTAGGGCTGGGTCGTGAAAAGAGGGGAATTGATTAAGATTGGTCTAGAAAATAGTAGTGTGGACGCTAGACGAGACTAGTATCGCTGCTCCTAGGCCGTTGCTGAGACCGCTGCTTAGTCCGTTGCTGAGTCGGACTAAGGCTTGCCTCGTCTATTGCCTACCAAATGTCTACGTAGATGATATGGACATTATAGAAAACAAATAATGTGGACGTAGCTTTAGACCAGCGATTTTGGTCTCAGCAACGGGGATTAGTCTCAGCAGTGGCTCCGCAACCGCCTAGCTAGACCAGCTAGACCACGTCTCTGAGACCAGGTCTGAGCAATGGTCTAGTAGTGTGGACATAGCTTAAGGAGTCCTCGATGTGGTGAAGATGGAAGAAATTCCTGAGGGGGAGAAGTAAGCTAATACACGTGATGCCAAGGCCCGGTCTGTAATCATAGCGTTAACGTATATTAACGTGTGTCACAGATAAGCACATTGAATATATCAAGAATCCAAAGACATTATGTCAAATGATAAAACCTCAACCAAATGTGTTTGAACGGAAGAGTGCTTTTAGGTATAATGAATAGCGGATACGTGACAGTCATAGATAGATTCTGTGGGATTTATAAATTGGGTACCCTTGATAGGCGAAAAACGATGTAGTTTAATAATCTCGGACATATCACCTGTCATCACAACCATTGGTATAGTATACAGTGTACTGAACCCAAAAGACTTTATGGGTTGTAGTGATACGGGTTTCTATATGTATAAATTATAATAATAATAACAAAAGATCCTGCACCACTTAAACCCATGAAAGGTCTGGGGCTCAGTAAGTGGTAGATACTGTATTATTTCTTTGCCAACGGTTGTGCACTGAGGTGATTTGTTGTAAATCACGCTCAACCGCCAGATGAATATTAGAAGTAAAATATTTAATTACATAAATCTTTAAATCTTTAATTACATAAGTTCTTAATGAAACAACAATAATTAGGGCCAATATTTATTATATACATATATATTCCCTTGAATTCCCTAGTTTTTCGGTGCTGATCAATACCAATTTTCAGTTTGAATATTAGATTTGTCATTTTCTTCCTTCTATTACAATCATTGGAAAATATCTGGACGAGAGAAACTAAATATATCCGCCTTTAATAAGAAAAAAATTATATACTATTTGCTTAAAAGATGTAGGTAGTTGGACATCAGTGATAATTGCAAGTACATCAGCCGTACACAACCCACGTCCACTCCCAGCAGCCCAATCTAGAGACACAGCTTCTGCAATACCCACGACACCCACATCATCTAAATTGATACTACAAGATATGAATATCAATCTTTCAGACAGGGTGCTGTCTCCAGTGCCGAAAGGAATATATGTGGCTTGACAAGGTAAAAGAAAACCACAAAAGGAACCAACTGTATTGTTGTTAACTTCAACGCCAAAATCCGCCCCTCCACCTGTTCCAAATAAAAACAAGTTGGTAGTGATGGTCCATGTTTCTGAACCATATAATGCCACACTTTTTAAAAAGGAGTGGTATAGTCTTTTCTTTGTAGATAATTTAACTTCCTTACTCCATAATAGAATTATATAAGATTAAATTAGAAAAAATTGGTAGTGAATATACATATAGATACTTATAATGCAATATTAACGTAGTAAGTTAACTAAATAATAAATTATATTTAACTAATCTTAAATTATATTTAACTTTAGATGAAATAATCATTATTCGAATTAAAAAAGCCATTAACACTTTTCCCAAATAATAAAGTGATTTCAATTCTATTTATGTGAAATTCGTTTTGTATTGGGTGCCCTTAGTACTGCGCTTGTGCGGGCTCAGTCGCAAAGAGCGCAGATGTAGCGGGAAGGTGATGAGAGAGTTGGTCGCAAGTTGACTGTCGGGTCGGTCTTCCGTCAGTCTTTAGAATAAATGTTTTACTGGAGCCTATCCGTGACTGCCACGTATCCGCTATTCATTATACTTAAAGCACTCTTCCGTTCAAATACGTTCTGTTGAGGTTTTATCATTTGACATGATGTCTTCGCATTCTTGATATATTCAATGTGCTTATCTGTGACACACGCTATGATTACAGACCGGGCCTTGGCATTAGGTGTATTAGCTTACTTATCACCCTCCGGGATTTTTTCCATCTTCACCACATCGAGGACTCCTTACTCCTCTAGAAAACTCCAGTCTAAATTTCCATGTGGAAAAATTTGATCCACTTAAACCCATGAAACGTCTGGGGTTCAGTAATTGGCAGAGACTGTATCATTTCTTTGTCATCGGTTATGCAGGGAGGTGATTTGTCGTAAATCACGCTCAACCGCCAGATGAAAATTAGAAGTAAAATACAGACTTAATTGAAGTACAAATTAGTCACTGTAGAATTTTCTTTTTCTTGACCTTCAGGATGTTCTTTCACCTTCAGAGTCCCTTTTTAGGTTCCAACAGTAATCTGCCATCATGGTGGTATTCTACTTCCCTTGGTATCGTTGCTCGATCAATTTTATATCCTGGTGGAACCTTCTTGTTCTTCACTGTAATCCTCTAAATTTTGGGAGAAATAGTCAATGTGAGAATGAAGAAAATGTACCATTACGCTCAAGAGGCACCCGAGGTTCTGGAAAGTTTTCAGAAAGTGTTCCACCAAAATTCCACGTAATTGGGGTCCTAGTTATTGCCTAGAAATCCTTCCACCACAGCCTTGAGGCTTAGCCAGGCTTCCTTTTCCAAAGAATTCATGGTGTTCTCGACGGATTGATGACGTGGGAGCGGGGACTGAAGCTTCAGTGGTTTAATATAGGGCTAAACTGGTTCCATTAGCAGGCAGCCATTCCTGCTACTGGATTCAGTGAAGCGAACCATCCACTATAAAAAATGGGTAACGAAACCACAGGCAGAACCTCATGGGTGGTTTGGAATCTAGCCTATCTCCTAGGTAAGTATTTTCTTCTTATTTTACATCCTCCAAGTTCCATTCTGCTTCGAGTTGTTCTACCCCAGGATATGCATTTTTCTCTGCAACCCCAATCGATACACTTGCAGTTCTTCTCTTACATATTTATTTTTTATATTCATGAATATGATAAAGAGCAGAGGGCTCAGAGCCCAGCAGGATCTACTTTGCCCATTGAGAAGTATCCTGTCACTTTTAAAATTATCTTACTTAAATAAGCTATTTTATACTTGTTTTTAATTTTTAATTTATAAATAAATATATTTTTTATAATTTTAATTAGCATATTTATAATTTAATATTATTCAAGATTCGAACCATTCATTCTTAATTATTCGTCCGAATATGTATGTGTTATTTCCCAATTTCATTTTATTTTCATCCTTCATCACTTTATTTATAACCTTCTTCATCTTCCTCCTTGTGCCTTTCAGCGTGAGGGTGCCTCCGCCACGCATCCCGGTTCCTGGCCAGGGCCTTAATGGCATTCAGGCCTTGTCCTCTTTCTTGTCCCAGCTTGGAGCTACTCTTCTGGTTCGGCCAGCCACTCTCCTCAGGTATCTCATTTCTGCGGCTGTTAATTGCTCCAGTGCTTGTCCAACCAACAATTCTGATGTGACTTTTGAAAACTTCTTTCCTAAATACTGAAAACAAGGATTCAGGCCAGGATTCGAACCGTCTCTAACCAACTGAACTAACCTGGCTTAGTCGTAACACGGCCAGACAAATCCATTTTCTTCACCGATCCTATATCCCCGTGTTCTCACAATTTTGCAGTTTTTGAAGTTAAAGACGTTAAAAAGAATATTTTCTGACCTCCACCCAGACCATTTCCATAATACTTAAATAAAATCAACTATTATTATTAAACTCATTTTTAAAGATAGTTTATTCTGTATATAAAAATTACACCCAAAGGAAGAAAGAAACTCTTATCTCTTTGAGTTTCTTTCGACCAAAATTAATTTTTAAAACATTACAGAGGACTATAATATACAGTATAATATATAATATAAATATAGTGACAGTATATATATAGACACACACACACATACACTAAGCCTTCCTTGACTTATCTCGGGGTGAGAATCGATGACCGGCTCCGGTTCAAGGTCCATATTCAGCGGGTTAGTGATAAAGCAGCTCGAGTGACCACCGCACTGTCACGTTTAATGCCCAACGTAGGCGGACCCAGGAACAACCGCAAGCTGCTGATATCCAGTGTGGTCCCATCCATCCTGCTCTACGCAGCTGCGATATGGAAGGATGCGCTGGACACTGCGGCTTATAGAAGACCGATGGTGTCGGTTTATCGACGGTGTGCCTTAAGAGTGATCAGTGCGTTTCGTACAGTATCATACGAAGCGGCCTGCGTGGTTGCCAGGATGCCACCAATTGAGCTGATCGCTGAAGAAAGGAGGCGCTCTTATAACAGTGCTGACCTCATTCCCAGAGACGAATTAAGAAAGCAGACAGTTAGGGAGTGGCAACGTCGTTGGGATATGGCATTCAGTGGAAGGTGGACGCACAGGTTGGTGCCCTACATTGAGGCTTGGGTTAATAGAAACCACGGGGAGGTCGACTACTACATCACTCAGTTTCTCACAGGGCATGGTTGCTTTCGAGCCTACAAGCGTAGGTTTAAGCTCGATGATACAGGTGTATGTACATTCTGCCCAGGAGCGGAAGAGAGCGCAGAGCACATATTCTTCTTCTGTCCCCGCTTTCAAGATGAGAGGATGGAGTTCCGACGCGTCTGCGGCTCAGATCCCACTGCAGATAATGTTGTCGACCTTATGCTGATCAATGAGGATTATTGAATGGCAGGCCAAAGGTTAGCAGCACAGGTGCTACAAAAGCTAAGAAAGGCGAGCCAGGAATAAGCCGAAATCAATGGGGCGGCACTCAGCCACCCCCCCCCCCATGATGTAATGCCTAACGGCGGTCCCGTGGAGGGTGAGAAACAGGTGTAGGGAGGTTGGTTTTAGTGGGTAAAAATTCCACACACGGATAGGTACGGGCCAATAGCGTCTTTCGAAGATTTCCACCTACCCTCGTATAAAAAAACAAACAAAAAAAACACACACACACTTATTTTTTAAATAATTATAGTTTTTTGTTTCTTTACGTTCTTAAATAATTTTGTTGTTGTTTTGTTTTCCATAAAATTTGTATATGTGTAAATATTAATAGTTTTCTTTCTTTATTGTTATGGTATTTATATTTTTTCTTTCATTTAATTCGTTATTGCGAGGTAACTCCTAATTTATATTCATTATTTTTTTTTATTTTCATGTACTAATTAAATTGTAATTGTATTCTACTCTAAGACATTATAGTTTAAATTTTATGTTCCGTATCAATATTCTAAAGAAACGTCCCAGACTAAATATGGATTTTGATCAGTTTTATTATTATATATGGTCTTAAGTATACATATATTTTTTTAAATTTTCTAATTATTATTTTTTAGAAATCCTCCTAAATTCATTTGATAATTCATTAAAAACCATTTTTTATAATTACAATACTTAATTAGTCGAAAGAAATGCAAAAATGCTGAAAAGTAATTGTGTGCAGCTAATTCATACTAATCCAAACACGAGGGGCGAAAGTTCCGGTAGCGAAATGTAGACGGTGCTGGTTATCACCTACGGCACTCCCTCCCCTGTGACGTCAAATTGACGTCACAAAACTGGAAGTTATCAAAGGGAGACCTTTTGTAAACTACTACCACATGGGGTAATAAATAAATTCAATGTGATTCTTTGCTTTTATATTATTTTCTTCTATGTTCTGAGTCTACTAATATATAAATATTGGTTAAATCTTTGACTGGACAGATTTTTCTTACTGTCAACATAGTCATATAAGCTCTAATAGCATGAGGACTTGAATTTAACTTCTACCTAAGCATTAAAAAAAAAATCACTTTAATTATTTAGATATCTGTTGCATTTTTACTTATCAGAATTTAAGAGTGTGGTAATCACTATTTACAAGATAAAAACAATATTTATCTCATTACGTCTGTATTGGCTGGCATTTAGTCATTTCCTAACAATCGGAAAAACAGCTCTGCTCCTGATTATTCAAAAATCTTTCTATAGCTACCTTGATGAATCTGTTACTTTCGTTTTCTCTTGAAAGAAATTATTCTGCCCTCAGGAACTGTGTTGATTCTTCTAATAGCATGGTGAGATTAATTTTTTTTATAAAACGATTATAGTTGAGTCCTTTCTGACCATGCTATTTAGGTAAATCTGATATTCATTTTTTCTTGGAATCTCTGCTGCTTCCAGTTCTTTACAACCTTTTATTGAATAAATATTTACTTGTTTAAATATAATTTAATAATAATGTGAAAATACTTTCTGTTCCTTAACTGTTCTAATTCAGATAGTTTTGACAGATGTTGCTTAAGAAATTTTAAAAAAAGTCGAGCATAAAAATTAGTTCCATAAAGTGATTTTAAATTTATAAACAACAACAAACAATTAAAGCTCATTTCAACCTCCCCCACAATTAAATTTTAAAAAATGTTTTAACAATATCACAGTATCAATGTAAAAAAATTTTCTCTGCTCCCACAGCTCATTCAAGTCAAGACCTTTAGTATCAACCACCGCTGAACTCAGTTCATTCCTGCTGCACTTAATTCCTAATTTCCAAGATTGTCTACGGATCCTCCTCTACTTCATTGACTACGAATCCGCCTCTACTTCATAGACCTAACACAATTCAGATCTACCGATTCTCCTCTTGGTCTACTGTTTCTCTTCTAGAAGTGTATACTTGGCCTCATCGTCTTTCATTGCTGCTGCACTTAGATTCTTATTCCCAAGATTGACTACAGGTCCTCCTCTACTCCATAGACCCACCACAGTTTAGGTCTGCCTTGAAAGTTTTCTTTTCAGTTAGAAATGAATACTTCTTTGTTGAATAAATACTTAAGATTGGAGCTGATAAGCCTAGTATCAATTTGAATGTCTACTATTTTAGGAAGATATTTAATGGAAAACAGGAAAGTGAACAATTCTTATATATTCATATGAATATTCAAAGCCTTCTTCACATATTCAAGTTCCATCAATATGTTAATCATCTGAGGGATAATTATAATGTAATAATAATGTTGAAGTATGAGGTATTTAATTAATATTAACTTATTTTGATAATGTATAAAAACTATTAGATTATCGATAGAGTTGTTTCACCATCTGTGGTAGATATATGTTTCTCTTCCAGAAGAAAGCCATCCAGTCTTTATGAATAATAATAACAATATTATTATTATTTTGCAATGATTAGTATTTCATAATTTATTAAGCATTACTACTAACTACTGATACTTTTAAAAGTTCTAATGATCCACCTTATGAATTTTAAAAGAGCATTTGTTCTTGCATAGGCTTAGGAGCATTTTACAAATCTAATATTGGTTATTAAATGAGAGGCAATTGCTTTTGAAGCATTAGGTGAGCCACTTAGTAACACTGGTTTGCAGCAATTGATCTTACATTCACTTATTCACTAAATGTTATTGTCTGAGTTTACCTGAGAGCCTAAATAAACTTTGAACACTCAGTGGCGTTGTCACCAATTATCTGGTTGTCCTGCTGATTAAGGAATAAATTATTTACCTGCCACAGCCAGTCTCAAAAGTTAGTTAGGTTTTATATTGTAATATAGATGTATTGTTTTGATTTGTTACTGTTCTATGTGTGGTAAGCTGATTACTTGCCACTGGTTCTAAATATACCTAAACCTATAATGTCTACATGTATATAATATCTAGAATGTCTTTAAATTGCTTATAAGATGTAAACTTTTTGGCCGAGATTAGACAAATTAAATGACTGTAGTAGCACAATATAAAACCTACAATATTGAGATTATCTAAAATATGTTTTTAAAATAAGTCTTTATTGTATAAACCTACTTTACTCATTTAACATGTACTAGTCATGTTAAATCAAACATTTTTTTACTATTTTTAAAAATAAGATTAAATAGAATAAAAAAATAATTATTACTTATAACCATAACAACTTAACATCCATAATTATTAATTTTAATTGTTATTGAACTACCGATTTAAGAATCACAGTTTATTGCTATTGTTTAGAAAACAAATACATGCAATGCCTACATGGCACTAGTTGTTAACAATACCTCCACTGGGACAAAATACACTTTTTTTTATCATGTCAATAATATGAAAAATGTTCTTATATAAATAGTAGATTTTTGGAATTTAATGGTCCTAATCCTTACAATAAATCCTCTAATAGAAATGATGAATCAAAATATTAGTGGGAAATAAAAATTTATTAATCTATTTAATTTGCTAATGCTACTTACTATTAAATAAATAACTGTTGTATTTTCCATACTACATGTTTAAATTTGGAAAGATTTAAAACCATTCTAGAAAAGCATAAAAGAAGCCATATAGTATAGAATAGAATAGAAAAATAATTTTATTCTGGGACCAGGTCCCTTTAGAATAACAAATATGAACAAAATTAAATTAATATATATCTGGCCAAAGGCTATAAATATATACCAGTTAGTTGACCAAATTCATGTAAGTTCAACTAATATTATTCAAGAAGCATTTTATTTAAACTGCTCATTTATTTTCTGTTTTTTTTTATTCTTTATTAAAAAAGCCCTTTGCAACTGTCTGTATGTTATTTATTTATTTATATAATGTACTAAGTATAAAATAAATTTATACTATTTGATCTATTTAAAAATACACTGGTAAATGGCATAATTATAATAATGGCACTAAACTTTTTTATAACTAGTAGCTTTATAATCCAATCAATAGCTCTCTAATAAGTTGTTTTGTTCATGAATATTCACAAACCAGATGGTTATAAGTATATATACCTACTTACACAATTAAACAATTGAGTTTTATTAATTAAATAATGTAACATTTCTATGATTATTAATTAGTAACTGTTCATTATGCATTACGTAATCAAGAATGATATTCATATCACTCTACTCCTCTCGGAAGAACCATTAACATTACTTGAAAGGTTTTATTCAATACCCATCAACATTTGACAAGTATTTGTGTATCTAATGATCATTTATAATTTTAATCAATTATTACCGTTGATTTGGTTTTTAATTATTTCGGTGGAAGACAATTGCATTGTTTCACTCTGAAAACTTTGGTATGGCGTACTTTTCTCCTGCCACATGAAAGTGCTGGTGTCAGCCATGATCCTTTAGATGCTCTGAAATCATATATACACAGTTTTCAATATTGTCTAACAAAACTTTAAAATTTATTACAGAAAGATAAATTTTTTTAATATATTCTATTGTTTTTTTATAAAGATGTTATACTTTTACTTTTAATATTTAATACTCATTCCAAATATACAATTAAATTTATTATAATAGTATTGGATTTAATATATTGAATTTAAATATTATTGGACTGAAAGGTTGTTTAAAAAACATTGCTCAACCTAAACTTGGGAAATTATTTATTATATACAACATAGAAACTGGGTGAACCAGGATGTGCAGAACAGTGTCTGTCTGTTTGTTCATTTAATGTCACTTTGTGCTACTATGGCTAATTGGACGATGCTACATTGGAAGCTCTAAATTTTGCCTATCCAGATAACTAGGTTAGGATTTTTAACGAGTACCTGACATCGTACAGGCTTTTACCCCTTTTTACGTCCCTTTGGAAGGATGGCATAACTAAGGATTTTTTACTCCCTTAACAAATCCTAGGGTCACCTGCCAGGGTATGAACAAGTGATCTTGGTCTTAGTAGTTTGTTATTCTAACCATTAGACCACAGGTCGCCCCACAGAACAGTGTCTCATAAGGCAGCATGGGGTATATTTATCAAATCCCTCAAATCCTATTTTATCTCAAGTCCAAAAATTATTTTGGTACACAAAATGAGAAGGAAAGAATTTTAACATACAGTTGTGGTAATATTAAGGTATTTCATACATCATTAAAATGGCACATTTAATCCAGTCTAACTATATTATTCCATTCTGTCTTCCTTAGGTACTTAAAGTGAAGGATGAAAGGAAAAATAATTTTACAATAAATAATATATTTTTATAGTAATTTTAATGAAGCAATTTAGAAATTTAAATAATTTTTGAATATTTATGTTTAGTAATAAGGTCTAAAGAAATAAAATTATGAGCCTGATGATGTGCCAATCTTATGGCAATATTTTTGAATTTCTGTAGGGTTTTTTATTTCCTTGAGGAATTATGAAAACATAATACATAATCCTTAAACAAATTTTTGCCTATTTACTAAAATTAATAACTATGAATAATTTTTTAGGAGAACCATTCTTCTTACTCTGTAAATTCTATTTTTTTCCCTCTGGTTTAATTTATATACTGATGGCCTAATTATCATATATTGAAATCAATATATAAGTTTTATGTTTGAAATAATTTTTCTGATTTCATCAATCAAATTTTCTAAATAGTTTTTTCTGAACAATTTTTCTTGAAATGTTTAAATTGTCCATTTGTTAATTTTATTTTTTATTCTTTAGTGTTTAGTAAAAATAAATGAAATTGGGGGAACTAATTAGAAAAGCCTTCTGTTAATGGAATGTTTAGTTGATGTAAAATAATAAATACAATATTTTTACAGATTTTAAGAGTATAATTAAATTTAAAAAACTGTGCTACTCTAATCCTCCAATGGCCTTGGGTTTAATGGTGATTTGATGTGACACAGAGAGGTGATTTGATCAAGATCATTCTAAACTGTCAGATTTTTTCACAAGTTAAAGCTTTATAGAAGTTAACCAAGCCTCAGGAGGATCAGATGATCCCATGTGGTCGATCCACCTCTGTTAATATAATAAATAACTTATCTGCTATAGTAAGTTTTGAACCTAGGTACTTTTAGATCAGTAGCCGAGCACTATACACTCAGCTTCCTTCCTTCTAAGGAAAGCATAAAGTTTCTAAATAAATTTGTTTCAAGGAAAAATGATTAATAAATGTTTAAACACTGGGTTTTTTGGTGTTTTTTTTTTACTATTTAATCTGACTATTAATCACTATCACATCCATTTGGATTTATCTACAATTTTTTTTAAAATAATTATATTTTTCTCAAATATAATTATTAGTCTCTATTCCTGTTTAAGATAGGCATTGTTAGTACTAGTGAAGACTGGATAGCCTGTCTTTACGTTGTTATATTTCTCAGTTGTCATTGGCATTTTTTGAACACATGGAAGCTCTCAAGAGCTGTTATTGTTTTGATGACATCTTCAGGAGAATATCTATTTGACTTACCAAAGATTCGAGCTGGCAAATTGGTGTCAAAGTCTAAACTCTTAAAAAAATTTTGTTTATATAAATTTGATTTTGTAATTACAATACAAATGCTCATTTAAAGGTTACCCGACAATAATAATAAAGAATATAAATTATCACAAAAAATGATATAACACTTGTTATAATAATGGAAAAATACCCTATTTCACATAAGTATTTCAATTCCAGATGACCATCCCTATAATTTAAATGTTTTAAATTATTATTTTATTGCATTTGGTTGACTCTTAGTTTTTATTGTATTATTTTCAGCGTTAATCAATTTAAAAACAAATATGAACCTCATAAACCATGTTAATGTTACTGTAAAACAAGAACTCACATTACGTATGTGAAAAGTGAAGCAATTTTAAATACATGTCCGGGCATGATTCTGGCATAATGCTATTATGGAAAGGAAATATTTGAAATATATATGAGATCCTAAATCATAAAGAATATTCCTTACTGGCATGAAGGACAAGATTCAAATATCCCATTGGGCCGTGGTATGAAGAATGAGTTACATTGACCATAGCAGAGACGAGTCATTATGTTTCTTGGTACGCAGCCAGGTTCAGACAACTGTATCCTCACAACCTGGGAGCGACACCAAGATTTTCTGATAAAGCTTTTTTCAGAAACAACAAGACCATCTTCAGTTGAGCTGAGTATTTTTGACCACCTGTTACATAGTTATTATAAGTTTCATTACTGTATTATTTAAGATTTCTTTACTATAATTTTTTTTTTTTTTAATTAGATTCTTAACATATTTTTTCAATAATTTATATAAAATTTCTTTGTTTACTATAAAATTTAAAAAAAGAAAAAAGAAGTTATGAAAAAAATAATTTTAAAGTATACTACTTACACACAAGAGAAATAAATCAGAAATTGAATGTTTTCTTAATTGAAGTGATAAAATTACCAATAATATTTGATACATCTTCATTATTGTAATTTATATAAACTTTATTATAAAATACGTATAAACTAAAGTATAAAGCTTTATGATATACCAACTTGTAGGATTTTAGATCTGATGGTGACAGTTTACCAAAATTGGATCCTAGGGATTTGTTTAACTTGGAGTCTTCGGTGTCAATGGCATTCATGCTCTCTATTCTCCCTTCGATGCCGACAGCAAATAATAATATCCACAACCTTAATGTCATCTAAAAAATTAAGATTAATTGTTTTTGAAATACTATAAATTTGAGTTTTAATAATTTTATCAGACTGTAGGTTTATAAAAATCAATATATTTTACTGCAAAAGATTTTTATTTTTACACATCTTTTATCATATAATCCTACTTTTAAATGGTTATCAAAGTAAAATTTGTAAAGAGATTTAACTTGTAAAAATATGTCCATGGTTTATGTTTATGGCTGTTTTGATTGAAAAAAAATTCAATGCATTTTTTTAATGCATATAAACTTTCTTTTATTTTATTTTATAAAAAATATCAGAAAGTGCATAAACCTTATAACTTCAAATTGATGCATTTTAATTTGAAAGAAATTTAAATAAAGAAATATAGGGACGTTTCGTATGAAATGTTCATAAGGAAAGAGTATTTAGTTAAACATCTTATAACTTTTTCAATCCCAGAACTGAAAAATTCAGTGTTAGGTGGGTGTGGGTGGTCTTCATTACCTAGCTTGTTTAGTTTCTTCACTGCCTGCATGAAGGTCTGCTGTTAAAGTGTAGGAGGATAGATCCCTTCTTATTAACCAATGCAGATTCTTTTTAATAAGTTTATGTTATTATGTATCCCTGCAGTAATATGTAGATGTGCTGGTTTCAACTCTGGTTAGAAAAGAGAAATTAATTATTTATGAATTAATCTGTGTCACCAGCTGAAAATTTCTATAACCAATGACAAATGGTTCCTTCATTACAACATCCTTCACTGAATGCGGAGGTAATGTTTCTAAAATGTTGTGCTGCTGAGTCTCCAAGTTTAAACTCATAAAAAAAATATTTTTGATGGGACACTAAACAATGTTCATTCCATTGTAGTGATAGTAAATATTATCAAAAAAAACAAGATTAATGACAGCTCATTAAAATCTGTAAACATAAACAACAGAAGTCCACTAATCCACTTTGAATTATAGAAATAATAAAAAAGGACCACTTCAAATGAAATGATCCAATATAATTTATTATATCTCTCAACATTAGAGTTATTCAGAACAAATCGAATAAAAATGTATGTGCCGGACGCGTGAGAAACTCGAAACCTTGGGTTCTTAATTATTCCTGTGTACATAAAGAAATCAATTAAAATTAAAAAAAAATATTTTTTTTACTCTAAATTCTCACGAACCAATCCAGTTAATGACTATTTTATCGATAATTATAACTAATTTTTGTGTTTATTTATTATTATTTTCGGACATTGACACTCGACTACGAACTTCCAGCATCCGCCCTGGAAGGAAACACGAAGATCGCTTCTGGTTCGGGAAGAGAAAGATGGCTCGGATGATTTAGTCCGGAAGGCTTGGAAAAGTTATCGAGCTGTTTTTGGCAGGACACGTTGCAGAAAGCTCACCCTTCAGTCAGTAAACAAATGATTATTCAGAAGTTTCGTAGAACTTTAACAAAAAAAAAAAAGAAGAAGAAGAGATAAACGTACTTTTCAAATTACTTAAAGTTCTGAGATCTGACTTAATTGAGTAACTACAACGTTTATCTTAAAAATACATAGATAAAATAAGAAAAAACCTATACCACTACAACCCGTCATTGGGTCTGGGGTTCAGTAAATGGTAGAGACTGAACGGTTGTGCAGGAAGGTGATTTGTCCTAGATCAAAATAAACCGCCAGATTTTTCTCCCTTATTTTGGGTACCCACTTTATAGAGTCTGGGTGAGATCTCATAGGACCCATCTCCGGCTGCTAACAGAAAATAAAAGTCTATCGGGATTCGAACCCAAGAGCTTCGGCATGGCAACTCAGCGCTGTAGCACTGAGATACTCCGCTCCCTTGAATTCTTATACTTTGCAACGAATTCGCTTTTTATGTCTCATATATATATATTGTTGTTAGTAAAAGGCTATATTTTCAGTTTTTTCTTTACATCATGTTACATAAAATTATTTTGAAAAAAAATTAGAAAACATTTAAGGGAATGTTGCCTGTTAGCGCGTAGGGTTAATAACTTTAATATAATTTTTTCTAAAAAACAAAAAAAAAAAAGGACTTTCGAATATCTGAATGATAACTTCTTCAAATAGTGTCAAGAACGTAGTTTTAGCGAATGACATTGAAATATTTCCCGAAGGAAGACTCTTGTGTTGCAACGAGATATCTCTAGCTCAAGACCACTGGTGTTGGCCCTCCAGAAATTACATCGATTGAGAGCTGCCGATTGAGAGCCAAGTCATATTGATTCAATCCAATAGAGTAAAACTACGATACTTTATCGCAGGATCCGGGTATAATAATATAATTGGACCGCCCTACTTTGGTTATCTATTGACTTGGTTCGGAGGTCTGACAGCTGTCTTCAATTGTAAAAGATTGGAGTTTAATTGGTTCTGAATCCTTTTTTTTTTTAAATGTGAGTGTACATTTTTGTACTGTGGTAATTCTTTATTAGTTCCTGGCATCAATCATTATTCAAATAACATGATAAACTTGTGCTAAATCAAACAAATAGCACACTAAGCTTGTGCTAAAACAAAGTTTATTCTCATGTGTTAAACTGCTGTCAAATATCATGTGCTAAACCGGTGTCCATTAGCAAGTGATAAACTGTTGTCAAATAGTATAGTAAATTGGGATAAAATAGCATGCTACATCTTATGCTAAATAGTATATACTGAAATAATGTAAAATGGCGTTGTGCTAATCTTATGCTAAGTAGCATTTATAGGATAACATTTCTATTTGTCCCAAAAGTATAAAAATAGATATAACTTTGTCTTCAATTGAATATATATTTTCAGAAAATAATTTCAAACATGGTCATTACAACTTATCGCATAGTAATTTCATATCAATTGACTGTTTAAAATTCTTTAAGAATGTTTTAAAAATAATAAAGGTGGTGGGAGACATCCACGAATCGTAACGGATTGATGATTTTGGTAATTTTTTAGTTCACATATTCTAATAATACCAAACTATCCTTGACTCAGACTCTTTCTTTTCTTTAAAACTAAAAAAAAATGCTTCAATATATTCGTTTACTTCTTCATTGGTTCTTGCTATTACTTTGAATTGTCAACGTAAATATTCTATCGAAATTTGCTTCTCTTAACTGAGCTGTTTTTCACTTTTAATTTATATAGATTGCATTAGTTTAAATAAACAAAAGGGTCAGGATAACTCAGTTTCAGAGATCTTTGGCAAATCCTTCTGCGACAGATAGATTATTTAATCTATTAACAGCCATGGATACAGATCGATATTATGGGGTCTGCAGACCCTCCAGGAACTCAATAAACCTCTACAAATTGGGTAACCTTAATTGGGGAATAAACTGTCATGGAGTATGATCTTGTTAAAATAATCTCCCTGCATAACCGTTGATATAGAAATGTTATCCTTGGTTTTATTATTATTAAAGCCTATATTTTTGTTATTCAAGTCTGCTAGTGGTGAGCATTAGTTTGGATCGGTTCAAGAGCTTTCTAAGGTCGAATTTTAAATAAACTGAAACTGTAATCGGAACTGTTTTTCCCGAAGGAGAACTATCGGAGACTGGAAGGAGGCGTCTTTCTGGGAAAAGAGATGTAAACAAGTGTCCCTTGAAGTGAACTCGCTCTGCCTCCGGGGCAAGGAAAATGATTGATTCAACCTCATTCTTCAAGTCTATATTGTTTTTTATAAAAACAAAAGTCTTGTTCTATCAATGTTGAAAGCTTTTGGTAGAAATGGTAAACATATTGTGAAGAACTTATTAACTATCGCGTCCAGCAATATGATCTTATTTATCTGACCGCCAAGCTTTTTGTTTTTTTAAACTATTGTTTTTTTGTTTGTTTATTCAATTAACATCACTTTATGATGATATGGTTAGTTGGGCGATGCCATGGGAGTCATAAATATTAGTAGGCATCATTAGGATAGGGATCTTCAGCCATTACCTGACCCGCTGGCTCGAGTCCCCTCATTTTACATCCCTTGCGAAGGACGGCATAACCATGGATTTTTTATTCCTTTAAAAAATCGTAGGGTCACCTGCAGGCTTTTGTACCAGCGATATTGGCCATACTAGGTTGTTATGCTAACACAGGTGGCCCAAAATATTTTGTTGACAACTAAAAACTTCGGTTACCAATTGACATCAGTTGAAATTTTGGGCCATTGACTCCTACTTTAAGAAGTATTACTTTAAATGTTTTTAAATTAAATTATTGTAAAGTATATGTTTTATTTAAATCTATATGATCAATCCTAATTAATAGTTATAAATAGAACACGAAAAATTTGTTTTTTTCACAATCGATACTTTTACTTTGTATTGATGATAAGGAAATATTTTTATTTATATAATTTATTTACGAATCATATGAACATATTTAGAAAACAGATAATGTGGGGTCTTCACAGACATCCCTCAAATATACATTTGTTAATATTTATTACATCTTTGACATATTTATTATATTACATACTCGACAGATATGTTTATGATATTACATATTGCTCGTTTCATTTCACCTTATCATCCTAGATAGTAGAAGGTAGATGGTATTAACCTTGAGTTGCAAATGTCAGCCTTCATGACCTACGGTCATACCGGGAGTTAATGCCGTCCGAGTTATAAAAATAAAAAATTCATTCCCAACTTTTCTACGACTACTAGTTCGAATTTTATTTTTTGTACATTTGGCTTCAAAGTCACAGATCAATCAGAAGAAGAAACACACGACTTTCTTTGACGGTAGTAATTCTTCATTTTATTCTTGATTCTATTTTCTAAAACTGACTGACAAACAAAAAATCTCATCCGACCAATAAAAATAAAAATTCAGAGATGGTAATAAGGATTTTTCCGTTTAATTCTGGATCGAAAATGTTTAAACGGAAAAAATAAAATTAAACTTATTTGTTTTTCAAACGTTTAGTGTCGTAGTAGATCATAGGAATTTTAACTGTCCACGGCCCGACCGGGGGCCTTGAGATTATTTAAAGGGAGTAAAAATCCTTTGTTATACCGTACTTCGGAGAGTTTGTAAAACGGAGAATCCAAAATTCTGCGCTGTCAGATTAAAAATTCTTAAAAATCCTAATTATACCTGGATTTGCAAAATTTAGGACCCACACTTCCAATTACCCAAAGTAGCCAGAAGTGAAGTTAAATAAATAAAATAAAGCTAATTTAATTATTTGGAAATAAAGTGCTTCTAGTTTTGTTGATGGCACTTTGATTTTTGTTTCGTGAAACAATAAGTTTTTATATAATTTAATTCTATTAATTATAAATATTATTATGTTTTTATCCTTTTAATTAAAAAAAAAATGTATATAATTCTGGTGGGGTTTCAGACTGTATTTATTTGACAGTTTAAACCACACCTGAGATATATTGGTAAATATAAGGCTGTTGAAAAGAAATCGGCCATCTCTAGTCTAGGTCTCATGTTTTTAAGTCCAATAAAATTACATTTTAGAATAAATGAATTTTAAAATGATTGTAATCATTATGAATTCCATTCTAGTAATAAATTATGATTTATATTGTGCTCATAATTAAAATAAATCATTTAAATCTTAAAACGTTTCCAATTTCTGTCGAAAATCAGACTTCGGGATACGTTTTTTTTTAATCATGAAGAAAAAAAGCAATGATCAAATCGCAGTTAAAAGTACTAGCTCAATCAATCTGAAATGTCTGGATTTTGATCGATTTGTTTTTTTAGAAGATTTTTAATTCTGAATATACTCAGAAAAACAGAGTCGATGACTGACTTGCGCTTGCAATAATTGAACACATTTCTAGTAGGTATAGAGGATGAGATAAGTAGTTCGTGTTTTGAAGAAGAATAATTGAAATTCAGAGCAGTCTGTACCTTTTTAGCATGCTAAGTACTTAGATTGCGAGATACTCGTATACTGATACTTCTGAGTTTGAAGTTTCAGAAAAGTAATAGTTATACAACACAATCATTATTATTATTATTTTTACAACACAGTTTTATTAGTTTTGCTCAGTAAATCATATTAAAATAATTTAAAATTTCGAAACGAATAACGATAGTTTATATCTGTGGATTCCTGATAGCGTACAAATTAATATAATTAGGTGCTTCATTAGGGCCCAGGATAGCTCAAATGGTAGTGTCCCAGACTAGTGATCTGGAAGAGCCGAATTCGAGTCCCGGTCCTGGAGATATCTTTTCTTTTCAAATAAAAATATTTAAAATAATAATAGTCTTCAAAAGTTTAGAGACGATTTATGTATCATCATTATTGAGTTGTTTTGATTGTTTTTAAAATAATTTAAGGTGTATAACCAACGCATGTATAAATGTAGGAACTTAGCTCTGTTTTCTGATCGATGGATATACAATGAGGTGATTTGGTCATCAACCAACCTAATAAGGACACGCTCAACCTATTAACGGTTTTTTTTAAAATATATTTTAAAGTGTATTATATATATATTATAAGCTAGATATACCACTTTATTTAAACCCACAGAAGGATTCTACTACCCCAGAACCAAAATTTCAAAAAAATATAGAAATATTCTGCCCACTACCGTGCTCGAATCCGAGCCTAGAGGTCAAGATTCTGACACATCCTTGAGTCACCCTTCTCTTTCTGTATACGACAAAAATATTAATTAATTTAGACAATTAAATGAATAAGTTTAAAAAATGTCGCCTGTATTTTACTTACGTCTGTTTATAAACATGAAAAATATTTCTGCTCTACAAACAAAGATATTTATGTTGATAACATATAAATAAAATAGTACGGGTTATATAACAAAAATCATTTTTAAAAATACAAAATTTTCCGAATTTACTATTATAGTTATATTTTCAATTTTTTTTTATTATTATAAATTTAATTTAAAATATGATACCTAAGATATTTGAAGTACTTGTATGTTCGACGTTGAATTATAATTATGTTTCCTTATATTTTATATTGTTATTGAATTATTTTGATTTTGTTTTAATATAAAAATATATATTATTTAATCGAGAAATTGTAATGACTAGCTTACCTTGCCGGGATGGTCGCTGATAAACGACTAGTAGTGCGGGGATGGTATTCAGAGCCCCTAAGTGGCCATAGTTGGAACTTATTTCCACTTCAACTTAGTTTTTTGTCTTTATAAGATGAAAAAATGAACATTTTTTGTGTTTCTTTTCAGTTTTTTTTTTATATGCACTGGTATTATATTTGCATGCAGTTATAATTTCCGTTTCTAATTTTATTCTTCTAAATTAATAACAATTACTGCTTTTTATTTAATATTGTTTTATTTATTTTTATTTCCTTCGTATATGAGGGTGTTTTGCGCATAAGTGAAAATTACAATAAGTGAGACGTAAACATTTTATTTCGTCGTTAACTAGTTATTTATGAATATTATATGTTTACCAGAGTTATTTATTTTGATTTAATTATTAATTTTGTTAATAAATCGATGATTTATTCTTTTTTTAAATTAAGTTGTTTTGATTATTTTTAATAACTTAAGGTGGTTGTAATATTCTGCCGAACAGGTTCTTTAGTACATATGACATATGACATCAAATTTAGAACAAATAATTTAGACAATCAAATGTCATTTCCCTAAAGAAGATAATAATAACATGATTTTAACTAGTAACAATTAGCAAGCTCATGTAGTGTAACCTGTTTCAATACTAACACTAATCACAATTCTAATACATGCATACATAGCGAAGATCCATAGCAATGATATGACTAAATTTAGATAAACTGGCATCTAATTGCATGCTAAAAAAAAAAAAACAACCTGTACCACTACAACCCATGAAGGGTCTGGGGTTCAGTACATGGTAGAGACTGTACTGTTTCATGGACAACGGTTCTGCAAGGAGGTGACTTGTCCTAGGTCACGCTCGACCACCAGATTTTTCCCCCTTATTTTGGGTACCCTGTTTTTATAATATTTTATAGAGGCTGGGTGGGCCCCAGGAGGGTCCTAGATCCTATATGATCCATCTCCCGCTGCAAACAGACTAAATAAAAATCATGGCCTGCAGCGGGAATTGAACCAGGATTTCCGGCATGGCAGCTCAGTACTCTACCACTGAGCCACTCCTCTCCCGTAATTGCATGCTAAACTATTATCAAATGGCATGCTAAACTAGTGAGAAATAGAGTGATAAACAAGAGACAGATAGATGACTTGTTAAACTGAGATCAAATAGCATACTAAAGCGGTGTAAAATAGTATGCCTTAATTATGCTAAACTGATTTTAAGATGGTGAAAAATTGCTTGTCGAACTCAAATCAAACAACATGCTAAACTAGAAACAGAAAGCATTTTTGTTACCTAAGATATTTGAAGTACTTGTAAGTTGGAGGTTAAATTGCATGTATGTATTTTGAATTTGTTTTAATATAAAAAGGTATATAATTTAATCACAAAATTGAAATGGCTATTGCTTACTTTGCCGGGATGGTCCCTGATAAAAGACTAGTAGTGCGGGATGGTATCCATAGCCCCTTGGTGGTGATTGTTGATCCATAGTTATTACTAGTGGTGTGTCGGATATCCGTATCCGCGAATATCCGAGGAAAAATGAAGATCCGTATCCGTATCTGCGACTTTTTTAGGGGATCTTTTACTTTATTAATTTTCAATACATAGATGAAATTTTATATATGGGTATTTTATATTCACTGCAAAATTCTTAGGTAAGTGTTATGTTTAGGATTCCTATAAACATATACTTTTGTTCTGGTCAGCGTCTAAATAAATAAAAAAATTCAGTCCTCCATTCAAATGACAGATCAGCTGATCTTAGTTTGTATGGAAAAACGCAATTTTTTTTTCGATTTCGATGTTTGTCCAGAAGAAAATTTGCTGTTTATAGTGTTACTAACACGCAACTAAGTGGTTTTCAGTAAATTTAAAATAACCCTGAATAAAGGTTATTAGGTAGCAGTAAAAACTATTGACGTTTAATATTTGACTCAGGCAATCCTTTCTAGGTTTAAAGAAAAACTTCTTTGTTGAGAATTTCATAACTCACTACCAAACATAAACGTTATCATGCCACCCAGTGCAAGTCGAAAACTCGAAACATGTTCCTAACCTACTGTTCTGTCTGTCACACAAAGCATCAAGTGGCAACAACTATCAAGGTCACGCAAACGGACATCGATTGAGTAAAAAAGTTAAGATCCGTATCCGCGGGTCTTGACAATAAATATCCGTATCCGGATCCGTATCCGCGGATATACTTCTTTAAATATCCGGCACATCACTAGTTATTACCAATAAGGGTAGGGAAAATTCGGATAAAGAATGGGAGAGACATCCGAGAAATCACCTCCGTCAAATAAAGTTAAAATGGTTTGCACCCCTACAAACGGCCTTATGTCAAAAGAATGCTGCATAAAAAGCATCCTAAGAATCGGATACACATAGCTGACTCATCTCCATCTCTTTTAGAGCTATATGACTGCCTAAGTTTGTTAGAGTACAAAACTTACGGTAAAGCATCTATTGGAATGTCAAAAGTTCAAACTGACGTATTATAAAGCTAACAAGACACTTGAAGAAATTTAATGAAAGAAGTCGCTAATGTCTCCAGCACTCAAAGCGAAGTTAAGCAGCAAATAAAAAAATATTATTTTAAAATTTGTTATCTAATAGTTTTTCTTCCTCTAAGAGTTTCCTCAAATTTAGGTTTCCTTCAACCAAATATTGCCTTGAATTCGTGTTTCCATTTTGTTCTATCTTGCCTATCTTCTTTCAGACCATGGCCGTGCATACTCTCCTCAATTCCTTCTATTCATCTTTTTCGTGGTCTTCCTCGCCGTTTCCTTCCTTCACCACCCCATTGGAACATTAAATTGGGCAATCTTTCTTCCTACATTGTTCTGAGATGACCTCAACATTCTAATATTTTTTATCTATTTTTCGGAGGACGTTTTGTTGAGGGTGTATTCATTCTCTAGTTTCGACATTAGACCTTTTTAGTCTGGATACCCTGGCAATAGTCCATTTTAGTAGCAAGAAGTTTTTTCCTTAAGCAGTGCTTATCATCCATGTGTCTGCTCCATATAGCAATATGTTTTCAATTATGGACTTGTATATAAGCTTCTTGGTATTATTCGTCCCCATATAGCTTCAAAGGACCGAGTTAAGGATTCTAATAGTTCATATAGTTAAATATATTATTATTTAACAAGTTTTACATGATATCAATTCATATGAGATTATATTTATTGAAAATTCTAGGCTGATTTTTACCAATAGCTAATTATTTTTCATAAGTTATGGTACTTATTATTTTTTATACATTTTGCTCGATTATTGTTGTGAGTAATTTGTGATAATTTAGTTAAACTAGTACACACAGATTTTAAATTGATTCAGGTTCAATCATTGAGCTACCGATTTATAGTTATACATTAACAACACAGGTCTGTTTTTTTATTTAGTTAACTGACCTTTATGTAGCTATTTGGGGCGATTAAAAAAATTACATTGTTTTTTTTTCTATCACGTAAGGCTTGCCTTCAAAATAAAGTTGAAGTTTTTGGAAAAAGTACAAAAACGGAAAATTTTGGATTTGTTTTTACTACTTTAACATGAAGTAAAAGCAAAAAAACAACAGTGATACTTAGCCAAAAAGAGCATAAAATTGATGCACATGTGTTGTAAAGTTATTAAAAGTGTTTGTAAAAAAGTTTTCTTTTTCCATCAAAGCTACTTTTGGTACATTGACGGCTGTGTTCTTGTGAATTTTCCCTTTTTAACATCCAACAGTAGGCTGCCATCATGTTGACACTTCATCGACCTTGGTATCTGCGCTCCATTTCTTTTATATCTTGATGGAAACGTTCTCCTTGTTCCTCACTTACAGCCCCAAGAATTTCTGGAATGTAGTCCAGATGCGAATGAAGGAAATGAACTTTGACGCTCAAGTTGCAGCCCAACATTTTGTAGTTTTGTAACAATTCAGGAACCAAAGTTTTGTAGATTGGGTCTTTTTTGTTTCCAAGAAAGCCTGTTAGAACAAGTTTAAACGAACTCCAGGCATTTTTTTCTTCCATTTCCATATTAGTGACTAAACTTTCATCTTTTAAAAGTTTTCTGTTGTCAGGCCCAACAAAGACTCGCTCTTTCAGCTTAGCATCGGATATACCAGGAAACTATTTACAAAGATACTTAAAACACTCCCCTTCTTTGGGTAATGCTTTCACAAACTGTTTCATTAGCCCCAATTTGATATGAAGTGGTGGAAGTAAGATATTTTTAGGATCCACTAAACTTTGTCTTTCAACATTCTTAACTCCAGAAATAAGAGCCTTTCTGATTGGCCACGTCTGCTTAGTGTTGTTTCCTGTCACGTATATCCCATAGAACTGGCTTTGCACTGATCAAAAAGTGTAGTGTAGAATTAGGATCGAATGACGAAGCCCATAATAGGGAAACATTACTAAATAAAACCTCTATTTCACTTACATATACAGAATTAATGAAAGTTTTTCTAGATGTAGGATATTTTTAACCCATTGGCAATTGAGGCGTACATAATAAAAAGCCGATTACTCAAATGTTTCAAACCTCAATCCTAATTCTACACTACATTTTTGGTCAATAGGAAGCCTGTTCTAAACAAAACTCATACAGAAACTTTATTTTATAAGAAATTACAACTTAGTGAAAGTGAAGTATTTGAAAGATAAACATTCACAAACCTTATTTCTCAAGGTTTTAGTCCGGTTCTTTGATCCTGAATGCCTGAATTATTAATCTCTGTAGTTATTTACTTACAAATTAATATGCTATATTTTAATTTCACGAGCTGCAGATACTGTAGCTTTGTCTGCTGTTTCTACATTGAGCATACAACAACAAATTTTGCATATTGTTTCCTCTTCTCGTATTGATTTTTGTTATAATTAGCTTCTTTTGAAGGATATCATAATTTAATAAGTAATCCATATTATAATGATAGAAGAATACATACCTTGTGAAGTCCCATTATCGTAGCCCGGATACCCACAAACTTACTACACAGAGTGCAGAGAAATGGAATTTTCGTAAAAGCCCTCCTTAGTGGTGGGGGTCTCATTGTGGACTATGAATGCTTCCTAAGCGCCGCTTCTTCGTGCTCTGAATTTGATTCCATGGATCAGTTTGTTCCTGGACGGATTAAAGCTTGACCAGGTCAGGTAGTCCTGGGCAGCTTTGCATTCCTTACGGCATTAACGGGCATTGAGGAAGTAAATGATAATGAAGATTTACAATCTCATCAGTTATTTATTTAAACTTTATAAATTCATAAGTACCAGAGTAAATAATTAGGAACCGATGAAGAATGTAAATACACATAAGAGGAAAAAATGGCCCCAATGGAGGTTAAAAAAAAATCTCTTAAATAGGGAGAACTGTTTATTGGAAAGATGGAAAGACCTGTTGAAACGTCGGTTTTCCAGCAAAGAATTACCCCATATTTAAGAGGGTTTTTTTTACTTCTACTCTGAACATTTTCTTCCTCATTTATATAAGGTGAACTTATATTATTCAAGATAAATACACATAGATTTCGATTGACGAATGTAAAAGATATTGGATCAAAAATCAGAAAAATTCTAAAGTAGACAAATATGTTTTATAGGATGTAAATAGTTGGTGGTGCAGTCAAAAACACAGCAAATAAGTTGAAACTTATTATATTATATATGTGCCGACGTTTCGACCTACTGTGTAGGTCATCTTCAGGGCCAATAGGAGAGGCTGCTCGGTGCAGAAGGTAACTGACTGAATATGTTTTAAATCAGGGCGAAATCTTCTTCTCTGTACTATTAAAAAACAAAATAACTTCTGAGGTATGGTTTTATGGATAACGCATTTATCGTTCGACAACATTATAAAATATCTTTCGTCGCTGGTTCTAAATAATAAGGTATTTAGGTAAGGGAATACAATTCGTTTTTGTAACCTAGTTCAAGTCATATCTTGTTTGTTTTATGTGATATTTACTCTTGATAAAAAGAATATAGGTATGTCAACAAAACAAACAAAGTTCATCTAAGGTATAGCTCATTAAAAAAAAAAAAAATTTCTTGATACTTTATTTGCCCGAAAACCGCAGAACTGTATAGGCATATTCAGTCTAGGCATTTTTCGTAACTTGAATGTTTATGTCCCGGGTTCAAATGCGGCTATCGCAGATATTTTTTTAATCTGTTAACAGCCAGGAATGAACTCTGTGGGATCTCAAGAAAATCTTGGGCCTCACTCAGCCTCTATAAGGTGGGTACCCTTTATTGGGAGAAAAACCTGGTGGTTGAGTGTGATCTAGGAGAAATCACCTCACTGAGCAACCGTTGTGCAAGAAACAGTACCCCTTCATGCATTGTATTTGTACATGTTCTTTTTTTTTTTTATTATCCATGATATTTTATTCATTAATGCTACAGATCAAAGAAGATTAAAGTTTATAAACAAATAAGTAGTCTTTGTTTATTTTGTATTCTATTGAAGAGGCATATCAAATATAAGTATAGAAGGTGTTAGAAAGGAAAATTATGCATATGCTAAATGGAACTATTCTATGGAGGGAATGGCGTACGCAAGTTGGTAGAAATGGAATATACAACTTATTTTTACTTTTTTTTAACTTTAAAGAACAAGACCCTGTTTCTTTCACTTACAATATTGTATAATTTTTTATTACTATAACTATATATTGAAAATAATGCAATATCGATTAAAATGCACTTGAAATGTCTCAAATGGGAAAGGTCGTGACATTCTGCTGTTCCTCGCCACTAATATGTCAGCAACAAATGGCATTTATAATAATTATATTAATAACAATCTTCACTAAATAACAGTTTTGTATTAATAAAATTAACATTTTTGTTTAATCCGTTTTCTTGTAATCTACCTGGTTATTAAAACTTTAATTATTGTTGAATTGGCATATTAATGTTTTTTATATAATTTATTTGTTTTTACTTTATAGTTTGAGTGTCACTTGAAGTTTTATTCCTTGAATGTATGTATCGTTGAAGTATGTTTTTTTACTTATTTTCTTCATTTTTCAACATGGTCTTAGACCAAACTGCAAAAGTAAAACAAGATATGTCGTATTCGCTGCAGCCATCTGAAAGTGATTAAAATTAATACACATATGCATTAAAAGTAAAACTTTTATGACAAAAAAAATAGTTACTATTTAATGTTTTCTTATTTTTACTTGGATAAATTAGATATTATGCGTTGGAAAAATTCTTTATTTAACATCCACAAGATTTTTTAGGTTTTGTTCCTACATTTTTAGTCTCTTTGTTCGAGAAAATTTTTTTTTTTTTTAAATTTCTAGTCAATTATGGCTATTCTCAAATTATGATATATTAGAAGTAATTATTTATATTTATTTTAAACTGTAAAATATGATGTTCACTTACATCTGTGATAAGACCGAAGTCAAGAATCAGTATATGTCCAGCATACATTTTCCATTCTTGCCTTCCTTGCAGATAAGTCTGTAATACTGGCTGAAATGTGAGTTTTTTTAAAAATTTAAACAATACTGGTATACAATATCTAGTGTTATCTTTTGCTTTTCTCCCCTCTAGGAAACTAAGTTTCCTTGAGGTAGGGTCGGTGACGTTCCTGCATAAGAATATTTTTATATGTGTTAAATATGATTTTTATAATTCGTATAAATATCAAAATCTTATATTGAATACGTACGTCACTCTGCAAAGTCTTCGTAACATCAGTTAAAATAACATTATCTATCTCCATGGCAAATACTTCTGCCTAGAAATTGCATAATTGTATAAGTGTAATAATATAGAAAATTCAATAAGTGACAATACTTTCAAAAAGGTGTTTTACTTTACCACCTTCATTCTCAAATGATGCGTTGCTGAAATAATTTCCTGCATCTTTAAGCTAATGAACAAAACCAAAGCAGCGTACATGATGGCCATAGTTGGCAATGCATCCAGACTGTTTGTAAGCCAATTAACTACATACAACAATGAGAAATATGAACTGATGAGGCCCAGGACGAAACTCGAAAATAAAGCGACCAGCATTTGTACTCCGAACAATAACTGAAGATCTTCACTGCACTTCTTTAACTTTCGTTCGTATCGCACCGATTGTTGCATGGCATAACGTGTCTTCCAATCTCCCTGCTTCATCTTCTCGGTAACACTCGTCAGCAAAACTCCCACAAGTCTCACTAACACTGCGAATTGGTATTCAGTGAAGAGCACCACTAGATGACAGTAATATTCGACAAAATAGAAGAATTGCGGTAGTGCTAACGTTTTAGGTTCCATGATTATGTCTTGTATCCCCGCAGAAACAAGAAGGACTGAAAGACCGACGCACCTCAGTGCCATCCATCTGAAAGGTCTTGTATTTAGCGGAAAACTTCTTGAAAACTGTTCGATTCTAGTTATCAGATCCATCAGAGGTTTGGTCTTGATAAGGGTAATCGTAGTGCAGGCGACCGCGATAGTAGCAGTGCAACCTAGTTTCATACGACCTACAAGCCTCGCCGTATCCAGAGATTCTTCCAGGAGGGAATAATCATCTTGATCGGACAACACGTAGCAACTAGCCGCGACGATTGACAGTATAACCAAAACTGCGTGAGCCGAAGAAAGCCAAGAAAACTGTAAGTGGATGTTTAGAGTGGTGCACCCGATAATATTGAAGAGCAGTAAAAACGGCTTAAAAACCACCTGGGTGGTGCTGTTTTCGAAAGTGTTTTTCAGCTTTGTGATCGGAACCATGGCCGGGGACAGGGAAAGTGGAACAGCGCTAGGAGAGTCATTAGTGGACTGATGGTTTTCCGATGTAAAGATGTCTCTGCTGATCTATCATCCGGTTTTGGATTATCATAAATCCTTTTCAGAATTTGCCTCTCATGATTTACTGTATATTTTTCCGCATAAGTGAAGTAAACAAAAGGCATTGGTCAGCTTTACCTTTACGTTAAAAAATCGTGGTGAGTAATTTTTTTTTGTAGCAGGGTTTTTTTTTGTTTCTTTTGTAACATCACTAAAAAAATGTGTTTAAATGCACCATAAAATTGTTTATTTTTTTATTAAATGTTAGACCCAGAAATTAGTAAACGAAGGTGGGCAAATAACTTATAAGGGCTCAATATTTATTTTACTTCACCATAAAAAAATATTGTTTCGATCCTTTAATGTTTAGAGAATTAAGAGAATTCACGATTACTGAAATTCTCATTTTTCAAGTCCATTTACTCTATTGTATATTATTTAAGTTTCAATTGAATTATTTTTCATGCTTGAAAAAATAAATTTAGTAAAAATATAAAAAACGTATTAATGAGAAGAGCAACTTTTTCGTGCCAGGAATTAATGAAATATGATGAAAAATTGTTTATTCCAAAGTGTATTGTGAACTAATTTTTTTTTTTTAAGCGTACATGAAACTATTTCAAAATCAAAATTAATAGTAACATTTTTGTAGAAAATTTAATGATCTTTAAAGTTTTAAGGAAAATGTTTTAATCTAGGATCTACATAATATAAACGAAAAACATGTTTTCTCCCTTCCCCCCTTCCTTCTATATATTTACTCCTTGATCCTTGAACTTTTATATATTTTTGCTTCTTTGTCTGTTTATTGATTTGAGGTCACTTTATACCACAATGTCTATTTAGATGATGCTACAGTGGGAGTCCTTAATTTGGCCGCACAGTCTCAAGGCTACCATTTCACTTTCCGTCTGAAGGACGACATAACCAAGTATTTTTTTACTCGCTTTAAAAGATCCTAAGCCCATCTGCCTAACTATAAACCTGCTAACTTGGGCATATAAGGTTGTATTGCTAACTACTACAACAGGTGACCCGTTCTCGTTTCTTACTTTGTACGAATCAAGTCAATTTTTTACCGCACATTCAATAGCATCTAAATAATTTATACCAACAAAATCTTTGAATGTTTCAATAATGACTAGCTGTCAGTTAAAAATAATTTATCTAATTATATATAATTACACAATCCTTAACTAATCCAATAACATCCATCACGCCATTAAACAACTGACCACTTTAATTATTATTTTTCCATGGTCAGTCCTCTGGCGATATTGTTGTTGATAAAGAAGTGTTGAAATATCTTCGGTCCTGCGGTTTCCCAAGTTCCTTTAACTTTTTTTTTTTAATCTTTGATTGGCCCAATTAATGTTTTCTACAAAATAATAATAATTCTTCATTAATGCTGAAAAAACTTACTTCATAATGCCTCCTTCAACATGACAGTCATTATAATATTTAAAAAAAAGTTTCCTAAGAACAGGAATAACTAAAAATTAACAAATAATAATGCAATAATAAAACAAAAGATAATAATAAGGATTATTATTGTCAAATTGAAGTAAAAATGTATAGGTTATCAATATAATTATTTTAAAGCTTCAATAGAAAGAAGTCTTATTTGTTTTATTTCGTTTCTCTTTTTTTTTCTTCTTATATTCTTTCAAAGGCGTTTTGTGGCTAAGAGATTTGGATACTTAATTTGATTTTTACAGATGAACCAGCCAAATATGAAAATATTTTTACTTCTAGGTTGACGAACATACTACAAACGCTTTTAAGAAAAACTACACGGATATCCAAACCCATTTATAGAATAAATGGCCACTCATGCCTGAGAAGGCTAAAAACAACGTGAATGAGGGATCTGTAACATAGGAAATTAAATCAAGCAACGGGGGAGGTAGCACTGGGTCCTGATCTCCAACTTTTACTTTCAACGTTTAAATCTATATAAAGGAAATCACCAAATGCATCAAGATTTATGATTTGGATGGTGTAATACTTTTAGACCATAATAATTATATTTAGTAAAACATCATACTAAAATTTAACTCTAAAAAAATATTATCATTGCATGATATTTAATTTCCCACTGAGCGATCGATTCTAAATATCTCTGGAATTGAGTTTGAAATTTTAGCAAGCCGAGGGATTTAATGAAATTAATAAAAATTAATTCATGTCGTGCGCACTGTGTCAATTCATGTCAAGAACGGAAATATGTTTGGAAATATTCTCTTTTATACTTCACTTAAAATGATTTAAATACATCAAATACTTGCGTTATTAGTGTTTCGTAAGAAATTACATCCGAAATTCTTCCTCCTACTCTAGTGTGCTTCATATTTTAACTACCTAATTACTTTTAATATTGATGATTAAACATTAAGGAATCCGAGAAAGCAACTAAATGATTCTTCGCGTGAGTTGTGAACGATCATAGACCGCTTTTAATGAAAACCTGTTTGATACTCAAAGAAAGACTGCGCTCTGGGGCACATTGTATGCTATTTAATATTTTTTATTTATCTACCTATTAGTTATATTGGTGTTCAGGATCAAATGCAGATAACTTCAAATTTTATAAAATTGATTTTTTCCACATTTTCGCTTGTTTTGTCAGGCAATTTTATGCTCCCGGGCCAAAACTATGCGAAATAAGGCGGCAATGTATGGTGTTGGTCATAGTTGCTTGACTAAACTAGCAAGAAATGTTAAGAAATCAATGTTATAACATACTGCTTGTTAATATTACTTAATTAGTATTAGTCAAAATACAGGTGCTCTTTGCATGTCTACTGTAAGTTGGTTTACTGAGACCAAATAGATAACGCGTTCAGATTAAATGAAATGCACAAACTCCTGTTATGGTTATGGGAATGCGAATGGAAATATAAAAATGAAAAAAAGGAATATTTATGTATTTAAATCGAACTTCTTTGGTTCACTCTAATATTCATAATAAAGTTATTAAAAGTAAACAAAAACTAGAAAAAATATTTGGGGTAAAGCCATTTAAGCTTATCAGGACTGGTGTGTTTTAAGAAGTGAGAGCAGCAATTAAAATAATGAACCAATCATTCGTGCTGACTATAAAGTTAATTTTTTTTTAACCTAACTGCTAATTCTCGAGAGATAAGAACTGTTTTAGAAAGAGACGTGGGATGGAACCAGAGAGAGGATAGTGAAACTCTTTATAAGTTTATCTAGGAGGAGTATATATCTAGGCTATTATACTTATATTATGGTTCTACTGTTTGTCCTTTGAATATTATTGTATAAAACAAAATAAAACAGCTTTTTTAAAACCTGTGTACATTTTGTAGCTGTACACCTTTGTTTCTCATCTTTTCATATTGCATTAAATTCGAAAATATTCTTCATTATGCATAGATAACTTGGAAAAGAAGTGGTGTTCTCAAATCTTATCTCATATGTTTCTATTAATTAATTAATTTATTGATTTCGTTGTTATTACCCCCAGATGCCTACTTGTTTGAGTACTGTGACTTATGGAGGGGGTTATACCCCCTAAAGTCCCCCTCCATGTATGTCGCAAGATATTAGGAACTCCAAAGGCTGTGTCATCAGTCTGGATCCCAACATGACAGTAGGGAGGACCTATCTGGTTTTGTCTGCCTGCTTGGTAGCTGCCTACGGTGCACTGCCAAAGGCACCGCCTGTCCTGCAACTCCGTGAGTTCTCTTCAAGAATATTTATTTAAATATTATTTTCATAAAAATAATAATAATATTAATAATTCTAATTTCAGTAGGCTCCTCCATACAATACTCCCTGTAATGAATCAGCTGCTTTAAAATAAAAAATTGAGTAATAACCAGCAAGATGTTACAAATCTAAATTGTTTAAATTTATTAAAATCAATGAGTAATATTCTTTGTACAAAAAATAATTTTAATTTTAGAAATACTTCTAAAAATGTTATTTTTTAATAAAAAACAACTAAAATTAATTTATTGGTATATTTACGATTCCTTAAATGTAAAATTTTGTACACTCTCCACTTTTATTTTTAATTTTATAAGATTTATATGTTTTTTAAATAGTTTTATCTATTATCTATAGTTTTCTTAAGAAAGATTTTAATTTTTATTTACGTGTAGCACCGAACGTCAGGGCATAATTTTTTCATTTATTGCAATTTTTTATTTTCCTTTTTTTGTAGTTCTTTCACTAGTTTGTTATTGTTTGCCACTGCCTACAATTAACTAGGAGGTATCTTGTTGCTTTTTTCCTTCATGAATCTGAGGGCGTCAAGAAATCTTGTTTATGTTTTTCTGTAATTTTTCCACGCAATTTTTAATTATATACAGTCTTTTTTTTTTTGGAAAATACAATGCTATTAATATGTCAACGTTTTTATATAATACTCAGATTGTTTTTTTGGGGTGCAGTCAAAAATTCACATAATAAATAAGTGGAAACTTATTTTTTATTTGTGCCGACGTTTCGACCTTTGTAGGTCTTCTTCAGGGCTATGAGAAAAACAGACAAAAACAAAAATGACTATAAAAATACATAACAGTACTAAGAATTTAATTAAATAAAATAAAATTATAATAATAATATAGAGATATAGAAAAATTGAGCGAAAAAAGTGAAGGATATATTATGAAGGATATATGAATAAAGATTATTACAGAATAGATGTAGAAAGGTGATAATGCAAACTGAATACAAAGAGTTCATTTTTATTTAGCATCATCATTTTTTATAATTATCTCAGTTCTCAAACTGATATTTTATAAATCTCATTCTATAGTTTCTTCCGTACTTACATCATATTTTATATTAATATGATTTTATTTATATTAATATAATTTTATATATTACCGATACTTATATTTTAAATTTTATATTAATTATTTTACTTCTCTGCCTGTCATACGCGAGATTCCTGTTCTTTACTTTCTACTTAATTCTTCTGTATTTATTCTATGGCGTCATATTTTTATCAATTTTCTTTAAATTTTACTTATGTAACTCCCTAGGAGTATATTATCATCCATTTTTTATTTTATCTTTATAAAACTAAGTTGTCCATACTTATGTATCTCACTCTTTATGTTTATATCTTTTCATTTTGTAACTTTCTGTTTAACTTGATTTCTCTCTTTGTATTTTGTTTGCATTATCACCTTTCTATTCTGTAATCATCTCTATATTATTATTATAATTTTATTTTATTTTATTATATTCTTAGTTCTGTTATGTATTTTTATAGTCATTTTTGTTTTTGTCTAGTTTTTCTCATAGCCCTTAAGATGACCTACAAAGCAGATCGAAACGTCGGATCAAATAAAAATAAGTTTCCACTTATTTATTGTGTAAACTTTTGACTGCACCCCCCTCCAAAAATTTCCTCCAAGAAATAATATTATTTGTATTAGACTCGGATAAATAAATTAATATATTTTTTATTATTTCTTTTGTTATTAAATTATTTTTTTAGAATTATTTTGTAACAATTTTTTTTTTGTCGCTAATTTCGTCCGTAATTTGTCTCTACCTATCTGTAAGCTCATACTGCGGTGAGTTATCGTCACATGCGGATGCAAATCTTAATTCTTATTTGGCCAAGAAATTGGCAAATTTCTTCTTTTCTTTCCTTAACTTTTCTTTGCGGCTCAGCGGTAAGCACCCTGTGATAATTTGTAAATATTATTGTATATAATCTTTGTTTTTAAATTAATTATTTATTTATGATTTTTAGTTGGTGTTACCGTTTTATGTCATGGTTTTATTACTATCTTATTTTATGAATACAACCTAGTTTCTTTGGACTTTTTTAAATTGAATTAATTTGGACCGTGGGCCGGAAATCCCACGACCTGGTCACAATTTATTATGTGGAGATGATAAATACATGTATGGCAAATATCGCCTAGTTATGGATATTCTCGGGGCGGACTCTATTTGGTTGAAACTTAAACATTCTTACCCATCTTTCTAATTCGGATTCCATGATTTCTAAAAATAAAAATAATTAATTCTATTTTGACCATGACCAATGCGGCTCGTCCAGCCAAGGAAAATGGGATAGACGAGATTGAGGATTCAGTTGCTAGCTTTCAATCGAGCAAGTCCCTTACTTTTAAAATGTATAAATAAAAACATGGGCCATCCAAAATAGTTCTTTCATCACCAAATAAGAGCTTTCAACAATATTTATGTGGTTTAAATACATTTCAATAATTTGAAAATGTGAATTAATCAACACAGCTTCGTAATAGACTGGGTTTTAAAATTCTAATATTTATAATGGGTTTTATTATGTGAGTTCTAAATAAGGTTATATTTTGTTTGTCTTTTTGAAAATATTTGAAGGAGTGATAGTTATCATCGATTCTTGATGAATCACGGTGGTTTTATAGAAATTTTCATAACTTTATACTTGGATATTATCTTAGACTATAACTCTTGACATCAGCACATTATACCTTACTATTTTAAGTAATTAGCGACCTTTGAAGAATTTAGTTCATTAAAACTGTGTTTTATGTATGTGAATTACTTCCGAGGACTAGGATCTTGCAAACTAATGTGAGATTAAAGATTTTATTTTACTGTGTCAAAATTAATTCAGTGTGAATGTTTGAGATTAAACATTTTATTAGGTCTTTGTCGTCGGAATGGACAATTGTGCATTGATGTTGGCTTATATTTAAATATAAAATTAAATCGATAGATAAATATTATAGTTTTGTTAGGTGTATTAAGTGAAAAAAATATTTTTTTTCAATTCTCTATGCTTTCAAAAACATAAGCTTTTTTTAGGGGTAAGTACTGATTTCTACCTGCGATTTTTTTAATACATGATTTTACAACCACTACACGTCAGTTCTTGCTGGAAATGATAAATTACATGTTGAAATTTGTTTTTCCTAATTGATTTTAAATGCTAAAACATTTTAATTAGACTCATTTGTCCCGGTTTATATTTTAAATATTACTAAAACTGTACTGCTTTTAGGCTATAGTAATAATTAAACAATTTTTTTACTTACTCCAGAAGATATACCTCAATTAGTAGAATAGACAAAATCTTTTGTTTCCGTTTTAATTATGTGTGTAAGTAGCGCTGTTAGATTATTTTCCAGACGAAGGACGAATAATTTTAAAACGCTCACCTTCGAAGGTTAAAGCTGAAGATATGCGTTGGACTCTCTGTATGTTCTCCAATAATTCGATTATTTGTCTATTTATTTATTGTATGGTATTGTTAATCGATACGCGGGTTCAAAAACGCTCTTCTTTTGTAACTGTTTGATCGTTCTGGCTTGAAAAAATAGGTACGAATTAATTAGGCGTTAGATGCTATCTGATGGTAATGGTTACGATGTTTCGTATTAAAAGCCATTAAACAACACGGTCAAGGATCCAACCTGCCCAGACTTCTTGTGTTGAAAGAGCACCCAGTTCCCGTGAAGGCTAACCGAAATAACCTAAAGGTGCTTGATATGGTATCCATACCAAGCATTAAGCACTGCTGCCAACCTTACAGAATTCTTTTATGGTATTCTTTGATATCTTAAATATTTTAAACAACCTTAGCAATACTTTACTATTTGGAGTATTCACGATGTTTTGTGTCATATAGAGTCACGCTTTGAACCTGAGAGAACTTGATAAACGTCTGCCAAGAATGGCAATGTAGCTTTCTCACTGATTCCATGCGATACAATAAAGAGTAATATCCTGTGAGGAAAAATAAATTTAATGTTTTAATAGTATCTGTGTTTAGAAAATTATGTATTTTATGTATTATGTATTAAATACAAAAATATATTCTAGTTCGTCGTGTATCTGCGTAATCAAACATCCGATCCAAAAAAAACGAAAAATATCCTCTCACTTATCCAATCTACATATCATCCTTAAATAGAAATATTCTTATAGAATAATGTGTATAATTATAGAAACTTACAGCGATTGGAGTTAAATGAATGGCGCATGCGTGGTGGAATAACCAACTTTTTTTCTTAACAAAACTTGTTTCCGTAAATAATAAAAGTATTAAGTTAACGGTACCCATGGTTAACGGTGTAGGTGTTCAAATTATTTTTGAAATGAGCATATGCATTCTTAATCTTTTAACTAATTTGAACTGAATACCACAAAAACCTTTGCAATGAATACATTATTCCATATCATTGATACAAATGAGAATAATCGAATGTGAAAATATACAACTTTTGTGAAAAAATTCTTAAAGATGTTCATTCAAAATCAGTCTATCGTGAAACTTATTTAAGATATATCATTATGCGTGGATTTTGTTCATTATAGATGACTTTATATGAATTTTATCGAATACTGTTTTTCAAATAGTCATAAAACACACTTATTAGTTTGATTATGTGACCTTTTTTTTTATAATATACAACGCATGCTATTAAATCTTAATTTGTCATTGTTTTATTTTCAGTAGTTCTAAAAGATCGCAGTTCCTAAATATTGAACATGGCATAATATATGTAGCCTGCTTTAAAACAACCCCTTGGTTTTACTAAAAATAGCAAACAGGGTTATTCATCCCCTTTACGAAGTGAATTCAGAATCAAAATTTGCTTTAACATTCATCAATAATAAAGAAATTGTATAGATCGTAAAAGAAAAATGTGTTTTTTTCACATTCGATACTTGTAAGTTGTATCGACGATATCGAACAAATTCGAAATGCAATATCTGGTAATTGTTTTATAGAAAATTTATTTAACTTTTGAAAGTGTAATGTATACTTTTCTAATCATGCCCTAATAAAGTTTTATTATTTTTATCATTTTTTTCTTCTTATTTTGGAGGCGACAAAGTTGAACGTGTTTTATATAGAAGATTTTAGGGAAAAAAATCAAGACCATGTTGGTTATAAAATCTAATTTACTGTAAATCAAAATAAATAAATCAATATCAAGGAACTAGCGTCCTTGGAAACCCGTTCCCCCTAATTCGGACGAGCTGTTTTCGAAATCTAGAAATGCTTAAATGTAAGGAATAGAATTTAATAAAATTATCCTTAATAATGGCCATCCTTATCTTGATTGTTCCTCCAATTTTCGGAACGAACGATAGTTTTGGAAATAGAGTGAGGCATTGATAATGCATCTCCACTTGTGTAAATGAACGTAGAGGATGAGATTTGATAAATATATCGTCCATGTCATCGCAAAGTGTCGAATGTGAAAAACACTACTTTTCAGGAGAATTAAAAATAAGCAGTTTCAAGGCTCAATAAAATTTAGTGCCTACAGTCAAACCAATGACATTCGTTTTACATGATTTTGTGACTGATAGATGCTTCTATATGACTTTTATATCAATTATCAATCCTAAAGCAACTGCTATAAGTCGAAAACGAAAACTGTGTTTTTTTCACATTTGATACTTTGCGATGGCATGGACGATATATACGGCATTAGGTGTCATTTTCATCAAATCGATTTAGTTACAGTCAATACGATATTAATTTATTGGGGAAGCAATAAATGGGTGAATTACCCAGCCTCAAAGGTTATATAATCATACAAAACGCACTAACCAGAGGATTTCTCACTTTAAACATTTTTTTTAGTTCATTGAGTTATTATAACATCAAGGTAGCCTTCGTTAAAATGACATGTCTATCTCTGACATGTCTACAGGTAATAAAAAACGATGATAGTTTTATTTGTTACACTAACTAATTAAAGAAATATTTATAACACGTGTTATAGTTAAGATACCTTATTATCTGTAACCTATCCATTACATATTTTAAACATACCCATGAAGGAGAAATTGTTATAGGATAATCTCCTTGTTCCAAGCAATAGCACTTTAATAATATATATTCAGGGATAATGATTTTTCAATTGCCATATTTAGTTGCCAAAATTATGAAAACAACTATCCCTATTATCTTTCTATTAAACACGTCTCACCTTTAATTTAAACATAATCTCATTTTCATCAAGTTTTCATAGTTCCATCTGAAGGATTTAAACTAGTCTTTAACTTATCCACTTCTACTTGTTCTACAAAAAATTCTACAATGCACCACTACAATCCATGAAGAATCTTTGGATCATTAAGTAGTAGAGACTGTATTTTTTCCTTGGGAAACGGTTATGCAGTGCAGAGAGGTGATTTACCTGAGGTTGCACTGTAAGGTTTTCTATCAATTGGGGATAATTGATAAGCCTGGGTGAGCCTACGAAAGTTATCCAAATCCATAAGGCTCATCCGCGGCTGATTAATACTATTGTGCTAACATAAAACTACATTGACCATTATCGTTAAAAAAAAAGTTAATTATTTTCATTAGTAGAAGAATAATTTTATTGATCTTAAAGTTGTCTGTTACCAAACGTATTACAAAAACAGGCGCTTCATTTTTAGAAATTCATAAATTTTATTTAAAATTCTACTACAAGAAATCAAAACATTCCAAATTCTCATAATTATAAGCTTTTGGGAGTAAGGAGCGGAAATTATTAACAGAATTTTCTTTGAGAGTAAAAAATAATCCGGGATGCTCGGCATATGCTTGTAATCATATGTTTGCAACGTTTCGGATCATCAGCCCATCGTAATAACTTTCCTTTTATAGTAATTTAGTTTATCTTCTCATCAGTTCTGTTTCAATTTCAATTTGATATTTTTTTATAATTGCCATGTCATTTTTTAAGCATTCTTACTAATGTGACTGGTAATATTATGACCAGCTTTGTGATTTGTAGATATATATATATACATACTTTCTTAAAATATATATTTTTTTAGAAATTTAGAACTGTACTATAACAACCTAAGGAATAAATATAATGGCAGGAATGATGCATAATGACATGGATTAAGGCAAATAGAGAAATAGAGAAACCACCAAGTGGTAGTACTCAATTTTTTTTTTTTTTAATCTTAATAATATCATTATTTTGTATTAGTTGAGCATAAAACTCTAATTATGTTTTTTATTATGTAATATTATTTATGGAAGATTACGAAACAAAAGACTTAGTCGGTTTAAATATTTCGAATTTTTATCGTTTGATGCATAACTACTTTTTGCGTGTTTTTTTTAATTATATTTTTTTTTATATGTCGTTGAACCATGAGTTGCTAAATCATATAACTATGTACGATGAAAATATAATTTTTAAATAATTATTTCAATATTAAAAGTGAAATGCCAAATCCCCAAGCTGTGATCTGGGCGTCCTTGAGTTTCCCGAAATGATGCTTGCAAGAGATCTTTCCACCCATATATTATTTTAAAAGTTATTGCTTTATAATATATTTTATAACATATATTATGTATATATAATTATTTTTTACAAGATATAGAATACATCTTAGAATTAGAACATAGTCAATAAGTTTTTGTTTGTACGTAAACCTTGTATTATTTATATATCATTCATTTTCCTCACGATGAGTAATAATTATAATTAATTAGAGAAAATCGAGGTGAAAATTAATTTTCTTATCAACAGTTATTTATTCGCACTTCTTTCCTTGTTGTATTGGCACAATTTGGGAGCATTGATCTTTTAAACCCTTGTGTATACTCACCTCAGTGCAAGAGTGATAAAATATATTTCTTGCACACTTCTTAGATAAATTATTTTTATTTTGACTCCTATTTTCTTCAATTTTAAACGTTGAGTTGCTGCGCAGAATGCCCTTGGTTCATCCCGCTGCTCGCAGATTTTATTTAATCAATTGACGGCCGGAAATGGATCCTATGGGATCTAAGACCTCCTAGTGGCTTACCTAGTTTCTATAATGTGGGTACCCAAAATAGGGGGCGTGATTTAGGACATCACTTCCCTGCTCGACCGTTGTCCAAAAAACAGTTCAGTCTCTACCACGTACTGACATGATTTTATTAAAATCGTATTTCATTCCTGATTATCTGATGGTGTGATAAAGAAAATATTAAACAAGGATTGCCTTACATACTTGTCAGAATTCCTTGTTTCTACTTATTAAAAAACTCACTTGTAGTTCCGCATACTCACATAGAACATTGAAGTTAGTTGAAGGTAAACTAGCTTCGGAAGGATCTAGGATCCCAGGTATCTTTGATCCAGGAATGTCCAGTTCATACCAACTTTCAAGTTGGTAGTAACCCTTTAATGAAAAAATACATCATTGAATTTCGAGCATATGACCTATGTGATATCTTTGTATATGTGGCTTAAATAGTTGCGATAATTTTTCGTAAAATACCCGTACTTGTTTTGTTTCGCACGTAGATTTTTTTTTCTTTTCACATGCTTCGAATGCTCGTATAAAGTGACCACTTTACATATTAAAAGGCAATCATTTTTGTTTTCAGTCCAATTACTCAGCCTGCCTGCACATTAGAGGGAAGATAGTTCCATATGAATCTTCTCTGACTCATGATGGTTATATTTTCCGTAAACGTTCTTTGTTTGAGATTACGTAACCGGTTGTTCTGAAATAACTTCCTGATGAACTTGTTCTTCCAAACCATCTTAGCTGAGCTCCCCTCCCTGGAAGTCAAGGTCGTACTTCATCGGTGGTCGTGGCTACAGTCCATCTCCAATCATGACTCCTGTGAAGACCTTGCTGGCGTTTTCTGCATGCTTAGTGACTGCTTACGGAGCGTTTCCCGCAGCGAAGCCCGTTCTGCAACTTCGTGAGTAATCCAATCGGCTGGCCAAGTCTAATGTATGTCACCAGTTAATGATTTCAAACGAAAATGGTCTGATTGAAATTCTGGAACAAAGAAAAATTATACTAAGCAGTTGAACTGTATACAGAGTTCCAATTGCGCTTTCGTAAAGTAGCCAAAATTTATATAGTTTTCTTAATTTGTAACCACCAGAAAAAGAACTTCTAAGGATTAATAGTTTATAGGATCGTTAGTTTTATTTATATTATATTAAAATAATAGTAAATGATTTATTTTTAATTGGCCTGTACATGTGAATGTTTTTAAATGAGGCGTTTAGGATCAAAAGCGGATAACTCCCAATTTCAAAACTTGACCTTTTTCGCATTTTTCTCTAGTTTAGTCAAGAGATTTTGTCTAACACGGCTCCTTGCCGCCTTATTCCTCGTGGCTTTAGTACGTTTCTGAACTTGAAGTTTCGGGAGCATAAAGTATTGCTCGACTAAACGAGCGAAAACAAATTTAAAAACAGTCACATGTACAGATCAATTTTTAAAAAAAATATTTTACCGTTATTTTAATATAAAATAAATAAAACTAACAATCCTATAAACTATTAATCCTCAGAAGTTCTTTTTTTAAGAAAACTTAATTACTGAGTGATCAAAAATCGGAATGAATTTTGAGTGATCGCTTTTTATTCGATAAAAAATGTGACAGTTAAAAATAATTACAAAACATGAATATCTTAATTTTTTAGCATGGAATCGGAGATCGGTTCCGTATAATATATATCTTGATATCTACTATCACATCTTTTAATATTTCCATTTACGTACCGGATTCTGTGCTATTAAGTTTTTCCTCAAATCAGTAATAACTTTTAAACTATTGACTGTACCATCAACCAGAAACAAATTGCCGATAAGAATTGTCTCACTCGACTTAAAAAAAAAAATATGTACCACTACAACCCGTGAAGGGTCTGGGGCTCGGTACATAGTAGAGACTGTACTGTTTCACGGACAACGGTTCTGCAAGGAGGTGACTTGTCCTAGGTCACGCTCAACCTCCAGATTCCCTCCTTATTTTGGGTACCCTATTTTTATAATATTTTATAGAGGCTGGGTGAGCCCCAGGAGGGTCCTAGATCCTATATAACCCATCTCCCGCTGCAAACAGACTAAATAAAAGTCATGGCCAGCAGCGGGATTTGAACCAGGATTCCCGGCATTGCAACTCAGTGCTCTACCGCTGAGCCACTCCACTCACTCGGCTTAATTTGTGGAAATTAATTAGCGAATACCCTCCTCACCATTCATCATTCCACTACCTCTGAGATTGTCACTTCGAAAGTTGAGCAGACTCCGATCCCTACTGTCGCAGTAAAAATATGATCAACTCTTAATCAAAGTACGAGTAATAAGTCAGTCATTGGCCTGAAAAGGAGTTATTTCTTATATTACAACTCCATTTCAAATCAAAAACTACGAGAATGGCACTATTCCGCCTTCCTAAATACAATTATATTTCTCTATACGAAATTCGACTTAACTACTTATTCGCTGGGGCTGCAGATTGTGTATAAATATAAGTAATTTTGTTTGTTTGTCAGTAAACTTTTTTTATTTTGTCAATATGTCGCTTTTTTATCCTTCACCCTTCATCTCCATCTAACCCCGGAGCAGGAAATTGTGGGACTATTAACTAATTATTACGGCGAGATATTCAACAGGTTACGGCCAGTTTTTGGTTTGATTTTGTTTTGTTTCTTGTTCTTTTCCTTTTATTTATTTTTTTGTTGTTCTTTTCTTTTCTTTCTTTTTTTATACTTTTCTTTCCCTTTGTTTTTTTTAATGTTTGGCCTGATCCCTAAATTTGTTGCACTTTATGTACATCGAACTTGTCAAAGCACCTCTGATCTGTGTCACAGCAATTATAAATTAACAAGCATATGCAATTGAATATAATTGGGTAACTTAGAGACTTCCTTAAGTTACTCACTTCAGCACATTATTTCTTTAATATGACTTTTATATTAAAAATCATTATCCTTTATAAAATAGTCTAGGAAAAAAAAATGTAGTTTTATTAAAATTATTTAATATGATTATCTGATAATAACCCATAGAATAAATAGATGCAGTATAATTAGTTATCGTTATAGAATGTCTAACAATAATTTTATTTGTTCATTTTTTTTAATATCAATTGAATATTTTTTGTTCAACAGTAAAGTATTTAATATCTTACATCATTAGGGACACTCATGCATTTGTTGTGATTTATTTTATTTCACATTTGTAATCATATCAATACTAATGATGAACAAAGAAAAAAATAAAACTATATGAATTCAGTAATCAAATACACAATATTTCAGGCAACAGAAAAATTATTGTAATAGAAAATAGATTTACTCAAAAGTTATCGTCGTTATAAGTACAATTTGTCTGATTTCAAACTTAACTATTGTTTTGTTTTTGTATCATGATATTTAATATTTATTTTAAAATATACCTAAATAATCTCATTGCTACATGTAGTGATAGTCAAATCAAAATTAATTAGTATCAGTAGAGTATATTAGCTAGATCTAAAATTTATAAAGTTATTTACAAATTGGGAAAACAGATAAGTCCATATTAATAAAGAAATATTTGATTGATTCTTCACGTTGACGTTTATTCTTATCGTCTAATTGTCTGTACGACGCATAGCAGCCAGTGAATAAGGCGTTGGAAAAGAAAGTAGTCCAGTTATTGACGAATTTAATTGATAATCACGAAGTGTCGCTGAGTTCTGTTGCATAATATTGATTAAGTATGCAAGTGAGAATAGTACTTGGTGACGGTTTTGAGAAATAGGGCTAAGAAATTCTTTCTAAAGAATAAATACACACGAGATTATGTCGAATTTAATGGGGTTTTTTAATTTAATGGGGTGTATAAAAAAAAAAATGACCGTTTCACCTTCCCCATGGAAGATGGTGACTAACAGTATCTTTCGACACACCACACTCCCTGGCAAGTTCGCGAGTACTTGTGGACGGATTTGACTCAACAGCTTCCTTCAAAACCTCATCAATATCCATTAACGGTCACCCGGAGCCCTTCTTCCTTTCCAATGTCGTATCTCCACTTCTAATTTTTTGAAAACCAACGCCGCGCAGTGCGCTGGTCAAGGACACCTTCCCCTTTATATTTAATAATTTCACGAGTTACTTCAGCGGCTGTGATTTTTTTTTCCGGTAATGTCTTAAAATTACGAGAATTTCGTAGAGCACTGTCATGTTTCTTCTTCGAAATAAATAACTAAGATGAGGCTTTTTTTTGGAGAAGTCCAGTGTCAGTAAACAAGCTTAAAGGGATTATTAAGTGTTGGTAAATAATAAATATCATTAAAATATTTACAGACTTTGAACTCTGTAATTTGATAAAACGGTCATTTTATTATAATACACTCCATAATTTCTTCTCCATTGTTCAATATACAGACATCTCAAGGACTTTTTAGTTGAACGAATGTTATCCTCCCATCTAGCTCGCCGGTGTTTCCCATACGATACCCGATCTACACCCGACGCTACATGCCCAACCGGCTGTGACACGACTGAGATAGCCCTGCGAAGGTCGGTTTGGGGAGAATTGTGTGGGCGAAGAACATCATGTCGATGACCCTATAACTAATACTTATCCTGATCTCAACATGCTTTTCTATCCAGCAATTGTAATAATTATCTGTTTTTGTTTCAATTGAAAAGTTAAATTATGAAACAGTAAAATATGTTGAAATTGGTATAAATACAAGCCACGGCATTCGTCAAGAATGACACCTTCAAATATCGCTTCTTCAAAAGAACAGTGCCATATCTCTAAAAACCTAACGTTTCAGTAGAGTATTTGAAAGTTCCATGTGAGTTAAAAAGTTGGGTATTGTTATAGCAGAGCATTCCTATTGTAATGATCGTATTGAAATTCATTCATTGAAATTCGTATTCATTGTAACGATCGCATTGAAATTCATTCATCATGTAATGATCGCATTGAAATTTCAAGATTCACATGAAATTCATTAACCATTAGAACATTTTTAGAACCTTGAAACTTTATTCAGTTTATGTCATTATTCCCATAAAACTTGAAGTTGAAACATGATACAACTCAAAACTTTATTTATTTTTTAAATGTTGGAAATGGAAGATCAGATATATCGTTTCTGAATTAAAAAGCTTCAACCAATACAATTGCAACTGAAAGCTTAGCTCAAACATTGGAGTGTCGTTGTACTTTTGAAGGAGCGATATAATAGATAATAAAAAGAATAGAAAGCGATTCAAGACTAAGATTACTTTTAATTAGTTTTATTACAAATTAATAACAAAATGGTTTTGACATACTAAAAACTATGTAAACATAGGAATCTATGCAAGCTTAATGTTTGTTCAATTTAGGATTAATAATTGTTTATATTATACTGATTTCATAAATTAATTTGAATGAATGAATGGAAAGGTTCAACAACAAAATTGATTTTTTTAAAATACCAAGTAGATTCTGTAACTTTTAAAAAACAATCCAAAACAATTAGTCCATCCTCCTAGACTTTAGTTGTGACATGGGAGTTTTACAGATATAAAATTCTGTAAATTACTGAAAATCAAATTATAAAATAAAACAGTTATATTAAATAAAGATATAATAAACTCCTTTTTATGGGAAAGTTTTGAAAGGATAACTACATCATTTATTAAAATCTTCAGTGCACCGTAGCCATCAATTAATTATTAACTATGTTATAAACTTATCTTGCTGTTGGCTTTTCCTGTCTACTTATGTTTATAGTCAATAGGTATTTAAAATCAGAGTACAATGCCTTGTTTAATTTTTTTATTTTCCTAAAGTTGAGTGTAAATATATCGCTACCTTAGTATTACAAGGTTGAATGTTACAAAATTGAAAAATCAGAGATTTTGATACCAAATGGTTCTGTAGGTCGAAAACTGTACGTAGATCTTCAGAACGTCAAAAAATCGCGAACGGGTTTCGTCCGAAAACCAAACATACAATGGTGTATTTCGTGAAGATTTGAAATTTGAGTGACATGGCAGTATGTAGATCATAAACCTTTCTAACCCTACGTCCTACGTGCGCGCGAAGTACCCCCCCCCCCACAGCTTTTCAGTAGGCACTGTGTATTCGTCATGGACAGACGGAAACAAATATAATTAGAAACATCATTACTTAAATATCAAATACTCAAGAAATATGTAAGGTAGAGAATTAGAACTAATATTTTATACTTAGAATTTATTTTTAATATTAGAATTTATTGTATAATTTATTTATGGAGATTATCACAATTCGATTGAGGAATTCGTTTACGGACCCAACCCTTTCTATTCAAGGAATATTGTCGATTGTTGCCAACAGCGTCTGACTATTGACTAAATTAGTAAATAAATGTGTTGTACTTACTTGTAGTCCCAGTTACTTTAGCCAAATCTTCCCATTCGCGGTACGATAATAATCGGATAAAAATAATTTCTGTTTTAGACATTTATAATATTATAATAATATAAATATGTACACAATATTTATAATAATATAAAACAATACGGCAATGAAAATATCAAGCCAATTGATCGCGCCTCGCCGCGGCTACATGAATTCGGTCGCGTAGGTCACTCCTGTAGACTTCGGAATTATAAGGTTCTATGTTACACTGTGATAATTTTTTTTTCTCACTATGAAGTGACAAAGTTGTATGTTATTTTATTTTTTCAATAAATAGGACCATGCTTTCATTTTTCAGTTATTGTTTTTATGGGATTCTTCTTCTGCTGCCCATTCCCACCTGATTGAAGTGAAATATAACCGTAATATTTCACCAAATAAAGAATCCGATACTCGGAATCTTTGATACCGTTTTTCTCATTTTCATATATGTGTATCATCTTCTTCTTCTTTCATGCCTCTACAGCCCATTATTGAGCCATGGTATCCTCGAGACGTTTCCACCAGTTTTCTCTGTCCAATGCAGCGGCCTTCCAGTTCCGGACATTTAATTGACTTCTGGAGTCCTCACTGATTCCATCCAGCCATCGCAGCCTGGGTCGGCTCTTCTTGTGCCCTGGATCTTTCATCTATTACTCTTCTGGACACTTCAACACTTGCGATTCTGTCCACATGGCCAGCCCAACGCAACCTACCAAGCCTTATTGTTTTGACCACATCCGGAGCTTGGAATATACTTGCCAGCTCCGCATTGGTACGTCGTATCCATGCTTCTCCCTCTCTAATTGGTCCGTAAATTCTCCGAAAAATCCTCCTTTTCAAATTCAAGCAATTTTTCATCGGCTTTCTGTATGACCCAGGATTCTGACCCATATAGACCTTGTAATACTAAGGTAGCGATATGTTGACGTAAATCTAAATTTTTAGTATAAACTATTTATTTTGTTGTAATTATGTTAATCGGTCGAATTTAATAGATTTTTTCTGATAATAATTAATTTTAATAAAGCTATCTTAAATTTTTTTTCCACAGTTCTAACAACCAGTCAAATTTTGTCATTTTGTGTTATATGAAACAATTTCACCCAATCATGTCAACACTACACTGATAATTGCATTCAGTGGAATTATCAATCACTACGACAACACGTTGAGTTTGACAACTTCATTCCAAATAAATTTCTAAATATCACGTTTTGGCAATGCGTATGTTCAAAGTATGAATGCGCTAATCTAAGAAAAAATTTCCACAAATACAACCTACAGTCACAAATGTATTTGAGGAATAGTTATGGAATTTTGCTACGAACGAGAATATGAATTAAATGAACACTATCTTTTATAAAAAATAAATGTTTCGTTGAGTTGAGTTATAAATTTTTTTGTCAAAAAATTTTCCACCGAATATCTCTCGGATATTGACAAATGCCTCATAATTTTATGACGAATTTCACAAGCTCGTTGCTTGGTAACAGCCAGAATCGTTATCAAGGAATGAGCTTTCGATTGTCATAAAAGTATCACGTCTATCATCAATGTCCTAGGGATATTACTACTGATAATAAATCACGTAGACCTAACCAATGTAATAGCTTTATTTTTATTATTCTAAAAAAAATCTAACATTTTCTATGAAGGAACAATGCTGTTGTTTCAAGTACTTTTTGTTCTGTTCAGAAGTCCTTCTGCATAATAGCATTCCTTTAGCCTATGCAAGCGATCGGAATAATTGATAAGAATAACTAACTTCCAATGCATAATCTATCAATGCAAAGAACTTCCAGGAATGAGTAAACATTCTGAATGACTATCACATTGCATCATTTTTAATTGCATCACAGTTTTGCAAATCAGTGATATATTAAAACGCCTATCTGGATAAGTCCAATGAAATACTAAAACAGTTGATTATTTCTCTGTAAGCTCATAGCTCTATTTGTTGTGTATGATATTTGAATTTTGTTTTGTGTTATCTTTAGTGATTCGACCCTTGTTACCGACCAATAGATCAACAGTAATTTTTAAATACTGTATATTTTTAAATTATGTTTTTTTATTACTGGCTATAAGGAAGTTTTTGATGAATAGCTAGAGTATAATACAGATTGTTTTTCATTAGCTTTATTTTACTCCTATATTTTCTTGAATTTAATCATCATTAATATAATTTATTTAATATCAGCTATTTAATTAATAGCTATTGATATTAAATAAATAACACGGCAATGATGAATAGCTGTTATAAATAAACTACAATTAAGTTTCATTTACAGTAAGAAAGAGAAAATAAGATCGTGTGATAAAGGCTATTTATGAATCAAGGTGATTGTTGAAGGTCAAAAACAATATAAAATAATTTGTAATTATTTATTTATATCAACATTTTTTTTATTATATCCTTGGTCACCACCTGGATCTTATATGATATTACACTCTCTTTTATATAATATTGGCTAAGTATTAATTATATATTGGCTAAGTATTTATATAAATTAAAAATACATATATCCGTGAAATGTTTTGAACTTTCGTTTTAAAATAATATGACCTGTTGTTTTTGAAATTGGTATTAGCCCATTAGGATCTAAAATAAACCATATATTCTTTTAAATAATATTAATGGTTATTATAACAATAATATTTAAAATAACACTCGTTGCTTAGTGATAAGTGTTCAAAACATAACCTTTCCCCATCTTTTTTTAATTAATTCAAATGCAAACCCTTAAATATCTCGATACATTAAAAAATGGACTTATTCCACTTTCAAAAATAACTACTCATTTTGTCATTGACTTCATCTATAGTTTATAAATGTTTGTTGTTTTTTAAGATATCCTAAGCTTATTTAATTAATATTAACAAATATTCAGGTGAAAAATAAATTACAAATACGATAAATACGTCAGTAAATATTGATTTATCTTGTATCTTTAACTTTTAAGCCTAACAGGAATACTCTTGCTATCCTTGACAAGATGTCTTATTGCGGTCAAGGAGTCTTCAAAATCCTTGGAGACAGGAGAGCAACTAATCAATTAAATAATTATTTGATCAAGATTAATCCCGAACTATTGCATCAATACGTTTTTTTAATTAGTCGAGAAAATGTGAATAATTTCATCGACTATCGTAAAATAGAAGTTGTGTTATATTTAATCAGATTCATTCTGACTGTAGTTTAAAAAAACGTGGTGCTTACTTTATCGTACTAAACGCTTCTTGAAATGATCGCTGCACAATAATACAACAATACAATAATGCAGCTGGGAGGGAAAAGTCTGATCAGTGGGTATCAGAAGTCCTTTTACCTTCTCCTGACGGATAATATTATTTCTCCGCCGCGTGCTAAACAGAGTGGAAGTATTAAGATTCATTTCAGGGGGACCAAAAAGTAAAAATTAACTGGCCTTGATGGGAATCGAACCCACCATTTTCGAACCGGACACTCTGGGAGTCTCCCTTCAATAGAATGGAGACCAATGATTATTGATTATTTATTGTATGTGTGTGAATGCTTTTGTCCATGATGTTGATTATTTATATACATGTTCCTTTCAAGTTCTTAAGGTTACATTATGGAACTATATTTTGGAGACGTTTCGAGATTTTATTGCTCTCATATTCATGTCTTAGTGATAGTCGTTGTGAAAAAAAAAACTAGCTTTTGGTTAATTAACATTATTCTTATATTCTGCTTCCGGGATGGACCGTGTCATGTCGGTGCTATTAACCAAGCTTTCGCTCATCGTGCTGTGAGCTTCCTCAGGGTTAGTCAGTTAATGAAGAGCGGATTTTTTTTTGTTTCAAATCTCTTTATTATACAAATATTTACATCATTTACAGTATATATAATAATATAATAGGATATACATCACTTAAAACTAGTTTCTTCTTTTACCTTAGGTATTTTAAGAATTTACATAGTCTGAGACCGCTGAAGGCGTGTACTCTAACACCGGCACAAGGCCGCTGGCTGTATAAGAGCGGATGGTTGGAGTCGGGGTATTTATACCGGGGGGCGTAGTCTCGATCGAAGTCGGCCTTCCCATTGGCTGGCCTCTACCGGTCATGTTGTGTTCGGGTTTGTTCGTGTGTGCTCGGTGGGTTGGGATTCATCTGTATGTGGATAGTGAGGTAATGTGTTGGTTTTTCCTTGGATTGCCGGAAACCAGTTTTTGCTAAGCTTATAGCCAGCTTCCTTATTGAAATTGTTGGGTTCTTTGATAATTTCTATAGCTTCTCTTATGTCACGGAGATGCTAATTAGCTTATTTTACAAGGATCCTAAATTCTAAATACCCCGACTCCAACCATCCGCTCTTCATTAACTGACTAACCCTGAGCCAAGCTCACAGCACGATGAGTGAAACCTTGGTTAATAGCACCGCCATGATACGGTCCATTCCGGAAGCAGAATATAAGAAGAATATTAACGACCGTGGAAGCCTATGTGAACAATAGTTAACATTAAATAGTTATGGACATGAGGATCACAAATTAGTCTGAACATAAGATTAGCATAATAATGAGACAAAGTTGAAAAAAGCAACCCGTGTCTTAGAACATTCTCTGCCACGTACTGGTCCCAAGAACTTTCATGGAATGTTGTGGTACAGGATTTTTGTTATTTGGTTTTCAAAATAAAAAACTGATTCAAATTCAAAGAGGAATTTGAATCAAATTTTTTATTAGTATTTAATAACAATAATATGTTTACTTTTAATGTTCGAGGTCGACGCGTGAGTAAAGTGGATACAATTATTTTTGTCGTAAATAAATTATTTTTTAAACGTTCGTTTTGTTGGCACTTAAATTTGTGAAAATATAATTGAGTTTTTGAATAGTTTAATCATTCATCATCAAATTTTATTTTATTTTTTTAACTCACGGTCGCCTTCCTTCACGGGTTATTTACCCCCATAAGCTATAACGGCACGTTTATTCGCTCGTTAGTGAACAATACGCGTGCCTCTGCATTACTTCAACAGTGCCAAGGATGACTATTGTAATCGGAAGTACCAATAGCTTCGACCCGACCACGAGGTCAGTTCTTTAATGTCCGCATGTAACTGGCTCTGGGGTTTAAATTGCGGTAATTTTCTTTCGATATACTCGATTAGATGCAAGCGTGTGTGTTTCAAGGTGTCCTTGTTCAAGTTACTATCCAATTAACAGATATTTTTTTACTACTACAAGGTTAGTAATAAGTAACTAACAATGTGTAATACATCATAGTTATTTAATTATATGTTGGTTTATGCACGTTTGATCAAACGATCTCTATGGTATGTAAACAGAAATAAAAAAAATTGCCTTTGCCCTATATATACTATAAGTATTATCTTCTGTTGAAATATCTAAAAATAATTTAATTTTATTATTAGCAGTTTATTCATTTAATGCCACTTTATGCTGCTAGCGCTAATCGGAAGAAGTTCCAGGAGCTCTTAATTTTGCCATGCAGGTATAAATAGTATAAGGGTCTTCAAAGAGTACCTGACTCCCTAAAGGATTGGGACTCCCATTTTATGTCCCTTCCCAAGGACGGTATAACCAACGACTTTTCACTCCCTTTTAAAAAATCTTATGGCCAGCTCCTGACACATTAATGTATGTCACTAATTCTGCAAATTATGCTTTGCATTTCCTTAACTTTTGAATGTGGGATGGCTAAGTAGTACCTACTGAGCTGTTAGGTTGTGAAGTGGGATACCCTCCTGGATCAACCAGCCTCTGTGAAATTCCTGCTTTTAAAATGGATGCAAAAGATAATTTCAGCTTGAAGATGTCCTAATCGCATCCTGCCACAATCATTGGTCTGGAAACCGTACGGACTCTTTAGTGGTTGTGGTGGTTCAGGATTTTGTTTTTATTTCCCAAATTAAACTAATCAAACTAAAATCATCCAGCTCCTATTTTGGACTAAATTTTCCAACTGTTTGCTCATGGCTTTTCTTTATTTCTTTTTTATTATTACTAATTACTGTTACATTCATCGTTGTGCATACAAATTATTTAGAAATTATAAAAATATTTGAGATTGCAGTTACAAGAACTCATTAAGTTCATTAACAATATAGTTGACATCAAGTTAATAATATTTATACATTGTAAAACATACATACTCATTTTTATAATTTTAATTTTTTAACTATTTTCATTTTTTTTGAAGAGAAAAGATTTGTCCTGGCAGGGATTCGACCCCTACTAAGCTACCAGGCTCATAACTAGGCACTGCAAACAGTTACGAGCCTGGTAGATTAGTTCGTAAAGTGCCGCGCTAGAGTTGTGGAAGACCTGGGTTTGAATCCCGGCCAGGAGAGATCTTTTCTCTTCAAAATAAAAATATTTAAATAATCATAATTCAATAAAAAATAAAATTTTAAAAATTGTAATTTTTGTTAATTGTAACTGGATATAAGTAATAATGTTTTTTGGATATATTTTAATTATCACATATGTTTTAATCCTTATTGTAAAAATGTAATTAAAAGGCACATAATATGCTGAAGTATGGAATGTGTCAATAAATAAATGGTCCTTTGAAAGGGTTACTTTGAAAGGAAAAAAAAATCATCACAAGTACCTTGGATTTTAATTTAATTAATCATTATGTATTTCCATGCAAAAATAACTAATGAGGATTTTATTTGTTACAGCATCATATGTTGGAAAGGGATGCTCTAGAAATGATCCTAAAATCAATGAGTGCGTCGTCAGGGTGGGTGCACCTGCTATCAAGCAAGTAGCTCAAGGTAAATACACTAATTTTAAAAAAAATGTTGGTCGTAAACTAAGTTTTTCTATAACTAAGTCCTTTTTTTTTATTTTTCTGTTGGTAATAAATTAATGTTTAATGTTGATATTATCAGAAAAGTTTAAATTAAAATAAAAACTGTTATCCTATTTTATCTAAAGAAAATTTACAATATGTTTATTAATAAACATAGTATTTTCTTAACTGCGTAAAACAAAAACTGGTAAGATGATGGATCATTAATGAGAGTTTAACTTATAGTTAAAACTTTGTTACAATTAATGTTCTTCTTATTTGCTATGTTGTCCTCTTCTACATACAGAATATAGTACTTACATTTTTTTTGTGGTATGAAATCCATTACTACTGCTACTTGCTCTACAGCTCGGGATGGGCCTTGGCTTCCTCAACAATTTTATTCTTCTCTTCTCTCTTCTGTTTTCATTCCTAATTTCCACCAAACACTTTTCAACACATGTTGAAGTCCTTTTCGAGATCTTTTATCCACCTCCTTCGTGGTCGGCCAACTGTCTTCTTGCAGAAGTTTGCTTGGTACTTTTCTAGTAGGCATGCTTATGAATATGCCTATAAGTTTTCTATTTGATCAATTGGACCACACGGGCATCATTATACAAGGAATACACCTAGCCACTACTCCGAATTCTCCAAGCAGTGCTTACTCTATCAAACGCAATTTTCCTCAAAACCTTTGCTCGAAAATTTGAAGGTTTTTTTATTGTAGCAGTAAGTGTCCATGTTTCTGCACCATAGGTAAGTATTGTTCTAATTAATGTTTTGTAAACCCCAGTCTTGGTTCATCTTGATGAAGTTTTACTTTTGATGAGTCTAATATTTATAAAATATGTTCCGTTCACTGTCATGATTCTTTTATTTGCCTTGTTTATTGTCTTGTTAGACATAGACTTAGCTTTTAACTCTTTTTAAAAAATGTCCATCGATATCCATTGTGGTGCTGCTACTGCCCGAACCAATGTGCATGTATTTAGTTTTAATCTTTTTAATACTGTCGCTGATTTTTTTACTTTCATCATTCAGAGTACTGAAAGACGGTTTGAGTGATGAAATATTTATTGATATCAGACAGATATCATCCTCATAAGCATATATCTGATAGTATGAAGAAAACACTGTTTCTGAAGTATTTAACATTTCTATCACTCTATGCAAGGTTGTAGATAATAGCAGAAATCCAATACAATAAACAATCTTGCTTGTATAGTTTCTTATAATTTTTCTTTTTGTTTTATAGTTTCTAATAATATGATATATATGTTTAAACGAATAGATCTAAGCAAACTATTAGTATCAACATATACTGAACAAAGTTCATAATTTGTTGTACTTAAATTAATCAAATTTAATAGGTGATCCTAAATACCGAATCCCCAAATTGGATCCATTATTGGTTGATGAGATCAAGGTACAGCAGGGCACAAGACAAGTCGGACTGTCCCTCACCTGCAAGAAATGCCTTATTCATGGCCTTAAAAATACAAAATTTGTCAGAGCAAAGTAAGTTATCTTGTTCAATTAATTTATTTCATAAGGATAATTATGTTAGATGGATTATTTTGAACATAAACAAATATTTATATGGTGGTAGTTTATGAATCCTACCCAGAGATTAAGTAAACAATGCTTATTTTTTTAATATGCTCTGTTATTAGCATTTAATTGGCCTTTAAAAGAGGTCATTATTAATTATTTAATACGATACTTCAATATTGTAATTATATGTTTAGTACCTCCTGTAATGTTTATGTTTTTTATTTTACATTTTTTTTAACAATGCTAGTTTTTATACAGATACATTTTGTAATATTAGACTGTAATGGATACCAAGTTTTATAGGAATAACTATTGTTACTCTTTTCTATTTGACAAAATGTTAATATAATAATCTAATCTACTCTAATAGATATTGCCCTGTTGATTAAATAATCTGAAGTTCTATTTTATAATTTTAAATTACTAAAAAAAAATGTAATTGTTTAGAGTTGATTGGGACAAGCGAACCTGCGAGTGGTTCCTCACCCTTGACAAGATGAGGATCAATGGCAAATACAATGTTTCTGGCCAAGTTCTTCTCCTTCCTATATTAGGAAGTGGAGATATGGAAATGGAATTGCGTAAGTACTTATAGGAAATTAAGTTATTATGTTAGCAAGTACGTATTTATCATTATGCATTCGATCAATGTATCCAGAAAAATAAAATTCTATTAGTCATTAAAAGAAGCTAGGAATGTACGTATTAATGATAACGCTCTAAAAATAAATCTAAGAAAAGCTATTTAAATGGTATTTATTACTATTATACAAAATAAATCTGTTATAATTATACATTAGTTATAACTAAATATACAATTTAATATAACAAAATATAAATACTAATGAATGGAAATTGAGAAAACATTTTGTTCTTCTTCACTATTATTACAGTTGCTAGAGAAACAATAGCCATAATTGTTGAATGTCAAAAATTCTATTCCTTCAGAAAGGTATATTCCAGAGCAAACCAAACCATATGTGGTTTTTTTTTAACATTTTATACTTGATCATGTGACACTGGTACTAATAATATAGAATTAACAAACTATTTTTTTCATATATATAACATACATTTCATTATTTTATTTTTTCAATGATGATTTTATCGAAACGTGGGCTGACTTGAGGTATCGCTCCTTCAAAAGAACAACGGAATTACTAAAAAATTGGCATTTTTGAGCTAAGCCTTCAGTAGCAATTATAATGGTTGAAGCTTCTTAATTCAGGAACTATATATCTGATATTCCATTTCCAAAATGTTTTTTTTAAATAAAATCATAATTTGAGTTTTATCATGTTTGAACTTGAAGTTTTATGGGAATAATGACATAAAATCAAAAAAGTTTCAAGCTTTTGAAAATTTTCTAATGGTTAATAAAAGTATTTTAATATGATCATTACTATAGGAATGCTTTGCTTTACCCATACCAAAATTTTATTTTTTTAACTCACATGGAAAATTCAAATACCTCTTTTGAAAATTTTTTTTTTTTAGTGATTACATTGTTGTTTTGAAGGAGCGATAGAAAGATCATTGAAGAAAATAAGTTTATTTGTATATGTAGATTAGTGTACTTAGATTCTTTTAAAGGATAAATTACTTTTTATTTTTTAGCTTTGTTACATTACATCTGGCTTGTGATATTAACAAAAATATCTTTCATTTGTCTAGATCCATCTATGATAAATTTATCCTGTTCAATTAATTTTGTTATACTTATCAGATGGTCTTAATTAAATCCAGTTACACAATTATGAATAATACTTATTTTTTTAATATTTTATTTTTATATAATATTCCAGGAGACTTGAACTTCGAATATAAATACGATTGGTATTATGAGAAGAGGGATAATGGTCTCGAATATGTTATAATTGATAACAGCACATTCCCATTTGATGTTAACTTCATGAGTATTTCTTTGGAAAACCTGTTCAACGGAGATAAGCTTCTTGGTAACTATATCTAAATTTGAGACCAGTAGTTATTTTATTATTATTAGGCATTCTCGTTATAGAAAGAATATTTTTAAATATTTAATACTCTGATCTGTTATGAGTATGAATAAAATAGAAAGTGATTTATACTAAACATATAATTCAGTCTTCTTTTAACATGGAATGTGAAAAAGCTACTGTGGGCATTGTAGTTTCTTTGTTTAATCTTCATTCCAATGATTTCTGAAATGTAGAAGGAACTCACTATATGGTAGATATAAACAGCTTTATGGCCAGATATATATTACGTTTCTTTTTCTGCCCATGTTTGTTATTCTAAAGGGACTTAGTCCCAGAATAAAGTTACTTTTCTATTCTATTCTATTCTATAAATGAATCAAAGAATGAGAAAAACACATTTTCAATCCTGTGGTAATCCAAAAGTGAATGCCAAAAGTGATTGATAGATAATTGATATAAAATTCTTATAGAGTCATCTATAAGACAAAAAACCATGGATAATGAAATAGGTAATATATGTTTGATGCTACGCACTGATTTTGAATGAACCTTGTACCAGTGTTTTCACTCTTCTGAAAAGTGGAGTTTTCAACTTTCGATACTTTGCATTGGTATCAATAATATATAATAATACTTTTTATGTCCTATTACTTACTAATGATCCTTACTTATTAATGATCCTTTACTTATTACTTATTAACGACTGCACAGAAAATACATTTCAGTATCTACTATTAAAATTATCTTAGTGATTTTTTCAAGGTGTTTCACTTAGTTGAAGACATCAAATTTAAACCATTTTATTTCATGTTTTTTCTGTTTAATTACTGCTGTGAAAAATCAGATAAAACTTTTATGAGTTAATGAATTTTTTTTCTACAAAAACAATTTTAATTATGCTTTAAGTAGGTTTTTGTATACACTTAAAGCAAAAGGTAAAGTATGTCTGTGTTCTGTAACTGTGTACAAGAGGAAGAAATTGAGGTTTTTAATTTATATAATTTTTTAATTTGTTAAAATGCAAATATCATAATCATTTTTTAATTTGTTGAAATGCAAATATCATATTTTTAAGTTAGTTTTAATAATTTACACTTTACAGTCTTTAAAAAAATTTTGTGTTCCAAACAATATTTAGAATCCCTATAACCGAGCAATCGGCAAAATATTAGAAAAAAATCCTTCTGTTTTTTTTGATAACTTATTCTCATAAATATTTTGATTTAATGGTATCTATTTTCTTGACTGTCAATAAAATAAGTTTTACTTTCTGTTCTTCAAATACAGCTGTATACTCGTTAAAACTTAAAGTTTTCAAACCACACCAGAAACACATCTGTACAATATTGTTCAGATTTTCAAAATTCCAAATTTGTAAGCAATTTAAATAAGCTGGATTTATCCCAATCTGCTAGTGAAAATTAAAAAAAGTCAATAAACTAGGAAAAGGACTCATAACAATTAACTCGTTATAATTTTTTTATAATTTAACAATGAAATAACTTTGATGAAAAAAATAAGTAACAAAAACAAAGTTGATTTATTTTCTCTTGAATAATTTGACTTTTTTTTAACATTTTTTTTTTAAATCAAACAATAGTCTTGAACCAAAGTCATAACCTGAAAAAAATTATTTTTACTTTCAAATGATCTTATGTTCATATTGGTCAAATGAATTTATTTCTTCTTGAACAAAATCTAGTTCGTAATCTTCATCGTTATCTTCAGTGAGTAACATTATATCTTTGTTTAATTGTAGTTCAGGTAGCTCTGACCATTCAGGGCCGAAATGTTTCACCAAACGTCTGGCAACATGGTGTATCTTTGCAGGGGCTAGTTTCACACCAGGTTGTATTTGTGTGGATTGTGATAAAACATTTTCAATTTTTTGATGTTTTTTGGATACAGCTAAGTAGTTGCCAGAATTTACAGTGTAGGTTCTTTCCCCACGTATCAAGTCCTTCAAGCGGCTATTTTGAGAAACAAGGATTTATCCCGTTCTGCATCTCAACCCAAAATTTGAACGCAAAATTAGATTGGATTTAGCATGTTTTGAATGGTGAACCATGGACCACCGTATAGAGGAGTCTAACTTTGTGAAAAAAAAATTAAAAATGATAAAATATGGATTTACCCCTTTTCGAATCTCCAAGCCTCAATTGTACTTACAAACTTATGAGGTCATATTTACTACTACTACATCAGTCAATCAAATATCTCTTCAATATTACCTTTTATTCTTTAAATATTGTTTAGGACTAGTGATTGCTGAAAAGTATCAAGTTGGATGGGTTCTATTTCAGATTTGGTGAACGGAAAGGATCGACGGTATTATTTGTTTGTTTAGTCATTATTATTGATTTATTAGTGTTTATTATATTTTTTAAATTGTTAATTATATTATGCATGATTATGCAAACAGTATAGTCACAAAACATCTCTGTAAGATAGTTTGACCGGTATATGACTGAATCTCAAGAACTGAAAGTAAAACTTACTTAAATTTATGTATACACAAGTAGTGATTCTAAATATTATATTTCCTTCTCAGAACTGTTTCCTTTCACTACTCAGTTTGTCAACCTTTAATTTTGGTATCTCACTTTTCTTTTAATAGGAGGAAACATGAACAGGTTCTTAAATGAAAACTGGAGAGATATTCTGAAAGATTTGAGTCCGGCCCTTAGCAAGAGTCTTGCTGCGCTGACCAAGTCTATTCTTCAAAGTATGGCTAATGTTGTACCATTTGACATCATGTTCCCTAAGAAGTTTCCTCTCGATTAATCATCCGAAATTAATTATACATTGCATGATGAATCTTGTAAAAATTAAAAACAGAATAAATTTTGGTAAAGATGAAGATGACATAAACACTAAATGAATAAATTACTAAAATTTATTGGATATTTGTTCCCTTAGTAAAAAAAAAGGAATAAGATTTTGGTTTCTAAAGTTTTGTATATGCAAACTAATTTAAGAAGTTAAAATAAATCCTTTATGAAAAATGACAGGGAAACTCCTGATCCTCAAATTTTTAATATATTATAACAGATGTGTATAAAAATCAAAGAGACAAAAAGGAGTCATTTACAAAATATTGTAATGATTGAAAATATAGGTACTAAAAAAATATATATAAATGCATTGCAAATGGGAAGGAATTATTATTAATTCAAATTCATAAAGTTATATTTCAAATAGATTCCTTTAATTTTTTATGCTATTATTTTTTATAAGCTCACAATGTATATTTCCATATTAGCAATGTATTTTATATTGTTCATATATTGTAGTTGTGGCACTGTTTCTTGTGATAATATAAATATGTTTATAGCTATTAATTAGTTAGATTTATTTTTGTTTTTAATTTCGCTAATCGGCCAACTAGGGACCACGATAAGCCTCACTTTACATTCTGGTATTTCTTCGATTTTCGTTTGCTTCACATCATCCTCATGAGCTCACTGTGTTTAGCATGATGCTCTTCTGTCCATTTAGCATCACCTGCCCGTTTCTCATCTCGGAAAGTACCAAAAGTCTTGATGGCTGTTCCAAAATGATTTCGGTCATGTACATCTTCCTCTCGTATGCCCATTTGTTTAAGATGTTTCTTGACGTTAATGTACCTCGGCATTGTTGTTTTGGGTTTTGAGTCAAAGATACTGAAGATAAGTTTCGTCGACCGAGAGTCGATCATCCGTCGTATATGACTGTAGAAGCGAACTCTGCGTTTACGCATTGTGCTTGTGATCTTTTCTATCTTAGAGTATTTTTCTTGCTTGGATTTTCTGATGTAGATGCCATTTTTGTAGTTCGGGCCAAGTATGCTGTGTAAGATTTTTCTTTCTTCTCTCTCTAAATCTGCGAGCAAACATTTCTCAGATAGAATAAGGCATTCAGAAGCATATGGTTTGATAACAGTATTGTAGTGTCGGATTTTTGTTTTCATGGAAAAAAACTTTTTGTTGTTAATGTTGCGGGTGGTTTGGAAAGCAACTTCCATTTTCCTGACTCTTGTTGCTATGGCCTCTTTGTCAAGCCCATTTTGCTGAATCCATTCCCCAAGGTATTTAAATTTATTAAACCGGTTTATCATTCCACATTTGGTGTTTAGTTTTGCCGTGCCATCTTTGATGTTTGACATTGCTTCTGTATTTTAAAAATGAAATTTGTAATCCTGTTTTTTCTGCTATTTCCTTCAACATATTGATCTGTTCTGTTGCATTTTCGAAATTTTCCGTCATCAGGGCTATATCATCAGCAAAAGCTAAGCAATCTACTTCCACTCCGTTTTTCTTCGTCCCAATCCTTAAAGGTTTGTAAATTTCTCTTTCTTTTAATGTCTGTCGCCACTCCTGTTATTTTTGTATTAATATTAATTTTTTATACTGGTTGAATAAGTGATTATTTCGTTGTAATAAAATGAAGTTTTTAGTTTAAATTTCAAAAATGGATTATGTGAAACTTAATAAGTTTCAGTCAGTAAATATTTCGTAATCATGTAATTTTTTTTTTATCTGATAGTATGGATAAGTTGTATATTATTATTATTATTGTTGTTGTTATTATTAACAATAAACCACTATACTTTATTAAATGTAAAATCTGTTCTCCTCTCTTTTTCATTATCATTTGATAATATTATAAGTTTGGCTATGTAATAAATCAATGGCTCGTTATATATTATTTTCATAAAAATACAGAAATTGTGGGTGTTAAAATAATTACAAAAAAAAAACAACAGTTTACACTAGCTTATTATAAAACATCAGAAAAACTTTTGTATTTTGAATGACATTAAAGCATATACATCATCATATAAAAAACTACCCCACGTTACCCTCTATAGTATTTTTTTCCACAAAGAAAATAACTGTACTTACCAAATGTCAGCTCATCTGATCTAAATGTAATGGGGAAAATTACATTATAATATAATTTATATTATTACACTGAGAATAATTGTAGCCTACTAGTTCCAAATATCATGAAGAGTAGGGTAGATCGGTACTACTTTATGGCGAGAACTTTTTATTGGTAAGCCAATGCTTCGACCCACATTGCAGGTCTTCATCAGGGCTAAATATACAAGATACAATTAAATTAAAATAATACATGCATGACACAGAATAACAATATATGCAGTATAATAGAATAATGTATTATGTAGTAAGTAATAGAAATAAAAGCCAGAAGGGATTGAATTATATAATGACAAAGAGTTACTATATATTAAAAAAGAGGTACTGTTTAAATCCAACAAAGTAATAAATGAAGAATTAAAAATTAGAGCAAAGTAAAAAATAAAAAATTATCATATAAAGTGTCGAACATTCGTAAAAAATGAAAAATAAAGAATTAGGACAGAATTATAGTAAAAAAATAAATCATCATCATCATAGTCGTTCCTCTCTACCGCTCTGCAACAGTGTGAGGTTTCTTTCTGTATAGCCCGGACCACACCGTACGATCTAAAAAAATAAAAAAAAATAAATTAAAGAAAAAATTGAAAATTGAAAATAGTTAAAAGAAAAATTATAGAATTGGCTTTTATTTCTATTATTTACTACATAATACATTATTCTATTATACTACATATATTGTTATTCTGTGCCATATATTATTTTAATTTAATTGCATCTTGTATATTTAGCCCTGAAGAAGACCTGCGATGTGGGTCGAAACGTTGGCTTACCAATAAAAAGTTCTCCCCATCTAAGAAAATTTTCTTAAATTGATTTAATTGTCTGGTTATGGGTATGATGAAATTTTAAAACTATAAACAACTATTTATGTTTCAACCTATCTTGCAGCTCTTCATCAGGCCTTAATGGACAAGATACAAACCAAATAAACATTGTTTAATAATAGTAAAAATTTAAATAGTTAAATGTACAATGATAATGTTTATGGCAAAAACATTTTTTAAACCAAACTTTACAGAAGAACATCCACAAATCCCCAAAAGGTACAACACTAGGGATCTATTTCCACATAAAATAACAGCACATTAGACTGACCACTTTCTGATCAATTCCAGAAACAGATGTAGTCTGTTGAGCATCATTTCATAAAAGGAGGATTTCATTAATCAAGAGTGAACAAAAATAGAATAAAGTGCAACAGCACCCTGAAGCTAAATGAATGTGAAATTCATGTTTCATACGTGGCTCCCCTGAACATAAATTTGCACTGACTAAAAATGCCAAAATAAAGCTCTATTAACGATAGGCGGAATATGTTCTAAGCTCAATTCACCAAGAAGAGGAAAAAACAATGGAACTAAAACAGATAAAAACCCAAATTTCTTGATGGAACGATATTCTGATGTTACTAAAGAAAAAAAAAAAAAGCAACGTTGCAAAGGAGTATGATGAAAAGAACCTTAATCGTGAAAGGAAGCGCGGATAGCTTCTAACAAAAATATCTTGCATCAACGTTTTAAATCGAGAAGCATCGAACGATCAAAACTGCATGGGGTGGAAGGCAATACAAGTAATTCCAGAGATATAATCGGATTGCTAATACACAGGATATATGGAAATGGCGAAATCTGCTGGGCGTTGTCCTGGGTCTCTTCTGGGTTGCTGCGCCACTCCTAATAGTCGTAGGCTTTGATAACAATAACCAGAACTGCAGGGAACGTGCACAAAGCAATTATACTGGGAACTGCCAGCATCCTCGGAAAATTCTTCAATATTCCGATTAATCATAGGAAGAATCATACCCTTGACCATGGTCCGGGTTGGTGTATCTATCACGCCGAGAAATCCAAAATAAATAATAATATATACCTACCAAACTGACAATATAAAACAGAGTTCGGGTGGGATAATCAGGTCTCATCTTCTAATATAAATTCGGGTTTGATGGGGCTCAGAGATATTCAAAACGATTATTAAATTATAGTGATATGAAACCCCTGACTCTTGTCAGTATTCTTTTAATTCTTTGATTCATCAAGTACATAAATAACGCGAAGGTTACTAGTTTGTTACAAATAGGAACCTGGCTGATACCTGACCAATCATTAATAAAGACTTAGCGTACTGTAAAATTATCCTTCTTTGTAACATGCCCCCATCGGCAATGACGACCAGCAAGTAATAGATAATTGAGACGGATGGTTCCGCATTCGTTTGCAATTGGTATTCCGCTCTAGTACAGGAAGGAAGAAGACTTAACTGTCGGAATGGATGTTCACTGCGAAATACCGATAGAGAAGGTCGTGCAACCATCAGGAAGAACTAGTGTGAATAGGGAAATGTGGTGGAAACTGACCAATAGTCGTACATAATTTATAGTCATTGCACTATCCGTATTAATCTATATGGAATACATACAACATTGTGTGATAATGATGGACTAGGACAATAAGTAAATGCAAGACGATCATCAGTGTACATCTGATTATAAAACAGAAGTAATCTGTTGTTCTCAGGCATTGTCCAGTTCAGTCTATAAGTCATTGCCCTATCACAAGGATGGCTGTGTTAAGAAAGATCGTTCTTTTGATAATAATATATATCTGCTATCTTACATGGCATGATCATAAAGAACTAGAGACTATTTCCAGGATTCCAGAAATTTCAATGTCATTGAAAGTAAACAACATTCTTTCGCTTGAATAAACCTTGGGATCTTTGTGCATTTACATATACAATGCATGTGTGTAAATGTGTAAATATATCTATTTCAGGAATTAGAAAGAGTGGATCTAATTAAATGTTAGTCTGAACATTTACTGATATACGTATCAGTATTATTATTTTATTTCTAATATTCATACATATTTGGGAACAATATATTCTCCTTCCCATTTCTGAACAATATTTATAAGGTTCGTTTACATTTTGAGCAATTTCCTCTTCCCTTTTCTAATGCCGCGCCTTTGTAACTTATGTTTCATATCCTTGAAAAATAATTTATTGGGGGACATAGCTTATTACAAGAGGTGTTTATCTGTAATGCCAGGGGAAAAAAAATAAAATATATATATACATATATATATATATATATATAAGTTATAAGGACAAATAAACACTAAACATAAATAATATGTTCTTAGAGATTAAGGTTGTTGCTATTAAGTTATAAACACTATTGACTATATATATGAGAGCTGAGATAAATAAAGTTTAGTTGTTATCTGGAGTTTGTGTCGTTACTATGCCCGAAACCCAATTTTTTTTATATTGTTGTTTCAGTCTAATTATAACTTATATATATATATATATATATATATATATATATATATATATATATATATATATATATATATATATATATATATATATATATGTATATTTATCACTGAAAAAAAACAAAAAAAAAATCCATTAATTTCCCTGTATTTAATGCTAAATCAGATACAATTATAGATTGACCACCATTTTGAAAATAAATGGAGGTTGACACTGTGATAATCGTCTGTTGAAGTACGATTTTTTTTTATAAAATAGTTACATTTAAAAACAGTAAATTAAAATAATAATACACTTCTTATTACAGATCGTTAAAAAAAAAAAAAAATGAAATTCGGAGCGTAAAAAAAAAATCGAACAGTAAAAAACTTAAAACTAAGCAGATTTCACATTTAAGTATGCATGTTGTGCATTAAAATCCCAAAAGTTTCAAATAATGTATTCACAACCTAAATCATTCTACCTTTTATCTTTAATATATAATAGTTTGTGGAAAGCCTATTAAACTACGTCTTCAATTACGTCTTTTGAATATCGAAAAATTATCGAAAAATGTTCTGCGAACTGATACAATCTTTACCACACCACACTGCAATATATACAGATGGCTCAAAGTCTCACAACTCGACTGGATCTGCCTTTATTACGCCCAATTCAACCCATAAAAAAAGCTACACCACCTCTGCAACGTCTATACGACCGAATCAAATACCATAACATCCGCTCTTCATTTATCCATGACAAATACAGAAACCGACAATATAGTAATAATTTCCGATCCAATTAGCGCCCTCCAGGGATTGAACAATATGTACTCACACAACCCCATAGTACTACGCACTCACGAATATCTAATAATGCTAAACCACATAAGCAAAAAAATATTCTTCATCTAGACCCCGGGACATGTGGGTATTGTCGGGAATGAGAGCTTTGGCTGACAAAGCTGCTCGAGTAGCTCTAACCCTCTCAGGTAGAGGCACAGCTATTTTAACCGGCCAAGAACTTGCTCGCCCCCTTAAAGAATATAGATAAAAGATGGCAAGCAATGTGGGATGAAAGTCCAGCCAGTAAATTGAAATATATAAAAAGGGAAGTAAAGCCTTGGGCTACATCTAATCGCAGTAAACGCCATGAAGAGGTGGCTATTCCTCGCCTTAAAATAGGACACACTCGGCTTACCCACGCACATCTCATTACGAGGGGGACACCTCTGATATGCCTTAGGTATAATAAAAATCTTTGTATCAGACATACATTTGAGGAATGCTACTCCTATAAGAAAATACTAAATCAACTCAAAATACCACCCGATGTTGAAGGACTTAAGACAGCAAATCTGAAGTCGACAAAGTGGTGAAATTCATTACAAATTGTAAATTAATAAGCAATATTTGATCATCCATTGTCCCTGCTATAGATGCATTATTTGTTTTTTCAAGAACAAGATGCATTTTCTTATTATAGATAAATTATTTGTTAGTATGTGTGTATATGAATACATATTTTTTTCTCCTAAAGATAACTAATTATAGAAATAAAAAATCTACAGGCGTTGATGACCCTAGGGTTTTACGCCTCTAAGCAACAACAAACAAATATCTTTTGAACTGAAATAACGTGTAGCTTAATTGAAATTGTACAATTATAAATTATTGCCAAGGTTTCAAAAATTAAATTGTTACTGACAAACAGTAATCATTTGCCTTACAATAAAATGCTTTATACATTGTTGATCCCTGCATTATTGTAGATTGTATTGTGCATAATTATTTTTTCCCAACTCTCATTGTTGTTTCCATTAGAAAACAGAAAAATAAAAAACAGAGTAAATATTAATTATCCAATTTTTAGGATACTTTTTTTTTTTACAAAAAATTAAATGAATTTATAATTTTATGGTTTTTAGTTGTTTTTTTTCAGCGACCAAAACTGTCCTTGAGACCAACATTCCTAAAATGTTGGCCCACTTCATTATCAACTTATTCTGTGGTATATCAGACTTTTCCATATTAGAGATTAATATAACTATGATTTTCTTACCAGTTAGATTCTTATGCTATCAGTCACGGAAATACTTTTACGTAATCATCACACAAATGCATGTGCGTGAGGAGAATGCTATTTTCCTATATTTATATATATTAATTCTATAAGATATTGATACTTAGCCCACTTTAAACAAACAATTAAATTTATAACCACCTTTGTTTATGAATATAAAAGTAATTATAATCGCAAATGTTGTAATATTAAACCTAAACAGAAGAGTCAGAGAAAGAAATATATCTCAAAACAAGATGTTCAACATTTCAAGGATGTCTGCTTTTATTTTATGGCGGGAATCCACTGTTATGTATAAAAAAATAAACAGATATAAACATCCCAACTCATAAGCTAGTTTCTCTTATCGGATACTTACCCTACAGACATATCTATTTCAAGGACACTTTTACTTGTAAAAGAAACTAGACTAATAGAGTGAGTATGTTACGCATACTCCAGACTGATGTGAGCAAAGACCAAGAGCAACCTTCAACTTCTTCAAGGGACATCGTAGGAATAGACCAAACAACAAACCTGTCAGGAGACAGCCTACGGCCATACCAACATGCAACATCCTCAGGGGAGAAAGGATTAGAACTCACTTGTTATCGACTTAAGCTACCCTTTTTCCATCTCTCCAAAGTTTGTTCTACCTGTACCTCAAGTAAAAGTACCTCGGCCAGAAAAAAGGGCTGATTGGGGAAAGAGGAAAACTGAATTATAACATCATCTCCATATAAGAGTGAGTTAGAAATGGAAGAAAAAAGAAAGGACAATTAAACTACAAGAAAGAACCAAGAAAATTGTAGAAAAGGCTGCTGAGAAATCCCTCTTCAAATTTCAAAAAAAGAAGTTTGTAAGAAAAGGAAATGGAAAAGTGGAAGAAAAAGAGCTAGGAGGTCCAGCCAAACCCCAAAGTAGGCCTACAAAAGAATCCAAAGGAACACCCAATCCTCATCTTAAAAGTCAAAACATAGAAAAGCCCCATAGTAATAAACCATCAGCAAGCAGCCAAGAATGCATGTCGTCATCGTCTGAAGATGAAACAAAGGGAAGAGAAACCTGCATATTTTGTAATGAACTGTACGTTGACTCTAAGGCTGGTGAAGGTTGGATCCAATGTTCTGGATGCCAAGAATAGGATCACGAAGCGTGTTCTCATGCCGAAGAAGAGGACATCTTTTAATGCGAGTTTTTTTCTGCTAAAGGCCTAAATAAAAGCTCTTCTTTCCCATTTTATAAATAAAAGCTTTTATTTTAAATCTCCGGCTACTGAAGACATTGTTCTTTCAAGCGGAAATTTTGCTTTACAGTTTTCTATCAGTTAATTATGCTTTTCAGTTAGTTTTAAATTTAAAACGGTTAAATTAGCATTGTAATTCCTATCCCATTTGTCTGACCCAATTATGCTAAGACGGGATATGTAAGGGTTTGGTAAATACTTTTTTTTTTACTATTTCACAGTCATTAAAATTAGTTAAAATGTGTTTTTTGAGTGCTTCAAAGTTGCAGTTAAAAAAAAAATTATGTGTGCTTTTCTTCTACATATTTTCCGTAGTAAAATAAAAACAAGAATGGTATTCCGTTTTGTCCATCTCTCCCCTACAATAACGAAAAGAATAGGAAAAAGAAGTAGGGACAGGTTTTGATATTGAATAATAAAAAAAGATAAATTAAAAAACATTACTCCGCAGGTAACCTGAAGGTGGGAAAATCCTGAGTGGTATTGATAAGATTTTTTATGAGCACATAAAATACTTGGCTGGATTACTTACGAAATATATTTTTTATATATTCATCACCATTGTTGTTTTTTGTATAAACGGGCTATAATAAAGAACAAATTCTCTACGAATCTTTAAAACGAACGAAACGGCTGAAAATTTAACGTTACGTACAACAAGAAATATTCCTGAGGACGAATTGACCATGAATTGTTGATTATAAATTCCACAACCATTTAACCCAGTAAAACGTCATTAGTGTTCTATAGATATGGAATGAAAAACATTTTGATATAGAAGAAATTATTTTTTATTGTCCTCTTTTTAAACTACAGGTGAGCTGTTAATTTAGAAAGTGGCATAAGTCCATTTTTTCATTTTTCGAGATATTTGAGGGTTGCCATTTGAATTAATTTAAAATATGGCGCAAACGTTATGTTTTTAAAACTTAGCACTTAGCAAAGTGTGATATTAAAGATTTGTTTATATAACACTATACACCTTTGACTTTTATTCATCTTATTTTATTTATTATGAAATGATAAACAATTAAAATTATTTAAAAGAATAAACGGTATTTTTAAGATCTAAATGGGCTGAACTCATTCACTCACTGTTGGGCCCAATTTCTTATCCCAATCTTTCTCAAATCATCCATCCACCGACGCACAGTATTTCGATTAGTGTGAGCTAGCTGGACAACATTCATGTTCAAAATCCTAAACTTTTTTATTGGAATATAGTAAACTATTGTTCATAACCTAGAAATCTAATATTTGGTTATGCCTGGCACACTTCATCTCGTCAGTAATAGAATCCAAAGTCATGAATCCATAGAAATATACTAAATCAGTTGTATTCAAAGCTTCATTTCAACAGCACTAAATTAAAATGTTACTAATTTTATTTGAATCAATTGTTGAATATCGATAACATATTTATTCATAGGTGCTATTTTTTCCAATTAAAAAAAACTTCTGATAACACTGTTCTGCACGAAAATCCTCCTTCAAACCAAAACATGCTTTCTTACTGTTATCAGATGTGGTGAACACGAATTTGAAGTCAGATTTTGTCTATCACGCACAGTTTCCTGAGAAATTCTAGTTTTTTATCCAAAAAGCTGAGTTTTTTGTGGATTTGACGAATTTTTTTTCGGCATCAAAACATAGTGAAAAAAATTCAAAAGCCCGATGATTTTGAGCGCAATGAAGTATATTTGAACGAAAAAAATTTGATGGGAATATTACAAGTGGTTAAAGAAATATGGCTAAAAGTGTTTTTTCAGTTTTTCAAGGACCTCACTTTTGAAGCAAAGTTAAATACTACTGAGAAAAAGGCTTGGATTGCTTTTCGAGAGGTATGTGCTAAGTTTTTGGAAAACAAAAAATCTAGAGACTACCGAAAAATAGTCCAAGAACTGCTTACTTCATATAAAACATTGGGATGCAATATGTCCTTAAAAATACATTTCCTGCATAGTCACCTAGACTTTTTCGCCCCAAATTTGGGTGCAGTTTCGGACGAACATGGAGAACGATTCCACCAAGACATATCCAGAATGGAAAAAAGATATTCTGGCAAATGGAATGAGAAGATGCTGGCGGATTACTGCTGGACACTGCAGCGGGAGACAGAGGAGGAAGAGTACAAAAGAAAAAAAACTACTCATTGACGATGTGTGTATATTTTTTGAGTTGTGTCATATCTAGTATTATACCTGATAGCATGCAGGATTCAGTTAATTATATTTTATTGTTGAAAAAGAAAAAAAATCTGTTATAATGAAGACAATAATTTTCAAATACAATTTTTCATTTTTTCCAAGTTTCACCTATTTTCTCTCAAAATCAGAGGGTGATAGAATTTTTCTGAGTTCGGATTCGGACTCAGAACACCTGAAAATATGAGAAACAGGCAAAATTGTTCAAGGGAGGGGAGAAAAGTTTTTTTTTTGCAGAACAGTGTAATCTAAGTGTTTCAATTTTTTTTTTTTTAATGCATGACGAAATTTTCAAGATATGGCAATACATGGCAATGACTTGTATCCGGTTGTATCCGGGCTAAATTTGGTATATTTCATAGCTGCATCTCTCCCATTAATAATAAGATGCATTATAGCCTGCACACTCGAGTACAACATTGTTTTTTTAATTTTAGAAAACTTATTTTCGAGAAAGGTTTTTTTTTAAGAACGGTAGAAACACCCTTATTTTTTATTTTATAGTTCTTTTCGGCTAAATTAAATGTTAGAACCTTTTTAGAGGACTCTTAAAGGAATATTAAAATAAGATTGGCTAACTATTCCTCCAAAATTTCTGACAAATGGCGGGAAAATCAAAGCAGCGCAGTGTTTCGATTAGTACAAGCTAGGACAAAAGTTATGTTTAGAAATCCGAAATATGGTATTGGAATATTGTAAACAATACTTCAAAACATGTCTAACATTTGTTTAAGTCTGACACACTTCAGAGCTTGAGGATTAGGGCCCAAAATAATCATAGCAATAGAATAAATCAGTGGAATTCAAGCCATCATTTCAACCTCAAAAATTTCTTTCAATCTTCAAAAATTGTTCAACTACTTTTATCGAACCAATTGTTGAATATGGATATTAATTGTGCTGGTAAGTGCTATTTTTACGAAACAAAAAAGTCTTCTGATAAACAAACTATATTAAATTTTTTTTTAAATGGCCGAAGAATTTTTCCTCATTTTGAAATTTTGAAGTGCTGAAAATGCCTTTTACCCATTTGTATCCGGGCTAATTTTTCTATATTTAATAGCTACACCTTTCCAATGAATAATAAGTCACATTTTAGCCTGCACACTCGAGTACAACATTTTTTTATAGTACTTTATTTCGAGGAGATATTTTGTTGAAGAATGGTTGATGCACCCAAAGGAAGAAAGAAACTCTTATTTCTTAGAGTTTCTTTCGACCAAAATTAGTTTTGAAAACATTACAAAGGATTCCGAAAGGAAAATAAAAATTATTTTGGGAAGCAAATCTTCCAATTTATTATATATCTTATTTAGCATTTATTTACCACGAAACAACTTTAATTAGTTTTAGGATTACAAATTTGTGGATGGATGAATGATGAGCAGTAGTATATATTTAAGGTAGTATATACACACACACTTATTTTTAAAATAATTATAGTTTTTTTGTATCTTTAATTTCTTGAATTATTTTGTTATAATTATTGTTATGCTATTTATATTTTTTCTTTCATTTAAATCATTATTGCGAGGAGCTAACTCCTAATTTATATTTATTAATTTTTTATTTTCATTTGTTATTTAAATTGTAATTGTATTCTACTCTTAGGCATTATAGTTTATATTTTATTTTCCGTATCTCTATTCTAAAGGGACTTGTTCCAGAATAAATGCGGATTTTTATCAGTTTTATCATTATATATTATCTTAATTATTAATTATACATTGTTTTTTAATTTTTCTAATTATTATCCTAGCGATCCTCTTAAATTCAGTTGGTAATTAATTAAAACCTTTTTTTTTTTAAATTACAATACTTAATTAGTCGAAAGAAATGCAAAGATGCCGAAAAATAATTTTGTCCAGTTAGCTCCTACTAATCGAAACACTGTGCGACGTCTTGGTCTGCCCATTTTCCGTTTTCCTTCGAGTGCTCCGTGATATTAGGCTCTCCCTACTATTCCATTAGTTTGGCATTGCTTCTGATCCTCCACTTGTGCTTCTCTTTGACGGGTCCAAAGATCTTTTTTAGGACTCTTCTGTTACAAACCAAAAGAGTTTTTTGTCTTCTTTGGTCAGAGTTCACGTCGCTCAGCCATACATTACCAATCGAATTACACTACTTTCAAAAATAAAAGCTCAGATATTGCATGATTAATTTTTTCTTATAAATTAATCCTTACTTGTTATCTATGCTGACAAAATGTTAAAATATTTAATTGTTCGTTAGTCGGATAAATTACAATAATTTGGTAATTTATCACATTTTCTTCGTTCATATCAATAATTCAGTAAACCTGATATCTTCCTCATAAAATTAATGGATGAAATAAAATGTTCCAGCTGACAAAATCACATCAGATTTTTTCCTGAATTTGGTATTTTAGTAATTGATGATCAAGTATATTTAACCAATGTATAAACATTTTTGAGTTAAGTGTTCCTAATTCTTTTGTTTTTCCGGCAATTATGCGGTGTTTGAAATATAGTTCAAGGAAGATACAAGGAATAAATCTCGACTTTTCTATTCTAGTTAAAAAAGGTAGACAGCAGGAAAGAACAACCCAGAAATAGGAAATGACGTTAATTGCCGTTAATTAGTAATCATAATATATTTCGAAATCCACATTAAAAAATGGGAGGAAAAGAACAGAAAAATAAAATAAAAATTCGCCGTCTCTTAAGCTTTCCTGCTCAGTACTCACGAGTAACCGACCTTCAGTTAAAGCCTGGTCCTAACCACTTCTTATACCTGCCCAACCTGTTTCCTGTATAAAAATGCATACAAAACATTAGAAATTTCCTTGATATTAAACATTAGGTTACCGAAGAAGCCATTTTTTAAGATATCTAGGAAATTGTTATTTATTCATTTAACATCACTCTATGTAGCTAATGCTAATTGGACGATGCCAAAGTGGGAGTTCTAAATTCTGCCTATCCAGCTATAATTAGGGCGGTCTCGGTACCACCTTTTTACGTATCTTCTGAAGGACGGGATAACCAAGGGTTTTTTTACTCTCTTTAAAACATAATAAAGCCATCTGCCAGTCTGGGAACACTCGATGTTGGGCATAGTTGGTTGTTATGCTAACCACTTCACCACAGGTGACCCTATATCGGGGATGGCGACAACAACCACAACAAACCTTTCGCATATTGATTTAATCTAGTTTTTCGGATTTAATTCTTACATAGAATTCTTCGTTCAGTCACAGGAAGTATATTTTTCGATAAAATCATTTATTTTAAGATCGTTTTTTAGGCTTTAGAATATATTTTGGAATTCCAAGTCAATTTGGTACTGGGATGGTTTATTGGAATTTCGAGATGTGAATGCTAGTAATAAATTAATGTATTTTCCTGACATTACAAAATTGATTAGCTTTTTTTTCCTGTGTTTTGTTTCTCTAAAAAAAACTTAAATTCAAATATTTTTTTTAAATTCATAAGCCACTTAGCAGGAGTATTTTTCTGATTTGCAATGTGTACATATTTCAATATTCATAATGGAATCAGCGGGATTGATACTGCTACTGCTTGTTATTGAAAGAAAAGTATCGATACATTGAATCAATAAGTATCATACGCCTCATGGTCATACATCAGACCTGATTATATTACAATAAATGTTCTTCTAATATTTCCTATTTTGTTTCTAATATTTGTCTTAATTATTTTCCCCAATTTCACGATTAAAAAATTATCTTTTTCCAAACGATTATTTTATATTTTTCACCATTGTTTTTATTACACTTCCCTGTATTTTACTATCTTTTTTATATTGTGTATCCAATTCTCATTTCAGTGTTTTATAATTATTTTAATATGGATATTATTAATAATTAATAAGAAGATCCAGAATAAAATGGATGGGACACGTGGAGAGAATGCTAGACCATTGAATGCCCAAAAAGATTCTCTAAGGGAAAGATGGTTCTTGCAGCACCATAGTGTCATAATAATAATAATTCATATATATATATATATATATATATATATATATATATATATATATATATATATATATATTTATAAATTGAAGATATTAATAATGTTCACGTTTCAATATTAAGTTATTCAAAAACGCTTTTAGAAAAAAAACAAATAAAAAATCAGAAAAGCTTTGAATACATGGAAGTGTCAATTAGCATTCATTAGTCACGATAAATCGATGTTATGAATGCTAATACCTGCAATAAGAACTTGATAGAAGTTTTTTAAATGAGCTGATCGATTCACGCGCCTCTAGTTATAATAATTATGAAAATCACTTATAGTTGATAATAAAAAATAATGTTGTTGTTTATGCGACGCAATCTTTTATATTAAATGAAATAACAGATCCCATAACAATGTTATACGTTGAAACGTCTCAATAAACGTCTTTATAAGAAATAAATAAATATAGATGGGTAAAAACGATTAGACATCAATTGCTTATTGAACATCGATAGAATTCTAAAATAAAAGATGGATACAAGTTATCGTACCTTCACACTTGATGACTTTTCTTCAAAAAACGTCCAATTAACAATTATATTGATTATTTATACTAGTTAATAATTGTATACCCTGGATACTGAGTGCTCTGAAAACCATTACCAACTTAATTTCAGGCGATCCTCTCAAATAGGATTATCGCCATGATTTAAAGAAAATAGAAGGATTTTCTGGAAAAAAATTAACATTTCTGGATTCCCAGTCATCCCGAAAAAAAACGAAACAGCCAAAGCAGCAAATTCACTGGAAGCAGAAACATCGTCATAATTCCAATATTTATTATATAATAAAATATAATTATATAATTTAATATAATATAATATTTATTCCAAAAATAAAGAAATATATACTAAAAGGCAGCAGAGCTGGGCATAGTTCTTAAAATCCGTCAGTTGCTGGACTTCATCTTGCTCCTCAGAACCCTATAGGCCCCACAGGACGAACATAAATTGAATTTACACACAAAGTATCCAAGGCGGAAGAAATAAGATAAGAAAAATACAAGAATCAAAACAAAATCCAGTGAGCTCCGTCACCGAAAAATGGAGTTTTATTAAAATTAATATAAAAATATAAGAATTTTCCACTCCTCATTCGTCTTTAAAATGTACATTGTACAGTAGAAGAGATCTTTTCAAATCCCACTTTCGATTTTTATCAACTCCCATAAATCTATGGGGCTAGAAACCTTAAAATAAAATAGTGACAGTGAGTAATCCACTTTTAAACACTTAATTCACGCCGAGTGTTTATTAATTACTGTCATTGTCTCAACAGTAACTTAAAATTTATAAGAAATATTGGAACATTTCAACAAATTTTTATTTCAGTAATATTTTGATTTAATTTATGTTAAGCTCTTCATAACAATTCAGCTATGGTTTGAACTAATTTACATTTATTTTTGAGACTTTTCAGCTATATTTCGATTTAATATTTATTTAATATCGTTACGTAATTTTAATTTACATCTTATAGTTATTAAATAAATCGCTTTTGAATAAATTATGACAATGGCCACCTCAGTGTCTACTGTGTGATGTGACGAACATTGTGTCAACAGTAAAATTTACTTGAAATATTAAGATATTTCTACTGATTATTCTTTCATTAATATTTTTAATAAATTTTTTTTTTGTAGCTTTTCATAAGAATTCAACTATCATTTGGCTTATTTTCTATTATTTTTATGTTAACTTTTCAGTTACAGTTCTTCTTAATTGTTATTTAATTTCACTCCGTTACTTTATTTTGTTTATTTATAATTATTTTGAGTGGATTAAATTTATGAACATTATGAATGAATTAAAGTTATGAACATTATCTCAACACTAACTTCTAATATATTAGAAATATTGAACTATTTAAACAAATTTTAATTCCTTTACTATTTTCTATAAATTTCTCTTAAGCTTTTTTGAACTTATTTCTATTTATTTCTTCAAAACTTTTCAGGCATATTTTAGTTGAATTTCCTACTATAAATGCAATTGATTTTTTATTTTGTAATCCATTAATATTTTTACTTTTATATTTTCAGAACAGAGGGTATATTTTGGTTTAAATGGTATATAATTCCATTCATTAATTTAATTTATTTTTTATTTGTTAAATTCATCGATATTTTGATTATTTATTTTGGCTTTTCATGACAATTCTGCAACTATTTGTTGTAACTAGTATTTATTTTTTCAAAAATGTTCAGCTATGATTCGAAATTTCTGTTTAATCTCATTTTATGGCTTTATTATTTATTTTTTCTTAGTTGTTAAACAGGTGTAAAGAGTGAACAACCACTAGCACTTTTTTGCCCATAAAACCGAACAAAACACTTGCTTTTATCTGTAGCATGTTGTCATGCGCCCAGACGATGCTGACGATCCCCCATAAGGAAGGCTAAGTGGGGGCAGACCCGAGAACCGTGGAAGACAGACCTCCTCCGCAGACACCTCGACATGGACAACAGGTATAGCAGCATCCTCTTCTTCTTCTTGCTGCCAGCGGTAGCCATAAGCCTGAAGCTGCGTGAGTATCCATATCTCAACCTCTATTATTAATTAATAAATTTACTAATATAATAATAAAAATTGAGAAAGAAAAAATCAACAAATAATACTTTTAGATTTATTTTCTGTAAACATCGCAGAAATATCCATTATTTCAATAATAAGTTAAAGGCTAAAATTCTAAAACATTCTGTCCCAAAGTAATTAATTAAGTAATTTAACCAGCAATTAAATTTATTTCCATTTCTAAGAAAGGAGTAGTATAACAATTTAGGTTTTTAAAAATATTTTGGGTATTGAATTATTATAATTAATCATGAGCTTTATTATGGAAAACAGAATGTAATTATGGGAAATATATATACTTCAGTAATCATTTGATCTATAATTGAACGTTTCAAGAAGCATATATAATCTATACTTCGAAACGTTAGTTGAAAGTTTTATTTCAAGATGAAATGATTACCGAAGTCTCCTCATTACCCATAATTACTTTTTCCATTCCCAAGTTCACGATAACTTGTATTTTGGGAAAATATTATAAATGAAACTAATAAAAAGTTAAAACTTGTAATAACTAAACTGGAAGCGACAAGCTGCGAAACAAATACCAAAATAATTTTTAGTAATCGTGATTACCGTGTGATATTTTTATAATAATTCTAATTTTTCAACAGAGGCACTTGAAAGTTCCATGTCAGTTAAAAAGATTAAAAAATTGGGTATTGTTGAAGCAATGCACTCCTATTGAAATTATTTTATTAACAATAAGAAAATTTCTAAAAGCTTGATACTTCTTTTATTTTAACTAATGTCATTATTTCCATAAAACTTCAAATTCAAACATGATACAATTCAAAGTATGACTTCATTAAAGAAAATATAAAAATATGTTGGAAATGGAATATAGATATGTCTTTCCTTAACTAAAAAGCTTCAACTAATGCAATACTGAAGTCAACACAAAAATGCCTATGTATATATATTTATGTACTTTCATTTAACAGAAATAAATCCAATATAATAATTATACAACAATGGTAGTTCGAATGGTTGAACAATAACACAATTGGGACAAAGGTGGTTGCTCCGCCGCCAGACGGAAAGGAAATAACCCCTAGTATTATAAAATTTTATTATTAAATTATAAAACAATAATAATCTAAGATTTTTTTTATTTAAAACAATAAGAAATATCTTACATTCTAACAATACGTAACATGATATGGTAAAAGTATGAGGGAACGTGAAAATATGTTAAGCTTTATGAGTGCACCTACCCATATTGGTCGTTTTAATGTATATTTTACGTGGTAATCCAATAAATCGACCGTAGCAAACAAAACACATAAATCAATTCAGTATCTTAAGGAAATGCTACATGAATGTTTATAGCGGTTTCACGTATTCATGTAACCATTTTTAATCAAACTTATGTATAAAGTTAAAACAACAAATGCAAAATATAATCAGAAATAAGTTCAAACAAAAAATAGGTAATAAAATTAATCAGAAATTACCTAAGCGTTTAAATTTCTGATCAGAAGTCGATACCTAAATGTTTTCTTGTTTTTGTTTATTTTAAATTTTAGCTTTCCACTAAAACTAGGAAAACATGTTTTTCTTACAACTCCAAGGAAAAAAAATATAACGCAATTGTTAATTACGTAATTAAAATGTATCATTAATATATATATTTATATATATATATATATTTATTTATTTTTAATGTGTTTATCTGCTTAAAGCTTATTTTGACACAGCGAATATTTGCAATATTATTAGCAAAGATTGTACTTACTTAATAATTAAATTATAACAGCGGAAAGGAAAACCTACGATTATTTCTGTAGCTACTAATCCTTTATAATTGCAGGATGCAATGCTCTTCAACTAATGGAAATCAGGTCGACCGGTTTGTTATTATTGGTACACAATTTTCTATTTTGGAAATTAGTTAACATTAAGAACCTGATTTCTAAGTGAACGGCATGGTATTCCACGCTAGCAAGAATTTAGACATTTCCTTGAGGTGTGGTGGACGCTAACTGTGCTCGTTTGGTTAATTTAATTATGAACTAGTGTGCATAAACAATTTATTTGGACCGAACTCATGAAACAATGACTTTCAAACCGTAAAACAATATTGGGGAAGAAAACAGTTCGGGCGAAGGTAAACAAATAAATAAATTAACTTCTTAAATAGTGATTTACTATTTATTAAAAACCGACGTTGCCACAGTTCTTCTTCAGGGCGAATAAAATGACAATATAAATAGACGAGATACAAAAAAATTTAAAAATGAAATAATTTGAACAGAAAAAATTAAAATTAAATAAAATAATAAATAAAAATGAAACTTTTGGAATAAACAAGTTTAATAGAAATAATTTATATTATAAATAAAATAAAAGTATTTTTTTCTCCAAAACTGAACTAAAACAATGAGATATATGTTAATAACTGTAATGATGAACAATATGAAAGTTAATGTTGGCAAAAGAATAATAAACATGTACAAAATAGAGAAAAAACTAATAAGTAGTAGTTAAAATGAATGGATGACAATAATAGATACAATGAAACTTAAATATAAATGATCAACTAAAATAATAAATAATTCATCTCTATGTAAGGAATTAATTTTTTTTAGCTCAAACCCGGAATATTTTCTTCCCCATATATATACGGTGAACCAATAATTATTTAAAAATTAAAACAATATTCATTTCCGCACGATGACTCGCAGTGTGCTGTTTATCATAATCTAGTTGCTCAAATGTAAAACAAAAAAATGAGTATATCTTTAATAATATTATTTAGATTGTAATTATAAAATTTAATTCTTGAGTGAGAAAAATACGATAATATTATCGTATTAAACTGGCTTAAAGCAACAAAAAAAACCCAGGATAAATGTTGTAAAAAAACGAACAGTCAATGCTCAACTCCTCAAGGTCTTCTCGACTGGTACCTCTGTCTCCTGGACATTATTTTTCAAAACCAAATGAGTGTTAAACTGTTTCAATTTTTTTGAACTGAGTTAATAATTAATTTACAGATTTCCGGTAAATTTGTAAATATTCTTTTTTTTTTTTTTATTCACTTGAATCCGAAATGGAGATCACTAAAATAGAAATGTTAAAAATTCCACAAAGTTCTCAGATGTTCTGAGAACTTCAGAGTATGCTTATTCTTGTTACTTTATCAAGTCAATTATCTTTCTATATTTACCTGATAACCATTAGCCTTCATAAGCGGTCCCAAGGCTGAACGGACATTAGTCGAGATTTTCCTGTTAAGATGCATGAGAAATAACAATATCGTGGAGCTAAACAACAATTAATCATTAAGAAGGCTACTACTTACAATTATTATTTCTAAAAAAATAAACAGAGCCTTTTAACAAGAATGTGGCAGGCCTCGATTCAGCAGAAAACTAATATTTTAAACTAATATTATTTAAACGTCCCTTAGTTTCTCAACTAACTGAATGGTGATGATAATAAGTAAAGTCGTCAAGGGAAATTTATAGTCATACACAAATAAAGATTTTCTACTTCCATATTCTCTTATCCATAGATTTCAAATGTCCCTATTTTGCCAGCACGTCGACTTCAATCGAAAAAGCTTACAGAATAATATAAATTAAACAGTGTAACTACTCTTCTATTCAATTATTTCTTAATTTAACTTAATTTAAGTTGTATTATTAGTAAATTAAAATGCAATAAAAATTACTTACTTGGGCTACTAAATATGAGAGTGTGATTATGGTTGTAGACAAAACAACTAGATTTTTAATGATTCAAGTTCACCGCTTCAAATGGTATAAAAAAATGCAATTTTATCAATTTTTAAATGTAAATTTAATGAATTTAGATTATTAAAAAAATGTTTGCAATTTTTTATATCTTAGGAAATTTACAGGGGAGAGCCCTCTCTTTTACAATGTTTTACAATCCCACATAAAAGAAAGGTATTCTTGTTGCTCACTTCAAAATCAAATTCTAGATCCACTATCCTTCGATGCCACCATTGATGCCATGCATCGTCCTTACAAAAAGTTTAATTTCAACTATTTGCTCATCAGAACCTTAAAAAAAAAATAGTAAATGCCGTATTTTGACGTAGTTTTCGAGGGAAAAGCAACTCATTTCAAAAACATTCAAGCCCATATAAACATTGAGATATCACCAAACATATATTAACTTTTTCAGTTTGGTATGTAACTGCGAACCTTACCCAAGATTTTCTGACCTGAAACGGGCTTTTGCCCAGTGAAGCAGCATTAGGATGTCCCCGCACACATCGCGGCGGTCCATTTCGAAACTGGTTATAGTGGACGGGTTCCGCAACGCTTTAATACTGCAATCCAGGATTCTCGCTTTTATTTCTAGTCTACTTAACTTCACGCGCTCAATAAAACTGGCTTTTAATTTTCCAAGCTGCAATAAAACTGGATTTAACTTATTTTTGCTATTTCGCACAATTTTTGTAGTTTATTTAATAAGGAGACTCAATGAACCGCCTTACTTTTATGTTCCGCAGCTTGTCGCTTCGAGGTTTTCACAACCAGTTTTAACTGTTTATTCGTTTCATTTTTAGTATTATCCAAAAATACAAATTATCGTGAACTTTAGTATAGAATTGAGAATGTAATTATAGGCGATGAGCAGATTTCGGTAATCATTTCATCAAGAAATAAAAGTTTCAACTAACATTTCGAAGTACAGATGACATATGTCCGTCGAAACTTTCATTTCTAGATGGAATGAATACCCTAGTATACATATTTCCCATAATTACATTCTCTTTTCCATACAATTACTCTTGATGAGGTAAAACTTTTTGTGAGTCAACTCGAAGCGGCGACCTAGGGAATAATTGCCGAAAAAAAATATAAATATGAGTTTATTTCATGCTTTTGTCTAAAAGTTAGGCTATATACATGCATACTTTTTTTACTTATTCCTTAAATTATGCATCCATACATTCAAAAATTAACTGACGAAATCTTGTATTAATCGAATATTTTCGCTGAGAATTCTTAAGGAAAGGACCAGAGAGTACAATATAACGACCCTCCACCTTCTCGTGGGTTTCAGCAATGCCTATGACAGAATCTTCAGGGGGAAACTGTATCAAGGTATGGAAGAAATGAATGTTCCCAGAGAATTGATAAGTCTTGTGAAATTGCTGATGAGGGAGGGAGTCGAGAAGCCAAGTCAAGATCCAAAACAACTTGTATTTGGTATTCAAGTTAACTAGGGGTCTCAGACAAGGGGCCGGACTCTCCTGCCTGTTATTCAATCGGTATATTAAGGTTTCCGTATGAATCTGTCCTGGCTTGGTAATAGGTAAGGAGCTTTTAATTTTTTTTTACAACCGGTGATTCCTTACATACAGGTTTTAGGGAACATTGGCTTATTACCCATGGGATTAGCTTAAGCCACTGTTGTCAAGTATGTTTTAAATATATTTCCTTATTAATTAATTACTATGTTAGGAATTGTATGTTTCTTACAACTTTAGATAGTTTATTACAACATGATGGAGACCGCACCGCGATCCCTGCTTACTGGTGGGACTGCTCCTTATTTATAGGTAAGGTGCTGACGAATCATTGAATGAAAATTCGATCAAATTAGCAATCGATTTACAGATATTACAGCATTAGATGCTAAACATCTTTCAGATGATTACAACAATAAAACGTAAACACTAATTTACATACATGTGTACATGTAAGTACCTCGGAACTAGTCTCTCTGTACTCAAGTCCCTTTCACTAAGATTTGCATAGCCAGTTCTTGCGAGAGCAAGTATGAGTTGGGTCTATTTCAAAAGGAATTTAGTTAACTAATGGGTCTATGCTATTATAGGAATTTAGTTACTTTCAAAAGTATTCAGACGGATACTAGGCATATTTCCGATATCTCGATTTAATTTTTGCGCTTTTATAAAAATAAATATTGTTTAATGATTGTTTTTTAAATAATTACTTCGGATCGGAAAGGAGTAAACTTAACCATTACGGAAATTGGGTTGTAAAAAGTCGATTTACATTATTCACAGCAAGCAAAAAAAATTATTGTGCGTCACTGGTAGCTCCCGGAAGTGCAGTGCGATTCCTAAGGCTGGTCTGAGTAAGATTCTTTCTTTATATAAAAATAATAATTAACTTTTATTTGATGTTATCGAATATGACTATGCTGTTTTAATTATGTGCAAATAAGGCATAACCTTTTTTTTTTCCTATTCCTTGGAAACATATCATAAATACAAATAGAAAGCACCTAAGGAGAAAGCTGAACTATTTTCATGAAAACTACCGAAGCAGTTTTTCACTCCAACGATATAGAAAAACGAGTTATTGGTGGAAACGATACCCATTTTTTGCCCCACACGTTTGAGGGTCTTTATCTTAAAAAAACATTAATATTGGCCCCGTATTTTTTCGTGTCAATCGTGGCAGGCACTTGCGGAAAATGCTTTTGTTGGAATCAGAGGGCTATTTAGTGATAAGATCTGTAATAAACATGACACCGATAATTTGATCCCATTACATTAGATACAATCTATTGCAATGAGGTGTAAGAAAAGAAGTTTTTCTAGCAAGCTGCGCATCTCAAAGTACCTTCAGTGGTTCCACAAGGAACAAGTAAGAACAGGAGCAGAATATGCTACACTTGACACAAGAGAGAGGGCTTTCTTATTTTAACCAGGATATAGAAAAGTACGGCCAAGGAAAATATGGGGTCAATACGTAAAGGAGAATATGGCCGCAAAAGGACTGCTAGAGGAAGAGTACGTAGAAGAGGCCAAGAGACAATAAATAGTTCTGGGGATCGGAAATCGTAATTAAATAAAAAAATACAGTTTTACATCATAATAAAAACATTTCATATAATGTTGGATATTCAGGAGCGATAAACCAAACTATTTTTTTGGTATCAACCGGCGTGTAGTGCTTAGCATAACAACCTATTATAATCAAAATCGCGGGTTCACAGCCCGGGAGGTAGTCCTAGGATTCCTTTAAAAGAATTGAAAACCCCTGGTTCATGCCTTGCTTCGAAAGGGATGTAAGATTTGGTTCCGGATCCCGAACAATCAGGTACTCCTTAAAGATCCCTATCCTAATTATACATGGATAAGCAAAATTTAGGACTCCCACTGTAGCTCCGTCCGAATAGCGATAGCAGCATAAAGTGACGTTAATTGAATAAACAATAAATCAGGCTATTTTGCTTGATGAGAAATGACCTCGAACGGAGAGAAACACAAGACAAAAGCATTGCAGACGATCTGTTTGTTATTGGTTAAGATTCAGAAAATGGCTCTGGCTTCATTACAGAACCGCAATCTGCTTGGACATTAGTAGTTGGTCTGAAGGGCGAATTCCAGCCATTATCATTCTCCAGTTTGCAGGTTTCAACAATACATTTGCGTAAATGGAGCTAGACTAGAGTTATTCCTTTTGAGTATGGGAGAAACGACTATGTTCTTGAGAAGTGAGAATGCCCTTAGGATAAAATTCTTTAATACAATAATTTATAGCAAATAAAATGGCTTCTGAAAATTTTAAAAATAACTAAAATAAAAAAAAAGGAAATATGAAAACATACAGCATGCTATGCGGCCCATTAAGTGTCATCGTTGTCTTAGCAAACCATGACCAATCCTTTTTTCTCTTTAGCATTGCCGTAGTTAAGTGGGCATTGTGATGCAGGCGCCATTGATTAAGAGCGAGAAAAAAATGAAATATTATAGAGGAAATTTAAAATCTGTTATGAAATCCACTGAAATAAAGTAAAAGTATGAAGAACTGGAGTAACTCCAAGAACGAATAATTAAAAAAAAAAGATAATAAGGTAAATGTTTTATTACATTTGTTGGTATGAGAAAAATCGAAACGTTTTGAGTTTTACACTGAATAAAAAAAATAAAAATACGATGTAATGACCAGAGAGTTTTTTTAACACTCTCTTGATTTCTTCTTATATTGTTTTATTCTTTCGGTAGTGATATATATTTTTTCCTCTAATATCTCAACTAAGAAACTTGTGTAAATATCAGTTCCTTGTTCGTTGCTTGAGATATTGTTTCTTAGTTGTTTTTTTTCTTTTGTTTTTTTGAAGTGCGGTATTTCGCTATTATTTCGTTGGTGTTTTAAAAAGTTAATAATTTTTCAGTTTAGAATGTCAACGTTTATTTTATTTTTTCACTTTATTTTGTTTAATTTAATATCTAATTTCTGAATTGTAGTTAATGTACAGTTTTTTCTAATAAAGTTTTATAATCTTTTACCTAATTCCTCGCAAAGCAGATGCCAATCCTAAAATAAATCTCAAAATATGATAAATAAAAGCTTAGTAGAAATATCTAGCAAACTCTCTACCTATCTAACTAACTCTCTACTTATCTAAACAAACCATAGAACAAATTAAATTTAGGTTTACGTATGAAACTATTCAGTCATGAATATTAAATAATAATATTAAAGGATCTTTTTATTTTTTGTCACCTACCAGTCATTCCTTGCTGACGGGTTTCGAGGACAATGGATTATTACGGATGGGATTTGCTTACGCCACTGTTGTTAAAAAAATCAGATTTTTTAAAATATTCTCTTTATTTTTTAATTATGTAAAAGATATTCTTAGCAAGTAAAATTTAAAAAAACTTTTTGCCCATTAAATATTGAACACCCAAAGGAAAAAAAACTGGATTCAGTCAAACCTAAGTATATCTCTGGACGGTAATTTTCCCTGCTTTACGATGTTGCAATTCGAACCTAAAATACATCGAATAAAATTGGTTTGATTCAGCAAACAAACACTTTGATTTTTTGCTTTTCCATGCATGATAAATATCCACTTTTTTGTTATCCTTGAAGGGTTGCATAGCCTTTTAAATACTTCTTATTTATAACCGCTACACCCAGCTGTAAATAACGTAGACCTGAAGGCGGAATCTGCTTGTAGTGAAACATAAGATAAAACAGGTTAAGCGTTGCATTGGTAATCAGCCACCGCTTGGATGAGTGGCCATTGAGCCAATTGCAGGACAAATTGCGCAAGATTTTAGTGAAATGACAAACCTGAAACCCGGTAGCGTGCCGCGTATGACAGGCATGTGTACCTCTAGTGTTGCTAATCGTATAACTACAGGCTGTTTTGCTAACCCATATAGAGGTTATTCGTCTAAGAAAATATTCTTAGGATATATGAAATTTATCTTAAAATTAAATTCCTAAGCCTTATTTAAAATGTTAGAATAAGATAAACGTATTTTTTTTCTCTTTTTAATGCTTCTATGCTTTCTTAACATTCTCTTTCATCCATTTCCTATAAAAAATATATCTATTTGTCTTATCAGGTCAAAAACCTGGATGTTTGTCTCATAAAACTCCTATAAACCTTTTATAGCTTTCATACCATATGTTTTTATTTTTGATTCCGTACTCTCCATCCAATTTCCTCATATATTTGTAGAATAGAGATGGAAGTAAATTGTATTAAAATAAATAAATGATAAAAATAAATTTTAAGAACGCAATTCTTTACATTAAATAAAATATGTATTGTTCGATTCTCATTTCAATTAACCTGTTTACAATTCCTCAGAATTAAAAAAAATAAAAAATTAGAACTAAAGTTCAGATACTGGAACAAAAATTTGTTTTTGGCACAAGCGTGTTAATTTATTTAGTATCCGTTCCGCAGGATGTCGTTAAGTCACTACAACTTCTTACACTTTTTTGTTCGTTTCCTTTTTAATATTCTCGAAAATAAAAATAATTGTATTATTATTATATATATCAGAACACTTGGACTAGATATGAATGAGAGGATGACTAAATTCATGGTCACAGGGGAAGTGCCCCGACCTAGCGAGACTATCAATATTGGCCCTTTAACTTTGAGAGAGTGCCCAATTCACCTATTAGGGTTCACTAGTGACTAAGAATAATGCACCTGAGATCGAGGTAAAGAAGAGAATATGGATGGCCAACAGGTGTTTCTTTAGTCTACACAAGGAATTCTCCTCACGGCTCCTATCACGGCAGACCAAGCTCCATCTGTACAAAACTTTAGTCCCCCCCCCCCAGTTTTGTTGTATAGATCGGAGACATGGACAATGACCAAGCTGATTGAGCATGATCTCCTAGTCTTCGAAAGAAAGATCCTCCGAAGAATCTTCGGTGGAGATTACCTAGATGGAAACAGGCGATGGAGAACTAACAACGAAGTTTACTCAATGTACAACGAAGCAGATATTGTTTACTCTGTAAAAATTAGGAGACTGCGACGGGCTGGTCATGTGGCTAGGAAGGAGGACGAGGCCATCCCTAAAAAGGCTTTGACAGAATCTCTCTACTGCACGAGAAGATGAGGGAGACCGAAGCTGAGGTGGTCGGATGGTGTGGAGAGAGACGCGAGGGATAATCTGGATGACGGCTGCACGAAACAGAGACGACAGGAAGAAGTTGGTAGAGGAGGCTAGGACTCTTCACCGAGTTGTAGCGCGGTAGAATAATAATAATAATAATAGTAACTGACTTACACGTCTTGTTTAGATTGTATTATCATCTATAATTGAAAATGTTTGTTGAAACATTCATTTCTTGATGAAATGATAACCGAAATATGTACATTTCCAATAATTACACTTTTATTTTCATACTAGAACTAACGATTATTATTATTTTCCATAACTCTGTATTTGTATATTTATCCTTAGCAAGGCCATGGCAACAGGCTGAAACAATTGAAGGTAAAATTTATGAGATCACAAAAATTCGAATTTTGGCCCGGGACAACACAACCTTGACTAAAAAAAAAAGAGGGGGTGGGAGTAAGCACCTCAAAACCTACACAGTAGTCATTCCTGTTTCAGATTTTTTTTTCTTTGTATTCAAAACTTTGTCATTTTTGACTTAATTTATAGGGGTTTTATTGTTTATTGTTTCTGAGGCTTGATTGCCAGATCCAAAGTTTTAAACGGTACTTAAATGAATATTTAAGCATCCTAAACCTTAAGTATCTGAGGCAATCATGTTTTAAAGTTTCTATATTAGGCTTAGTGGTCAGTAGATATTTAAGTCTTATGAGCCATTCTTAAAATACATTCAATAGAAAATCACTATTCTCCCCCAGCATTATTTATTTCTTATTTATTAAATTGAAACAGAGAGATCATCGTATAATACATGAATAACCAATATTAATAAAAGAATCTAGAAAGTAAGTAAGCAACTATAATAACAAAAGCAGCAATAAAAATAAAAGGCTTAGCAAAACCTTAATGAGTAATTAGCATTGCAACTTCATGCGGATAAATTTATAATATTTATTAATTAGTGCTCATCAATAATACATTGCAAAAATGCATGTAATTTTGCACATTATAAATAAAGTAAATACAACTTTTTTTAAACCTAGATTCATAACTTAAGTTTTAAATGTAATAACATTTTTTTTAAATAAGTTACAGTAATTTAATTGGGTTTTTATTAATTAAAATAAACCCTCTGACCTCCACCCTGATCATAAATTTGAAATATTTAACCATTATAATAGGTTTATTGTGTATTAGGGCCAAATTTTTTATAACATTAGGTATGATCAAACGAGATTTCATTCATTCATTCCTCGCGAATGGGCCACTTTGGACCACCTGAAATCAACACTTCCTGCCTTCCTTTTGGCCCAGTATTCCTTCATGCGCAACGAGTGAGTTTGTTTCCGTTGCACTGACCGTGTATATTGGGTAGTCTTTCTCTCTTCTTCCTCGAAATCCCGTGTGTGAGTGATTTTTCTTATTTCATTTTTTTTATTGCCGCCTGAAATCTCATATTGATACCCACCTATTGCGACTTATATACAAGTATCCACGGATTATCAACCAAGCCCAAATACTTAAGATTAGCGTTAACGTAATCACTCCTCGGAACTATACCATTCAGCTCTGCAATTATCTCTTAAGGAATTCATTCGTCACTAATACCATAAACTTTACATGCCTATAATAACAGTAGCGATATAACTTCAATAATGTTAACCGTGTGCTCTACAAGTTGTGAATGTAACACACTCGCGTATTGATGAATGATTTTCAAATATTTTTCTTTCCAAGACGATTTTAACTACAATAGAAAGTATTCACAATAATTATTGATAGATGAATCGGACAAATATTTAATATTCGGTACCTGAAACCACATCTCGTTTAACACGTACTAAAAACGTTACTGAAAGTCCATACCGTGGCCTGTATCCTTCGGAAATGGCTCTAAAACAACCTACAAACAAAAGAGTCCACATCGGAACTGAACTTGGCCCAGTTTCTTCACATTATGTCATAGGGGTAGTTTTCTCTCACTTATGTAAGCTCCTCTTCAACTGTCAATGACTTCAATAAACAAATCGTTCAATAAAGTTTATGTATTTTTTTTTCTGAACCTCCTTTATTTTATGAAATTACAATTACAACATATTGAACATGTAGACTCTACAGCCTTCTATTACCCGCAGGTATGTATTTGATATATTATCACTAGCGATATATAGTATATGAATTCACTGTTAACGAGAATCAAACGGATTCCTTAACATATAACTAATTAATCTATTTCATATAATTATGAAATAGTTAATGTATAATAAGATACAGAAAGAACTTGAGCCCCATCACTAGAGCCGTACTCCTATCATTCATGAGAAATCCAGCAAACCCCCATCATCATCCTCTTAAAATGCACATGGGGCAGTTAAACTGATTTTGTCAATCATATTTACCCTGATAAAAATCAATTTCAAAAAAATATGCCAAGGGATTAGGGAAAAAAATGAAATATTATATATATTTTTTTCATAATAATATGATATAATAAATAATACATAATATATAAAATGATGAAATAGTTATTACACCTTTAAATCCTGGGTTTTCGATCAATTCATATCAATACATTACCAAATAGTTGTTTAGTTTTGCGATCAAAATTAGTAAATATATAGATGTATGAAAGAAGTATTATAATAATTTTTTTTGTTTCTCTTTTCACATACTTAGTTGTATGTCGGTTTAAACACAGTTAAAAGTAGTTGTAAATAGATATTTCTTTTTTCTTCATTTTTTTTATACTTGTATGTTATATTATGTGTTATTTGGATTATGTTTTATTATCCTTTCATTCTTTGCAACAAGAGTTAACTAATTTTTTTTAAGGAGATAGCTCATAATTAATCAATTAAATTATATATATTTATCTTAGTCATACGATTAATTCGACATTAATTACACATAAAAATAATACTGAAGAAAACGAAAGGTGAAATATTTTGTTAGATGTACTAAATTGCATTCTTCATTCATTTTTCTACGATAAACAATTGTCTTTTAACCCCACAATTTTAACGATATGTTCAAAATAAACCCACAAATTCACCTTAGTTGTTTTCATAAGACAAATTGAAATTACTATTTTATTTATATATATTTTTTAGATGTTTATATAAAAATGTGTAAATCGAAGAAAAGAAAAAAATAATAGTTTTTTTTTTGTTTTGTTCTCATTTTTTACTGGATATCTTTCACTGATTATTAACAAATACTCAATTAAGTTGAATAAATAATTAGTGAAGTTTCTAATAGTGTTTATAGTGCAGATTCATTACTTTTTATAATTGTATTTTTTCCAATTAGTCTCTAGAAAATTTAATTAAAAATAAAATTCTATACTGTGTGGTAAAAATTTAAACTATAAATTGTTGAGAGTTTTTTATAGTTTTGTAACATATAATATACGTCAAAGCCCAGTAATTAGCACTTGGATTTCTTTGAGAAGAGAATGAGAAATAATTTTAGGTTTAATCATATTTTCAAAGAGTCAGTGGAAAATTGAATTTATTAAACAATATGTAATTATACAATTTAGGAATATTTTTCTTAAAGTTTATATCATATTATATTATAGTATGTTTTTAAAAATATTTTCTTGCAGCCAACTACCTGGTGGCATGTAAGAGGGATGATCCTAAATTAGACGAGTGTGTTGTCAAACATGGTCAACAAGCCATCCCCAAGATATTGGAAGGTGAGATAATTAAAATTTAATATATAGTCTGTGATAATAATATTACATTAGTATATGGTATAACTTGGTTCACTGAAAAATCCATTAATAATTAATTATTAGATAATAATCATGTTTACTAATTATTATATAAATTCCCACTCGAAAATATCTGATAATGTTTTTTAAAAAACCCTTCACTCAAACCATCACTGCATTCGAAAATAAAATCTATTAATTCAACCATGCCTCAAGATCATTTGTTAAGTTTGAGAGAGATCTCAATAACATGATATAAAAATCAATTTAAAAAAAATAAAAAAGTGGCTTTATTATTTTAAAATACACATTAAAAGTGGCTTTTGATTAGTTTAAAAAATAATATATTTTGAAATAATTAATTAATTAATAATTAAGAGACATTTTCAAGATATATATGTACAGATATATTATTTGGATTATCATTATTATTTAAAAATTAAAATAATTAATTTAATTTTTATTCCAAATAAATTTATTTTAAGATCAACTAAAACTTAAAATCCTGTATATTGTTAATTGTTAGCAATTATGTATTCATAGTGCATAATGAGTATAGACTTATAAAATGCTTTCATTGTTTCATGTCATTTGCTTTCATTGAAATGCTTTACTTAATTTCAAAACAACATTTATTAGTTACAGCTTGATGAGCAATTTACTGTCTGAGACTTTTGTCTTCTAAAACTTCTTTTGTTACAGGCGATCCAAAGTACAGGGCCCCAAAATTGGAACCCATGGAAATAAAAGAACTGAGGGTCAATCAGGGAACGAGGCAGGTCGGCTTGAAGATGATTCTACACGATGGCAAACTCTACGGTTTGAAGAACACCAAATTTTTGAAGTCAAAGTAAGTAATCTTGGTCTTTGATGGTTAATCTCGTTGTACTAGAGAAGTCCATGAAGAGAAACGAATAATGTATTGGGCACATCATATTAATCATGAGTAATTGATATATATGGTGCTCAAACTGATGATGAATAAAAACAGGCATTAGGAAGATACATTTTACATCTAAGAACTATATTCTTTCTATGATACGGAAATGCACTTGCATATCCACTTTAATATTGATTGGCTGTTCATTAATATTTAAAATTGGTGCATTACACACTCTTCTTTACTCAATATTATATTTTCGGAAGCCCGGATGGAAATGAGCTTTCTGTATATTGACATTCACAGACGCAAGGGACGGAAAATACTTGCAAGTAGACATGAGTACGTTACTACTAAACTTAAGTTCACTACTCATGGCCCTCCTCTTAAATAACGATACTCTATTTCATTTAAGTAGATATGCAGCAACAGCCCGTATAGAATAATTGAGGCATTGACATGGTAAAGGTAGTAAGTAAAAAAAAATGATTTTTCAGTTTTTTTAAAGAAAAGGTTAGAAAGAGGAGTAAGTCAAGACTGGGAGTTTTTTTTGCTTCTCCTGAAAAATTACTTTTGGCTAACTACTTACTCCATATCAACGTCTCAATTAACAAAGATTAAATGTATCTTTTATGGACTCACTAAAAGTGCAACTCGGACAATTTTTTTTTTATATCATTAGGCTTAAGTACCTATTCATTATAGCATTCAGAGATATTTCCGATTTAAAACTTCAGACACATTCAGTATATTTAAAAAAGAAATTCCTTTGAAGCTTAAAATTTTCAATTGAAGGTTCATGTGTAAAGAGAACATTCTTTTTTCATTCTTTGAGTTCTTATGGAATATACCATAAACCCTTGGATGTAATTGAAGGACAATATTGAAACGTAATGCATTATGAGTTACATATATCTCACATCCTACATACTACATAAATATACTCACTTACATATATGTAAATAATTAAATGATGCCTTATTTTTCAGAACGGATCTACAGAAAAGACGTATCGAATGGACATTCAAGGTCCCAAGAGTTGAGATCATTGGAGATTACGAAGTCAACGGTCAAGTTCTAATCCTCCCCATAACTGGAACTGGGAAGGCTAACATCACCATTAGTATGAAACAAGAGCTCTAAACACTTTATTATTGTCTTTTTCATTGATTGCAGATTGTATTTGATTTCTGTTACTTCATGTAATCATTATACTTTTCAGCTGACTTGGATATTGTTTACAAGTATGAATGGCAGCTTGTTAAAAAGAATGGAAAAGAATACATGACCTTCACAAACAGTCAAATTGTCTTCAATAACGGGCGAACGTACTTCGATTTAAAGAATCTATTCAATGGAGACCGGTTTCTCGGTAAGTATTTGAGTTAATAGGGAACACACACACACATACCTGCCATGCCATTGATTACACATTTACCTCAGAAACATGCTCTGAAAATTTCCTCCAAAAATCTTTAAACTACTAATGAGTTTGTTAAACCCTTATTATTAACACCTTGCTATTACAGACTTTCAATTTACATAATTACATCAACATCTACCAAACTAGGTTTAAGTTATTTTAAATACGTAATATTCCTTATATTTAAAATGTTTCTCTGCTAATGATTTATTTTTCATTACAAACTTAATGAAAAAATCTAGTCTAAAGAATCACTATCTTCTCCATCTGAAACTCTTCATCATACTAATTGGTCGTTCTCAATTAAATAAGACTGATGATTTCAAATAAAGCAAATAATTTTCCTTAGGAAACATTTTATTTTACATTTAAGTATCGGGAAGAATAATTTGTAGCTTCATTCCTGCAATTTCTAATTTCTTGTTAAATGAAGAGCTCCAAATATATCTAAAAGTGATATCACTTTAAAAATTTGTCATTGGTATATCACTTCTTTCAATAGTTCATCCTAATACAGCCATACAATCCTAATAGAATAGATACATTACATCCAGAATTTTCACTCAATTCTCGAGAAAGTTATAATTACAATATGAGATTTATAAAGCTAAGTAAATAAATTCTTTAAGTGCAGATCTTTGAAAAAGTCAAATAAAGAAAATAAAGATGATTTGATTTTCTAAGCCATCGCCCAAACTGCAAACACACATCTGATTTGATTTTTCTGTTTTTAAATTAAATGAGGATAATTATTGCCTTAAGATAAAAAATTGTTTTATTATATGAAAATAATAATATATCTACAATAATTCTTTAAAAGTGTTAGTGATAAACAATGACAGCAATGGTTTCTAAGTGATTGAGAATTTAAAGTTTTGGACAGAATAAGCAAAGGTGGTCATTAGTAGGGTAGAAAATAAACCAAAAAAATTACAAAAGTTAATTTAAAAAGAAGGAAAATGGAAAGATTAACTGGCTTGAAGTCCACCAGACCATTATCACAAATCCCACTAAGGACTGGTATGTATAATCGAAGATACATTATTCTTTCATGTAATAACAACAGATTACCACTTTAGGGTACCTCATTATTTAATTTTAAACCCGAAAGAAATCAAAATATAAATATTAATGTATAAACTAATATACAAAACATTTTTCCTTATCATCATAACAAGTTTGTACAAATTAATCTGATGTTTTCTACGTTTTCAAAAATTATAATATTAAAATATTTCAGGTGATAATATGAACAGATTTCTGAACGAAAACTGGAAGGAGGTAACCTCGGAACTTGGTCCAGCAGTGGGACAGGCTTTTAGTGATCTGTTCAGAAACCTTTTAACGAATGTGGCTGCTCAAGTCCCATACAATGAAATATACTTATCATGACTGATATGACATAATTTTAAATGTAAAAAGTGTACATTGATGTTAATTAAGTTAAGCTAGTTTACAAAAAAATATAATATATAAGTTATAAATATTACAAAAAAGTTTTTTAGTTTCCCGAGGTTTTTCAATATTAAAGATGTCCATACATTGGGTGTGTCCAGATTCTTTTTCCAGGACCACAGGAAAATAAATATTAATAGCACACTTAGAAATCCCACAACGTTCTGAACTCACCCTCTGGAACCCTCACCCCAACGTGTTATACCATCATGCACTCAATTGACAGAGCAAGCTTCAATCGCTTCAATAAAGAAACACTTTTTCTCAGGATGATTGGAAATCACATTGAAATAAAGACTGGAATGAGCCAAAAATAAGACCAATTATTTATGATGGTCCCCAGATTGGATTTCTTAAAATTAAAGTTCTTCATCTATATTACCACAGTAAGAAAATTAAAACTCCAAGTTATTTTTCTAAATATTTTGTTTTAGTTTGTCCTCATTGGCCTAAAAAATTATTGCTCTTTTTAGTATTAGAAAGCCCTAAAAAATATAGGGTATAGGACTATCTTATGTCATGAATAGGAAATACTTGTAGAGCACTTCGAGTACACAAAAGAAAATATATTTATAAAATATTTTGGAGTAAAGGCATTTAGGTTCATCACTGCAGTATGAAGAAAACAATACTTACTTAAAATAATGTTATATTATTACTTTTATTACTTATTTTTACACCTGAAATAATTTATTTTAATATCTGAAAAGGAGATAGGAAAAGTAAATTTAATTTGTCCATAATAAATTTAGAAAATTATAACAAAGATTTAAATTTATTTATTCTATCACATACATATATCTGTAAAGAATAAAAGTAACAAGGAATGAGTTCATATACAGGAATATTTTATTTTTTTTTAACCTGAAAATATTTGTAAAGAATCATTTTTGATATTCCGAGAGCTTAAACTTTTCTAAGAAAGTTTTACATTCCTGATTCATGAATGTAGATCAATAGATATTAATTGTAAGTCTCACATCTTATTTTATATCTGTCATTAAATAATAATAAAATCTCATTAAGTTACATAAATAACTTTTAACAGTTAGGTAAATGCAGTGTATATGTAAACGTACTCATATAAGGCATATAAGTTTCATTGTTTATATGCTTAAATGAAAATTACCATACAGATGATTGCTGAATATAACAAAATTGAAGGTAGAAGACTTTTTAAAACACCAGAAATCCTGGAACAGAAATATATTTTTAACCAGTTAATTTAGTGAGTAGATGAGATCTTCTCATATCCTTTAATCAAAAATAAAATTGCAGATTAAAAATTAACAAGTCAACAAAGGAATATAATTAAACAACATCACAAAAATATATGTTTATATTTTAATTGATTTAAGAATACAGCATATATGTTTTGAGAATCTGTCAGTGGATATTTTCATGATAAATTGACATATCTTTAGACCCCTTATCTGGCTAGTAGCAAGATTCAAAAGGACACAACTTTTTTATCATTAATATTTTTTTTACAAATTATTAAATTGAAATTGAAAATAATGTAACAAAGACCCATCACAAAACTATAATTTGTATATTATCAAATTTTCATTTAACACACTTCAATAGTTTTGGAAAGTGATTTCAAAACTATAATTTCAATATTTCATCACTTACCTAACATTATAGCCAATAGATATTCATTCATAGATAATAGTTTGTTTTTTTTATTGAAATTGATCACTCAAAATGAATAAAAATTAAAAATTATTGAAAAATACATTTTTTTTCTAGTATTTAATTTATCACGTTTCAAAAATCTTCATTTTTTTTATTTTTGGAAATTATACTACATTGCACTAAGACTCTTATCGATGGGAATACTAATCCTCCTTGTAAGACAGTTGAGACAGGATTTTTTAAACTAATTATCACAATATAATAAAGAGTACATCATAAACTTCATTAAACAATTAGGAAATTATATAGCAATTACAAAAAAATTTACCCAACATAACGTCCACTGAAGGTGATGAGACAGGCCAGGGTCACCATGTTCCATGATACAGAGCCACTATACTGCATGCGGTTAAGAGCATTAGCAACCATTGAGTGACAATTATCACAACAAAGATTGTGCTAAAACAAGATAATGATTATTTGATATCAATGTTACAAGTTTTAATACAAGGATGGCAATACTTCATTAAATTAGGACCAATACTTCAAAACTGACTGCTTATTTTTTTAATTTCAATATATTAGAGAAGAAAACAATTATATTCTGTTGTCATTAACATTGAACAATGAACAACATCTTAAGGAATTCGAAAATAAGGTACTATGTAGAATATTTGGTCCAAAAACATATGAGACCACTGGAGAACTTCCTAATAAAGTACTGAATCAATACCTCTGTCAGATAATAGAACAAAAAATTATAGCACAGATATCAACAACAATATTTTACAGTTAAAAGCCTCAAAACTAAAGAAACATATTTTTCAATAATTACTTACCATTCTTGTTTTATAAAAAGAAGCTGCTTCAGATATTGCAATATCCCATTCAGTTGCTTTCACCTTATCAGGATTTAGCATGACATACCTACAAAAATTTAATAAATTACATATCATAATAATAAAGATATCATTGATTATAGAAATAATAAAGAAAACTTGAGGGTGTAGTCAAAAGACAAACCACCCAGGAAGTATAAAACTTCTTTTATTGTGTGGTGGAGTTTTTGCGAAAGTTTAATTATTTCTTATTATTTAAATATCACATTTATTTATACTTATCTTCCTGTATTTACATAACTTACTACTAATTTTTTTTTTATTTCATATAATCCAACATATTCCATACCATATTTATTTTTAATAATAATAGATTAAGGAGAAGATAGTCCAGGTGGAGGCCTAACGATGATGGCTTAAACTTTGGTCAAAAATATGCCATGTAAGGTATAAGGCAGGGTTCCCAAACGTTTTTGTGCTATTCCCCCCTCTTGTTCAAATTAAAGCCTCCCATGCCTCCTTTAGAAAATAAATTGTGTAAGAGCGTTGAGGGCCTAAGGGTTTTACACCTTTAAACACCAACAAACAATCAATAAATATGAAAAAAACAAGTATTGCATTTAAAAGAAAACATTTATTTTTATGGTCAACAGATACAGCATTATAAGTTTCAATTTAATATAAAGAATAACTGGTAAGAGAAAAATATCTAAAATTAAGTGAGAATTTTTTTTATTTTCAACTCATCTCGTGCCCCCCTGACTTGTCTTCACTCCTTCCAGGTTGGGAACCCCTGGTCTAAGGACATTCTGGGAGTTGTTTTTTCAGGCATTTTTAAATTAAAATCTATTGAAAAAAAAATTACAATCGCTTCTGGGTAGAGCAGGGATGTAAGCTATCTATACTGCTCTAATACTACTTAAGCTAAGGATCAAAATATCAGAAACCAGATTGTTATAATATAAATTCTTGTATATTTCAAAGGCTTATATTGAAAGTTAAAGCAATAAGACAAACCTTGTAGGGTTGCCAAATGCCATGTGGTCTTCACTGACATGGTAGGATCCAGCAAAGTCTCTGATTACCCCAGCCGATGTACAAATCCCCATGTGGCCAATCACAGGAAAAAGCCAGCTTTAAAAAGATTTTTAATTAAAAATAAATAAAAAAAAGGTGGCACCAATCAACAGCAAAACTTACATACTCTAGTCAAACAATTTAGAAAACGACCTACGCACAAGTCAACTTGGGCCGGCCACACATACGGAAGCCAAGCACTATCCCCCACTACCTAACTCCTTCACTCCCCTTTTGCCCTCATCAGGGCTATAATTGTCTATATTAAAAGGCTATAATTATGCCTGAATTACTTCAGCACCGGTGAGGAGGATACTAAACCTCTTGATACAGGAATATAACCTGGATAATTAATAATACTTAACCAATGTCAACTCCCACCACACTTACTCAAGCCCGCCTTCAATTTCGTAATAGGTCGTTTTCTAAATTGTCGAACAATACAGGAATTACTTTAGTCATATAAATAATTAGTCCACAGGTTGTCGCTTCGAGTTGAGCCATAACAAGTTTTAACTGCTTATTCGTTTCCTTTTTCATATTTTCCAAATATACAAGTTAAAATGAGCTTTAGTATGCAATATAGAATGTAATTATGTGAAATGTGAAAACATCTTTCATCATTTCATATATAAATGAACATTTGCAATAAGCATATATAATCTATACTTCAAAATGTTAGTAGAAACTTTATTTTTAGATCAAATGATGAATGATGGTTACACATTTCACATAATTACATTCTATATTGCATACTAAAGCTCATTTTAACTTGTATTTTTGGAAAATATGAAAAGGGAAAGGAATAAACAGTTAAAACCTGTTGCAACTCAACTCGAAGGGGCAATATACAGAACAGATACTAAGAATTTTTACTTTTGACTTATGCTTTATGTTGTTCATATAATGAACTATATAAATAAGATGAAGTAATTCATTTAGCATTATATTATACATCAATCGGTATTCAACTCAACATAAGGCAAACACAAGTTTTTAAAAAGGATAAAACATAAACAAATAAATTAATGAATAAGTTAAGAGCATATACCAGTATCTAATATATCAATAATATAGATACACTAAGATCCTAGAACATAATTGCATCATAGAATTACCATTAAAATTAAATACCCAATCATTGCACAAGCAGTAAACTTTGTTATTTAAAAAAAAAATTATATTCTTGTGGTTAAAAAAATAAATATGCATTTCAAACTTCATAAACAATACAGATATCGTACGTTAGGAGAGGGATGGGCGTCCATACTATGCAGTAGGGATATTTATGTTGCCTTGTATTTATGCCTCCAACCATAGTAGATTCAATATCAGGCATATCTACATATTTTTGACAGTAAAGATTAAAAATATAACCTTCCGAAGTTTCAAAGATTTCATTTCTCGTTCCTAATCGCGTTCAGTTACGGATAGTTCGTTTTCATAGGAATTGGGGGTACCATATCTCCTGCCTGTATCACATGATTTAAAGATGCCGATTAATATTGCGGTAGCATACTTCATAAAAATTAACGCACCTTAAATATCGGTGGTTAATCTAAAATTGTCTGAGAATTCCACATTGTAGATTGTTAAGCTCTTTTTACGTTAAAAGCCCGTGTTAATCTTCTATTAATTATGTCTTCTTTTCCTTTCTCCCTATGCCTCTCAGCGTGGAGGATCATCCAGCCATCGCTACTAAGCATCTCGGTCTATCGCGAGTTTCCCCCTTTCTCCCATCTCTTTCCTCGTGATCATTGTAGCCTGGATATGAGATCATTGTTAAGGTCTTCCCTTTGGTCTTTTATCCGTTGATCGGGCTTCATAAAAGCTTCTGGGTTATCTATATTTTCTATTCTGCTGACATGGCTATACCACTTAAGCTGTCTTTTCTCGAGTATTTTTATCAGTGGCTCGACGTCTAACTCTTCTCTTATACTTTCGTTTTGTATACAGTCTCGTCTTGTTTTTCCAGCCACTCATCGGAGATATCTCATTTCAGCTGTGGTTATTTTATTATTATATCTGTCTAGAATTACCGAGCTTTCACTACCCTAGAACAACGTTGGTAGTTGCACTGATTTATATATCTTTTATACAACGTCCCTTCCAACTTCTTGCTTACCCACGACAGAGTTGCAGATTTGGTAGTAGATATTATTGGCTTACCGGATCCCGTTGTTGACCCCATCATCGATTTTCCCATTTCTGCTGACTATAGCACAAAGATATGCATAGTCGTCAGTTTGATCAAGTGTCCAGCCATTACAAATTGTATTCATTGCCTGAGGTCCCCTTGCCTGATGTGTTACTTTACTTTTATTCGTATTTATACTTTTTTTCTAATTCCCCTTCCCGTTCAGTCATAGCTTGATTGTTGGTTCTGCTGAGAGTCAGCCGCTAGGACTATGTTACATGCATACAATAGAGCTTGGATTTGAACAAATCTGATCTTCCATAGTCCCACTACCGTATAATCTGACCGTTCTCCTTTTGCAGATTTTATGTATTTATCCATGAATTTAATGAGCAGCAAAGGACTTCTGGATTCCACCCCATTTATTCTAACAATTCTTTTTGGTTTTCGATACTGATTTAAACAGTATATATGAGATCTCTGGGAATGTTCTTAGCCTCTGACGGTCTCTGTAGTTCACACCTTGGGACTGTTTCGAATGCTGCTTTTACATCTAGACATGTTTCCATTTCTGTTCCAGGTTTTTCTCATTAAGCATCTTAGAGAAAATATTATGATTTCTATTAATCATGTTTTATATTTATTTAAAAAATCAGTTGGTTACAAATGTTGGAAATTAGCTGAGAACTAGAGATTTATTTTTACCTTATTTTAACACTGGTAAGGAATTTTTCCAAGAAGTAGGGAATATTCCACTGGTCCACATTCAGTTTTTAAAATATGAATGTTTGTCTCTTGGATTTCTAAAAAAGATGTCTAAACACGGCGTAAGCCAATTTATCTGGGTTGGAAAATTAACGCTTACAAATTTTGAGCGGTGTCTTGAGCTTCTATTATAGTAAAGTTTCATTCTCAGTATTGTCATGTGCCAAACACTCAAGAGGCTGCTTTTTTATATCCTAATTAAAAGTGAGGAATTCTTCCTATATGAATGTTTCGTTAGTGGAAAAGTCTCGAACTTATTCATTAGTACGTGTTTTTTCATTAGTCATCATTCTACCCTTAATGCAAAGGTGGGTAAGTTCTTCCTCTCTTTCTCCAGGAATGCACTTTTAAATAGACAAAACATTCCCTGGCATCTAGTTTTTCCTTTTTTTACATTATTAGGTTTTGGAGTAGCATATTTATTTAGAAGGTCCTCCTTTTCTACGATTTTCCTACGACTTACAATATCTTTGTATTTAGAATTATTCTTCTCTTCTTTAACTTCATCTTTTGTGCCTTTCAGCGTTGAGTATTTGATCCAAACCACGTTCTCCATTTCTCTCTGTCTCTTGCAAGAGTTGTCATCTCTTGCAGCGACATTCCTCTTGCTTGACCCAACCTGAATATATAACTATGGTAGGTAAGCCGAGGCCTTCCTCTAGGTCTAGTACCTGCCGGTCTCCCCTCGATAAATTTTCGTGGATCTCTTTCTGGGCTCATATGGCATAAATTCCCATACCATCTAAGCTGTCTCTTTTCCAGAGTCTCTTTCATCGCGGGGATATTTAATTCTTCCCTTATTCTTTCATTTCGGATTTTATCCAGGGGCGTTTTTGAAGCCACCCTGCGTAAGTACTTCATCTATGCATCAGTTATTCGGCTCCATTTTTATCTGGGAGGACCCAACTCTCTTATCCATATAGCAGAACTGGCATGTATACGCCCTTGAATATTTGGACCTTGGCATCTTTCCCTTTCTTTCTCTTTCCTACAATTGTGTTGCAGATGGAGAAAATATACTATCAGCTTTGGCTATCCTTTGGGATAGTTCTTGTTCTAATATCCCATTTCTGCAGAATTTAGAATTATTAAAACAGTAAAAGATTGAGATGAAATAGTGTTTAGAAATAAAGCTATTTTTGATTTTAGGAGCAATTAAAGTGCAACATTATTCCACATCATCAGGAGGAAGGAATTAATAATTCGCCAAATCAGAAAATCTCTGCAAGTCAGCTAGCTTTGTCATGAATGGTCTTTTCATACAATATGAATATAATGATCGTAGGAGTAATAACAGAATAAACTGGCTGTTTCATCAATTTTGAAGTAAATAGGGTTTTTTTCTACTATTAAAAAGTTATAAATTCTTTCATCTAGGAACATTTCTAAAATATAACCTCATTTGTCAGTTTTTCTCAAGCCCCAAAGTGAGGTATTGACATTGAAGTAAAAGAACACAGGGGCTAGAAATAAAGTTAATATCATTAAATTTTTTTCAGAGTAACGAACCTGCTAGGTGTAACGCTTAAAATTAAGGATCAATATTTTGAAATGCTAGTTTATTTAAAACAAATCTAACAACGCCGCCATAAGATCTAGAGCCAAAAAAGTTATCTAACCTACGATTGTCAACATTTTTAAGGTTATGCCATGCCATTGTATCGGTTACGTTTCGTCAAGACAGGGTAGATCAGGCTGGTATTTACTAATTAGCATTTAAAGACCACTGAAGTGTAAAAGCAGACCGCTACAGCTCGAATGAATGGTAGTCCATTTTAAAATAGGAATAATAATGTAGAAAAACGCTTAAAAAAAACTGATCTGACAATGTGATGTATAAAATATTTAATCAGAAATAAGTAGGAAGGATTAATCAGAAGCAAGTAAAAATTAGTGAAATCCGAGTGGTAATGAAAATACATTGATATAAGAAAGATCATACAAAATCTTAAAAAAAAAAAAATCTGGTAGGTATTTTCCAAAAATACAAGTTATCGCGAGCTTTAGTATGGAAAAGAGAATGATATGGGTAATGTAGATTTCGGTAATCATTTCATCAAGAAATAAAAGTTTGAACATTTCAAAGTATAAATGATATATGTTAATTGAAACGTTCATTTATTACCGAAGTATACACATTTCCCATAATTACATTCTCTTTTCCATACTAAAGTTCATGATAACTTGAAATTTTGGAAAATATAAAAAGGGAAACGAATGAAAAGTTGTTGTGACTCAATTCGAAGCAAAAACTTGCGGAATAATTACCAAAAATAGCTACATATATATTTACAAATTAAATAAGTACTTTTATTTAGGATATTCTTTTAGGGGAAATATGATGTACGTTAATACCATTTTTAACTTTGTAGGAAATCATTGGTTGGATCATTTTTGAAGAAAACTTTCACTCCATGTTCCAATGTAATGATGACGTGATTTAGAGCTCTTTGTTGATCGGTCCCTAACTTTGTTATTGGCGGGATCGTGAATTTGTCATGATTTTGAGTTAAAGAACTAAACTTATTATGAGTTATTGTCCCTCTGTGGCTGATAGTGAAATCGCCCCTTTTCGCCCAAGTGTTGTTGGGGATACGGACGATTTTGATGAAGTTAGAACATTTTTACAATTTTCGGCAAAAAATGTAGGGAATGAAAAGCTGTCATTGCTGGTATGGTACATATAAAAATTTTGCTAAGCCTTTGCATTTAAATCATCTTTAATATTGGATTAAAAAGAAGTTTTAACTTGTTTTAGATCATCTCTACTCAAAAGTTCTGTGACAGGATCAAAACCTTTATTTCTGAAATTATAACTCAGAAGTATAATGGATCTATATTTGTTAAGCTAGCTGAAAATATTGAACAAATCTTGGAATCAGGATTGAGTTTTACTACTATTGATTACATTGTCGTTATTTTTGACACAACTCTAAAGAGTAATATAAGCAAGGTAACAATGAACGTTGTTCTACTATTTTATGTGGAAGAAGTTTACTAAAACAATATAGTTTCTCACTTATTATTTTTCATGTTTATGATATCATAACCTACTTAGTTCTTGAGAATCTTAATGCAGTTAAGCCTTGGTTTTCCTCTGAAACTAAATTATAATGATAAAATCAACTGATGAGTAGTTTCTGCCAAACGGTTTATGTAGATTTAGTACATCATTTAAAAAATTAAAATAGGTCTTTTTCTTTTACCTCATTCATATCTTTGCCGTGTTCCACCAGCTCATGAATTCCAATCCTGACATCTTAGTCATAAGTTCATTTTTAAAGGAAAACATTTAGGTTTGCCTTACCAACAATCCAGATTTCGAAGTTATATTTCTTGTTGTTCCATTCTTAGTAACATCAGTAGTTGTTCTACTGAGTCATAGAGCTCAGAATGACAGTAGCCTATTATTCATTTTGGTCATTTATTGAAAATCGTCTCAATTAAATATATATAGTTCTTTGCATTAATTTTTTATCATTATATATTATATAATTTTTCTTTTGTTCTTCTCAGAGCCAAATAAGAACTCGTGTTTCGTGTTTTATAGAATGAAAACATTTTTTCAACATCTAATAATATTTGTATGTTTAACGTTGGATTCCTTTGATTACATAGTCATCTCTTTTACATTATATGAACTTTGTTTTCTGATTATGTGGACTTAATCCCAAATATGCTTTGTCGATATTTATTTAAATTATGGGTAATTACTCTGCAGGTTGTCACTTCAATTTGAGTTACAACAAGTTTTAACTATTTATTCATTTCTTTTTTAATGTTTTCCAAAAATACAAGGTATCGTGTGCTTTAGTATGGAAAAGAGAATGTAATTATGTGTAATGAGTAAATTAAGGTAAACATTTAATCAAGAAACAGAAGTTTCAATTAACATTTTGAAGTATAGATGATATATGTTTGTTGAAATGTTCATATCTAGATGAAATGATTACTGAAATATACACTTATTCAGTAATTACATTCTCTTTTCCATACTAACTTTTATTTTTGGAAAATATTAAAAGGGAAACGAATAAACTGTTAAAACTTGTAACTCAACTTGAAGAGACAACCTACGGAACAGATACCGCATTATATTATCTTCATTTTTTCATTGTTTTAAGATCTTTGATGTGTAATATTTTCTTGATGTGAAGTTTTGAGTATTGATTTCCTTGAATTAAACTTTTATAAAGTTGTTTTGTTTTTTTTAGTTAAAAAAAGAACTTCAACAGGTTGAGAACTCTTACATTGCAACACGGCGTTTGAGCTTAGTCAATGGCTCTCCTAAGGATGGTATCAAAGGGACAGATTTAGTTATAAATGAACTTGCCCAACAATATAACTTGCTATTTTTGAATGGACAAGTCATGGTGAGTTTTATTCTTTTGAAATATTTTTGTATATTTTTTATTTTACAATTTATATGAAGTTGTTACAACATGGCCGCCGATACAGTTCACGTTTAACAAAGCTCTGTGTTTACTGACATTATTCATCAGGTTTTAGTTAGTGTTTTACCGTGAAATTTCGTAGACAGTCCTATTATTGATAACAGTACACTATGACAATTAAGTGAGTGAGAATGGCCATCAGGTACTGAATCGGAGGACGATGTAACAATGTCCGAAATCAGTGAAACTGATTCACAGTATCTCAAGCGTCGACAGCTTGAAAAACGGCAACGGAATGCTGCCCCCGTGTCCGCTGGTACCTCTCCAAATAAAAAAAAAAAAGGAAAAACAAATCGGCGTCAAAGCCAACCTCAGCACCTAATACCCGCAGTAAAACATCTGCAACCATCAAAACAGCAATAGTTAATATTACAACCATCAATCAATTTGGAGCCTCCTAAACATTATGAAACCTCTCAGATTTCCCAACCGGTTCACCTCCTAACGTTCTAAACTTCATGTCATTTGGTCAAGAAATAGCCAACCTGATCGGCCCAACCAATTTTAATGTTATTCTCGAGTGAAAGACATAAAAATTAATACAGCCACAAAAGAGAATTACAAAAAATTGGTTAATCACCTCACCGAGAAAAAATATCATTTTCACTGCTACCAACTAAAAGAAGAAAAGGCCTACAGAGTTGTTCTAAGAGGTCTTCACAGTACCACACCTACTGACGCCATCAAAAGGGACTTGGAAGAGATCGGCCACAACGTCAGAAACATATCGGTCATCCTACATCCCGTCGAAAAGTTCCCGCTACCTTTATTTTTTGTTGATCTGGAATCAGCCAGAAATAATACTGAAATATTTAACATAACTAGGCTGGTCTATTCAGTCGTTCGTTTTGAACAGCCGAGGCAAAGACCTACAATTGTGCAATGCACAAGATGCCAAGCACTAGGACATACAAAAGCGTATTGTCACTATCCGGCCAGATGCGTCAAATGTGCTGGAGCACATGCAACAGACACATGTAAAAAAACGAGGGAAACACCCGCAAAGTGCATGCTATGCGGTGAGGACCACCCAGCAAATTATAAAGGATGCATAGTGCATAAAAACCTTCTAAAAAAAAAACCTTCTAAAAAAGGCTAAGATCCCACCATGCACCATCCAAAAGTCAAGAAGAAAATTTTAATGAAGAAATAGAAAAAGTAACCGAGAATCAACTTCATAGTAATCAACAGCATCTGTTGACCTCAACAGATATTAACCTTCCTCAACAGGGACTAAGAACATTTTCAGACATCAGCCGAAAGCAGCAGCCTCGACATCAACAGATCGGAAAACAGGCGCCTCATACCTCCCAATCCCAGCCAATAGTTCCCAAATCTCATCCTCCTCTACTACCTCCACGCCAAGACATCTCTTCTCACCGTCTTCCTCTATTGGTGAAGCTTCCACCTCAGAGTGAACCCACAGTTCCATCCCAAACTTCTTCCATGAAAAACCCAAACACCATTGAAACCTGATGCAGCTTCCAGTGTCCCAAGAAGGGTCCAACTCCCAACCAACTTTCCAAGACACACCAATCCTCCACCACAACCTTCAGAACAATATCCTATACCCAGTCAAAGTCCAGCAGATATCAACACAATCCTTTCCAATTTCTTATTACACCTTAATAATACCATCAAACCACTTATTTCCCTTCTAACCCGACTCCTTTCCGAAATACCATTTAATACCCCACGATGAACACCAAGCCCCTGGCAATCATACTGTGGAATGCAAATGGCTTACATAACCATCAAGACGAACTTGACTTATTTCTTCATAACAATCACATAGACATCGCCCTATTGACTGAAACACACTTCACAAAACGATCATATTTTTACATACGTGACTACATCACTTATAGATCAGATCATCCTGACAATACAGCACATGCCGGTTCTTGTATCCTTATCCATAAATCCATACCACATTCTCTTATTCCTTCTACTCCAACTGACGCCATTCAATCAACTTCAGTAACCATTTCAACTAGTCCTTTCCATATAACATTCTCAGCTGTATACTGTCCTCCTGGTAACCCCCTTTCTTATAACCTCCTCGAATCCTTATTCCGATCCCTCGGACCGCGTTTTATTGCCGGAGGAGATTACAATGCCAAACATCAACGATGGGGTTGTCGAACATCCAATTCCCGTGGTAGCATCTTATCCCGAATTTCAACCTCTAATAGTTTCTCTATCCTCGCACCCATAAACCCTACTTATTGGCCTACATCGCTCAAAAAACGTCCAGATATTGTAGATATATTTGTTTCCTCACAGATTTCCTGCAATCAAACAACTATAAAATCCCTGGATGACCTTTCCTCTGATCACAGTCCAGTTCTGCTAAGTGCATTCAATTCCCATTCCTAAGCTCTCTCATCCCAGACTGATTACAGGACGTGTAGACTGGGATAAATTCCGATCGAATCTGGAAAATAATTTAGACCTCAAAATTCCGCTTAAAACAAAAGGAGACATCAATTCTGCAATAGACAAACTAACAGAAGCAATACAAGGCAATATAAAATATAACACCTTACCAAGTAAAAATCATTATCAACAGAATAACTTGCCACTTCATATTCGTGAATTATTAAAAGAAAAACGACGGGCAAGAGCAAAGTGGCACCGCACGAGATATCCATCGGAAGAGTCTTTATACCAAACTGACCAACAAATTAAAATCAGAGATCAAAACATTCAAAATTCAAAATTTGTATTACCGTACAGAAAATCTCAGTAGTACAGACAAATCCTTATGGAATACTACTAGAAAACTCCTAAACTATAAAAATTTCAACCATCCACTTTTAACCGAATCCCAAGCCTGGTCAAGATCTGATGAAGAAAAATCACAAATTTTCGGCCTTATCCTTAATCAAACCCACTCTGAATGTATTGGAGCAGAATTAAGTATTCCTCTTCAGTTGTCCCCTCCTCCTAAAGCATTCCATACTTCCGAAATATCAAACATTATTCACAGATTACCCACCAACAAAGCCCCTGGACACGACCTAATCACATCCCACATTCTAAAACGCCTCCCTCGGAAAGCCATCCTACTCCTTACATATATATACAATGCCATACTCCGCACCACATACTTTCCTGATTCCTGGAAATTATCCATAGTTAAGATGATACCAAAACCTAAAAAACCACCAGAACTCCCATCTTCTTACCGTCCTATATCTCTCCTGCCCATAATGGGCAAAATCCTTGAAAAACTCATTCTGAAACGTCTTCATCCTATCATTGAATCCTATCAAATAATCCCAGATCACCAATTTGGTTTCTGAACATCACACTCCACCATCCAGCAATGCCATCGTGTGGTGGATGTTGTCTCATCCGCATTAGAGCGCGGAATGTACTGCATCATCTAGTTTTGATTAATATGTGTTTAAAATTTGTTTATTAAAATTGAGCATAACTTTTTTATTGTTAAATATTAATTAGTATAGCCTTTCATCTCAGTAATTCTGTATAATGATTGTTACATTAGGATTAGTTATTGTCCAAGGTGTAATAATGATTCTTTTTTCAGTTCATCTTTAGTCATTCGAGAAAATAGTTTATCATTTTAAATTTTTTAGCACTATCTTTTTTTGTTATATCGTATTTTTATGCTGTCTTTACAATACTTTGAGCTAATAAAATAGTATCCATGAACGTCAGGTTGTCAGATGAGAGAAGCAAACAATTTATTTAATTTTTTTTAATTTAATAACTATAATGTTCTCAATCGCCAAGATCACTAGGCTGTCAGATGGGAGAAGCAATGTGAATTTTCTTTGAAGTTGAGATGTTTTAGAAAATCTTGATGAGATTATGGTATGAGACAGTATTCTGAACACAGAATTGTGAGGAGGGGATTAATAGATCTTGGGTAGAATCAATTATAAAAATATCAAGTCATGTTACTTGATAAGGGGTAAAATGGATGCTAAGAAAGTGCATAAAAAAGAAACGTAGTGTAGATGGAGCCAACAAAATATTATTTATTGGGAGAAAAGAGGACAGATTGGTGTTCAATTCTCCAGTTAATATTACATTATTAAATAAAGGTGTATAAGTAGAAAAGGTAGGAGAAAATTGAACATGTGTGGAGGAGCAGTACATTAGGTAGAGAAGGAAAAATGTGCCAAAGGAAATTTCCATTGACTTGTAAGGTAGGAGAAGGAGATCATAGAATTTTTATTCTTCAAGATTTTATTTTTATATGACAAACATATTTTAATGAATTAGTTTCTTATATTTTTATCCATTTGATCAACCACTTTTAACCTGTATTTTTAGAATGTCCCTTATAATTGTCTCTATGTTTGTGTGAGTTTTCTTAGTTTATTGCTCTAATAAAACTATTTGTATGAATAATCTGTAAACAGAAATGATTTACATTGTACCTATGAAAATTTAAGTTTAAGCTTCTTTCAAATTGATTATTTTGTGCAGAACAATGACAGCTGTAAGAGATTGTGCGAACGAATCCTTGAGCTGGCAACAACGTCTTGCGGTTTTAATGGAGGCGTCCCTTTTATCATTCCTACTGCAATGGATGTTTTCAGGCAATTGTTTACTTAGATAGTATATATTTGATTGAAGTTGTAATTTATACTGTGTTTATAAGATTGAAATGTTTTTTTGGAAATAAATTGTTGTATTATAAATTTGTAAAGTATTTTATAATTATTATAAAGCATTAAATTATACGTGCACTAATGAACTTTTCTTTGTTGAATAAGCATGTATGTGCACTTATTTTAATATTTTAAAATATAAATTAATTATTTTTTTATTCCTCTACTTGGCATTACAAGTAGGTTTTATTAATAATGTGGTGGTGTGTTTGGGACTGCTGCAAATAAACTGCTCTTTATTTTACAAGCTTTAGAATAGATTTGTTTTTAAAAACAAGAATGGGTTTGCCCATGGTGCAGGCCTTTGCAACATGCACACTTTTTTTTCTATTGATATTTCTCAATTGACTATTAATAGTTATATTAAATATTATTGGTTAGTGCTTATTAACTACTTAATTAGATGGCTTTGCTCCAGTCTTTGTCCTTCATCTCCCGGTTTATTTCCACATACCATATCCGGTTGTGAGAATGAACACTATATATATGGCATACTAGATCCGTTATTTCGCCACATCTAGTTCATCCTTACTGGTCAGCTTTTACAAATCTGGTTCAATCTGTCTTACCTCAAACATCGGCTTCTTCCTCTTCTTTGGTATTCCCCATTCCTGTTAAGTTCCTATATTTTATCATATATTTTATTTGCCACGATTATTTTCTTTTTACTCTTTCTCTGTCAAGAATCTTCTAGGTATCAAGAAGCGATTTCAGTGATTAGTCTCCTGTTGTTCCTACTTCTTCCTCAAGTTCTCTTTCATCTTCATTCCATGTATCTTTAACACTTTTTTCCTTAATATATCTTTCTCTGCCGCATCTTATTCTCTTTTTTTTGTTTCTTTCCAAATCTTTTTTAATTTATTGAATCCTGGTTGTTCAAAAATATTTGAAAATCTCATTAATTAATAAATAAGCATGATCAAGTGTAACTAATAATTAGACTTATCTTGCTTGCTATTTAAAATGTTTAAATAATTTCTATACAAAAAATATTGAATCTTCAACTTTCATGACTATTGTTAATGAAGATAAGTTCGAGAGTCGATTAGTAATTAGACTTAAGTAAAGGATAATGTCATGCTATAGTATAGTTTTAGTTAAAATAAAATTTATAAAATTTAAAATCTCTTATCACCAAAATAAATAAAAAATAAAAAAAATATTGAATTGGGTTTATCTTTGAATTACAGTAACATATGCATTTTATATTAATTATCCTTACATTTTTAAATATTTTCATATAACAACTATGGAGAGGTTAATTTGGATTGATAGTCTGTAATTTTAGCATGAGCTTAGATAATATTTTTCATGTTTTAACATTATGAATTAATTTTAAAAAAGTGATCTATCATATTATAGATTGATATACATAATTTAAACTTTTGTATATACAATTGTTTTTGAGTTTTTACACCACAATTTTGAGTTTTATGCTGCAAATTCTTTGTTTCCCAGTTTTTGCTATAAGTTTTTAGGAAATCTGTTCTGGAAATACAAGCTATATTTCTCATAATCTTTGATTGGAAAACATTCATTCTTTTCACCTATTAGCTGTATTTAATGGATTTTCATAAAGGTTAATAAAGAAACAAACTAGATATTTTTATTATAATATATTTGTTATGGAATATTATCACAATTCATAATGTTATATACTGAGAATTAAATTTAGATTGCAATCTCTAAAAAGGATTAATTTGGCTATACAATTATTAGTATAAGGTTTCAATAATTATTCAACTATTGTTTCATTTTTTTTCTTTTTTCACAATAAACAAGGAATCATTAAATAATACTAATTTTTCCATAACTTTAGACTATATTAGAAACTGTATTAATTTGATTGAAATTTCTGTTTGTAATAAAACAACAAGTTTTAAAGCTATAAGCTTAATTATAAATAAAAAGTAATAATAATTACGCTTGACAGTCTTATACTGTAATCGATAATATCAAATTATAGATTAATTCATACCAAATACAAATAGTATATATAATATATTATAGTATATTGTACTCTGTACAAAACACAACTGCAACATTTAGATATTTGAATCGATCACAGTATACATAGATTCTAACAAAGTATGGGATCTATCACGCACCCATACTATTGTATATTAGTAATTAGGGCCGAAATAATAAAATATTTTAAACATTTAAATATAATTACAAATACAAATTTTGGTTCGGGCCTAACTAAGAATATACATTAAGAAAACAAAGACATACAACCATATCGACAATCATACAAGCAGGACTATAATACATTTATTAGGAAAACAAAAGTCAGATCCTCCAATGGCTTGTAAATCTATTAATGACTATCATGGAGTTAATGAAGGAGTTAGAGGCCCAACACCGCTCTGGTTATATATATTACATCAATAGTTAATCGTATCTTTTGCATCAGAGAAGATAGATGTTGGTAAAATTCCCGAAAATGAATTGTCTTATAATTACATAAAAGGAACTCCAAATTGATTTGGTTTAGCCATCTGAGGAGGTGACATAGAAATTCCAGCTTCGCTTTGCTACTTTCAGGCAAGGTGACTGGAATATCTTTTATTTTAAACTATAATTAATTATTTATACATTGCGCTGGCTATGAGAGGTAGTCAGGAGAGGGCTCCGCTAGAGGATCAGGTGTCGTGAACAGAGGGTTCGGGAAGTCCGGAGGATGAGGGAGTGGGCCGTCTATCTTCGGCCTCCTTCGATAAGCGATGAGCCAGCAGGAAACTGCTACTGCAACTGCCACTAATGCTAGAAGTGCTGTTATTACAAGTGCGATGATGAAGCCAATCATTGACACACATATGTCATCGATTTGCTGCACTTCAGGAGCTGTGAAACAAAGTTATCATTAACAATTTTGTATTATCTTTATAACAATTCCAAGCATTATAAAATAATGAGAATTAAATTTAAAACTCCATCCAAGAGCACTTATGTCAATATAATTGGTTGGTCCACCATTGATTGATAATGATTTTTTTTTACTGTATATTCTTTTAAAATTGTAATTTTTTTCTTGTAACAGTTGACAAAATATAAGATTTCTTGTAATTATATACAAATATTACATAACACTTTAACATTTTAATGTTAATTAAGTGATGGCTTTCAGTTCATTAGTTACTTTAAAAAATATATATATATATATATATATATACAAAATAAGTCTTGGGTTTAGTACTCTCTTAGGGCTGAACTATTTCTAAATTATTGGTTGTCTATCCACTTTATAGACATTAGGTGAGCCCCAGGATGGTTTTCAGGTCCCACAAAATGATAGTATTAGTATTTAACATAGAATTGTTACAAAACGATTTTCACTATAGCATGCTTAAGCAGAACTTAAGTTTTTACTATATATTTAACAAAAATTGATTCACTTACACAATCGCCCCTCCCTAGGATCTATAAACCTCTCTTCCCTCCTCTCAAAAGTTAAGATGGCATTAGATTGGATAGTGATCTCCTCACGAAGCTGACCCATGATCTCAGATATCTCAGCTCCAGTGTTGTTTTTATCTCCTATCTCACGCCGGCGCCTTCCAAATGCATTGTATCCACGGCAATTTACCTGTATCAATTGCAAATATAATTAGTTTATTGGTTTGTAAACATGAGTCCTTGGCTAAAGTACCTAGTTTTGATGTTACTCTCATATCTTTGCCTATTATAAAAACCAATTTAAATACATGAAAATAAAATTTGCCATACCTTTAAAAGGCTTTTTTATTTTGTATTAAAATATTTTAAACTATGTGTTAGTGTTTAAGCCCCATACATTATAACTTAGATTATCCTAAAAATAGTAACAGTAGGCAAACATAATTAAGACTTTAATAAAATGATAATTTCTTAATGACTCTTGATGTATGAACAACTTTTATTATTAAACATAGTATTCTTTAAAGAAAAATATTGTGATATATATTATTGTTAAATCAAAATTATTGTTAGTAATGCATAAAATGTTATGGTTTTGATTTTCATAATTTTTTCCTAAACTAAGTTTTAGTTTGATTATTATCAATAATATTTAATAATTTACCAAAAATATGCTTGTTAACAAATAAAAATAAGCATGCAAGAGCTTCTGCAAGTAGTGATGATACCCACAGGTAACCTTAATGCCCAGCCCAACCTTGAATATTAATGAATAGGTTTGCCTTTGTTCCAAACATGACTTAACTGTTTGGAATTCCAGTTGATCCTTACTGATTAGTATGATTTTTCATTGATTGTTTAAATTATGAATGGCATTTCGAAAATTTAAACTTTTTTTTAATCTGTTACTTTTGAATTTGAGTTCAAATATATTAATTGGTTATAGCTGAATCTATTAGCTACTGATTTTGAAAAAATAATAAAGTAATAAAGAAAAATTGTAGTAAATTTCTATAAAGGAAATTTAATTTTTGAATAAATGGGAAATAAATGAGGATTAAAATTAATTTGGCAAAATTCCCAGGGTCTATTTGCTATTTTTTCTTCTGAAAGAATTGTATTTTTTTTTTTGTAAGAGGGAAATCAAAGCATATCTACTTATTTTGCTAAGTGGTAAAATTATTGTTACCCATTTTTTGATATTAGAATTAAATGATTCTGAATTACAGAATCTTATAATCCTATTGATCATCAAAACATATGGTCAAGAATATAATCTACCTTTTTTTTTTCAATTAACCTTAAAAGGATAATAACTTTCATCATAAACATTTTTTGTCATTTAAACATCTTTTATATCCCTTTCGAGTTGAGATAACTTAGAAGATATTTTATTTATTGTAGGAGATTATTTAGTCAGCTACTACTTGTTCATTCAAATATATCTGTAGCTTCTACTTATCAACATGGTAAAAGATTTTTAAATGCATAGTTTCATAATTATACAAGTATTGGAGCTGTTCTAGTGCAACATAAAACTAATTCCTTTATTGACACTATTGTTGATAGGACATTAATATTAGATTTAAAAGTTTATATATATTATTTTTGTTTTTAGATATTTTAATTAATCCGTTATTAATGTCTCAATAATCATTCTGTCCTGTAAAGTCAATTTTAAAGACTGCATTATTATTTAATCATAAACTGCATTAATTATTGATATAAAGTAATCATTTTTATAATTTAACAGTATTGAGAAGTTTATAAAAATAAAAACGGGCAGGGAATCACTTACAGGTTGACACTTTCCAAAGCAGACCCTGATGTTGCACTGGAAGCGAATGTTATCACTGCTTGGGAACTTGAAAGCATTGAAATTGGCCATCAGCGATTGCGTTTCAGGATTGTAATCCCACTCGCCAAATATTGACGGGTCAGTTGCACAGCCGTTCTCATCAGTTACTTCATACTCATTTTCTACTGTGTCCTCCATCGTTTTAGCTACACAGCTTCGGGCAAATCCTCCATAAATAGCTATATAAAAGAAAACCGGGAAAACATTTTAGAAAATTTAACTAGATTAAATTATTTAAAACTTGGTTTACTTAATTGATATGGTATAGAAATCTTATTTTCTTCCACATATACAACTAAGGTCAACTATTATCATTAAAAAAATATATATATATATATTATTTTGTATTGCTAGTTAATTCAAGTATATAAAATGCATGTATTGAATAAGAATCTATTCAAAAAGTTTAGTTATTGATGTGTTATGGAAAATGTGAAAAAATAATACATTTTTTTTTTCAATTCCTATAAGTATGTCCTGGATTTGTCAAACATAATGATTCAGATTTATCAAATATGATGTTATGAATTATAATTGGAATATTGTTTAAAGTACATTGTACAAGTTTATCTTACAAAAACAAATTTTAACTACATAAACCACCATAGTCTATTCGTTACTAAAGGTGAGCTGAATTTTATCAAGTAAAGAGTTTATCATTTTGTTTTTAATTGATATAAATAACAATTAATGAAAAATGAATTGTATCAGAATAGTCAGAAAAGTGTCAATAAAATTTTAACGTTAATAATGTGCTAGAGAAATAAAATTTTATTTAACTTACTTGATGGCTGGACCTCGACCTGAAGCATAAGATTGTCACCAATCTCAGCTGAATTGATTTCTTGACCCGAGTGAGTAACAATACGCATGAAGCAAGTGGGTGGAGGACCAGTGTTGGCAATGGTTCCTGCTGTTGTCAACATGGAAACATTGAACCCAAGTGTCACATTCTGTTCTCCCGTAGTATAAACACATTTAATGTGGTATGCCTGAGTTTTGAAGGTCACTAACATTGGATGCTTTTGTATGACTAGAACAAAACTTGCCTGCCCCTGGAAAAAAAAAAAAATGGATATTAACAAACCTAATTTAATTTATTTTACATAAGTGCTCTATGAACAAAAGCATTTTTAAAAGTCTCTCTAGAAATAAAATTCAAACATGAAAAAAAAAAAGAATTTATAAAATATGAACTTGGTGTACTTACATTGACATGAATAAGACCACAGGTTCCAAAGTTGACTTTGAAGATTTCTGTTCGTACTGGTGAGTCATTTGCAACAGAAAGGACGCGTCGACATTTCTCATCTTTGCTATGACCTTTGACATAAAGGACTCCGTTGAATCCCTTCTCTTCAATGTGAATCTCAACTTGCACACCATCGGACAGGCAGCTAACGATCATTTCGGGTTGAGGGAAGTCTGTTTTAGCAGTAACTGGTGGTTCTACAAAGATCATTAAATTGAGTTAACCCAAATATAATTTTTTTTGTAATTATGTTGTTTGAGATTGGTATTTAAAAACAAAAGATATATTTTTATTTAATTCATCAATTAAGTTTTTATTTCAAATAATAACTCGAATGCTTGAGAAAATTTAACCCTCAATCTTTCATAAATATAAGGATTAAAAATTAAAACACCTTTGATAAATTTATATGTATAAGATAGTGGATGAAATGATGTTTATTAATGAAAGCTGAATAATACATGAAAAAAGACAATTTTAATGTCTAGGTTAGATAATTTAGGCCAGTGGCCAGGTAATAAAAAAGGGCTTTAGGTCGCAATAAATTGAAGAGAGCTGCATTTTATATGTTGTAAGGGCATGTCTGGCTAGTGGAAATCCAAGTTTGCTACCGAAAAGTTTGGAAAAACTTTTGGTGGGCGAAAAACCTCGAAATTTTCGGAGTAGAAAAATCTACATATACCTATGTTTTTTATAAAAAAAACAATGCACCGATTAGGAGCTATAGGCCATAAACTGGAATAACTCCGAAAATTTCGAGGCTTTTCGGCCACCAAAAGTTTTCCCATCCGTTTTTTCGGTAGCAAACTTGGATTTCCACTTGTCAGGCATGCCCTTACAACATATCAAAAATGCAGCTCTCTTCAATTTATTGCGACCTTCAAATACCTGGCCACCTGTCAAATACTGCCCTAATTAGAAATTAGAAGGTAATAATTGAAATGGTGAGAAAACCTCCAACAAAATAAACTATTTTCATTAATAAAATTTATGAATATTACTACACACACTACCTTATTTCAAATTATATTTGTATTCGTTAATACCATTGATGATCAATAACATTATTTCTTAAATAATTACAGTTGCTATAAATAGTCATGTGTTAGTTAAAAAGAAATTGTCAATTGATAAAAGATGTTAGTAACAAAACAGCAAAGCGAAAGTGAATCACAAGTTTATTTTTGGCTGCCCATAACTTAAAAAAAAGTTATTAACAAATTAACTGAGATGGAAATACTTTGGCAACTGTATAACTCTATAGTCATAAGAATAGCTGCTTGCAAAGATTTTTTAAGGCATTTGTTCAGACTGGATTGTAGTGCCTTGAAAAGTAAGTGAATATTAGTCTAAATAGAAATTTATTTTCCTAACATTTATTGTGTTATACCCGATTCCTTCTTCATTGAGAATCTTTTGAAGATATTTTAAAAACACCTTTTATGTCAAAGAAATATTCTTTTAGGAATACAACCAAAATGATTATTAATATTGAAATAGGATCGATTAACTATTTTTTACAGGATAATTTCAATTTTTTAAATTAATTTATAAATTCATATTGCATTTGTGAAATTTAAACCATCAAGTACTAATATTTTCGTATGGACATTTTTTCTGTTGCCACAGACAACTGATGTCACTTTACAACCCAATAATTGGGTTACTTTAACTGAAAATGAGCTTTGATATGTTTCTTTCTTTTTATATTTATAAGAAAGAGAACAGCTATTGCATAAAATGTTGCATAAAAAACATCTGTTAGAACATAAATTCATTAGCCTGTTACTTAATTGCAATTAATAACTCGTAAACTGAAGTTCACATAGTCAGTGTTTGTTAAGAGAAGTAGAAGTGATCCAGAAAATGTTTATAGTAGATTAGAAGAAATAAAGAAAATTACAGACATACAAGAGAGTACAACAACAGAGTACCACTGCAGACACAATACTATTGCTTTTTATTGGAATTCATAGTGGCTAACTACTTTGAAATTAACTGTAAAATTTTTATTGTTGGGGATAATTAAAATCATTACTGCTTAATTAAGATATAATTTAAAATTATTATTATTTTGGGGTTTTTCATATCTCTTAAATGAGCAGAAGACAACAGCAGTGACCCAATTAAAGCAGCAATAGTTAAATTAAAGTAAGCCACCCGAGTTCAACTTAGAATAATTCAGTGGGCTTTGTTTTTCTGTTGAGTCAATGTAACAAGCGGAAATCAACACCAATAATAATCAAATCAAAACAGTAATAATTTAATTGGTTCTAATTATTATAAATTTTTACAGTTGATTTCAATATATTTAGTTTCAACCAATTTCACTTGTGCAGTGTATAAAAAGATGAGGTGTACGAATGAGTTGTACGAACAAAAGATATAAAGATGAAGCTTGAAAGGAATGCAGAAAGAGATGAAGAGATGTGAATTTTTTTTTTAAGTTTGCTCCGACCACTTACTGCAAATCACTTCTGGATCTCCTATATTTCCTTTTATGCATTGGCAAACAGGGGTATGACTAGTTGTATTGCAGAATGCATTTATGCCGCACACTTTCTCTGCACATGGATCTTCACAAGTTTTTGTCTTACTGTTACAATATTGACTGTCTAAACAGTCATCGTCTGTCGTACATCCTGGGCCTACTGTATCATAGTGATAGTAATAGAATTTTATAATTTCAAATGTAAAAATGGTTTTACTATCAGATTTCAATCATTCAATGAATTAAAATTATTAAATTTTTAATATTAAAATTTTATTTTAATTTTAAATTCATAATATGGAATTCTTTACCTGGAAGACAGTTTCCATTTATATCCAAATGGTAGCCAAGATCTGTCCTGCAGATACAATTACCACGTTCGTCGACAATGAGACCCTTCTCAAGATCACAGACACATCGACCTTTGTCATCTACCTTCAATCCTTTCTCAGGTGGGCATCTCTCACACTCATCATTTAAATTAAGTCCAGTTCCTGGTGGACATACACATTCACCATCCTCATTTCGAACAAATCCTTTGTCAGCTGGGCACTCACTTACTGCAAACAAATAATATTGATTTAAAATACTTTTATTTTGAAGAGAAAAAATATGCCCCCTCAACTCCGGTAGCTTAGTTGGTAGAGTCCTGTTATGGTAAGATAGAGGACCCGGGTTCGAATCCCGGGCGGGGGCATATGTTTTCTCTTCAAAATAAAAATATTTAAAATTAAAACAACTAACTAATAAATTATAAATAGTAATATGACATATGTCAACAAGTTCCTAAAATTAAAAGTAATGTTCAAAGAACTCTCGTATTTATTCGCAAAACTTGCGAGAACACGGGGACATGAGATCAGATAAGAGAAAAGATTTGTCCCCGGCTGGTATCAACTCCGGTAGCTTAGTTGATAGAGTCCTGATACGATAAGACAGAGGAACCGGGTTCGAATCCCGGCCGGGGGGCATATCTTCTCTCTTCAAAATAAAAATATTTAATATAGATTTTAGTTTATCACTATTAAGGGAATTATATTTTGGAATAATTTTAGCTTAAACCTTAGGATACCAAACTGAACTAAAACATTTTTATTAGTAAATTTGAATTTGAACAAAATAAAAATGTATGATTACCAGGAACACATTCTACAGCTGCATTTCCATTATATCCAGGAAGGCATTCACATATCATAGTTTTGACTGGGTATGTATCAAACACTTTACATTCGCTGTTGATTCCACAAGGCTGGGTAGCATTACAAGGGTTCACACATTCTTGATTGATACAAGCTGTCTGTTTAGGACAGTCATGGTCTTCTTTACATTTCTCTTCAACTGTAAATTTAAATTTGGTAAAAATTACTGAAATCATTCTGCAGATTTTTTAAATTAAAAAAAAAATACTGGAAAAATGAGTACCTGGGGTGCAACCTTTCCTAGTATCATCAACAAAACCTGGTGGGCATTTACAATCGACAGCATGATTGAACACGGTACACTCGCCTGGAGGTAAGCAAGGATCGCTGTCTTCACAAGGCGATTTGCAGTGTGAATTTATACATGCTTTATCAGAAGGACAGTCTGAGTTAGTTTCACACTCAACTTGAGTACAGCCTACATGTGCGTCACCAGTGAGTCCTGGAGGGCATTCGCATAATGCAGTGTGATGTGAACCATAACAAATAGCTCCTGTACCGCAAGAACTTCCATCAGGTGAACAAGCTGGTACACATTCTCTGTTCAAACAGGCTTGTTGGCTGGGGCAATCTGTATTGCTTCGGCAGCCAGCTAAAAAAAAATTATATTATTGCATAAGGTTTAATTTATTTAATGCTCACAAGAATTTAATGGTACAGATAGAAATGAATCATTAAATAGTTTTAAATAAAATTTATACAGGCATTTTTACCTTTTTGACATTCAATTTCAGCATTTCCATCATAACCTGGAAGACAGGAACATACAGGCTTATGATCTCGCACTCTACAATCAGCATTTGGTCCACAATTGCAAGGATTTTTGCATATGGCATTAATGCAGGCTCTGTCCGAAGGACAGTCTGAGTCAGAAATGCATTCTCCTATTGCGACGACTGGTGGAGTTGCCTTGCATGATCCACTACCACTACTTATATATCCTGGAGGACATTCACATATCATTGTTCGCACTGGCAATGTTTTAATTGCTTCACATAGAGCAGGTTTTTGACAGGGTTCCATCTCTCGGCATGGGTCTTTGCATTGTTGGTTGAAGCAAGCATAGAAAGAGGGACAGTCTCCATCAACTCTACATTCTGGTTCAACTTTCATCCTACATGATGTATATGGATTTCCTTCATATTCTGGTGGACAACGGCATACTGGAAGGTGGTTCTGGATGAAACATTCAGCTCTGGGAGCACAAGGTTGGTCATATATGCATGGATTTATACATTGTGCATTTATGCAAGCTCGATCATTTGGACAGTCCGAATTAGAGCGACAACCTACAACAAGGCAGCGATCATATGGATTTCCTCTGTAACCACTGAGGCAGCGACATTCTGGTCTAGTTCCGACTGGATAACATTCAGCATTTGGCCCACAAGGGTCTTCTACTACGCAAGGGTTAATGCAATTTCCATTTATGCAAGCTTTACCTGATCCACATTCTGAATCGATTCGGCATCCAACTGAAAGGCAAAAAATCAAAACAGTCAAATTATATGTGTTAATACATATAATAAATGTTCAAAGACAAATTCTTTGAATAACAAACCTGCTCTACACCCAATGTTTGGATTTCCGTCATATCCAGATCTACAAGAGCATATAGGCCTGTGATTCATAATTGAACATTCAGCATTTGGACCACAGTTGCAAGGGTTTCGGCACATTCGATTGATGCAAGTCTCATTAGAGGAACACTCATTGTCAGAAACACAGCCGGGTGGTGATGGTACTATCACTAAAATATTAAATGTAATTTTACGAAAAGAACAATAAAATAATTTTTCATTAATTACAATTTATTTGTATCTAACCTGGCTTGCATTCACCATCATTGTCTGGAACCCAACCCTCTGGACAGGTACATACCATTGTTCTAACAGGCGTAGAATCGAAAACGCTGCACATAGAAGAGGGTGTGCAAGGTGATAATTCAATACAAGGGTTCAGACATTTATTGCTTATACAGGCCTGTTGGCTTGGACAGTCGCCATCTTTCTCACATTCAAGAGTTGGAATAGAAGCAGGTGGAATCCTTTGGCAATAAGAAAGAGGATCTCCTACAGGCATCCAATCCGGACACCTACAGCTGGCTTGATGGTTTCGAACATAGCATATAGCATTATGGGCACAAGGAGGGTTAATCTGATCTTCACATGGATTGACACAGTGATGATCTCTGCATAATCTGTCCTGGCTGCAGTCACTATCGACAGAGCATTCTATCCTTTCACAACGAAGGAGTGGGTTTCCTCTGTAGCCAGCATTACATTTACATTGTGCAGCATGTTTGGCACCATAACACTCAGCATTTGTTCCACAAGGATCACCAAGAATGCATGGATTTATACATTCACTATTATAGCAGGTTTTATCATCACCACATTGGCTTTCCGATTCACATCCAACTGTTAAAAATAAAGAAAAATATTAGAAAATATTTTATTTAATCTCTTCAAATTTAAATGTTCATTATAGAAGAAGTTGGTCAGGAGATACAGTCAGTGATTGAACATTATGAGTGATCAGTTATGCTCTGCTAATGCTTTAACCAACTTCTCATACAAAGAGCTCTAATTCATTCACAATTTAATGTATATACTTAATTCAATATATTTGATGATGAATCTGTACATATAATTAATGCATTCACATGATTTTTAGCAATATTTCCTTAACATCTTAAGCCTAATAATATATTACCAATGTTACATATAAAAGAAAGTCTAACCTTTAACGCAGCCAATTTGTGGGTTGCCAGAATAACCAGGCTTGCAGTAGCATATAGGGTAATGATTGTTAACCTTACACTCTGCATTAGGCCCACAGTTGCATGGACTTACACAAAGTTTGTTAACGCATGCTTCGCGAGGTGTACAATCAGAATGTGATGAACAACCAACTGTCGATTCAGAAGCTGTGGGAATATTAATTTTATTATTACTTTCTTATAATACAAGTTTGAGGTTAGTTTTCAACAATAGTTAAACATTAAAATTATAAGATAATGTATAAAATTAAATTAGTGAGAAAATGTTAAGTTAAAATCATGATTTTCTACATTTCTACAAAATTAATTTATTCTTACGAGGAATGCATTGGGTAGATGGATTTCCCTGGAATCCGGCCGGGCAACGGCAAATAGGTTGGTGGTTATCAGTGTGGCAGAAAGCACCAGGAGCACATGGTGAATCATGAGTGCATGGATTGACGCATAATTGGTTCTTACATCTTTTATTAACAGGGCATTCATCATCATGTGTACATTCAGGTACTGGCTGGAACGGTAGTATACTAACAGCATGGTCTGCAAAAGAAACAAATTATTATGATTCATTACATTGTTAAAAAATAAATAATTATAATGCATTCTTCAATGTTTTGAAGTATTTTTATCTGTAATCAGGATGTCGATTTCCTTCAAAATACGCATTACTCTCCTGTCCCCTTACATCCGTATAATTTACTTTGTTAATTTTAATTATTACAATGTATTTTGAAGAATGAACCTACTTTTATATCACTGTCATACTGAATTAACACTCACAGGAAGTTGTTTTTTCACAAATTAATTAATCACTATATAAATAGATCTTTTTGTTATAGTTGTAAATTATATAACTTAGAATTTATTTCTCATATATAAGATTTATTTCTCTCTTCAGAAAACGAAATATATTCAAAGAATAATCCCATGAAGGTTTAAAGATTTTAAATAATCCAATTTATATTATATTACCTAGATTACACTCAATATGTGGATTGCCAATATATCCCCTTGGACAGCTGCACACTGACTGGTGGCGTGCAGATTGGCAAAGAGCATTGAGACCACATGGATCAATACGGCATGCTTCAACACATGAACCACGTACACAACGCTCTGGATCACTGCATTCAGAATCAGATCGACATTCTTCTGTAGTTTTAACTGAAAATTGTTATTTGTAATAATTATTTATGCGATTTACAATGCAAAATGTTATCAAGAAATGTAAAGATGATATAAATTATAATAATTTTGAATTTTTATTTTTAATGACATAAGATTGTCCTGCTTGTATTCTATTTTTATATGAGTACTTATTTATAATTTTTTTTCCTAAAGTATGTTAATGCCTTATCAACTTGATATATAATTAAAATAATTACTTTATTAAGAACATTTGAATTTTTATTATAGTAAATAACAACACATACTTATTGGACGACAGTGACCATCGCTAGAAGCGATTGTGTCAGGTGGACAGACACACAACACCGTTCTCATTGGTAGAGTGTCTTGGACACGGCATTCTTGGTCAAAGGCACACACAGCTGGTAGTGAGCATGGATCCTGGCATTTACGGTTGATACACCCTGTCTTTGATGGGCAGTCAGAATCTTGGGTGCATTCAGCATGAGCACGATAATCAACTAAGAAGAGAACACATTCCTCAAAATTAATATTGTAAATAAAAATAAGAATATTGCCAGTCAGCTTTATAATAATTTTCAAATTATTGTTACATTAATGTTACCTATTTAAAGTGGTATATAATATTGAAATTAAGGTTTCATATAGAACAAGATCATTTCTAAATTATAGTACTGCCATAAAACAAAATGTGATACTAACCTGTGCATTCCACGTGTGGGTCCCCTTGTGTTCCTGGTTCACAAATACATTTGTGCTGATGAGCACGTGCTATACATGTTGCACGTGCGCCGCAAACATCAGATTCACACACTGGACGACAAACACGATTCAGTCTATCACATGATTCATGATCAGCACAGTCCTCATTGTATTGGCAAACAACTGTGACACAAGAAACGTGAGGGTCACCCTGTGTTCCTGGTGGGCAAACGCATTGAGCACTATGTGCTACTGCTCTGCATTCAGCTCCACGGCCACAAGATGATTCTCGACAAGGTGACAAACAATTGCCTGATATACAAGCCTTGTCATACAAACAGTCAGAATCTACTCTGCATTCAGCTGTAAAACAAGATAAAATAAGGTAAATTATAAAGTGTTGTCAAGAATTATAAAATTAATAATTAATAAATTATAATTAAAAAAGAAAATTAGTTATTGAGAATCACACAATGTGGATATTAATAAATAAATCTGTTAGGGTATCATCGAACTCTGAATAGTGAGTAATCTGGAAAATAAATGCCATCCATAAAATATTATGATAATGAGTGTGAAATTTACGTTTGTAACAGTGACTCTGAGGATCCCCAGCCCATCCTGGAGGACATGAGCATGTTGGCCTATGTTGCAGTGTTGTACATTCTGCTGTAGAACTGCAAGGGTTAGATGTCATACATGGATTCTGGCAACGTTGATTTATGCAAGCTAATTGTGAAGCACATTCTGGGTCAGATTTACATTCAGGTGATGTTTCAAGGGCTGGAATTCAACATAGTTTTATATTATAAATATTGTTTCAAAAAATGAAAAAACCCAAAACATGAAAACTATAATTTACAACACATTGCATTGAAACATACGTTTGTAACAGTTTGTATATGGGTTTCCAGCAAATCCATCAGGGCAGTGGCAAGTGACCTTATGATTATCGGGACGACATTCTGCATTATTTCCACATGGTGTTGAAACCATACAGGGATTAACGCATTGACGGTTGATACATGATTCCATATTAGAACATTGCAAATCAGATGAACACTGTGGTTGAATGCTTTCTTCTGTAAATCATAGATAAATATTTAGAAAATAAAACAGGTTTCACAAGTAATACTTTAGAAAAATGTACCCTAAAACTAAAAATAAACAAGATCATTAGGTGTGTTGCTGTAATTTGACAGATTAATATTAAGGGTATTAAGGATTAAGGTAAATCATTTAGATGATAGTGAGGCTTAGCTGCTGTTTAAACCTGCAATCATAAAAATAAATATAGAAAAAACAAATTGTTAATGTATTTAATCAAATCTTTCCAAATGTTTGAGTGTAATAGTGTACTGAAGGTTTTACCTGGTTTACACTGAACATCAGCATCGCCGATATACCCTGGTAAGCAATGACAGGACATAGTTCGTAGTGGCAAGGTGTCAACTACTCTACATTCAGCATTAGTTCCACATGGGTTTGTTTCAGTACATGGATTTTTACATTCACCACTGAAGCAGGCTAGTTTACTTGCACAATCAGCATCCATTTTACATTTTGTAGTGCCAACCATAGGAGCTAAAATGTTAATTATTATAGCCCTTAATAATATGTTTTTTAAAAATCTATAATAATATTCATGATTAATGCTAGCAGTAGTTATTTATTATTATAGTTATTTATTATTATACTAATGCTAGCAGTAGTTATTATTATTATTTATTGTTAGTTATTTTATCTCAATTTTTAATAATTGAGATAAAGTTTCCTCATAAATAAATAAGTATTAGGGGATAGGAAAAATTTGTGAATAGTTTAATATTATTATTTCAAGTAGTATCGTAATTAAAGTTTTTCACTCCCACTTAAGTAAGAAGTATTCATCAAGCTGAGATTGACATAGGTATATGCATTATAGCGAGAATATACAGGATAATTAATGAATATTTATAAAGAAATAACAATTTTTTAAATTCATTTCGTACATATATTAAAAAATATAATTATTAATCAATAATACCTATGATACAAGATTGGTGTGGATTTCCAGAATATCCAGGAGGACATCTACAAGTCGGCTGATGTCCAGTAACAGTGCATAAAGCACCTGGAGCACAATCACAAGGATCGACACACTTGAGATTTCTACAAGCAAGGTAAGATGGGCAGTCTACATCCTGTGTACACTGTGGTGTCTCACAACTGACAAATGGATTGCCAAGTGAGCCAGGCGGACAGAGACACTTTCCTTTTCCTCCCTCTGGTTCGCAATAGGCACCAATACCACACTTAGTCAGCCGGCATGGGTCCATACATTGTTTATTAACACAAGATTCAGTTACTGGACACTCAGAGTCAGTTCGGCAGCCAACTGAAAGGTTTAGAAAGTTTAATATAGGTATATATATTTAATAGTGTTAGATTATCCATTATATTATGAAATTCTGATGATAATAATTACAAGATTCTGTCACGATTTAACGTTCATTTACAATTTTGAAAAATGGTATGAGTTATTTTTAAGGGGAAAAGTTACAAAATTTGTACTTGTAAATACAATATGAATTTGTAAAAGTTAATGGAAGCAAAAATAAGAAAATTTTAAGAAGATTTAATAAAATTAAAATCAAAAAAAGAATTAAGGTATTTTAAACATTTAAATTGCACAATATAGTGTACAGATAGTGAACTAGATATTACTTACTGTCATAACATTGAGTGTGAGCATTTCCTGAAAGTCCATCTCGACAGACACAGATAGGGCGATGCATGATAACACTACATACAGCATTGTAAGCACATACACTTGTTGTAGCTGCTTGGCAAGGATCTTTGCACATTTGATTTATGCAGGCTTTATCATTTCTACATTGATGGTCTGTGGTACATTCAGGTGGAGGAGGTGCAGCTGAATAATACAATTTTTTTTTTTTTAATTTTAATAATATAAAATAATATAAAAATAGCAAAAATTATATTAAAAAAGTTACGTTGGAACAGCTGGCAAGAAAGTCTTGGTTCACCAGTATAGTCAGGAGGACAGGAACATACAGCTTTGTGGTTGACTGCTTGACATATTGCATTGATACCACAAGCATCAATACATGGATCTTGACACTTCTGTGCAAAGCAGGCTTTATCCCTGGGACAATCTTGGTTTATTACACACTCAGGGTAGACACAAGTTGCAATTCCATTCTGAACACGGCATTGACCATTAACGCCACATGGTGATGGGTTACATGGATCTTTCGGTGGAGCTGAAAAAATTATTTAATCCAATATGAACTCATTAATATTAAATTTTAATATATTGTTTTTTCTGCTGAAAATCCAGCAATTTTCATGCTATGATAAAATACTAAAATGTTACTATGAAGAATAATTGCCGATCATATTTTATAAAACTGAATGAACTGTGATATAAAAACCAGTTTATAGTTATTTCAACTTTAAATAATTAAAAAAAAAAAAAATTATCTCAATAATTATGCTTCACAACTTAACATTTATATTGAAATTGTAAAATCTTTGAGTTATCATATTTTTCAATCGCTTAACTAATATTTTATGACTTACATATGAATGGCTAACTGCAGAAAGGAAACTAGTCCAGTTTTGGAATGGAGTGAACAAAAACAGGGATCTTGTCCTGAATTAATTCTCTATTTCTGTAATCTGTAAATAAAATATTGAAGGCATTGTCAAGACTGTGCTATCTTGTGGACAAGTGTCCTTTCTGTCGCAAATGATGAGTTCTGGTGTATAGTAAAAGTTTTAAAAACAAAAATCTCTAAAGTTGGACTAGTCGCCTTTCTGCAGTAAGCAGTATATATATATGGTCGACAAATAGAAACTGTATTGATTCAATATTCTTTACCTGGTGCCTCTCTGCATTCAGAGAATGGATCCCCAACATAGTTAGGAGGACAGGAACAAATGGGAGAGTGATTAAGTACTTGACACCGAGCTTGGAAGCCACATACTCCAGGACATGGATCGACACACTTGTTGGAAATACATGCTCTATTCCGTGGACAATCAGAGCTAATAGTACATTCAGGTTTACAGCCATCTGTAGGTGTCCCACTGAATCCAGGAAGACATTCACAGAGAGCAATACCATCAGAATTTGTACAGCGTGCATTAGGACCGCATGGTGCATACGAACATGGGTCATCCTTGGATTCTGTAACAAATAGTTTAGAGTCATATATAAAGTATATACATAAAAGATTCATGGATTAACATAAATGTGAATCAAGGCATTAATAAATGTATTTATCTATTACATTATGTTTTACAATAGAAAGTTTTTTAAATATTGAAAACTAATATGTATGGATGTACTACACATCAAACACTAGAAGCAGGGCAGGATTTAACATCAAGCTCTGGCTTAGGAGTACACAATGAAGTAGGAGCAAACTAAAATTCAATAATTTAAAACCCAAAATATGATAAATTTAAGGACCTAATTCAAACTGCAAAATTATAATAAAATATTTCGTTCACAGGTAACACAAATTTCAAACAAATACTAATATCCTTAAGTTATGAAATAGGGATATTATTTACACAATATTGTGATTTAATAGAAAATTTTAGGTTTGGTCCCCCTCCTTTCAAATTATTGAACATCTTTCCTTAAAAAGGTATCAAAAAGAAACAAATTTAGGATGAATCATTGATTAAAAGTAATGTTATGTAGGAAGGTTATATTTATTCTTTGAAGCTTAATATAGTCCTAGTTTACAAACTAAAGTTTGATGTCTGCTGCAATGGCAAATCTATCCAGTAGATTCTCATCTCTTCCTTTCACAATTAAAAAACTGATTTCACTAGAACTAAGGCAGATTCCAAATTTATGATGTGTTTAGGTATTTTACTTACATCATAAAGGCATTATATTAAACACCTGGGGTGTAGGTGTATCCTTCTATACCAAATCCCATATAGATAAAAAAAAAAAAAAACCTGTACCACTACAAGCCGTGAACGAGTGTGGGGGTTCAGTACATGGTATCGACTGTACTGTTTCATGGACAACGGTTCTGGAAGGAGGTGACTTGTCCTAGGTCAGGCTCAACCACTAGGTTTCCCCCCCTTATTTTGGGTACCCTATTTTTAAAATATTTTATAGAGGCTGGGTGAGCCCCAGGAGGGTCCTAGATCCCATATGATCCATCTCCCGCCGCAAACAGACTAAATAAAAGTAACTGCCTACAGCGGGATTTGAACCAGAATTTCTGGCATGGTAACTCAGTGCTCTACCAATGAGCCACTCCGCTCCCAAAACCCATGACCCATAGATGAGGAGATGAAACTTTAGATATTATGAGGGCCTTATTTCAGAATTTTATCTGCTAGCAATGTCTTGAAATTATTTATTAGGGGATCATCATAAAGATTAAATAAATAGCTATTACCCTATTTTAAGGAGGAGGCATATTTTTACATAGAAAAAAGATTGTGAACCCCTAATCATTAGGATGCTTTGTAACATTAGAAAATTTAATGCTTGGTGCGTTGCAGGGCACCAGTATTTGTAATTTTAATAAACAAACAAATGTACTGTGTATTTAAAAAAAAAAATAAACAATACCTAAAAAGTAGAAATGAAGTAACTGAAAAAACAAGAAGACTGACCTTTTTGAGGTATCTGCTCACATCTTGTGAAGGCATCTCCTGTGTATCCTGGAGGGCAGCTACATATTGGAATGTGGTTGGAGACGGAGCAAACAGCTGACAGACCACAGGTGCCTGGGCAAGGATCAAGACATTTGTTCCTTAAACAGGCCTTATTTGTTGGACAGTCTGAACTAACAACACACTCAGGCCTGCAACCTTCATATGGATTTCCTTGATACTCAGGTAAACATTCGCAGACTGCATATGATCTGTTTTCTATGCGACACTGGGCGTTTGAACCACAAGGGGACGGGTCGCATGGGTTAAGTGGTGTCGGAGGCTTAGTCGGTTCAGCTATTAGGAGAAAAAAATGATATATTAATTTATTGTAACTGTCTCATGTCATGCAAGCATGCTACAAAATGCATTTATAAATAAATAAAATATAATGTTCATGCAAATCATGCCAAAAACAGTTTTTTCATGCAACACATACAACTGGATTTATTCAGTTTCATGCAACATATACAACTGTATATGAAAATTAATATTAAAATTAAACACATTTTTAGTAATGTGTATATCGATTTTATGAAAAAAAAAGAAAACATAGAAAGATAAGGAAAAATGTAAAGATAAAAAATAATAGTTTAAATCTTCTTACTAGGTCTTGAATAACAACTTATAAAAGGATCTCCAATGAAGCCTGGTGGACAGAAACAATTAGGAGTATGAGAAACTACCCGACATTCAGCATTTGTGCCACAAGATCCAGGACAAGGATCAGTACAGCGTTGATTGATGCATGCTTTGTCATAAGAACATTCACTGTTTGAGATACATTCTGGTCTACAATTCGGAGGACTTCCAATATAATCTGGTAAACAACTACATGATGGACTGCCATTCTGTTGCTTACACGCTGAATTCGGGCCACATGGAGATGGAATGCAAGGATTCTCATTCACAATAGGTTTCGGCGGGGTTTCAGCTGAAAATGTTCATTAAGCTATTACCTCTACCACATTTTATAAGCCATTTTTATGAATATAAATGAATCAATATACAATAAAACTTACGAATAGGATAACATCTTGTAAATGGATCCCCCATGTAATGGGTGGGACATTTGCAAATAGGATTATGATTTATAACAACACAATCAGCATTAAGGCCACAGCTTCCTGGACAAGGATCCATACAGTGCAAATTGGAACAGGCTTTATCTAATGAGCAGTCAGAATTTACTACACATTCAGGTCTACAAGATGGCGGTGAACCCAAATATCCTGATAGGCATGCACAAATTGCTTGATTGTTAAGTTCTCGGCAAACACTATTTGGACCACATGGAGAAGGAGTGCAAGGCTGGGTGGTAATGTCCTCTGAAAATTGAGAGAATATTTGAACAATTCGAAAGAGAAAAAAATAAAATAAAATGAAGCCAAAAAACAAATTTACCTTCAGCTGGTAAACACTGAATAAAAGGATTTCCATTCATTTTGTCAGGACATTTACATATTGGAATGTGATTTATTACTTCACATATTGCATTGCTTCCGCATGTTCCAGGGCATGGATCAGTACATTTATTCCTAATACAAGCTTTATTTCTTGGGCATTCATTATTTAAAACACATTCTGGTCTACATCCAGCATAAGGATCTCCTTGGTATTCTGGAAGACAGGCACAAATACCTTCAACACATTGAGTATTAGCTCCACAAGGCGAAGGATTGCAAGGGTCCGTAGCAACAGGTTCTGGTTCTAAAAGTGAGATCAGTATAAATCGAAATTCATCATCAGTTAGAATAAGTACAGAATAGAAATAATATTGCTTTCTTACTTGGTGGTGGTTTGGGTACACAGTTGGTAAATGGATCACCAGTATATCCATCTGGACAAGTACAAACTGGAATGTGATTGAAAACATTACACACTGCTCCTATTCCACATGAACCTGGACATGGATCCCGACACTTTTCTCGGATACAAGCTAAATTGCTGGCACATTCGGCATTAATACTACATTCTGGTCTACAGTTAGGAGGTGCTCCGGTATAATCTGGCAAACATGAGCAGGATGCAGTTCCCCCACTGTCCCTGCACTGAGCATTGGGACCACATGGTGAGGGTACACAGGGATTGAAAGGTTTTGGAGCCAACGTTGGTTCCGGTAAAGCTAAAAAATAAATTAGGTTTCAATTACATTATTTTATTTGAATTGTATTAAAAATGTTTATGTTTCTGAACACGGTTCTTACGAGGCACAGGATAACATCTGGAAAATGGATCCCCTGTGTGGCCAGCATGACAAGAGCATATTGGACTGTGATTAATAACTTGGCAACGAGCATTTTGTCCACACGTTCCAGGGCAAGGATCATTGCATTTTTGGTTTATGCATGCTTTGTCTGATGCACATTCTGAACTAACAACACATTCGGGCCGGCAGCCTGGTGGTGATCCAACGTATTGAGGCAAACAAGAGCATATTGCTTGGTCATTGTTCACTTTGCATTGGCTGTTAGGACCACAGGGTGATGGATTACAAGGATCCGCAGGAGGTGCTTCAGCTAAAAAATTCGTTTTAGTTTATCATAACTTGTTGATAACGTAAGACACATAAAAGTTATGATAAATGTTTAATTGGAGAATTTAATACTGAAAATGTCTTACGTTTTTGAGGGACCAGATTGCAGTACTTAAAAGGATCTCCGGCATATCCAGTGTAACAGGTGCATGAAGGAAGGTGATTAACAACTTGGCACTCTGCATTCTGCCCACAGGTACCAGGACAAGGGTCTTGGCACTTATTTTTAATACATGCTTTATTTGAAGGACAATCACTGTTCAGAACACATTCTGGTCGGCAACCTTCATAAGGATTTCCTATATATTCTGGTAAACAGGTGCATGATCCAGCACCATTTTGTTCCCTACATATTGCATTAGCTCCACAAGGTGAAGGTTGACATGGAGTTATAACTTCTTGAACTGGTTCAGCTATAAATACATAATAATATCATTCTGTAATCTTTTAATTGATTCTATTTATTCTTGATCTATTAACAGTGCTTATGAATCGGTGTTTCAACTTACATTGAACTGGTGTACATTGTATGAAAGGATCACCAGTAAATCCTGTTGAGCACATGCATTGTGGAATGTGGCTAACAACTCTGCATACAGCATTGGCTCCGCAGGTATTTGGACATGGGTCTTTACATCTCTGATTTATACAAGCCAGATGACTGGAGCATTCTCCATTACTTATACATTCAGGTCGACAGTTAGGTGGAACTCCCAAGAAGTCAGGCAAACACGAGCATGATGGACTTGTTCCTGACACTTTACATTGTGAATTGGGACCACATGGTGATGGTATGCATGTGTTTTCTGCTGGCTTTGGAGGCATCACTTCAACTACAATACAAACAGATGATGTCTTAACATTTTGAAAATTGTAACAATCATTACCATTATAGCTTAATATAATGGGAATCTTACTTATTGGCTGGCATCGTACAAATGGATCTCCAGTAAATCTTGCAGGACAGCTGCAGATTGGATTGTGATTTATGACTTCACACCGAGCTCCTACTCCACATGTTCCAGGACAAGGATCTTTACATTTCTGATTGTTACACGCTTCATTTCTACCACAATCAGAATTTACAACACATTCTGGTTTGCAACTAGGTGGTGTTCCGTGATAGCCAACTAAACATGAACATACTGACTGGCCATTAACTGCTCGGCACTGACTGTATGGACCGCAAGGTGATGGACGACAAGGCATACTTTCAACAGAAACTGAAATAATATACTTACTATTTATTTTGAAAAAAAAAATTGTATATAAAGTGGATAAGATAGTTCTCATTGAAGTCAATTAAAATAGATCATTTATAAAACTAACCCACAATTGGTTGGCAAGAAAAGAATGGATTGCCTGTTTTTCCTTCTTGACATCTACAAATGGGTATATGATTTACAACTTCACAAATGGCATCTTGCCCACAAGTTCCTGGACAAGGATCCCTGCACTTATTATTGATACATGCTAATGTTTTAGTACATTCAGAACTCAAAACACACTCGGGCCTACATCCAATATATGGATCTCCCTGGTATTCTGGTAAACAAGTACATACACCATTATCACATTGTGCATTTGATCCACATGGTGACGGATTGCATGGATCTTCATTAACAGGTTCTGGTGCTATAATAGAAATAATTTTTAGATACACTTAAGATTTAATTTATATGGTAGTATGTGAAGTTCACAACAGAAATATTCTTACGTGGTGAAGGCTTAGGATAACAATTCGTAAATGGATCTCCTGTATATCCTTCTTGACAGATACATATTGGTATGTGATTCCTGACACTACACGTAGCGCCTAAACCACAAGAACCTGGGCATGGATCACGACATTTTTCTCTGAGACAAGCAAAAACACTTGGACATTCACTATTTATTGTGCACTCAGGTCGGCAATTGGGTGGCGAACCTGTATAATCTGGTAAGCAAGAACAAGATGGAGAATCTCCAACACTTTGGCACTGAGAATAAGGGCCACATGGTGATGGGACACATGGATTAACAGGTTCCTTTGGCGGAACAGGGATTGCTAGAAAAAGTATTATAAATTATTCAAATTTTGACGATTTAGTTGTTAATTATTATGTTTAAATTTAAAAATTCAGAGAAAAGAACTTACATGGAACGTGATGACAAGATGAAAAAGGATCTCCAGTGAATCCAGATAAACAAGAGCATATAGGACTATGATTAATTACTTGACACTGTGCATTTCGCCCACATGTGCCTGGGCATGGATCATTACATTTCTGATTTAAGCATGCTCTATTCGAGGGGCACTCTGAACTCACCACACACTCAGGCCTACACCCTGGTGGCGAACCAATGTATTCTGGCAGACAAGAACATATAGCTTGCTTATTGTTTACTTTACACTGACTGTTTGCACCACATGGAGATGGATTGCAAGGATCCACAGGTACCTCTTCAACATCTTGATCGATAAAAAATAAAAACAATTTAAAAATAGTTACAATTTTATTTTAAGATTATTAGAAAAATATTGAACTGTGTTATTTAATTACTTGGTTGGATAACACTGCAGAAATTGAATGGGTCGCCTGTATAACCACTGTTACATGAACAAAGAGGTAGATGGCTGACTACTTGGCATATAGCATTCTGTCCACAGGTACCAGGACAAGGATCCTGACACTTATTCCTAATACAGGCTCTGTTTGAAGGACAATCAGTGTTAAGCATGCATTCTGGTCGGCAGCCCTCATAGGGATTACCTATATATTCTGGCAAGCAAGTGCAGGAACCAGCTCCATTATATTCTTTACAGATCGCATTTGCTCCACATGGAGATGGTTGACAAGGTCTTACAATATCAATGACTGTTTCTGCAATTTGAGAAAACAATATTTTTCAAATGAATAACTTTTCAACTACTATACAATATTTTAAATTTGAGAATAACTTACGTTGAATGACTGTGCAATGAACAAAAGGATCCCCTGTGTAACCATTAGAACAGAAACATTGTGGAGTATGGCTAATTACTCGACAATCAGCATTGGTGCCACAGGTGTTAGGACAAGGATCTTTGCATTTCTGATTGATACAAGCCAGATTGCTAGCACATTCTCCATTACTGACGCATTCAGGTCTGCAATTGGGAGGTAATCCCTTAAACTCTGGTAAACAAGAACAAGATGGATTTGTGCCTGATACTTTACACTGTGAATGAGGACCACATGGTGACGGGACACAGGGATTTTCTGGCACCTGAGGTACTAATGGTGTTTCAACTATTTAAAACAAACATATATTTTGATTTTTAATTTTCGAGTGTATAATGCATAAATCAAGTAGAAGAATAGCGGAATAAACTTACATATGGGTTGACATTGAATAAATGGATCTCCAGTAAAATGAGGAGGACAACTGCAAATTGGGTTATGATTAAAAACTTCACACCTCGATCCGATTCCACATGTTCCAGTACAGGGATTTCTACATTTCTGATTACTACAAGCTTCATTCTTTCCACAATCAGAGTTAACAGTACATTCAGGTCGACAAGCTGGTGGCATTCCTTTGTATCCTGCCAAGCAAGAACAGACGGACTGGCTGTTTACAGAACGGCACTGACTGTAGGGTCCACAAGGTGATGGCTGACATGGAGTAGATTCAACTGGAGCTAAAATTATTATTGAAGTTACTATTTCAGTACAATAACATTGACCAAATAAAAAAAAATCTAAATTTGAAAAAAACATAACACTAACCAGCAACTTGTTTGCACTGAATGAATGGATTACCAGACGTTCCAGGTGGACAGGAGCACACTGGAATATGATTAAGAACAGCACAGTGAGCATCTTGTCCACATGTTCCAGGGCATGGATCAGTACATTTATTCCTAATACAAGCTTTATTTCTTGGACATTCATTATTTAATACACATTCTGGTCTACATCCAGCATATGGATCTCCTTGGTATTCTGGAAGACAGGTACAAATACCTTCAGCACATTGAGTATTAGCCCCACAAGGTGAAGGATTGCAAGGGTCAGTAGCAACAGGTTCTGGTTCTAAAAGTGAGGTCAGTATAAATCGAAATTCATCTTCAGTTAGAATAAGTACAGAATAGAAATAATATTGCTTTCTTACTTGGTGGTGGTTTGGGTACACAGTTGGTAAATGGATCACCAGTATATCCATCTGGACAAGTACAAACTGGAATGTGATTGAAAACATTACACACTGCTCCTATTCCACATGAACCTGGACATGGATCCCGACACTTTTCTCGGATACAAGCTAAATTGCTGGCACATTCGGCATTAATACTACATTCAGGTCTACAGTTAGGAGGTGCTCCGGTATAATCTGGCAAACATGAGCAGGAAGCAGTTCCACCACTGTCCCTGCACTGAGCATTGGGACCACATGGTGAGGGTACACATGGATTGACAGGTTTTGGAGCCAAAGTTGGTTCCGGTAAAGCTAAAAAATAAATTAGGTTTCAATAACATTATTTTATTTGAATTGTATTAAAAATGTTTATGTTTCTGAACACGGTTCTTACGAGGCACAGGATAACATCTGGAAAATGGATCCCCTGTGTGGCCAGCATGACAAGAGCATATTGGACTGTGATTAATAACTTGGCAACGAGCATTTTGTCCACATGTTCCAGGGCAAGGATCATTGCATTTTTGGTTTATACATGCTTTGTCTGATGCACATTCTGAACTAACAACACATTCGGGCCGGCAGCCTGGTGGGGATCCAACGTATTGAGGCAAACAAGAGCATATTGCTTGGTCATTGTTCACTTTGCATTGGCTGTTAGGACCACAGGGTGATGGATTACAAGGATCCGCAGGAGGTGCTTCAGCTAAAAAATTCGTTTTAGTTTATCATAACTTGTTGATAACGTAAGACACATAAAAGTTATGATAAATGTTTAATTGGAGAATTTAATACTGAAAATGTCTTACGTTTTTGAGGGACCAGATTGCAGTACTTAAAAGGATCTCCGGCATATCCAGTGTAACAGGTGCATGAAGGAAGGTGATTAACAACTTGGCACTCTGCATTCTGCCCACAGGTACCAGGACAAGGGTCTTGGCACTTATTTTTAATACATGCTTTATTTGAAGGACAATCACTGTTCAGAACACATTCTGGTCGGCAACCTTCATAAGGATTTCCTATATATTCTGGTAAACAGGTGCATGATCCAGCACCATTTTGTTCCCTACATATTGCATTAGCTCCACAAGGTGAAGGTTGACATGGAGTTAATTTATCCTCAACTGGTGATGCTAAAAAAATTATGAGCCATTTAACTTAATTTGTTGATGTAATGTGCCATTAATTATATTTTTTATAACTTACATTGAAGAGGATTGCATTGTGTAAATGGATCACCAGTGAAGCCTACTGAGCAAATACATTGTGGAGTGTGGCTTACAACTCTACATTCAGCATTAGCACCACATGTATTAGGGCATGGGTCTTTACATTTCTGATTGATACAAGCAAGGTGACTTGAACATTCTCCATTACTGATACATTCTGGTCTACAACTTGGTGGAACACCTAGAAAATCAGGCAAGCAAGAGCATGATGGGCTTTCCCCTGATACTTTACACTGTGAGTTGGGTCCACAAGGTGATGGAACACATGGGTTTTGTGGTAACTGTGGCGGCGGAGTGTTAGCTACAAATCATTACAACATACAGGTTTAATATTAATGGAAATAAACAAATAGAGGTACTTCAGAAGACTTGATTTCATAAAATCTTACGTATAGGATGACATCGGATAAATGGATCTCCAGTAAATTGTGCTGGGCAACTACAGATTGGATTGTGATTAACTACTTCACATCGAGCTCCAATTCCACAAGTTCCAGGACATGGATTTTTACATTTCTGATTATTACATGCCTCATTTCGCCCACAATCAGAGTTTACAATACATTCGGGCCTACAAGAGGGAGGCGTCCCTTGATAGCCTTCCAAGCAAGAACAAACAGACTGACCATTTACTGCACGGCACTGGCTGTAAGGGCCGCAAGGAGAAGGTTTACAAGGTGATGTTTCTATTGGAACTGAAATGGACATGAATTGCATTTAATTTACAATTCTTCAAATAGTGTCTTCCAATGTATAATTAAATTTGATACTAACCGACCACTGGTTTGCACTGTATAAATGGATTGCCAGACATTCCAGCAGGACAAGAACATATTGGAATATGATTCAGGACTTCACAGCGAGCTTCTTGTCCGCAGGTTCCGGGGCATGGGTCAGTGCATTTATTTCTGATACAAGCTCTATCTCGTGGACATTCATTATTTAAAACACATTCTGGTCTACATCCTGTGTAAGGATCTCCTTGGTATTCTGGCAGACAAGTACAAATTCCCTCAGAACATTGAGTATTAGGGCCACATGGGGATGGATTGCATGGATCAGTTGCTACCGGTTCTGGTGCTGTAAATTTAATTTTTATTATATAAGCATAATGTCTTAGTATAATTATTATTCAATAATAGTTTTATGTCTTACGTGGAGCAGGTTTTAGTACACAATTGGTGAATGGGTCTCCTGTATAGCCAGCAGGACATGAGCAAATTGGTGTGTGGTTTATAACACTGCATTGAGCTCCTGCACCACATGAACCAGGGCAAGGATCTCGACACTTTTCTCTCATACAAGCTAGGTTGCTTGAGCATTCCGCATTGATAGAACATTCAGGTCTACAATTCGGAGGGGATCCTGTATATTCTGGTAGACAAGAGCATGAAGGTGTCATACCAACATTTTTGCATTGTGCATTTGGACCACAAGGTGAAGGTAAACATGGGTTAAAGTACTGAGGAGCAGAAGGTGGTTGAGAAGGCTCTATTTTTGTTAAAAAAAAAAAAAAAATTGTTAGATACGTTATCTACATAATAGAGTTTTTCTTTAATATTTCTCAATAATTTGATTAGTCTTACTTGGCATGAGATAGCACCTAGTAAATGGATCTCCAGTATAGCTAGATTTACAAGAGCAGATGGGACTATGATTAATGACTTGGCATTGTGCGTTTTGACCACAAGTCCCAATGCAAGGGTCTACACACTTTTGATTCATGCATGCCTTGTTCGATGGACATTCTGCACTGACAACACATTCTGGTCTACAACCTGGAGGTGATCCACTATATTGAGGCAGACATGAGCAAATGGCCTGTTCATTATTGACTTTACATTGGCTGTTGGGGCCACATGGACTTGGATTACAAGGATTAACTAGTACTGGAGCAGCTGAAGACATGAAAAGAATAATGATCTTAGTTTTTGTTTTAATAATTATAATAAATCAATCCAAAATTATAGTGAAAATCAGACAGATTAAGTAATAATAAGCCACATTAAGCTAATTAGTTATATTGATTTTATATATAAATAGTAATTAAAATTGAATTTTTTTGTTACACTGTTCATATTTATATTTAGAGATGGAGTCTTACTTGTAGGTATTAAACTGCAGTATTTGAATGGATCCCCTGTATACCCAGAATGACATGTGCAAACAGGAATATGATTAACAACGTGACATTCTGCATTTTGACCACAGGTCCCAGGGCATGGATCTTGGCATTTATTTTTTATGCATGCTCTATTGGAAGAACAGTCAGAATTCAAGACACACTCAGGTCTGCATCCCTCATATGGATTACCAATATATTCTGGGAGGCACGAGCAAGAACCTGCCCCATTCTGTTCCCTGCAGACAGCGTTTGCTCCACATGGGGATGGCTGACATGGTGTGATTATTTCTGATATAGGATCAGCTGAAAAAACACGGATTGCTTTTCATTTTCTTTATTATTGAACAAATAGAAAAAAAAGTATTTTACAAAATGACTTACGTTGTACAATAGTACACTGAATGAATGGATCACCGGTAAAACCAGGTCTACATACACACTGAGGAGTGTGACTAATTACTTGACAATCAGTATTAGAGCCACATGTATTCGGACAAGGATCCTTGCACTTTTGGTTGATACAAGCAAGATGACTTGAACATTCTCCATTACTGATGCATTCTGGTCTGCAATTAGGTGGTACTCCTAAGAAATCTGGTAAACATGAGCATGATGGATTATCTCCTGAAACTTTGCACTGCGAGTGAGGGCCACATGGGGATGGTATGCAAGGATTTTGTGGTGGCTGTGGGTTAAGAACTTCAGCTGAAATATTTGAAATAATTTTTAAGTAATAAACAATTGAAGTTATGAACTGATTTCATATGACACTAGGTAACATAGCAACTTACGAATTGTCTGGCAACGGACAAATGGATCCCCAGTAAATCTTGGGGGACAACTACATATAGGATTATGATTTACTACTTGACATCTGGCTCCAATGCCACAAGTACCTGTGCAAGGATTTCTACATTTTTGATTATTACAAGCTTCATTCTTTCCACAGTCAGAGTTTACAACACATTCAGGTCTACAAGAAGGTGGCATTCCTTTATATCCTTCTAAACAAGAACATACAGACTGGCCATTCACAGCTCGGCATTGACTATTAGGTCCACAAGGAGAAGGTTGGCATGGTGTTGATTCAACTGGGACTAAAATTTAGTATAAGTAAGGGTTCAACTTCATAATATATATAAATATTACTGTCAGCTATTGAGCAATTACTAACCTGCAAATGGTTTACACTGAACGAATGGATTTCCTGACATCCCAGGAGGACAAGAACATATTGGAATGTGATTCAGAACATCACAGCGAGCATCTTGCCCACATGTTCCAGGGCATGGGTCAGTACATTTATTTCTAATACAAGCTTTATTTCTTGGACATTCATTATTTAAAACACATTCTGGTCTACATCCAGTATAAGGATCTCCTTGATATTCTGGAAGGCAGGTACAAATTCCTTCAGCACATTGAGTATTAACTCCACAAGGCGAAGGATTGCAAGGGTCAGTAGCAACAGGTTCTGGTGCTATAAATGAAATTTATATTTTATTATTTTGTTCTATAGCCATGATGAAAAGTTGGGTATTATTTAACTATCGGTCATGAGTAAAAAAGAATCATGCTATCTGACTTTAACAAATGATTTTTCATCCATTTAATCTTTCATTAGAAATTTTAATTATTTAATTAATTTATTTATGTTTGTCAGTTCATACTATCTTTAAATATGACATGACAGTCTTATTAATTATCAGGAACAGGTAAAGACAAATGTGTACTTTAAGCCTTAAATACATCACAGTTCCTCATTAAAAAAGTCTTAACTGAGGCATACATTTAATTTAAAATTTGTTTGATTTTTTTTACTCTTTTCAGATATTTGTAATTTATAATACTTTAAGACCTCTGGAATGCCCTTTCAACTTGTTTCATTATCCAATAAGTAAAAGGACTAAGAGGGTGTTTAGACTCCTTTTACAACTTAAACAATCCTTGCCAATGAAGTCAAAATCCAAAACCCCTGTATCCAAATTCAATTTTATTATTTGATCTTTTTCATGTTTTGTAGAATAAGAAGTTTAGAGTATTCTGATGCTAATATGTACTCAGATGGATACATCTCATTATATTAAGGCAAATTGAATTAATCCAATTATTTTAAGGCAGTTGCATCGCATCATTTTCGTATAAGGTGAGTAGGTTTGTAAAAATATTATGAATTATTAAAAGTTTCCTTAAAATCATATGAGGCTACAAAGTATGGTAGGGTCCATTGTTAACTAATGATTAGTATAAATCTAGATTAATTCATTCTTCAATCTAACTTAAACTAAAATAAATGCTAAACTTTACTATGAAGCAATAAATTTATATGATCTTACGTGGTGCTGGTTTTGGTACACAATTGGTAAATGGGTCTCCAGTATAACCATTGGGACATGTGCAGATTGGTGTATGGTTAATAACACTACAATCAGCTCCTGCCCCACAAGAACCAGGGCAAGGATCTCGACACTTTTCTCTTATACATGATAAAATACTTGGACACTCAGCATTTATGGTACATTCCGGTCTGCAGTTGGGAGGAGAACCTGTATATTCAGGTAGACAAGAACAAGATGGTGTTCCACCACTATCTCTACACTGTGAATAGGGTCCACATGGCGAAGGGAGACATGGATTGATTAAGACTTCAACTGGTTTTGTTGGAGGTGTAGCTGAATAAAAAGAAATATAGATTATTTGAATTGAAGTAAAAAAAAAAATATATATTTTTTATATACTTGGTAATATAATCTTACGTGGAGTATGGTAGCATCGCGAAAATGGGTCTCCTGTGTAACCTGATTGACAGGAACATATTGGACTGTGATTTATTACTTGGCATTGTGCATTCTGACCGCAAGTTCCTGGACAGGGATCAATGCACTTTTGATTCACACACGCTTTATTAGATGCACATTCAGAGCTGACAACACATTCAGGTCTACATCCTGGTGGAGAGCCCACATAGTTGGGTAAACAAGAACAAATAGCCTGCCCATTGTTCACTTTACACTGACTATTTGGCCCACAGGGTGAAGGGTTGCATGGATCTACAGGAACTTTTTCAGCAGCTGTTTGAAGATACCGTTGGTTTTAGAGATAAATTAGTTTTTTTGTAGTAAATAATAAATATGAAACAAGTGAAATAGTATTTCTAATTTTAAAATATTTTTTTAGGAGCTGGCATTCATATTCCAAACTGATGATTTTTAATGGAATAATTTAACTCTTTAGAATACAATTGTAATAGAAATAATTGAAAACATTGTTTATATTTCCTTGTAACACATATTATATATTTTCACATCTAAAATTAACTACTTGAAAAAATGAACAATGTTATTTTTATATGAAATTCAGCAAGTAAAAGAATGAAAACAATTAAAGGAAATTTAAAAGTATTGGACAATCGATGATAATATTATATATATATAATATTCTTACGTGAGTCAATAATCAGGTTGCAAAGTCTGAATGGATCTCCAGTATAACCATGATTACATGTACAGGATGGTAAATGGTTCACAACCTGGCACTCAGCATTTTGTCCACAAGTACCCGGACAAGGGTCTTCACATTTATTTCTAATGCAGGCTTTATTAGAAGGGCAATCAGTATTAAGAACACACTCAGGTCTGCATCCCTCATAAGGATTACCAATATATTCAGGGAGACATGAGCATGAACCGGCTCCATTATGTTCCCTGCAGACAGCATTAGCACCACAAGGGGATGGTTGACAAGGTGATGTGATTTCCACAGGTATTGCTGGTTCAAAATAGAATAAATTATTTGCAAGAAAAGATAATAAACATCATTTATATTAAAAGTAAAACCTACGTTTAAACAATGTACACTGCAAAAATGGATCTCCAGTGTAATCAGGTAGACACAAGCACTGTGGAGTATGACTCACAACGCGACAGATGGCATTGGTACCACAAGTATTTGGACAAGGATCCTTACACTTTTTATTTATACACGCTAAATGGCTAAAACATTCTCCATTGCTGACACATTCTGGCCTACAGTTTGGCGGTACTCCGAGGAAGTCCGGCAAGCAGGAGCATGACGGACTGGCACCCGACACCTTACACTGCGAGTTAGGACCGCAAGGCGATGGTATGCAAGGGTTCTCGGGCACCTGTTGTACTGGTTGCTCTGCTGCAGACGAGAAGGAATAAGTTAGGAGGATATGAACCAAATAAGAAAATGTATATAGATAAATATTTGACGATTAGATCTTGGACATGAGTAGGCTTACGTATGGGTCTGCATCGGACGAACGCGTCTCCGGTATAACGAGGCGGACAACTGCATATAGGATTGTGATTGACGACTTCGCATCTCGCACCAACGCCACAGGTTCCCGGGCAGGGATTCCTGCATTTCTGGTTACTACAAGCTTCGTTCCTTCCGCAGTCCGAGTTGACGACGCATTCCGGTCTACAGGATGGTGGCATTCCTTTGTATCCGGCCAGACATGAGCAGACGGACTGCCCGTTTACTGCTCGGCATTGACTGTACGGGCCGCAAGGAGAGGGCTGACAAGGAGTAGTGTCGACTGGAGCTGAAAGAAGAGTTTGATCATAGAAGGAATCATAACAGCTCGAAAGGAATATAAAGATGTAAATCAGAAATTCGCAGAATACTGACCAACAACAGTCCTACATTCGATGAACGGATTTCCTGACTTTCCCGGAGGGCAGGAGCACACTGGAATATGGTTTATCACATCGCATTGCGCTTCCTGTCCACATGTACCGGGGCAAGGGTCGGTACATTTATTCCTGATGCATGCTCGGTTCCTTGGGCAATCGTTATTAAGTACACATTCGGGTCTGCATCCGTTGTAAGGATCTCCTTGGTACTCGGCCAGGCAGGTGCAAACGCCGTCGAAACACTCTGCGTTCGGCCCGCACGGGGACGGATGGCAGGGGTCACTTTCCTGAGGTTCGGTCGCTGAAATAGTAAAGAGACACAGTCAGACTCGATGATCAAAATGAAGGAGGAAAAAGCCTTCTTAAGCAACAGAAAGTCTTACGTGGCGGTGGTTTCGGGAAACAGTTCGTGAATGGATCTCCGGTAAAACCTTCCGGACACGTGCAAATAGGTGTGTGGTTAATGACGTTGCAATGAGCTCCGGTGCCGCAAGAGCCCGGACAAGGGTCCCTGCACTTCTCCCTCATACATGCCAGATTACTAGGACATTCCGGGTTGATCGTACACTCCGGTCTGCAGTTGGGTGGTGATCCGGTGTATTCGGGCAGGCATGAGCACGATGGATTTCCGCCGCTGTCCCTGCACTGAGCGTAGGGTCCGCAAGGCGAGGGCACGCAGGGATTGAGAGGCACTGGAGATGGAGCAGGTGGCGGTGGAGCTGGATAAACATAATGGCGACTTATAGATATATTAAAAAAATATAATAAAAACTCGGTGCACCGAGACGTATTAGAGATAGTAGAACAGATAGTGGAGACAAAAAAGTTATTCAACCCTTACGTGGGATTCGGTAGCATCTGGAAAACGGGTCTCCTGTGTAACCGGAGCGACACGAGCATATCGGACTGTGATTGATGACCTGGCACTGGGCGTTCTGGCCGCATGTTCCTGGGCAGGGATCGATACATTTCTGGTTCACGCAGGCCTTGTCAGAAGCGCATTCCGAGCTGACGACGCACTCGGGCCTACATCCTGGCGGAGAGCCGACGTAATTCACCAAGCATGAGCAGATAGCCTGTCCGTTGTTGACTTTACACTGGCTATTCGGTCCGCAAGGCGATGGATTGCATGGGTCTACCGGCGTATCCGGTACTGCTAAGGAAAATAAAATAGTTTCAGGTAGATAAACAAAGATGCCTATGAATGATATCGTCATTTAGTATACGTAAGGACCGTTTCATGCTTACGTTTAGGCGGTTCTATATTGCAGAATCGGAAAGGATCGCCCGTGTATCCGGGGTTGCATGTGCAAGACGGTAGGTGATTCACGACCTGGCAATCGGCGTTTTGTCCGCAAGTCCCTGGGCAAGGATCCTGACACTTATTCCTAATGCAGGCTCTGTTGGAAGGGCAATCGGTATTGAGGACGCACTCGGGTCTGCATCCCTCGTATGGATTGCCGACGTATTCCGGAAGACAAGAGCAAGAACCCGCACCGTTCTGCTCCCTGCAGACGGCGTTGGCTCCGCAAGGCGATGGTTGGCAAGGGGTCGGCTTCTCTTGAACCAGTTCATCTGGAAGGAAGGATATAATGAAAATTTAAAATACTGGCACCCATAGTTTTCATCATTTTGTTTGTTTTTCCAAATCCAATTCGATCAACTTACTTTGGAAAGGAGTACAGTGGACGAAAGGATCTCCAGTGTAACCGGTAGAGCACAAGCACTGCGGGGTGTGGCTAACGACTCGGCAAATAGCGTTGGAACCACACGTGTTGGGGCATGGGTCGACGCATTTCTGACGTATGCAGGCGAGGTGACTTGAACATTCTCCGTTGCTGACACATTCTGGCCTACAGTTTGGCGGTACTCCGAGGAAGTCCGGCAAGCAGGAGCATGACGGACTGGCACCCGACACCTTACACTGCGAGTTAGGACCGCAAGGCGATGGTATGCAAGGGTTCTCGGGTACCTGTTGTACTGGTTGCTCTGCTGCAGACGAGAAGGAATAAGTTAGGAGGATATGAACCAAATAAGAAAATGTACATAGATAAATATTTGACGATTAGATCTTGGACATGAGTAGGCTTACGCATGGGTCTGCATCGGACGAACGCGTCTCCGGTATAACGAGGCGGACAACTGCATATAGGATTGTGATTGACGACTTCGCATCTCGCACCAACGCCACAGGTTCCCGGGCAGGGATTCCTGCATTTCTGGTTACTACAAGCTTCGTTCCTTCCGCAGTCCGAGTTGACGACGCATTCCGGTCTACAGGATGGTGGCATTCCTTTGTATCCGGCCAGACATGAGCAGACGGACTGCCCGTTTACTGCTCGGCATTGACTGTACGGGCCGCAAGGAGAGGGCTGACAAGGAGTAGTGTCGACTGGAGCTGAAAGAAGAGTTTGATCATAGAAGGAATCATAACAGCTCGAAAGGAATATAAAGATGTAAATCAGAAATTCGCAGAATACTGACCAACAACAGTCCTACATTCGATGAACGGATTTCCTGACTTTCCCGGAGGGCAGGAGCACACTGGAATATGGTTTATCACATCGCATTGCGCTTCCTGTCCACATGTACCGGGGCAAGGGTCGGTACATTTATTCCTGATGCATGCTCGGTTCCTTGGGCAATCGTTATTAAGTACACATTCGGGTCTGCATCCGTTGTAAGGATCTCCTTGGTACTCGGCCAGGCAGGTGCAAACGCCGTCGAAACACTCTGCGTTCGGCCCGCACGGGGACGGATGGCAGGGGTCACTTTCCTGAGGTTCGGTCGCTGAAATAGTAAAGAGACACAGTCAGACTCGATGATCAAAATGAAGGAGGAAAAAGCCTTCTTAAGCAACAGAAAGTCTTACGTGGCGGTGGTTTCGGGAAACAGTTCGTGAATGGATCTCCGGTAAAACCTTCCGGACACGTGCAAATAGGTGTGTGGTTAATGACGTTGCAATGAGCTCCGGTGCCGCAAGAGCCCGGACAAGGGTCCCTGCACTTCTCCCTCATACATGCCAGATTACTAGGACATTCCGGGTTGATCGTACACTCCGGTCTGCAGTTGGGTGGTGATCCGGTGTATTCGGGCAGGCATGAGCACGATGGATTTCCGCCGCTGTCCCTGCACTGAGCGTAGGGTCCGCAAGGCGAGGGCACGCAGGGATTGAGAGGCACTGGAGATGGAGCAGGTGGCGGTGGAGCTGGATAAACATAATGGCGACTTATAGATATATTAAAAAAATATAATAAAAACTCGGTGCACCGAGACGTATTAGAGATAGTAGAACAGATAGTGGAGACAAAAAAGTTATTCAACCCTTACGTGGGATTCGGTAGCATCTGGAAAACGGGTCTCCTGTGTAACCGGAGCGACACGAGCATATCGGACTGTGATTGATGACCTGGCACTGGGCGTTCTGGCCGCATGTTCCTGGGCAGGGATCGATACATTTCTGGTTCACGCAGGCCTTGTCAGAAGCGCATTCCGAGCTGACGACGCACTCGGGCCTACATCCTGGCGGAGAGCCGACGTAATTCACCAAGCATGAGCAGATAGCCTGTCCGTTGTTGACTTTACACTGGCTATTCGGTCCGCAAGGCGATGGATTGCATGGGTCTACCGGCGTATCCGGTACTGCTAAGGAAAATAAAATAGTTTCAGGTAGATAAACAAAGATGCCTATGAATGATATCGTCATTTAGTATACGTAAGGACCGTTTCATGCTTACGTTTAGGCGGTTCTATATTGCAGAATCGGAAAGGATCGCCCGTGTATCCGGGGTTGCATGTGCAAGACGGTAGGTGATTCACGACCTGGCAATCGGCGTTTTGTCCGCAAGTCCCTGGGCAAGGATCCTGACACTTATTCCTAATGCAGGCTCTGTTGGAAGGGCAATCGGTATTGAGGACGCACTCGGGTCTGCATCCCTCGTATGGATTGCCGACGTATTCCGGAAGACAAGAGCAAGAACCCGCACCGTTCTGCTCCCTGCAGACGGCGTTGGCTCCGCAAGGCGATGGTTGGCAAGGGGTCGGCTTCTCTTGAACCAGTTCATCTGGAAGGAAGGATATAATGAAAATTTAAAATACTGGCACCCATAGTTTTCATCATTTTGTTTGTTTTTCCAAATCCAATTCGATCAACTTACTTTGGAAAGGAGTACAGTGGACGAAAGGATCTCCAGTGTAACCGGTAGAGCACAAGCACTGCGGGGTGTGGCTAACGACTCGGCAAATAGCGTTGGAACCACACGTGTTGGGGCATGGGTCGACGCATTTCTGACGTATGCAGGCGAGGTGACTTGAACATTCTCCGTTGCTGACACATTCTGGCCTACAGTTTGGCGGTACTCCGAGGAAGTCCGGCAAGCAGGAGCATGACGGACTGGCACCCGACACCTTACACTGCGAGTTAGGACCGCAAGGCGATGGTATGCAAGGGTTCTCGGGTACCTGTTGTACTGGTTGCTCTGCTGCAGACGAGAAGGAATAAGTTAGGAGGATATGAACCAAATAAGAAAATGTACATAGATAAATATTTGACGATTAGATCTTGGACATGAGTAGGCTTACGTATGGGTCTGCATCGGACGAACGCGTCTCCGGTATAACGAGGCGGACAACTGCATATAGGATTGTGATTGACGACTTCGCATCTCGCACCAACGCCACAGGTTCCCGGGCAGGGATTCCTGCATTTCTGGTTACTACAAGCTTCGTTCCTTCCGCAGTCCGAGTTGACGACGCATTCCGGTCTACAGGATGGTGGCATTCCTTTGTATCCGGCCAGACATGAGCAGACGGACTGCCCGTTTACTGCTCGGCATTGACTGTACGGGCCGCAAGGAGAGGGCTGACAAGGAGTAGTGTCGACTGGAGCTGAAAGAAGAGTTTGATCATAGAAGGAATCATAACAGCTCGAAAGGAATATAAAGATGTAAATCAGAAATTCGCAGAATACTGACCAACAACAGTCCTACATTCGATGAACGGATTTCCTGACTTTCCCGGAGGGCAGGAGCACACTGGAATATGGTTTATCACATCGCATTGCGCTTCCTGTCCACATGTACCGGGGCAAGGGTCGGTACATTTATTCCTGATGCATGCTCGGTTCCTTGGGCAATCGTTATTAAGTACACATTCGGGTCTGCATCCGTTGTAAGGATCTCCTTGGTACTCGGCCAGGCAGGTGCAAACGCCGTCGAAACACTCTGCGTTCGGCCCGCACGGGGACGGATGGCAGGGGTCACTTTCCTGAGGTTCGGTCGCTGAAATAGTAAAGAGACACAGTCAGACTCGATGATCAAAATGAAGGAGGAAAAAGCCTTCTTAAGCAACAGAAAGTCTTACGTGGCGGTGGTTTCGGGAAACAGTTCGTGAATGGATCTCCGGTAAAACCTTCCGGACACGTGCAAATAGGTGTGTGGTTAATGACGTTGCAATGAGCTCCGGTGCCGCAAGAGCCCGGACAAGGGTCCCTGCACTTCTCCCTCATACATGCCAGATTACTAGGACATTCCGGGTTGATCGTACACTCCGGTCTGCAGTTGGGTGGTGATCCGGTGTATTCGGGCAGGCATGAGCACGATGGATTTCCGCCGCTGTCCCTGCACTGAGCGTAGGGTCCGCAAGGCGAGGGCACGCAGGGATTGAGAGGCACTGGAGATGGAGCAGGTGGCGGTGGAGCTGGATAAACATAATGGCGACTTATAGATATATTAAAAAAATATAATAAAAACTCGGTGCACCGAGACGTATTAGAGATAGTAGAACAGATAGTGGAGACAAAAAAGTTATTCAACCCTTACGTGGGATTCGGTAGCATCTGGAAAACGGGTCTCCTGTGTAACCGGAGCGACACGAGCATATCGGACTGTGATTGATGACCTGGCACTGGGCGTTCTGGCCGCATGTTCCTGGGCAGGGATCGATACATTTCTGGTTCACGCAGGCCTTGTCAGAAGCGCATTCCGAGCTGACGACGCACTCGGGCCTACATCCTGGCGGAGAGCCGACGTAATTCACCAAGCATGAGCAGATAGCCTGTCCGTTGTTGACTTTACACTGGCTATTCGGTCCGCAAGGCGATGGATTGCATGGGTCTACCGGCGTATCCGGTACTGCTAAGGAAAATAAAATAGTTTCAGGTAGATAAACAAAGATGCCTATGAATGATATCGTCATTTAGTATACGTAAGGACCGTTTCATGCTTACGTTTAGGCGGTTCTATATTGCAGAATCGGAAAGGATCGCCCGTGTATCCGGGGTTGCATGTGCAAGACGGTAGGTGATTCACGACCTGGCAATCGGCGTTTTGTCCGCAAGTCCCTGGGCAAGGATCCTGACACTTATTCCTAATGCAGGCTCTGTTGGAAGGGCAATCGGTATTGAGGACGCACTCGGGTCTGCATCCCTCGTATGGATTGCCGACGTATTCCGGAAGACAAGAGCAAGAACCCGCACCGTTCTGCTCCCTGCAGACGGCGTTGGCTCCGCAAGGCGATGGTTGGCAAGGGGTCGGCTTCTCTTGAACCAGTTCATCTGGAAGGAAGGATATAATGAAAATTTAAAATACTGGCACCCATAGTTTTCATCATTTTGTTTGTTTTTCCAAATCCAATTCGATCAACTTACTTTGGAAAGGAGTACAGTGGACGAAAGGATCTCCAGTGTAACCGGTAGAGCACAAGCACTGCGGGGTGTGGCTAACGACTCGGCAAATAGCGTTGGAACCACACGTGTTGGGGCATGGGTCGACGCATTTCTGACGTATGCAGGCGAGGTGACTTGAACATTCTCCGTTGCTGACACATTCTGGCCTACAGTTTGGCGGTACTCCGAGGAAGTCCGGCAAGCAGGAGCATGACGGACTGGCACCCGACACCTTACACTGCGAGTTAGGACCGCAAGGCGATGGTATGCAAGGGTTCTCGGGCACCTGTTGTACTGGTTGCTCTGCTGCAGACGAGAAGGAATAAGTTAGGAGGATATGAACCAAATAAGAAAATGTATATAGATAAATATTTGACGATTAGATCTTGGACATGAGTAGGCTTACGTATGGGTCTGCATCGGACGAACGCGTCTCCGGTATAACGAGGCGGACAACTGCATATAGGATTGTGATTGACGACTTCGCATCTCGCACCAACGCCACAGGTTCCCGGGCAGGGATTCCTGCATTTCTGGTTACTACAAGCTTCGTTCCTTCCGCAGTCCGAGTTGACGACGCATTCCGGTCTACAGGATGGTGGCATTCCTTTGTATCCGGCCAGACATGAGCAGACGGACTGCCCGTTTACTGCTCGGCATTGACTGTACGGGCCGCAAGGAGAGGGCTGACAAGGAGTAGTGTCGACTGGAGCTGAAAGAAGAGTTTGATCATAGAAGGAATCATAACAGCTCGAAAGGAATATAAAGATGTAAATCAGAAATTCGCAGAATACTGACCAACAACAGTCCTACATTCGATGAACGGATTTCCTGACTTTCCCGGAGGGCAGGAGCACACTGGAATATGGTTTATCACATCGCATTGCGCTTCCTGTCCACATGTACCGGGGCAAGGGTCGGTACATTTATTCCTGATGCATGCTCGGTTCCTTGGGCAATCGTTATTAAGTACACATTCGGGTCTGCATCCGTTGTAAGGATCTCCTTGGTACTCGGCCAGGCAGGTGCAAACGCCGTCGAAACACTCTGCGTTCGGCCCGCACGGGGACGGATGGCAGGGGTCACTTTCCTGAGGTTCGGTCGCTGAAATAGTAAAGAGACACAGTCAGACTCGATGATCAAAATGAAGGAGGAAAAAGCCTTCTTAAGCAACAGAAAGTCTTACGTGGCGGTGGTTTCGGGAAACAGTTCGTGAATGGATCTCCGGTAAAACCTTCCGGACACGTGCAAATAGGTGTGTGGTTAATGACGTTGCAATGAGCTCCGGTGCCGCAAGAGCCCGGACAAGGGTCCCTGCACTTCTCCCTCATACATGCCAGATTACTAGGACATTCCGGGTTGATCGTACACTCCGGTCTGCAGTTGGGTGGTGATCCGGTGTATTCGGGCAGGCATGAGCACGATGGATTTCCGCCGCTGTCCCTGCACTGAGCGTAGGGTCCGCAAGGCGAGGGCACGCAGGGATTGAGAGGCACTGGAGATGGAGCAGGTGGCGGTGGAGCTGGATAAACATAATGGCGACTTATAGATATATTAAAAAAATATAATAAAAACTCGGTGCACCGAGACGTATTAGAGATAGTAGAACAGATAGTGGAGACAAAAAAGTTATTCAACCCTTACGTGGGATTCGGTAGCATCTGGAAAACGGGTCTCCTGTGTAACCGGAGCGACACGAGCATATCGGACTGTGATTGATGACCTGGCACTGGGCGTTCTGGCCGCATGTTCCTGGGCAGGGATCGATACATTTCTGGTTCACGCAGGCCTTGTCAGAAGCGCATTCCGAGCTGACGACGCACTCGGGCCTACATCCTGGCGGAGAGCCGACGTAATTCACCAAGCATGAGCAGATAGCCTGTCCGTTGTTGACTTTACACTGGCTATTCGGTCCGCAAGGCGATGGATTGCATGGGTCTACCGGCGTATCCGGTACTGCTAAGGAAAATAAAATAGTTTCAGGTAGATAAACAAAGATGCCTATGAATGATATCGTCATTTAGTATACGTAAGGACCGTTTCATGCTTACGTTTAGGCGGTTCTATATTGCAGAATCGGAAAGGATCGCCCGTGTATCCGGGGTTGCATGTGCAAGACGGTAGGTGATTCACGACCTGGCAATCGGCGTTTTGTCCGCAAGTCCCTGGGCAAGGATCCTGACACTTATTCCTAATGCAGGCTCTGTTGGAAGGGCAATCGGTATTGAGGACGCACTCGGGTCTGCATCCCTCGTATGGATTGCCGACGTATTCCGGAAGACAAGAGCAAGAACCCGCACCGTTCTGCTCCCTGCAGACGGCGTTGGCTCCGCAAGGCGATGGTTGGCAAGGGGTCGGCTTCTCTTGAACCAGTTCATCTGGAAGGAAGGATATAATGAAAATTTAAAATACTGGCACCCATAGTTTTCATCATTTTGTTTGTTTTTCCAAATCCAATTCGATCAACTTACTTTGGAAAGGAGTACAGTGGACGAAAGGATCTCCAGTGTAACCGGTAGAGCACAAGCACTGCGGGGTGTGGCTAACGACTCGGCAAATAGCGTTGGAACCACACGTGTTGGGGCATGGGTCGACGCATTTCTGACGTATGCAGGCGAGGTGACTTGAACATTCTCCGTTGCTGACACATTCTGGCCTACAGTTTGGCGGTACTCCGAGGAAGTCCGGCAAGCAGGAGCATGACGGACTGGCACCCGACACCTTACACTGCGAGTTAGGACCGCAAGGCGATGGTATGCAAGGGTTCTCGGGCACCTGTTGTACTGGTTGCTCTGCTGCAGACGAGAAGGAATAAGTTAGGAGGATATGAACCAAATAAGAAAATGTATATAGATAAATATTTGACGATTAGATCTTGGACATGAGTAGGCTTACGTATGGGTCTGCATCGGACGAACGCGTCTCCGGTATAACGAGGCGGACAACTGCATATAGGATTGTGATTGACGACTTCGCATCTCGCACCAACGCCACAGGTTCCCGGGCAGGGATTCCTGCATTTCTGGTTACTACAAGCTTCGTTCCTTCCGCAGTCCGAGTTGACGACGCATTCCGGTCTACAGGATGGTGGCATTCCTTTGTATCCGGCCAGACATGAGCAGACGGACTGCCCGTTTACTGCTCGGCATTGACTGTACGGGCCGCAAGGAGAGGGCTGACAAGGAGTAGTGTCGACTGGAGCTGAAAGAAGAGTTTGATCATAGAAGGAATCATAACAGCTCGAAAGGAATATAAAGATGTAAATCAGAAATTCGCAGAATACTGACCAACAACAGTCCTACATTCGATGAACGGATTTCCTGACTTTCCCGGAGGGCAGGAGCACACTGGAATATGGTTTATCACATCGCATTGCGCTTCCTGTCCACATGTACCGGGGCAAGGGTCGGTACATTTATTCCTGATGCATGCTCGGTTCCTTGGGCAATCGTTATTAAGTACACATTCGGGTCTGCATCCGTTGTAAGGATCTCCTTGGTACTCGGCCAGGCAGGTGCAAACGCCGTCGAAACACTCTGCGTTCGGCCCGCACGGGGACGGATGGCAGGGGTCACTTTCCTGAGGTTCGGTCGCTGAAATAGTAAAGAGACACAGTCAGACTCGATGATCAAAATGAAGGAGGAAAAAGCCTTCTTAAGCAACAGAAAGTCTTACGTGGCGGTGGTTTCGGGAAACAGTTCGTGAATGGATCTCCGGTAAAACCTTCCGGACACGTGCAAATAGGTGTGTGGTTAATGACGTTGCAATGAGCTCCGGTGCCGCAAGAGCCCGGACAAGGGTCCCTGCACTTCTCCCTCATACATGCCAGATTACTAGGACATTCCGGGTTGATCGTACACTCCGGTCTGCAGTTGGGTGGTGATCCGGTGTATTCGGGCAGGCATGAGCACGATGGATTTCCGCCGCTGTCCCTGCACTGAGCGTAGGGTCCGCAAGGCGAGGGCACGCAGGGATTGAGAGGCACTGGAGATGGAGCAGGTGGCGGTGGAGCTGGATAAACATAATGGCGACTTATAGATATATTAAAAAAATATAATAAAAACTCGGTGCACCGAGACGTATTAGAGATAGTAGAACAGATAGTGGAGACAAAAAAGTTATTCAACCCTTACGTGGGATTCGGTAGCATCTGGAAAACGGGTCTCCTGTGTAACCGGAGCGACACGAGCATATCGGACTGTGATTGATGACCTGGCACTGGGCGTTCTGGCCGCATGTTCCTGGGCAGGGATCGATACATTTCTGGTTCACGCAGGCCTTGTCAGAAGCGCATTCCGAGCTGACGACGCACTCGGGCCTACATCCTGGCGGAGAGCCGACGTAATTCACCAAGCATGAGCAGATAGCCTGTCCGTTGTTGACTTTACACTGGCTATTCGGTCCGCAAGGCGATGGATTGCATGGGTCTACCGGCGTATCCGGTACTGCTAAGGAAAATAAAATAGTTTCAGGTAGATAAACAAAGATGCCTATGAATGATATCGTCATTTAGTATACGTAAGGACCGTTTCATGCTTACGTTTAGGCGGTTCTATATTGCAGAATCGGAAAGGATCGCCCGTGTATCCGGGGTTGCATGTGCAAGACGGTAGGTGATTCACGACCTGGCAATCGGCGTTTTGTCCGCAAGTCCCTGGGCAAGGATCCTGACACTTATTCCTAATGCAGGCTCTGTTGGAAGGGCAATCGGTATTGAGGACGCACTCGGGTCTGCATCCCTCGTATGGATTGCCGACGTATTCCGGAAGACAAGAGCAAGAACCCGCACCGTTCTGCTCCCTGCAGACGGCGTTGGCTCCGCAAGGCGATGGTTGGCAAGGGGTCGGCTTCTCTTGAACCAGTTCATCTGGAAGGAAGGATATAATGAAAATTTAAAATACTGGCACCCATAGTTTTCATCATTTTGTTTGTTTTTCCAAATCCAATTCGATCAACTTACTTTGGAAAGGAGTACAGTGGACGAAAGGATCTCCAGTGTAACCGGTAGAGCACAAGCACTGCGGGGTGTGGCTAACGACTCGGCAAATAGCGTTGGAACCACACGTGTTGGGGCATGGGTCGACGCATTTCTGACGTATGCAGGCGAGGTGACTTGAACATTCTCCGTTGCTGACACATTCTGGCCTACAGTTTGGCGGTACTCCGAGGAAGTCCGGCAAGCAGGAGCATGACGGACTGGCACCCGACACCTTACACTGCGAGTTAGGACCGCAAGGCGATGGTATGCAAGGGTTCTCGGGCACCTGTTGTACTGGTTGCTCTGCTGCAGACGAGAAGGAATAAGTTAGGAGGATATGAACCAAATAAGAAAATGTATATAGATAAATATTTGACGATTAGATCTTGGACATGAGTAGGCTTACGTATGGGTCTGCATCGGACGAACGCGTCTCCGGTATAACGAGGCGGACAACTGCATATAGGATTGTGATTGACGACTTCGCATCTCGCACCAACGCCACAGGTTCCCGGGCAGGGATTCCTGCATTTCTGGTTACTACAAGCTTCGTTCCTTCCGCAGTCCGAGTTGACGACGCATTCCGGTCTACAGGATGGTGGCATTCCTTTGTATCCGGCCAGACATGAGCAGACGGACTGCCCGTTTACTGCTCGGCATTGACTGTACGGGCCGCAAGGAGAGGGCTGACAAGGAGTAGTGTCGACTGGAGCTGAAAGAAGAGTTTGATCATAGAAGGAATCATAACAGCTCGAAAGGAATATAAAGATGTAAATCAGAAATTCGCAGAATACTGACCAACAACAGTCCTACATTCGATGAACGGATTTCCTGACTTTCCCGGAGGGCAGGAGCACACTGGAATATGGTTTATCACATCGCATTGCGCTTCCTGTCCACATGTACCGGGGCAAGGGTCGGTACATTTATTCCTGATGCATGCTCGGTTCCTTGGGCAATCGTTATTAAGTACACATTCGGGTCTGCATCCGTTGTAAGGATCTCCTTGGTACTCGGCCAGGCAGGTGCAAACGCCGTCGAAACACTCTGCGTTCGGCCCGCACGGGGACGGATGGCAGGGGTCACTTTCCTGAGGTTCGGTCGCTGAAATAGTAAAGAGACACAGTCAGACTCGATGATCAAAATGAAGGAGGAAAAAGCCTTCTTAAGCAACAGAAAGTCTTACGTGGCGGTGGTTTCGGGAAACAGTTCGTGAATGGATCTCCGGTAAAACCTTCCGGACACGTGCAAATAGGTGTGTGGTTAATGACGTTGCAATGAGCTCCGGTGCCGCAAGAGCCCGGACAAGGGTCCCTGCACTTCTCCCTCATACATGCCAGATTACTAGGACATTCCGGGTTGATCGTACACTCCGGTCTGCAGTTGGGTGGTGATCCGGTGTATTCGGGCAGGCATGAGCACGATGGATTTCCGCCGCTGTCCCTGCACTGAGCGTAGGGTCCGCAAGGCGAGGGCACGCAGGGATTGAGAGGCACTGGAGATGGAGCAGGTGGCGGTGGAGCTGGATAAACATAATGGCGACTTATAGATATATTAAAAAAATATAATAAAAACTCGGTGCACCGAGACGTATTAGAGATAGTAGAACAGATAGTGGAGACAAAAAAGTTATTCAACCCTTACGTGGGATTCGGTAGCATCTGGAAAACGGGTCTCCTGTGTAACCGGAGCGACACGAGCATATCGGACTGTGATTGATGACCTGGCACTGGGCGTTCTGGCCGCATGTTCCTGGGCAGGGATCGATACATTTCTGGTTCACGCAGGCCTTGTCAGAAGCGCATTCCGAGCTGACGACGCACTCGGGCCTACATCCTGGCGGAGAGCCGACGTAATTCACCAAGCATGAGCAGATAGCCTGTCCGTTGTTGACTTTACACTGGCTATTCGGTCCGCAAGGCGATGGATTGCATGGGTCTACCGGCGTATCCGGTACTGCTAAGGAAAATAAAATAGTTTCAGGTAGATAAACAAAGATGCCTATGAATGATATCGTCATTTAGTATACGTAAGGACCGTTTCATGCTTACGTTTAGGCGGTTCTATATTGCAGAATCGGAAAGGATCGCCCGTGTATCCGGGGTTGCATGTGCAAGACGGTAGGTGATTCACGACCTGGCAATCGGCGTTTTGTCCGCAAGTCCCTGGGCAAGGATCCTGACACTTATTCCTAATGCAGGCTCTGTTGGAAGGGCAATCGGTATTGAGGACGCACTCGGGTCTGCATCCCTCGTATGGATTGCCGACGTATTCCGGAAGACAAGAGCAAGAACCCGCACCGTTCTGCTCCCTGCAGACGGCGTTGGCTCCGCAAGGCGATGGTTGGCAAGGGGTCGGCTTCTCTTGAACCAGTTCATCTGGAAGGAAGGATATAATGAAAATTTAAAATACTGGCACCCATAGTTTTCATCATTTTGTTTGTTTTTCCAAATCCAATTCGATCAACTTACTTTGGAAAGGAGTACAGTGGACGAAAGGATCTCCAGTGTAACCGGTAGAGCACAAGCACTGCGGGGTGTGGCTAACGACTCGGCAAATAGCGTTGGAACCACACGTGTTGGGGCATGGGTCGACGCATTTCTGACGTATGCAGGCGAGGTGACTTGAACATTCTCCGTTGCTGACACATTCTGGCCTACAGTTTGGCGGTACTCCGAGGAAGTCCGGCAAGCAGGAGCATGACGGACTGGCACCCGACACCTTACACTGCGAGTTAGGACCGCAAGGCGATGGTATGCAAGGGTTCTCGGGCACCTGTTGTACTGGTTGCTCTGCTGCAGACGAGAAGGAATAAGTTAGGAGGATATGAACCAAATAAGAAAATGTATATAGATAAATATTTGACGATTAGATCTTGGACATGAGTAGGCTTACGTATGGGTCTGCATCGGACGAACGCGTCTCCGGTATAACGAGGCGGACAACTGCATATAGGATTGTGATTGACGACTTCGCATCTCGCACCAACGCCACAGGTTCCCGGGCAGGGATTCCTGCATTTCTGGTTACTACAAGCTTCGTTCCTTCCGCAGTCCGAGTTGACGACGCATTCCGGTCTACAGGATGGTGGCATTCCTTTGTATCCGGCCAGACATGAGCAGACGGACTGCCCGTTTACTGCTCGGCATTGACTGTACGGGCCGCAAGGAGAGGGCTGACAAGGAGTAGTGTCGACTGGAGCTGAAAGAAGAGTTTGATCATAGAAGGAATCATAACAGCTCGAAAGGAATATAAAGATGTAAATCAGAAATTCGCAGAATACTGACCAACAACAGTCCTACATTCGATGAACGGATTTCCTGACTTTCCCGGAGGGCAGGAGCACACTGGAATATGGTTTATCACATCGCATTGCGCTTCCTGTCCACATGTACCGGGGCAAGGGTCGGTACATTTATTCCTGATGCATGCTCGGTTCCTTGGGCAATCGTTATTAAGTACACATTCGGGTCTGCATCCGTTGTAAGGATCTCCTTGGTACTCGGCCAGGCAGGTGCAAACGCCGTCGAAACACTCTGCGTTCGGCCCGCACGGGGACGGATGGCAGGGGTCACTTTCCTGAGGTTCGGTCGCTGAAATAGTAAAGAGACACAGTCAGACTCGATGATCAAAATGAAGGAGGAAAAAGCCTTCTTAAGCAACAGAAAGTCTTACGTGGCGGTGGTTTCGGGAAACAGTTCGTGAATGGATCTCCGGTAAAACCTTCCGGACACGTGCAAATAGGTGTGTGGTTAATGACGTTGCAATGAGCTCCGGTGCCGCAAGAGCCCGGACAAGGGTCCCTGCACTTCTCCCTCATACATGCCAGATTACTAGGACATTCCGGGTTGATCGTACACTCCGGTCTGCAGTTGGGTGGTGATCCGGTGTATTCGGGCAGGCATGAGCACGATGGATTTCCGCCGCTGTCCCTGCACTGAGCGTAGGGTCCGCAAGGCGAGGGCACGCAGGGATTGAGAGGCACTGGAGATGGAGCAGGTGGCGGTGGAGCTGGATAAACATAATGGCGACTTATAGATATATTAAAAAAATATAATAAAAACTCGGTGCACCGAGACGTATTAGAGATAGTAGAACAGATAGTGGAGACAAAAAAGTTATTCAACCCTTACGTGGGATTCGGTAGCATCTGGAAAACGGGTCTCCTGTGTAACCGGAGCGACACGAGCATATCGGACTGTGATTGATGACCTGGCACTGGGCGTTCTGGCCGCATGTTCCTGGGCAGGGATCGATACATTTCTGGTTCACGCAGGCCTTGTCAGAAGCGCATTCCGAGCTGACGACGCACTCGGGCCTACATCCTGGCGGAGAGCCGACGTAATTCACCAAGCATGAGCAGATAGCCTGTCCGTTGTTGACTTTACACTGGCTATTCGGTCCGCAAGGCGATGGATTGCATGGGTCTACCGGCGTATCCGGTACTGCTAAGGAAAATAAAATAGTTTCAGGTAGATAAACAAAGATGCCTATGAATGATATCGTCATTTAGTATACGTAAGGACCGTTTCATGCTTACGTTTAGGCGGTTCTATATTGCAGAATCGGAAAGGATCGCCCGTGTATCCGGGGTTGCATGTGCAAGACGGTAGGTGATTCACGACCTGGCAATCGGCGTTTTGTCCGCAAGTCCCTGGGCAAGGATCCTGACACTTATTCCTAATGCAGGCTCTGTTGGAAGGGCAATCGGTATTGAGGACGCACTCGGGTCTGCATCCCTCGTATGGATTGCCGACGTATTCCGGAAGACAAGAGCAAGAACCCGCACCGTTCTGCTCCCTGCAGACGGCGTTGGCTCCGCAAGGCGATGGTTGGCAAGGGGTCGGCTTCTCTTGAACCGGTTCAACTAAAAAAAATTTCTTGTTGGTATCTTTATTATTGCCCTTATATTTAACTAACTGCAGGAACGTTGGTTGGTGAAAGATAACTTTAAGATATAAGATTAGTAGAGTCATCATAATTGTTTTTATTTGTCTTTGTTCCGTCGATTTTTCTTCAGTTCTGTTATTGTTAGTTGTTAGGCGCGTCTTTGTATATTTCGTTATTATGTTTTTAATTTATATTTCGTTCTATATAACTGAGATTATTTCACGACACGGCTATATTATACCAGGGTAGATACCGGTGGGTCCAGTGACTATCATTGAATGATACGAATGCATGTAGCAGGAAATGCATAATTTCCTAGTACGAGTATTTCTACAAATCTAAGTTGATTAAAAGCATAAGCTTATTTACTTCTAAAAATATTTTGTATGCACTTTTTTTCTATTAATAAGCATGGAGAAGTGTCTTGGGTGACATTCTGATTTGTCTACAGTTTATTTATGACACTTTAACCATCTATCCTACGTCAAAAAAAATATATAATTGGTTTTCTACAACTAGTAATTGTGCTATACAATGGTTTTACTGTGCAGATATCTCTAAAAATAATTTTATTCTTTCATCAGCAATGGAGAACAATTAGCCAATAAATGGTAATTGTATATTCAACAGTGATTACGTGAGGGATTCATTCAATGTTTTATGTTTCCAATGCCAACTGTTAAACGGATTTAATAATATCTAGAATTCATGTAATGACATAATACTAAAACTAAGACAACGTTAAAGATGTAATTTAAGAGAAAAAGACAACTCCAAATAATCTCAAACATATTTTATTGTTACAAATACATAGATAAAAAGTTTTAAATTTGTATTTACTTTTATGACGATTGTCAATAGTTTCAATTTTATTTCGGAATAGGAGCTAATATCATTGTCATGAGGGCCTCTTATCACTAAACCAGTTTAATTATTATAGAAAGAGATAAAAGGCAGCAATGATCAATCAACAATAAAGTGAACATTGGAATCTAACAACAGAGAATGATAATAGAGATGAGGACAATTCTTCAAAGGATCAAAAAGCGGACAGCAATAAATCAGAACAGATTGTCTCAAACCAAAGACATCCCGAAAAAATCCAAAAAAAAAAAAAGTCAAATCCTTGAAAACTCAATGTAACAGCATAGGAGAGCATGCATCATGCAATTTGTATATGTATTGTTATATAATATAAAATAAATTATAAAATAGCAAAAAAAAAATCAAGTTGTTTTCCTAATTTAAAAAAAAATAATAAGTTCGAAAATAAAATAAAAAAATTTCATGTAAAAAATGTATGTATTATTTATTTTCAGAATTTTTTAATATTAAAATGTAAAAAATAAAAAAGATTAATATTAATTAATAAATTATATAATATTTAACTAAAATAGAAAGTAAGAGGTTATGAAGACGATAAGCGTTGGGACCCAAGATTTATGCGGGTATTGTTTGATAACTTCTTTGATTGACTAATTTTTATTTCGTGGTGAAACTGCAAAATGTGATGGCGAATTTCATGTTACTCCCTTTTTTTTTAGTTGGCATATTTAGTTAGATGGCAAATTATTTTATTTGTTTATAATATATATATATATATATATATATATATATATATATATATATATATATATATGCATTGTAATATGTCTTACAATATATATATTATATATGGCGAATTATCCTTTTTGTTACTGGTTGCAGTACTACAAACAGTAAGGATGCAAAAAAAAACATTAGTTCGAAAAGAGAAACTTTCTTACTGTTCGTTGAAAGGTTATATAAGAAACTTCTAGCTATCAGCAATTATACCCTCTCCATCGGTTCAAGATTTTAAATAATGTGGACCGGCGAAAACTACTGAATATAAATATATTCATGGAGCATGGGGGATTCTGAGCAAAGCTTTTTGGGAATGAAAGCAGCAACAATTCTATAAATAGTTTAGATAAAGTAAGGGAGGACGCCTTGGCTAATCATTCTAGCATTTATCGCATATGTGGAATAAGGAGCTTATTCGGTTATGTGAGAATCTTGGTTCTTAAGGAATAAGAAATAATACCTACCACAACTAAAAGTGTGGTATTGATACCAGGCTTATAATGTATATACCCAATATGTTCAATGAGGAAAAAAAAATTAATAATGGTATCTTTGATTAGCACAACTTACTAACGGAACGTTATTTGATTTAAGCTTTTGGATTGAGCATTTTATAGTCCTCACACTCAACATTAATAATTAGTAGAATAAATACTACAATAATAATGGTATTGTATACTTCCATACTAATAAAAGGTTATATTACGATATAACCATTAGGCCCTGTAACATTGAAAAAAAATTATTTTAGACAAACCTTATGTATAACGTTTGTCTAAAACGATTTTTTTAAATAATACATATTTATTGACATTTCCAACTGTATTATATCAATCGTATCAACTGTATTGCATACTACCCATTGGTAGTACTCAATTAAAAATTCAACTTACAAGGTCACGAGACCATCTTCTTTTCAGACGCCTCGGAGAATTATCGGGAATTGAAAAAGTAGCTAGGCTTGAAACTAGCTAGTGGGTTTGAGTGGGAATAAAATTTGTATGTAGAATAGTAATTTATGTCCAAATAGATCTTATTACAGTTAAATATGTGAGCGTTTGTCTGGTAAGTGTTGAACTACCCTACAACAGTTTCTGGTCTTCTCAGTCAAGTATTCCAAGTTAAACATTTGTCAAGAAGTCAGTGGGCTAAAAAGAATAACATCAACGTAATGTTAAGGTATGCAAAGAGGCAACTATATCATCCATATACATAAAAGAGTTCGTCCTGACTGAAAAGACCATCCATCGCAGAGCCAAAACGGCCTAAGCTACAGACTTGAAATACGCACAGTTGGTACATTTTATAAGGCCAACGCGCAATACGAAAGGATTTTTAAAAATTCTAACCCTAAGAGGATGAAAAGTGTGACAAACGTAGGTAATAAAAAAAAACCCGTCATTTTTAGAGCGATCTATATGAAATTTTAGATTTAGCTTCTACCTTAAAAATAAATAAATACGTTTTTTATTTTTTGAAAATCGATCCGTAAAAAAGGAAAATACGAGAAATCTTATAATTTTATCTATCTATATATATATACAAAAGAATTCGTCCTGGCTGAAGAGACCATCGCAGAGCCAAAACGGCATAAGCTACAGACTTGAAATTCGGACAGTACGCCCAACGCGCAATAGGAAAGGATTTTCTAAAAATTCGTCGCCTAAGAGGGTGAAAAGGGTGACAAACGTTTGTAATATAAAAAAAAAACCCTCATTTTTAAAGAGAGCTAAATGGAATTTTAAATTTAGCTTCTACATTAAAATAAAGAGATACGTGGTTTTTTATTTTCTGATAATCGACCCGTTAAAAACTGGGAAAATAAGGAAAATGTAAATTTTAAAGAGTTCTTCCTGACTAAAAAGACTATCGCAGAGCCAAAACGGCATAAGCTACAGACTTGAAATTCGGACAGTAGGTATATTTTATGAGGCCAACGCGCACTAAGAAAGATATTTTGAAAATTCGTCCCCTAAGAGGGTGAAAAGGTTGGTTATAAAACAAAACGTATCAATCTAAATAAATTTTAGATTTAGCTTTAAATTTAACACGTAAATATTACTGTTTTGGATATTACAGGGTGGATTTCAATAGAAAACTTATCGATAGTTCTGTAATTATGCCATTTAATATTTAATGGGACACTTTATTAAAATCTATCAACAGAGGGATAAGCATTGGTTGGCTGGCTGAATTCACAAATACTATAAGTCATTGTTTATAATATGGAGTTCGTTTATGGTGTTCAAAATTCACTCTCCGTTTAAACTCAACATAAATTTCTATTTGAAAACAACGCGGACGAAGTCGCGGGCAAAAGCTATTATGTTCATAATACCGTACTACGACAACCCATAGAAGATCTTGAATTCGGTACTTGGTATTGACAGTATTGCTTTTAAGCCCACTATTGTGCATGAAGGTGATTGGGCCAAGATTGTACTTAATCAACAGGTTTTGCCCTCAATTAAGGTACCCGTTTTATAATAGCTGGGTGAGTCCGTATCTAGGTCTGTCATTAGGGCTTCTATATCCCTATGTAACATTCCTGACATTTTAGTTCCATAACCTACTCTCAATAATCACGAGAGATTCGAACTCTAATAAGATTTTTGAAAATGGGTTATTAGAAGAGACGATCAAAGCTTATTTTACTGAAGATAAGTCATTGGATATTGATTAAAATATTGTTTCTATAATACTACGAGACATATTAATAGTAGTCTAGAGAGAGGAAAGCTCAACTTTGCTATGCCTTGTTTTGTCTTTCACTGATAAAAGTCAACTGTTTATAACAGTATTTAAGACAGGTATTATATTTTGAAAATACTATCATCATATCACAACATTAACCAATTTTATTCACTTTATTATAATCAAAAAACAAATATATTTTAATTTGATCTGAAAGTAAACTTTTATGGAAACATTCTGGTCTTTAAAATTTCCCGAAAAAATCTTGTTTTCAATTCGGCAGTTCGAAGTAGGTTCTCATATCGATTTATTTTCAACTTTTCAAATTATTTTGGTAGCATCTCCCTTATTCCACCCAAAGAAACATCCCCAGGCCCATAGAAATGAGTTTATGTTAATATTGCTCATAGGGTAGTAGCTATCTGATGCACCTGCACTGAGAAAATTTTTTAGGCAATAATTACCCTCGGATGTTTAAACGTAGTTATGAGGAATCTCACACGTTTACTGGCAAGACCATAACTTCTATACCTTCTACTTTTTTAATTAAAATAGATCTCTATTTCATTGAAAATTATCCTCCCTTAATATTGGGGATCCATAAGTTCTTTTGATTTTTGTTAGTAGTACGAATTGTTTTCAGTTCTCTCCTCCTCTCCAGTTCTACTTGCCTTATCTGACAATAATGATACTTAACGAAAACGTTAAAGTCCGCTTTTCGAAACTGTTATTTTAGTTTTCACTGACATTAGTTTTGTTTGTGTCACAGCATAGTGAGTATGTCAAATGATAATGTACATTTTCGGCGTACTCGTACGTTGCTTGCTTATTTAAAAAAAAGCAAGTGATCTTCGAAGGCCTACCATAAGAAATACGTGGACGGTGCCATAAGAGAACGTATCACTCAAAAGTGGTTTGCCGAGTTTCGTGGCAGAGATACCAGTCTCCGAACAATATATCCCGCTGGTTGGTTCCAGTGATATCGATGCTGTAATCGTAAATGACCGGTAGCTACAGTGCAAATTTCGAAAGCGTAATTTCGGGGACACGAAATAAGTTGTGGAAAAGTTCAAAGCCATTTGAAACAGATTATTCTGAATGTCAATATGCAACTCTCTTCTGTACTTGCTCGAAAGGGGTCCATAACTCAAACGAATAGTGATGGGTGACGAAAATTGGATCATCAGTGCGCGAGATCAGGTCATCTGATCAGGCCTACGGGTATCCTAAAGGTTGGGCTTCATCCAAAAATGATTTTGCTCTCCATATGGTGGGATTATCGCGGCGTGGTGTTCCGCTGGTTGCTTTCACAAGGGAAACGATTTTTTCTAAGATCTACAGCACGCAGCCAACAAAATTGGACCAAGTATTGCGACTGGAACGCTCAGAACTCACAAAGGTGTTGTATTCCATCATGCCACCCGACCACCCACTGCACTAATCATTGAGCAATAATAAACGCAACTTGGCTGGGATATTTTATTACTGTACCTACTGTATTCTTCGGATCTTGCACCATTCGAGTACTACTTATTCCGGTCCCACCAAAACTTATCCTAATAGATTATTGTATGAACGTATGTATGAAAAAACTTGTTTTATTGCACCCTTCTAAAACTCACTGAACATATGGATATATGTCATTCTGGGCTGGAACCTTAATTTATCTTAATTATTGGGTTCCATTTTTAGTATTAATTTATGGAAAAAAGTAATATCTTTTAGTCTGCCTAAATGTAATATGTTTTCCCATTACATTTAGAAATACACGTATTCATATTAAAAGCTACTCAACAATTGAGGATCCCATTCAGAAAACGATAGCTGATTATCAGAGCAGTATGACCGGCAGACTATAGTTACTATTATCTTTCAAATGAAAAAACAAAACTAAAACAACCCTACACCGTTACAACCCATGAAGGGTCTTAGGTTCAGTATGCTATAGAGACTGTCCTGTTTCTAGAACAACGGTTGTGCAAGGAGGTGATTTGTTCTAGATCATTCTCAACGGTCTGATTTTCCCCTAAATTATGGCCACCCACTTTATAGATTGGTGAGCACCAGGATTACTCCAGATCCCAAAGGGACCATTTCTGACTTAACAGATTAAATAAATGATCTGTAACCTGTGGACCTTCAGCACGGCAACTCATTGCTCTAACACTGAGCTACCCCGCTCCTATCTTTCAAATGAACTATTAAATTATTTAGGAAGATAAGTAGTTTCAAATTACAAAAACTAAACAATGGTCTCACCAGGTTTTCAAAGAAACGTGTCCAGATACTTTATAAAACAGGCATATGTAGTATTCAAATATATATACATATATAGGTTGTATTTTGTTTGCTAATATTCGTCCATTTAACTTTTCTTTTTTTGTTTGAGGGGAGATTAATTTTCTTTTGAATAAATAAGTATGTTTCAGCCTAACTATTAAACCATCTTCATTGCTGAGATTAAAAAAATTTAAACAAAATAACATCAACAGTGAATTACTAAAGACAATAATAAAATAGCAAATAGGCGGACATGACTGAAATGATGAATTAATGAAATAAAATTAACAAAAGTTAATATTGAAAATAATTGATGAAATTTAAAAAAAAAATATCAAGAGTGAAAGATCATATGAAAAGGTAAAACAAAAAGGAACATTTTTAATATAAAAAAAAACAACAAAAAAACGATCATAATAATCATTCAACTAGGAAATAAAAAATTAAATATGGAAATAATTTCACAATAAATAATGTATGACAAGTAACAAGTGAAAGTTAGAATAATGTAGCATTAATTTTAATTAAGTTAAAAAGTTTTAAGTAAGGACAAAATACATGATAAACTTTAAGTAAAACAATTGTATGTATAAGGTATAACAGAATAAAAGGAAACTTACAGAAAAAACTGATATTGCTTAAAAATCTTAAACCGCTTAGGTTAATATTTATTTCATTTATTCATCTTAATATTTATACTTTGTTGATTACATACCATTAATTCTTTTATCATTCTCGTCATTTGCTCTACCAATTTTATTTTTCTTAGCCCTTATGTTAGTCTAAGAGTTAGGCCAAAATGTCGGTACACAATAATAATAAGTTATACATATTAGTGTGTATAATTTTATTGACTGCACTCTTGTCTCATTTCTGCATACTCAATAATTTGAGAGATGCCAGTTTTGTGGTGGTTAAAGGTTTTCTTTGTAATTTTAATCCTTTATCAAGGAGTGTTATTGTTAAAATTAACCGTCATTCCAGATTGTCAGCACTTTTATGGATCTACATAGTTTTTAGATTAAAGGGTCTGGCAAGAAAAGTTCACCGGTATATTGGATACATATGATATTTATTCAATAATAGAAATACAGAAATTTAAGAATTGTGATAAGTTTTTCTGTAAGGATTCATTGGTAGAAATCAATGTAAACTACCCTTTATCAGAGATTAAAGCTTGGTTTCTACACAAGGTGAAATCATCCATGCTGATATTTGTGGCCAAATGGAAGTTACTTGAACTGTTGGCTCAAACTATTTCTAGTTACTTAATTTGTTTGTTCATTTAACGTCACTTTATGCTGCTATGGCTAATCGGACGATGCTACAGTGGGAGCTCTAAATTTTGCCTATCCAGGTTTTATTAGGATAGGGATTTTTAACGAGTACCTGACATCGTACAGGCTCGGGACCCCCGTTTAACGTACCTTCCGAAGGACGGCGTAACTAAGGATTTTTTACTCCCTTTAAAAAATCCTAGGGCCACCTGCCGGGCTACGAACCCGCGATTTGGGTTTAGCTGTTTATTACGCTAACCACTAGACCACATGTCGCCCCCACCTAGTTACTTAAAAATGAGATCTCACATTTTAGGACAGTATATTTTCTTAAATCAAAAACTTTAATTTCTTTTTTAAATTTAGACAAAAATATAACTTATAACTAGAAAATTCAAGCGAACTGCTCATCTACAAGGGAAAACATATCTCTAGTCTATACAGCAAAAAGTATGTTATGCACGAAATTGAAATACAAAATTTTATGGGCTTAAGCTGTCCTAATAAGCTACTAATGTAATAAATTTAAAAGGACCCAGGCTTATTAAAAGTTCATTATAAAAGTAAAACCAAACTTAAACCAATAGTCATAAAAAAATGGATTAAACCCCTTGACCCTAACACAGTATAGAAAAATTTATAATTTCTGAAAATAAAGTTATTTCAAACTTTAAACACTAATATCTAAAAACACGTTGGTTTTAAAAATTGATGGCTGTTTGCCATTCTTGGTTTATGTTGCATGGAAATGTGATCCTGAATAGACTTAGCAATTTCAACATTGAACCTTTGGGTTTACTGAGTGTGTCATTATTATTTACTACTAAATTTTATCTAATGGATTTGTAATCATGATATTTATTCCCAATGAAAACCTCTCTACTAACTTTCTAGAGTATATATAATATAATAAGATTTATGATTCTGTGACAATAAATTTGTATTAAAATATTACAGTGTATTTTGTAAGCATGAATTGCTGTTACATTGAAGTTTCACTCAAGGACTTAAAAAAAACCTATACAACGCTGCTGAGAATTCTACGTTGGGGGAACAAACTTACCTTATAGTTCCCCATTCAAACATGCAATATAAAATGAATGTACAAGTAGTTTGAAAATTCCAAAATGCAGTATGTACAAAACAATCACAGACAGAATGTACAAAACATAACACATATCAGTCGTGCTTCTGGCATGCGACACAGACACGGTCATGGCCACTTGTTGGTACGACCCTTTTTTGTGTGTGTGTTTTTTGTTTATTTGTTTTATTGATTTATGGTAAATATTATACACAGTGCTTGTGCTCTTATTAAAAAAATATATAATAAGTAATAGTATAGTTTAACTTAATTAAAAATAATAAGTATATATTGTAAAATTCTAAGTAAAATAAATTAATAAATTTGTGGAATTCTTTGAATCTGAAATCAAAAAATATCTCATTAATAAAAAAATTAATCTCTGTTTGCCAAATGATTGGGTTTTGTTTCTATGAAAAATACTCTTATTCAAATTAGTGGTCAAAATAAAAAAATGGAAAGAGTTGGATATTTACATCAAATGCATACATGTGTCTATATAAATTTATATATATATATATATATATATATATATATATATATATATATATATATATAAATTTATATATATATATATATATATTTATTTATTCATATTTATCATATATATGTATGCATAGATACTATAAATTCCCCAAGAGATAGGTCTTTTGTTTCTATAGTTTATATTGTTTATTACTATATAATGTAAAATAAAATAGAACGAATATTTTGCCAAGTATTATAAACATTTTTTGTCTGATTTTCATTATAATAGAATGTTTAATATACTTCAAACTCTACAAGATTTATGATTAAAAAAATCATTAATAGTATAAATTATTTATTAATTTTTTTTTCAATAGGCAAAAAGAAACATGGAGAAAAGTAGAACCGACTATTTCTACTTGCTATAAGGAGTTGTAATTTAAGAAAATAGGGAAAACATTTTTAGCATCTCATGAATGAAATATGCTTTCCATCAATAGTTTTTGTTTTAAGTTTTATGAAATAATAATGTAGTTACATATTAGTAATATTCATTATAACGTAAATAAATGAATGCAGAATTGATTAGAATTAATCTTGATATAAATTTTATCCAACTCTTTCAAATCATTAATAATTCACAACAGAAGCCCAATATCAATTGGTTTCACAGAGATATGTAGTAATTTATTTTCTAATAATGATATACTTTAAGAATAATAATTGATTATGAAGTATAATATTAAATTATATATCAAAATTTAAAAAAATTTATATTGAAGATTAAAATTACTGACTACAAAAACAATGCGATACTTAAGAAATTTCCCAGCAATATCAAAACCATTTTCAAATATCCGAACGTTATTAAGCTACTACAACAATTATACTATTAACTTTTCTTTATTAATTTCAGTTATTTTAAGGAATGGATATGTTTATTTTTTACTAACTACTTCTAAACTTGTGTTAATAGTTTTTACCTAAAGGTTTGTTACGTAGAAATATACTGTTATAGCATTTAAAGTTAATGGTTATCAATGTTAACTCCTTTGTTCTGATTACCATGTCTGTCAAAGTCGCATTCCAATGTTTCAATCATTAGAACTGAAGTATTCAATTAGATGTTCAACTAATACAAAGAACCTCGTGGAATTACCAATAAATTCTCCCTAATGGTGGAATTCTAGGTGTAATACACATATATTGTATGTATTACAGGTTATGGTAAAAAATATGCATTAATGCAATTAAAACAGTAATGAACTTATCATCTCACAGTCAAGTTTTAACAAATGAGAATTGACTATTCTGCAATCTCATTAGTTGAATACCATTCACAAAAGCTGTGATTAAAATATAATTATATACTAATCATTCTGTTTAAATTTTAGTTCTGTCTCACAAACAAAACTTTTAATTTTTTAGTTTAAAGTTGTATAAGTATAATGTTTTTTTTTTTTTAGTTTTATGTGTTTAAATACTCCAACTGGAGTAGGAAAAGCAGATAATCATTTTGATTAGCAACATGTACTTGCTTGGGGAAGAAAATTCTTCAGGTCTGGTTTGAACCAGATGCTGATATGACCATCCCCTGGCTAACTGTCTCATTACCAATGAGCGATTCTTTAAGAATCTTTATAATATGAAAATCTATTAAATTATATTCTTACTTATTTATTAAATGGTATTTAATCATTTTAAAAATGATTTATAAAATATTTACAACATCCAATTTTATTGAAAGTAATGTTAAATTAAGTCTTCGACAGCGTTAAATTAATTATGTTAGACTTTATTTTAATGATATTTTTTTCACTGATCCAATATTTATTAATTTTTTGCTTAAGGCAGAAATTTCTTATTTCTTTGTAAAAATCATATTTGATAAGTGAAAAATTTCTTCTTTTTTAGTTTTAAAAGCAATTTTTATAAATGTTTAAAATGGAATTCAGTCTAAAAAGAAACAATTGGTAATCAGTTCAAAGAAGGAATGTCAGTTTTAGGTTGTGGTTGGTGGGTCGGTTCTGTGGCCTCAGTATTTATCATGCTGCAAGCAACAGCACACTTTGAGCTCTCATGCACTTCTTTTCCTGTTTCTTTACAGTTATATATTCCAAAATAAATGATTCTTATAAAAATTATACATAAAAAGATTATGTTTTTCTTTAATACTTCTACATTCATTTATAAATAGTAAACGATAAAATAAAAAGTTGTAAAAAAACTAAACAATTTAATAACTGTCTAAATAAGAATTTAATAAATTAATTCCATGTAAGGCTAGGAATAGCCGATCTGGAAATAAAGAGAATATAAAAAAAAAAAAATAAATTAATAATTCAATATGTAAAAATTAACAATTTAATAGGATTGAGTAATTTTTTGATAAATACTGAATATGAATTGTAAAACAAATCTAATACTTGACAGAAATATGCCCTTAACGGACAAACTGTTTGAAACAGGTGTTTAATATACAATAATAAATGCTCCATGCAGTGTGCTGAGTATATTACGTGCAATGCATCAGCAAAGTACTAATTCCTACCTGGGACAGGTGAGCATGATGTAAATGGATCACCGGTATACCCTTGTGTGCATGAACATATCGGCGTATGATTCACTACTGAGCAGACTGCGTTCGCGCCACAAGAACCCGGACACGGATCAATACACTTTTGATTAACACATGCTCTATTTGAGCCACATTCCGGATTTATCGTACACTCTGGGCGGCAATTAGGCGGAACTCCGATATAATTTGCCATGCATGAACAAGCTGGACTGTCACCACGAACATGGCACTGAGAATTGGGACCACATGGTGAAGGTTCACATGGGTTCACTGGCTCAACTGGCTTTGGTGTAACTGGAACAATAAATAATTATGTTAACCTAAATTTTGAATATGTGCATTATATGTTTTTTTCATTATTCAATTTAATAATGTATTAGGTATAAAATATATACATAGAGTATTGAAAATATTTTACCTGGAATGGGGAAGCATTGTCTGAAAGGGTCACCAGTTTGTCCTGAAGGACAAGAGCAGATAGGGTTGTGGTTTACGACATTGCAGCGTGCTCCAAGGCCACATATACCAGGACATGGATCACGGCATTTATTATTGAGACAGGCCTGAGTCAAGGGACATTCAGCACTAACAACACATTCTGGACGACATTGAGGTGGTGTTCCCACCTGTCCTGGAGCACAAGAGCATACTGCATGTCCATCTGAAACCCGACAAATGCTATTTGGCCCACAAAGAGAAGGTGAACATGGGTCCCTGGGTGTTTCTGAAACAGTAATAGTTGCTAAATGTAAACAAATGTATCTGGAATGTTATATGTAATATGTTATAGCAGATGTAGTTCATACAACATACCAACAGGTTTGGTCTTGCACAGAACGAAAGGGTCACCAGAGGTTGGTGGCGGACATGAACAAGTAGGTATGTGATTAATAACATTGCATAAAGCTCCTGTTCCACATGTTCCAGGGCATGGATCTATACAATGCTGATTAACACATGCTTTTTCTCTAGAACAATCTGAGTTCATTGTACATTCTGGTCTACAGCCTTGAAGAGGATCTCCAAAGTAACTTGGAAGACAGACGCAGACTCCATTATTGCAGTTAGTATTGACACCACATAATGCACATGGATCAGCTTCTTCCACAGGCTTAGGTTTTTCTACAGCAATAATAATAATAATAATGTAAATTTCATTCTTATGAAAGGTAAATTACATTGATTTAAATAATATTAATTTTTAAAAAGTACAAACCTATTATCGGAGAGCATTGAGTGAATGGATCTCCACTAAAACCTTGCGCACAGTAGCAAGTTGGTATATGATTCTGAACTCGGCATTCGGCATTAAGTCCACAAGAACCTTGGCAAGGATCTCTACACTTTTCTGTTATACAAGCCTGTGTTGTGGGACAGTCAGTATTGACCAAGCATTCTGGGCGGCAGTTTGGTGGAGAACCAATATAATTTGCTTGACAAGAACATGAGGCTTGATTTCCTTCTGCTACATGGCAATGAGAATTTGGACCACATGGGCTAGGCAGACATGGATTTGTTGGCTTCACTGGTTCAGGGGTAACTGAAACAATAATGAAATTTTTATGATGAGACAATGTTTGATTGACAATAGTCTTATTAATGTTTTTGACAATGTAATAAGTTTACCAGGGATAGGGTAGCATCTTGTAAAAGGGTCTCCAGTTTGCCCTGTTAGACATGAGCAAATTGGGCTATGGTTTATAACCTGACATCTAGCATTAATTCCACATGTTCCTGGACAAGGATCAGTACATTTGTGTTTGTAGCAAGCTCTGTTTGTAGGACATTCTGAATTTACTACACACTCTGGGCGGCAGTTAGGAGGAGAACCAGAAAATTCTGGAGCACATGAGCATACTGCTTGACCATTCACAGTTCTACATTGACTATTTGGACCACAAGGTGAAGGTTTGCAGGGATCTACTGGTGTTGGTTCAGTAGCAGCTAGAATAGAAATAAAATGGGTAAGACAATTTTTTGTATGAAATGAATTATAGTGTTTTATAATTATTGATAAATTAACTTGCCTGGTGGAGGAATCAGAGAGCAAATTGTAAAAGGATCCCCAACGTATCCTTGAATACAGCTGCAGGTAGGTACATGATTAACAACATTACATTGAGCATTGGATCCACAGACACCAGGGCAGGGGTCTTGGCATTTATTACGGATACATGCTTTATCAGTTGGGCAATCAGCGCTTAAGACACATTCTGGTCGGCAACCTTCATAAGGGTTTCCTGTGTAATCCAAAATACATGCACAAGAACCGGCATTGTTCTTCTGATTGCAAACAGCATTAGGGCCACATGGTGATGGTTCACAAGGGTTTACAACTTCATCTATAAAAATTTTAAATTTCAGTAATTTTATAAAAATTATTAGATTTCTACATATGATATAATAATTATTCTTATAAACTCACGTTTCTGTTCTAAGCATTGAATAAAAGCATTTCCTGTATATCCCTGAAGACATGTGCAGGTAACTGCGTGGCTTATTACAGCACATTGAGCATTGAGACCACAGGTTCCAATGCATGGGTCAGTACATTTATTATTTATACAAGCTTGGTTAGTTGAGCAGTCTGGATTAATGATACATTCCGGACGGCAATTGGGAGGCGCACCAACATAATTGGGAAGGCATGAGCATGATGCCTCCTTTCCAGAAGCTTGACACTGAGAGTTTGGTCCGCATGGAGATGGGGAGCATGGGTTTTTAGGAGTGTCATCATCACTTGGAGCAGGTACTGAAATTAAATCATAATATTGTAAAATATGTTTTGCATTGATTATAAATATATTGTATTTTAGATAGAATATATGACAAAACAATAATTACTTGGTAATGGGTAGCAACTTCTGAAAGGATCTCCTGTGTTTCCTGGTGGGCATGAGCAGATGGGGCTGTGGTTTATGACTTGACAGCGAGCATTAAGGCCACAAGAACCAACACATGGATCTGTACATTTATTATTAACACAAGCCTGTGTTTGAGAGCATTCATTGCTTAGAATGCACTCTGGTTTGCAAGATGGAGGTGAGCCCACATATCCAACAAGGCATGAACATACAGCAACTCCATTTGGTGCTCTGCATTGACTATTAGGTCCACAAGGAGATGGGTTGCAAAGATCTTTTGGCTTTAAATCATCTATAAATTTAAAATTAACAATAAGAAAAAAGTTTTTACAAGCATGATAAAAAAAAAAAGAAAAGTTCTTATTCATAAGTAGTACCTGCTGGTATAGGCCTGCAGTGAGTAAATGGATCTCCTGTGAATGATTGAGTACAGGAACAAGTTGGAATATGGTTAATCACATCACACTGTGCATTAGTACCACATGTTCCTGGACAAGGATTTCTACATTTATTTCTTTGACAAGCTTGATCTCTTGGGCATTCAGTACTCAGTACACATTCTGGTCGACAGGCTTCATATGGATTTCCATTATATTCTGGTATACACTCACATATACCTCCAGGCCTACAAACTGCATTAGGACCACATGGTGAAGGATTGCATGGATCTTCTAGAACTGGTGAGGGAGTACCTGCAATGTTAACATATATATTTTAGTCTATTTAAGCTTAATAATTATTTGAAATAAACCTTTTACATCATGTAAAACTTACTGATCGGAATAGCTGAACATAAAGTAAATGGATCTCCTGTGAAACCATTTTCACAAGAACAGACAGGTACATGATTAATAATGCTGCATTTAGCATTTGCACCACAGGAGCCTGGACAAGGATCGCGACACTTCTGATTGATGCATGCTAGTTGAGATGAACATTCTGAGCTTAGAACACATTCAGGTCTACAATTTGGAGGAGCTCCAAGGAAATTTGGCAAACAAGAGCATGCCAGCTGGCCTCCTACTATTTGACATTGAGCATTTGGACCACAAGGAGATGGTGTGCATGTTATTGGCTCTGGTGTTGGAGGGGGTGGCGGAGCAGCAGCTAAAAAGTATTTAAAATATTAGTTTCTACAAAGTAAATATTTCTAATAAACTAATTAGTATAACAAGTTGGCTAAAGGAAGTATGCAGAATGTGAATGTTAATAGAAAATCTGGATGGCATTTGGAAGGAAGTTTCTTTTTCAAAGTTAGTCAGAGTTCTTTGGTTATTTTTAAATAAAAATTTTAAAAACTGTGAGCCATATCAATTCAGTATGTTTAAGATATTTAAAAGGAATAAATCATAATCACAGATTCTGATTGAAAAATTTAATTTTTGTATATGAATATATTCCAAATATGTTGGTAGAAAATTATTAACTGGTTTTAGTGGAGTGTAAACAAAAGCTTCTTATGTGTAATAAATTTATGAATATATCAGGTGGGATAAAACAAAGATGGATCATAAAAGATTAAATTTGACTGAACAAAAACAACAAGAAAGTGTTTTGAGAAAGAAAGGATAGAACGGTGGGTTGCTATTATATAGTTATATAATAAATATTGCTAGGAAGATAGGGGGTGCCTCTTTAATCATACATAAAAAAAAATAAATGGATAATTTTTCCTTTGAAAAAACAAACAGGCAAGCATTGACTCAATAACTGAATAGGGGCTGATTAGTATAATAAAGAAGAAATTAATAAATTTTAGAGAATTGTTCACAACAATACATATATGTCATTGAAATCTTACAATACCAGATGTAATTATGAATAAAATAAAAATAGTTAAAATTACAAAAATTTATGGAGTGCTTTAACGCATCAAAATGTTCTAACATGTTTTCTTATGCACCTCCTAAGACTGCAATTTAAATCATTCATATTTCATATATTATTCCTCATTAATTATCAAAATTAAAATTCAATATTTTATTGTTAGAAGGATTTATTAAAAAATCATCTTTAGAAATTCTGTAATGTATGTAATGTTATATAAAATGTCTGACCAGAGGCCATCCAACAAACCAGAGCTAACCAATAATTACAATCAGTTAAATCACAATAACAGTATAGTAATGAAAAATTTTGCAAATTAAAGATAAATTATCTATAGTTACTTACGGATTAAGTGACACTGTGAAAATGGATCACCAGTGTATCCCTGAGGACAGGCACAAATTGGATTGTGATTTTTAGTGTTACATTGTGCATGGAGGCCACATGTATTAGGGCAAGGGTCAGCACACTTTTGATTTATACAGGCTCTATCTAGAGGACACTCGGAACTGACAATACATTCAGGCCTGCAGGTTGGAGGATGTCCAATATAACTAGGAAGGCATGAACATACAGCCTGTTGATTGACTGTTCTGCACTGACTATTAGGTCCACATGGAGAGGGAAGACAGGGGTCTCTTGGGATCGGTGAAGCTATAAACACAATTTAAGTGTAAGATATACAAGTATAGTTGAGTTTCTTTCAATTTTTAGATTAGTCAATTATTATTTGGTTTTGTTATACATACGTGTAGATGGAGCTTGATGACATGAGAAGAATGGGTCACCTGTAAATCCAGCAGGACAAGTACATATTGGAATGTGATTGGCTACAATACATTCAGCACCAGCCCCGCAGGTTCCTGGACATGGATCACTACATTTGTATCCAATACATGCCAAAGGAGGAGCACAATCTTGATTAGATTCACATTCCCTTCTGCAGCCCGCATAAGGATCCCCTTGGAAGCCAGCCAGGCAAGAGCAGGCTCCTACTCCATTTCGATTATGACATTCTGCGTTTGCTCCACACGGTGTAGGGTGACATGGATCAAGCTTTTCTGGTACCCTCTCAGTTGCTGAAATCAAAAAAAATAAAAATATGAAACAACAGCTCTGAACTTTAAAAATGCGATTTGCTCATTTCATTTCACCAGCATCTTACTTGCTATAGGTGCTGGATAACATGAAGTGCTTGCATCACCAATATAACCTTGGGGACATGTACATACAGGATTGTGGTTTACTACACGACATTCAGCTTGGTGACCACATGAACCCGGACAAGGGTCTATACATTTTTCATTTTGGCATGCCAAGTTTCCTGCACACTCCGCATTAATAACACATTCAGGTCGACAGTTTGGTGGATTGCCAATGTAATTAGGAAGACATGAGCATGCTGGTGTAGAACCGACTGTACGGCATTGAGAATACGGACCACATGGTGATGGAGAACAAGGCTCAGAAGGTGGAGAAGGTGTAGTAGAAGCTAAAATAGGATAGTGAACAGAAAAAAGAAAGAAGTTAAGAAAGTATGAAAAAAATGGAAATGAAAGATTTAGTAAAAGATAAGTCTGTATTATTAAAGTAATAAGTCAGAAACTAAAAGAAGGTTTCAGAATATTGTAATTTGTAATATCTAAAAGTTATTTTTTTCTTACTATTCTACACATCGTAATTATATAGAAAAAAATAATCAAGTTAGGGTAATTTTACGAAAATATTACTAATTTCAATCTTACGTTGTAGCCTAGAACAACGCAGGAATGGGTCCCCAGTGAACCCTGATGGGCAACTGCAAATAGGATTGTGGTTGACAACTTGACATCGTGCATTTTGACCACAAGTTCCTGGACAAGGATCTGAACATCTTTGATTAATGCAGGCTTTGTCTTGAGAACATTCTGAACTGACTACACATTCCGGTCTGCAACTTGGAGGTGACCCCACAAAGTTAGGTTGGCAAGTACATACAGCATGTCCTTTGATTTCCTTACATAAGCTATTAGGACCACAAGGCGATGGAACACAGGGATTAGCTGGTCCTTGAGTAGCTATATAAAAACATTTCACATTTAAGTAACTTAATTTTTCCATTGGGAAAAGTTATTAATAAAAGGAAATTTAAATTTATCTTACAAGCTTGTATTATCAAGCATTTTGCCAGTGGATCACCAGAATATCCCTGAAGGCAAGAGCAAGAAGGTGCATGATTGATGACACGACATTCAGCATTTATTCCACATGTTCCTGGACAAGGATCTTTACATTTATTATTCATACAAGCTTTGCTTCGGTCACAATCAGAATTTGTTACACATTCTGGTCTACACCCAGAGTATGGATCTCCAAAATATTCAGGTAAACAAGTACATGATCCAGCTCCATTCCTTTCTTTGCAAACCGCATTGGCCCCACAAGGAGATGGATTGCATGGCATTCTTGGTTGATCAGTAGGAAGAGCTAGAAGAAAGTGAGAAAGGAAGGCAGAAGATGAAATATAAATAAGAAGTTTTATAGATAAACAGATTGGTAATAGTTTATTATAGAATTAGAAGGCAGAAAAGAAAGCTTACTTTGTTGTATAAGTGAGCAGCCAGCAAAAGGATCCCCAGTGTAGCCAGGAATGCACGAGCACTGGGGATTGTGTTTAACTACTTGGCAAGATGCTTGAGCTCCACAAGATCCAGGACAAGGGTCCCTACATTTTTCATTCTGACAGGCCAAATTGCCTGGACATTCTGCATTGATTGTACACTCAGGCCGACAGTTAGGCGGACGACCGACATAATTAGGTGAACAAGAACATGCAGGAGTATTTCCAATGGCTTTACATTGGGAATTAGGACCACAAGGAGATGGAATACAAGGATTGCCAGTAGGTACTTCAACTGGGCGCTCTAAAATTTGAAGAAGAAAGAAAATGTATTAGAAAGAATAAAGAGCTAAATAAAATAAGAATATATTATTGAAGAAAAAAAACAAAGAATGAAAATTAAATTTGAATTAAAGAATGTTGTAAAAAAGAGAAATTTTTAAAAGATAAAAAAGTATACAGATTTACAGAAACTAAAAGATATTTATAAATGAGAAAATTCCATACTTTCTTCTTTGATGCAACGAGAAAATGGATCTCCAACAAATCCACGAGGGCAGCTGCATATGGGATTGTGATTGACAACTTGACAACGAGCATTGATTCCACAAGTTCCTGGGCAAGGATCAGCACACTTTTGATTCATACATGCTTTGTCTTGAGAACAGTCAGCACTGACCATACATTCTGGACGACACGATGGTGGTGTTCCCAAGTAATTAGGTTGGCATGAACATACCGCATGATTATTTATGACTCTACATTGACTATATGGCCCACAAGGTGATGGTTGACAGGGATTTTTTGGTTTTTCAGGTTCGGCTGATTAAAAAAAAATAATAAAATAAAATAATTATGTTGCTACCACTAATTCAATGGTTCCCTGGAATTTGTATTCAATTTTCTTACTTGGTTGTGGTTGGCGACATGCTGACATAGGATCACCAATAAATCCTGGTAAGCAAGTACAAGATGGCCCATGATTAATTACTTTACACTCTGCATTAAGTCCACATATTCCTGGGCAAGGATCTTTACATTTGTTATTCATACAAGCTTTTGATCTATCACAATCTGAATTGACTACGCATTCAGGCCTACAGCCTGTATATGGATCGCCAAAATATTCAGGCATGCACGCACAAGAGCCAGCACCATTTCTTTCTTTGCATACAGCGTTAGCTCCACAAGGTGATGGATTGCATGGATTTTTTGGCCCTTCCGTTGGGGGCTCTAAAAATATTTAGAGTTAAAAGAAAAGAAGAAATTAAGTTTAATATTAATATTAGATAAATGAAAGAAGAAAGAATGAAATAGGATTAAAGCTTTTTCCGAAATTCCTTACGTTGCTGTATAAGTGAGCAGCCAGCAAAAGGATCACCAGTGTAACCAGGAACACATGAGCACTGAGGAGTATGTTTAACAACTTGACAAGTCGCTTGCGGTCCACAAGATCCAGGACATGGATCACTGCACTTCTCGTTTTGACATGCCAAATTTCCAGGACATTCAGCATTTATTGTACATTCTGGACGGCAGTTTGGAGGATGTCCAACATAACTAGGGGAACATGAACAAGCTGGAGTATTCCCAACTACTCTGCACTGAGAGTTAGGACCACATGGAGATGGAATACAAGGGTTTCCAGTAGGTTTTTCAACCGGACGTTCTATAATTAAGGTAAGAAAGAAAAGTTATTAGAAAAAATTAAGAAAGAGAGAAAGAATAAAGATATGTTTTAAAAGAATAAACATAATAAAAAATTAGAGTTAGAATAGAATTAATGAAATCTAAGAAAGGAACTTATAAGAAAGTTTAAAAAAAAGAAATAATTCTAGCCTATTTGTCTTAACCAACAGAGAATTATAAAAGAGACTAATTCTCATGCTGAAATTTTTAATATTTGATTTTGAATATTATTATATATATTGCATCTCCTATTATAATTTAGTTTTTGCCTATAAATACCATTATTGTTGAATAACTAATATTTATTGTTATGGTTGATGTTTGAATGATTCATGGTGTGATAATATCGTGATCAAGTGTACTACAGTAATAACCATTTGGAAATTGTTCTAAGAGTTTTTTTTTTTTTTAATTAATTTATATTTATTGAGAAACAAACAATCTTTTATGGCTGTTCTAACCTTTCTTTAAGCTCTGATACAAGAAATAATTAAATTTTTTGCAGTGCTTCCTAATAGCAGAGAAAGGTTTTGGACATGGTTGCAATAAAAAATATCCATTTTAGCGTATTTCTCTAAGAGCAAAATGGCTTTTGAAGTAAAAATAAAATCAATTATTCTTTTGTTCAAAAGAATTTGAAAACAAATATAAAAACAAGTTTTATTATTATTTAAATGCTAAAAACTTGTATAAAATAAAAAATAAAACAAAAATAAAGAATGTAGAGCTATTATGCCCCATCAGGACATTGTTGAAAAGCTGCAATGGATCAAGCATGGTTGGTTAAATCATATTTTAATAGTCTGGGATCTTTTAGGCTATAGGCACTAATCGTTGAATGAAATATGCTTATGTTTCAAGCATGATAATGATGAGGTCATATTAAACAATTTGTTCCATCAATTTGTAAATGCTGAATTGTAAAATTATCTTGAGTATAAATGCAAGATATAAGTTGAAAAAAAAGTATCTTTAGATTAGTATAAAGAAAGATACTAAAGTTTTTGATAGATTAAAATTAACAGTATGATAGAATAAGGTAAGTTTGTGGAAAGATGAGATAAATAAGAAAAATAGGTAAAACTTTATTAAGATTCCTTACTTTCTTCTTTGAGACATCTAACGAACGGATCTCCTGTAAAGCCCTGTGGACAGCTGCAAATAGGATTGTGGTTTACAGTTTGACATCTAGCATTTAAACCACAAGTCCCAGGACAAGGATCTAAACATTTTTGATTTAGGCAAGCTTTGTCCTGCGCACAATCAGCACTAACCATACATTCTGGTCTACAAGTAGGAGGTGTACCAATGTAATTAGGTTGGCATGAGCAAACAGCATGTTTATTAGCCACTCTACAAACACTAAATGGACCGCATGGCGAGGGTTGGCAAGGATTTTTTTCAGGCTCCGGCACTGAAATATTATTTTCATTAAGAAAAATAAAGGTTCTGATTTATTTTTTAATCTAAGAGTGCAGAAACAAATGGTTCGCCAATTATAAGTTCTTACTTTTAGGAGGCTGTCTGCAAGCAGCTATCGGGTCACCAGTAAAACCAGGAAGACAAGCACAAGTCGGAGCATGATTAATTACATTACATTCAGCATTTATCCCACACGTTCCTGGACAAGGATCTTTACATTTATTATTCATGCAAGCTTTCTTTCTATCACAATCTGAGTTTACTACACATTCTGGCCTGCATCCAGTGTAAGGATCTCCGAAATATTCAGCTATACAACTGCAAGATCCAGCTCCATTTCGTTCTTTACAAACTGCGTTTGCCCCACAAGGTGAAGGATTGCAAGGGTCCTTTGGACTATCAGTGGGGGCGACTAGAAGAGGAAAAACTAAATATTGTATTTGAAAAAAGATAAATAGAAAAGGTATTAAAGAGAAAAGAGTTTAGTAGACCATAGATAGAATTAGAATAAAAATATAAATGGATGCTCACTTTGTTGTACTATTAAAGAACATCCTGAGAATGGATCACCAGTATATCCAGGTACACAAGAACATTGAGGATTATGCTTTACTACATGACAAGTTGCTTGTGGACCACATGATCCAGGGCATGGATCTCTACATTTTTCATTCTGACATGCTAAATTTCCAGGACATTCTGCATTAATTGTGCACTCTGGTCTGCAATTAGGAGGCCGTCCAATATAGTTTGGTGCACAAGAACATGCTGGAGTATTTCCAACTGGCCTGCATTGAGAATTAGGTCCACATGGGGAAGGAACACATGGATTTCCGCTTGGAGATACAACTGGCCTTTCTAGAAAGGTGAAATTTAAGAAGAAATAAAGGAAATGATACAAGTAAATAGTATAAGATAAAGATAAGAAAGTTAAGAATTAGGTAATGAATAGAGAATACAGATTATGAGCATAAATATATGTAATATAGATAGATTGATAGGTTACAATAGAGTATAGTCAAAGTACAAGAATACTTCTTACTTTCTTCTTTTAAGCACCTAACAAAAGGATCACCGATGAATCCAGAAGGACAGCTGCAGATAGGATTATGATTCACTACTTGGCAACGTGCATTAAGACCACATGTACCAGGACAAGGATCGACACACTTTTGATTAATGCAGGCTTTGTTTTGTGAACAATCAGCACTAATCATACATTCTGGCCGGCAAGCTGGTGGGCTACCAATATAATTAGGCTGACAAGAACAAACAGCATGATTATCTACAGCTCTGCAGACACTGTATGGCCCACATGGAGAAGGTATGCATGGATTTTTAGGAGTAGTTGGTTCAGCTAAATAGAAAAAAGAATGAAGTATATCAAAGTGTAAAGGTAAAAATAGTACAGAAAATGAAGATTAAATTAGAAACTAAAGGTATCTGAAGTAATTCTTACAAAGTTATAAAGAATTAAATAAGAAATAAGAACAAGAATAAAGAAAAGATAGATTCTTACGTGGTGGAGGTTGGTTACATGCAGTTAGAGGATTGCCTGTAAAACCTGGCAGGCAGTTACATGTTGGCGCATGATTAACAACCTTGCACTCTGCATTTAAACCACACATTCCGGGGCAAGGATTTCGACATTTATTATTTGTACAAGCCAAGTGTCGAGGACAGTCGGTATTGAGGACACATTCAGGTCTGCAGCCTGTGTATGGATCTCCTGTGTATTCAGGTAGGCATGTACAAGATCCAGCACCATTTTTTTCCTTACAAACAGCATTAGAACCACAGGGGGATGGATTGCATGGATCTCTGGGACCTTCTACAGGAACAGCTGGGTAGAAAAATTAAAGATAAGAATATTGTTATTCATGAAGGTTACAGCAAATAAAAAAATTTGAGATGTCGCTTACATTGAATAATAGGTGAACATTCTATAAATGGGTCACCAGTGTAACCTGATAAACAAGAGCATATAGGAGAATGATTTGAAACACTGCATAGTGCATTGACTCCACATGAGGCTGGACAAGGATTTTTGCATCTTTCGTTTTGACATATTTGATTACCGGTACAGTCAGCATTTATTGTGCATTCAGGCCGACAATTAGGTGGCCGACCTATGTAGTTTGGCAAGCAAGAACAAACTGGTGTTTCACCCAATGCATGACAGGCAGTGTTCGGACCACAGATGTTTGGAATGCATGGGCTCTGACTTGGTTTCGAAACTACTTCAGGCTCTACAATACCCCAGATAACATGCATCAAAATAAAATACATTGCATTTACATGCAGCAGAATATTATTATCTATGTAAACTTTGTTATAAGGAAAAAGTAATGATTAAAACACTTAACACAATGTTGACATAGATAACAAGTACTGCTAAAACTCAATAAAGAATGCAGACTACATGCAAAAATACTTAATACTCACTTGTTTCCAAAACACAGCGTACAAACGGATCCCCTATATAACCCGATGCACAAGAGCAAATAGCATTATGATAGGCAACTTGGCATCGGGCATTTAAGCCACATGTTCCTGGGCAAGGATCAGTACATCTCTGGTTGATACAAGCACAGTTCAAGGCACATTCCGAACTAATAAGACATTCAGGTCTGCATGCAGGTGGTGCACCAATGAAACCTGGTAAGCAGCTGCATACTGCATAGCCAAGAATCTCTTTACACTGGCTATATGGACCACATGGAGAAGGTAGACATGGCTGTTTCACCTCAACCACAGCTATTTCAAAACATACAAAAGTCATGCAAGCCCAAACCACTAAATACCAAACAGTTTTGAAGCAAAGGAGTACAAAAAAAAAGAATCTTTTTTTTAAATAAATAATATTTACTAAATAAATTGTTGTAAATAACAAAAACCAATCCAATGTTACTGGATAAATGAATGAAGATGAAGTAGTAATATTGTATGATCTCGTTTTTCTTTAATAGCCACAACTTTTATTCTTAATCTTGAATGTCATTTTATCTATTTTGTGAACTCCTTTACTCCATAAATATTTACTTTAAATAAAACTAACAAATAAAATTGTTCAAATTGATAACAAGTAAATAAAAAAACATTTTACTAAAATATAAAACAAATTTAATATGAAATAGTATTCTAATTTAGCATAAATAGAAAAATCTGGGGAAACATTTTCACAATATTTTACTATTTTGTATTGTATAGCCTTGAACTTTATAAGATATGGTGCCACTATCAGTATTAGCTTGAGCCTGCCCTCGAACTCATCCAAAGATGTCCAAACTTATCCAAACTGCTTCCAAAACTGGGAATTTATTTTCAACTATAAAATTCATATTCACTGGACCAGGGCGACCTGTGGTCTAGAGGTTAGCGTAACAAACTACTAAGCCCAAGATCGCGGGTTCGTAGGTGGCCCTAGGATTTTTTAAAGGGAGTAAAAAATCCTTAATTACGTCGTCCTTCGGAAGAGACGTTATATACGGGGTTCCCGAGCCTGTACGATGTCAAGTACTCGTTAAAAATCCCTATCCTAATTAAACCTGGATAGGCCAAATTTAGAGTTCCCACTGTAGAGTAGAATAGAATAGAAAAGTAACTTTATTCTGGGACTAAGTCCCTTTAGAATAACAGATATGAACAGAAAAAGAAACATAATATTTATCTGGCCAGAAGGCTAAATGTTACAAATCATAAAGCGTGTAAAAAGTGACAGAAAACAATTTAAAAGAAATATTTAAACAAAAATAATAATAAGTAAGTAAACAGTACAAATCTTGACAAAATATTAAGCAATTAAAGAGAATAGATAATACCATAACTTTTGTTATGGTACTAATAATACCAGGCATTTAATAGCTCAGAAGGAGGAAAGGACAAATATATTTGGAATTCCTCAGCATATAGATGATGGGAACAGTGGTGAACAGATTTAGGAAGATCATTGATATACCAGTTGAACAGAAGAGGAGAGATGCTTGAGCCCTGTGCCACGCCTGAGGAAAGAGTGAGGAAAATGGAAGGGGGATGATTAGGTATGGAAACTGCTTGAGATCTATCAGAGAGGAAAGATTGGAACCATCAGATAGAACTGTTAGAAAAGGACAGTGATTTGAGTTTACTGAAAAGAATAGAATGGTCCAAGGAATCAAAAGCTTTAGAAAAGTCAAGAAGGATAAGCACTGTTAGTTTTTTGTCGTCCATAGCGGTATGTATGTCATTGGTGGTGTAGCATCGTCCGATTAGGCATGGCAGCACAAAGTGACATTAAATGAACAAACAACATATTCACTGGAATTATCAATAATATCACTGCTTTAATTTTATATAATTTAAAATTCATATTGATATTGACTTTTGATGCTTTCTGGCAGTTGTATCTAGAATACTAGTTATTTAAATTAAGGCTAAGTTGCAATCTCGATTGAATAGGATCTGTTCGGGGTTGTATATCTCTTGAGCAAGAGTAGTGAGTGAAGTTGATAGCTATCTATGATATAATTAAAGTCATAATATTAAAATTATAGTAAGGCCTCAATAATAAAGGCAACCTTTGGGCTAGATCATGTCACTGACACCAGGCAGTGAGAATTGTAAAGTCCAACAAATATCCTCATATTTTTTGGCTTTTCTAAGATAAGGTTGTAACAACCTCATTTCATAAGGAGCACTATAGATCAACTTTGGTCACAGTACATTTCCTGCCTCAAAAAAAAATTCCCCATTAAGTAAATAAAAAGTATCCATTGGAGTTTTGCTTATCTCTTATATGAGCAGTTGTTGACAGTAGTAATATAAAATTGTATGTCATTAAAACACTAATAGTTTATATTCATTGGAAGACTGATGAGGACATCAGTTATTCCACTTTCGGATAAGTTCTAGAAGAGGCTCTATCTAACACTGATAATGCCCTTCCATTGTGGTTATACCATTTTTTGAATAAGCAAGTTTTTTTTGTACATTAATAACTGATTTTTACAATTTTAATTTTTTTTATGTAAGTACAACTTTATATTAGTTCTTTTAAAATAATATTTTTCATTGACTTTCAAAATAGCTTATATAAAAATTAAATATTGAATCATATTGAATTCTTTATTATTTGAGAAAACATTATTTATAAATATAATATATTTCCCTAAGACAATTAACTTTAGACTACTAACATGCAATGGGAAAAATAAAGCGAGCACATAAAAATAGCAAAAAAGAAATAATCTTACTAGGGGCATGCACTATTTTGTTGCAGAAGACAAGTGGATTTCCTGTGAATCCCACTTTGCATATACAATAAGGAGAATGATGTGCCACACTGCACTCTGCATTCTGACCACAAGCACCAATGCAAGGATCACTACACTTATTATTCCAACATGCTTTGTCCCAAGGGCAGTCCGTATTAAGAATACATTCTGGCCGGCATCCTTGGTATGGATCTCCAATATACCCTTCAGCACAAGCACAAGCTGCAATACCATTCTGTTCCCTGCAGACTGTATTAACACCACAGGGAGTTGGAACACATGGGTATATTGGCTTTTGTTCAACAGGAACTGAAAACATGCAAGAAAATTTCAACATTTGCAAGGCATGCATGTGTGTAATAACAGTGTGCCACAAAATTACGTAGAAAGATAGGATTGTTTCCTGAATAACCTACTTGTGGGTCTAGACTTTCTATATTCAAACTATAGTCATTAATACAGGTGGTACCTAAGTGAATTCTATCACTATAGTGTCAACATAGAATTCAAAATAGATAAAAACTAATACAATAAGACCAAAGATTAAAATCTTCTAAAATATTTTGTGTAATAAGTCAATAGAATTCAAGGATGAAATACAGCAGTATCAATTCACTATCCTAGAAAATAATTGTTTAGCCTACTAATTTTGATACTCTGAGGAACCATTAATAAGTACTATAAAAGTGAAATAAAATTTTAAACTGAATGTTAAATATTTTGTTAATTAATCGGATTTTAAAATTATGAATGTAAAAAAATGTGTGAAAATGAATATAATAAATTTCATGTAATATTATTTCATTGAAAAAATCATTAGTCATGAATACATAAATAGATATCTGAAAATGTTACCTGTCGAAAAGCTAGAAGTTTAATCATAAATAAATAAGAATAAAAGGTACAAAGAAGAAAACCTAACAGAAGGCTCTATAAGCATTCACTTTAAATAACTAATATTATTTCAATGAGCAGGTTATCTATACTTATTATTAAATGTAAGCGACACCTTTTCTTCCTTGAATGTGGTCTTACTTTGAGTAAAGCAAGAACTGAATGGATCACCAGTCTGCCCCAGAGGGCATTTACAAATGGGTAAATGATTGACAGTGTAGCACTCGGCCGTAGCTGCACAACTTCCTGTGCACGGATCAACACACCTGTATTGTGCACAAGCTTTGTTTCCAGGACAGTCAGCATTTGTTGTGCATTCAGGACGACAATGTGGAGGATTGCCTGAATAACCCTGTTTACACTTGCACAATGGACCGCTAGCAGTTTCGAAGCAGTCACTGTTGGAACCACATGTGGATGGGAGGCAAACATGGAGCAGCGGTGACTCATTGTCGACACATTCTAATAGAAGAGTCATGCATTAGAGGGTAGAAACATGCATATAAAGAAGGTTAGAACTTGCTTCCTTTTAATTTAGATATTATTTCATTACAAAGAAATACACATTGATTACAGATCATATAAGAAAAAAATACAAAGAAATATTAAGAATTGTAAGGTGACACAAGAATTCTTTTTATTTTAATGAATCAGTCACTTCAAAAGTGTCATTAGTTTGGATTTTTTTGTTCCATAAAAGTTTAAAAAAAATTTAAATCAACATTGTTTTTAGAAATGTATCTACCTAAGGATTATTATATTGAATCAGAAGAGAATAGTACAAAATTAAACTAATTCCATTCCAAGTAGGGTTAAAAGATAATTATCACAGCAAAAAGCTTTGAAATATTTTTGTTCTATACACACTAATGATATTTATTTTGCTTTATGATATAAAAATTTTTGTTTAAAAATACTGGGTGCGAGCGTTTACACATCATTTCTTGTAAGTACTTTAAAATTAGGCATGTTAAAAAAAACATGGTGATCTGTAATCAAATTGGAAATATAATAGAATGAGGAAAAAGTAATTTCAGTTTTTTCCAATTGGCTAAAGTTGCATACCACTAGTGATACTTATTCAATGAAGCCATACCATTGAGTCTGAAGCCATAACAGACCACAGAACATTCTAGTTATAAAGGTAGCATCATTAGTTTAATCAGACAAAAGTTACTGCGCTTTGAAAACAGAGATTGGAGTCCATTTTTGTCATATTTTGTTTTTTTTCTTCCAAAAGGGGAAAAATGTAGTGCTGTCACACCGAAAATCGTGAGTTGTTTATGGTGATAGGTTATTAAGTAAACTTATTATCCAAGTTCATTACTGTGTTTATTTAAAATCCAACAGACTGGATACTTAGATGGAAAAGAAACTCGATACTTGGATTAACCGTGAAAACTTGAATGAGCCGAGTACCCTTTTATAAATCGCTGCTGAATCGAAATGAAATAGGGCCATTTTTGAAACAAATAATTACAGACGATGAAGAGCAGTTCACGTGCGACAATAATGTGAAAAAAATATCAAAGTCTAATAAAAAAAACAAACAAGAGAGATAATGCAAAGTATTTGATAGGACTGGAAAGGAATGGCGCATCCTGAGCTAATCCAGCCTGGCCAATCCACTAATTCAATGGTATCTGTTCTACAGGTTGTCACCTCAAGTTGAGTTACAAGTTTTAACTGTTTATTATTTCAGTTTTAATATTTCCCAAAAGTTATAGTGAGCTTTAGAATATAAAAGAGAATGTAATCATGGGTAATAAGTAGACTTATCGCTAGACCACTCATATCTTTTGTGACTAGGCAACAATTTAGGGACCTTGGCTTGGTTAATGGTTGGGCAGTTAGGATGTAGAAACAGTAAAGCCCTGATATTGCCCTTTCCAACTACCAATTTATTTCGGTCTCTGGAGAACTCTCTTAATGGTATCAAATTGGCTTCAAAAAAGGCTTGTGAAAATAATTTGGTTCAGTTTTTCTTCCAAAAACCTCAGAAGTTATTTAGTGATGTACTTATGGTTTTACCAGAATGTGGATAAAGATCATAGATTAAAGTGGCCCATATATTATTAATTAATATCTGAAATTTGAGGAACAAATTTTCTTTGAAAAACATAAATTACTTTTTCCCCAACCCAACTAATATAATTTGTATAGGTTATTATATTAATATAAGGTTAGATGCATCAATGAAATTAGTGGATGCTCTCCATTGAAGAAAAGTAAAGTGCAAAGTTAAAGATGAGTTGAACTTTTAAACCATATCAGTAGTAAAGCTATATAATAATAGTAGATGTGTGCATCACTTTTTCTAAAATTAATAGACCAATGATAATTATTCATTGGAAACAGTAAAAATGACATAAAACAATAACATAATACATTTTTATGCAGTCAATTGAAATTGGACATAAATATGACTTGAAGAAAAAAAGTATTAATTTAATGGAAATGTAATTTCATTTAATAATAGACAACATTAAATAATACATATTTGAAGTTTAAATTTGAAAAAAAAAGTTTTGTCACAAAATTCACTTGATAAGAAAACTGATGAAGTTCGTGTATAAATAAAGGTTACAAAATCATTTAATACAAATAAAGGCTATGAAAGAATTGTGATGCACCCAAAAACAATAGAGTAGAGGATCCTTAAATAATTAAATTAATTAAGGATTAAGGTACCATGCAGAGTTAACATGCTTACTGTCAGGCATTAGGCATCTAGTGAAAGGATCACCAGTGTAGCCAGGACTACAAGCACACACTGGAGAATGGTTGACCACGCGACACACAGCATTGGGAGCACACGTCCCTGGACAAGGATCTGCACACTTCTCTCGAACACAGGTCTTGTCCTTAGGGCAGTCAGAACTGACCAAGCATTCTGGCCTACAAGTTGGTGCAGTACCAACATAACCAGGTCTACATGTGCACACACCAATCCCATTAGGAGTTGCCCGGCAATCACTGAATGGTCCACAAGGATTTGGAAAACATGGTGTGTCTGGTCTTCTTGGTGGTGCTATACAATAATCGGTAATGATTTTATTTATCTGTTCCTTTAATTTCAGTACAGAATAAATTTTCTTTCTGATATGTAAATTTTGTTTAATACTTTCAAAAATAGGATGTGGATACTGATAGGATAAACAGCTATATAACTTGAAAAGAAAATGTGTTTTGTAATTCATAACAGTTAAGAAGTAGCATTTGAAGTTACATGAGAGTTTATGATAGCTTTTAAAATAATGCTTAGTTGATTTTTTTTTTTTAAATTGTCATAATTCGACGGACGGATGGATGCATATGAAAATGTCAAAAGAAGTAAGATTTTATCAATCGATATTTTATAAATGAGGTTTGATTTTTTTTTTCATTAAAGCATTTGTTTCAAATATATAAATTTATAATAAATTTAATCAAGCTGAAATATAAATTATACATCAGAGATCTGATACAAATAAAAAAAATATTATCGCATTAAAAAATAGTCAGAGATGACTAAGCTAGAAAGAAATTATGAAAAAGTGATTGCTTCGAACAGAATATTAACAATGTTTTACATATCAGGAAGGAAATTACTTGAATTGACTTACAAAAAATATGTAATTATTAATAATAAAGGAATTCTGTAACTTTTACTGTACTTTTATTGTACTTTTATGTTAAATACAGTAACTTTAGTAATATGAAATAGATTAAATAGGTGCTCAAAAGAATCAAAAGTTGAAAGAATTTGCAAAGAAAAGATGCAGAAATAAAGCAATAGGCCAGATTTAGTAATGTTAAATTATATTGGAAAATGGAAAAGTTATTATTTAAGATAAAGAGAAAATGTTAGTAGCCTTACAAGGAGGTATGGGAGAACATGCAACTTGAGGGTTCCCAGTAGTTCCAGTAGGGCAGAGGCAGACTGGTCTATGATTGATGACTTGGCAAGTGGCATTAGGTGCACACGCACCAACACAAGGATCGAAGCAGCGATTCGTATTGTTGCAAGCAAGTTGCGGATGACAATCACTGCTCAATAGGCATTCTGGCCTGCAGCCAGTATATGGGTCTCCATGATAATTGTCTCGACAAGTGCAACTCCCTGCTCTACCCCTCTCAACACAAACAGCATTAGTACCACAAGGAGAAGGAGAGCAGGGTGTTCTTGGTCCTTCGAGTACTTTCATTGTCACTGCATTCATAAAGAATTTTTATTTATGCATATAAGTATAGAGACACAGTTTTATAGATGTAATAGATTAAGTTTTCTAGTATTTCTCCAATATTAAAATCTAAGAATCAATAAAAAAACAAAAACAAAATAATTAGCATGTGATAAATTCAGATATTTTCTGATAATATAAATTAAACTACTGTTAATCTCTTAAATTTGAATTTTCCTTTTCAGTATTTCATAAATTAAACAGTAAAAAAAATCACCAATATTTTGAAATTAAATACTATGTTTCACCACCTAATTTAATTTGCCTCAGAAAATGGTCTTCATTATTTTATCACTAACATTATGTTTTCTCGAAGAACATGCTTAATGTATAAAACAGAGATTTAAGATAACTTTGATTATATTATCCAGTCAATTTCTAAGAAATTCTATTAATGTGTCAAATGAAAATTATATAGATATATGCATTTACAATGCTGTGCCGTCACTTGAGCAAAGGTATAGTGTTACATAATGAATAACTGATATTTTGTTAGTTAATGAATATCGTTAACTTCATGAAACTGAAAATATTGTAAGCCTGAAATCATGATGACAAAGGTAATAAAATAAACATGCTAATAACAAAATGTATTTACCTTGAGTGCATCCTGAAAAAGGATCTCCTTCAAATCCTGGCTGACAGGTGCAAAGCGGTTGATGGTTCACTACATTACAGAGAGTATTAAATCCACAAGATCCTGAACAGGGATCTTTGCATTTGGAGCCTATGCAAGCAAGTCTCGTAGGACAATCTGCATGAATAAGACATTCTGGTCGACAGTTAGGTGGAGCCCCCAACATTCCAGGTAAGCAAGAGCATACAGGTCTATGGTCGAATACACGACATTCAGAATTTCCTCCACAAGGTGATGGCATGCAAGGATTTTCAGGAAAAGTTGTTTGAGGAATCTTTGGAGCTGAAAATAAATTAATGTTTTTGATTAATTAATATATTCTCTAATCCCAATTATTAATGTATTTTAATTTAGGGGGATTTTTTTTTTTTTAATGTTTAATTTTACACTTACGTTCATGAACACATCGGACAAAAGGATCTCCAACGGTATCAGGAGGACAAGCACAAATAGGATTGTGATTTAGAACATGACAAGTGGCATGTAGACCACATGTTCCTTGACATGGATCTGCACACTTCTGATTTATACATGCCCTATTAGGAGGACACTCAGAACTTGCGATACACTGTGGGCGGCAGCTTGGTGGAGATCCAATATAATTTTCATTACATGAACATGCTGCTGTACCTCCTTGCACCCGGCAAATACTATTAGGACCACATGGGCTTGGATCACATGGATTCAGAGGTGGGAGAACTGAAATTTTTAAAGTAGTTGTTTACTAGACATATTAAGTTTTAAAGTTCATAGTTATTTCTATTATAATAAATGTATTTACCTTCTGGTGGTTTAGGTCTGCAAGACTGGAAAGGGTCACCAATATATCCTGGTATACAAACACACACAGGAATATGATTGACTACAGAACATTGAGCATTATTACCACAGACACCTGGGCATGGGTCGCGGCAATGGCTGGAGAGGCATGCCTGGTTTGAAGGACAGTCACTATTCATAAGACATTCAGGACGACAACCACTTCCGTAAGGGTCACCTATATATGGAGGTATGCAGGAACATCGTGCTACGCCATTATGGTTTGTACATTGAGCATTCTGACCACAAGGAGCCATATCACATGGATCTTTGGGTAATTGAGGTAGAACAGCTGAAGGAAAACAAATGGATATCAACATTAAAGAATCAATTTTATAAAAATTTAAAATGCTTATGTTTTTTATAAAGTCATACGTACTTGCTGGTATTTTTGAACAGCCAATAAATGCATCACCTTGATAACCTGGCTTGCATTTACAAAATGGTGTATGATTAACTACATGACATTCAGCATTTTGGCCACAATTATGTAAACAAGGGTCTTTACATTTTTCTTGAATGCAAGCTTTATCATGAGAACACTCTTGGTTCATTGTACACTCAGGTCTACAAAAAGGGGGAGTACCAATGAAATTGGCAGCACAAGAACAGACAGGCCTTCCGGAAATAACACTGCAAATAGAATTCGGTCCACATGGTGATGGTTCACATGGATGACCAGGATGCTTAGGTTCTTCATTTTCCACTATAAATATAAAATACAAATAAACGATTCAACTCCTAAAAATTGATTTTGTAAGTAAAATATTTTTTTTAAATTACCTGCATGTGGTATCTGACAAGTAAGGAATGGGTCACCAACATGCCCAACTGGACAAGAACAAATAGGATTATGATTGATGACATGGCACAATGCATTTACTCCACAAGTGCCCGGACAAGGATCTAAACATTTCTGGTTAATACAAGCACGATCAGGTCGACATTCCGCACTGACTAAACATTCAGGCTGGCAAGCAGGAGGAACTCCTCTAAAACCAGGTAAACAGGAACAGGTAGCATAACCGTGAAGTGAAACAATGCATCTGCTGTTTGGCCCACATGGTGAAGGATCACATGGATTTTCTGGGTGGCCTACTGGGGATGGTGGTCCTAAACAAAAAAAAAATGTTTATAGTAATATTTAAAAATAAAACAAAAAAATCAACAAAGCAAATATTTATTCTGACAGTACCATTAATTGAAGGGTAACATGAAACAAAAGGGTTTCCAGCTTGGTTTGATGGACAATGACAGATTGGAATATGGTTTATGCAAGTACATTGTGAATTTACTCCACAAGCACCTCGACAAGGATCAATACATTTGAAATTAGAGCAGGCTGAATTATATGGACAGTCTGAGTTTGTAATACATTCTGGATGACAACCCAAGTAAGGATTTCCATAAAAGTTTTGCTGACATTCACATTCAATAGATCCTCCTACTTCCTTACAGATAGCATTTGAACCACATCGATTTTCACAAGGTAGTACTTGATTATCAATGCCTAAAATGACATATTATTAATGAAAATTTAATTTAAATAGATATCTTTTAAATATTTTTATTTATTTAGGTTTGTACCTGGAGGCTGCTGAACACAATGTTCAAATGGATTTCCAACCATTCCAGGTGAACATGAACAAACTGGTCTATGGTGCATACAAGAACATTGAGCGTTAATGCCACATGATCCAGGACAGGGATCGACACATTTCTGTCCAAGACAAGCCTTGTTGAAAGGGCAATCCGTATCTGTAAGACATTCTGGTCTACAATGAGGATCCCATTGTGAGTCTGGCATACCACATCTGTCACACATAGCAGCTTCCCCCATCGAAGAACAAAAATATCCTTGGCCACAAGGTGATGGCAAACAGGGAACCGATGTATTCAAACTATCTGAAGCTGCATAAAAAAGAAATATGATAATTTTCAGAAGTTGGATAGTTACTTATTTATTTAAAAAGTATTGTGATACTCACATATCTGAAAACATTGTATCGAAGGATCTCCATTAGTTCCATAAGGACAATTGCAGGATGGTGTATGGTCTCGGCAGGTACATACTGCTCCAATACCACAAATATTTGCACTGTGGCAAGGATTTACACACACTTGATTTAAACAAGCCTTATCCCCAGGACAATCTGAATTCAAAATACATTCAGGCCTACATCCAGTTTGTGGTTGGCCAATATAGTAGGGAAGACATGAGCAAACAGGCCGTCCATTAACTATCTTGCATTCTGTATTAACACCACAGGGCGATGGAAGACAAGGATTTTGATCTGCTTCAATTCCTAAAATAAAAATAATTATTTAAAAAAATATTTTGAACCAAAAAATTGCCACTGAAGCTTTGGAATAATACACACCCATAACTTGATAGCACCTAATTAGTGGATTTCCTATTAGACCAGCTTCACAAGTGCAGACAGGGTGATGCTTTTCAACACGGCATGATGCTCCAAATCCACAGGCTCCTGGGCATGGATCCCTACACTTATAGCCTATGCATGCTTGGTTTAATTGGCAGTCATCATCTGTAGTACACTGAGGCCCTGAACAACCAATTGTTGGGTCTCCACCCATTCCATCTGGGCAAAGACACATTGAGTTGCCTTGTGATGTTATGGTGCAAATGGCATGGTGTCCACACGGGTTTGGAACACAAGGACTAGGTGCTTCTGCCTGACACATGGTATAAGGGTCACCTACAAATCCAGGTCTGCAATAACATTGTTCACTGTGACTTACAACATAACAATCAGCATTATGTCCACATGGTCCAGGTTGGCACATTGTTTTCACAGGCTCTGCAAAATTTTAACCTCGTTGTTAGGATGAAAACTAATATTAGGAGTTTCAATAATAGTTTATATATTATTAATTACAACTTAAAAGATAAAAATAAAGAAATCTTTTAAAAAAAAGTAATTTGGTGCTGACGATAATTTTATCAAGTTATATCACAAAAATATCACTTATTACTTTAAATTAATATTTTACCTGTACAAGATCGATAAGGATTTCCTACAAGTGGTTCAGGACAATAGCATGAGGGATTTTTATCTTTGTCACAAAGAGCTCCTGGACCACATGGGTTTGGTGTGCACGGATTTCTTCTCTCTACACACCCTCTTATTGTGTTTGGTGATTCAAGATAACCTGGTAAGCATGTGCACTTTGCAAATCCATTGTCTAAAATGGAGCATTGAGTGTTTGGTCCACAAGGTGATGGATTACAAGGGTGCACTGGTAGTGAGCATGGTTCCACTGGAGGGTTACCTTCATATTCTGGTAAGCAAAAACACACAGGTGAATTTAAAACTATTCTACACCCTGAATTAGGACCACATGGATTTGGTGTACATTCATCTCCTTCAGGAACTGAAAAAAAATATATATATTGAAAAATACATAACATAAAGCAAAATGTTTTATAATATTTTGATAATATATACGTACTGCAATTTTTAAATGGATTGCCAGTCATTCCTTTAGGGCAGTAACAAATTGGACCACCAGCATCCATTTCACACAAAGCATTAACACCACAAGGGTTTGGATCACATGGATCAATAGGTCCTAAAATAATTTCATTCGGTTAACTTTGTTTAAAACAATTTAAAAACAGCACATTGACTTTGTCTAGGCAATTACTGATAATAATATTTAAATGTTTTCATTTTAATGACCAGCTAGTAAGTGGCATGGTATTGAAAACCACTAACACCATATACCATGAAAACCATTATTGAAAAATAAATTGTGTTTATAAAATATTCATTTAATCTATTTAAAAAATTTAAATATAACATAATTTATTTGCTTATTTTATTAAATGTTACTGTCATTAACTATGTATCAATTTATAGCTATGATTTGATAAATGATGAAACTTACCCGTACATCCTACATTTGCATTTCCTCCGTACCCTGGTAAGCATTTACAATGTGGTTTGTGATTGTGTACTTCACATATTGCATTTGATCCACAGTTACAAGGGTTTCCACAAACCCCATTTATACATGCTTCATTTTGGGAGCACTCTGAATCTCGACGACATCCTGAAACTAAATTCACTGTTAAATGATGTTATGTAATTTAAAATATAAATATTAATTATAAAAAATGAAAATACCTTGGGAACAATGTAAATATGCATTTCCGGTAAAGCCAGTGGGACATCTGCACTGAATACCATGATTGGCAGGAATACATTCAGCATTTTCTCCACATGAATCTTCCAAGCATGGATTAATACAAACCCTGTTCAACCTGTCACATAGCTTTTCAGGAGGGCAATCTTCATTGTATTGGCACACTGATTTCTGGGACATAACTGAGCAAAAATAAATGGTTAATATTTCAGTGAAACTCTTTTAAGAAAATTGTTTGTTTCGGCAAACTACTATACCTGGAACACAACCAATGTATCCATTGCCATGAAAGCCTTCAGCACATGCGCAGTCACATCCATGGTTTGTGTTGATACATATGGCATTCTGTGCACAAGGATTATGCACATCACATGGGTGTTGGCACCTATGACTTATACAAGCCTCAGTAAGACCACAGTCATCATTGCCGATACATGTCACTAAACCATGGAGCATAGCAAATATAATATCAGTTAGGGTCACTCAGAAAAGAACAATAATTTAAGTTTAGAAGACTATCTTTTAAAAAGGATTGTACATATACTCTCACAAAGAAATTTTATATACATAATGTATATGTATAAACACATAAGTTTTATTTCAAACATTACTGCTTATTAATTGGTTAAAACTCTTGGTTATTTGTATTTTTAGTAAATTATAAACTATACAGCATTCTACTTTTAAGTTATGATTATTTGATATTAAAAGCTTGATACGTGAGTGAGAAAAAATAACTTATAAAAATTAATTTTGCATTGCTATTGAAACAAAGACATATATGAACAACTACAGTAATTTTAAAAAGAATCTTGATATAACTTCAAATTAATTATACATAAATGTACTAAACAGCACTAATAATCTATTTATTAAGCATCTATTCAGCTTTTAGGCAGTAAATAAGGTAAAATAATTGATTACCAGTTGTCTATATTTACAGCAATGACTAAAATTATAATATAATATTGATTAAAATGTGCATGAACATTAATACTTCACTGTTAAATTTATTTACAAGATTATTTAAAACAAAATTAATATATGTATGAATATACAGATTATAAATTCACAAATGGCCATAATCTACAAACTACAAAATAATTTATAAAGCTGTAGAAAAAAAAATTAATGTTAGAATAGGATTTAAAGTAATCTATGAAAATTAGAAGATGGAAGGGAAAACATAAGATGAAGGAAATTGAATTAACATTTACTGACTCAAAAAAAAAAAAAAAGATTCAAAAACCAATGTAGGAAAATATTTAATATAGTATCAACCAAAATAATACTAATGCTATACATTGATAATATTACTTAAATTCACAAGAGCTTTCGGGAAAAAAGAAGTTTTTGGAAAGTACTTAGAAAAACATTGGATTTTTCTGAAAATATTATTGCCACTTGTAAATCTAGTTTCATCTGTATATTCAGACATAAAGGGAACTTAATGTTGGTGCTAAAGCTTACATGGTTGAGGAAGGAAGCACTTGAGTGCAGGATTGCCTTGGTGTCCTGGTGGGCAAGTGCAGACTGGTCGATGCTTGACGACATGGCATTTAGCCGTGGGGGCACAAATGTTAGCGAGACCACAAAGATCTTCGCAAAGCCCATTGTAGCAAGCCTCGCTGTCGAGGCAGTCGCTGTCCTTTTCACATGGCTGTGGCTTTTTGGGCCTTCCACCAGTTGCTATTAGGGTTACGGGTCAAACAAGGGTAAAGGACATTTACTCTTATTAGTAAGTGAGTTATAGAAAACAAAGTACATTAATTAATATATTTACATTTCCTCGAATACCTCTTCTACTAATATATATAAATATATATTATTTATTATTAAATATTTACAGTTAGTTTAAAGGAAAAAGAATAGAATAGAACTGCTCGAGTAAAGAGAGAAATAACAAGATACATCTAACAGTAAAAAGAAAAAAAGAAATGATGAAGTCTAAGAACAATAAGCCGTGTTTTACTTGTAAAAACAAAAATTGTTTTAGCTGACAGTGAAGCTAATATTTTAAAAATGAGCCTGTACCAACATACCTTTAAGAGAGCATTGAAATAAAAATAAATAGTTACAGAAGAGGCCAAGAAACATCAATAAAGCCTATTTACAATTAACAGAATAAAAAGACCTGATTTACTGAATAATATAAATCGATAAATAAGAGTGTAGCGTAAATACCTTTTTGACAGTCCAACCGGTTGATTCCATGTGTGCAATGTGCGCACAAACCGCTTACACAGGCCTCACCATTGGGACAGTCAGTGTCTTTTGTACACTTTCCAGTGTATATAAATGTTGGTACTTTAAACTTTCGATGTTTTAGTAAAGTGCTACTAACAGTCGTTGTACTAACTTTTGTAAATGTATCATTAGTAGTTGGTTCTTCAGTATTGTCATTATTAGTAGTAGTGGTTGCAGTGGAAGATTCCTCTGTAGTAGTGTTTATAGTACCATTTGTTTCAATGTCAATAACTGAGGCCAGTGTTCTTTCATTTCCCTCTGGAAACATACTGCTACTCTCTTCAGTAGTTGTTTCAACTGTTGTTGTTGAATCTGTTTTTGAATTTTCAAGGTCTTCTAATATAGTTGTTCCCAATGTTGTTCCTATTGTACTTTCATCTGAAGAAACAGTTGTACCAGAAAAGAGAGTATTACTTTCAACAAGTTTCTCTGTAATTTCTGTGGTGCTTAAAGTAGTTGTCTCTCCATTAGAATTTAACCCAATTCTATCTCCTATATTGCCGTCAATAGTGACAGCCTCAGTTTCAGGAGTTTCATTGTCAGCTGAAATTTCTGAAGTAGTTGCTTCATTGCTATCTGTTGTAAAATTTATAGTAGAAGTTTCTAATTCAATTTTTTCCAAACCTGTCAAAGATGTAGTTGTCATAACATCATTATCCTCAATTTTTGTGCTTTTTAAGATGAAATCCTCCATAGTTTCTTCTGTGATTACACCAGAAGTGGTGCTTTGGATCAATTCATCACTTGCGTTTTTATTTGTTGATGGTTCCTGAGAGCTGCTGTCAGTTGTACTCTCAGTCGCTGGGCTTTCTAAAATAGTTAATGTTGTTAATTCTTCTGTAGTTGATTCAGTCACCAAGGATTTTTCAGAGGATAAATCCAAATTAAGATCAGATGCAAATGAATTTTCTGTAGTATCTAAACTAATAGTTGAAAATTCAGTTGCACTTGTTGTAGAAACTTCATTTTGTACTTCCTCTGTAAAAGCATCAGAAAAAGAGTCAGTTGTTAGATGTGGGATGTCACTTGATATATCAGTCCCTGATTCAGTTGATTTAATGTTTGTAATTAAGTCAGCTGAATCTTGGTAATTTTCCGTTGAAGTGGTTTCAAATGTACTCGATTCTGTTAGAGAAGTATCATCTTGTGTAGAGCTATCTATCTCTGTCTGAGAATCAGTAGAAAATTCTGATGAGATACTTCCAAATCTCTCATCTAAACGGGCAGGTTTAGTTGTTTCAGATGGCCTTGTTTCTGATTGACCATTAGTCTCAGTTGTCAAACTAGTTCCAAATGTAGTTATAGGCATATCAGTTATTGATGATTCTTGATCTCTTGTTGTATCAATTTGTGGAGTTGTTGGTATTTCTAAAGCAGTTGTGGTGTTTATGTCCAAGGCAATTTCGCTTTCTGTTTCAGTTTTTCCCGTATTTTCAGTGGATGTAGTTTCAAAACTTTCACCAGATTCACCTCGATCATTAATGGTTTCATATTGAACATCGCCATTCATTTCTGTAGTGGTTTCTATTCTAGATCTAATTTCACTATCAGTTGCTGTTTCTGTTGTTGATTCAACTGGAGTTTCAATCTTTTCTCCTGGTTCGGTTTGATTAGTGGTTTCAGTATTCATTTCTGTAGTGGTTTCCATTTCAGAATTATTATTAGTATCACTTACTATTTCTGTTGTCAATCCACTAGAAAGGGTTTCAAATCTCTGTGGTGGTTGAGTAAGATCAATAGTTGTAGTTTTGAGTTCGTCAAAACTTGTTTGAAAAGTAACAGTCATTTCAGAACTAGTTTGTGTGTTCAAAATAGAATTAGTAGTTGGGGTTTCGAATCTTTCATCGGATTCATTTTGAGAAATTGTTTCGGCTTCAATGTCAATATTTGTTACTTGAGTAGTAGGAGTGACAACACTATCAGTAGTGGTCATGATTGCATCATCAGTAGAAGGCTTACCAAATCTTTCTTCTAACCCAATTTGATTCCGAGCATTTGCTGGGGCTGAGTTTGAATTATCTGGTTTACTAGCTTTATTAGGCTCTCCTTCAGTAGGATTGAAAGTATCTTCAAAAGAAACTGTAGAAAAACTATCTTCTGATGTAGATTCAGTAGTTTGTTCGCCTATGCCTGTTTCAGTAAATGTATCAGTGCTAAGCACCTCACTATCATTGCTATTTGTTGTCCCTTCTCTAAGCATTTCCAATTCTTCAGTTGTAGACATACTTACTTCCACATTTTGTTCACTGGTTGTTAATTCAAAAAAGAATGGTGTTTCAGTACTAGTTTTACTTTCTTGGTCAAATAATACTTTTAAATTAGTTGTAGTTTGAAGTTCTTCTAAATCATCAGATTTTTCATTATTATTTGTTACAATATTGGTGGTTGATTCTGTATTTGATTCTAATATTCTGTTAGAAATTTCTATTGTAGAGCTATCCATTGATGTTGCATAGGAAACTTGAACTGTTGATGATGTACTTTGAGTAGTTTCTTCTAAAGGGGCTTCAGTGCTTTTATCTCTTTCGCCCGAAAACCCAGTAAATGGCATTTCGGTAGTGGTTGCGAAAGTTTCAACATTATTTTTTAGCTTTATGAGATCATCTTTCTGACTAGATAGGGTTGGAGTAAAGGTATCACTAGTGGTAACTTCAGTACCAGTAATGTCAGTCTTATCAATTTTAATAGGAGTGGTATTGTCAAAGGAAGGTGTATTTACAGTAGTGAGTGTGGTAGTATCAACGTGCGAAGAGGTTGAAGCAGCACCTAACAGCGTTGCCAGGTGAGAGAGAGCAACAGAAGAGCACAGAAAGAAAAAAAAGGCAGAGTTAGTAAAATTAAATATGATAATTATCTGATCTTTTCTATAGTTTTAAGAAACCTACATCTTGATTTTTTATTCATTTTTTTCTTTCCTGTCTTTTAACAGACATTAGGAATAGACAGTTCAGACTTGTGGAGAAGGATATTCTAAGCATTAATCAAAGCAGCAAAATATACAGCAAAATTATGTTTAAGAACAAAAGCAAAGCCAGTTCTCGGTTAAGCACATGCACATGCAAACAATACATTAAATTAGCTTTTTAAACCAACATAACAGTAAATTCATTGACTAGATTTTATTTTCTTGGAAAAAAGAAAATAACATATTTGGGTGTAAATGATATAAACTAAGAAGTACTTAATAGTAGATTGTTGATGATCTTAAAAAGGAAATATATCTCTTTAAATTATTTATTGGGGGAAAATATTTCTGTGTTAGTACTAAAAGAAAATAGAGAAAAGAAAAATGAAAACGAAATAGAACAGTACATTTTAAAGTTTACAACAATTAGATTCAAATATTAATCAGGCTAATAAACTGTTTAAATATAATTTACTCTAAGTATCGATAAGAACAAATCATAAGAAGTCTATTTTTAAATCGCGGAGTTAGACAACTTATAATATACTCATACTGATATAATATATTTATTAATTGATAATATTGACCAATAATTATAAACATTGCAATAATTATAGTTGATAATATTGATTAATTATTTACTAATATAAATAATAACTTATATATTTTTTGATACCACACTAATGTGTTATACTTTTGGATCTCGTGGATGGTACTAGTTCATTAATTAATCAAGTTATATTTGATTTAGCTAAAGAGAAAATATTCGAAAAAATATTACTAGTCAAAGAATTTCTGTTTTCTTTTACAGTCCAGTCAAACATTATAAAAAGTTTATAAATAAAACTCTATATTCCCATATTTCTGTTAAACTTGTACTCATGATAATAACATGACAGAAGAGGCATTTCATTACAGTATATGCATCCATTAAAAACACATACAAAAATAATTGGCTTAGTTTTCACTGGGTATTTTACTTCCCAACTCTGTTACCCAACAAATATGCAGACATGGTAAACTAAACTATTTATTTGAGCGAAAACTACTTAACAAATAAACGATATTTACATGCCTGCATAACCCCATGCTGCAGTCTGTGCTTGCAAAATGGTCGTCCTTCTTACAAGCCAAACATTTATGTTTATCAAATAATCTTTAAAAGTTATACTGTTTTATTTATTGTAGCTTTATCTTCCTGTTGCTCTTAAAATAAGGCAATCAAAACTAAATTATTAAAAAAACAAAACAAGAAATATAAACTTGAACAACAGGAAAATAAATATTTACAAATATTCACAAAATATATACATTAATTAAATGTAGATTATATTACACTATACAAATAAAATAAAAAAACATAACATTATATTATATGCACAATAGAGAAGCTGAAGATGTGTTGCTATTTTGCTATTCAGTATTTTATAGCAAATTTGAAATAATTTGAAATCTCATGCTGACACTCAGATTGTCATAGTTTTTGAGTGTATATAAAGAAACGGAGAGAGAATATAAGAATAGTAAAAAGAAGTTCAAAGTAAAAGAAAAAATGAAAAGAATCCCCATGTCTTTTGTGTAAGACACGTTTTTAAAGATGAAAAAAGAAAAAACTATGGCAAATTTAGAAGATGGAAAATATAAGAAACTATAAACAATATGAACAGAGGTGAAGTCAAAATAAACAATTTTGTTCATGAAATAAAGAGTGATGAAGTAGACAGCAGCCAATCATTTAGAAATTGGTTTGTACAATAGATAAGGTCTTGTTCTCTTTAGATTTTGGCTTTTTACAATAGTTTTGAAAATAAAAGAAAGCAAAAGGTGAAATTTTGCAAAAATAAAACTGACTTACATATGCATTTATTTCCTTGTCGATTGCCCGACCTATAAAGTGAGTCTTGGACTCAGATGGTTTCCTCAGCTCCTTATCGTGGTATTTCTATTTCTTTGGGGATATGGGGACTCGGATGGTATTATTTAAAATTGATCATGACAGTAACACAAAACAGCAACACACACATTAAAAAGTTCTGTTTAAAGTGCTTTAATCTAATTTATATAAATACTTCAGAACCTAAGCACTACGTTACTCAGTACTTACCTTTAATGCATGCTCCTGTCAAAGGGTTGCAGGGAACTCCTGGAGGACAATGGTCACATCCTTCATACACAACTGGTTCTTGACCTACAATATCATAATTTGCTAGAGAAGTTAACAATTTCAGTAATAGTATTTGAGGCAACTTTTATCTTTATTTTAGTACATGGTGCTGTAGAACTGATAATTAGAAAAAATAATGTTTTGTAAATAAATACTCCATGCAACTTACCACCAGCAATACAATGGCAACCATCACAAATAAAGTTTTGTCGGCAATCAGCATTCTTCTGACATTGGCAAACTAAAAAGAAAATGTTAAATGTATGAAAAGCAATTTGAAATATATTTACAAAAATTATATTGTGTCTACAGTTACCAAAGGAAAAAAATGAAAAGTAGGGGTTGGAGTCAATAAATTTTACACAAAATAAGTATATTTGTGTCTAATGTTTCATGTTTCGGCTTGAGTCTTAGACCATCGTCAGGCTGATAGTAAAAGAAAAGAGAAAAATTATATAAACAATGCAGTACCAATAAGTAAGAAAAACAATGCAAGCAAGACATAAGCAAGTTATACATACATAAATTATAGGAATGACAAGAAATACAAAGAGTAAGAGATATGCTATGAAATAATTTATGAGGAATAATAAGAATGAAAAGAAATCTAGAAGATAATAAAACAGTAAAATTACAAGAGAAATGATTTTGTTACAAAATATAATGATTACTATATCTTCTATGACACTACATTGTTTATATGATTTTTCTGTTTTCTTTTATTCTCAGCCCTGACGATGGCCTCTTTTTTAATTGTAAGTTATAAGTTATTTATTAAGTGTAAGATCCACCAGAATCAGTACTATATATAAAAACACTTCATTTTCAAAAATATTTAAATAACAGTTTTTTAATTCAAATAAATAAATTTAAAGGAAAGCATTAGTTTTAAATTATCAAAGGTTTTTAAATCCTATACTCTATTTTAACTTCCATGTTTTATTGGTTTTCTAGCAAAACTTTAAAACATCCTTAAACATCATGTATTAGACAAATCAAAACTTTTGTTGTCAAAAATAAAGTAGTAGTTATAAATAGTTTTTAAATATCATTTTAAAATCTTTAAACCAATGAATGATTGTGAAATTATTAAAAATAAATGAAAGTTAATGAATTTCTTCATGGAAATAATGTAATATTGTAGCAAAGTTTGGGTGCTAATTCAAATCGAGCATGGTTAATATAATTACGAAAACTCTTGTACTTTTTCTAGAGCCAATAAATTAACAATTCTAACCCTAGGAGGATGGAAGAGTTACTTTCAATTGCTCTTTCAGCAATTTTTAATGACTCTTCCTCTTCTTCTTCTAGCCAAATGGTTATGCATTAGGTTCGGTGGAATGGTTCCATTCCAAATCAACCCTCATCAGTAATTGTAGACATTTTATTAGGATAATATAAGAGGTTAGTGTGATTCAGCTCTTTATGCACAACCAGTTTTGAGTAAAGTGAGATGACTCACTTATGCAAGGGTCATTCAGATTGTTGCCTCCAAGCCATTTAGTAAGACAATTTTGCCCACAAAGTTGATGATAGAATTGATTAGATACAGAAGGAAGGAACAGGAAATCTTGAATAAGTCAAAATTGTTGGATATAGACATTGAATGTTCATGTATTTGATTATTAATTTGTCTTAAATCGGTACATCTTTCTAACATGCCTTTATTATCAGAAAATATATTTATATACTTATATAAATGTGTTGCTATTATATACTTATATAAACTTTGTATATACTTATATACAATGAAATAACTTGGTACACCCTCAGGCAGTATTTGAAGGAAGTATCCTTTTCTAGCCAATACTTTACTGTTTTGTAGTCGTTTTCCTTATTAAATATATTCATATTAATATAAATAACTTCTAAAGTAAATCCATTCTGAATTATGAAGCCAGTTATTGGTTAATGTAATGAGAGTGATAGTGAATGCTTAAAACCTTTGACACATGCTGGTTGATGATCATGAACTTGACATTGTTCTTCACCATGACATGGGTTTGCAGTTAAACATGGATCCTGACAGTTCTGGTTTTGGCAAGATTGGTGCTCAGGACAGTCACTATCATCCAGGCATCCAACCACTGCAATATTAATTTTCACAATTTTCATTTGTTTAAAAAACAAATAAAAAAAACAACAACAAAACAATGAAGATATTTATCAATAAATAAACATATTTAAAAAAATCAGCACAGCTAAAGGAAATAAGATGTATAGAAATAGAAGGTAATAGGAAAAAAACACATAAAATATTCAAATGCTTATAGAATGCCAGCACCTGACTTAAAGCATGCATTATAAACCCTTTACCAATAAATTAAACAAAAATAAGACAAAAATTTAAAAGAAAAACAGAAAATAAGAAGTACAACTTAAAGAAATGAAGACACCACGCAGCTATAAGTGGCTATGAAAAAAGAACATGCTTCATTCGAAGTGATAAGCTGAAAATAAAGAGAAAAGAATAATTAGAATGTATTTAATATAAAATAATTGAAAAGTAAAGATCACAAAGAAAATTGAGTATTTGTCTAATCAACTCAATTACTAAAATAGAAGTATTTGCTACACACTGGAGTCACTTTTAGTGTGTTGAAGATGAGTACTATCAGTTTTTGATATGAGTACAATTTATGCACACCCTTTTATAATCCTGCAAAGGGTTCTGTTTTTCCATGAAATTGTTTTTTTAAAGTGCTTGAAAGATAAGAGTTTTCAAGCTGATTCAATCAAACGTTTTTATTATGTTTACCTGGGTGTGTGATACAGTCAACACTATCTAGGCTGATGTTTAATAGCGGTGGGCACAAGCACTCAACATTATTTCTATTACTAATGCAACTTACGTTTTCTTTACATGGTTTATAAATATCACAAAGGGTTTTACATAAGTTATTAAAGCAAATCTCATTAGGGAGACATTCAGAGATCAAGGAACAATTTTTCAGCTCTGTTAAGCCCTCAGTTACTGGTATTGTAGTTTCTGGTATGATTCCAGGAATGGTTTCATTAAAAAGTGAAGGCCTAGTGGTAAAATTATACAAAGAAGGCTTTGTTGAAAGCAGTACTGTATTAAATTCACTTGCACTTCCTGTAACTAAAGGTTGATCATAAGAAGTAAAAAGATGTGAATCAGATGAGAGGGTAACAGTAGAACTTATTTGGGTTGAAAATTCAGATGATAAATCTGTCACAGGAACTACAGATTCAGAAAAAGGAGTCAGAGTTGAAGCTTCAACAATATCTTGCTTAGTAGTAGGGGGAATAGGAGCTGTTAAATTATTTAAATTACTAGCAAGATCTGATACTTCAGTAGAAAGAGTTTTGCCATAAGTAGTCCTTGTATAATGAGACTGAACATCAGTAAAAATGGGTGTATCTGTAAAATTATTAAAAGGAAGTAATGTTGTAATTGCAGATAAACCAGCTTGTTCAGTAATGGACTTTGTTTCTAAAGTGTAACCAATAGATACAATAGTTTTAGTTTCTGGAATTGGTGAAGATACTCCTTCTGGAGGAGTGGTTTCTTCTTTTAAAGTAGATTGAGTCTTATACACAACTGTTGTTGGAAATGTTGTAGAATCCATTGTTACTAGAGTTGCATCAGTTGTGGGTGTGTATGTAACTGGTTTTAAGGTTTTAGTTTCTGCAATGTAGGATGATGTACCTATTGCAGGTGAAGTTACTTTTTTTACAGTGGATGTTGTTTTATAAGTGACAGTTGTTGGATATGCTGTAGAACCCATTATTAATGGTTTTCTTTCTTCAGTAACATCTTCAGTTCCCGTTCTGTAAGTAACCGATATTGGCGTTTCAGTTTCAGGAATGTGAGTTGAACCTAATTGAATTGTAATTCCTTCAGTCACATTAGCAGTTCTTTTATCTGTGGCGGTTGCTGGATACCCAGAAGAACCCATTGTAGCAGTTTGTTCACTTTCAGTATCTCCTTCAGTACCTGTTTTGTAAGTAAACGCTATCGGAGTTTCAGTTTCAGGAATGTGAGATGTATCTACTGTAGGTGCAGTTCCTTCGGTTACAACAGATAGTGTTTTATATGTGGCGGTTTTTGGATATACAGTAGAACCCATTGTTATGGTTTGTTTACTTTCAGGAACGGAATCAGTAACTTCTTCAGTTCCTGTTTTGTAAGTAAACGCTATCGGACTTTCAGTCTCAGGAATGTGAGATGTACCTACTGTATGCTTCGTTCCTTCTGTTCCAGTAGATGGTGTTTTATCAGTTAACGTTGTTGGATAAGAAGTAGACACGATTGTTACTGGTATCGTTTCTTCAGAAACACCTTCAGTCACATCTTCAGTTCCTGTTCGGTAAGTAACAGAAATAGGCGTTTCAGTTTCTGGAATGTGAGATGAACCTAAAGTCGGTGTAGTTAATTCAGTCACAGGATAAGTTGTTTTATATGTGGCGGTTGTTGGGTATGCAGTAGAACCCATTTTAACAGTTTGTTCACTTTCAGTAACTCCTTCAGTTTCCGTTGAGTAAGTGACCGATATAGGAGTTTCAGCTTCAGGCATGTGAGATGTAACTAGTGTATGCGTAGTTCCTTCTGTTCCAGTAGATGGTGTTTTATATGATACTGTTGTTGGATATGCAGTAGATCCATCTGTTACTGGCTGAGTAGCTTCAGTAACTCCTTCAGTTTCCGTTGAGTAAGTAACCGATATAAGAGTTTCAGTTTCAGGCATGTGAGATGTAACAAGTGTATGCGTAGTTCCTTCTGTTCCAGTAGATGGTGTTCTATATGATACGGTTGTTGGATATGCAGTAGAACCCACTGTTACTGGCTGAGCAGCTTCAGTAACACCTTCAGTTCCCGTTGAGTAAGTAACCGATATAGGAGTATCAGTCTCAGGCATGTGAGATGTAACTACTGTATGCGTAGTTCCTTCTGTTCCAGTTAATGGTGTTTTATATGATACTGTTGTTGGATAGGCAGTAGAGCCCATTGTTACGGTTTGTTTACTTTCAGGAACTCCTTCAGTAACTTCTTCAGTTCCTGTTTTGTAAGTAAACGCTATCGGAGTTTCAGTTTCAGGAATGTGAGATGAACGTAATGTCGGTGTAGTTCCTTCAGTCACAGTATAAGTTGTTTTATATGTGGCGGTTGTTGGGTATACAGTAGAACCCATTTTAACAGTTTGTTCACTTTCAGTAACTCCTTCAGTTTCCGTTGAGTAAGTAACCGATATAGGAGTTTCAGTTTCAGGCATGTGAGATATAACTAGTGTATGCGTAGTTCCTTCTATTCCAGTAGATGGTGTTTTATATGATACTGTTGTTGGATATGCAGTAGAACCCACTGTTACTGGCTGAATAGCTTCAGTAACTCCTTTAGTTTCAGATTCAGGCATGTGTGATGTACCTCCTGTATGCGTAGTTTCTTCTGTTCCAGTAGATGGTGTTTTATATATGACTGTTGTTGGGTATGCAGTAGAACCCATTGTCACAGTTTCTTCACTTTCAGTAACTCCTTCAGTTCCCGACGAGTCAGTAACCGATATAAGAGTTTCAGTCTGAGGCATGTGAGATGTATCAACTGTTGGCGTAGTTCCTTCTGTTCCAGTATATGAAGTTTTATAAGTTAACGTTGTTGGATAAGAAGTAGACCCGATTGTAACTGGTTTTGTTTCCTCAGAAACACCTTCAGTTCCGGTTCGGTAAGTAACAGAAATTGGCTTTTCAGTCCGAGGCATGTGAGATGTAACTACTGTATGCGTAGTTCCTTCTGTTCCAGTTAATGGTGTTTTATATGATACTGTTGTTGGATATGCAGTAGAGCCCATTGTTACGGTTGGTTTACTTTCAGGAACTCCTTCAGTAACTTCTTCAGTTCCTGTTTTGTAAGTAAACGCTATCGGAGTTTCAGTTTCAGGAATGTGAGAAGAACGTAATGTCGGTGTAGTTCCTTCAGTCACAGTATAAGTTGTTTTATATGTGGCGGTTGTTGGGTATGCAGTAGAACCCATTTTAACAGTTTGTTTACTTTCAGTAACTCCTTCAGTTTCCGTTGAGTAAGTAACCGATATAGGAGTTTCAGTTTCAGGCATGTGAGATGTAACTAGTGTATGCGTAGTTCCTTCTATTCCAGTAGATGGTGTTTTATATGATACTGTTGTTGGATATTCAGTAGATCCCACTGTTACTGGCTGAATAGCTTCAATAACTCCTTTAGTTTCAGTTTCAGGAATGTGTGATGTACCTCCTGTATGCGTAGTTTCTTCTGTTCCAGTAGATGGTGTTTTATATATGACTGTTGTTGGATAGGCAGTTGAACCCATTGTGACAGTTTCTTTACTTTCAGTAACTCCTTCAGTTCCCGATGAGTCAGTAACCGATATAGGAGTTTCAGTTTCAGGCATGTGAGATGTAACAACTGTATGCGTAGTTCCTTCTGTTCCAGTAGATGGTGTTTTATATATGACTGTTGTTGGATAGGCAGTAGAACCCATTGTTTCTGGTTTTGTTACCTCAGAAACACCTTCAGTTCCGGTTCGGTAAGTAACAGAAATTGGCTTTTCAGTCCGAGGCATGTGAGATGTAACTAGTGTATGCGTAGTTCCTTCTATTCCAGTAGATGGTGTTTTATATGATACTGTTGTTGGATATGCAGTAGAACCCACTGTTACTGGCTGAATAGCTTCCGTAACTCCTTCAGTTCCCGTTGAGTAAGTAACCGATATAGGAGTATCAGTCTCAGGCATGTGAGATGTAACTACTGTATGCGTAGTTCCTTCTGTTCCAGTTAAAGGTGTTTTATATGTGACTGTTGTTGGATATGCAGTAGAGCCCATTGTTACGGTTTGTTTACTTTCAGAAACTCCTTCAGTTCCTATTGAATAAGTAACCGATATAGGAGTTTCAGTCTCTGGAATGTGAGGTGTAGTTCCTTCGGTCACTGCAAATTGTATTTTAGAGGTGACAGTTGTTGGATTTGCAGTAGAACCCATTGTTACGGTTTGTTTACTTTCAGGCACTCCTTCCGTAACTTCTTCAGTTCCTGTTTTGTAAGTAAACGCTATCGGAGTTTCAGTTTCAGGAAAGTGAGATGTATCTACTGTAGGTGCAGTTCCTTCGGTTACAACAGATAGTGTTTTATATGTGGCGGTTGTTGGATATACAGTAGAACCCACTGTTACTGGCTGAGTAGCTTCAGTAACTCCTTTAGTTTCAGTTTCAGGGGTGTGTGATGTACCTCCTGTATGCGTAGTTTCTTCTGTTCCAGTAGATGGTGTTTTATATATGACTGTTGTTGGATAAGCAGTAGAAACCATTGTCACAGTTTCTTCACTTTCAGTAACTCCTTCAGTTCCCGATGAGTAAGTAATCGTTATAGGAGTTTCAGTCTGAGGCATGTGAGATGTAACAATTGTATGCGTAGTTCCTTCTGTTCCAGTAGATGGTGTTTTATATGTGGAAGTTGTTGGATATACAGTAGAACCCATTGTAACAGTTTGTTCACTTTCAGTAATTCTTTTAGTTCCTGTTGAGTAAGTAACCGAAATAGGAGTTTCATTCTCAGGGACGTGAGATGTACCTAATGTAGGTGTAGTTCCTACGGTTATAACAGATGGTCTTTTATATGTGACTGTTGTTGGATATGCAGTAGAACCCATTGTCACAGTTTCTTTACTTTCAGTAACTCCTTCGGTTTCAGTTTCAAGAATGTGTGATGTACCTGCTGTATGCGTAGTTTCTTCTGTTCCAGTAGATGGTGTTTTATATATGACTGTTGTTGGATAGGCAGTAGAACCCATTGTCACAGTTTCTTCACTTTCAGTAACTCTTTCAGTTCTCGATGAGTATGTAACCGATATTGGAGTTTCAGTCTGAGGCATGTGAGATGTAACAACTGTATGCGTAGTTTCTTCAGTTCCAGTAGAAGGAGTTTTATATGTGACTGTTGTTGGATAAGAAGTAGAACCCATTGTTACTGGATGCGTACCATCAGTAACTCCTTCAGTTCCCGTTGAGTAAGTAACCGATATAGGAGTTTTAGTCTCAGGAAAGTGAGATGTAACTACTGTATGCGTAGTTCCTTCTGTTCCAGTTAATGGTGTTTTATATGTGACTGTTGTTGGATAGGCAGTAGAACCCATTGTCACAGTTTCTTCACTTATAGTAACTCTTTCAGTTCCCGATGAGTATGTAACCGATATTGGAGTTTCAGTCTGAGGCGTGTGAGATGTAACAACTGTATGCGTAGTTTCTTCAGTTCCAGTAGAAGGAGTTTTATATGTGACTGTTGTTGGATAAGAAGTAGAACCCATAGTTACTGGATGCGTACCATCAGTAACTCCTTCAGTTCCCGTTGAGTAAGTAACCGATATAGGAGTTTTAGTCTCGGGAAAGTGAGATGTACCAACTGTCTGCGTAGTTCCTTCTGTTCCAGTAGATGGTGTTTTATATGATACTGTTGTTGGATAGGCAGTAGAACGCACTGTTACTGGCTGAGTAGCTTCCGTAACTCCTTCAGTTCCCGTTGAGTAAGTAACCGATATAGGAGTATCAGTCTCAGGCATGTGAGATGTAACTACTGTATGGGTAGTTCCTTCTGTTCCAGTTAAAGGTGTTTTATATGTGACTGTTGTTGGATATGCAGTAGAGCCCATTGTTACGGTTTGTTTACTTTCAGAAACTCCTTCAGTTCCTATTGAATAAGTAACCGATATAGGAGTTTCAGTCTCTGGAATGTGAGGTGTAGTTCCTTCGGTCACTGCAAATTGTATTTTAGAGGTGACAGTTGTTGGATTTGCTGTAGAACCCATTGTTACGGTTTGTTTACTTTCAGGAACTCCTTCCGTAACTTCTTCAGTTCCTGTTTTGTAAGTAAACGCTATCGGAGTTTCAGTTTCAGGGGTGTGTGATGTACCTCCTGTATGCGTAGTTTCTTCTGTTCCAGTAGATGGTGTTTTATATATGACTGTTGTTGGATAAGCAGTAGAACCCATTGTCACAGTTTCTTTACTTTCAGTAACTCCTTTAGTTTCAGTTTCAGGGGTGTGTAATGTACCTCCTGTATGCGTAGTTTCTTCTGTTCCAGTAGATGGTGTTTTATATATGACTGTTGTTGGATAAGCAGTAGAACCCATTGTCACAGTTTCTTCACTTTCAGTAATTCCTTTAGTTCCTGTTGAGTAAGTAACCGAAATAGGAGTTTCAGTCTCAGGGACGTGAGATGTACCTAATGTAGGTGTAGTTCCTACGGTTATAACAGATGGTCTTTTATATGTGACTGTTGTTGGATATGCAGTAGAACCCATTGTCACAGTTTCTTTACTTTCAGTAACTCTTTCAGTTCCCGATGAGTATGTAACCGATATTGGAGTTTCAGTCTGAGGCATGTGAGATGTAACAACTGTATGCGTAGTTTCTTCAGTTCCAGTAGAAGGAGTTTTATATGTGACTGTTGTTGGATAAGAAGTAGAACCCATTGTTACTGGATGCGTACCATCAGTAACTCCTTCAGTTCCCGTTGAGTAAGTAACCGATATAGGAGTTTTAGTCTCAGGAAAGTGAGATGTAACTACTGTATGCGTAGTTCCTTCTGTTCCAGTTAATGGTGTTTTATATGTGACTGTTGTTGGATAGGCAGTAGAACCCATTGTCACAGTTTCTTCACTTTCAGTAACTCTTTCAGTTCCTGATGAGTATGTAACCGATATTGGAGTTTCAGTCTGAGACATGTGAGATGTAACAACTGTATGCGTAGTTTCTTCAGTTCCAGTAGAAGGAGTTTTATATGTGACTGTTGTTGGATAAGAAGTAGAACCCATTGTTACTGGATGCGTACCATCAGTAACTCCTTCAGTTCCCGTTGAGTAAGTAACCGATATAGGAGTTTTAGTCTCAGGAAAGTGAGATGTAACTACTGTATGCGTAGTTCCTTCTGTTCCAGTTAATGGTGTTTTATATGTGACTGTTGTTGGATAGGCAGTAGAACCCATTGTCACAGTTTCTTCACTTTCAGTAACTCTTTCAGTTCCCGATGAGTATGTAACTGATATTGGAGTTTCAGTCTGAGGCATGTGAGATGTAACAACTGTATGCGTAGTTTCTTCAGTTCCAGTAGAAGGAGTTTTATATGTGACTGTTGTTAAATAAGAAGTAGAACCCATTGTTACTGGATGCGTACCATCAGTAACTCCTTCAGTTCCCGTTGAGTAAGTAACCGATATAGGAGTTTTAGTCTCAGGAAAGTGAGATGTAACTACTGTATGCGTAGTTCCTTCTGTTCCAGTTAATGGTGTTTTATATGTGACTGTTGTTGGATAGGCAGTAGAACCCATTGTCACGGTTTCTTCACTTTCAGTAACTCTTTCAGTTCCCGATGAGTATGTAACTGATATTGGAGTTTCAGTCTGAGGCATGGGAGATGTAACAACTGTATGCGTGGTTTCTTCAGTTCCAATAGAAGGAGTTTTATATGTGACTGTTGTTGGATAAGAAGTAGAACCCATTGTTACTGGATGCGTACCATCAGTAACTCCTTCAGTTCCCGTTGAGTAAGTAACCGATATAGGAGTTTTAGTCTCAGGAAAGTGAGATGTAACTACTGTATGCGTAGTTCCTTCTGTTCCAGTTAATGGTGTTTTATATGTGACTGTTGTTGGATATGCAGTAGAGCCCATTGTTACGGTTTGTTTACTTTCAGAAACTCCTTTCGTACCCATAGAGTAAGTAACCGAAATAGGAGTTTCAGTCTCAGGGACGTGAGATGTACCTAATGTAGGTGTAGTTCCTACGGTTATAACAGATGGTCTTTTATATGTGACTGTTGTTGGATATGCAGTGGAACCCATTGTCACAGTTTCTTTACTTTCAGTAACTCCTTCGGTTTCAGTTTCAAGAATGTGTGGTGTACCTGCTGTATGCGTAGTTTCTTCTGTTCCAGTAGATGGTGTTTTATATATGACTGTTGTTGGATAGGCAGTAGAACCCATTGTCACAGTTTCTTCTCTTTCAGTTCCCGATGAGTATGTAACCGATATTGGAGTTTCAGTCTGAGGCGTGTGAGATGTAACAACTGTATGCGTAGTTTCTTCAGTTCCAGTAGAAGGAGTTTTATATGTGACTGTTGTTGGATAAGAAGTAGAACCCATTGTTACTGGATGCGTACCATCAGTACCTCCTTCAGTTCCCGTTGAGTAAGTAATCGATATAGGAGTTTTAGTCTCAGGAAAGTGAGATGCACCAACTGTCTGCGTAGTTCCTTCTGTTCCAGTAGATGGTGTTTTATATGATACTGTTGTTGGATAGGCAGTAGAACCCACTGTTACTGGCTGAGTAGCTTCCGTAACTCCTTCAGTTCCCGTTGAGTAAGTAACCGATATAGGAGTATCAGTCTCAGGCATGTGAGATGTAACTACTGTATGCGTTGTTCCTTCTGTTCCAGTTAATGGTGTTTTATATGTGACTGTTGTTGGATATGCAGTAGAGCCCATTGTTACGGTTTGTTTACTTTCAGAAACTCCTTTCGTACCCATAGAGTAAGTAACCGACATAGGAGTTTCAGTCTCAAGATTGTGAGATGTAACTACTGTATGCATAGTTCCTTCAGTTCCAGTAGATGGTGTTTTATATAAGACTGTTGTTGGATAAGAAGTAGAACCCATTGTTACTGAATGCGTACCATCAGTATCTCCTTCAGTTCCTGTTGAGTAAGTAACCGATGAAGGAGTTTTAGTCTCAGGAAAGTGAGATGCACCAACTGTCTGCGTAGTTCCTTCTGTTCCAGTAGATGGTGTTTTATATGATACTGTTGTTTGATAGGCAGTAGAACCCACTGTTACTGGCTGAGTAGCTTCCGTAACTTCTTCAGTTCCCGTTGAGTAAGTAACCGATATAGGAGTATCAGTCTCAGGCATGTGAGATGTAACTACTGTATGCGTAGTTCCTTCTGTTCCAGTTAAAGGTGTTTTATATGTGACTGTTGTTGGATATGCAGTAGAGCCCATTGTTACGGTTTGTTTACTTTCAGAAACTCCTTCAGTTCCTATTGAATAAGTAACCGATATAGGAGTTTCAGTCTCAGGAATGTGAGATGTAACTACTGTATGCGTAGTTCCTTCTGTTCCAGTAGATGGTGTTTTATATGTGACTGTTGTTGGATATGCAGTAGAACCCATTGTCACAGTTTCTTCACTTTCAGTAACTCGTTCAGTCCCAGTTAAGTAAGTAACCGATATAGGTCTTTCAGTCTCAAGATTGTGAGATGTAACTACTGTTTGCGTAGTTCGTTCAGTTCCAGTAGCTGGCGTTTTATGAATAACCGTTGTTGGATAAGAAGTAGAAACCATTGTTACTGGATGCGTAGCTTCAGTAACTCCTTCAGTTCCAGATGAGTAACTAACCGATATAGGAGTTTCAGTCTGAGGCATGAGAGATGTAATAACTGTATGCGTAGTTTCTTCTGTTCCAGTATATGAAGTTTCATAAGTTAACGTTGGTGGATAAGATGTAGACCCGATTGTTACAGGTTTTGTTTCCTCAGAAACACCTTCAGTTTCGGTTCGGTAAGTAACCGAAATAGGAGCTTCAGTCTCAGTCATGTGAGATGAAACTACTGTATGCGTAGTTCCTTCTGTTCCAGTATATGGCGTTTTAGATGTGACTGTTGTTGGGTATGTAGTAGAAATCATTGTTTCTGGTTGTGTAGCTTCAGAACCCGTTTTGTAAGTACTCGGGATTGAAGTATCAGTTTCAGGAATGTGGGATGTACCTAATGTAGGTGTAGTTCCTACGGTTACAACAGATGGTGATTTATATATGACTGTTGTTGGATAAGCAGTAGAACCCATTGTCACAGTTTCTTCACTTTCAGTAACTCCTTCCGTACCAGTTGAGTAAGCAACTGATATAGGAGTTTCAGTCTCAAGAATGTGAGATGTAACTACTGTATGCGTAGTTTCTTCAGTTCCAGTAGATGGAGTTTTATATGTGACTGTTTTTGGATAAGAAGTAGAACCCATTGTTACTGGATGCGTACCTTCAGTAACTCCTTCACTCCCCTTTGAGTAAGTAACTGATATTGGAGTTTCTGTCTGAGGAAGGATAGATGTAACTATTGTAGGCGTAGTTCCTTCTGTTCCAGTAGAGTGTGTTTTATATGTGTCGGTTGTTGGATAGGCAGTAGAACCCATTGTCACAGTTTCTTCACTTTCAGTAACTCCTTGAGTTCCCGTTGAGTAAGTAACCGATATAGGAGTTTCAGTCTCAGGCATGTGAGATGTAACTACTGTATGCGTAGTTCCTTCTGTGCCAGTAGAGTGTGTTTTATATGTGTCGGTTGTTGGATAGGCAGTAGAACCCATTGTCACAGTTTCTTCACTTTCAGTAACTCCTTGAGTTCCCGTTGAGTAAGTAACCGATATAGGAGTTTCAGTCTCAGGCATGTGAGATGTAACTACTGTATGCGTAGTTCCTTCTGTTCCATGAGATGGTTTTTTATATGTGTCTGTTGTTGGATATGCAGTAGAACCCATTTTCACAGTTTCTTCACTTTCAGTAACTCCTTCAGTCCCCGTTGAGTAAGTAACCGATATAGGAGTTTTAGTCTCAGGAAAGTGAGATGCACCAACTGTCTGCGTAGTTCCTTCTGTTCCAGTAGATGGTGTTTTATATGATACTGTTGTTGGATAGGCAGTAGAACCCACTGTTACTGGCTGAGTAGCTTCCGAAACTCCTTCAGTTCCCGTTGAGTAAGTAACCGATATAGGAGTATCAGTCTCAGGCATGTGAGATGTAACTACTGTATGCGTTGTTCCTTCTGTTCCAGTTAATGGTGTTTTATATGTGACTGTTGTTGGATATGCAGTAGAGCCCATTGTTACGGTTTCTTCACTTTCAGTAACTCCTTCAGTTCCCGATGAGTAAGTAATCGTTATAGGAGTTTCAGTCTGAGACATGTGAGATGTAACAATTGTATACGTAGTTCCTTCTGTTCCAGTAGATGGTGTTTTATATGTGGAAGTTGTTGGATATACAGTAGAACCCATTGTAACAGTTTGTCCACTTTCAGTAATTCCTTTAGTTCCTGTTGAGTAAGTAACCGAAATAGGAGATTCAGTCTCAGGGACGTGAGATGTACCTAATGTAGGTGTAGTTCCTACGGTTATAACAGATGGTCTTTTATATGTGACTGTTGTTGGATATGCAGTAGAACCCATTGTCACAGTTTCTTTACTTTCAGTAACTCCTTCGGTTTCAGTTTCAAGAATGTGTGATGTACCTGCTGTATGCGTAGTTTCTTCTGTTCCAGTAGATGGTGTTTTATATATGACTGTTGTTGGATAGGCAGTAGAACCCATTGTCACAGTTTCTTCACTTATAGTAACTCTTTCAGTTCCCGATGAGTATGTAACCGATATTGGAGTTTCAGTCTGAGGCGTGTGAGATGTAACAACTGTATGCGTAGTTTCTTCAGTTCCAGTAGGAGTTTTATATGTGACTGTTGTTGGATAAGAAGTAGAACCCATTGTTACTGGATGCGTACCATCAGTAACTCCTTCAGTTCCCGTTGAGTAAGTAACCGATATAGGAGTTTTAGTCTCAGGAAAGTGAGATGCACCAACTGTCTGCGTAGTTCCTTCTGTTCCAGTAGATGGTGTTTTATATGATACTGTTGTTGGATAGGCAGTAGAACCCACTGTTACTGGCTGAGTAGCTTCCGTAACTCCTTCAGTTCCCGTTGAGTAAGTAACCGATATAGGAGTATCAGTCTCAGGCATGTGAGATGTAACTACTGTATGCGTTGTTCCTTCTGTTCCAGTTAATGGTGTTTTATATGTGACTGTTGTTGGATATGCAGTAGAGCCCATTGTTACGGTTTGTTTACTTTCAGAAACTCCTTTCGTACCCATAGAGTAAGTAACCGACATAGGAGTTTCAGTCTCAAGATTGTGAGATGTAACTACTGTATGCATAGTTCCTTCAGTTCCAGTAGATGGTGTTTTATATAAGACTGTTGTTGGATAAGAAGTAGAACCCATTGTTACTGAATGCGTACCATCAGTATCTCCTTCAGTTCCTGTTGAGTAAGTAACCGATGAAGGAGTTTTAGTCTCAGGAAAGTGAGATGCACCAACTGTCTGCGTAGTTCCTTCTGTTCCAGTTAATGGTGTTTTATATGTGACTGTTGTTGGATATGCAGTAGAGCCCATTGTTACGGTTTGTTTACTTTCAGAAACTCCTTCAGTTCCTATTGAATAAGTAACCGATATAGGAGTTTCAGTCTCAGGAATGTGAGGTGTAGTTCCTTCGGTCACTGCAAATTGTATTTTAGAGGTGACAGTTGATGGATTTGCAGTAGAACCCATTGTTACGGTTTGTTTACTTTCAGGAACTCCTTCCGTAACTTCTTCAGTTCCTGTTTTGTAAGTAAACGCTATCGGAGTTTCAGTTTCAGGAAAGTGAGATGTATCTACTGTAGGTGCAGTTCCTTCGGTTACAACAGATAGTGTTTTATATGTGGCGGTTGTTGGATATACAGTAGAACCCACTGTTACTGGCTGAGTAGCTTCAGTAACTCCTTTAGTTTCAGTTTCAGGGGTGTGTGATGTACCTCCTGTATGCGTAGTTTCTTCTGTTCCAGTAGATGGTGTTTTATATATGACTGTTGTTGGATAAGCAGTAGAACCCATTGTCACAGTTTCTTCACTTTCAGTAACTCCTTCAGTTCCCGATGAGTAAGTAATCGTTATAGGAGTTTCAGTCTGAGGCATGTGAGATGTAACAATTGTATGCGTAGTTCCTTCTGTTCCAGTAGATGGTGCTTTATATGTGGAAGTTGTTGGATAGGCAGTAGAACCCATTGTCACAGTTTCTTCACTTTCAGTAACTCCTTGAGTTCCCGTTGAGTAAGTAACCGATATAGGAGTTTCAGTCTCAGGCATGTGAGATGTAACTACTGTTCGCGTAGTTCGTTCAGTTCCAGTAGCTGGCGTTTTATGAATAACCGTTGTTGGATAAGAAGTAGAAACCATTGTTACTGGATGCGTACCTTCAGTAACTCCTTCAGTTCCAGATGAGTAACTAACCGATATAGGAGTTTCAGTCTGAGGCATGTGAGATGTAATAACTGTATGCGTAGTTTCTTCTGTTCCAGTATATGAAGTTTCATAAGTTAACGTTGGTGGATAAGATGTAGACCCGATTGTTACAGGTTTTGTTTCCTCAGAAACACCTTCAGTTTCGGTTCGGTAAGTAACCGAAATAGGAGCTTCAGTCTCAGTCATGTGAGATGAAACTACTGTATGCGTAGTTCCTTCTGTTCCAGTATATGGCGTTTTAGATGTGACTGTTGTTGGGTATGTAGTAGAAATCATTGTTTCTGGTTGTGTAGCTTCAGAACCCGTTTTGTAAGTACTCGGGATTGAAGTATCAGTTTCAGGAATGTGGGATGTACCTAATGTAGGTGTAGTTCCTATGGTTACAACAGATGGTGATTTATATGTGGCAGTTGTTGGATATGCAGTAGAACCCATTGTAACAGTTGGTTCACTTTCAGAAACTCCTTCCGTACCAGTTGAGTAAGCAACTGATATAGGAGTTTCAGTCTCAAGAATGTGAGATGTAACTACTGTATGCGTAGTTTCTTCAGTTCCAGTAGATGGAGTTTTATATGTGACTGTTTTTGGATAAGAAGTAGAACCCATTGTTACTGGATGCGTACCTTCAGTAACTCCTTCACTTCCCTTTGAGTAAGTAACCGATATTGGAGTTTCAGTCTGAGGAAGGATAGATGTAACTATTGTAGGCGTAGTTCCTTCTGTTCCAGTAGAGTGTGTTTTATATGTGTCGGTTGTTGGATAGGCAGTAGAACCCATTGTCACAGTTTCTTCACTTTCAGTAACTCCTTGAGTTCCCGTTGAGTAAGTAACCGATATAGGAGTTTCAGTCTCAGGCATGTGAGATGTAACTACTGTATGCGTAGTTCCTTCTGTGCCAGTAGAGCGTGTTTTATATGTGTCGGTTGTTGGATAGGCAGTAGAACCCATTGTCACAGTTTCTTCACTTTCAGTAACTCCTTGAGTTCCCGTTGAGTAAGTAACCGATATAGGAGTTTCAGTCTCAGGCATGTGAGATGTAACTACAGTATGCGTAGTTCCTTCTGTGCCAGTAGAGTGTGTTTTATATGTGTCGGTTGTTGGATAGGCAGTAGAACCCATTTTCACAGTTTCTTCACTTTCAGTAACTCCTTCAGTCCCCGTTGAGTAAGTAACCGATATAGGAGTTTTAGTCTCAGGAAAGTGAGATGCACCAACTGTCTGCGTAGTTCCTTCTGTTCCAGTAGATGGTGCTTTATATGTGGAAGTTGTTGGATAGGCAGTAGAACCCATTGTCACAGTTTCTTCACTTTCAGTAACTCCTTGAGTTCCCGTTGAGTAAGTAACCGATATAGGAGTTTCAGTCTCAGGCATGTGAGATGTAACTACTGTATGCGTAGTTCCTTCTGTTCCAGTAGATGGTGTTTTATATGTGACTGTTGTTGGATATGCAGTAGAACCCATTGTCACAGTTTCTTCACTTTCAGTAACTCGTTCAGTCCCAGTTAAGTAAGTAACCGATATAGGTCTTTCAGTCTCAAGATTGTGAGATGTAACTACTGTTTGCGTAGTTCGTTCAGTTCCAGTAGCTGGCGTTTTATGAATAACCGTTGTTGGATAAGAAGTAGAAACCATTGTTACTGGATGCGTAGCTTCAGTAACTCCTTCAGTTCCAGATGAGTAACTAACCGATATAGGAGTTTCAGTCTGAGGCATGTGAGATGTAATAACTGTATGCGTAGTTTCTTCTGTTCCAGTATATGAAGTTTCATAAGTTAACGTTGGTGGATAAGATGTAGACCCGATTGTTACAGGTTTTGTTTCCTCAGAAACACCTTCAGTTTCGGTTCGGTAAGTAACCGAAATAGGAGCTTCAGTCTCAGTCATGTGAGATGAAACTACTGTATGCGTAGTTCCTTCTGTTCCAGTATATGGCGTTTTAGATGTGACTGTTGTTGGGTATGTAGTAGAAATCATTGTTTCTTGTTGTGTAGCTTCAGAACCCGTTTTGTAAGTACTCGGGATTGAAGTATCAGTTTCAGGAATGTGGGATGTACCTAATGTAGGTGTAGTTCCTACGGTTACAACAGATGGTGATTTATATGTGGCAGTTGTTGGATATGCAGTAGAACCCATTGTAACAGTTGGTTCACTTTCAGAAACTCCTTCCGTACCAGTTGAGTAAGCTACTGATATAGGAGTTTCAGTCTCAAGAATGTGAGATGTAACCACTGTATGCGTAGTTTCTTCAGTTCCAGTAGATGGAGTTTTATATGTGACTGTTTTTGGATAAGAAGTAGAACCCATTGTTACTGGATGCGTACCTTCAGTAACTCCTTCACTTCCCTTTGAGTAAGTAACCGATATTGGAGTTTCAGTCTGAGGAAGGATAGATGTAACTATTGTAGGCGTAGTTCCTTCTGTTCCAGTAGAGTGTGTTTTATATGTGTCGGTTGTTGGATAGGCAGTAGAACCCATTGTCACAGTTTCTTCACTTTCAGTAACTCCTTGAGTTCCCGTTGAGTAAGTAACCGATATAGGAGTTTCGGTCTCAGGCATGTGAGATGTAACTACTGTATGCGTAGTTCCTTCTGTGCCAGTAGAGTGTGTTTTATATGTGTCGGTTGTTGGATAGGCAGTAGAACCCATTGTCACAGTTTCTTCACTTTCAGTAACTCCTTGAGTTCCCGTTGAGTAAGTAACCGATATAGGAGTTTCAGTCTCAGGCATGTGAGATGTAACTACTGTATGCGTAGTTCCTTCTGTTCCATGAGATGGTTTTTTATATGTGTCTGTTGTTGGATATGCAGTAGAACCCATTTTCACAGTTTCTTCACTTTCAGTAACTCCTTCAGTCCCCGTTGAGTAAGTAACCGATATAGGAGTTTTAGTCTCAGGAAAGTGAGATGCACCAACTGTCTGCGTAGTTCCTTCTGTTCCAGTAGATGGTGTTTTATATGATACTGTTGTTGGATAGGCAGTAGAACCCACTGTTACTGGCTGAGTAGCTTCCGTAACTCCTTCAGTTCCCGTTGAGTAAGTAACCGATATAGGAGTATCAGTCTCAGGCATGTGAGATGTAACTACTGTATGCGTAGTTCCTTCTGTGCCAGTAGAGTGTGTTTTATATGTGTCGGTTGTTGGATAGGCAGTAGAACCCATTGTCACAGGTTCTTCACTTTCAGTAACTCCTTGAGTTCCCGTTGAGTGAGTAACCGATATAGGAGTTTCAGTCTCAGGCATGTGAGATGTAACTACTGTATGCGTAGTTCCTTCTGTGCCAGTAGAGTGTGTTTTATATGTGTCGGTTGTTGGATAGGCAGTAGAACCCATTGTCACAGGTTCTTCACTTTCAGTAACTCCTTGAGTTCCCGTTGAGTGAGTAACCGATATAGGAGTTTCAGTCTCAGGCATGTGAGATGTAACTACTGTATGCATAGTTCCTTCGGTTCCAGTAGAGTGTGTTTTATATGTGTCGGTTGTTGGATATGCAGTAGAACCCATTGTCACAGTTTCTTCACTTTCAGTAACTCCTTGAGTTCCCGTTGAGTAAGTAACCGATATAGGAGTTTCAGTCTCAGGCATGTGAGATGTAACTACTGTATGCGTAGTTCCTTCTGTTCCAGTAGATGGTGTTTTATATGTGACTGTTGTTGGATATGCAGTAGAACCCATTGTCACAGTTTCTTCACTTTCAGTAACTCGTTCAGTCCCAGTTAAGTAAGTAACCGATATAGGTCTTTCAGTCTCAAGATTGTGAGATGTAACTACTGTTTGCGTAGTTCGTTCAGTTCCAGTAGCTGGCGTTTTATGAATAACCGTTGTTGGATAAGAAGTAGAAACCATTGTTACTGGATGCGTAGCTTCAGTAACTCCTTCAGTTCCAGATGAGTAACTAACCGATATAGGAGTTTCAGTCTGAGGCATGTGAGATGTAATAACTGTATGCGTAGTTTCTTCTGTTCCAGTATATGAAGTTTCATAAGTTAACGTTGGTGGATAAGATGTAGACCCGATTGTTACAGGTTTTGTTTCCTCAGAAACACCTTCAGTTTCGGTTCGGTAAGTAACCGAAATAGGAGCTTCAGTCTCAGTCATGTGAGATGAAACTACTGTATGCGTAGTTCCTTCTGTTCCAGTATATGGCGTTTTAGATGTGACTGTTGTTGGGTATGTAGTAGAAATCATTGTTTCTTGTTGTGTAGCTTCAGAACCCGTTTTGTAAGTACTCGGGATTGAAGTATCAGTTTCAGGAATGTGGGATGTACCTAATGTAGGTGTAGTTCCTACGGTTACAACAGATGGTGATTTATATGTGGCAGTTGTTGGATATGCAGTAGAACCCATTGTAACAGTTGGTTCACTTTCAGAAACTCCTTCCGTACCAGTTGAGTAAGCTACTGATATAGGAGTTTCAGTTTCAAGAATGTGAGATGTAACCACTGTATGCGTAGTTTCTTCAGTTCCAGTAGATGGAGTTTTATATGTGACTGTTTTTGGATAAGAAGTAGAACCCATTGTTACTGGATGCGTACCTTCAGTAACTCCTTCACTTCCCTTTGAGTAAGTAACCGATATTGGAGTTTCAGTCTGAGGAAGGATAGATGTAACTATTGTAGGCGTAGTTCCTTCTGTTCCAGTAGAGTGTGTTTTATATGTGTCGGTTGTTGGATAGGCAGTAGAACCCATTGTCACAGTTTCTTCACTTTCAGTAACTCCTTGAGTTCCCGTTGAGTAAGTAACCGATATAGGAGTTTCAGTCTCAGGCATGTGAGATGTAACTACTGTATGCGTAGTTCCTTCTGTGCCAGTAGAGTGTGTTTTATATGTGTCGGTTGTTGGATAGGCAGTAGAACCCATTGTCACAGTTTCTTCACTTTCAGTAACTCCTTGAGTTCCCGTTGAGTAAGTAACCGATATAGGAGTTTCAGTCTCAGGCATGTGAGATGTAACTACTGTATGCGTAGTTCCTTCTGTTCCATGAGATGGTTTTTTATATGTGTCTGTTGTTGGATATGCAGTAGAACCCATTTTCACAGTTTCTTCACTTTCAGTAACTCCTTCAGTCCCCGTTGAGTAAGTAACCGATATAGGAGTTTTAGTCTCAGGAAAGTGAGATGCACCAACTGTCTGCGTAGTTCCTTCTGTTCCAGTAGATGGTGTTTTATATGATACTGTTGTTGGATAGGCAGTAGAACCCACTGTTACTGGCTGAGTAGCTTCCGTAACTCCTTCAGTTCCCGTTGAGTAAGTAACCGATATAGGAGTATCAGTCTCAGGCATGTGAGATGTAACTACTGTATGCGTAGTTCCTTCTGTGCCAGTAGAGTGTGTTTTATATGTGTCGGTTGTTGGATAGGCAGTAGAACCCATTGTCACAGGTTCTTCACTTTCAGTAACTCCTTGAGTTCCCGTTGAGTGAGTAACCGATATAGGAGTTTCAGTCTCAGGCATGTGAGATGTAACTACTGTATGCGTAGTTCCTTCTGTGCCAGTAGAGTGTGTTTTATATGTGTCGGTTGTTGGATAGGCAGTAGAACCCATTGTCACAGGTTCTTCACTTTCAGTAACTCCTTGAGTTCCCGTTGAGTGAGTAACCGATATAGGAGTTTCAGTCTCAGGCATGTGAGATGTAACTACTGTATGCATAGTTCCTTCGGTTCCAGTAGAGTGTGTTTTATATGTGTCGGTTGTTGGATATGCAGTAGAACCCATTGTCACAGTTTCTTCACTTTCAGTAACTCCTTGAGTTCCCGTTGAGTAAGTAACCGATATAGGAGTTTCAGTCTCAGGCATGTGAGATGTAACTACTGTATGCGTAGTTCCTTCTGTTCCAGTAGATGGTGTTTTATATGTGACTGTTGTTGGATATGCAGTAGAACCCATTGTCACAGTTTCTTCACTTTCAGTAACTCGTTCAGTCCCAGTTAAGTAAGTAACCGATATAGGTCTTTCAGTCTCAAGATTGTGAGATGTAACTACTGTTTGCGTAGTTCGTTCAGTTCCAGTAGCTGGCGTTTTATGAATAACCGTTGTTGGATAAGAAGTAGAAACCATTGTTACTGGATGCGTAGCTTCAGTAACTCCTTCAGTTCCAGATGAGTAACTAACCGATATAGGAGTTTCAGTCTGAGGCATGTGAGATGTAATAACTGTATGCGTAGTTTCTTCTGTTCCAGTATATGAAGTTTCATAAGTTAACGTTGGTGGATAAGATGTAGACCCGATTGTTACAGGTTTTGTTTCCTCAGAAACACCTTCAGTTTCGGTTCGGTAAGTAACCGAAATAGGAGCTTCAGTCTCAGTCATGTGAGATGAAACTACTGTATGCGTAGTTCCTTCTGTTCCAGTATATGGCGTTTTAGATGTGACTGTTGTTGGGTATGTAGTAGAAATCATTGTTTCTTGTTGTGTAGCTTCAGAACCCGTTTTGTAAGTACTCGGGATTGAAGTATCAGTTTCAGGAATGTGGGATGTACCTAATGTAGGTGTAGTTCCTACGGTTACAACAGATGGTGATTTATATGTGGCAGTTGTTGGATATGCAGTAGAACCCATTGTAACAGTTGGTTCACTTTCAGAAACTCCTTCCGTACCAGTTGAGTAAGCTACTGATATAGGAGTTTCAGTCTCAAGAATGTGAGATGTAACCACTGTATGCGTAGTTTCTTCAGTTCCAGTAGATGGAGTTTTATATGTGACTGTTTTTGGATAAGAAGTAGAACCCATTGTTACTGGATGCGTACCTTCAGTAACTCCTTCACTTCCCTTTGAGTAAGTAACCGATATTGGAGTTTCAGTCTGAGGAAGGATAGATGTAACTATTGTAGGCGTAGTTCCTTCTGTTCCAGTAGAGTGTGTTTTATATGTGTCGGTTGTTGGATAGGCAGTAGAACCCATTGTCACAGTTTCTTCACTTTCAGTAACTCCTTGAGTTCCCGTTGAGTAAGTAACCGATATAGGAGTTTCAGTCTCAGGCATGTGAGATGTAACTACTGTATGCGTAGTTCCTTCTGTGCCAGTAGAGTGTGTTTTATATGTGTCGGTTGTTGGATAGGCAGTAGAACCCATTGTCACAGTTTCTTCACTTTCAGTAACTCCTTGAGTTCCCGTTGAGTAAGTAACCGATATAGGAGTTTCAGTCTCAGGCATGTGAGATGTAACTACTGTATGCGTAGTTCCTTCTGTTCCATGAGATGGTTTTTTATATGTGTCTGTTGTTGGATATGCAGTAGAACCCATTTTCACAGTTTCTTCACTTTCAGTAACTCCTTCAGTCCCCGTTGAGTAAGTAACCGATATAGGAGTTTTAGTCTCAGGAAAGTGAGATGCACCAACTGTCTGCGTAGTTCCTTCTGTTCCAGTAGATGGTGTTTTATATGATACTGTTGTTGGATAGGCAGTAGAACCCACTGTTACTGGCTGAGTAGCTTCCGTAACTCCTTCAGTTCCCGTTGAGTAAGTAACCGATATAGGAGTATCAGTCTCAGGCATGTGAGATGTAACTACTGTATGCGTAGTTCCTTCTGTGCCAGTAGAGTGTGTTTTATATGTGTCGGTTGTTGGATAGGCAGTAGAACCCATTGTCACAGGTTCTTCACTTTCAGTAACTCCTTGAGTTCCCGTTGAGTGAGTAACCGATATAGGAGTTTCAGTCTCAGGCATGTGAGATGTAACTACTGTATGCGTAGTTCCTTCTGTGCCAGTAGAGTGTGTTTTATATGTGTCGGTTGTTGGATAGGCAGTAGAACCCATTGTCACAGGTTCTTCACTTTCAGTAACTCCTTGAGTTCCCGTTGAGTGAGTAACCGATATAGGAGTTTCAGTCTCAGGCATGTGAGATGTAACTACTGTATGCATAGTTCCTTCGGTTCCAGTAGAGTGTGTTTTATATGTGTCGGTTGTTGGATATGCAGTAGAACCCATTGTCACAGTTTCTTCACTTTCAGTAACTCCTTGAGTTCCCGTTGAGTAAGTAACCGATATAGGAGTTTCAGTCTCAGGCATGTGAGATGTAACTACTGTATGCGTAGTTCCTTCTGTGCCAGTAGAGTGTGTTTTATATGTGTCGGTTGTTGGATAGGCAGTAGAACCCATTGTCACAGGTTCTTCACTTTCAGTAACTCCTTGAGTTCCCGTTGAGTGAGTAACCGATATAGGAGTTTCAGTCTCAGGCATGTGAGATGTAACTACTGTATGCATAGTTCCTTCGGTTCCAGTAGAGTGTGTTTTATATGTGTCGGTTGTTGGATATGCAGTAGAACCCATTGTCACAGTTTCTTCACTTTCAGTAACTCCTTGAGTTCCCGTTGAGTGAGTAACCGATATAGGAGTTTCTGTCTCAGGCATGTGAGATGTAACTACTGTATGCATAGTTCCTTCGGTTCCAGTAGAGTGTGTTTTATATGTGTCGGTTGTTGGATAGGCAGTAGAACCCATTGTCACAGTTTCTTCACTTTCAGTAACTCCTTCAGTCCCCGTTGAGTAAGTAACCGATATAGGAGTTTCAGTCTCAGGCATGTGAGATGTAACTACTGTATGCGTAGTTCCTTCGGTTCCAGTAGAGTGTGTTTTATATGTGTCGGTTGTTGGATAGGCAGTAGAACCCATTGTCACAGTTTCTTCACTTTCTGTAACTCCTTGAGTTCCCGTTGAGTAAGTAACCGATATAGGAGTTTCAGTCTCAGGCATGTGAGATGTAACTACTGTATGCGTAGTTCCTTCTGTTCCATGAGATGGTTTTTTATATGTGTTTGTTGTTGGATATGCAGTAGAACCCATTTTCACAGTTTCTTCACTTTCAGTAACTCCTTCAGTCCCCGTTGAGTAAGTAACCGATATAGGTCTTTCAGTCTCAAGAATGTGAGATGTAATTACTGTTTGCGTAGTTCGTTCAGTTCCAGTAGCTGGCGTTTTATGAATAAGCGTTGTTGGATAAGAAGTAGAAACCATTGTGACTGGATGCGTAGCTTCAGTAACTCCTTCAGTTCCAGATGAGTAAGTAACCGATATAGGAGTTTCAGTCTGAGGCATGTGAGATGTAACAACTGTATGCGTAGTTCCTTCTGTTCCAGTATATGAAGTTTCATAAGTTAACGTTGTTGGATATGAAGTAGAACCCACTGTTACTGGTTGTGTTGCTCCAGTAACACTGTCATTCCTGGTAGTGTATGTTATAGGGAATGCTGTTTTAGTTTTGTTCATCGGGGAAGGTGTAGTTACTTCTGTTACTTTTGATTGTTTTGTTATGATTTTTGGTATTTCAGGTGTTATTCTTTGTGGATATGTAGTTGTCATAGGGTAAAATGTGGATGGTTTTTTCATCTTCTTTGTGCTTGCTTCAGTCATGAAATTAAAACTTAATAAAGTAGTCATTGTCTTTTCAGTAGGTACTTGGCCATTAGATTTTGTTGATAATGTCTGTGGTATTGCTTCTGTTGTTTGTTCTGTCATTGTTTTATTTTGTAATGTTTTTGAAAATGAAGAGTGAATTGATGTTTGTTGAGTTGTTTCTCTTCCTTCTTCTAGAACTGTGTGTATCTTGTAAGGTGTCGTAACTGTTAAAATTATTTCACTTTTAGTCAATGTGGTGAGAGTTGCTTTAGAGAGATCAGTTTCTTCTGAGACTGTTGACAGTGCTCCAAAAGATACTGATTTTGGAGAGGTTATTTCAAAATTTGCTTTAGTATAATTTGTAGTTTCTGTTATTTCAGTCATAGGATACAGTTCTGATTCATTTTTAGTGCTAACTGTTTCATATGGGATTGTTGATGTTGGTATTGGGGTACTTTTAGGATCTACTTCAGGTTCAGGCTGTGTTAAAGGAATGGTTATGCTTTCAGTAGGTTCCATTGTAGAACTTTGCTTCTGAGAGTATTCTTTTGAAATAGGAAATATTGTGGTTGTCATGAATCGTAAATTTTCAGTAGGTGTTTGACCAGCTGATTCTGTTTGGGGGAGCAGAGTTGGAATTGATTCTGTTGGTTTAGTTAAGCTATAACAATTTGTTTTAGGATTGCCTTCATAACCTATTTTACAATTACATATAATGTTGTGTGCTTGTACAGAGCAAACCGCATTGAGACCACAAGTGTTGTTGGTTGTGCATGGATTGGTGCATTCTCCTTTCACGCAGGTTTGTGTGTCTGTGCAGTTATTATCCGCTGTACAGCTGACATTTGCTGTGAATATATAATATGGGATTTATATACATTTTTATTTCTAATATGTATTAAAAGCTAAATCAATTTTTATGCTGACTTCCATAACCAAAGTATTTACAGTATCCTAAACATAGTTTTTTATAGTAGTCATGCTTGAAAAAAAAATGGTTTATATACACCAGTGAATTATAATATATTCACATAAGCCATTAAATTTAATTTCAATATTATACCCTGAATAAGAAGAATTATTATTTATGCGAGGAGATAGTTGACTGGAAGATCTGAATAAGGAAGGAAATAGTTGGGGGTGCTGTCATATTAAACACTAAATAAGTGGGTACTTATTTTATTTGTTGCCGACGTTTCGACCCACTTTGTGGGTCATCTTCAGGGCTAAGAAAGAAAAACAGACAAAACAACAAAACTATAAAAATACATTGCAGTACCCAGTAAATGATAATATAAAAAAATAAATAAAGAATAAATAAATAAATATATATGTAGAGTAATAGAAATTTAGAACAAAAAAGTGAGGGATATATATGAATAAAAATATTACAGAGTAAATGTACAGAAAGGTGGTGATGAAAAAATTTACACAGATAAAAAAAGGAAGTAAACAGAAAGTTTACAAAAAGAAGAAATATAAACATCAGAGGTGAGAGGTAAAATTATGGAAAAGCTAGTAGAATATAGATAAAATATAAAATGTAAGTTAATAGACTCCTAGGGAGTTTACTTAACTAAAATGAAAGAAAATATAACAAAAATGATGTCAAAGAGTAAATAAAGGTAAAAGAAAAGTAGAAAGTAAAGATATAAATCTAGAGTATAACAGGTAGAAAAGTAAAATGAACATGGAAAGTAGAAAATATAAGTAAGGGGAGTTTAAAATTTTTTTTTTTATATATTATCATTTACTTGGTACTGCAATGTATTTTTATAGTTTTGTTGTTTTGTCTGTTTTTATATCTTAGCCCTGAAGATGACCCACAAAGTGGGTCGAAACGTCGGCACAAAATAAAATAAGTACCCACTTATTTAGTGTTTAATATGACTGCGCCCCCAACTATTTCCTTCCAAGAATTATTATTCATTAAAGAATTCGAAAATGTGCTTCCTTTCATGGTTTTATTGAACCTTACACATTTAAATCTAGGGTTTTAGGCTTTAACCCGTCTCAAGATACAACCTATATATTTAAACAACTTATAGTTATAATTCAACTAATCAGACAGTAACACAACTAAAGCATATTTTCTTCTACTAGCTCAAAACTCATTAATATCATTATTTTGAGAATTATAGCTATCCATAATATACTAAAATACAGCAGTAAATAATCAATAATTTACAATTCTAGTGTTATAACCTAAAAATGAAGGAAAGTTTTAAATGTGTGAGGTTTAACAAAGTATTTTGAGGAGGAAGGACATATTTCATATTCCTTCATTGTATTAAATTTATTTATTGTTTTTAACTAAACAAAATGGTTAAATTTCTAATTTATTTTATTATAATTCATTATGAAACTAATCAAGACTAGTAGACTCAATCATAGAAATTTTTCTATGCTTAAATCATGGATTTAGTCCATCTTTTCCCCACTATCCATACTACTTAAAAAATTAAATTCATGAAATAAACTTCAAACCAATGTAAACTATTTTGGATTAATTTTTTTAACTCGTAACCATGGCATCTATTAATTGTTTGTTTTTATACTTCAATTAATTTTTGTTTTTAATTACATTTTGAATGATCAATAAATTTATATAATTCTGCAAGATTAAACATTCCCAATATATACTGTTACAAATGTAAAATAAATGGATATTATTAAAATAACAGGAATATAAAAAATAATAGAATGAATCAAATAGGAAAAGAGCCTCTTATTGATATACATATAGAGAATGTGTGTATATATATATACACACATTCTCTTTCAACTACTCATAATTATAATTCTTAATTTTAATACATCCAATGTGAAAAGGCTGTTATTTTAATGCATATTAAAGCAAACAAATAAATACTGAGATCAAACTATGTAATTATTTCACTAAAAAATTCTATAATTACAAAGCTACTTGTTAGTATGAATATTAATAAACAAATATTAGTATGCTAAACTACAATAATAAGTAATAGATTTATTGACTCCAAATTACTCCATTTTTCTAATAACCAAAATGTATTACAATTGGTTTATGAAAGTGCTTTATAATCTTAATTTTTAATTTGAAAAAATAAAAAATTAAAACATTTAATTTACCTTGGTAAAAATGTCTTTTATGGAAGGAAAAAAAAATGTTTTAACTAAATATTACAGAGAGTAATCATATGGACGATTCTCAGATTTAAGCAATATTCATGATGATGAATTTATCTGCATTTAAATCAAAATTTTTAAGCAACTACACCTTCTATTAAGGCTGAGCTGTTAATTATAACAAACTTAAGCTTGATAATATTGATATTGGCTAGATAGTGACAAGCAGCTTGAGTTAATACATTGTACAAGATCAACGGATATGGAAATAAAGACATTTCAGCAAAAGATGATCTGTATATGCTATGGTTCTTTATATATAAGAAATTACAAATAGCTATTTATTTAAACATTAGTGATTTTAATTGCTATTTTTATAAATCATTATTTATAAAGTAGATTTTTTAAGATTTACATTTTATTCTAATTTTGTCTTTATACTTCAATTATAGCGATGAGGACCTGTAGGCACTGACAGAAACAAAAAATGATGGAAGGATAACATTGAATCATAAGTGCCGTATGTACAAAAGTTTCACTAACAGGCTTTAATAACTAAGTTTATTATTTTTCTTTATAATATTTATATTTAAGATAGAATAAAGAATTTCTTTTATATCTACTACATACTGAATAGTATTTTTTTTAAATTAATTTTTTACTAACATCAAGTTAGGTTAGTTGGAAAAGCGCTCTTTTTTAGTATCTAATGGAATCGTGTTCAAATACTGTCCCAGGTCACTAAACTCTAGAGGGACAAAATTAGTTGGCTGTTTTGTGGTTTGAAAGACATCCCTAAACTTAAATATGCAATAAAAAAGTCAAGATATTAAGGAAACAAATAAGCAAGTTGGAGCAAAGTTCTGCCTTCAAGCCCAGTCTAAAGCTGAGATTCACACTTCTCCACCAGTGTAATTCCTGCCATTAACCATTAAATGGTGTAACTAATTTATTTATTTTCACTTATTCATTAGTAGTGAAAATAAAATTACTCATAATGATTATCCCCTAACGTATAATAATGAAACAAATTGAAAATAATATTTAAATTTACATAAGTTTTTGTTTAACTTCTTTATTTAAGAAAGGATCTTGAAATGGAGCTTAATTAAATTAATTTAAAATTTTCAGATAATAAAAGCTTGAATCCTGGGTTTTGATCATGAAAAATTATTACATAAGAATGTGATAATTATTATGCACTTTCATTAGCATCAATAAATACAATTTAACATTTTTAAATGAAAGTAAAATCAGAAATAAAATTAGAATCAAGGAGTAATTGTGACAATCAATAAGTTTACCTTTCAGACATCCGTATTTAAGATCAGCAGTATATCCTCTGGGACAAAACTTGCAGACAGCTTTGTGATCTTCAACAAAGCAAGGGGCGTCTTGCGGGCAGGTCGCATTTAAACATGGGTCAATACATTGATAGCTACGACAAGCAAGATTTGAAGGGCAACCAGCATCTTTTAAACATATTGAAATTTCGGCATGGCAATTTTTCATACATACACAAACCGGAAGGTGATTAGAAACTAAGCAAGCTCTATTATCAGAGCAATGGCTGGGAGTACATGGGCTCTGGCAATGGGAATGTATGCAAGCTTCATTGGAAGGGCACTCACTATCTTCTTTACATTGTGTTTGCTGTGGAGCACAACTAAGTTCACCGGATGCACTCAATGAGAAACCATATTTACATACACATTCTGCCCTGTGGTTCCTCACTTGACATTTTTTGATTGGATCACAAGTTGGGCCAGACATGAGACAAGGGTCGTGACACTCCCCCCTAAAGCAAGATAGACTACTGGGGCAATTATTGTTAGTTTTACATTTCAATTCTAGGGGTACTGGGGTAGTAGCTTGGCATTTGGGGTCTGGGATACAGGCTACTTGAGGGTCACCAGAATGGCATTGAGGGCAAGAGCAGCGCGCATGATGAAGTACAGGCTGGCAAAGTGCGTTCAACCCGCAAGACTCCCGTAGACTGCAAACTTCTATACACTCCTGATTGATGCAAGCCTTCTCAGCAGGGCAGTCCTCGTGACTCTCGCACTCTGCCGAGCCAGTCAGCTCCAATCAGTACCACAAATCGAGTAATAATAAGAGAGAAAGCAGATTAAGGGCTTAAGCAGCAGTTTCTGTATTTTTGCTTATTTTCTTTGGCCAGGAATTTTAGGCATTCTTACATAAATTCTGTACATGATCTTAGTGAAATTTGATAAATTGTTGTATAATGTTCATTAAATAAAATGTAAATAATTAAAAATTCAAATAATACTATTTGAATAGTATAGTACTGTACTAAAATCGGGGTGTTTCAAAATTTTAACAATAGTTAATTTTTAATTCAAAATTTTAGGAATTCATTCAACATTGTTATTAAACCCGCAGAAGTAAATTTTCATTTTAAATTGAATATATATTATTTACTTAGTGGCTTCCAGTAGGGTAATAAGCCTTGCATATCTGAGGGATGGTTGATTCAATCTCACATTCTATCATATATATATATATATATATATATATATATATATTTGTTTTAATAAGCAACAAAGTTAACAATGAACAATTAGATAAAGTATTTTTGCTTTTACAGATACTTTTCAACTGAATCGACCAAGTTACTCATACAAATTTTAGTAAAGTGAAATAAATCAATATGAATAATTTTTACAGGAGTCGTTCTTATAAGTAAAAATATTAATCTATTACTTTATGTACAAAAATATTTGCAAGCAAGAGATTTGTTTCAGCCATTAAAATATAAATATTTATTTTTAAAACATATTTGTAATAAAGAAAACTACAAATATATTAATTTATAAATTATAAAACAAAAACATTTAGAAAGTACTGCTTAAGAAAGGAACTGTGAAAGGATTTCATCATGCTCTAATTGGAACATAAATAAATTATAAAAATGTAATAATTATCAAAAGAAGAGAAGATTGAAAAAAACACAAAAACAATAGTGAGACTAACAACCACAGATCTTAAATTATTATCTAAAACATAGAGAAGCTAATCCCATTGCCAAAATCAAGAAAAATTAACTACATTGTGAGACTGATCGCTTTCACAGTTCCCAATCTGCCTTCTCGTTAACTAAACCTAAACATATAAATAATTAAAAAATATAAATAGTTTTATTTTACAACATTGTTATAATTTTATAGTCTGTAGATTCAACTTAATAGTAGTGAATAGACTTTAGCATTTATCACTTTTAAAAAATATACTGAACAAAAAAGGTATGTGTCATTAGAATCAATGCTGTTACAAATTGCTAACCACAGTCAGCAAAAAGTCAGATTGGAATACTGTTTTTGAACATCTCACAAAAAAAAAAATTAAACCCAAAAAGATTTAAATTTACACTATGTACAGTTCCAATCATAAGGAAATTTCCCCAACCAAATATAATAATTACACTGTACATTAAAGACAAAGCATGCTTTTACATTATCCAGTTTAATTACATGCACTATTCACATCGAGAATGAAATCATTTGGTGTAGAATTGAGAGGCATTTGTGGTTCAGTTTTGTAATATAGAATTACTTTATACAGAAATATTTAAGTTTCATAGTAAGACAATGAAAGAGGGCAACTTGTGTCTGAATAATTAAATACAATATTTTCACTAACCTGGTTTGCAATGAACATTTGGCTTTCCTTTTGTACCTGGTGGGCACTTACACTCAAATTCGTCTAATTTAATTTCTGTACATACTGCGTTAACACCACAGCCTTGTGTCCTGCAGTCACCTTGTTTAATGCCTATAAGAATTTAAAGGAAAAATATAAAATAAAAACATACATTTATAAATAATACTAAAAGACACCTCCGAAACAAAACAAAAAAGTATAAACCAAAACTAAGCAAAAATGTACATAGCTCTGGTAACATAATATTCATTTTTAAGTGAATCATTTCATTAAAAATATATCAAAATTTCCCAAAAGGATTATTATCAAAATCACATATTTAATTTAATTTTTTAGATGGGGTTTTATAGACTTGTTTTTGTAACACCACAATTTAGATTAGAAAAGTTATAGCTCCACTAATAAAGAGATTAAATTCCTGACTAAATTTTTTAAAATATCAACACCATTTAGGTCAAATGGTGACTGAGGCCAACTTCAAGATGGTTCCACTCTCTTAGGGTTCCGGGATATTTACTTCCAGGGACTCACGATACTGATCAAACATTAATACCAGCATTCAATGGAATGAAATATTAGATACTACAAACATAAGGCATTGAAAGGAATGAATCAATATTTAGGGTTCTGATGTAAGGTAATTTGAAGATTGTATGGGTGGACTAAAAATACTCTGAGCAATAACCAATGATGAGCAATGACCAAAAGCCTCCTCAAAAACTCAAAACGAGTTCCAAGCATTTTACTCAAATTTTTCATAGTCTGAATACCTAGTAATCACTTCAAACAGTGCTTCAGTTAATGATCCTTGATCACTGGTATTAAATCAGTATCATTAGTCACTAGAAGTACTTAGTTCAATCCTAGAATTTACTTAATTTTGAGTATTTTGTAAGCAATCTAGTACTTTTTCACAGTATAATTTATTATCTACATAGGATATAAAATGCTAGCATGTAGTATGCACGTACCAAAGAAAAACTGTGAGTTAATAGATATAAAATTATGATTAATGTATATAATTGTTAACGATGTTTTGTAATTTGAATTGAATTATGAATTACTAACATCTATTCTTTGGATCTCCGAGTGGATATTCAGGAGGGCATAAGCACTGATAAGTGTTTCCAGATGGTTTACAAACGGCATTCATTCCACATTTTGCACTTGAACAATGATCATCTACTCTTCTATCTTGACATACACAACCTCTGTAAGGGTCCCCAGAGCAGCCAGGTGCACAGGTGCATTCGTATCCACCTGGTACATCTTTGCAACGAGTGTTTTGGCCACAGGGGTTTCGGCTGCATGTATCACCAGTACCTAAAAATGTATTTCATCACTGAATATTAGTTTTAGCTACTTTTAAAATGAAAAACAATATTTTTAATAAATAAAAGGGTATAAATAATTTTACCAGCAACAACTCACCTTGTTTGCACACTACGAGAGGATTACCATGAAAGCCTGGAGGACATGAACAAAGAGCTCTGCGATTTTCAGCTTTGCATTGGGCATTAAGTCCGCACGGTCTTCCTTGTAAACAAGGGTTTCTACAAATATTATCATGACCGCATGATTTACCTGTTAATATAACAACAAAAAAGAAGTTAGACTTAGACTGATTGGTACTTGATTCTTGACTATTGCCTATTAACATTTCAATACCTCCTTCACAATCTTCATCCTTTAAGCAAGAGAAGGGCTTGCATGAGCGTGTAGGATCACCCCTTGTTCCTGCTGGACAAAGGCATACAGCCCTGTGGTCTGAAACTCTGCACTCTGCATTTGTACCACATGGGCTGTGTCCAAGGTCACAAGGATTGCGACATACATTTTCTGTGCAGGATTGATCATTTGGACAATCACTATCCTTGAAGCATCCACTGGTACAAACTCCATCTCTGCAAATCTGGCCCTATAAAATATCAAACAATTAATTGCTTTATTATTAAAAACTATAGCCATATCAAATTGCATTACATCGCAAAAACTTACTGTTTGGCAAGGCTTAGTTGTCGAGCAGATGGTGGAACAAAATCCTTTCATACAGACTTGGCCACAAGGACATTCTTTATTTATTGAGCAACTAACAAGGCAATGGCCTGTAACTTTATCACATACACAAGAACCATCACATCTTGCTGGGGGCTTGGTACATGCTACCAGTGGATTACCAATGTAACTCTGGGGACAGCTACACTGTACACCATGGTTTACAACAATACACTCGGCGCATGAACCACATGTTGTTGCAGCCTCACATGGGTCTAAAAACCATTCCAAAATATCTTTCATAAATATATGTTAACAAATGAATGTTTAGCAGAAAGATATATTTTTGAATAAATATATTGTTTTTATAAAACATGAGGATATTAAATATTATTATTATTATTTTTTTTCTACAAACAGTACTTAAATCAGTATTAAATGACTAATATCACTTTATTATTAAATCACTTCAAAGAAGTTATTTGAACTCCTATTAAGAATGATTATATGAAGATTTAATAATAAATTATTTGGAGGACATAAACTCAAGAATTGTCAGGTTGAGAAGATTGTTTTATTAGACATTACATCTGTGATAGTGAAATTCCACTTAACTTACCTCGACATTGTTTATTGATGCAAGCTTGATTTTTCAAACAAACAATATCACTTCTACATCCTAACTCACAAACTCTATTTTCACAAATTTCACCTCTTCTGCATTTCGTATCACTATTACAAACTGTTTTACATATACCATCTAAGCACCTCTCATCTGACAAACAATGGCCATCACTGAAAGTAAAATCATAAATTATACTGTGATCGCTAATCAATCCATTAAAACAGAAAATATCCAGGATGCAACTTACGAACTGCACTTGTTAGTGCATTTGTCTCCATAGCAAATACTGTTCTGTGGGCAGTCTTTATTTGATGCACATAATAGAGAAGGATGCTTGCAACTAATCTCAGGATCACCAATGAGGCCTGAAGTGCACTTACATACCTTTTGGTGATTTTTAATAGAACAGGCTGCATTTGTTCCACAAGCAGTTGGAGAATCACATAAATCTGTGAAAAAAAGAAATTTGTATTTTAACTGAAATATAGTATAGAATATGGAAAGAAATATCAAAATGTTTCATTTTTTTATTCACCTATGCATTTAGAATTAACGCATGCTTTATCTTCAGAACAATCAAAATCACTGCGACAACCAACTGTACAAATGAAGACTTGGCAAAGTTCTCCAGATCGGCAGTCATCATCTTTTCTACAAAATGCTTTGCATATTCCTGTCTTATGATCACACTTTTCGTTCGGGAGACAACCAGAATCTGATGCACAAACAGGATGGCATACTCCTGAAATTAAATTCCAATTTGAAATAAAACTTATTTCATATTATTGAACATGTTTAGTAAGAATTATTGAACAAAAAATGTTGCTCAGTTTACCTCCCATACAAACGGTTCCAGAAGAACAATCTCTGTTTTCTTTACAAGGAGGAGCAGGGGCACGTACACAAGCTATATTTGCTGATGGGTTGGGGACAAAACCAGCTCGACAAGAGCATACAGCTCTCTGGTTGGCTACAGAACAGGCAGCATTGGGACCACATGATGTTTCAAGGCAAGGATTCAAGCACTTGTTTTCTCTACAGGATTCAGAAGCACTGCAATCATCATCTGAGTGGCAGCCAAACATGCACATGTTGTGTAAGCATATATGACCCAGAAAACAGTCGTTGTCCACCCTACATGTTACTGAAATAGGATATCACATAAGTTTCTTATTATTATTATTCTATAAACTAAGCCACATAAAATACAATTAGCTATTTTGACTTACAAATGCAATTTCCTTTCAAACATTTTTCATTCAGAGCACAGTCATTGTCAGCTGCACAATTTTGTCTGCAAACATTATTTACACAAGAATTGCCTTTCATGCAGTCTTCTTCTACATGACATGAAACAGGAACTAAAAAAAATTTGTTTGATTTAAAAAAAATATATATTAGGAACTAAAATAAACATTTGAAATATTATAGTATATTACCTCTAACACATTCAATGAGTTCATTGCCAGTAAAGCCAGCTGGGCAAGAGCAGTGCTTCTGGTGATCTATTATGTCACAATGCGCATTTAGTCCGCAAGCACTACTGTCTAAGCAAGGATTAGAACAGTGACCAAGCAAGCATTGTTCATCAAGGTTGCATTCAGAATGCGATCGACAAGAACCTGAAAACCAACTCTTTATTATTATCCCTATCATTTAGAATTTATATAAATATATATATATATATATATATATATATATATGTAAACCATTAATTAATATTTTATATCATTAATAACCATATTTTGTTTTTTTAATGGAAAGCTACTTACTTCTACACAGGTTCCCATGACATCTAGCATTCTGGGGACAATCATTGTTGGAATTACATTGAATTGGTTTAGGACGGCAACCAACAATCAGTTCATTTGGATTACCTTCATAATCAGAATTACAAGAACATACAGCTTCATGTTTCCTCGCATTACAGTCTGCATTTGGTCCACATTTGGTTGTTTCGCAAACATCTAAAAATATAAGTTTAAAATTAAATACATATTTATTTATTTATGGGATCATAAATATTAAATATAAATAAAAAAATACCTACCCCTACATTTCGGATGACCATCAGAGACAACACAGATAGCTGCACTTGGACAGTCCTCATTCACCTTGCACTCCACAGGAGTAAAACAACCCTCTTTGTAAGGATCACCAACAGTTCCCATCGGGCACAGGCATTTATAAGAGCCACGTGAATTACCACAACTGGCACCTTGTCCACATGGATTCGACTCACAGTAATCAACAATAGTACATCCTTGATAAGCATTTCCTGTATAACCTGGTTGACAATAGCAAACCTAAAAAGCAAAAGTATATATTGAAAATTTGTTTTTAATTTACTTACTTATTATGAGGATACTTTATTTTTCCTACCTGCTTATGACTTTCTGCTGAGCAAAGGGCATTTTGTCCACAAGGATTTTTAACAAGACATGATATTTTGCACATGAAATCCTCACACATTTTGTCATCAGAACAATCCAGGTTTGAACTACATTCTATCTGGTGGCATCCAATTTGTGGATTGCCATGGTATCCAGGTTTACAATTACAAATAGGCTGATGATTTTTGGCAGTGCATTCAGCATTTCTTCCACATAACACACTACTTTCACAAACATTTTCACAGATGGCCTGAAATATTTTAATACTCGTTGCAATAATGGAAAATTGTATAACTCAAAACTAAAAAAATATAAATCAGAAGTTCAGAACTTATACAAGACATTTGACTAACCTGACCAATGCTATTTGTTATACACCTCTGATGATCTTCACATTCACTATCTCTCTCGCATTTTAGCTCCCGAATACATATGTTGTTTTGGCAAAATTGGAAATCGGGACAAGTAGAATTAGAATGGCAAGTTGGCTGGCAGACATTTGAGATGCATAGCTGATCACTGATACATTCTCTTGAACTACTACAAACAGCTGATAAAAAATAAAAGCATGATTATTTCTGATTCTAAGATATCTATTCCTACAGAAGGGGATGGTTATTAGGATACATACATAAACAGATTCCATTATGACAAGTAGTTCCTGCCTGACATTGGGAGTTTGTACTACAATACTGAAGTTGAACACAGCCTAAATGAGGGTCTCCAGTTGTTCCTGGTTTACAGGAGCAAACAGCATCATGGTTCACTGTTAAGCATTCAGTGTTAGATCCACAAACATTGTTTATTTTACACGGGTCAATACATTGCCCTGAGAAACATGCTGATGCTTCAGCACAATCTGTATGTTCACTGCACTCTAATTGGCTGCACTTGACCTTTAAAATAAGATTTAATAATTATTTGAAATATCCATTTAGTTTTTTTTTTATAGAAGGTAAACATTATACTTTGTACTTTTTTGAGTAATATCAGTATTAAAGCCCATTAGATATAACTATTCATTTTTTTTTTCATATTTTCAGTAAATTTATCATTTATGTTTAGCCAACATGGAAGTAGGGTGATAGATAAAAAAAAACATCAACGGAGGTTATGCAGAAGTGTATCTGTTTCTTAAAAGTATTATTTATGCTATTTCTAAAATTTATTCATTTAAATGAAAACATTGATTTTTTAAAAAAACATTTCTTGACAATTTTTGGTCACTTTCTAAAATCAATTTTTAGATCATAGTTTTTATTTCACACTGGAGTTGCAAATACTACTATTAGAAACTGACTTCTTGAATTAGTTAATTAGGATGAATAATTTTATTTTTTTAATATGGGAATTAAAATTACACTTATAAAGTCTGAATTTCTTTTATTGGTGCAAATAATAAATCAATTGAAAAATAAAAAAGTAAAACAAAATAAGAATGTGATACATTTTTATATTTTATTTTACTAAACACTTTTAAAATTCAAATTATTATGGGACAAAAACTTTTTTTTCTATTTTCAATTCAAAAATAAAGCATTTTTTGAGAGGATAATTTCTCCTCACTTTTACTAAACAATTTACTTTTGAATAATTAAATATCCATCAGCATCCAGGATGTATTTTAAGTTTTCGAGGAGGCTAATGCTGAAGGTCTAGAAATAGTTACCTCTTAGCAATAGGGTAGCCAATGTGGTATTTAAAAACATATAATCCTTTTATTGTATATACTAATTTACCTTTGCATCACCAGTAGTGCGAACAGGGCATGAACAAATAGGCATGTGATTAGAAGTTTTACAGATTGCTTTTTGTCCACAGATATCTGCAGTTAGACAGGGGTCCCGGCAAGTGTTTTCAATACATGCTGCTGATAAAGGACAATCTGAGTTCTTGCTACATTCACCTGGTTTACGACAACCTCCATGTACTGCATCTCCAATAAGACCACTTTTACATCCACACGAGTAGCTTCCTACAGTGTTTGTACATCTGAAACACCCATAAAATCAATCCATATTTGATTTTTATTTAATAATAATTGAATAGGTAGGAATAGATTGTAGAAAAATAATAATCATATTTCAACTTACACTGCAGAAGGATGACAAGGCTTTCTAAAACATTCATCTTCATCAATGCATTTATTTTCCACCAAAGTAAATCCGGCAAAGCATTCACAATAACCTTTGTGGTTTTCAGATTTACATGTTCCTGGGCCGCAATTGGTCAAATCACAAGGATCTAGATCATACAAATAAATAGAAATAATTATTTTTTTCAATTTTTGAGGAATATAAATATGAAAAATTAAAGAAACATACTCATGCATTTATATGTTTGACTGTCACAGAACTTGTCTTTGGAACAATCTTCAGATGAAGTGCATTCTACTTTGAAACAGCCTACATTTGGATCATGAGAATCCCCTAAATATCCTTGTGGGCATGAACAAGTAAGTGAATGCCCCTGTACTTGACAAAGAGCTTTTGGGCCACAAGGTCCTTCCTTTGTTAAATGACAAGGATCAGTACATTTTCCTTCATGACAAATAAGTGATTCATGGCAAGTTTCATCATATTGACAATGTTCTGGAGCAATACACCCAGATTCACCATATGGATCACCAACATGACCATTTTCACATGTGCATTTGAATGAACCAGGTGTATTATTACATTTTGCTGTAGGATGACATGGATTCTCCAAACATTCATCTAAATCTTGGCAAGTATTACCTTCAAAAACATACCCAGAGCTACATCTAAAAAAATGTTATGTTGCTTTAAGAATTTTAAAGATTAAATATTAAAAAAAATACAAAATTTATACTTCTTGAACATACTTGCAACTGTTGTCAAGACAGACTTGATTGCTAGAGCAATCTGAATCTGAAATGCAGCCAGGTTTGCAGACAGCATCAATGCATAAATGACCTGGTAAACAATTACTCGCAGCAAAACATATCTTCTCACACATACCATTGATGCATCTCTCTCCTGTTGCACATTCGTGATTTCCAGAGCATTGTACCTGACAGTTACTATTAATACAAATTTGATCTTTTAGACAGTCTTCTGAACTAAAACAATTCTCAAGTTTGCGAATACATCCTTGATCTGGGTTTCCAATGAATCCTATTGGGCAATGGCAAATCGTGACATGATTTTCAACAGAACATAAGGCATTATCACCACATGCGCTTTCAGTTCCACAAGGATCTAGATAATTAAATAATTTATTAATAATTAGTTTACAAATAAAATTTTTTGGTGGTATAGTTGCAACAAATTAATTTTTAGATTTAATTACCTTGGCATTTATTATTGATGCAAGCCTTTTCAAAGGAACAGTCTTTGTTGCTTCTACATCCTATCATGCATATGCCATTAACACAAGCCTGTGTTTCCAAGCATTGGCTATGAGAAACGCATGGCATTTGACATTTGTTTTGAATACATCTCTCTCCCACAGAACAGTCCTTTGAGAATCGGCAAATAGCTGTAGCATATTGACAATTGTTAAAAATTTGCAATACACTAAGGATACTCATGTATTTAAAATGTCTTAGAAATTACCTCTACATTCATTATTTAAACAAATGTCACCAAAACAGTCTGAATCAGTAGTACACTGTGAGGCTGTTCTAATACATGGAGACCGAGTTTCAGTTGAAGCTGGTTGAAATTTAGGTGGACAAGAGCAGACAGGCTTCTTGTTGATAACTGTGCATATTGCATTAGTACCACAAGCATGCTCACAAGGATCTACACATCGCCCATTTTGACAAACTGAAGATTCAGGGCAATCATTATCACCTTTCGGGCAGCTACCCTCAGCAATACAACCTCCAGAAATAGGATCTCCAACAGTATTTGGAGGGCATTTGCATCGGTATCCAACTGATGGTGCTGGCTCACATATTGCTGAAGGATGGCATGGATTCACTTCACAAATATCTACAGACTCACATTCGATTTCAGGGACAGGTTTAGGTTTAAATCCTGGAGGACACTGACAAACAGCTCTGTGCGCTTCACCAATACAAATGGCATTGTCTCCACATTTGTAGTTTTCACAAACATCATAACACCTATTGGATAATCTATCACACAATTGATGATGTGGACAATCAGTATTAAAAACACAATGGACCTGTTTGCATCCAGTAGTTGCTGGATCACCAAGGTAAGGCCCTGGTGGGCATTGACATTTTCCGACATGGTTATTTGCAACACAAATTGCACCTGCTCCACACTTCACATCTTCACAAGCTAATCGGCATGACATGGCTCCATTCCTTCCTTTCTTACACTTTTCAGTTTCCCTACACTGTGCATCCTGTGAGCAGGTATCTTTAAGTGCTGGAACACATCCGTTACGATCATTAGGGTTACCGGTATAGCCAACTGCACATTGACAGAAGCCTTTGTGATTATCAGAAACACAGTTAGCATTTACAGGACAAGTGAAGCCCGAACATACATCTAAACACTTTGGAATTCCTAAAGGATCAGAACTGCATGCTTCTTTGTCTTTGCAATCACTGTCTGATTGACATTCAGGTAATGTAGGTTTTTCACAAGTCGAGTGAATAGGATTTCTGATGTAGTTCTCTTTACATTTACAAGCTGCATTAGCTTTGTCATCTACGAAACACTCTTCATTTTCCCCACATGCTATGTTCCAGCATTTATCAATGCAGACCTTTGTCCCTTCCAGATTGGTGGCACAAATTCTTCCTGCAGAACAGTCCTCATTATTCTTACATTCTTCCCTTGGAACTGATCTTTCTTTCTGGCATCCAAGGGTTAAGTCACTTGGTACACCATCATATCCATCAGCACATATACAAGAAGACCTATGTTTATCGGATACACAAAGAGCATTGGGACCACACTGAATTTTCTTGCAAGCATCTAAACACTGTCGAAAGCCTTTTCCCTGTTGAAAACAAATTTCATTATTTTTGCAGTCAAGATCATTTGTGCATTGTCCTTGGATCTGGCAACCTTTCTTGATATCATTAGGATTGCCTGAAAGACCTGGAGGACAAACACATTTTCCTGAAACACAAGCTGCTCTAGGCCCACATTTCACACCTTCACATTGATTTTTACATCTTCCTCTTTTACAAGTATATCTAAAAAAAAAAAGTATAAAACATTTATAACAAAATTCATTTAAAAAATACTAGATATAAAACAATACAATCTAGCTTCTCAGGCTTACTCAGTAGGGCAAGGGTTATTTTTACTGCAGCTACATGTTAAAGGATCTTGACAACCTTGTGGAGCTAGTCTCATGCAGTTAGAAAATGGATTTCCAATATATCCTTCTTTACATTGGCAGTCATAACTTCCTGGTGTGTTGATACAAATGGCATTAGCTCCACATGCTTCTCCAATACACTCGTTGATGTCTATTTTAAATTAAAATGTCGATATAAATACATTTTTTTTTTTTATAACAGAGTCAACTTTGATAACATGGATACACATACCCTGACATTCAACATATGGATTACCCTTATAGCCAGGCGGGCAAAGGCATTCTATAGAGCTGGCATCTTGCCTACAAACAGCTCCCTTGCCACAAGAAGATTTGGTACACGTTTGAACTAACTCATATGCCTTACACTCATCATAAGGGTTACCTGAAGTGCCTGGATTACATATGCAAATATTTTCATTTATTCCGTATGAACAATGTGCATTTTTTCCACAAGTAGGCATACACATTGGAACTGCAACAGCTATAAAAAAAATATATATATATAATAAAACATATAGATGTCAGAAGTCAGTTATAACAAATTGATTAAACATTTAATTTATAAAGAAGTAAATCATAGTAATTCTATAATGTGAATTACTAGTACATTCTATAATGTACTCACGTGGCATGCAAACGAGATCAGGATTTCCAATAAAAAGTGGATTGCAAACACACTGATTTGTTGTCGGATCACAATTAGCTCCAAGACCACAAATAACACCCTGACATTTTTCTCTACATCTCCCTGATATGCAGGTGTAGTGAGGAGGGCATGGTTTGGACGGTGAACAAATATCTTGTGAGCACTCGCCGCCAGCAAAAGGATTTCCCCTTGTTCCTTCAGCACATTTGCAGGTAGGTCCAGTTGATGTTACAATACATTGAGCTCCTTTTCCACAAATGAATCCAGAACAAGCTGAAAATTTCAGAAGAAAATATTGTTAAAAAAAAATTTTGATAGAGCATTTTAAAGCAAAAATATATTTAACAACTGAGCAATAAGAGCGTGTCAATTTTTTTATCATTATAAAGCAGCATGCGAGTTATACCAAATTATAATTGTGTGTATTGACAAAATCTTCAATAAGGAAAAGGAGGAAAGTCGTCCAATATATTTTCAATTGTTTAAATAATTTTATTATTTGCCAATGTTACAGGGCAAATTCCCTATCGTAAGGTATCTGCCATGCAATCATAAATATATTCCATGTTTTCAACTATTCTTATATGATAATAATCCAAAATAAATATAATATATCCAATACATGTCAGATTTAAAAAACTTTTACAGCTTCACTCAGTCGTGTTCAGTCAGGTTATTCATCGTGAGGAAATGTGACCAGTGTTATTGTCAATGAAATATATATGTATATATTTATATACATATATTGTACTTTATTCAACTTATTGTTTTCATTATTTAATTCAAATGCGTTTGAAAGTGAAATGTTTTTATAATTGCATATCAGATCTGGAAATGGAGTAAATGCCCTGAAACATTTTCAAACCATAAAATTACTTTAAAAGAAGTTAACCTATATTGAAAGATCTTTCTTCAAGTGTTTAAAAAAATATATATATCTGTTCAAGATATTCATACTCATGTTATACAGAAAAAAATGATTCAAGCTTAGATTCTATTACAAATTGGCTCTAAAATTTCAGTTACAACTCTCTTTCTCTCTCACTCTCTCTCTCTCTCTCTCTCTCTCTCTCTCTCTCTCTCTCTCTCTCTCTCTCTCTCTCTCTCTATCTCTCTCTCTCTCTCTCTCTCTCTCTGTCTCTCTGTCTGTATATATATATATATCATAAATATTTTTAAACTTACGAGAAATACAATCTCCATTGGGTGATTCAATGAAGCCAACTGTACATCGACACCATGCGGCATGGTTTTCTGGCTCACAGTACGCATTTCTGCCACAAGGTAATGAATTGCAAGGGTTTATACAATTACCATTCATACAGGCTAATTGACCAGCACAGTCATTTTCAGTTATACACTCAGTCTTGGCTTTAGATTCAGTGCCTATAAAAACATAAATCTAATTAATATTTTAATGAGTATTTATGCCAATTCAATAAGCAGAAAGTTACATGACAGAAAATTTTAACAACTAAGAAATTTACTTACAGCCTAGTCCATAAGGATCACCACTTGTTCCTACTGGGCAGATACATTTGTAGGATCCTTTTTCATTAATACAATGTGCCCTCAAACCACAAGGATTCTTGAGGCATTCGTCTTCATCAATACAACCTTTGAGTGGATCACCCTTGAAGCCAGCTGAGCACAGGCATTTAGGTGGGTCGCTGGGTGTACATTTGGCATTAAGACCACAGGGAAATCGGTCACATGGGCCTGAAGAATAGGAAATCTTATGTGAGCAGTTATATATAAATCATATAATTTACTTAATATATCATAATAATTTCATAATATTTTCTAATCAATCAGTAAAATACTGAGTGTATACTAATACTAATAAAACATATTAGGCAATTAATTAAATTTTGTAATATAAATCAAATAAAACTTTGAAATAATTGGATTCCAAGTAGCAAAGCATCTAGAAAAACATCAGTATGTATGTGTAATTTCTAGTATACATGTTCAGTTAAAATAAGATTAATTAATATTAATTGTTTGATGTAGATCAAATACTATTATAATAATTTAATTATAGTTAGAATAAAACCGAAGTTGTTCAACTATTAAAATTTCAACAATATATTTGGGACGATTTTTAAAACATAAAAATATTCAACTCACTTTTACACTTATTATTGTCTGTGACGTCTGTAAAGTATGGAGGAGGGCAAACACACTCCCCAGGTTGTATGCACTTCTCATTTGGCAGGCAGTCACCATCGTTTGAGCATTTCATTTGGTTTGGAGCACAAGCTCGATAAGGATCTCCAGAATAGCCATCAGGGCACAAGCATTTGAAGGAACCATGGAGGTTGATACATTTAGCACCGTATCCACAAATTCCAACAGACAGACATTCGTTTACATCTGAAATGAAAGGTTCAAAATGAGTCATGAGAATAAGAAACTATAACTCAACAAGTTATATATTTGACAATTTACCTTTGCAGGTGCCGTCGTCATTTTGATCCATCCCTTTAGGACAGGCACAGTAGCTTACACCACCGGTAATGGAGATACATTCTGCACCACTAGGACACTTGTTATCTGGTGAACATTCGGACAAAACACAATCTTCCTTAACTACCTTGTAAGGTGGCCTGCATTTACACTCTAATGTGTTACACTCTGAAACAAAAAGATGTTTTTGAGAAAATTCAATGAATTATACCAATTAATAAAATATGATATGAAAGGTGATATGATATTATCTTAATATATTTTGGCCCTATCATATGAAATGTCAATTATTGCCTACAAACATGAATGGACAATATGCTAACTTCTATTAGCTAGTCAAAATATGTTTCTTGATTTTTTTGAAATGTTTAGTGTGATCACATTTCATTTCCTTTGCATTGTGTCTTTAAGTTTGAAAGAAACTAAATTTTAGGACAACATTGCGAAGAGTTATATTTTAAAGTAAATTCTTGACTATTTAGAAAATATTTGAATAGAAGTAGTCAATTACTGGTTAATCTAGTAGTGACTAAAGAACAAACAAATATTGAATTGTACTTTTTCATGTCCAGGAAGTATTGCATGATCTTACAAAATAAATAGTAATAGACTATTAATCTTATAACTTTTTTTTTTTTTAATATAACCAACAAAAGTGATATTTAGTGTGACGCAACTAGATAATTTTTTTCATACAATACTGAAGTAATTTTGGGTTACTAAATGATAATGTGAAATTTATGAAATTGTTTACATTGTATTCGAGAAATATTGTTTTATAGCAAAAATAAATTAAAATCACCTTCACAAAGCATGTAAGGATTTCCATTAAAACCTGCTGGGCATTTACATTCATAACTTCCAGGAAGGTTTTTGCAAACAGCGTTGAGACCACATGCAGGCTTTTCCTTTGATTCAAGACACTCATTAATATCAGAGCAAATTCCATTAACATCTCTCCTATATCCCTGTTGGCAGACACAGACATTCTCCTCTAAAAGGCCATCTTCTTGAATACATACTTCAGAGCCAGGACATGGCTTGTCTGAGCTGCAAGAGAACGGTACACGAGGCCTTGAGCATCCTTCCCGGTAAGGATCACCAGAGGAACCACCTGGACACTGGCATGTGTAGCTACCGGGTTCATTGTGACAGACAGAACCCTGACCACAAACCTGGGATTGGCACTCATCAATGTCTACACAACCTTTTGGACCGCCAGTATAACCTGCCTTGCATATGCATTGGCCTTCCCCTTCAATCAGCATACACTCAGCGTTTGGTTGGCAAGAAATTCCTTCACAGGGATCTGTAATATAAATTCAATTAAATTATGGCTCAAAATGAATCAGAAATAATACAAAAACAAAAAAAAAGAAACTGATTGGGGACTTACGCCTACAATCATTCCCAATATTTGGTTCTGGGCAAAAGCAACGGTGCTGGTCATCACATACAGCATTTCCAGGACAGTCTGAATCTTTATTGCATGTAACAATACTGACACATCTGGTGAATGGGTCAGGATCTGGAATTGTATCGGGAGGGCATCTGCATTTGAAAGAGCCAATTGTGTTTTCACAAACAGCCCCTAGACCGCAAGCATTAATTTCACACTCATTTACATCTGGAAAAAAAAATGATTAGTCTAATATTTATTACTATGTCGAGATATGAAATGAATGGAAAAAAATAAAAATGTATACCAGTGCACTGATGGAAAGGATTTCCAGAAAAGCCAGGCTTGCATTGGCAACTAAATGAACCAGGGTTGTTTTCACAAATTGCATTTTCTCCGCAACTACCAAAAGGGCCTTTGGATTTGTCACATTCATTAATGTCTGTTGAATAGTAAAATGAATGTAAGTTGATATTAATCAAAAGAATGTAATTTTGAGTGTTGGATAGATATATTAATAATATTGATATTTTTATTTTATTTTACCTGAGCAACCGGCTGAAATGTCAACTGGGTTGAAATTCCATCCTTCCTCACAAATGCAATAAGCGTCATGGCCTTCAAATTTACAGAAGGAATGTGGTCCACATTCCACTTCTTCACAAGGTGCTAAAATGTTTAAATGAATAATATTTTTCAAAAAGCACAGACATATTTATATCAATGGAAAGTAAATGCATTAATATTCGGATTACTACCTTTACACTGGATTCTTGGAGGATTTCCTACAAAACCAGATAGGCAGTCACAGCTGTAGTTACCAGGAGTGTTGGCACACACTGAATTAGGTCCACATGGCTCCTTTAGGCACTCATCTATATCAAGGCAAACTGAACCACTTGCTTTGAAACCGTTTTGACAAAAACATTGTCCTTCAATACATTCAGCATTGTTAACACAATCGAATTTACTTTTGCATAATACTGTTACATCAACCTGAATAATAGAAAAAGTAGAATTAAATTGAGTATAATTAAGATTAAAAGATAGATTTTTACTGCAATTGGTACATACCTGCTCACAAAGGACAGATGTATTTGGGCGTGGTTCAAATCCTTGAGGACAGATGCAGTTATAGCCTGGCTCTGCATTTTCACAAATTGCATTTGCACCACAAGGTCTTTCAAGAACTTCACATTCATTTAGATCTGTAATTTTTGGTTTATCATAATTATTTAATTAAAAATAAACAACAAATATTAGATGTATATACTAATGTTGACAATCTACGTACCAACACATCCTTTGTAAGGGTCTCCGGTATAATCTTCGGTACAACTACATGTATATCCTCCTTCAGTATCTTTGCACATAGCATTTTTACCACATGGATTTTGTTCACATTCATTTGTGTCTGTTGATAGAAATTAGTTCTTCATTATTTTTTTTTTTAAAGTTTTATATTTTAAAATTATAAATAGATGGTGGTATCAATCAATACATCAAAAATGGAATCACCTTTACCCTCTCTACTCCAATTTTTTATTTTTGTTAAAAATGTTTGAAACCATTCCATGTATATATTTTTTAAATACTCTTCTAACAAAACAAACATTGTTTATTGCACTACTTTAGGAAATTACAAATTATGTTGTAAATATTGAACTTGGTAAAAATAATAATTATAGCTATTTGAATGCAAACATCTGCTGGTAAAAGGAATGAAAAACATACTGAAAGCATCATACCGAAAACATAATACTAAAAACATTGTATTTATTCAGTCTTTGGATAAAATAATCATGCATGTATATGTTATGATAACAATTTATATAAAAAAAATTAATTTCAATAATACAAATTTTATTAACTAGTGATTCTTTCAAATTAAAACTAGCTCTTTACAATATTTATTAAGATGAAAAGGAAAATTCATTTTAAAATTATGATGTAATGAAAAAGCAAAAATAAAAATAAATAGTTAAGTATAAAATCTGTTAAGTATAAAATGTCAACACAATCTACTTATTATTTAATTTAGGATGAATACATCTTCTGATTTATATGTTATGAATTATTCAATCACCCTCCACCCTCTCATTCAAGAAAATTTGAGTAGCTGCTTTGTTGGGACGTTTTCCATGGAATGGAATCAAAATAGACATACAATATTAAAATTATAATACTTTACTCTGAGTGAATAAATTTTATTATTAAAATATCAGGGATTCAGGTAAAATAATGTTATTTAAAACATTTCTTAAATCCAAATAACATTAAATGCCTTCAACATAATTTAACTATTTCAATACCATCATTACTCTGTCTGTCAAGCAAAACATTAAGTTTATCGCTTGTTTAAATTATTTCTAAAATTCAAATAATGTTAAAAGAATATTTCTAATTCATTAGCTCAGTATTTTTTCAAATACTATAGAAGATTAATATTATTTACTTTTGAAAACAAAACTAAACTGGGTAATTTATTTTTGGGTAAAAATAAATCAAAAATGACTGAAAAACTAAATGAATGACATACAATTTTTTAGATATTTATAAAAATACTGCAAAAAGTTATAGCATTTGAAAAACTAAAAAACTATTTTAAAATTTCATAAATATGTTAATGTGAAACATAATACTAATGTTATTATGTGTGTGGAAAAGAATAAAGGATTACCTCACTCCAGATGGGAAGGACAGAATGACAACAGGCAGCATCCAGAAAAGAAGAAATACCTGTGCTTTATTTATTTTGGACTTGTCTAGAAAAGCATGCTGCTAAGAGAAAAATCAGTAAAGCATAGAAACATAAAATAAAATATATAAACCAAGAAGAAAAAAAAAGGCTTAAAAAAGTAATCCTGTGAAAATATAAATGTTTCAAAACAAAATTGTAAAAGAAATAGAAGTGATAATTTGATGAAACAGAAGATTAAACAAGTGATGAAGAGCTGAAACAAAAGAAAATAAGACACTGTACATTGAAATAGAAGCATGCAAGTAAAGCGGTAACCCCATGCTAAGCTGTTATGTAGTTAAGGCATCTTCTTTAATAGATTAAAATTTTAAATTAAAATTAGGTTAGGCTTCTTCATTTAGCCCAAAACAGTAATTTACTAACAAACTAAATACTACTTTTTAGAAGATGCATGACAAAATATTATGTTAGTTTCAATTAAAATTTTAAATTTACTTCATCAGAGTGAAAACAAAAAGTTTAGAATGGTTGGTGTTGAGTGGATATTACAATAAAGCTGTATTTGACTAGAGGCTGTCATAAAATCAAGTCATTTGGTGACCTCTTAAAAGCAAAACAATTACTAAAATATGACTTAAATTAGAGGAGAAAATATTTTATAAGATTCTTCACCTCTTTCTAACAATTCAATTAGTTTAAATTTTGTTAAATGCCTTCAAATGAGAAAAGCTGAAATCTTATTTGTTTTTATGAGGTCAATTAGAGAAAGAGATAAGGAAATAGAGAGAGATAGACTGGAGTGGAAGAAAGAGGACGGGAAACAGGGAGGAAACAGAGAAATATAGAGTACATGAGTGAGAGAGAGAGAGAGAGAGAGAGAGAGAGAGAGAAACAAAGACAGCCTCATGAAGAAAATTGTGTGCTGTGTATGAACACTAACTCTGGCAGAAGACATGTGGATCTCCTGAGAACCCTCCTGGACAGGAACATGTGAAGGAACCTTCTGTGTTTGAGCATTGTGCGTTGATACCACAGGCATTTGGTCTTGCACATTCATTGATGTCAGTACAGCTTATATTGGGGTCTCCAGAATATCCAGTCGGGCAGGCACAGCTAAAGTTTCCTGCGAGATTTTCGCACTTGGCACCTTTGCCGCAGGGTGATGAACTGCACTCGTCCATATCTAATCCCAATCGGTTAGTTTACCAAAAGCCATTTTTGTTAAAGGTTAAGATTAGTATTACCAACACTCTACTTAATTTGTTCCTCCTTGCCATTAATGTAATAACTAATTTGAAATTGTTTGAGTTGTTGAAATATTCAATTTGAGTAATTTTATTAATTATGCTTGTTCAGTTAAATCAATATAAAATTTATAAAGAGGTAAGATTAAAATGAAGTGGATTAGACAAAAACTTTGAATTAAGGCTTTTGACCTGAAACTAATTTTGAATAATACTATATAATATAGTATACCATGATAAAATTTTTTAAAAATGTTATGCATAAATTATAGAAAAAAGGCACAAAAGTTTACTGTGCTGTTTTGTGTAAATACTAGTTAATCATAATCAAAAACCTAATTTTCAGTGACAAGAAGGAACAAAGAATAGTATATATACAAATAATAAAAAGTTGGCTATTTTACAGATATTTATTTACATAATGGAAGAATTGGAGGAAGGAAGTGGGAAATTAAGGATGTTTGTGCTGATCCTGTTCTGACAGTCACAGAATATTGGGCTGTTCGTACCTTGGCACTGCCTATATGGGTCACCAGCAAATCCTGGTGGGCAACTGCAGACGTAACTTCCTGGGATGTTGGCACAGATGGCACCAGGTCCGCAAGGTGCTCCTAAGCATTCATCTACATCAATACAATTTCCTTGAACTGGATCCCCTGTAGTTCCCGGAGGACAGGCACATAAGTAGCCTCCCTCTGAGTTTTTGCAGACAGCTCCAGAGCCACAAGCTCCTGGATATGAGCACTCATCAACGTCAGCACACTGAAAATACATTAAAAAAACATAGAATATTAAAATATTTGCTGTTATAATAATAAAACAAGAAAAGGTATATAATTATATTAATTACTCCATTGTATGGATTTCCTTCAAATCCTTGTAAACAGTCACATGTATAATTTCCTGGAATGTTGTGGCAAACTGCATTTATCCCACAAGCATCAGCATGTTGGCATTCATCGATATCTGCGAAAAGAATTATTAAACCTATTAGTATTGAACGAGTCTGAAAAATACAATATTCTTTGTGATTTTACTTACCAACACATTCCTCTTCACCATCCCCTTGGAAACCTGGCAAACATTTGCAAAGGTAATGAGCAGGTAGGTTACAACATTCAGCATTGGGGACACATCTAGAAGCCAAAACAGGATCATCGCATTCATTGATATCTGAAAAAAAAACAATTTTATTCTATTAAATTGTGACTGATAATGTTTATGGAATAGATATCATTATGTGATTTTTTAATTAATGAGTTGGGTGTAACAGTATAAAAGAATAAATTTGTAAAAAGAAATGAAAAACTGTTGATAGGCTTTAGCATTTTTAAAGCTAGGTTTAAAACATACTTACAAGGAGTATAACATAGCAATATTGTATTTATCTGATGAGCAAGAGACTGCAGTGTTCATTTAATTGGTTTTACAGTTGATTCATTGTTTATTCACAGCACATTCTTTGATAGGTAAAAACTCATAATTTTAACCGATCAAACTTTGAATAAATCAGTATGTTATTGAATTGGTTAAAAACCCTAAATTGGAGAGGAGTGTTATTTTTAATTTAAGGACTGTTAAAACATAATTCACTGCCAATAAATTATTTTAGATATTGATTCTTGTAAATTTTCTTTTGTAAATAAGACCCAAATGAGCTCTGCATTTAAAAAAAAAGTTCATTTGGGTCATTAGCTAATATCTAAGCGATCATTCAAACAGTAATTAGAGGAAATACAGTTAATATCATAGCAAAGTGCATTTTTTAAGTTCTGCTTGGTAAACATTTTAATGGTATTTGGAAAAAAAATCAATGGAAAATGACTTGATCAGCCAATTATTGGGGGAAGAGCAAATAAAGTAGGAATACATGTATCTTTTTATTTTCAGTATTTAACTGTTGCGGACTAAGATACAAGAAAAAAAAAAATGACTGTCATTAACATTAACTTAACTGCATTTCAGTTTGTGAAGTGAATTTTGAAATGTTGATTTCAAAATTTTGAATTTTCTGTAAATATTGTGGTTGAAAATACAAATTAATGCGAAAACAGAACAAAAACACTATACCTTGGCAGTGGAAGCCATCTCCTGTGTAACCTGGAAAACATGAGCAGTGGAAACTTCCCAATGTGTTGGTGCAGTGAGCAAACACATCACAAGGTCGGTTTTTGCACTCGTTTTCGTCTGAAATAGCAAAAAATTCAGAGGTAATAAAGAATTAAACACAGGAATAAATCTAAGAGAATGATAATGAACTTATTATAGCTTATATTTACAATGTTTTATTTACTTGTTTTTTGTTTTTTTTTGGCATTGGAATTTCCTATACAGCCAATCATGCATTTATTAAGTATGATCACTCTTGTATACTATACTATATATATTTATTTATTGAACGTAAGTATTGTGTGATACTGATGATTTCCTCTGGCTTGTTTGATGATAGTAATTGCTTATAATGGGTTTCATTGTTTATAATGGTTTTTAGAAACTTAAATATTTTTCTCTTTTGCCCATGTATGCCGGGCATTCTATAATAATATGCTGGAGGGTTTCTCTTTGCCCACATCTATCACATTCTGAAGAATTTTTTATTCCTATGCGCTGCAGATAAGCATTCCATAGAGCATGATTTGCTCTAAGTCTGACAAAAATTTTTATTATATCCTTTGTAAGGTTCAAATCAGAGAACCACGGCTTATTTAAAAAATGTTAATGCTCTTTATTTATTTATCTATTTTTTATTTTTCACATTACTCGTTTTGTACTATTATTATAAAGTCTCTGTTGTATTTCAATTTTGTAATTTAATTTATTGAGTTCTATGAAATCTCTGCCCTGCCATGACAGAGTGTTTAATTTTTTTATTTTAACATTTTGTTTTTTAAATTTAAAAAAACGCTTAAGGTCCCGATGCCGATCAAGTAGAAAATACTTTCACATTCATAATCAACTAATAAAAATATAAGATTGGTTGATTGCGACCCAATGATGCCTTCTATCTCTAAATTAAAAAAATATAAATACGTAATTCAAAGTTATTTTTATTAAATAATATTATTGATGCATTGACTTAGTTGAATCAAAGATTGTAATTGTTATTTATAATAAATAGTTATTTGAGGTGTACTATTATTATTATAAAAATGGTTTAGATTGAAATAATTGAATTACGATTTAAATTTGAAAAAAATAAAAAACTCATTTCTCATTTCATTCTAGTTGGTTGAGCGTCATAATCTTAATAAAAGAATTAGCGCCTTCAAGTTATGTTAGACCCGCATAACTGTTTGTTTCTACCGGCTTAGTATACGCGGTCACTCAGGCATTCACAACGTGCTTGACAGTATATATTCTTATAAGATATGAAATATTCAGAAACATAAAGATTAAAAAAACAGTAGCTTCTTACAAGGTTTTTCATTTATGAGTTAATAAGTATTTAAATAAATACTTGAATACATTTTCATTCTTTTTTCCCCTGAATTATTTCGATAATCTATTTAATTTTGGTTATTAAAATGTATTTAATATTTTGAATCTCGACAATCGTTAAATTGTAAAAACATTGAAATTTTTTTAGTAATCTGTTTTCTGCGGCTTCATGAATTATGCTGTAGGACTCAAAAACAAAATAATCAATTTTGAACAACGTATAGATATTCCAAACAATTGGATTGAAATTGTATTCTTGCCTAAGAAAAGATCAGGGCTAACTTATTTAAATTATTTAATATGTCTTGTTAATTTGATCTTCTTAATAATTTTAAATTAATTAATTAACTCACCCGGAACTTCACAAGAGCAACCTCCAAAACCATCGTTACAATGGCACTGGTGATCTAGACAGGCTCCGTTCTGGCATGCTATGCCGGACTCGTGGCCACAGTCATCTGGAATTAAAGTAAATCGTCAGAATGTTTCAAACTTATGATAATAATTATATAGAATACAATTAGTAAATTAATATTTGTTGGAAAAATTGAAATATGACTTAAAATGATGAAGAATATTTAATTTAATTTATAAAGCGAGTTGGTATTGAGAAAAAAATCTTGCGGTTGAGAGTTATCGCGTACAAATTACCTCCCTACACAACCCGTGTTTAAGAAATAGTCAACTCTCTACCAAGTACTGAACCCAAGACCCTTCAAGGGGTTTGTAGCGGTACAGGTTTTATAGTAACGGTAGAGATAATTAATACGAATTTGATGGATTAATGTCTTAAAACTTTTTTTTTGTAATTCAGCCTAAAATTGATAATGTAAAAGGATATGCAATGAATATTACATATGACTAAAAAAAAAAATAAGAAAAAAATAGCAGATCAAATATGTTTCCATGAATTAAAAAAAAAACCTGTACTACTACAACTTGTGAACGAGTCTGCGGTTTACTACATCTTAGAGACTGCACAGTTTCATGGATGACGGTTGTGCAAGGAGGTAATTTGTCCTAGATCACGCTCAACCGCCAGATCCCCCCATTATTTTGGGTATCCATTCTATACATGCTGGGTGAGCCCCAAGAGAGTCCTAGATCCACTCCACTTCGCTCCCCTGAATTAAAAAGCTACAACCAATATAACTGCTACTATAAATGTACAATTGCTAATGTTTAACTTAAAAATGTCAATTTTTCAGTTTTATCGTTGTTCTTTTCCTCCGTCATAAACCAACGACTTCCTGCCTTCCTGTATCGTTTAATGACATCCCACTTATTCCTGTAGAACAGGTCCGGTACTTAGGACTGCACCTTGACAAACTCTTATCTTGGAATCCTCATACTAGACTGAAACGACAAGAAACAGCTCGTCGTTTCAGCCTACTTCAACATTTACTAAACGAACACTCTAAGCTCCCAGTTAATTACAAGAGAATCATATACATGACAATCATTAGACCCATCTGGACTTACGGAATAGAGCTTTGGGGCTCCACTAAGCCATCGAATTCCTCTCGTATTCAATCCTTACAATCCAAAATCCTTCGTAAAATCCTCAATGCTCCTTACTTTGTTACGAACAAAGTAATCCATCATGACCTTAATGTCCCGTTTATTGCTGATTTGGCCCGAATCCGATATCAATTTTTTTATGGCAACCTTCATTTCCACTCAAACCCACTAGTTTCAAACCTCACAACCTCTATTCCTGATAACACTCCGAGGTGTTTGAAAAGAAGATGGCCTTGTGACCTTCTAAGCTGAACTTTTTATTTGAGTACTATCACTGGGTTACCTGGCGGTTGAGTGTGACCTAGGATAAGTCACCTACTTGCAGAACCGTTGTCCATGAAACAGTACAGTCTCAACCATGTACTGAACCCCCAGACTCGTTCACGGGTCGTAGTGGTACAGGAGAAAAAAAAACTACCACTGGGTAGTTTCTCTACTTGTCTTTTCATCTCAATGTATGCATTCATTATATTTACTTGATGTATTCTGCATAAAATTTCAATAAATTCTGTAAATTTCAATAAATACATTTTTTTTTTAATCGTTGTTCTTTTGAAGGCGCGTCTATATCATTTCAGGTTTTCTAGATATTGTTCATTGAAAATTCTTACATGTGAACCATTTAATAAATAAAGGTATATGTTCTAAAATAGACAAATAAAATAAAAATTGAGCGTAGCCTTGAAGCGATCATGACCTTTATCCCGTCATGTGAACTAGATTGGAGGATACACCAATTGTGTAACAGGTACTCGCCCGTCCTTGGATAACAGGACCGTTGCAATTCAGAATGCAATTGCAATTCCCGGCGTTTTTCACCAGCAGCCTTGAGTTCGCATCCTAACATAACATCTGATATAAATAACTTTTCTTAACACGATTGCTTCAATTATTTAGACCATTGTTATATGCATACAAATACTACCCATTACTCTGAAAATACGTCAATATACTTGAGAAATACGTCTTACACTTTAGTTTACTTTTAAAATTCGTTACATCTATATATATATATTAAATTGGGAAGAATATATATATAGATTACCTCTCCAAATTTGGCTGTTCACTTATCCAGTTACATCATTTTAAAACTATAGTTATTATTTTTTCATTATTCTATTGTTGTTTTGTTTTTCATATCATTTATATTTATATAATTTCTTTTGTATCTGATTTTGTTTAACGTCGCTTCGACTGCTGGGCCCATTAGCGACGACAGCTCTGTTTTAATTTCTTTAATTAATTTCGTTTAATTTTTCCTATTTGATACTATTTGCATTCAAATAGACGCTTCACTGTGAGTTCTGTAATACTCTAACTTAGGCAGGTTGGCTGATTCTTAATGAAAAACATTAATTATATTCTTTCTTTATAATTATTCCTATCTTCATTATATTATTATCTTCTTTTCGATTTGTTATTGGGAGTAAACTCGCAACTTATTTTCTAATTCATTCATTAAGTAAATTGTAATTGTATTATACTTTAAGGCATTATAGTTCTTATTGTATTTTTTGTATTATCATTCTAAAGGAACTTTTCCCAGAATACAGAAAAACTTTATTGTTATATAAATAATATCTACTGTGTCCATTCACACGACTTCAGAATTATAGTACAGCCACCGTTCAATTGGACATCAGTTCTCATCTGTTGTCTTAAGCAACGATTATAATTACCTCTTAAAATTATAAGAACCTCTTGTACAACATGTAACCTATGGAGCGGAAATTTGTATGTTGTAAGATGATTGCCATTAACCAAGCGTTTGGAAAGCTGTAATTAAATAAGTTATATGGTCTAAGCATCAGAGATGCCGGTATTTTATAAGCCTCTGTAATGTTTATGTTAACCAATATATTCTTATTTGTTTTTGTAAAGAAATTGGTAATAATTAATTATTTAATTAATAATAAATTACTTACTCGAACACTTGAGTTCTCTCCCGAGTTCGTCTGATCCTCGATAACAATCGTGTTTTCCATCGCAGAGTCGAGATAGTTCGTACAGTTGAAGGAAATCCGTTGATTCGTTTACTTGACAGCCAAAGTATCCATCTTCCAAATTCAAGAAGAATATTTCCTTTTTGATTCCGAAACCAATACCGTGAGAGTGAACCTGCGGGAAAGACATAATATGTGTTAATTATTTCAGAAATCTGTATAAATAAAACAAGTCAATCAATTACATATTAATAGCAATAAATGAACAACGGAAGCACAATAAATACTATACTATATTTAAATATTATAAATATATATATATATATATATATATATATATATATATATATATATATATAACTATATTTTGGCGACGTTTCGATACTATATTGTTCATTTATTCATGCCCAATTGAGGACGAAATGTTTTTCACTAAATCTCTCAATTTACCTAAACCAACAGTTTGTTTAATATTGGGTGAGAGTTGAAATATTTGTTTGTAATAGTGGGTTTATATATTATTAACACACTATTACTGTGTATTGTGAATAAAATTAATTTTATTACTGAAATATTGATCAGAGTGATACAATGAACATAACGCCCTTCTTCTGGAATACTTTTGGAAGGAAATATTATACAGTGTATGTTTACAATCACATCATTGAAAAATCCAAAAAGCTATAACCTAAGTAAAAGCTAGTAAACAATGTTTACTAGATTTCTCTTTTGTAGTTCGAACCTATCACACGGGCCTACCGCGTCGTTAAAGGATTTATCGACAAAGACACCACCAAAAATATCTTCGGCTGTTGAAGTCGAGGTCACGAAGAGTCAGCGGTCGTGACTAAAAACAAAAGATGGCAAGGTTTAAATGAGCGTGAAGGTAGGCAGTTCGTGAAGATTTTTTTCTTTTTGCGTAGGCTACTCCTACTTCCTCCTCATACACCCTTGTAGTACACCAGCTGCCTATGTAAATCAACTTATCACTTAAGATTAAAGAATTCCGTAAGAACATTCAATAAATAAATGATTCTACAAACCTAATTTATGTCGTGAAAAACTAAATAAAAAAAAAATGTTCCCTTACAGCCCATAAAGGGTCTTGGGTTCAGTACATGATATAATTGTACTATTTCTAAGACAACGGTTGTGTAGCGAAGGAATTTGTGCGAGATCACGCTCAAAAGTCAATTTTTTTCCACCAATGATGGGCTCCCACCCTTTTAGAGGTTGGGTAAGCCCAAGGATTGTCTGCAGATACCCCAGTTTGCAGCTGCGGCAGTTAAAAGATAACTAATTTTTCAGTCCCTAACGGATTCGATTTAATCATATATTTGAAATTTTAGAGTCAAAATTTGAGGAGTACCGCCAGTATGCTGTAAGTTCCCTTAAGCACATAAGGTTTAAGCATGTTGACTGTCTATTTTGAATTTATTTTTAATTCTATGGTCCCATCCTAGGGACCACAATGCCACAGATCACATGCTAAAAATAATCATTGTATATATCATTTTAAAAAAATAATATTTTTTTAAACGATGACTGTAATATAATGTACTCAGGTTTATCCTATGTCTCTTTTGTAGTGCCGTTGAAATTAATCAAGGTAACATAGGCTCTGTTATAAAGAATGTTGCATAGACCTAAGGTAGTACCAAGCTGAGGCCTATCTACAACCCAAGGATGATAGAAGGCAGTCTATCTTTTTTTTTTTTTACTTTTATTAAAACTATAGTTAACAATGTATGTAAATAACTATTTTGTCATCGACTGTGATGAAGTATACAGAAGACAATGGACTGACCGTAGTGGACAATGGTCGTTATTTGTTTTATCACCTTCTACAAAAGACTTCCATCCTTCGCATCTTGATCCCAAGTTCGATCACCTTGGCGTCTTAAGCTAGTGGAAGATGGTGAGCAAATGTTCGTTTGCCGTAAACTCAAAGGGAATATATTCATTAGCTGGTTCATTGATAATAATTTTCATAATAAGGGTAGAGATAATTAATATGTATCTGAAAGTTTAAAATCATATTTTTTGTAAAGTTTTTTTGTAATTATACAAATATTGTTTTACATTAAGTTTTATTTTTCAGCTTGCTAAACTCATCCTAGTCCTAATTTATTTGGTTACTTTTTAGATTCACTAGAAGATTTCTGTCCAATTCCCATCATCGAGAACTTGGTGGGGAAAAAAAGTTCTCATTTAATATAATTCTAATTTCTCAGATATTGCATTGGTGAATTTGTGTTCTTCAGACTTAAAAATATTACACAAGTTCGGGAATTTTGTTCAATTTGGAACCATTAATGTTGCCAGATTTCATTTATGTGATTTTAGATTAGTACATTTTCTACATATCATTTAGTTTAAAAAAAAAGATTAATTTATTACAAGTATTTTGAATGTCCTGATTTGTATCAAATTAATCGGAATTACATTAAGTCATCAGGAATTATTAGATATTTTAAACCATAATAAAAATAGTAATATTACTTTTAAAGGACTATATTATAGTCTTAATGATAACGAACGCCATCTTCCTTAACCGCTCACTCGTGTCACCAATGTATGCCTAACATATACCACCATTGAAGTCACCACCTTTGATTTGTCCTTGGCGTTCCGTCATTAAAAGTAACATACATTATTCTACAGACAGTTTTGTACATACATTTTCATTCATTGAATTAGTTATTTTAATGATAATAATTTTATATTATACGACAGGTATTAATTTTTAGTTTCTTTAGTTAATATTACCGGTAATATAGCTGGTAAGGTATTATCATTCTTCTTCTTTCGCAATACCCTTTTGTCCCTCTCAGCGTAGGTGAGCGTTTAGCCATTTGGAAGCTATTCGCAGAGTTTCTTTGAATCAACTGTACTGTCTTACGGGTGATTAGCCCAGAAAAAAAGGGTCCGGAACCTCGGGACAAATGGTTGTTTGGTTGTACCCCCCAAACTTGGGTCTTCTCAGGGAAGGTGGCCTTGAGGTGTCTACTGCACGTGAACTTATGTCAGAATAATTGTCGAGTGTACTGTTCTGTTGTGTGTAGCAGTCTACTGAACTCGGTAGTCCGGGGGTTCGTTAATCCCCAATTGCCTGGCATATAGACTAGCCCCTGCGGATGGTAAGGTATCATGGCAGTTCTTAATCATTGACGCCTTCGGGCGAAAGATTATAATGACATCGAGCTAGAATCATTTGTCTTTATTGACAAATACATAATTTGTATACATTTCTTTTCCACAACATTGAACATATTCTTTCTTTTGTTCTCCCCATCTTTCAACGGCCGGGGGGGCGTTTATTAGTCAGGAGATACACCATGCTTAAATAGGCATATTACATTTGATTGTTATATTAACAGACCAATTTATACAATTTCATTAAAATACATTTAGGTATCATTTAATAATATAAGAGATTTAAAAAAATATATATAAAATAAAATTACAATTATAAGCACAGCAAAAATGTTTTATACAATATTTTCAATTACTAAAAACATAAATGAATTTTGTAAACATAAAAAATTAGCTTTAAAGATAGAAAATAACAAAATTATATACACATGAAAATCTTAATGACTAGTCAATTGCCTCTCTTTGGTTGCACAGTTGGTCAAAGTTGATGTCTCTAATAAATGCTAACAAAAACAGAAAATTGTGTGTTTTGTCTCACGCCAAGTCCCTCGTTTGGGTATTTTGTTATTTTTATCAATTCAATTCGTTGTCTGTCGTATCTTGAACGTTCATAAAGTATATATATATAAAGTTGCTTATACTAATTTAATTTATTTTTGCGTTTAATTAAGTAATAAATCTTACTGATATATATAGTTGGTATGTAATAATTAAATAGAATATTTTTTTTTAAAATTATCTGATAATATATTACACAAGAACTTTGAAAAACAATATTGGAATGTAAGAAACTAGACTGGAACAAGATGGCAATATTGCTTAAGGCAGAGACTGGTTGAAGACTAAAGATGAGGGTAGACTAGAAACCGCAGGAGCCTCGGACGATGAACCTTAATAACAAACTCCGCGGGATCTCTCCCCTGGAACTGCGCGATATATTCCAGTTACCGGAGAAAATTAGATTAAAACGTACGTATATCCTTTGACTCGAGTCATGAATTGAATTATATTTTTTAGTATATTCCAGAGATAATAATATCAGAACGATAACCAAATTGGAATCAGTTCCGGAGATTGTCGAATTGGTTTGAAACAAGTTTTACTTGTTTATTTCCATTTAATAATTTTTCCAAAAATACAAGTTATCATGAGATTTACTATAGGAAAGGAAATGTAATTAAGGGAAATGTGTATATGAAGGAATTAACGCTACAATAAACATATATCTTCTACACTTCAAAATGTAAGTATAAACATTTATTTTTTGATGAAATGATTACCGAAATCTATAGATTTCTCATAATTACATTCTCTTTTCCGTAATAAAACTCATGATAAAAAATAACGACAATTCATAAAATATTTATTTTTAAATAGTTCTTTTAACCGGTATAGTTTCATTAAATTCAAGTGTTCCCCGTCGGAACAAATGTCAGCGTCCAGGGAGGAGAAAGGTTTGAGAACTACGCGTGAGAATTGGGTTGTTGTTCTAAAAAAGTAAGGTGCGAGTCGGATATCTGTTGTACACTGAATGCCCGATGCCATTGTTGTCACTCCAACACTTGTCGAGTTTCGTACAGAAAGAAATCCTTCGAATACGATTGAGAAAGCTGCATAGGATCTATAATTTTAACAATATATAGAAGGAATGAAAAATTAATGATACGAGGTTCGACAGGATCCGTTCGGAAGAACATCAGTGGAAGACCACCTCATGTGAACGTTCTCACGAGAAGTGAGTTAACAAATCCTAATTGCGGCCTTCGCTCCTAGCAGATAGTTCAGTAATGAACAGTTCATAACTCCCCACTCCGTCCCCCCTGATCTTGCTTCCAATCGTTCTGGGCCGACGTGTGAATCTTTTCGAGGAGGTTGCAATAGAGGAAGGTTATTAATATCTTTTCTCCAAGTACCGCTGGTTTGACTTCCTATCCACTGTTTCAATTACTGGAAAAATAATACTAATAGAAGTTATATTGTGTAGAACGCTGAGGGTCTTGGGTTAGGGGTTGCATTTGTACAGTTTTTTTTTCTAACAATTAGTATGGCTGAAAACTGAAGACTTGGAAATAGTATAAGATCACGCGTATGTGGAGGAAACGGATAACACCCACTTACACAAAAGATGCCAAGGACCAGACACAGTCTCCATGACCTGATAGTTTGGTCTAACCCGGTGATTGTTATTGTCCTGGCAATTATAGAGTCACACTAATCAGGTTCATGGTCGGCGAATTCGGCCACTTTTCGGGGTCGTCCGTGTCTCGGACGTGTCATGGTTCACCCACCTTCTCGTCCGATTCGCGCCGATTACTTTGGAGTAATGGTGACCGAGTTAGACTACGGGAGTATACATTTTACTAAAAAGAAGCAGAAATCTCATACACTTTTGCGATTTCACAGGTATAATTCGTACATTTTTTTCGTTCATTCTACAATTGATTACTATAAAAATTGGTTCATACATAAATAAAAAATACTTATATATTCTTCAATACTTTGAGGAAAATGTTTATTTACGACTGTTGATATCTAACCTAAAAGTAACAAGTGATAAATGGGACTGTACTCATACACTCGTGAAATCTGGACTAGGGCCGGTATCCGCTTTCTCTTAGTTAGTTGTGTAACCGCCAGCTGTCCCTCTTGTCTTTCCATTCACTCAAGGAATAAATCTATTTAAATATTATTCAACAATCAATGTCAATATTGTAAGAAAAAAATTGTATATAACAAGGTTGTCCGAAAATACTTGTGAATTTGTGAATCCGGGAGATAAAATAAAGGACAAATATAAATCTACTAAGATTGTGCAATTGAACCCAAAAAATCACCATTTTACTCAGATAACCTTTTTACACCTACATAACTTTGGAATATCCGTCTTTATAACTTCACTGCTTTCTTGGTTCTTATCGATTTCTATCTCTAAGCCATAAATATTTAGAAGGTATAAATCATTTTACATCACCGAACTATATAATAAAAACATTAAAATATCCGTTATTGGGGATGAGTAAAAGGAATACAGAGAGGAATGTTTTATACTATAATTTAGTTTCACAACTTGCTTGAAGCGTTGAACTTTTCAAAATACCGGTTAGAACTCCATCACGCAGTTCTGTCACGCAAGGATTGGCGTCCTTTCGGTCCCGACTCCTTCACCAAGTCAAGAACCACTAAATGCCAAATAATAACGAATAAGATATAAGATATAAGATATCCGTCAACGGAAGTAGCCAATGACCTACCGGAAGATGTGGGCGATCTCGCAATGTTCATGAATCAGTGAATATGCAGTCAGCAACAGAGCTACGGGAGTTACATGTAAATGCTAAGTACCGCTATCATCCGACCATGCTTTTCGTACTCCGAATACAGAATGACTCTGAAGGAGTCCCTCTGGCATTGAAATAAAGAATAGTCGCGAAGCAGAGCATGAGTAGTTTAAAAATGTATGTTGTTGCATCACATGACAATTGATGTTTAAGAATAGTTATCAAAATTGTCATAGTTAATAATGAAACCACTTGACCAAATACTATAAACGTAAAAAAAAAAAAAACTCTGCACCACCAACATACAACCCATGAAGGGTCTTGGGTTCAGTTTATGGTAAAGACTGTTCTGGTTCTAGGACAACGGTTGTACTGTGGGAACCTAGATAACGCTGAACCACGAGGTTTTTTTTTTTAAATTTAGAGCACGGCTTTATAGAGGCTAGGTGAGCCCCAGGAGGGCCTTCCATTACCGCAGGGTCTATCCTCGGCGGTTAACAGATTAAATAGATTATCTCTCACAGCCAGATTTGAAAACGGGACCTTTCGATGACCATTCACACAAACAGTAGGAAATGGCAAAGTCACGTTTTTCAATTCACTTTTTGTGTGTGTATATTTTTAAGAAAATAAACTTTTTTTGTCAATATTTTTTAAGTATAGATATTATCTTGAGCCGGTATCATTCTTATACCTGAAGTATATATCCTTATCGGGATTGTTATCAATCCAACAACGAGCAATGAGACATTCGTCCAAGAAAGAACTTACTGAAAGGTTTTCTTTTTCTGTAGCCCCAGATTCCACGGAGCGGGCGTGTAATGACTCTAAAATGCTGAATCTGCTCCGGTTGCTACGTACGAGTTAGCTTTAGCCGAAGTGTCTAACCGGCGAACTTTATGTATTGTAAACAATGTCAAACCCTTTTTTCTTCTCTTTACCAACAATCAAAACAAACATTTTTTTAATATGTTCTCGCTGACTACTTCAGCTACATTCAGACTTTAACCATTTCTTGATTAAAAGGTAAAATAATGATATTAACAATTGTTAATAATAGTTATTAAGACTTATTGAATTGTTTCAATTGTAGACAATTTCAATAATTTTAAAAAAATATCAAGTATTTAATTTAAAGGTAAGTTTTTAAAGACATTTTGGAACTATATATGAAAGCTAGTTTATTACAATGTACATAACATAATATAAATAATTAATAAATTAAAAAAATATACGGATTTATATCAATATGCTAATAACGTATATGTATATTTTCGAAATATGTAATTAAAACCAACAATTTATTCACGTTTTCATGGTAACTTATAATTATTCAATGAATAAATAGTATACATTAATAAAAATTAACTGTATCACTTTCTGATTGGTTTGTTTAATTTAATATAAATTATTTATCATCTTGATGCAAGGCTCGAAGTAAAAAAATAAAATTATAGTGAAGCATTTTCAAAATCAAAAGTAGTATGTATTATTCAAACTTAATAATATGCATTATAAAGGTTTACAATTTACTGGTATTAATCTAAATAAGCAAAAGGTAGGCTCTAGGGCAAAATACGAAAACTGGTTCAATAAATCCAAGTTTTTTTTTTTAAACGGACGTGCCTCTGCGACCACTTCGTGATGAGTTTCAATTCGTTTTCCCTTACTTTAGTTTCCAGCTGACTTCGTGTTATCATTTTGAACGAAAAATTTGATCATTTATTTAACTTTAATTATTTCTGTATTCAATTAAAATGTCATAAAGACGTTATTAGATAGTAATGAAATTTTTATTTGAGTCGCCTCTCTAAGGTTTGAAAAGGGAGCGAAATTTAGCTAACTGAGCAAAGTCACGTATAAATCAGGCGAAGTCTATTCTCGCGATGAAACAGAAATATTTTGAAAAAATCACAAGCCTCTCAAAAAACAAAACATTTTACGATAAAGTAAAGGTATGAATACATATATGCAGGTAAAACCCATGTGAATTATTGATATGGAAAATACTAGCCTAAGAAACAGTACAACACTTTAACAAAATTCAACAAACCATTATTTTAATTAATAAATTATGGTAATGGAGTTTGAACACTTTTTCTTAGAGGCTTGAAGCCGTAAAAAAACTCCTGCAAAAAGTCCTTAATCCACGTGTTGCAAACGCATAATACAGGGAAAATCTCGCGGAAAATTTCTTATTTTCAATATTTCTTTTTAGTTTCAGGTGGGAAACAGATTAAAATTTTAAATTTACGGCTGGTGCTTTAATAAATGCACCTCTTGCACTGTCACTCCAAAGGCATGTTCGTGCTTGGAATCCAAACAAGCAGTTAACGCGGGCAGTCAGCTACAGAACCAGTTCCATCCTCCTTGAGACAGGAGAAAACTTCAATAAGTATAATTGAGATGCAGGACAATCACCACTGGAGAGTCCAGGGACCGATTTATTTTTTCGGCTGCTTTGGAGGGTTAGGTCAGCTTTTAAAAATTCATCTTCGGATTCTCGGGAATTCACAAGTAAGAACAAAGCAATACTATTCTACGCGAACACAAGGCCGTGCATTAGAAAAAAATATTTTTTTGGTGCATGCCAATAAAAAGAATCGTTCTTTATATTTAAGTCGATTAGTTTTAAAAATAAAAAAATGGCTGATGTATTATTAAATAAGATAACATCGCAAGAATTAATTTACATTTGACCTCTAAACTTCGAAGGTTATCACAAAGATGAGCGATGCAAATTTCGTTTACAATGGAACTGATGATTCTCTGGGAACTCCGATGATTTAAGTGCTGACGATGTTCAGGGAATGAATTTTCGTTTATTTTATAAACGAAAAAAAATTCATTTAATAAACATATAAGGAGTATCTCGGTGGGTAGAGCACTGAGATGCTGTGCCGAAGGTTCCGGGTTCAAATACAGCTGTAGTAAATAAATTATTTAGTCTGTTAACAGCCGAAGAATCTGAGGACTCTCTTTGGACATACCCAGCCTTATAATTGGGGAGAAAACCCCTGGTGGTTAAGCGTGATCTTGGACCAATCCCTGCCCTGTTCGACCTTTTACTTGGTAACAGTAATGACAGTAAATGGTACAATACCCTTCATGGGTTATAGTGGCGTGTTTACAATATTTTATAAATATAGTTTATGCTTGAACTACTATACCTATACACTATACCTGAAATGTAATCTTAATGTAATTACATTATGAAATAAGTATTTAAAAACGTACTTGTAGTAAGTTTTATTTAATATGTTTTAATTATCTCATAATATTTTTAAACTATTATGCTCTAGAGTTCACTTTAAATTTAAGTTAGGAGGAAATTGGCCATAAAATTTTTTGGTGAATAATTCAGCTTAATTATATATTCAATATAAGAAACACTCGTCTCTATAAAAATTAATTATTTTTTATACGCAAATTCTTGTTGTTTTTTCTTTGAGTGTCATATGTGATTTTCTGTCGTTACTTTTTTTTATTATTTTTATTTTTTTCCTGAGGTTTTTCACAACTTAAGGAGTCATATCCTCAATACCCAAAAGCCACTGCTCTCTGTCTATCCAATCCCCTCACGGAGGCCTCTGGCTGCCATGCATTCCTCTACACCCTCTGTCCATTTTTTCTTCGGTCTTCCTCGCTTTCTTCTTTCAGGTGGTATATAGTTATGAATTTTCTTTGGCCAGCGGTTTTCGTCCATCCGCATTAAGTGGCCATACCACTTTAACCTTTTAGTTCCGATCTGGCAAAGGATGTTCTTTTGACATCCGACCTTGTCCCTGATTACTGCGTTTGTAACCCGCTTGGTTCCCGATATACCACAGCTTCTTCTCCAGAAATCCATTTCCATGGAAAGCAACTTATTCTCCGCCTTTTTTGTGAGTCCAAACCTCTGAACCGTAAGTGGCTAATCTCTCTACGAAGGAATGGTAGATCTTCTTTTTAGTTTCTAATCTTATTTCCTTACTCCATAGGGTGGGGTTTATCCAACTTATTATTTTTTTCCCTTATGTTTACTTTATGTACGATGTCACCCTCACTACCTCCTCCAGAAGAGAGCCAGCATCCGAGGTACTTGAACTGTTTGCAAGCATTGAGCTTCCAGTCATCGATTTCAAGTGGTAAATTTGGAGCGTTGAAAACCATATACTCTGTTTTATTTTTACTGATTTTCAGCCCTCACCTGGAATATGTGTCCAGCAACTTCCTCATCATATAGCTCACGTCATCCGGATCCGAAGCGATTATTACTTGATCATCGGCAAACTGCAAATTGTAGATGACATCATCTCCGATTTGAGCACCCATTCCACCGCATAATCTTTTCCAGTCTTCAAGGGTTTTTTCTGTATAGATCTTGAAAGTCAGGGGTGAAAGGCAGCAGCCCTGTTTCAAATCTTTGTTAACTTTTTTTTATAAGAGGGAAATAAGATAGTATCAATGTCGATTTATTTATATTTCCTTGTTAATTAAATGGTAACTCTCTTCCCTCTGTCAGACTCTCGAAAAATCTTTGGTAATGATACTTTAGTAATCCTAACTTTTTGGTTTTCGGTTTCGTGACAGTATGCTAGTTATGCAAGGTATAGCACATTGACTTGGTAGAGATGAGGAAATGGATCTGGAACATTGTTCCAAAAATTATAACGATTGTTGACAGGCGTAGTATTGAAGGTCGTATCATCCCATTACTGTCAGAGGGAGTGTGACCGATCCTTGACTACGCCCTTTGTTAAGGACTAGCCATCGATGCCGTTAGCGTTTCTCTCCATCATCGAATCGACAACTCCGTTATCCTGGCTTCTTAACACCTCGGCTATGGACACGTTACTGACAAGGGACCTCCTTCATCTGTGGTTGTTCTATTTTTATAACGGTACAGGTACGGGAGATGTGTACCTCTTGGAAGAATTCATTTATTAATCAGTATAACTAGAAATATTAACAAAAATAATATGTTTAAAAAGTCACGTGACTCATTGATTAACGAACAATAGTTGTATTGTTCAATTTATACAAAGGGTAGACTCAGGGATCTGGGAAGCTTCCTGAAACATTGTTCATATTTAACTATTAGAGGAGGAAACTATGGCTGTTTTGAATCTTGATAGAGTTCATTAATTGATTAATGCAATTAAAAAGACTAAGTTTAAAAAATCTTAGGTTTCAGGTTTTAAGACGTGCTTTGAAATAGAAGAGATCTATTTTCAAAACACATCACACGGATTCAAATTTAAAGTATACTTCTTATAAAATATACTACATGAGTAAGATAGCCAATATTACTCCTTCTGATTAGGATTAGGCCTGTTTGGAACAGAAAAGGCTCAAGGGAAGGCCTCGCATTTCCTGGGAGTACAGCCTAAGGGATATTTTCAGGAAACGAGGAATAGACAGGAACAGAAGGTAAGAATTGACACAGGAAAGAGAGACTTGGTTCAGCCTCTATAAGCAGCATCCTCACACCCACAACGACAGAGGATGATAAGATTCTGACGATTAGTAAGGTGATTCGATTAATAGCCTTATTAACTACTGATTTTTTAAATTTTCATTAAGGTGACAATATCTTAAACTGCCAAGAAGAAATGTAGTATTTACAAAGACTTGCCCTTCTCCACTCCCCTCCCTCCAAAGATAGGGAATACTACAATCTCTCATGAATATTATACCTCTTCATAGGGACATATCTGTAATCTTATTTATTTTATATAATTATTCTGTATAATATTCCAATAATGAATAATGTATAATTTCCAATGCAGCGTGAATCTAGATTGTAAATGCGGATCCTAATCTTACAGACACAAAAAACTTAATTTTTGACCGGAAAATTGTTTTTGTTTGAAACATATCAATCAATCTTTTAGTTGATTAAAGTCGCATTAACATGAAGGAGGTAGTTTACTTAGGATGTAAATCTTTCTAATTAAACGGTTTCATTAATTATTTATTTCCAATTCGTACAAGAAATGTTTTCTATATGCCGGTTTGTCTCTTTCATTCGGAATACTTTTAAGGTCTTCAAAATGTTTTACGATGATGTCCGAAGAAGAGTTGACGCATTCATTGATAAGAACAATGGTTGCATTGCGCAATCGTAAAAATTTCTACAAGGGGAGAACGTCACAGATCCGGGATGGTCCTTGAAACAGTTTTCATATTCAAACGTCGAAGCAGGAAGCGATGAACGCGACGGGTAACTGTTTTGAATCTTGGTCATCAAGGAGGCATTGCCCGGAACCGATATACATTCATGTGGACCCGTTGATTTAAGACGCTGGTTCTGGGATCACATCTACTTGCAGATTCATAACTTTTACATACCTTAACCAGAACCTTTTGGAAAAGCATACAGAACCTATGATCATATCTGAGGTAAAAATTTCATATTATTCTGTCCCTAAATATATTTTTTATACACCCTGTTGTCGTTTATCCAATGGCTTTAGAATGCTAAGTCCTAAACAGCGTCATCCGTTTGCTGCATGACTCTGTGAACGCGAATATAGTTCGGTCAAATTACATAAAATTTCGGACAAACATTCAAAGCAATGAGTAGCGTCATCTTAAAATTAAACCACTAAAGATGACGAAGAACCAATCTAATAATGAATATGAAATTATTTAACTTACTAACCCATAACCTAATAGTGATCCGCATTACTGTAACAGAATACTTTAAAAATATAGAGACGTTAATCTTAAATAAAATAATTGATATGCCTTGTTAATCAAGCAAATTAGATTCCAAATAGATGTTAGTACAACAAACATTATAAATTTTGATTTCTAGTTTTATTGGATTTTCAATAATTATTTCACCATATAAAAATATAAAACTCTGTTAATAAAAAAGTTATTAAAAACTCTTAGACAAAAATAAATTTTTTTTTTTTTTTAATTTAATTTATTGATATTTACAACTGTATAATAAAAAAAATACATCCAGTAAATAGGCTATGTGATACAAAATGACATGAGTAATGGCAAGTTGAGAAACTACCCACTGGTAGTACTCAAATAAAATAAATTTAAATTTTTATTTGTATATTACAATATTGATAATAATTTCCTGTACATTAACCCTACTCACGACAATCGTATACGGCAGCAAATGTCATACACACCTGAAACAAAAAAAGAGAAAATTAAGTTAGTTAATTTGCCTGTTTTAATATATTATATAATCTCATCAATAAAAAATAAAATATTATGCGTTTCTAACCATACAAATGGAAGGTCTTGAGTTCATTATATGGTGAGGACACAATTTTTATAAATCAACGGTTGTACAAGGAAGTTATTTGACAAACATCACAATCAACCGTTAGGGTTTCACTTAAATATAGGAAATATAGATTCGGACTAGGAGCGTTTCCCAACGCTACTTTGTCAATCCCGAATAGTTTCACTGAAAAAAATTCTAAATTATTTTTCAGCCTTCCATTTTTTTGGAAAGAAGTTGATATTAAATTATAATATAGTTTGGAAAATATCAAGTCAGATTAAGATAAGGAAACTAAGGAGACCTTGGCTGCCATGGTCGTTTGAATGTAAGCTATAAAAATGTCGTAGGCGATCTTGTCAACCTACACTCAAGATTGTTTGTCATATCGTAGGCGGTTTGCTATTCGTCCACGATTTGCTATTCTATTATTTGAAGTAATTAATATAAATGATAATAATTAAAATGTCCTGTATAAAATTAAGTGATTTTTAGCTGATTGACTGACGACAATGATTAGAAATCGATCAAAACTCTTGAAATTCATTGTATTTCTTTTTATTTGACAGCTGTAGCTCCCACGAAAGCGATAATAAAATATGTACATATTTTAATAATATTGTTATAAATTTCCTTATCGATGATTAGAAATATCCTTATTTCTCTATTAAGTTAGGAGTGTATTCTCTTCATGTTTGGAAGATTTATCAATATTTACAGAGAATGCACATCTATCTATCAAGTCCTGAGACAATGAAATTTGGACAGCTAAAGTAGCTGCTAAAGAAACATTTGCTATTGTCCAAGAGGAGAAAATGAGGCCAATGTTTGCATCAGAAAACAGTTTCTTTCAAATAGAAAGCTCATTTGACTGTCGTCCTTGTTGCACCAAATTATGCTTTAGTAACATTTAGTCTCGTTTCTTCTCCGCTATTTTCAACTTCCGATTAGTTGTAAATTAGTTTGTATAGACAACGTTTGCCAACCTTCTTTGAACGGCACCGATTCTCAAGCAATTGTTCTCAAAATATGGCGCTGTATAAATTTTTCCAGACGGACCGAAGAGCGGTTTGGTCGGTGGATCAATTTTCGCAAAAAAAGTTTTGATTGGGAGCGACATCCAAAATGAATATAATTAGCATTTTTAATTAGTTACCGATAGGTTGCATAAATTACACCGATCCAAGTTACGTTATTTGCTGAGCGCTCACTTAATTCTGAACATAATTAGAGTCAATTTCTGCTATTTGTAGGGGATTATAATTTGCTCAAGACGTTCCATATCACCGTTAAGTGAAATGATAGCTTCCGATGCGCCTATAGGCAGGTTATTGACTCTTGATCTGGGATGCGCGTGCTCCGGAGGAATGGGAAAGAATTTCGAAGATGATTTTGAACTTTTGGTGCATAAGATCAAAATCTCATATGTTTTCTTTCATGAGATATAATAGTAGGGAATATCATTTAATGCATTGCGGATTTTAGTATGATCCAATGTGGAATCCACTACAAGAACAACTAAAATTACCAAAGGTGAATGTATAATTAGTGTTAAAAATATGAAAATGTATATTGACGTTTTGAGGCTGCATATCATTTGATTGGGTGATGAAGCGAAAAAAGTAATGGAAAACACGTAACCAAATAAGTAAACATGATTTAACAAAAAAAAAAAAAAGGAACTTATAAAGAATCGTTAATTATTCTTGCTGACAAATAAAGCTGCAATCATCAGTTCTTGATATGCTTAGTCGTAGAACACAAATGACATCCTATACATTAATGATAACCAACCTGGAGCCGAACAAAGATTTACCAATACATCATTAGCAGATACAATGACTTTAATATTTTATTTTCATATGTCAAATGGCGCATCTGTTCGCCACATCAACGTTGTTAGTTTGTAGTTAATTATTTGAAAAAGAAATTCTTCATTATATATTTTCAAAATCTATCTTTCCAGTGGCTTCCGGGCTCACGTAATATTAATTTCCAAGGAAGTAGGAGAAATGAAAAGAACGTAGTGTACACGAGATAATAAGACAAACATCATTATCACGGTGGGAAAGCAGTGTTTTAACCAGAACGATCTCACCCTTCTAACCCATTGGGACCCTTCCATCAGATATTTTTTTGTTAAACTAGTTGGGAACTTTTTCTAATTTGTAAGTAACGTATGTGTAGATTATTTTTTAGAATCAAGAATTACCGTTTGGAGCTGTGTCACTCCAGTTGCGGTAGATAAATAATTTAATCCGTTAACAGCCACGGATGAACACAGTTTGTACTCTTAATTGGGGGAAAACCTGACGGCTGAGCGTGATTTCGAACAACCGTAGTCCTTGAAACAGTACATTCGTATTTGTTTAACTGACGAATTAATTTTTATTCTCAATAACCTCCCTAAAGGTTTATATGATTTTATTTTCAGGGAAATATACAGAAATGTACATGTAGCGTATAATAGAAATAAATATCTATGGAAAAGATAGAGGTTCCTCAAAAAATATCAATATTGTTATACACGTATTTATTATTTTAATTACTTTAATTGTAAAATTTTAGTATTGTCACAAGTTCCCATATATTTGAACATTCATCCCCTCGTATACATCGCAAATTGTGAGAACGCGGGGACATGGGATCAGTGTAAAGAAAGGATAGGTCTATGGCCGAGAAGCGAACCAGGATAGCTCAATTGGCAGAGCACCAGGCTAGAGACCTGGGCAACCCGGGTTCGAGTCCCGGTCCAAAAATGAAAAGCAAAATGAAAATATTTTAAAAATTAATACAATAAATAACAAATAAAATAAAATAAGTTAAGGTTTTATGTTAAAATATAAAGTTTATCTTTTAGAATATAAAGGTTATATAGAAAATATAAGTATGTCCCTGTCATCCTCTACACTTTGACAGAGGTTAAAAAAAATCTGTGAAGTATCCAAAAAATTGTCAACAGCTATTTCATCAATTACCGATAAGAAAAAATAAATAAAAAAGGGGACAGGCGTGAACCACATCAAATAAATTTTTTTTTATAAGATTGAAGGTAATTTTAAACCGTAAAAGAGGACATGGAGTTAAGCTAAGGACAAAGAAGTTGAGAATTCTGAATGGGTGTGCCTGTACCGCTACTCCGAATAACGGCGAAGACCTTCATGTCTTCACCAGTCCTCCGGGTCTTTGTCATATTAACCGCTTCTTCCATGGTTTCTTAATATTTCATTTTTTTTTGCTCCATATTTTTTTTATATTGACTGGCCATACTATGTTTAGCTTTTTATTTGTAATAGCGTTGTTTTTTTTTATATGCCCATTGCTATCAAGAATTATTGAAATATAACATTCACTAAAATCAAACATCAAAGACGGAGTTTAAGTACTGCTTCCTGCATATTATGAAGTAGGAAATACCTTATGCGAAAGTTCTGGTCAGAGGTTGAAGACCATTTCCGGTAGAGGTGACCCTTGGTCACCTATTATGAAAAGCCTTCGTACAGGAGAAAGTTTATAGTATTTAACTCATTAACAATTTAATATAGTGAATAAAGTAGTGTGTGAAATATAGGTATTAATAGCTATTTTAGAAAGACGTTCAAATCCATTTAGATCTAAAGAGAAATAATTCTTTTAAATATTTTTAATGATCATTGTTACATTAAAATTTAAAATGTTTACAGCATCAGCCAAAATAAAAACATTAATCTTTGCTAAGTTCTAAGTGTTAAAAACATAACGTTTTTCCTTTATGTTTAAATTAATTCATCCAAACCCTTAAATATCACGATAAATAAAAAATGGACTTATACCATTAATTTTTACCATCAGTACTTCATAAAATTAGAAATAAACTGAAGTTTAATGGAATTATAATATTTAAATAGATAAGTTTTGATAAACATCTTAACATAAATTCTGGGTATAATATACCCTCAGGGTCGATAACAATTTAAAATCATTTCTTACACAATTATTTATGACACTATAAATAACAATTTGGCAATATGCATTTTAATGCAAACTCTCTAACATGGTGAACTTATTTCGTCGGAGACAATTTATTACTAGGTCAAGCCGCTTAGCCAAATACAGGATGTCGGCTTGCACAAGATCTAAATGAACCACTGGTTCTTAAAACAGGTCCCTACAGATTTATCTTTTATTAGTTATTTATATATTATAGTTATAAATTATATTATGCATTTTTTATGTATCTTTTAAGTAATTGTTTTTTTTTCTTTTTTAAACATTTATTTATTGATATTTACAACTGTATTACAATAATGCATCAAGTAAATAGGCTATGCGATACATAATGGCATGTGAAAATGACAAGTAGAGAAACTACCCACTGGTAGTACTCAAATCACAAGTTCAACTAAGATGGTCATGTGGCGATCTTCTTTTCAGACGTCTCGGAGGATTATCGGGAATTGAAGAGGAAGCTAGGTTTGAAACTAGAGTGTTTGAGTGGGAATGAAGATTGTTATGGAAGGATAGATACCGGGTTCGGGCCAAATCAGCAACAAATGGGACATTAAGGTCGTTATGGATGACTTTACTCTTAAGTTATTGTTTTTAAAAACATTATTTAAACCTTTCATCCCTTTTATCCTTTATAGAGCTAAACCTTCATCTAAACTTAATAAATTCCCTACCTTTTTAAATTCCTGACTTATTTCTACATATAAGCCATCTTTAAGAACTTTATTTAACACTGTTCATTCCCCCGCCAGTGGGAATTATTAAACAACATTCTGCATTCTTATCAATTTAGCATAGTTGTAATATAATAACTATTATTCTTTAATGCGTTCCTTATTAATAAGTAATAGTTATAAATGACAAAAAAGAAATAGAACTTATATCAACAGCCCAATAAAGAAAATATAGTAACAAAAAACCTCATTTTTTGTCCTTTTATTAAAAATTCTTCTTAATTTAAAAAAAGACTTAATTTTCCAACACTGCCTTGGCTGAAAATATCCAGACAGACCAGACAGTGAAAATACGACGAGAAAGAACTCCTTTCTTTTGATTCTTCTTCAAGGCCTGTGACCATTGTATATTGTACTGACCAAAACGGATTTCAGCCTTAATAGAATTTTCTGCTCAGGGCGGGGCAATGAAAGCCTATATATATCTTGTTTCTCTTTTGTCTATCGTAAATGTCTTCATTTATTAACAGAAACATAAACTCCTCAATATTATCACTGGGATGACCCTAACCTATAAATCATAATAGATAACCTATAATAAGTAAAATCAATTATAACAATATTTATATAAAAAACTTATATTGTAGTACCAACAGGTAAATGCTGAATATTTGTCAACGAAATAATATCTTGAATTAATGATTGATTTAATTTGATTTTTTCATGTTATCTGATGGGTTTGAAAAAAAAAATATTAACATCAATTAAGGTAAATAAAATTCTACTCTACTTCATAGTTATTCGATGAGTAATCTTAGTTGAACATTTATCAATTAAATCAAAACCAAATATTTAAACATTTTTCCTCACAATTACCCATTCAAAATAATAAACCGCAACTATTTCCTGGGAATTCACCTGCTATAGGTTTCCGTGTAATTAATTTCAAATCTGAGGTTGTACTTATATATTTTTTTCCCGACACAAATACCGAGCGCCTTGTATTTCCGAAGAAATTCATTTCCTAAGGAATTGCGCAATTAAGAAAACATTACCGCCGTAGGATTCAAAATAAAATAAAAAACAATATTGTACAATTAAAAAGGTCTGGCCTCAGAAGTATGGGATAGGAATGGAAGTTAGTAAATCGAAGGTAATTGCTTCTTCTACTGCGCTTTCGTCTATTTTGTTTTATTTATTTTTTATATTATACTCCGCAATGTTTTATTATGTTTACTATATTAGAAAAGTCTTCTTATAGGCAATAGACAAATCAATTACTGATACAAAAGTATTAGGTATCAACATTTAAATTCATTTGAGCTGAAACACCGCGATGGACAATGGGAGTATTAAATTAAGTAACAACATAATAAAACGTCAAATAAAAAGATTCAATCAACGCAAAAATCAATGACGTTTAAACTTTATTTGTTCATTATAACAAAAGTCTCAAAACAACAGCTTAAAAATAACGTTGTGTGGATTACGTTTGAACAATACAAGGTAGGTATACTTGACGAATCCGTAGATAAAATTTACAATTTCATATGTCTGCGTTAGAGGTCGTAAATTGAATCGCTATTAAAAACAGGAAAATAGTCTAAATTTTACCAGACAAAAAAAAGATCACAATACTGAGGGCGTTGTCAGTATTGTGCTATCTTGCGCACAAGTGTCCTTTCTGTAGTAGGCGATGTCTTCTATCTTTGGTAACATTTAAGATTTTTAAATGTTTCGAATAATTATTTTTTAAACGTTTGTTCTATTTAATCGATTTTTTTTAGTAAGTAGTTGGGTATTTGCAAGGTACTATTAGTTCGTGTCACCATTCTTTCCGGGATTAACACTTATTTAGAGAAGAATATCCACAGATCGATGAGTGTTGGATACTTGGAAATTGGTTGCTACTCCTGACCGATATTTCATTTACAAATAATTTCCTTCAGGTGGCGCAACAACCCCTGGAGCAACGGGACTTGCCTAAAGGTCCTGGAGACTCCAAAGGTCGGGCCGAGTCGCCGCGGCCCTAACCAGATATTCCAATTTGGAAACATAACGCCCTCATTTTCCCGATCGGTTGGCAACTGATTGCGATCAGACCGAGAGCTTGGATAGCCGCTAGTTTGTCCACCGATCTCTTGATGTTAGTTTTCAGCGGTAAGGGAACAATCCTCCTTAAATTTATCCAAAGAAAAGTTTGTCTAGTTGACGGTATAAGCAACAGTTTATATAGGTTGTTACTAATAGACTTTAAGGAGTAATTATTGATTGGAAACTATATTTGCCAAATAATGATCCTTAGTAATAATTAACTATAATAAACGAGATGAAGCCATGAACGTTTCTTTATTTAATCACTAATATTAGCTTTTAACTATAAACGAGTGTTATAGTTTATTGCACATTAACTAATGCAACGGTATAATTTTTTTTTTTAAATAACTACCTATTTTAAACTAATAGGTGTGGAGATCATTAAAAAATGTTTGACCTAAAATTATCACAGAAAAAAGTTTCAAAGGAATTTAAGCTCAGTATCCAATAGAGTAGACATTTTAAAAACATAATTTTTATGAATTCTACTAATAAAACGCTTATTCGATTGTATATGAATTATTTACGAATTTTACGAAGTAATTTTAGAAATTTTAATCTAGATAATAACAAGAAAAAATTAACTTATGGGGAAGAGAAATTCTCTTTTGGTTTCTCTTTCCCTGTGAGAACTCCCAGGCATCTCATTCACAAGAACAACGGACGAAGTTCCAGACCGATTGAAATGCTAACTAAACTTTTTATCCACTTCTTGAAAGGTGTGTACACCATTGTCTGGCAACCGCCCACCTGTTCTGGAGCTACAACCCTAGAACAGCCCATGAACAGAAACAGTTAGTCAATTCCAACCACACAGCTAAGGTCAAGAATAAGTTTCCATAGGATATTGTGTAACATAACATGTAAAAACAACATTAAAGGAACTTGTATTGTGTTGAACAAAGTGAATCAAGGAAAAATTAAATAACTCGTTTACACGTTTACTTGTTTGTTTTTTAAGGGTTGAGGGAGTGTAAGCAGGAGATTCCAAAGGATGAAGGGGGTGGGCGGTTACAATTAATTTAGCATGGAAGGTGCAAGTAGTTATATGAGAGATTGTTTACTCAGAAGGATGGAAAGTTGTTATCGGAGTGAGAAACCTAAGATGAGGAGATGCAGAAATGTAAAAAAAAGGTGTACATAAGAGGTTATATTAGCATTATAGATTCAAAAAATTAACTTATGGGCTTATATAATAAGCTTTTTATTATGGATCAGGAGGTCATTCATAAGCGTGCGGAGCAACCATCATTGGCGATGGGCAGACCAAAGTATAGGTGGTCTTTCTACAGATCCCAATACAGCAGAGGATTTGTGGATGTTCTTATATGCTGTTCTTATACGAAAAAGTACTTAAAGCAATTTTAAAATTAAAACTAATAATTTTAAAGTATTCTGCACCTGGTTAGTGATAAAAATAGAAGAAATTTACAAATCATGTAAATAAGGATACCTTCAAGACCAGGAGAGAAGAAATGGTCCAGGTCAAAGAAACCATCCTCGACTTCTTTCGCTCCCAATAATCGAGTGAAGGTCCCCTGCGTAACCTTCCTCTATAGAGGAAACATTTTTTTAAACTCAAAAGAAGGAGATCCAATCCGTTAGTAACGGAGGCATATGCTTTTTATATCGGATCTTCACACTCAATCGTATTTTTTCTCTTGAAGCAGACACGAAGACCTCATTCTCTTTCACTAACTCTCGCATTTCGCTTTTTAGTGTTTTCCCTCAACGGGTGTGGCCCTCGAGGAAAAAAGAGATAAGTTCTACGACCTCTGGAAATCCAACACAAAATGTTAGATTCATTCGAGGTGTGTTGTTTTGAGTGCGGTTCTTGAGGATCGCATAAATGGAAATTTTAGAATGTATATATTATTCGTGGGAGAAGAGTAGCTCAGTTGGAAGAGCGCTGAGACGCCGTGCTGAAGGTTCCGGATTCAAATCCTTCTAAGGCAAATAGATTATTTGATCTGTTAAAAATATTTGAACCCAATAGAATCTGGGAGGGGATTGACGTTTGAGTGTAAGCATATCCGTTCTTTGCACAACCGTTGTCTTAGGAACAGTAAAGTCTCTACAATGTATTGAACCTAAGGCTCTTCTTGCATGGTAAATATCTTTTTATTGATTACTGTATTAAAACCATGTATTTTAAATTGAAATAACCTAATAGCTATAACTAAAAGTAAACAAACGTATTACATTCTCCTTCATACAAGTTTAAAAGAAATAGTATATTTTAAAAAGTATGTAAAATTATATAAGATATTGCTTTTTCATTGATCGAGAGAAAGTCTACGGTCGAACAGAAATTCTTCATTTTTCTCGCTTGTATTTACTTTATTTCTCATTGATGTCTAACGCACTTATTAAAATTCGATGATGATTCACAGGGGAAAAAGTAATCCAGCTTGGACAAGGAGTAGTTATTGAAACATCTACGGATACCTTCGAAAGGGAATATCAAAAGTATTAGCTAACGGGCACTGTGAAAGGGAAGTGGAGCCCACTTTCCAAAAAGTTGTCCTTCTTTCACTTTTGTTGGCACCACTTTTGGTATCGCTGGATCCGGACCACTTGGCCGTCGAGAGTCGGTTCATTTATTATTCTAGTCCCGATACCGAAACAACAAAGCCGTTAAATCTGCCAGAGATGAACTATCTTAATCTCCTATGTTGAATTAAATATTAATGAAAACCGTTAAAAAAAAAAAATCAATGTAGTTCTTTTCGACTCTATTCAACATTTGTAGGAGAGGCAGTAAGAATGCTTAGGGTTAAGGCTTGGTTAATTATCGAGGTGAGGCAAAGGTACACACACGATTAAGATAATGATTTTATATAAAACCTGTACCACTGTATTCCACGAAGGGTCTTGTATTCAATAAATAGTAGAAAACGTACTGTTTTTTTGTCAAAGGTTGTGATGGAACGAGATTTGTAAATAATCACGCTCCACTGCTAGGTTTTCCCCCCTAATTAACTGTGTCTAGTTTATACAAGGAGGATCTGTAAATCTCACAGGATACAGATAAAAATGCAACTGTTTTTTCTCTCAATTAAGAATAAACTTCATAAAGGCTGCGTAAGGGTCTACAGATCCATCAAAGGTTGTTAAAAGATTAATTAATTAATCTCTTCCTGACGCTAACCGATTTATATAGGCTGGGTGAGGCCTAAGAATGTCCGCAGATTCTACACGGTCCATCCGAGGTCGTTAAAATACTAAATAATCTTGTTCCAACGTCAGATTCGACCTGGTTTCTTCAGCACAGCTATGCAGCGCCCTACTGGGCTACACTGCTCCTTAAAATAGTGTCTTAAAGGTTTCTTTAATAACCAAAGGCTCCTTGAGTTCCTACGTTGCAGCTCTTTAAAATATTAGATGAAAGTCAAAACCATTTTTCCCTAGATGTGACGGTACAGTTACCGCTTGCCCAGGCTGTCACACGTTCCCGCCGGCGAACTCGCTGAGCCGGGAAACAACTTTCACAAATTTTGTTAAAGTGTAAAAACATTCCAACGCCTACGGACAATGGCAATTAAGGGAGTAATTACCCGATCAGAGTGTCCCGTAATCAGCTTCGGCCAACGTAAGAGCCACGCTCCCCGAGTTCCAATGATACGCCATCACGGGTCTGGAACGATATCGCCTCGTTGTAGCGAGCAATAATTATCAATTATGATCTCGATCTATTGATTATTACACAATCACTTGTTAGTTAAAACAAGTTTCTTACCGTGTGTTTAAAGAATAAATTTTAAAAAGCTGTTATAGTATTTTCCATATAAATTTTCCCATTTGACATTTCGTGTACATTACACATATCCATATTTCAAAGATTTCTGAGAGTTATTTAAAATTTTCAATTATGTTAGTTTCTTACAATTTAATTTTTAAAAAACCTGTACCACTATGACCCATGAAGAGTCTTGGGTTAAGTACGCAGTAGAGACTGTATTGTTCCTAGGACAATGGTAATGCAGAGAGGTGTTTTGTCTTAGATCACCAGGTTTTCCCTTCTATGTTGGGTACATACATCATTGAGATTGGTACCCAACGTCAGCCACAGGGGGATCCCCGGATCTCAAAGGATGTTAAAATATTAAACAAACTCTTTAGTAATATAGCTGGGTTTGAACTCTGGATCTTTTTCTGCAGGGTAACTCAGCGCTCTACCACTAATCAACCCCGCTCTCTATTTGGTTAATCTTCAACGAAATGTTGTTGAATAATCTTGGATATTATAAACAATGAATTTCAAGAAATTTGGTATTTTTCCATGTTATCTTTATTCTAGGTATACTTAGTTTCAAGATAAACATGTCTCCATGTAAACACTTTTTTAATTCACTACTACACTTTTCTGATTCATTCTTACTAATCATCAGAAATAAAAGATAAATGTTAGAGATAAAATAAAAACTCTTGCTTTTAGTTGTTATCCTTGGAAATTTCGAAACAGACGAAATCCTTTTGGGTCACTGATGAATCCTGAGAGGGTTTCTAGAAACTACCAGGCCAGCTCAAGGAGGTCAAGAAACCCAAGGTCTTACCTCTTTGACCGACTTCTCCCGAAGATATGCTTACTTTTAATATATTTAGAAAATTATGAATATCTGGACTCCTTTTCCTCCGATTCTGTTCAAGCACGAAAAAACGAATCGCAACTTTAACACTAACTCGAGTCGAAACAATAGACCGGACGATTATGAAGAATTTATTGTCTACGACGCCTCGCAAGTTTACATTCAAAGTAAACGTTAAGAAAGCTTCGATAAACGGTCTATTGTTTTTGATGTCACAATTCGGTCGGGTTAGGCATCGTCGCTGGTGTCATTGCGAAACGAAATAGCGCAACTTTTAATTCAATCGGAATTTCTAATAATCTAAGATTAGTTTTCACCATTCTGGATCCGGACGATCGAGCATTCTTTCTTCATTCTCGGCTCCCAGGAGGTTAGCGAACCTTGCAACAAATGACCCGGAACAAACTTTTCATTGGTGGAAGGGTGGGAATAGACTTCAAGATTTCTTGTTGGTAGTTTAACTCCTGAGCTGATTTCTTTCTCTACTCTATGGGGGAAGGACTAAGGAATATTGCAAATTCTCAACTTTAAATAATTATCGTATATATAACCTAATTATCAATACCGAAAAAGTATAATTAATGTTTAAAGATATGATTGGACCAATGGGGAAATGTACAAGATTTATTTATATCCATATGGATGGAAATTATAAAGTTACTTGCTTGGAACACAGCAAAGAGAATCAATAATGATGAACCCATGTGAAAAAACAATAATGCTATTGTTCAGTTCACATAAATATCTATATAAATAATATAACTTCCCAAGTCGTTCTTTGAAACTGAAACTGAAAGACTCTCAGCAGTTCATTATATAGTTATTTGCCAAAGTTCCATAACGACATTGAATACTGAATTGGTAATCAATGTACAAAAAATCAAGTACCAAATGCATTAATTTATTATAATAGGATGTAATTAGTTGGGGGGATATTATAATAGGATGTAATTAGTTTCCTACATTAATTTATTATTTTGACTGCAGATGCTTTTCTTAACACCTTGAAAAGAAAAGCTGATTATTATCCGATTTCGATGGTAGCCTCAAAACTATACCACATAATACGGATATGAGGAGTTGTAATGCATAGAATTCCTTGAGATTTACATAAGACTATTACATTATTAAAAATTCCTTCGATTATATAAACATATTCCTTAGCTAAGGCCAGGTCTAGTGAGTAGGTGTTAAGAGGCGAGAATGCCATTCGAATTCTTTTGTTCTAACCAAATGGGAAGGTTATATCTTACCATTCTGGAAATTTTACAGTTCAGATTTGAATTTTCATATATGACCATTGTCATGGAGGAACGCTTATTTTTACATTGGGATTTGCTTTCGTCGATACATGCAATCAAACGGAATTGAAAACTCTGTCATCCGAATCATCTCCTTTGACGACAAATTTAATCATATGAAAGCTAGAATTTTTGGATCGCTTCCTTTTAAAAGAGGAGAAAGCTGTCACATTTGCATAGTGATCAACAAATCCACGAGTTCCTCCAATAATCAAACAAAACTAAGCAATTATTGACAAAGCTTGTTTCCAGGTTTCACTCATTAAACATTGTTGATAAGAAGATCGATCAAATAATGTTTCCAGTCTGATTATTATCAGTTCCACTCTCCTAGTTTTCCTTTTCCATCGGGAGTTACCTTCACTTACTGTGAACTCAATTCTTGGTCTTCCAATATTTTTCTATGATGAATATAAAGATTCCTAAACGATATCCTACAATTCCATTTTTGATGATAGGTTTTACTGATGTAAAGAAATCATTATGCAGGACTACACAGTCCATTTTTTGTAATGCTTGTTTTTCTGTGTAATTCTTCAGGTTACCATTGCTTGATATTATATCGAATTAGTTTCATGGTTTGCAAAACAGTACGAAAAATATGGTGGAGGAGGAAAGTATCCGTGTGGAGATCAAATATAGAACCTTAAATAGTAAGAAACTAACTATAAAAGAAACAAATATGGGGCAGAAAATAAATCAATATATGAATTATTGAAGGAGAGCTGCTAGGGAGCCCAGACTATAAATAATCACTAATTGTGGAAATCAGAGTTGCGTGCGCAAAACTCTACAAAATCTGTATAATATAGTGGAAAAGAGATTGATCTGATCATTTCAGAAGTATGCAGAAGGAAAGATTGCCCAAGTTTATTTTCAATTTTAATGCTGAAGGGAGAAAATGGCAAGGAGAAAAAGGTTTACTGAAAGAGTTTAGGTAAGCATTCCCCGTCATGGTCTGAGAGAGGAAGATACACAAGAAAGAAGGAAATGGAACAAATAACTAAAATAAATTGTTGGTAGACTATGGTGGTTGACTAAGAAAGAAAACTCAATCTGAGGAAATCCTTATTAGTAAAAAATAAAAACAATTCGAACATTAAATAGAATAGAGTTAATAATTAGAATTCTTGAAATATATCGAGTGAATTAGCTATAAATTACTAAAAGGCACGAAATTACTTTATTGAACAATTATTTAAAATTAACATTAAATCTTGAATAGGCGAGTTGGTACTTCGTAGAAATAGATAATTACTCCCCTTCCTATGGATCGTCCAATTAGCTCCGCAGCCATAATATTTAATTGCAGCTAGTTAAGAAATCAGGGGTTCTTCCTCCGATACAGGATGACCTTTAGTGCTAGAAAACGCTCGCAGTCAGCCACTCCGGATAAAATAATAAAATCCTCTGACTTTATGCCAAGGAAGGAACAGCTGTCGTGGGTAAATGTCAGCCAGATCTGCTGGGAGTTTGGAAATGCCACAGCCGTGGTAATCTATCGCTTTTCAAGAGGATAGTTTTTTATTTTTGTTCTTCGCAACATTGCGGGATTTTTACCGTTTTGCATTACGTTATTTATTCCTCAGGTGGCAAATTCAATATCAATGTTTGAACGTTTTTCGATCATTCACTGTTACTCCTAAACATTATTATTTTTTGTACTTTTGCGTATTATATTCACTGCAGTTCAAGTTTCACAGTGCAAATTATATTTGCATACAAATACGATACTAAATCAGTCTTAAACTGTAATAAAAATAAATAACAAAATAGATATTGCGTCATATTTATCACCCATGAATGAATGAGGACATATTTTGAGGAATGGAGAAGCTAAGTTTTAATTTGTAGTCAGTCAAAATGAAATCATGAAAAATGGGGTGGCCACACTTCTTCCAAAAAATTACAGATTTAAACTGAATCTAAAGTTTAATATTTTTTGTAGTTCACTACCGGATAACGTAACCCGCCATGCAATTCCAAGATTAAAGTAGAAATACAAAATAGAAATCCGGTCTAGGGTGAGGTAGGGTATAAATAAATAAATGAATGATACTTATAAGAGGATAATAAATGTCATACCTACAGAGCACTTAGCTAAGTGGAATCAATTATATATCCTTCAAAAGCTCAACATAATTTTAATGTATGTTGTAATTATAACAGAAAATCGCTCTCGATTATATATATATATATTAAAGAAAAAAACAATCTTTCTATTTATCTTAAATGGGAACTGATTTCTAATGCCAAGTCCAGTTCGACCACATTTTGTGGTAAATCTAAAGGGGAGGAGAATCAAGATAAACTAATAGCATTAGTAATTATAGACTAGAAAAAAATATCAATAACAATTAACATTTTTAAAAGTAAATGTTTATCGCACTTTGCTTGCTAAGCAACGACTTAGCAACTAAAAAAAATACAATAAAAAATTATAATAAAAAATAAGTGGAAGATAATTTATTATATGGAAGTTGTCATAATGTTTCTCACAGGTTCATTTCAGCTTCTAGCAGATATTTGAAACTTCAAATCTCCCCCGCATGAACTAAGGTTTTCATGTTTAATAATACGTGCGAATCAACAATAACAAATATTAAAAAACATAATTTTTTACTTCAATGCGATAATAGCGTTAAAATTTAAATTTAAAAATCTGAAAAATATATATATAAAACAGAGAATAAAAATATAATGGAGTTGTAAAATATGACGTGTTTCAATAAATCCTACTAAACATTACCTTCTGGATATGATAAGTGCAAAATCTCAAGAATCGAAAAAAGATTTAAATAATTCTGGATTATTTGTTTTTTTTCCTCTCATAGCTAAACCTGAGAAGTTAGCTGACATTTCTGAATTCAGAGCACGCCCTATTGCCGCTTTCATTTCTCTATCGACGCCCTCGGCAGGAACAGACAGAGCTAAGAACAGGGAACAAGTTCTCGTGGAAAGTTCTTATGTTCCATTGTTGCCTCCTTTCTCAAGAACCAAGTTGCCAAACTTAGCAACTGGTTCGGCCCTGTTTCAGCGACTTGTTTCTGTTGGCAGCACTGTAATAGCTTAATCGCCCCCTAGTTAGGTAAGAGAGAGGGGGGGGGGGTTCTAAGAATGCTAATAATTTCGAAACTGTCAAAACGTTAGAGAGGTTTCAGATCGTGATAGCATCGAATATTAGACGTGTCAATTAATCTTGTATGGGAAATCCTAAAAAAAATGAAATCTGTTAATAAACAATATATTATTTATCTTCGATTTCTAATTTTTATAGGATCTCATTTTACAATGTGTTAATTAAAACTTCAAAAACTTTATGTCTGTTTTCAATTGAAAAATAATTAGAAAGGCCAAAAATTGGCTTGCCATTGAACATAAACACATGTTATTTTTCTTAAAATTAACATTACCTCTCTTAAAATAAACACTAGCTCGCTAACGAACTAACAATCATTAAACTTAATCGTTAAATAAATTAACAAATAAAAAAATATGAAGATATCTCAACCGACCCTGATAAAGGTTGGTTTAAATTAACGAGATATATAACTAGGACAGGTGAGAGATAAGGATAAATTATTTAGTAGCCTTGGCATTATATTTTCCCCTTTTACCGTTGCAACATTATCTGCAGACCGTTTTTTTTCTGCGTTAATGTAGCATCAATATAAAGATCATTCATTAAAAAAAATATTGTTCTATTGGTTAGTCATCTTATCTTACTGAGCTTACTTTTAACAAAGATTTTTATTTTCGTAAATCTACTCGTTTGTTCTCAACAAATGTTTTTTTAATAAATTAGATGAATTCACGGTTTTAATGTATAAAAAAAAATTAAAATCTCACTTATAATGCCCGGAAAAAGCCGTTATTTGGGTCATATTTACAGTAATTAACAAATAACTAAACCCAATGCACAAAGGTTGGCACATGAAATTGTACCTTATTATTAATTTTACAAATGAAAAAAAAGTTCTTCATACTTGTCACGTTCATTACAAGCCCTGAAGAAGACCTGCAATATGGGTCGAAGCGTCGGTTCATCAAATATTATTCAAGATTTTGATAAATCTAATTTTTATTTATTTTAAATATTTTTATTTTGGAGAGAAATGATATGCCCAGATCCGGGATATCTTTTCTCTTCAAAATAAAAATATATAAAATAATAACAATTAATAAAAAAAAATAATAATAATTTATTTATTTTAGTTTTAAATGAGATATTGTTGTAGCTGGATATTGTTACTGCTGGGTTATATTTCTGTAAATATGTATAGAGTGAGAATAGTGGGCCAACAATCCCCCTTGTAAGCACTAGAGATGACTTTACTCAAGTATGGTAACTGATTATCTACAAATAACCTACTGTTTCAATCCATTTATACTTTCTTTTTTTGTAGTTTATTGCATTGATATATTATCCTATTTAAATGATCTTAAGTTTTTAATAAATCTGATGCATTAACTGGTGAAGCGAAACGTTAACGGGCTATTTGATACAATTCTAGAGATGACATCATGACAATAGTTTCTGTTCCTTTTTTTGAACTTTATAAAATGAATAGTCCAAAGGTTCTTGTTGGGATTTACTATAGCACGATGGGAAGAATTACAATACCCGTCCTTCTTAGAAACTTTATAACTATTGTCCCTAATGATCTCCGGTGATTCCTATCGCGGTTGAAGACCCTACAGATCTCATTCGATGAATGACTTCGTGATCCCGGCAGAGCTGAATGACCGCTTGCAGATCCTGAGGCATCGAGAAAAATGTTGCTTGGTCAGCAGCGATTATCTAGTTATCCGGATCTGTATAATTAACGAGGATTCCATCCAGTCTTCTATCCGCCTTTCAGTTTCTCATCCATCTTTAGAACCGAGGACCCGTATTTAAACGAGAAAAAAAAAACATGGCTAGAACCAAACAAAAAATAATCCGAAGATTACTAAAATTTTGAAGGCACTGGATATTTTATAACGGCAACAATCCAGGCAAGAACTATATAATGTGAGCGATAATCAAAAACCGTTACCATTAATTTACAATTTTCCGAAAACAAGAAAACTATATTAATTATATTTATAGTCCTCGGTCATTCATCCGCGTCATTCCATTCATAACAAGATTGGTCACGGTATATAACGGAATAGAGCTATTAATAATTGAAAGGCATTGAACGATCACATTAAATCTCAGTTAACGGATATTATAAGATTCTAATTAAAAATTAATTCCTCTCATTTCCTCATTGTTATATCAGGCGATCAGGATTAAAACTTTTGTTAGTTTATTCCAGCAATGATTTATACTCCCGAAACTTCAGGTTCCAAAGAGGACTAAGACCATAAGAAATAAGGCTGCAAACTGTCGTATTAGTCAAAATACTTGACTAAACTAGCAAACTGGGTGGAGATTATTTTTTTTTAATTTTGAAGTCATCCACGTTAAATCCTGAACGCAACTCACAATAAATCTCACTGTTTTAAATTATTTATGATACGGTAAAGAATTATCTGATTGTATATTTGATTTCAGAATACGCATTAGTCTTTTAATATTGTCAAAAACATATCAAATATATATCAAATTAAGCAACCAACAAGTTTGAGGTACAATCTATTTGCTTTTAATACTGTATCTAGTTGTGGACAGGATAATGGTATTTTTAAGATTTTTATGCCAATTTACGCCTGCATCTTATTCTTTTCTGTTCTGTTCTGGAGAAACATTGTTTAATTATTTACTAGAGTTTGAGAGAATTGAGGGTTTGTTTTGGAGTATTTTAGAGTAAAGAAGAAATAAAACATCTTACTAGTAAAAATAACAATGCCTTCTTAGCTTCTGAATTCTGGACACCATTTATCAACACATCAATGATTTATTTATTTACTTATATATTTTAAAAAATTAATGAGGCGAGATTCCTTAAATTCTCACGAAATTATTTTTTTTTTGTAAACGTGTTTTAATTGCCGTATGCTTGTTTGCCATTTTTTGTTTGTTATTCATTTAATTGATAGTATAAACTATTAGAGCGCAAGTGGACTATTAATCAATGGTTTTGTTTTTAGTATCGATCAACCCTTTAACTTAATAAAAATATCAGATATTGATTAACACCGTATAAATTAATGGAAACCAACCGTTTTATTATTATAAGCTAACATTTACAACATTTATCGGTATTACCAAAATATGTTATTTTATTTCATAAATATTGCTTTTGTAATAACTACAATTTTTTTAGTGCAAAAACCATGGTGATATCCGAAGCTCTCTGGTACTAATAAAATGCTATATGAAAGGGCACGTGAAAGTTGTGGCTTAGCAAATAGGGGTCAGAGAGCAAGCTCTGGGGTGAAGGATAGGAGAACGTCCGATATCTGTTAGTGATACCGTAAGATTATTGTTAATTTATTTAATGAACGCCTATCACTGTTGATATTTTGTACGAAATGGCAGTGTTGTAACAACGATTGTTTGGAAGATTTCAATTAGAGGTTCGGGTTGATTGATAGCTCATAGTGTTTAAGATCTTTATCTCTTTGAGTCAATGATAGCTTTTGAACCGGATAATAAACGATAGTGATTTTATTTACTTTTTAATCCAGACGTTAACAACTAAAAAGTGACAAAATCAATATTAAAAATGGAATCTACGAAGAAGAAAAGATTTGTTCCAAGATTAAAAATAATGACCAAAAAACTAAAAAGTTGTAGTCCAGGATCCATGGTCCATTTTCCACTTGATTACTATCAAGATGAATCTTCGTGAATAGCTTCGTTTCGATGAGATGCCCAACAATTTCCTGTGCGAAAATTCTCGATTCTGGTAGCTAAAAGAGGTAGCAAGGATAAAATATGTCGATTTGATGATTCTCAAAAATATATTACTAGCTGGGTTTTTTTTTGTTGATAAATCTCAAGATAATTATCTAAATTATTTGAAAAAATAGTTGTCCTACAAAATGTATGGTTTGATCAAAGAGTCCCCTCCTTCCAACGTGTATCGATAACGAAGTCATCAAAAATGATCAAACCATACATTTTGTAGGACAAATATTTTTTCAAATAATTTAGATAATTACCTTGAGATTTATTTTTTTTTAAAAACCCAGTTAGTAATATATTTTTGAGAATCGACATATTTTATCCTTGCTACCTCTGTTAGCTACTACAATCAAGAATTTTCGCACAGGAAATTGTTGGGCGTCTCATCGAAACGAAGCTATTCACGAAGATTCAGCTTGATACTAATCAAGTTCAAAAATGGACCATGGATCCTGGACTATTCGACACATAGAGCCAAAAAAAATAATGTTGTTAATTTATTATTCCTCAGATTAATTTATAGCCGAAAAGTGTTTAATTATATTTTTAAGATTTTTATAAAATCTAATTTTTTCTTTTCAGTGTTGTAGTGTAGGTCAATGAATAAGGGAACAGTGCCGCCAATCTCTAAGCTCAGCGATCAAGATCGGTTGTGATGAAAAAATTATTAATTGGATCATTATTTATATTTAAAAAGGATTGATCCTCTCTAATCTGGAGAATTTTATAGGATTCATCCGATGTTCATAAAGTGGGTACTTTCCATTAAGGAAAAACTTTGGCGGTTAACTCTGGTAACGGCCAAATTATCTACCGGTTGATAGTATGCCTCATTATTTTTGTTTCTGTTCCTATAGTTTAAGGCTAATAATCATTAAAGGGTCTTACTTAATTAAGTACTTTTTTTTACATTATTTTATTTGAACAATACTTCTTGTATTAATCTAATAACGGTACCCGGCACTGATTACCATGATGTTTTGTGCCATAAAATAAAATAACCTATGTTAAGAGTTCGGTTGTCTAGAATATTAAAGGGCCATTAAAGGTAATACAACATTACAGAATAAGATTTTAAATATAATACAATTAAGAGAATTCCCGATCATAAATTATTCAAGGTATTCCGGATCATTAAAGGACGGGGCAAAACACCGACTGAGCTTACACGCCTATTTCCAATTTCATGAAATTAAATGGAGACTGCTCTAAGAACCGTTAGATTGCAGGTGTATAAGGCGGCCATTAGAAAATGCAAATTTCTCGACCACGTAACGAGCGGATGTGAAACTTTGTACACTTACTACATAATGAGTTTGAAGGAAGTGAATCTGTGGTGGTTGTAGTAAAAGTATAGGTTTTTTTCTGTTTTCCTTCTTCTTGATATCGAATGATTTTGAGATTTTTAAAAATATTTTTAATTGTTTCTAAAAATGATTTTAATATTTCACTGTTGGTTCTTCCAAGTTTGGCAAGCGAATTGAATCTTTGAGAATGATGTAACGTTGCCGAAGCTGTATAACTGTTTCCAAACCGGTTTAACAAATTAAGGATGCAAGAGCTAGACTTCAAGGTAGAGGATCGTTCTTCAATTGGCCACACCCTGGGCTTGTTTTCCTTCTCAGACCCGAACCTCAGGATGACGGCTTTGTTATAGGCGTATGCTAAAACGTGGATCAAGGCAGACAATGTTGTCCTAGGATAATAATAATATATTGTTAATACTAAGTTGTTATGAATTAACCCTTTGTTCGGCAGAAGAAAGGTAGGCAATAGTCCTCAAGGTGAACCTTGTAGGGTAGGCTCAGTCACCCACATGTCCACTCTACTGGCCGGCGGATATGATGTCATCATCCAAACTGGCTTTAAACTGGATTTGAACACCACCGATTGGTAGTTTGGGACAGAAATAATAATAAAAATCAATACAAACAAGATTTACATTTACAATATGCAGGAAATCCAGTTTTATAAATTATGCATTGGAAACTCACATAAAAACATAAGTAAAAAAAAAAAACATTGTTAGTCTAAGGTGAGTGTTTAGATATATTTTAATTTTAGATTGATGAATATCAGTATCCATGAAAAATCTTTAAACTATCAAAACCTGTTTAATATCAAATAGTCCACAGTCTCAATTGCTTACGATGCGTTAGATTCATACAGCATACCAATCTTACTTTTTTGGAAACTTTTATAAATACGTATTATGTAGCCATCTGGCCAGATGTATATTATGTTTCTTTTTCTGTTCATGTTTGTTATTCTAGGGACTTAGTTTCAAAAATAAAGTTACTTTTCTATTCTATTCTAAACAATTGCAGAAGAAATGTGGCAAAGCATAAATATAAATTAGCACGCAATGTACTTTTTTCTTCTCTTCCGATTTTATAGATTTAATTTAGTCTTTCTACAGCAGTATTTCCCAACCTCGGTGGCGTGAAGACAAATAAGGAGGGGAGGGGCGAGACTAATAAAAAAAACTCATCTAGTTTCGGTTATTTTTCTGTTACCTGTACTTCTTTATCTTAAATAGAAACTAATAATGTTATATTTTTTTTATAGAAAACCAAATATTTTATTTTTTATGAATCAGTGTTCTACAGTATGTGCAAAGTATAAAAAATATATTTAATCAAATAATTGTTTAAAATTAGTTATCGTAGTATTATAAAAGCACGTAAAGTGAGTTATCCTGAGAAAGAGGCAAGATAACGTATGGTTGTTATAAAAAAAAAAAAAAATTATTTTTAAAAGATAAGCCTTAAATATGTTAAGAGTTAGTAGAAGTGCTACGTTTTCAAAATATAAACCAGTGAAGTACAATACAAACAGGAAAACAGTTTCTAATGTCTAAACAGTGTGTAACCGTTTATTCAACCTGGGTGTGATTTTTTTGGTGTGTGCTTTTATTTTTTCGGCAGAGCAATGGTGAATCAGCCATTCCTAAATTCTATCAAAGACCCGCCGCCTTGGCGTCCATTGACCTCAGGAGTCGTTAAGGCGTGCAATTAGGAAGATAGCGGGCCAGGACGGGTCTTCTGCTCCTAGGAGGTAGCGGAGAGGATGTGAGTGTGATGAAGGGTTTGTATGAATATTTCCATGTCATTTCCTCTAAAACGGGAACCTCCCTAACAGTTGAATATGATTATTATGGACCCCATGGATCATTTTGCTATAAATGTTACAATGTCAATTGAAGAGGAAAGGTACTTGGAAAATTCACGGACTTAGTACAACAGATCCACCAAGCTCATCTAGCCAAGTATACTGCTGATTATTTGGAATATGGAGACAGTTTTATTTTGGGAACACTATTAATAATTTCCCAACTAAATGTGCCATTAGCAATATTTTTTAAATTCAAAAACTTAGTAATTTAGATTTATCTTACTAATATTGTATAGTAATACTTATCTCAAACCACACCAGAGAAACTAGAAACTCACCTGGAATAAAAAAAAAAAAATTAGATATTACAAATAGAACATATAGAATTGGTATGTTATGATAAGGATCCTTTGGGAACTGGGACCCTCCTGGGACTCACCCAGCTTCTATAAAGTGGTTACCCAAAATAGGGGGAAAGCCTGGTGGTTGAGCGTGATCTAGGGCATATTCACAATTGTTGTCCAAGAAACAGCACCGTCTCTATCAAGTATTGAATTCAAGACTCTTCATGAGTTGTAGTGGTATAGGTTTTTTTATGAGTAGAATTAAATAAAGCCTTAGATGTAATAAATAATAAGATTAATTATTTAACTTAACTTAATTTTTTATAAAAATAATCCTTATAAAAAATCATTCTAATCCTATTGCTAAAAATCCAAACTAATTAAATGAGGAATAAAAACCAAACAGTAATCTCAGGGCCGATGGGTTTAAAAATTCACGTGGGCTCGAGACACGGCCTACACGAACTAATATTTTTTTTCATTTTATGGCGACAGGAAAGACGAAAAAATAATAAAATCTACTGATATTCTACACCTCTTGCTTTTTATTCAGGTTTCCAAACCGATTCTAAAAATATTATTATGATATATGACGAGAAATACAAAAGAAGCGTTCAATGACAGTCCTTCGAAGTTTTTTTTTCCATTAGCATTTATAATTAGGATTCTTGATCACTGAATAAGATGATTATCCTGACATGGTTGGGATTAGGAAAATCCTCAGAGGTTTTGGAACATTCTTTACCATTTGTCTTTTCCGCCTCGCAAATTCATAGTTTACAATCGTCTATTTACACATTTAAATACGCACATACACATATTGTATATTATAGTTGTACGTTTTTTTAAACTGGAACAATCGCATGATGACTTGCAATCTCATGCGTTACTAATTTGAAACTAATCTTTAAAAAAAAACTGTAATGTTACAACCAATCAAGGATTTTGGGTTCAGTAGACAGTTAAAGATAATACTGTTTCAAGGTGAGGTAAATAGCTCAATCGCCAGGTTTTTATTTCCCCATTTAATAGTACCCACTTTAGAGTGGCTGGATTAGCCGAAGACACCAATTCCTTAGAATCAACACATGGCTCATAATAAAAAAACCTTAATAAACTCATCTTCTTTGCAATTTCAAACACAAAGTACACAGGCCAACAAAAATATTTTTGAAAACTTTTTTAACTTTAATAGTCGATCTTTACAGATTTTAATGTGCTGAATCTAAATCTGGCCTTAGTTTTTTTTGTAACACCTATAGTTTTCCAGCAATATGCTTTGTATTATATAGTATAAACCCCTATCTAAACCCCTATACGGTATACGGGGAATTAATAAAACACTATGTTACATCATAAGCATGGTTTGTATTTACAGTGGCTACTCAAAACAGTGATATAATGTGCTAATACAGGTTTCACTTGTCAACTGGAATTGGTCTATATTTTTTTTTCTCTTTTTTCTTTGAAGCTTCTTGTGTAGCTTTTTCTAAGATGAGTTACTTGTTGAACTTCTCGGCGAAGTGATCAACAGTAGTCCCCCATCATGTTGGTGTTCCAGCGGCCCTGGCAGCGTTTTTCCATCACTTTAACCTCCTGGTAAAAACGCTCACCTTGCTCCTCACTAACATCTACCGAATTGCCCGGGAAGTAATCAAGGTGGTTGTTCAAAAAGTGAACTTTCAGGCTCATCAAGCATTCTAACTTTTTAAACTTCTGTAACATGTTAGCTACAATAGAAACATACTCTGGGTCTTTTTCTTACTTCTTTTTTTCGGGGCCCTTACGCGGGGCCCAAGATTTATCTTAATTTAGTTTAGTTCCAAGGTGTGATAGACAAACCTTTTTGACAGTCTGTAATGTTTCTTTTGTGTTTTTTAATCACAAACTCATAACAAAAACTGTCAGCAGAGTTTTTACAACCGCAATTAGACATTGTACCGAGCACATTCAAGAAACGTGAAAGTGAGGTTAGGTTGACGTTAAACAAAACATCAGTTGTTAACAGAATAAAGAATCAATCTTTTTTGGCCAGCAATTGTGTTTCAGCAGTGCTTCAACTTCATCCACACCAATAGACCTAGTTTTTCAGTTATTTATTTTAAATATTAAAGCTGTTCAGTTCTTTAAAAATCGCTTAATTTAATAAATTTAACTATAAAGTGTGAAGAAATTGTGGGTGATACAGCTTTTTTTAATATCACATTTTAGCACCCTAAAAGCTATTGGAATAAGGCATTTTCAGTTCAAAAGTTATTTCTTCGTTGGCCTGTGTTATTAATATTATTGTAAGTTCGTTGAATATTAAATCCTCATTTGGTTGTATTAATTATAAATCGATATATTCCTTGTATTTCTACATTACTAATGTATTTACCTTATTAGTAATGCACATTGAGGTTATCCTGAAAAACAACTTTTACTTGATGGAGTGGTTTATACGACTGGAGTCCTATTTATTTATTTAGTGAAATTTTAAAATCACCACACACCAACATTTTATTATAGTGATATTCTACAGTAAAGTATAACATGACGGGTTCGATTTAAATGTCACTAAGGAAATGATCTTAACTGAACAAGCTAGTCGCATTTAGAGAAATAACGGTCCGTTTTATAAAATGGAATGCAACGTTGTTTTAATTCGTTATTTGCCCAACAAGAAGCAGATATTTGGTCTTAATTCTGAAATAAATAAAATAAAAATAAAAGATAATAAATTCATCTGGAACGACCGATGGAAATGTACTGGATAATCACTTGATATATTCAACTTAACGTTCCAGAACTTGCCAATGAATAAGATTTGAATATATCTACTTCTCGCTGCCTATTTGATTTTGCCCCAGGGCAATTTCTGTTCTAACTCATCGCCATCTGTCGAGGGAGAACGTATACTTCCCGAGGCAATAGGAAATAAATTTCCATTATGACTAATTAAAGGTAAGTGGCTGTTTACATAATCTATAATATTAATGATCACCTCCTTAAAGCAATTTCTTATGTTGTTAAATATTCTTACATTTCAGATTGTCTAATTTTTCTTAAAATTTATTTTTGAGTGATGCTAGGGCGGTAGATATTTCATAGAAAAAATATCTAGTCTGGGGTGTTAACTCTTTCATGTCACTAGGCTAACGAGTTGCAGAGAGAAAAGCCTTGGTAGAACGGCCTTCTTACCGTCTTATGCAGTTTCACATGAATATTCATAAAGAAAATGAATGCACAGTATACACAACAGTGATTGTAGTATTCATCACAACAAGCGGATTCTTTGGCCTGATTCATTTTAATTAGCGAACAATAACATACTTTTTTTAATTTTATGATTAAGTAAATTACAACAATATAATAACAGCAGGAGTATGGGTATGAACCAATTATTATTCAGATTCAAGAGAAAGTAATTTTCTCCCGGGCTCTGTGAAGAATGTTTGAACACAGCGGAAATGCAGAGGAAAAGATGCATCTAACAATGGCGAAAGGGAAAAATCTCACTATCAAAAGAATCATTATGCTGCATTGAGAAAACAATTGGAAATCTGAATTTTCATGATTTATTTCTTCTTCTTTGCTAGAAGAATGCCCAAACACATAGTTGGAAGTTTCTGAAGAATAAAATTTGTTTTTTTTTTAGTCCAATGTTATTCTTGTAAAGCAGTAATATTGGTAAGTTAGAAAAACACATCATTAACGAATTTGACTTCAATAAATGGGCAATTTCGATAGGCCAAAACATTAATAAATTAGGGAAAAGTCTTGACTCCAGTTTTTTATACAAGAATATATGTCATCTATAACGTTGTACCATCCCGCCTGAAGGGCTATGAACTTCCTTCACAGTGGATGTGAAACCTCCAAACCGTGCAGATTCCTTCCTAAAAAAGATTAACAAAGATAAACTGAAGAGACTCTAATTAAAGGCAGTATACTTAGTCTTTGTGGGCTATATGATTGCTCACATACCATCGTGTTGGCCACGGCTGAATTAATGAGACGGGCCCAGACAATACAGGGAACGAATCCACCATAGACAAAGGTGGATGCGTGGGAACTCAATCCGACACAGCCAGAGCGCAGCACGAGCGCCTGTCACGTGGGCCTTCCTATTCTCCCTTAATCAGGGCTGCCAACTTGTTAGCACAACAATTGGGCTTCCTTCAGAGCTGTCGCCTATGTATGTCTATCGTCTCTGAAGGGGGATGGTTCCTGGGCTGGAGTTCCGATCATTGAATAGACCAAGTGTTATATTAGGGCTAGGGCGATATTTAGGTATTGAAAGTAATTTTACATTACAAACATTACAAAGCACTTTCCCATTATTTTCCTTTTCACAACCTGTCATCGACTTTTTGACAATAGGTGAATGGGGTAAACATCCCACCATCGTTGGACATGATGGGGAACAAACAATTTACCTTCATTGAAAAGAAAAACGTTCTCTTGTTGTGAATTCTCATGTTTATAGGCAGGTTTATGGGTTTGTTTTATTGTCGCGCATCAAGTTTTCACTTATGTTCAAGGAGTACCTCATGGAGTAGTCTTCAAGCAGTACTTGAAGTGAATGCTACTTTGAGTGAATGCAGATCTGGAAGCAGGTTGGGCTTAGTACTTTAGATAGGAAAGGCTTTAAGTATGTGCAATTGAATTTAGCTGTACCATTTGTTTCAAAAGAGTAAAGGGAATTATTTTCTTTATTCCAGTCATTACCACCAATCAGCGGTTGTCTTGGAGAATGAACTGTAGTTGATTTGTCTATTACAGATTTATTTGATGTGGGGTTATATTTGGTCGAATTGTGTGGACACATAAAATATATCAACATCCGATTTAAAAATAATCAAAAATGTATTGGTCAATGTTTAGCCATTAAGTTTCTGAATTGCGAATCCTGTTTGTGAGCTTAGTCACTAATGTTGACGAATCAATTGATCGATTGACAAGAGGTGTTGAATATTGATAAAGACCTTTTAATCCTCTGCTACTGTATTGTTGTTTAATCAATGGAAGCCTTTGTTGATTGCTATCTCATTGTAGGTTGCTCTGAGTTGCTATTCATATTAATCTAACAGTGAACGGTAGCTTATCTATCGAATCGATACTGCTTTCATTCAGTCTAATGCAAATGAAAATACGGAATGAATACTTCTAGAAAGGGGGTTGTAAGTTAAAAACAAAATTGTTAATGATTATTACACTGGTCAACAGTATTTTTGTTAAGTGGGTAAATGTGGCTATTTCATATGTATTTTGCTATAGTGGTTCCGAATATGACCATCAAAGTTGTCCATGGAGCTCAGATTTTTTGAAATTTTAAATTTTGTAATAAAAAAAGTGATATTTCATAGCTATGAACGTGTCTTGATTAATATATTATATTTGCTCTAAATAAGGCTCACCACCTATGCACGATAATGTTGGATGCAATAGAGATAACAAATAAGTCGTCTGGACTCTTAAAGCATGTTTAGCCAACAAGTTTCAACAGGCTCAGTCAAAACACTGGCCCCCGGACACGGGTCCTGACATCAGTCCCCTCTGGACTCCCCTCATCAGTCTACATCTGTTAGCCGGCCTAGTTAGGTGCCTCTATTAATTTAGTCCTAACAGAACCTCTTAGCATCTTCAATATGCCACGATTTTGTGAAAACCATCCAAGCTATTTTTGTTATGTGTGTGGTGAACTAACTTTAAAGAATCAGAGTCAAAGAAGAATCATTACTCCCTTAGCAAAAAAGGCATATAGTTTTTATTTTGGGTGCCAAGTTGGTGACCAGGACAAATCATGGGCGCCTCATATATGCTGTGCCTCCTGTGTTACATTGCTTTGTGGCTGGATTAATAGGCAGTCACGACATATGCCCGTTGCTGTTCCTATGGTGTGGAGAGAACCTCGGGACCATTCAACTGACTGTTATTTCTGCATCACAAAAATCACTGGAATAACAAGTAAAAAGAATGTTAAATATCCCAACCTCCTCTCAGTTATTAGGCCTGTTCCTCACAAAGAAGATCTGCCAATACCAGTGCCACCTGAAGAATGGAGTTTACATTCAGAAAACATTAGTGAGGAAGGTACACCCTTAAGATCAGATACAGATGATACTAATGACCCAAATTTTCCTGTGGAGTCTTCAGAACCTCACAGAATCAATCAGTCTGAAGTCAATGATCTAGTTTGAGATCTTAACTTATCTAAAAATTAGGCCGAGTTGTTGGCATCTGGATTAAAAGGTTGGAACCTACTTCAGAAGGGAACAAAAATATCTACATATCGCCAACGGGAACAAGAACTCCATCGCTTTTTCTCTGCAAAAGATATTTTGCACAGATATTGATGCATTAATGGGTTATATCCTAAATCATAATCCTAAAGAATGGAGGCTGTTCATAGATCCTCCAAGCTTAGTTTAAAAGCCGTTCTCATTCTCATAGGTAACGACAAGCCCTCAATCCCCTTTGCCTATGCAGCCCATATGAAAGAGAAATATGACAATATGAAGATTTTACTGTCCGAGATACAATACCAGAAGCATTCTTGGAATGTGTGTGGAGACCTCAAAGTGATAGGACTTTTGTTAGGTCTTCAATCAGGTTACACAAAATATTGTTGTTTTCTGTGTGAGTGGGACAGCAGAGATCGCAAAAATCATTATATAAAGAAGGAATGATCAGCATTTATTTCTTTTAAAACTGTTGTGAAATAATTTCTTGGAGATAAAAAAGTAGAAAACTACAGAGAGCTAGTTTCTGATCTACAAAATTAGGCTATAGGATGTAATATGTCTCTAAAAATACATTTTCTTGACTCGCATTTGGATTTATATCCTGAAAATCTTGGGGCTGTGAGTGATAAACACGGTGAGCGATCCCATCAAGAAATATTTACTCTGGAGAAACGATACAAGGGTAAGTGGAATCCAAATATGTTGGGAGTGTTTGTTGGTATTTGAAAAGAGATGTGCCAGCCGCAAAATTCACAAGGAAATCTTCAAAGGCTACATTTTGATTTAAATTACGTTATGAAAGCTGATTAAATAAAATTGCTTGTTTTAACACTATATTTTTTATTTATTTTGAAATTACACAAAATCCTTGCCTCTGAGACAAAAATGCTTTTTAAATTTGTACTCAGAGCACCAAATTCTGAAAGAAACAGCCATTGTAATTCATTTAACAGACAAAAAGTTAAATTATGTTGTCCAGTGTTATTGATTACGAAAATAACACGATTGCGCTTCCTTAAGTACAAGAAACTCATTTTGGAGAAAAGTTTTTAACATATGTTTCATTAAATGTCCCGTTGCGACAGATATCTACAGTCGACCGGTTCCAGGTGGTTCTGCGTAATAAAATATGAGCACTGGTCACTTGGAGAGTCTGAAAAAGAAAGCGGTTAGCATTCAGAGTTCTCGAGTTTAGGGAAAGTCAGTTGGTCAGCTGATTTATTAAACTTTACATAATCTTCTGATATTTTTATGATATTTTATATCAGCTCATATTAAGCTGGAAAATAATTTAACTAAATATTCATTGAACGTCACCATATACTTATATTCCTAAACGGGCGATGCTTCAGGGGGAGTCCTAAATTTGGCCTATCCATGATTAATTAGGATAGGGATCATTAACGAGTAACTTTCATCGCACAGGTTTGGGAACCCCATATTACGTACCTTCCGAAGGGCAAGGATTCATTAGTCCCCTTAAAAGACCACCTGCTGGTCTCCGGACCCGAGATCTTGGACATACTATATAGGTCATAGGTTGTTATACTTCCCATAAATGCACAGGGGACCTTTAAATAATATTTCAGCTTGATTCATTCCAAGAGGATATGTTTTATGTATAATATAATAATAATATACTATGCTAATCCCAAATTCAACACATTAAGCGATCATGAACCAGAACCTTCCCTCTCCTCAGCAAGAATTAAATCCTTTCGAAAAAAATCCGTGATCCTCGTCATTTGAAACATGGGATTTAAAACAGGATTTTCTTCGAACCGATTTATATGTCGCCTCGGAATCTATAAACCATAAACAAGAACCGCATTTCCTTCTCCGCTGCTACGCTATCTCCAGAAGAGCCTGAGGATCGGAGTCGTCGCTGAGATGCTCCGGTGGAATGCGGTCCGCTCCGGTATCCTCGCTTATCTTCGAGCGAGATCGTCCAGCTTAGCACTGATACTTTATACTAACGGCAGATGATTCTTCAGATAAGTACAAGAACTGAATTATAAGGGATGTTAGGGCCGTGTCTTTAATTGCTGAGATTCCAAGAGAGTACCAGTAAATATTGAGATAAACGTTCTTGCAGACGTTATAGTTACCCGACTTTAATTCCTTTTTATTGCTCGTTATTAGTGATATGAAACTTCTTTGTTATTTACCCGCGTACATGAATCATTGTGATTAGTTGGTGCAAAGTAAATGCATATCAGATGGACGTAATTATCCCTTTCACTGACTATGAATGTAGCGGAACACACTTCCAACAGTTTCCAAGAGATTGCGGATCTTTCGGAAGGTCGTAGATACTAATCTCTATAGCAAACGAATAAAAAACTTAGCAGAAAAAGGAAGTCCTTCATCTAACGAAGGTAAAACATCTCCTAACAATTATGGCAACGGCATAGTGTAATTGCCTTTAGGATTAAGTACCTGCATTTATTTCTAATAATTGCACTATAATTTGGTGAAGAAGAGAATACATTATTATATATAAAATTCACTACTTGAATATGACCATTAACTATTTGTATTATAATGTATAGAAAATTACAGTAAATATCTATATTATACCATTGAACGTACCTAAGCATTGTTGTATATAGCATAATGCTCATTTTAAATTAAAAGAGTAATTCTTAAATAGTAGCCATCGAGTTGGCATGGAGATGACTGAGTGGACTTGAGTAATTATTTTCTATCTATGTTTTGATTTTACAGATCTGCTTACCAGTTCGATTCAGCTCTAAGCCCGAATTTGTGCAGTTCCAGTAAAAGGTACCACCCAACTAAACCACAGAGAAGGTTGAAAAATAATGACCCATCATACTCATTGTGATCCTTTGTTGATATCACTTATATGTTTATCAACTAAATGTTGGGTTTGGATGTAAATTAATTTATGCAAATTTGGGTAACGTTTCAATAAACAGTTTTTCAACCCAACATTTACAGACAGTCCAGGAAGGCAACTAGACGAACTTAATCAGTGAATCACGTCTATGCAAATAACAATCAGCAACGTACTTATATCCAAGTCATATCCTAACTTCTCATAATCATAAAAAGAGAAAGGGTCAGCTAGAACACAGCAACCGCTCTTACGAAATGGAGTCATTTGGAATACGGACAAAAACAACAAGTTATACAACGCAAGAGCTAAGGAAACATCTGTTAATCCCTGATTTGTTGGCTTCATTCAGAACGACGTTTCTTGCATTGTCGTAATGTTTCCTTATCATGTATTCCAATCCTTCCACGTCTCCTTATGACAATGTGAAACAGATTTGAAACAGGAGAACAGACTTGATAGTCGAGTCATTGTTTGAATTGTCGAAAATTATACTAGTTGCAATCATATGACACGACAGTGAAAGGTACTCAATATAAAGAAATATTGCAAAACATGTTGGGGTCGTGACAAGACCATTTTAGGATTTTGATAATAACCACTTTACATATATACATTTATAGTTATTACATCCATGGGAACTATAAATATACACACGGACATTATACAAGACATAAATTACTAGATCGCAGAAATTATGTTTAATAATTTTGAATGTGATTTTTAAGTCGGTCTTATAATCTAAAAAGCTCAGTGGTAGAGCGCTGAATTGTCGGTTCAAATCCGGCTGTGGAAGATAGTTGATTTAATCTGTTGACAGACGGAGAGGTGTGGAGCAACCCCTATTAAGTAAATAATCTTAATAGGGGGAAAAACCTAGTGGTTGATCGTGATCATGGACAAATCACAAAAACAAGTCTCTACCTCTTATTTTACTTTTTTTATAGTATCATTTTTTTTTTCTGAATGGGTTCGTAGTTTATAAAGTTAATAATGACGTTAACAATGAATAAATATATATTTTACTTATTCGTATTCGATCTACTTGTCAGAAAGTAAAAAATAAAAAAAATGAAAGTACTAAACAGTTCAAAATTAACTTGGTTGCTCACCTTGACTGCATTACAACCTTGGTTATGAACAGGCAGCTTGTAACACAACCGTTACTTACTTATCGTCACTCAGTATCCTATCAAATTTTGGTACTTATAAATAACCATCGCCATCCTTTACAGTTTCATAATCTGTATATGAATATCCACTTTTTCATTTGCATAAAATAAATAAATCGCAAAAGTTACCTTTGGAAATAGTATTCTGCGCAAATAGTCGTAGCCATAAAAAGGTACGGTACTCGAGATTTTCTGTTGATGAAACCTTATTGGAATCAAAAAGGCGAGCGGCTAACAAGACGTAACGATCTGCTGCGGGACTAGATAACCATCTGAAAGGTTATTGAACCCGTTCAAGAGGTGATAACTATGAGATATATAGCGACTATTCTACAACGCCGGGAATAAATTGGATTCTTGGGCCAAATGGAGGAGCGTTGAAGGTGGGAATTCGATCGTGTCTATGAAGGCGAACGCAAGGTGCCTGAAATGAGGTCTAATAAATATATATGTTTATATGTTTATATATATATATATATATATATATATATAAACTAATATAATATATATATATATATATATATATATATATACATACGTAAGAAAATCAATTATTATTGTATATAAGTAAAATTAAGAAGAAAGTTTTTATAAATGGCCAATCAATAGGCTGTTACAATCGGTTTATTATGTTTTTAAATCTCCATTATTATTTTTCCTGTGATATCCTATTAATCCACAGACCATCTCTATCGCTTCGACCAAAAAAAAATTGGGAGGATGCTACAACAATGGACAGAATTACTACTTGTTCTATTTCAAACTGCGTATTAATTTAAACTTTATCTACTTCCAACTGAGTAAATACTTTATTTTCAAGTAATGTTGATTCAATGGTGCTTATTGAAAAATTAACCATAAATACGACTTATATTTATCGAAACTTGATCCTGGAGTTATTGATGAAATAATAATGTATAACCTGAAAATTACTGAATTTTGGTTTTATAATTTTATTTAGAACTTTACTTCAATTATATAAAATTATATACTATCTTATTATTATGACTTGATCCCCCCCCCTCATACTAAGAATGACGCTTATTGTAAAGATTATTTTTTCCTGTGGTGTCCATTTACCAAGACACACAGACCATCGTCCGTCGCCTTTGTCATCCCCCTTTGAATAGCCAAGAACAATCGGGAGGATGCCAGACAATGGACACAATTATCATCTCGATTAATTTTATACACTCCGTCAATCACCGTTGATCCGCCATTGTTAGAGGTTTTTCTTTTATCATTTCCCAATTACGAGCCAAGGCTGAGTGTTAATGAAAGAGGTTTTTCGGTAGATCTCGCCCTCTCCTCCAGTGTCCTCTTCATTGTCTAGAACATAATTAGTCTGAAGGCCTCCTATACAGTTATATAGTCATTTTTTATTTCTAAAGAAATACTTGTATTATTTTTAATCCATGTACAACAATCTATAATAATCAGATATTGGTAAGGTCAAAGACGTTCCCTTTCTTTAGTGAATAGATCAGAGCCTATTCTTAGTACCCTTAAATTACATTTATTTTTATTTACTTACATCTAAATTAAATTACGTAAGAGATTGTAATTATTTTATAATTCTTTGCATTAACAACACAAAAGAGACCCTCAAAGCTGATTTGAGTAGAAATGATTCTTTAAAAAAAAAATTAATTCAGTCTTAGATTGATTAAAAGATATTGAGAATATTTTTTCATAAAAAAACTATACCACTACAACCAAAAAAGAGTCTTGGGCTCAGTAAATGGAAGCGACAAACCTGTTTCTAGAACAACGGTTGTGCAGGGAGGTGATTTGTCCGAGAATAAGCTTTACCGTCATTTTCATGAAATGTGAATAAAATAGTTATATAATTTCATTATAGCATTTATAAATTTATTTTTAAAAGTAATTTAAAAAAAAAATAATTATATGTTTGTTTTATTGTTGATTTAGATCCTATTAGTTTTATTACTTGTTACTAGTTTGTAGTTTAAAAACATGAAAATAGTTAAGAACTACCATTTCATTTAATAACATAATTTGATATATATTTTTAAAAAAACCTTTACCAATACAATCTACGGATGGTATATAGTATGTATAATACACGGTAGAGACTGTACAGTTTCTAGGACAACGATTGTGCATGGAGGTGATTTGTCTGAGATCACGCTCAACCGCCAGATTTTTCTACCAATTAAAGATCCTATATAGAAGTTGGGAGGGTCTTCAGGGACCCCAGGAGGGTCTTCAAGTCCCGCAGGGTAAATCCGTGGTTTTTGACAGATTTCAAGAAATTATCTGCTGTAGCAGGCAGTTTATACCCGGAATCTTCAGCAACTCAGCGCCTCATAAACGATAGCTACCCCGCTCTCTATATCTAAATGTACTTATTTTTACATAAATTATTAAAATACTAAATTATTATTAAACAGATAATTAGTTCAATTAGTTACTTAAAGTCACACTATATAAAATTTTAGTATGCCGGACATTTATAATTCTCACTTCACCCTTATCATTGATATCAAGTACTAGATGTTAACAATAGGTTCTTTATTTTTTGTTGGTCACGTTTGGAAAATTAATTAATTAAGTAAGGGATTATAGTGATATTAATCCGTCTTATCAAACCGACATTGCTATTATCATTTAGATTTGTTGATGATTAGATAATAGATTGATTGTAGTACGCGGACTATTAATCATTAATCTGTCAACTCGGATACTTTCAACCTTTCAGGCAGGTTTCGTAACAATTTATATTAAACAGAGATGGAGAGTTAGGCATTCTGGTATCTAAATCATTTAAAAATAAATAAATTTATCATGTAAGAAAGTCTATATAAATATATTTTAATGAATAATTAAATGATTTCTATTTGATCAAGATTCAAATGCAATTCGTAAGAATAAATGCGCATATTGACGCTATTAAAAGCATAAATAATTGTGTGTACCGCTTAAGAATGTTATTTAGGAATATCTAGGAGCGTCTATAAATGTTGATAGGGAAAAAGTATATTGATATATAACTAAAATTTTAAAATAATATTTATAAAAATATAAAATTTGACTTCTTAATAATTTATCAACAAACCATTGTCGTATTCACGTTTTTAATTAACCCTAAAAAATAAAACACTTTGATGTTTCATAACTTTGTAATTAAATGGGTGAGCAAAATTCTATTAATATTATCAATTACATATAAATACATACAGAGGGGGAAAAAAGATACCGATAAAATAATATTTTATGGGATCAGTTCCGCACGCTGTCACTTCGTAGAGTGGCAAAAGATTTAACTTTTCATTAGCTTCCTTTTGATTTTTCTCTGAAAATAAAAATAATTGTGAGCTTTAGAACGGAAAAAAGAATGTGCGGAAAATCTAAGAAGTGAACATGAACCAAAAGAAATTCCGCTTTGACTTTTTAGAAATCTTTAGTTTTTCTTGGCACAAGTTTATATTTAGTAGCTGAAGTAAGAAGTCTATAGTCGATTATTGGCTTCAACCCAAAACCTATCCTCCCTTCAATGCCCCTGCTAGTGGTTTTCTACCATCCTTCACCTACGATCATTATTATACATAATGGGTTATAGTTCACGCGTCTGTTTATTTCCAGAAGGTTCACTACCGAGAGGAGACTTCCCAAAATTGAGGATATCCCGACCTGGTCCTAATAGTTACCTTCGTCATAAGAAATGCCAAGGCCCGCTTTCGATCTGGCTGCTCCCAATTCCCTAACCTTTCCGGCTGCCCCTTACCCAACCTATCAATTCCGTCCGATCTGGATACAAATAATCATGTTATTTCTAGTATTGTTGAAATAAATTAAATTATTACTGTTAAAATTGAAAAATAAATCTGTTGAAAAGTTTTGTTGAATCTTGTAATGAAAAATTGCAAATAACAAATAAAAAATAGGTGAATAAATAAAAAAAAGAACCAAGTGGATAGTGGTATTTATAACAATAAATAAAAGTGCACAGACAACATTACTTATATTATTATGGAATTTTCATCTGATAAGAAAATTGTTATTTTTTGTAAATAGTTTCCGTATAATATATAAATTCGTCGTATGATTTAGGCAACCTTTACGACAAATTCCACCCATTAGTGATAAAATATAAACATAAGTAAAGCAGAAAAAATAGTTATTTCAGGACTTTATCCTGATTACATAAAGGACATGATTAAACCCATGCTTTTTTAGGACAACTTCTAATCCAGTCACGTCTCTAGATGAGAAAGCAGCACCTGTGTCAGATGAAATAGGCATCATCCGAAGCAGAATGCTCCTGTTTGGCATCGGATTGGACGCAATCCAGTTCCTTAGAACTCGACGTGAGATGTTTAGAATTCTAGCAATGAGAACTCCCTTCATCATGCAATGTGCTACTGGAATTCAGGACATATGTTACTGGAAAATAGTCAAGGACAAATTTTCCCCAGATCTCCTATAACCAAACTTTAAACGTTAAATATGACTTAAAACTGGATTTTCCCTATTAAAAAATTATACATATATTAATATATATATAAGATAATATCTATCAATGAATGATCTATTAGTCACGCCAAGGACATTAACTCTCCCTAAGTTGTGACACAAATGCGGGTTTCAGAAAAACATTTAACTACTTCTAATGGAGCTGATATCGATACCACAATAAGAGCCTAATATACAAGATCTCTTGTTTTCGTGTTATGGCCAGAATATGTGAAATGATTATTGTTTCTAAATGGGTTAACTTTCACGCATTCAAGATTATCAACTTATCCATTGAAGCAACTGGTCATAGCATTTTAAAATGTTTGTTTTGTTTTAAAGTAATAATTAATAATAAATTACAAACTTAAAAGTATCTATCATTTTTGTGGCTGAAATTTCTAAAATAAAACCAGAGCAGTGGCTGTATAAAAGAAAAACATAAAGTTAGAATCCGTGACATAGGGTAGATTCGATTTATAAAATATATTAGCATGGATGAGTAGGTACAGACGTATGATGAAGTTCTGCAGATGCAATGCATGGAATGAGAAAAAAAATCACATTCTTCGTTTTCAACCATTAGATTGCTTCAGGTAATTGATATAAGATATAGAGTGATCTACATGGCACAAAACCATGTGTAATGACATAATTTTTCACATTTTATTTCACTCTCCTTAAAAGCGGCGTTTTTTACTTTCGATACTTTGCGTTTTAATTGTTTAGGTTTAACTTCTGCAAAGACTTGCTACAGATAACCACTTCGTTTTGCCCCAAAGAATACCCCAACCATATTACCCTACCAACAACTAATCATCATATAAGCCTTTCCAAACCAGTTGACACATTCTCTATCATTCCTTCCTAATTCCGGATTCAACTTTTCCGTCGCGTGGGAAGATGCCGCTAGGAAGGCGCCAAGGAAGGACAACGGTAGGCGTTCGACCCCTGGCCCTTCAAGGATCCAAGGATCCGCTGAACAATAGTCCGTGGGGGTGCGGTCCCTTACTCACTGGGCGCAGCCGGCCCTGTTCGCACTCGCGTCATTTTATGGGAGTGCCTACGGGAGGTCGTCATAATCAATGTGGGAGTATATTTTCGATGGCTGCCGCTTCACGCAATTCTTATTCTCTAAACCCCAATAATAAAACAAGGTTCATCAGTACTAACACGGTTATGGTCTTAGAGTAGTTTATTTATTGGCAGTGGCGGGCGTGCGTAAACCCAACGCATCAACCCGTCACTGCCGAGAACCCCGTAGGCCAGCAATGGCAGGAAGGGGGCCCAAAAAAAAAAAAAAAAAAAAAAAAGGTTATGGTCTTAGAGATTCATTACGGTATTTGCCAGTCTATGGCAGACCATGAGCGGTGACGAACCATAAGCGATAACTGAACAGACTTGTTGAACTCTAGTTAAAGTCATGGTCCTTTTAGTACTTCAGCTGATGTCTAATTGTTTTCGTTACTTCGGTGGCTACCGTGACCAATTCGTCCTGTTATGGGCGGTGATAAAGTTATGATTTGTGGCCACTTCTTACACATTGTGTCGCAGTCGTTTTGTGTCTTGCGCTTCTGATGACTAGAAGCCGCAACCGCTTGACGTGTCGCAAAGACGTATGTTTTATTGGATTGCCTCCTTGTGTATTGGTCGTTAACGACTCGACTTTCACGCCTGACGTCGACCAAGATAAATATTAATAATTCTTTCCATCAACTTAAGATAGCTTTTCAAGGGCCATGATCTTCATTGAAGCTAACATCGTTACTAATAATAAGAGAACACATCAAATTAGAAAGAAAAAAATTGAATTTTTTCTATTTTATTTGTTTGAATTGTCCTCGAAAACGGGTTTATCTGGCGATCAGGAAAGTTCCTATCAGTAATCACGATTCAGTAAATATTCACCCTCATATATGCCAAAAATTGACAGATTCCGGGCTCAAAACCTGTATTTGTTAATCGTAATGTCGGGCATTCGAATGTTTCAATAGATTGATGGGAATGCAATTGAGCGATGAAGGGACCGGTATTTCCAACGATTTGATTGGGAAGATACACCGTGGCTGACCCTTTTTCTAGTTGCGGGAAGGTCCTTTGACCATTTAAATTTCACTTCAAACAATTAACATGAAATCTGAATTAGAACTTGGAGGTTAAATATAATACAGTATGTCTCAAATCCTAAAATAGCTGGAGGTATGTAAAATCGTATGCATATGACGTAGTGATGACGAATAGGAAGACTGGACTATTGATGAGTCAGGAAAAATCGAAAATTATAGAGTTGTGAAAGGAACGAACCCGCCGAAATGGGAACTATGTCATTAGGGACTGCATATTCGGTGCTATCAGAAAGTATCAGTATTTTGCTTCTATAATGAATCACGGATCTCAATGGTGAAAAAGCATCAATGAGCCAAATGGCCAATTTCAGGATTTTAAAAACTTTAATAAAACCAGTTATTACATATCATGGAGAAACTTGGCAATAAAGTACAAAAAAAACCCTGTAACCACTACGACCCGTGAACGAGTCTGGGGTTCAGTACATGGTAGAGACTGCACTGCTTTATGGACAACGGTTCTGCTGGCCATAAAGTACAAAAACACAAAACCGGAAGGAGGGTTTTGAGAAGTGTAAATATGCTGATGGAGCTTGGAAACACAACATCTATACGATGCAGAAACATATTTTTGGAATCAAATTAACTTATCCTAATTAAGTTTATTTGACAGTGCTATTCATTTTTTTTCTGTTAAATACCCAAATATAAGTATGCAAAGGCAATAACTAATAAAGTAAGTTTTGATCTTGGTATAAAATGTGTACATACCTTTTCAGAGAGGAAAATCCACACTGCTAGATGTAGCAGTATTTTCATTTTTGCTGTAACAAAAAAAGATAAATAAATAAACATTCTATGGATCAAAAATTTAATTAAAAAGTACAATTAAAATTAATTAAAAAGTAGATACTACAATTATAAATATCACTAGATTTGCAAATAAAATTAAAATGACATACAAATCCGCACTAAGCTTTGGTTCTCAAACATTTTCAACAGACCAGCAGTAGGTTATTTTTGGGTATGGTCAATGTAAATAAATTTTTGTCTTTATTGATTATTTAAACTCAATTTTTTCTGAAATTGCTTAGTTTTGAACATTCAAAGTAGGACTATACTTTGGGTGAAATATACCCATTTCAGTTTTCGGATTAATTATTTGTTTTTTAAACCTAAATAACCATAAATCCTACCACTTACGCTTCTATAAGACTAGACCAGAAGATATGGCCGGGTTACATCAGCACGAGTGGGCCGATATGAAGCAACATCTCCCGTCATCTCACAAACGAGATTTCATCTTCAGCGGATGGGAGACCTTTTTTGGTAGCGCAAACCTTAATGTTAGCTGTGCGGATGAAACCGTTCTAGTTTTTTATTAACAGAACTATTTTATAATAACGTGTAATTTCCTTAACATGCGTGTAATGCTCAACGGTTGCTTACGCTGCGATATTTCATGGTTCGTGCGGCCGTTTTGAGTTCCGTTATATCACAAGATACGTGCCAACAACTTAACCTCGAAATAGAGCGTTGAGTTACATTTCTCTGAGCGAGTGAGAACCGTTGCGTTTTTTTTAGAATTATCATCATGCATCATATCATTCCTATGTTTTTTTACCAGAGTAGATTGAAGTTTGATATAAGTAATAATACCTTTTTAAATCAATGCCTGACTTATTATTTACTTATTCACTACGAAAATTTTCCACTTCTCTAAGTACGAGAAATTCATATTGGAGAACATTGGACTAAACCACTGAAAATTCTCCGAGGCTGTAGATATTCTGTCGCTGATTGAAGAATTACAAAATCTCATAAGCAGCCATTACATGAAATTTTCCTCTTGAACATTTTTCCAGTAACTTCCCAGAGACAATAGACGACTGCTATTATTATAAAAATTCTTTTACATAATGGATGATCGCAAAGTCTTTGTCCCCGTTACAAAAGCTCTGTGTGACTGGCAATGGCGACATGGAAGGTTCTCCTGTCCACTGTGTCAAGGCCTGGGAACCGGCATCCGATCTGTCGGGATAATCGGAAGCCGGGGTTAACGTTGTGAGTGACGGGCATTCTTAAAGCAAACAGCAAAATTAGGTGTTTGCAGGCTAATGATTACATGTTGTCTATTAGTTAAGCTTACTCAATCTTACTTTGTCAGTCCTACTACAGGCCAAAACGAGCAGCTGAACCAATTTTTTTGTTGGCCAAAGAATACATAGTTAGAATATCTCTCCTGCATTAAAACTTATCATCATATTTCTTCAGATATTCGTTGCCAATGCCTTCTAAATATTGAAACGAAAGCCGAGATGTTCGCGTGTTGACTTAGCTGACTTTCTTAAGTACATATGCCTGCTTTCTCTCGTTAGCCGTCCGCCGTTACACATATTTGCTTTTTAATTTCAGAAGTAAATATTGAGATTACACAACGTTTGTCGGTACTACTTCTTTGCTAACAATAAGATTTCTCTAAAATGAGTATCTCAACAGTAGATGTGGCAATTATACATCTCTCACTATCACGTAATTAATTGTTCTTCTGCATCTAATTTGATGGTTAACAATTTTTAACTAATTCGGACAAATTAGCATCACCATCTTTTTATTCTCTTTATGTTGACGTTTCGGATTTCATGCTGTCTTCAGGTACATATTTAATTAATTATGAATCTCTACTGAATGCATGTATAAATGATCTGTCATGGCTATTGTAGTCGTGTATTTATAGAGGCAAAAAATAAATTAGCCTGTAATGTTGTTTTTTGGACTAATACAGTAGGTTCTATTTGGTTCAAATTCTTCCCATTTATCCACCGTTACTCTTTTACTTCCAGTTGTGTGGATACTGGGAACATCCACGAAAAGAATACCTCTTCTTCTTTTCTTGCAACTCTTAGAACTCCGTGGAGCCTGACGTTGGTAAGCCACGGTTCGGTGGAGGATAAAGAACTGGAAGAAATGGAGAGGTCATCGGTGGTCAGTGGCCTCCACCGATCAGTATCGGACCGTTCACTATTCGGAGCTTCGTTCCCAAAAATGACCGCTGGCTATTGTTTGGGGCGGTCTAAGAATCGGGAGACTGGTAGTCAATTCGATCGATGATTTTTCGGGTTAGATGATTTTGCACAAATGGGATCGGGTGTTGTGATGTTGATTCATCCACGATTTAACATCACTGGAGATATCTTCATTATTCCAAGCGTAAAAAATAATATTAGCGCGTGCTATACCTGTAATTGTTCGGCAATGACCTCACTATCAGATAAGATTATCGAAATTACATTTACTTATTTATAACCGTGAACCACTGCATTTCCAATGGCCTTTACAAATTGCAATGTAAGTTTCTCAGATGAATATTAAGTATTGTGTTGAGTAGCAAATCCGCAAAATGTCCACGATTTTTTGGGTAACGTACTGTATCATCATTAAATTAATGATATAAGAGATTGAAGTTGTTGTAATAGTCAAGGTATGGGTAATTACAGTGAAAATACAAGAAGTGAACGTCGATGAGGATATTTTTCGGCTAAGTTCACCTCTGGGTTCACCAAGTCTTATTATTACGATTCACAACGGTGGTGGCAATATCCTTTTCACTATATTAATAACTAATTAAGAAGGCATTCATATTCACGCCGCTAGGCGTTGCGACATTTCGGTGACTCGCGCCGCCATCTTGAGGGCTGTGAGAAGCAAACCAATGCGCCCGACTCCCGAGAGGACTTGGTATTCCAGGCGTGCCCTCCGATCGATTTGTATATTCATTGTCACGACCCATTGTGTCTCAGTATTCCACAAGAACGACTTCTGAGGAACTACTTGGACGGTCTCATGTTCTCTCTTTTTATTCTTTTTTTTCCCTTCGGTGTTAAGAGGATTCCGTATTGTGTTGGATAAAGATGTTGCTGGGAACGAGTAGGTGTAAAAATGAGCAGAAAACGATAAAATAATATTCTATAATATCAGTTCCGCAGATTGTCGCTCTAAGTTAAGTCACACCAAGTTTTAACTTTTTATCCGTTTTCTTTTTTATATATTTTCCAAACATAAAAATAATACTGAGCTCTACGTATGAAATAAAGAATGAAATTATGAGAATTGTGTATATTTCGGTAATCATTTAACAAAAAATGAACGTTTCAACAAATAAATACTTCGTAATGTTAGTTGAAACGTTTATTTCTTGACGAAATGATTACCGTAATATAAAAATTCCACACAATTACATCCTTTATTTCAAATTTAAACTCACGGTTATTTTTGAAAATATTAAAAAGGAAATGAATGAAAAATTAAATTTTGTTATGACTTAATTCGGGAGCGACAACCTACCGAACTGATAGCTGAGGAAATGTCTTGTTGAGATATTTCTTTTATATATATAAAATAGGTGAATATACATATGCATATGCTGTCGGGTGCTAGCTAATTGGGATTTCAGCCATTTGAAGCTAAAAGGCCATAATTATATGGAAGGACGAAGTGAGGATTATTTCCTATTTGATTTTATATTTCCTTGTAATTTTTTTTGTACAGTATGAAGAATTATATCCATTAAGATGCTCTGTGGTGCCCTGAATCGGTTCAGATGTCGAAGGCTGATAGGCTGACGGCCAGGGGGGGAATGGAAAGTGGCAGAGAAAGTGGTCAGTGGTCAAACCCTCAGAAGTCGTAATTCTCTTACCTGAACAAGATTTACCGCCAGTCTCTAGGAACCTCTGCTTTACGGCGCATTTAATGTTTCACACTTTTCTCTAGTTTTTTTATTTATTTGCGGAATCGCTTTAGTACGCCGACTTGACCTGGGATTGTGCGAGGTACCCCAGAATGATTAATGGGATGGCACATTGGCTATAGGCTGTTCAATTAAAGGTTATTAAATGGTCACTGGAAGCGCGTAAATGCGTTTCCTCTACGCGCAAACATTCCAAAATAAAAGATATTTATTCAAAAAGGAAAAAAGTCTAGGATTTTTGCTTCAAATACTGATAAAGCTCCTTGAAAAATGGGTAACTGTCCAGCAGGTTGTCGCTTCGAGTTGAGTTACAACAGGTTTTAACTGTTTATTCGTTTCATTTTTACTATTTTCCAAAAAATACAAATTATCTTTAACTTTAGTATGGACAAAATAATGTAATTATGGGTAATGAGTAGATTTCGGTTATCATTTCATCAAGAAATAAGTTTTAACTAACAGTTCGAAGTGTAGATGACAATTATTTGTTGAAACGTTTATTTTTAGTTGAAATTATCACCGAAGTATACCCATAATTGCATTATTTTTTTCATGCTCAACTTCGTGGTAACTTATACTTTTGGAAATATTAAAAAGGAAACAAATAAGGTTAAAACTTGTTATCACTGAACTACAAGCGACAACCAACGAAATAATTACCAAAATATGATTTTTTATTATAAAAAATATAATATAGGATACTTGAAGAGTGAATTATACTTTTAAGAAAATTAAAAAGTGTTCATGAAGCGCCAAAGAGAACAATCCCTAGATTCCAATCCGCCCTAAGGCTCAGTTACATCCAAGAACAATTAATACTTGGACGGTCAATAAATCGTATCCTTAAAGTAATTGGATTCTTATCCGTAAGGCTGTTCCTCTTCGTGAGCGGGGCAGCGACCTGTTAGCGGCTCTTGGCCGGTGTCCGCCGAGGATTTATGGTCAGATGACATCTTATTTAATATCAGGCTCTATAATTTAAAAGATATTCCGCGAGATAAATTCGTGGTTCGATTCAAGTTATCGCTTTGCTCAAAATGACTTATGCAGAGCCGAATTCAAGAATGAAATATTCGATTTTTCAAACTCTCTTGTGACCAGGTTAAATAAATAAAGGGAATAATAATTGTTTTGTCTTTTCTTTTGCTAATCTAATGCATGACATTTTATTATTAATATGTATGTAATTATGTCCCAATTAAAATGTAATTGAGGCGCTGACATGAAAGAGGTAGTAAACAAAATAATTATAATTTTAGTTTTTTAATATAAAAGGCAGTAGTTAATCGTAGTAGAAAGAGGACTAAGTCAACACTGGGAGTGGTTTAGTTTCAATGGAGGGCGGTAGTTACTTTTTTCCAATTGAAACATTCATTGTTCTTACCATAAAACTATATAATAATTTGAATTACAAGAAATACACTTTTTTAATTAATTTGTTTTTCAATTTATTTTTTACTTCTTCAGTGTGCAGTGTATAGGTTTTGGAGAATTTATTAACATTATCAAATTATATACGAGCATCCAGCTTTCAATACCTAAAACTTCAAAATTGACAGGTGTTCCAGATTTCATTCTTTCGTACAAATACAAACGGGGATAACGTAGCATTGATTGAAGAAATGATGCATTATATTTCCCTTATTAATTCTTACAAAACAAATAATGAAATCACGGGTAGATTTAATAAATCGTATCGGTTGCACTTTGTCGTCGAACCGAAAAGACATTCTCTTCCAGCTCATGAAAGACTGGCCCATAGTGTCCCAGCTCTTCTACGTGCCTCAGCGGAAGAGCACGTAGGAGGTACCTAATGGTCCTTTCTTATAGCGACATACCAAACAGAAAATTCTTTTGTTTTGTCCCGCGGAGGATTCAACCTGGTACGGACAGTTTTAAAGAAGTCTTAAAGGTTAATAGTCACCGTTTTGAACTGAGGTGTGCATACTTAGGGAAAGACAATGCTTCAAAAAATAACCCTTGGGAGTTTTTTTGATCAAAAAAGCTCTTTATTCTTCCACACTTCAACTTGAATAACATTTTCCTTAATATAAAAACCTTTAATAATTTAACTGTTGAATAAAATAATTTAGGAATTACCGTTATTTATTCCGTGTTTAAAACGGTTAAAAAAATTATAGCGATTTGAAAATTATCTTAATCATAGAATAGCGAACCTTAGTTTATTATACCGTTATTTCTTTGATGCGCGGTCATAAGGGCTTAAGTCAATAATAAAGAATCAGGAATGATCAGACAAGAAATAAATGTATGCGTCAAATAGAATTATTGATATTATTTGTAATTTTATTTTTATAAAACAATATAGTAGTAATTTACACACGATATTAATTAAATTACTACTATATTGTTTTATAAAAATAAAATTACAAATAATATCAATAATTATATTTTACATAATGTTTTGCACTTCGCTGTTGCTCTCCTGAAAAGTTCAAAATTTTGAATTAAGCACTTATGACCGCGCATCAAAGATTTTTTCTTAAACAAAGGTTTAATTAAGTTATTAAGTTATTAAACGTTGTTGAACTGTAACGGTACAAGGAGGTGAATAGAATTTCCTAAATGGGTTTATAAAATATAATTGTTATAAGCGTGCTTCTTATACTTCCATGCGGTTTAATTTCAAATAGGCTCCCGATGCATACATTAAATTAGTTTAAATTTTTGAAATATTTGTTAATGTAATATATAATATGTATAATTTTTATTTAACTGAAATATAATTTAATATTTTATAAGACTCTTTCCAGAACTGGCCGTATTAGGCGGTCCATTGCCTCCGAATAATGGCTTTGTAACAAGAGCGAACATACGGGGTTTGCCGCTGCCTGTGGAAATAATTGTGCAATTGTTTAAACGCTGTGAAGCCTAAAAAGCGGTTACGGTTTGTTTGGTGAAATTATTTTTCCCTGGAAAACCGAAAATTCCCTCATTAGCAAGGCAGCCATGTTTTAAATTCCCCTAATTCAAACCCTGTAAACAGAACCATGGAGGTACCAACCCTCATGGATATAATTCAAAACTGTACTTCCGAAATTGAAATTCATTTAAATGTTTTAGCTCCAAAATAAATAATAAAACAATAAGTTGTCTAAGATTGTTTAACATCTAGGGTTTCGTGGAAGATGATTTGTACATTTTCTGTTACAGTACTTCACAGCAAATGGAACGTCATACCAAGGGAAATTTCCCTGTGGTTTATTGGACTGTAATTGGCTATTTCCAATATAAGTGAAATAATGAATCGAAATCAAACAACTCCATTTAATTTTATTCATGACAAGGCTAATGTTTCGATCACAAACATTGGTGATATCTCAATATATTGCCAATACTCGAAACGCATTATTCTTACCGTCAGGATATGATTAGAAAAATGTATATAAAAGCAAATTAAAACCTCAAGGCTTTAATTAAATGTTTAAACAATTAATAAAAAATACGTGAATGGTCTTGAGCTTGTAGCAGGAAAGATTGCGCATTTGCACAAGGTCTAGCACTTTAGGAAACGGCTGCTATCCGAGTAAACAGCCTTGGAACCTTCTAGATTCATATGTTGTTTTCGTCATTGCCTTTGATATTTTAAGTTCAACCATAAGCGGAGTTTAGTACAATGTTTCTCTCCATATCACTAAAGCTGTTTGGGCAAGTACTGAAGCAGTTCAGAATTCGAACGGTATCGTGCAGTGCTGCCTTCCCCTAGGGGTGCCAATAGCCGAGCGGCTAGAAAAATAAAAAGTACTGAGAAATTAAGGAGGGACTGACGAGAACCGGTTCTCGGCCTTCATCAGCGTCCTTTACATAACGGAAACAAGAGCGGTGAGGCGGGGCTTCCGGTCCGTCTTGGGTGTCTTTCGTCAGATAGCGTCACTAGCGATTCTATTCTAATTAATGGCTGCCTTCTCCAAGGTCAGTACAATTCGCAAGACCGAGAAGAGAACTACTGCACAGATTATTTTGTATACAGCCTAACTATATTAGTAATATACAATCTTTAAATATAAATTTAAGTTATGTAGTTATGTAGAAAAAATTACTGGACCAAATCTTTATGCATTCAACTAAATCCTTACACTGTCTTCCTAATGGTAGTTAACAAGTAAAAACAAAACCTGTACAACTACAACCCATGGAGAGTCTTGGGCTCAGTACGTGGTAAAGACTGTATTGCTTCTAGGACAACAATTGTGCAGGAAGGTGATTTTTCCACACACAGCCGCCAGGTTTTCCCCCTACACACTTTATAGAGGTTGGGTAAGCCACAGGAGGGTCCTAGATTCCATAGGATCTATCTTCGGTCGATGACAGATGAAATAATTTCTGCCAGCGGCCGGATTAGGTACGGCAACCCCGCTCTCTACCACTGAGCCACAAGTAACATAGTTAATTTTAAATTATAATATACAGCTTGTCATTTATGTCTAACGTGCCGTATAGCAGTTACTCAGTTGTAAGAACAATATCCTCCGGGTCGAGGATGAAACATTAATGACTCCAGCTACACATTAGTCAATACATTGAAAATGAGTCAAGGTAAATTTTGGATTCAGAGCGTTCACTGCGAAAGCACAGATCACTGAATTGGCAGACGCCCATAACTTAGCTCTGGGAATCGGTTAGACCTCTCGGAACCGATTAGATGACTGCCTGCTCCTAATCCAGATGAATTCGATTCCTTTCATGGGAGAAAATTAAATCACAATCGATGCGTTATATTTTCACTCATAAAAAGCTAAGGTCGTTTCTGTCTACAATGGTTTACACTTGTATACCAAGTACTATATTAGCAAATTCAGTTGCTGTGTGGAGCCATTTGAATTCAAACAAAAACCAGCCAATTCAACTAGCTTAAGGTTACCCAACAATAATCATAAGACGTAAGCAACTAAATGCAAATTTTACTGGAATATGCAAGACAACCTTGCGTTCTTCCATCTTCCATCACTAATGACAATGGTTTCGGAATACGGTCGGCTTAAGCGATTAATTAAGATAAATAAACAATTATTATACAGTGTACATATGTTAATGGCAGCATTGCCATACAGATTTACCTTAACAGTATCCTTTCAAGGTTTAGTAACAGTTTCTTCTTTTTTTCAATTATTTAATTTTAGATGTGGGGTACTTAAAATTGACATTTTAATCCAAATGTGTATGCAGAACTTCAGCTTAATATATTTTACAAAAGGTGATGACTCATCAAATGTCTCTAATTTAAAAAATATGGTTGTTTTTTTCTGTCAATATACTACGAAAATTTATACAATTGTCCTAGCCAACAACCAGTATCAAGCTGTTTTGGAGAAAAATAAATCAGCACCTGATTAAAATTCAGATGATGGTGTCATACTGGATTTAGTTAAGCATTGGAATAAACATTTCAGCTGGATTCTTAAATGATGAGATCATTTCTTAATGGTGCTTAAATCAATGCGTAAATAACAGAATCCATCCAAAGGGTTTTTACGGAGCAATTTTATGGGCGCTTAATAAGAGTAATAATTGATAAATAAATCATGTCGAAAATTACTAAATTTAAATCTAAATACATAATATTATTGAAAAATAAATAAATTAACTCAAGATTTAGTAACAGTTAAGGGACCGGGGTAGCTCAGTGGTATAGCGCTCGACTTCAATTCCGGCTATGGCTGATAATTTATTTAACCTGTTAACAGTCGGGGATGGAGCCTGTGTAATCTGAAGGGCTCACCCAGCCTCGATAAAGTAGCCTTAATTGTTGTAAAAACCTGGTGATTGAGCGTGATCTAGGACTAATCATCTCGCTGACTTAAAAAAACTGCAGCCTCCATCATGTACTGAACCAAAGCCCTTCATGCTGAAGTGGTACAGGTTTTTTTATTTCTTTAAAGCTTCCTAAAAGCACGTTCCTAAAAGCAGACTTAACTCAAGAAAAATTTATAACTTTAAAAAGACCTTTGAAACTAGTTATCAATAAGTTCAATATACTGACCCTTATTATGTTTTTTTTGCTAAGATTGCGCGAATCGACCTTGTTCTTTCCCGTTACGGGGAGAAAGAGCTACAGTTGGACCGCCCTCTTGCAGCTATTGTCTAATGATGGAATTGGAAAGTCCATGTCGTCATGGACTTATTTAACGCCCGGCTGAAGAAATCTTTCCGTTTTTGAAGCTCTAGTTTGTTTAAAGTTCTAAATATTTTTTTGTAATCGTATCCATCAACGACCTAGTATTAACGAGTCGAATCCTTGATCCTTGAACAACCAACATATGGAGGCTGTTTCCTCTATTTAATGGAAATATAATTTCTACTGTGATATATTTGTAAGACTGTTGCCGAAACCATGAGCGTTCAGGTGCTCATTGATTTTCAATACATAGCGGAAGTGTGCAGAGATCAAGGTTTTAGGTAGCTTAAAAATAATCTAATTATTTATATGATAGATCTCTATACGATTTATCTATATGCGCAGAAAACATAAACCAATCCCATTACTTTACTTTTTTTTAAAAATTCTGAAATTTACAACTGTAATATAATAAAACATCAAGTAATTAGAATGAATGATACATAATGGCATATAATGATAGGAAGTAGAGAAACACACTGGTAGTACTCGATTTTTTATTCTCGAATAATTATTCTCTTAGACCTATTCACATTTTACGATCTGATAGAAATGCAAAGTTTTAAAATATAATTTCAATGATCTCTCAGAAAATGAATCACACTTGTAGCTTCGAATTAATCTCAAGGTAAACTTTTTCAATATTTTTTTTTTTTTGAATTTCCCTTTTATTTCATCTCGTTAAGAGTAAATTTGTTTACATTACCAATTATCTGCTAGTACCCTTTCGAATATTGTTTTTATTTAGTTATTTCTGATGCATCTATACTGTAATAAAGACATTAAATGATAAAACATTAATGAAATAAGTCACAATTATTTCGTCAATGATTAACACGATATTTTAAAGAAAAGCTATTGATTTCTACTCAACACGTTCCTCGTCTGCTTGGATTTCCTTGAATGTCGTAAATTGCAATCAAAATTTAATATACAACATAATAAATATTGAAACTTCGGATATTTTATTGTTGTTGTTTCTTCATTTAACGCCCCTTAATACTGCTACGGCTAATCTGACAATGCTACCATTTCCTTTACAATGGAAGTCCTAAATTCGCCTATGCAGGTATAATTAGGATTAGGATCTTTAACGAACGTAACACCGTAAAGGCTCGGGATCCCCACTTTACGTCCGTTCCGAAAGACAGCATAAGCAAGTATTTTTTTTTACTCCCTTTAAAGAATCCTAATGTCAACTGCCGGGTGGATATCTTAATTTTATCTTAGTGTTAATTATGCTTGTAACTATGCTTGTTTTTCTGTTAAAAGAAATATCTTCTATATCTAGTAGAGAATTTACCTTCTTTCATTTCTAATTAGAAATGGAAATGGTAACTTGTTTCTTAAAGAATCTGAGCTGTATTTGTCCACTGTAAATGAGAGTTAGGAATCGATATCCAAGTTGATTAGGTATTTTTACCGAACACATCAGAAAATGCCTTCCAAATAGAGTAGTTTGGTAAAGAAAGTCAAGAATATATCCTTAAGGACTTCTTTGAGGGGCCGACATCGCTAGCCCCGATGTGGGGTCGCGAACTCGGTGACGTCATGGAACCGGTCCAGAACCCTCTTTCTGATCGTCCACCGCCGCCGTTGACGATACCTTCGGTGGCTTGTGATATATCCAAGTGTCTCGTCTGGGTTTAGTCCTGGCTGGATAGCAATATATCTACCCAAAAGGATTGCAGGCTCAGCAACTGGCCAATGTAATAGTGTGTATTCGGAATGATCAAAGCTTTAAGGATAGAAGAATACGCTTAATGTAGATTAGTATTTAATTAAATTTAAAATAGACTTTTTTCAACCTGGGAAGATAATTGAGACAACGGTAATTCATTACAGATTCAGCAATGACTTCGTAAAAGCATTCGATGCTAAATGGTGACAAGATCCGCTAAGTGTGCCAATAAGGAACTCCCTTCTTAACAAGTGTGCAGATATCGATTAGTGACTTCGTTCTCCGAGGAGTGGTTTTGAAGGCCATCTGTCAAATTCTTTGGGTTTGGATGATGAAAAGTAATAACCCGATTCCGAAGAAAGAATCATAACAGAATATAATTACGTCTTGTATGTATTAACATATTTCCCCTCAATATATGCATTGCTTCGTCAATACTATGAATTTCAAGTATTACTTTCAATTATGTATGAGTATCCCAAGTGAAAGTATTCCAATTGTGAAATATTTCATATTAATCCACTGAGTCCAAATAGCATTGTCTTGCAAAATGATCTCTGTGCGTGAATGTAACAATACTAGCTCGCGAAAATATGTACAAAACTGAAATTATCTATTTATTGGTATATTTTGATTATTTAAATTTTAAAAATACATTATAACGTTGAAGATAATAGAGAGTAAAGAAGCTCTATAAAAGTATTTCTGTACCCCGGAGGTACACATTTTTGTCTTGGTTCAGGAGAGTAAATTCTCCGTAGTTTTGAAACTTTAAAATTTGTTTGTTCTTTAGTTATAGAAACACATTTAAAAAAATTGTTCAAATTGTATTTGGCATAGGTAAGTAAATGGAAGTATCCATTCATTCCAATTGACCTAAAATATTGCCTATTTTGTGGACATGGTGTCCATTACCTCTGGGGTACAGAATTAATAGTTGTAATAAATAATTTCGATTATTATATTATTTAATAGAACCTAAATAAACGTTTCAACAAATGGGAATTCTATGGAAAGTAACTTTTAAAAGTTTAAGTTTAGGGTATTAGGAGGTATGTGAAATGCAACGACCGAAGTCTTTTTTAAGTACAATTTCGGAACAATCAAGGCCGCGGATATATATAAAATAGAAGAGAGAGAGAGAGAGAGAGAGAGAGAGAGAGAGAGAGAATGAATGTATGTGTGTGTAAGAGAGAGAGAGAGATAGGAGGGGTAGGGATACATTACCAGGGGCTACAGCCTTGGCACGATTGGCTTGGGCGGGGCCACGGTATAGGTAATTTATATTCCAGCTGGTCTGCGATTTATCTCTTATATAATGGCGGGGTAAAGGAGGATTTGGTTTATATAGCGGTCTGTGGCTCCTCCAGCCACTCACTACTAGCATTTCGGAATTTCCATTGCTCCCCTAATGAGAAACCCTAAAGGAAAAGCAACATATGGTGCAGCAATTTCCATAAAAGAGAAAACTCTTGGATCTGAAATTCCATCGGCATGCCAACTAAAAAGGGATGAAAGAAAATGGGAAAGATACGATATGCTAACGATCCCCGATCAGATCCGTCTGGGATAAATAAATTGAGGAGTTGACACAAAATGGTAGTAAGACATTGAATGACGATTCAATAGAACAAAAAAATATCTGCCGATCGTTCACCTCCATGCACAACCGTTGGCTAAGTACAGGCTCTACTAGAAACTGAATCCTTCTTGGGTGGCATTGGTACATGTTATTTTTAACAAAACACTTGTTATATAACTTCAGTCAATGTCATTTTCTGCTACATGTCAAGTTGTAAATTCAAAAATGTACAGCATTAATTAAAAAAAGATACAAATGACTTTTATAATGCATTATTATAGTTATTATAATAATTATAATTATAAGGAAGTGGAATGGTCATAGCTTTAAAGGTCTATTCCTCAAGATAATTGTGGGTCCGTTGTCCTCAAAGGGAAGGTCGAATGAGCATCGCTTCTCAAACCGTTTAACTCTGTGTAATATGATGTTATTTATATATAACAGAGGAACTGTTGTGATTATTTTTAATATATCGATAAGGATTACTGAGATACAGCTATGGCATCTTAAGGATATATTATTCTCTCTTTACCTTGAGCTTTTAACGCAGAACTAATACAAAATGTAACTAATACTCATATATACCAGTCAAAATCAAATAAAGCTTATCGGAATCGGGGAAAAAATCGATTAGGTCGATGTACTCGTATCGACTGCTACATTTTTTCTCTCTCTGCCCCTCTCTCTCCCTCCATCTTTTTCTCGCTAATTCTCTGCCAAGTGATATAAAAAGATAAATAATTAAAACTGTAATGAGGATTAGGCTTATATCGATTTTACATCAATTCTTTCGTTTTACAGCTCACATCGAATTTCCCGGGAGTCCTCAGAAAGCAATCTGCTACTCGAGTTATAACACAAGCTAACTGCGGCTAATCATCCTCAGCGAAATTGCTTCTATTCCGGAAAACCTTTCTTTTTTCTTATTCTCCCGTAACTTTATGAGTAAACTCATATTTTTTTAATGATTTTCACGATAACTGTCGATCGATCAATAACTTTTTTTTTCATCGTGGATATTGATTTTTACTCAATTCATACTAAAAATATCCAGAATAACACGTCATTACTCTCAAGTTTTTCGTTAAGGAACTGAGCCATTACGGGCAACTAAACGACAGGTACCGAGACTCGTAATTACCTTCAGCCGACCTTCTAGGCGACGGCCACTAATAATAAGACAGGATTACGAGGGGATAATTGTTGAGAAGTGGGCGCCTTTGTGTGTCCTGCAGGACCGCTACCGCAAGGCCGAACTAATCTGGACAACGGTCTTCCTGGAGGACGTCTTCGGTAAGGAACGTCCGAGAGTGTGAGCCGAAGAAAGTGTAATTCAAGTATCGAACCCTTTGACTGCAATATATGAAGTAATTGTATGAACCCATTAAAAACAAATATTCATGGTATACATAATATACCTAATATTAATATAAAAAATATTCTTTTATTATATTATGATTTACGATTATAAATTAATGGAAGGTACTCGCTCATTCGACTAGTAGTCGTCTTACCAAACATTGGTGATTAATAACGAATAATGATTTTTTTGCTAGCTATAAACAGCGTTATTATCCGAAGTTACAGATTTCAAAGATTAATTTTATTAACTTAGAAAATCTATCAAAATGAATATAGATATGCTGATGGTATCGGACAACTTTGGTCTGATGTCTGGTGACTTAATGGGACGGTGTCATAAAAAACAAAACAACGAACGATAAAACAGCAAAATAGACCTGCTTTTAAATTATTTAAACAATTCCCAACAGCGTGGATTATTTCTGTTGAAGTTTAATAACGAAATGATCATTTAGGCTTAGGGGTAAGGTAATCAAGACATGTTTTTCCGCATGTAAGACTGAAAATTACCTCGAAACATTATACATCAGCTATTGAACAAACATTTTTAATTTAATAATATTTAGTGTAAATGGATGTAAAACATTTCTCGATAAATAGAAAATGCCTTTCATTATTCAGTTATCTGTTCATTCATATTCATATCTCAATGGAAACTTCATTTTTCCTTCTTTCAACTAATGTTTAGAGGCCGTCTTGCAGCATAATTGAATCGACTAAACCTTTTGTATATCGTGAATAACTTTTGTTTTATTTTCATCCTTACATTGAGATGAAATCATAAAACTTGGAAAAACCGCATTCATTAGCAAGGATCGGTGCTATCTAGAAGAAACAAAAAGGTCCACGCTACAAGAGCTGCTTCTACTGAAAATGACCGCCTGCAGAAGAAACTTCGCGATTACACAAATAGCATTTTAAATAAACCAAGCCTGTGTTAGGCTTTACTAGAAGTAACTTAGAGGGGCATTAGGTGACGTCACTGTACCATTAAGGCAATCGTTAGCTTTTTATGTTCTTGGCAACTCCCACATAGATCCTCGGATGTTCCTTGTGGGTGGTCGCTTCTCCCTAGTGGGATTTCCATTTTGGAAGTTGCAAGAAGTAAAGAGATGGAAAAAACCGCTCTCTTGCTGTATCTATTTTATCTAGAACAGCGCTTTAGGTACGTCCAAGATGGTCAATTCCTGCTATACACCTGTTTTTAGAACTATACAAGACCTTTTTTTTGGACTTCCCAGTTTATCATCACAATATATCGATAAACCTGGTTTGAATTCTGATTATTTTCTTACTCTGGTCTGGTACCGTAAAAGCTATCAAAGTCAATCAAGCTTGAGTACTTCATCAACATTATACCAGATGTGAAGACAAGTAACCTCTTGTGTTGTAATTGATTATTCTCTTCTAATCTTCTTTTCTGAAGGGAGTACGACCTTAAGATTCGTCTCACCCCGTTTTTTATATTTAATCTCCATCCACATAGTTCACTGTGGTTCGCTTTTTGGTATGTTTTGTTATAACAAACTGTTTATCATTTTACGATTTATAATGACTGGGATTATATCTTGATGATTTGTTTTAGACCGAAGGGGGGGAATAATTTTTTTTCATAAAAGTGGGTAGTAACATCTTATACACAATAAATGGCGCCTGCCAGACGGACCAACGCCTACTGCCAATCATAGTGAGCTTAAAGCTTATGCAACGCAGAAAATTGTTGCGTCGACGACCATAAGGTACGTGAAAGCTCCATCCTGATTCGCCGCCTGTCCAACTAAGGAAGTCATTCATTGGCTGCTGCTATCGCTAAGTTCCGCCTAAGTTACTCCACTTTCTTTCGTCCCTCCTTTTGTTCCGCTATCGGTTTGCTTGGAACTTGATGAAAGCCTCTTGGAATAGAAGTAATTAAAGAAACATCGATTCGTTAACCGAGGTCCGATTACGTCCATTCATTTGAATGGTTCTATTCCGTTTCAGTGGTGAAATCAAGTTCTGCTTTGCACACTGAAAATGCTTGAGAGAGAGATTATTTTACTATTTCTTACCTAAGCATCATTAATATATAAGTAAGAAGTTTATTGTTTTAATCATGAAACACGTTTCGACACGTATTTAATATAATACAGTGACTACGGTGTGTTCTCACGAATAAATTTAAATGTGTTTATACATGTCCAACTAAAAGAGAGAGAATTACAGACAGTTACGGGTCCTCCAGTACTGTCTCGCATGGCCCATTGTGCCAGAGAGACTTCGATAACAATAGCTGATTAGCATACAGTCAGTACTCGAGGCGGTATGTCTGCCGTTATAACTGGAAACGTGTCGACGTCAGATGTCTGGTTCAGGATTTGAAGTTCATACATCTCCAGATTTAATGGACTCAATTGACAAGAAATGAATAATAAACCATTACAAATATCTTCATCCAATTAACTTTATGACCTTTTAAAGCGAAACCAGTTAACGCCCCTACAATTGCACAGTTAGTTCCTTAGAACAGCAGGATTCCAAAGCGTGAAACAATTCTGGAAAATGTAAGTCATGCAACGGCGTAACTGTATGTCAACGCCTGGGCACGTTATAAGATCGTGGGGACAGGGCGGATGTCCTCTTGGACAGTTAACAGTGGTGATGCCGATGTGAGATGTTATAGCGGTCTATATTATGTGAATATAAACTTATGTGGAAAGAAAGTGGAAGATCTAACATGAAATTGTTAGGGGATGGACAAGTACAAGTACTTCATATTAATATTAAAATCAACGGTTCAAGAAAATTGTTTTTAACTTAATACTTTAATTGAAGTTCTATGCAAATTATGTTTATTATCCTGTTCAGAAGTTACATTCAGTCAAGCGATTTCGGATATGACATATAAACTAAACTATCACATAATTGGATTTCTATATCCGCGTAAGATAGCTAGAGATAACCTTAAGATCTGGCCCCCATGCAGCTTCCTTAAAAACGGATTAGATATTATTGGCCTCTTTTATGGTTTGACTCTAGTATAAATAGTTCAATACATCCGAGTTCCTTGCAAATATCTGCAACCATCAATGACCTTTATTCAGCATACACAATGTCATATACGTATTTAGTACTAATTATATGCAATATAAAACAATACAAATAGCGATAAAACAATACAAATTGCTTTAAATTTATTTTTCAAATCCATGACACAATTATTCCAAAATTACAACGTTTGGATGAGGATTTTTAGAAATTAGAAATTTCAGAGTTTTAAGATTGCATAAAATGTGAAATTGTACGAATCACTACATCAATAGTTATTCCTCAAATCGAAATTATATTTTTAAAATATAGCAAAATATTATACAGATTATTAAAATTATAATCTACCAATAATCTTCAAAGGGCAATGGCTTTACAAATGTAAAATGAATCCATTAGCTTTAATAATGTATACATAAATTAAATACAATGGAATAGTGCGCCCCACCACATAATTAGCAATTACGTTATGATTATAAATGAACAGGGAAAATCAAGAAGATTACTCATCGAAATGTAGAAAAGAATATAGAAATAATTTTTTTGGAACACAAAATATTCAGGAAGAGAAATAAAGAAGCTATAATAATAAATAAATCTTATACGTCATTATTGGTTGTATTATGTACATTGGTGCAATCTTAGCTTAACTACCTCTAAAATGAAATGGTACCATCTAGGAAATAAGTGTATAAGGGATTAACGTTCATGGAAAAATTTCAGTAAAAACATTTTATTCCGATTAGTGTAAAGAAAATACGCCTAGTTTGCGATGGCTGTTCAGTTTTTCTTCCATTCTCTGTCTCTAACCGGAGTTAAAAAAACCATTCACTTCACTTTCATAATTGAAGTAGGAGAAAATCGTTAAATAATGTTTAATAGAATCATTTTTTTTTTTAATAACTAAATGGTTTGTTGACCATTGCTGACTACTCTGTGAGAAAGAAAACATTATAAATTAAATACTTCGAAATGCAACGAATGGTTGAGCTCATTAAATATGTCAAAATTGACTCATTTTATTTTAAAAAACGGTACGTTTAACATGATTCTAATAAATTAAAAAACTTAAGTCTATTTACTCACGAAACCTCATTTAAACCAGTCAGATTAGAAATGTACTCTCACCTATAACAGAAAAAAACAATATTATAATATTATTAATAACATATATTCTATATGAGGAGAGCAAAAGAGGGTAAATCCAAATTTGAATTTTTTTTTTAAATCGGAAAACACAAAAAGTATGCATAATTCAGGTGATTATTTATTTTAGACAATTATATTTAGGAAAATTAGATTGGATTTAGCATATTTTGAATGGTGATCCATGTACCACCGTATAGAGGACGCTAGATTTGTGAGAAAACATTTTTGCATCTCCACGCCTCATATTATGTAATATATATTCTTGATTTAATTATTTAAATATCTATTTATTCAACGCTGATTGATAAGGCAGTTAAATAATGACATAAAAAATACTTTTAAGTTTTATTTTATTAAGTTTAAGTTTTTATTATAATTTTAATTGTTTTAGTTCACATAACTAATTATGTATACTAATTACACGTAACTAATTAAATTAATTTTACTTAAAGATTATTTTAGTACTATAAACTAAAAAGTTGCAGACTTATCAGCTGGATTGGAATGAAGGCAAATTTACATCTCACTTCACTAAAGATACGCAAGACAGTAAAAATAAATAAATAGAATACAAGGTCTGTTTGACTGTAAGATTTATTTTAATTATTTTATAATTACTATAATATTTTTAATAATGTCATATTTGTATAATGTTCTATGTTATCGACTTCACGTGCTCGTGTTTTATTAAAAAATAATGTTATTGTGGCAATTGAATAAGAAACGTGCTCACGTTTAGCGAACTTGAAAGTCGAACTTGGTTAAATACAAAAATGTTTACTTAGTTAGGATAATAACTAAAATGGAAAAAAAATTCACTGAGTTAAAATGACCCAGTTGAAATACGACTCAGTGACTGACATGACTTGCAGAAGGTCGAACAGACACTTGCAGGTCGGCTAATGCACTGCAACGACCTTTGCAACTTCTTCCAATCATTTTCCATCCACTTCTTCGTGCAAGAGCTCTGTAATTAAGATCTAGCCTCAATTCATTTGAGCTCTGCTGCTGACCTTAACGTGGAAAGAGTGATGTTTGCCAACCTTGCAATTATATAAATGTTTCTTAAAGAATAAGATGAGCACGCGCACTCACGATTGCAGTATGGATGTGATATCGGGTACGTTTAACCGTTATAATAATTGAAGTTGTTATCGACACGTTAGAAATAGATATAAATAAGTACATTTAATTTTGAGATAAAATTTTTCTTGTAAAAATTACAATTATATCAGACATCCAGATTTTTAGATATAGCAAGTAATACATACATTTAGGTAGAAGCACCCAACAGTTTTTGTCCTGCATCCGCGTGGTATTTCATAACAGACAGTAACACATAAAGTATAAAGATCTTAAAATTCACGTGTATGTTCTATCCAGAAACGACTCTCGCAGCTAACAGTCCTACGTTTATGCAAGCACGGTTCCCGATTGCACTGAATCAGTTAGAGCGCCCACAGAGCAGCTAAACGAAGGTGATCTAGTTCTCGAGGAATAAAAGAAAAGAAGTCGAGTGACTCAACGGCCAAGAAGAAGACTGAACTTTAGCTCTTTGGTTCGCCCACTGGAGCCCCGCCCATATCCGTAAACCACCGGAGCAAGGCCAAGGAGTTGAAGGAAATGGAGTGTACTTGGATTGCTCTTGGATAGAGATTAGATGGTAAATCTAGAAGAACGGGAAATTAAAGTTCCGATAAAGTCAGTTTATAATATGTAATACAGCGACTGGTCCAACATGTTGAAGCCTACGAAGGTATGGTTGGAGATATTTCATATTATCCCAACAGGTTTAAAGAGTTAATGACGAATTAAGACGATCAAAAAGAGGAGGTGATTAATTGATTATCTAGTTGATAGCAAGACCTTAATTAATTTTTTTTTTAAATTGGGTTCAGTAAATGTTAGATATTTTACTGACTCTTGGACAACGGTTGTACAGAGATCATCTTCAACCGCCACATTCTCCCCCTATAATTTGGGTATTCACTTTATAGAGGCTGAGTAATCCTCAGGATTAAATAAATAATGTCTACAAGCTGGCGGGATTTGAATCCAGGACCTTCGAACATGATTAAAAAAAATGTTTTGTTTTATATACGTATATTTGTTTAATTAGGAATAGCTGGAAAGATATCGCTCCACCCTTACAGAAAATCAGTCAATGTACGCCAACTGGAAGCTCATTCCATTCCAGGAGGCCACCCTAGCCGCCTTCTTGTTTGGATACTCCTTCAGATCGGATCCCCCACGCCCAGAGGATAAAGGAATCGCCTACCACGTGCGTGACTACAGCCGATAAGAGGGCATGGTTAACTGTCTCCAGGCGTCACGTCCTTGTTAAAAAAGGCCTCCTCAATGTGCGGAACGATTAGCGAGCGACAAAAGCCCTCCTTGGTTCTTCTGCGGGGACACGCCATCCTCTTCTTCTTGTGGCAACCTCCCTATTGTCGAAGTTCCTCCGATCGTCACCAAGGCGGTGACAATGCCTATCTTATGGAAACGACAGTTTCCAGAACCCATGCCCATTAACATGATGAGGCTAATCCTCCGTTATGAGATTAAACAGCTCTATTAGTGTCCAATGGTCCCGAAAGACCATTAGCTTCGATGATCAACTAGAAGAAGAGTAACTATTCTCAAGTACAATGGACTCACGATTACTGTTCAATGGCAGGAAGTGTTAAAGACACCAAAGTGCATATCTAATGTCCAGCAGTGATGAACTTACATGCTTACCCAACCAAAAAACAAAATCCTGAACGTTGTTGGTGTATTTACACATTTCTTCTTTACCTTAAAAAATAAAATGATTAACAGTTTCTTTGACAAAATTAATAAAACATACTCCTTCTAATAACTTGGTATCCTAGTAATTATAATATGCGCTACAGCATCCCAATAGAAGAATAGTACTCAATTATTGATTTCCTTTTTAGTTGGTGAAAACTATCAATTCGATACGTGTATCTGTTATTACTGGAAACTTTAAACGCTGGATATTTTTAATTGCAGCAATCATTTCGCAATTTTCTGCCGGACAGCCCTGATGGTCTTTTCATTAATAGCATTTGGACTCGTGAGTGAAAGCGCTAAGAAGTTGGACTCTTCGGTGAGGAAATTGGGTTGTCGCTAATGTTACCAACCGCTACTTGTCAAGTCGTAAATCTCTGAAACGTTTGCGGAGGACGCTGTACAGAAAAAAATATAGTTCCTTCTTTCATTTTATGTTGATGGAAAAAATAACTGGTATAAGAATAACTGTAAGGCAGTTATTAAAATAAGAAAATATGTTTATATTATTATTTAATAATTGAGGAGTTGACATGTAATATATAGTATGTCATGAAAAGGTAATTTATCAGGGGGAGTGAAAACTGTTTTGGAAACTAAAAATGAAAGTTTCAATTGGAAAATACTGAGTACAACCGTTCATAGAAACTAAACCAATCCCAGTTTTGACTTATTTCTATTTGTATGCTATTGGTATGATTAATTACAACATACTCTTCTTATCTTCTTGAAAGATAAAAGTTGACCTTGATAATATATGTGGAAGAAAATGGTCCGGGTAGAGGTCAATAAATTTCTCTTAGGTGTGGAGAAATGTTCATTAATTAGCCAACGTTTACACCTACTTTGTAGATCTTCTTCAGGGCTAATGTGTTAAAAATAATAATTTAATTTTTATGTTTTTGTTTTAGTCTTAATTTGCTCTGTAGTGTGTACTTTATTGCACTATCTTCCTGTCTCTTGGTTAATTATACTATACAGTCATACATTTTAAACTTTTATTTACCATGCTTAGCAACTTTTTACTATTTTTTAATTTTCAATTGTCTGTATTTTGCATATTTAGCCCTGAAGAAGACCTGCAAAGTAGGGCGAAACGTTGGCTAATTAATAAACATTTCGTCAAAACTAAGAGACATTTATTGACCTTTACCCGCACCATTTTCTTCCACAAATTTTTTTTGTTACATTACACCTTTCCACCTCAGTGCCTAAATTGTCTTACATTCGTCGAACTCATATCAAATGTTACACTATCTTTGTTTGAGTTGAAGCCTAAACGAACGAGTTTTATTCAAAAGATCGCAATAATGGAATAATAAAATATTAGAATAACAACATCGTATAATAATTCATATTGAAATATAAAGCCAATAGTTTATTTAGATATATTGACGATGGTCATACGTTTTTAATTGATATAATGAGGTGAAGAAAAAAGTTACTGTTTTTATTTTTTGTGTATAGTAAAACGTGATTTTCCCACAAAGCCACCTTTATATCAATCAACAATGATTTAATAAAAAGATATTCAATATTAATTTTAATCACTGAAGTATTTGTAATGCAAATCACATCAGCTTATGATCTCAACTCACCAGAATTGAGACAAGATGTCTCCATCTTTTTTTTTTGTTATACCAAAGGCTTTTTCCTTGTGTAGAGGGGTGTTCCAGTCCTACCCAGTAGCCCGGTCTACAGTATCTATATTCCGGTTCAGTCCTTGACATTTCGGGATTTATATAACAGAGTGGGACGTTTCGTCGGTTCCGCCAACGCTACCTCTAGAGCAATCGTATTGGGCTGGGATTGGGTGTAGCTCCTCGTTCTTAGCACCTACTAAATGCCAATGAGAGGATTATATAACTATGACTTACAAATTCAGAGAAAAAATGTAAAGATATAAAATAACAAGTTTATCACCCTCTTAAAATAGTTTTTATTTAGGGAGTTTGGGACCCGATCGAACAGTCGCCAATTTCGACCTAACCACTCATTCACCTTAGCTGTAGATATATATTCTTTTCCTGTATTATTTATCTTATGTCCTGGTGAGCATTTGAAATTGCGGTTGGAGTTGAGAAATCCATGACCTTTCCACACTCACTAACACGATTTGTCAATCGAAGTTCACAGTTGATCGAAAACCGGCATCAAGACATTCACAGCCTACGGAACGGTACCTAGTGAGTCAGCTTGAGGAGAAAGGTCGAACGGAGAACCTTGTCTGACAGATCCTTCCAGAAGGAAGAGGAATTTGTTATGGATGGATACTCAATTAGCTACTTATTTATTTACATTATAAGACTCCAGGACATAAATTTTGTTTTTTAAAAGTCAAAATGTATTTTAAAATATCTAAACCAATACTTAAAATTTCTAAGATAAAAAAAATGTATGTTCGGTATTAAATATTTTATATACAATAAAAAGGGAAATAAAGGTCCCTTTATCCTGCAGATTGTTGTGGAAATGGTTGACCTTTAGATATAACAAGTATGGGAAAATTGATAAGAGTTTGCGATAATTAAGTAAGACACACTAATAAGTATATCTTGTTCCACGAAGTTTCGGCCTAACATTTAGTCGATCTTCAGTTCGCCCATTTTATCCAAGATGATATACACAACAAAGAAGGCCATGATACAAAGTATTGGAACTCGGTAGAAAGTATTCTAAACATTTGTTGTATATTTATTTTTGAAAAGCCCATATTTCTTAATCTTTCGGCTCAAAAACACTCATTAAACAGCTTTGTAACTAATTTCAATTATGTGCGCTACTAAACTTAAACATTTAAAACCAGTTTCTAAGAAACATTTAAAAACTTTAACCCAAAATAAATCTATCAAGTTAATATTCATAAACATTGCAAACTTTATAAATTCAGCATCTGTTCTATCGTATTTTGATAGCAGTAATTTTTTTTATTTACAAAGTTTGAGCTCGTATTACGTATATTATAAACATTTTTTCCAATTGACTTGTGCTTTTCATTAATCTCTTTTGAGGACTTTGGCTAAGAATTTGTAGGTGAACCAAGATTACTTAACTATTATTTCATTTATTATTATTTTTTTAAATCGCAAGCCTGTATAAGCCAATGATCAGTAGCCCATAGGCTAAGTCTGGACTTAGCCGTGAACTTATTATAGAAAGGAGAGAGTCCCGGAGTGGATCCTTGGACTTCCATAAAAGGTGTGCCGTCTGTGGGTGCTTCTGGCACATACCTAGAGGCTATCCCCTTGCACCATCTTCTATGAGTTGCTTACTGATTATTAAGGGGCTCATAATCGATTAATTAATAAATCGATGAGTGTAAGGAATATCAACACCTCCATATCATCGATCCCATATTTAATATAAGCTGTATGTAATTTCATTCAAATCGATACTGTGATCTCTAAACCTCTATACAATATACTTTTTTTTTTAATTAGAGTAATAACACAGATTTTCTATAAAAATTATTTACAGTTAATACGTTAAAATGTAATTTCCAATAAACTATTTTATTTGCTAAAATGTGTTATGATTCATGAAAGGTATGAATAGGTAACCTAATTTAAGGAGGTGATTTTGGATTATCACATGTATAAAAGAAGATTTAAGGTATTTTGTTTTCCATTAAGAGAATTACTAATGGATGTAGATTCATGAGATACTAAGCTGCAGGTACAGGGACCGAAACCGGCTACGATAAATAAATTCTATTAACAGCTTTGCATTCGCCCTGTGCGATCTGTAAACCATCCTGCGACTCATTATAGGAGGAAGAACTGGCGGTTGAGCATAGACTCAACCAAATTACTTTTTTGCACAACCGTTTGCTAATAGCAGGTCTCTACGTACCGAATACAAAATTATAGTGGTAAAGCTTTTTTTATTAATTTATTTTTATGCGAAACCTTAAATACATTCTATATCAAAAAAGATTCCTTATGCATTGCTACGTTATAAATATATGTATTTCATTTTATAATAAAATTCATTTTTTATTTTAATAATACATATTTAAATAAACTATTAAATTTTTTTTATGTGAAGTATTTTGTTTTGTGTCAATCCTGTTATGCCGTATATTGAATCGGATTCTTTATTTTCCATTAAATTAAGTTTATTATTGTTTCTAATTTTATTATTTTTAAATTAAAATTTACATTAAATGTTAACTTTACTTTATTATTATCATCAGATTATATTTACATGATAAATGTATCATTTACAAGCTGGTTTCGTATGAACGTAAAGAAGAATCTTATATTTCTATAATGTATAAATGATTGAGCTATATACATATCCATGTGCATATGGTATACACAGCTTACCTCTATAGCACTATCCCACGTAAGACTTCATAGAGACGTGCAGAGCTACAGAAGCAGACGCACACACTAAGGCACCCGGAGGAACACTGGCCTACTCTCCTGTCCCACACCACTTCTATCTCTTCGGCGTTACGTCAGCTGTCATTATCCAACTCCTCTTGAGCAGAAAATATACTTCGTGACGGGGAATAGCAGGCGCGGTTTAGGATATCGCTCCTGGGCCGATCTTCGCACTCATTGTCTTTCCATCGTCTTCATCTCCTTTCCAATTTTCTCCTCCTTTTTTCTTTGTTTTCGAAATTACATTCAAAGGAGTTCTCTGCTGAGGAGATCTCTATGAAGAGAATGCAGGTGATAATTCATCCTCCTGTCGCTCGGTGCATTGTATCTTATTCCAGAAAACGAGTTGCTATCTCGTCTCTTAAGTGCAACATAATGAGTTCGCAAGTAGATATGCCCTGAAAGATTGCTTAACTTTCTGCTGTTCTTTTCTTCCTTAGTGAAATGTTATTTCGAGAGCGAAACAAGGAATGGTAGTCGTCTCTTTAAAACTTTTGTTCTTTAGTAATACATTCCTTAGTACAAACGTATCTTAAGTTTGGTGCACACTTCATTTTATCTAGAAGCTTATAGACAAAACAGCAATGAGGACACTTTCAAATTGAATTTTTTTAAATGTATCTAATAAATTTATTTTGAGCACACACCATTGGTAAGACTTCTTCAGCTTAAGTAAAAGAAAGTGGGTAATAAAAAAAAAAAATATATATATGTATATATATATATATATATATATATATATATATCCTTTTTGTCCTATGGGTTTTGAAGGTTGTAATAATGGCAAAAGATGTTTTATGGGATATTTTTTACGATATAATTTTAAGATAGAAGTGTGGAGTGGAAATGTTCTTATGATTTTATAATAAGCCCTAATTTTGACGGGACTTACCAGATTTTTTTTCCATTTAAGTGCAGTAGACCATTATTACTGTAGCATGTGCAAGATGGTCTAATTAAACAACTCAAATTAATTTAATAGGTGCATAAATAATCAGATTGGAAATAATTACATTTTTATGAGTAAGCACCCCCTGACCCTGTTACACGCTTCCAAGAACTATTCAGTCAACCATTTCCAGATGAATAAAATTTTTAATTATATAACTTCAAGTGAAAATATGAAATATGAAAAAATATTTTTTTTTTCATGAAAAAATATATATCATATTTTCATATATATATATATATATATATATATATATATATATATATATATATATATATATATATATATACATCATATATCTATATTCATATTCTATATTACATCTACATAATATTGTGATTATGCTTGCTTTATGAAGGGTACCTCTCAAAAAGTGGTTTATTAAATCTTATTTGTTAGAAGATATTCCATCCCTTCCTTCCTCATAAATTCACGCTACTCACAAAAACAGAAAGACAAATTGATCAGTAAATACTCCAGTGAAGAAGTCGCGTATGTTTCTACTTCGTATATCTGCCTGTATTTCCACGAAGGGGTGAGGGATCTCGTTTCGCGGCATTATGGGCGGGTGTATTGCCCGTAAAATATCTGCTAATACCGTACGTGCGGGTGGATGCCTACGGTCCCTGGAGGCAATCATCGGCGGATGCTCCGGCGGCAAAAAGGTGAGAATGCGCTGAGAACCGGGAAACCGCAGCAATCTCGACTAATGGTGTTTCTGAAAACCATTCTCCAGGTGATGGAGAATGGTTCGAGTGAGGATGAGATCGATGGATCGGTTGAAATGTGCCAGAACATAAAATTTACATAAAGTTTGCATACGTTTGGCGCAGGCTGCATAAGGCTGCATTTATTTCGCAGAAAAGAGAGTTGCTGTCATGACTGGGAGTGGCCTGGCTTTGTTTTCATGATGAGTATGTATGCAAACGTGGTTATAAATATAGGTACATATGCAATCCAATTACACTAATCTCTCCCAGATTGCTTCAGGATTCACTATAAAACAAATCGTATTACGGTTACAATCAGATAAACTATTGCTTCTAAAGCAACATCATTGAGTTATTAATAATAATAATAAGTCTTAGCTAACCTGAAGGCTCGATGCCGATACCAACATTCGTCCACGAACTAATACCATATCCCTAATCCACCAGATCACACTAAACGCAATCCTCCAATCTACGCCTCAGAGGTTTACCAATTGACATAGTGCTTATTAACTTCTTAGGAATTCGTTCGTTACTGAGCCAAGCAACTTTACAAGGAGCCTTAATTTTCGTGACCCTATCATTTCAATAATATTAACCGGGTGCATGATCCACAATTCTGTGTGGCGTAATCTCCTGAACTATTCAGTGGTCTCAACCTTTTTTGAACCGAATACCTAAAGACGTTCATCCTTCAGAGTTAGCGGGCACGTTTCACATTCGTAAAAAAGAGTTAAAATGATGATAGTTTTTATAAATTCTGATTTTTAGGTTTTGGGACAAAACATACGAGTTTAGTGATACCAGGTAATAATAAATAATTATTATATATCAATGTACAAATAAATTGTTTAAAGAAACGAATTGGTAATGCTGCTGAATACTGCAGAAGTTTATTACCATTGAATATAATTTCAAGTCGTGTAGACTGCTCTCAACCCTGCGCAAGCCCTTGTACTGTATACTCAGCGTGCCTAACTGTCCACATATCCAGCGGCATCTTCAGTGTCAACAGAGCAATAGAAAATAGAGTGGGGAGAAAGTTTCGGAGGACAATGCTGTAGTCTGATTGATTTATCTCCAGTGATTAATTACTAATTGTTCTGTCTTGCGAATTACAAACACCTACAATATCTTTATGATTATACTTCGTAGTTTCCATACAATGAGTTGTTTTTTTTCATAACAAAGAACTCGAGGCATTAATAACGTATTATTATGCTATAACGTTAATAACGTGTTAATATGTAAATAAAAATAAGAAAATTAAGAAATTCCAGGTACAGAAATACAGATAAAATCATAAATTAAAACAGAATTTTTTTTTTTTAATAGAGAGTACTATTTAATGCGCTATGTGCTGTCCAACAGAGAGAGTAAGTAAGTTGTTTTAAATTAATGAATAATGAAATAAGATTAACTTTTGCAAGTATATTTTAAAAGATGTTGCAATATATTTTTTTATTTAAATAATAATTATGTATGAGCAATAATAATTAATAATAATGCAAAATCCCATGCCTTCAAAAGTAATTATATGAAGATAGATGGTCCACCCTCAGAACATGCAAGCCGGTCCACCAACTTCAAGGTGGTGTCTCTTATCACTAGTTGAGTACCCTAAAGCAATACATTATTGACTTTTTCGAATCGGATGAATGTACTGTGGCAAATCTTTCAAATAACATACGACGAATTCTACGAAAAGAAATAAATATTTCTGGATCAGTTAAGCGTAAACCACATAGTCATCAAGTCTTAAACGGAAACTAATTAGAGATTTATTTCAAGTAATGAATGTGTGGGGGACTCATATTAAAATCGTAAAATCTATAGTAAGGTCTGGAAATTCAGCCAGCTCTCAACTAGTGATTTATTTGAAACGGCGAAAGAATATAGTCTTCTTGACGTAGCAATTCTGATCCTAAGAGAAACTTTACTGATTTATATAAATACTTTATACTGCCGTTTTAGTTTTATTTACAATTTTGTAAAAATTGTATGTTGTAGACAATTAACTATTCACCCTTCTATCTAATTAATTACTTATCATCCTTTCTATTTTTTTAAATTTATTAATAGTGCTGAAATGAAATAGGGATAGTTACGTATAATGACATTATACTGATTACTTAAGAACTGTCATCGAGCAGAAAAGGAATAGTGGGGGAGTGATTTGTAGGGACCTACTGTATTTAAAAGCATTCCAATAATTGATTGAGCTAGGGCATTTCGCAAAATGGTGCATCATGCTTGACATTAAACCACAGATAAATTAGACACATTTCACAATCTAGGGATTCAGAAATGCCACCCACAATAATTTTCCAAAGTCCAAGCTCTTAAACACTGAACTTTAATCTATAAGAGACAGAATGAAAGTCATATTTGAAAAGGCGAACTTTCGAAAGGGGTTAAAAAGTTCCTAAGAAATTGCGCAATAGCATCGTGCCCAGACTGGAATATATTCAGCTCTTGTCATGCTCAATATGTTTTCTGTTCCGTTCGTTTTATTGATCACAGCTGATTTGTTGGTTAACGTTCTCTCTCCTATTTTGGAATGAAAAATTTCATTGTCTCGTGTGGGTAGAAAAGACTAGGACATACATTTCCTACACGTAAAAAAAGGACAAATAAAAAAGTAGGAGAAGAAAATGGTCCGGGTGGAGGTCAAAAAGCAATTCCTAAAATAGTGATTAAATTTAACCATTTCTACTTTTGCATCATGTTTATTCCAATAGTTTCACATACACATAATATAATTTTTTATTCCAATTATTTCATTTTCTTAAGAACCGGAATATTCAATCCAAAAAAAGGATGAGATTACTAGGGAATATAGATTTCATAACGCGGAATGGTGAAGCATGCATCCCACAAATATTATTCAAGTAATAGTAGAAATTAAGATGGCCTTTTAAATTTTCTGAGCTTAGTAATGAAGACATTTCTAAGATGCTAATAAGCGCTGTGACGACTGGGGAGCGTATGAAGAGTAGACCGAGGCTTGGGTGGGAAGACTAATTAAGAGTGATCTGGCGGATTAGGATTGCGTAATGATCAGCAGGCGGAATTTTGTAAGCAGAGATTGGTGGTATCGGCATCGAGCCTTCGGGTTAAGCCGTATCATTATTATTATTATTATTATGAACTGGAAATTCCTGATGAAGAAAATTCCACTTCACCAATTATTTAACTGGACCGCAGTTGTATTGCTGTCCTTCAAGGTAATTAATTTAACAGGTTTTAGATAAAGCAAAAGTAATTATGTGGTACATTTGATTCAATCGGGGGGAGGGGCCAATATTGAAATATCTGAAATATTTGCATTTTTTGGTATAAAAATAAAATTATCTCGGTGCCTCATTGACTATTAAATGGAATACACCGCAGTAAATGGCGCCCTTACACGGCAATGAAGTTAAAGGATGCCCATAATCTGCTGGAAGGCTCATGCCGATGGCTGGAGAAGAAACGAACCAACAAAAGCAATAAAGTGAGCGATTATTGGCAGCGGATAGGCAAAGTGGTAACGACCCCTAGGCTAAGTGTTGGAGGATAAGTGCCCAGTCCTGCACTTAGGATCTCTGTCGACCGTGAAGGTTGTCCTGTCCTCTACGGCTGAGTCGAGTTTCTTTTGGGGGACGATTCAAGCTTCGCTGAATCCTGAAGATCAGAGCAATCACGATACAGTGTATTACTGATTTAACTTTCGTCTTCAAAAAATTCATCTTTTAAGATTTTTGGGAAGTAATAAAAACCAAGAGTTGCTAGCCCAAGTGTTCTTGGTGGTCTATTTGTAAGTGATGTTTCAATGACAACGCTTGTGTAGAGCTCAACCACTAGATTTCTTCTACAATTTATGGTACACACGTTATACAGGCTGGGTCAGCCCCAGGAGGATCGTTTGATCCCAAAGGATCCAAAAAAATCTGTTAAAAGAAGATTTGTAGAGAGAAGTAATGTGTTTGGAAATGTAGAATTTGAAAACTGACACACTTATCTAAGCAATCCCAGAAGCCAACCAGATCTCTTACAACCAGCTTTAGGAAAGTTGTCGATCAGATTATCATAATTCACCTGAAAAGCAAATGGCCAAGATTCGAGAAAGTTGGAGTGTGCGGACAAGGTATGGAGGTCAAGTAATACAAACACTTATTAATATAGATACCCATATATATATATATACACGTTTATACATACACATGTAAATACACGCACACACACACACACACACACACACATACAAACATATACCGGTGTGAATATTGGGAACAACAATAGGGAGGTAATTGAATGGACAGACAGGCACACACTTTCACTGATCCCATTGTTCTCATTGTGGGCGTCTCCCGTCAACTTCTTGCTCTTGTTGTGGGTCCGCGTTATTGTACTCATCTCGTATTGTGGACCGGTTCAAATGGTCTTCTTATGAGTATGTACGGTTAGAAGTCGGTTAATAAAAATGATGAATGTAATGTTTCCTCTCAACTAGAATTTCGTAAAGTTTAGAAGGTTTTGTAATAAATCAAGTGCATAAATAATTGAGGAATGTTGTATCATGTGTTAATGTATCCACTTTTAGTAAAAATTGTGTCTTTGGCCAATCGAATTCTTCGTTACGAACTTATCCTCCGTTAAATCGTTCGTGCCATGAGAAATCGTACTTATCAACATGAAATTTCTGCAATATAATTTTCTCGACTTTTCTTTTAATCGTCAATTAAAATACACTTTGAACTAAATTATTTCACTTTTTGGCATGAAGGGGAGGTTAAAAATTATATTGACAAAAATTCGTTAGCAGTTAAAATAATATGTCTAACCCTTATGGTAAATTATGCCAATAAAGCTTGGATTAGTAGAATTTGAAAACCGACAAGCTTATCTAAGCAATCCCAGGAGGCAAACCAGATCTTTCACAGCCAGATTTAGGAAAGTTGTCGATCAGAGGATAAAGATAAAAGATTACTTATCGTAATATCCCAATTTTCATTCCGACACCATTGATACGATTAATAATTCACCTGGAAAGCAGATGGGCAAGATTAATTATAATAAGAATAATATTAATAATGATTACTCAGCTAATCAAGAGTTCTCAAACAGAAGGTTTTCATCTCGAGTTATTGCACTGTGTTCAAGTTTTCCTTTTTTTAAAATTCGATTAACCTTTTTTTTTCGAAGAAAAGGTAAATTATACATCACTAGTTAAACTAATCTAACTAAACGAGTACTATAACTAAAACTAGTCTTCGAGTATAATTTATAATATAAGTTTTTTAATTAATAAAAACTAAGATTAATTGTAAAATGGATATATTGAGTTTTGACAGTAGACTCATCAATTGTGAATTCACTCATAAATATTTTCACGGTCGTTGCTCTTCAATTTTAAAAGTGCTTTCCCATCGTGATAATTATATTTAATTCATGAATAATTGGAGTGGTGTGGTAGATAACTATTTAATTTAGTAGCAGGTGTTGATAGACACTGTGGTTTCGGAGACAATTAAAGAGGGTGACCTTAATTGGGGAAATCGTGGCGGTTCATGAGAATAGTACTTCTCTGCCCAGCCGTTGGCTGAAGCAATAGGACTGTACCTTGTCTGTACTGAACCCATGGCAGTTCCTAGGTAGCGGTGGTACAGTTTTCTACAAGATATCTTGTTGGAAGGTAGTTTGTACGTTATTAAGTACGGTAAAATAATTGATAATACATATTTACATTTTCGAGTTAAATATTAAACGGTTTGGTTACATTTTTAATAATCTTTTTGGCGCACTTTTAACTTCGTGGTCATCTTTTACTAGAAAATATGATTTTTCATTTGACTAAATGCAAACGTGTGCCAGGTTTAAGATGCCAAGGCCTGAGGGTTTCGTAATCAGGACAGTCTTTGTGTCACTTTCACCGCCACCTGGTTATCGATCTTAGCTTTATTTCGATCCACCCATCGAGCTTAAAACTAATCGATAATTACCGTTCACGGTCGAGATTAGGACTCCTGCCTCCTGGAGTCTTGGCCTAGACCACGTATCACTTTCGTAGGGCTTCCGCGTCAGTGATATTCGGCAGACCGGATCTGAGGCACGTTCAACATTTTCTTTAGTAACTACAGCTCTATTAAATTAATTTTTTTTTTTATGGCAATTTTTAAATTAATGTCTTTTGAATAGACTTTGGTGCACACGTGACAAGAAATGGAATAGCAGAAAATTGTTCAATAAGCATATTTAACAATTAATGTTAAGCCAATTAATAACTAAAGACGCACGTATCTTTTTTTATACTAGTTTAAAACAAGATATACTTTTTTTTTTTTTTAATTCAATTTTTAACAAAGCATGAGCCAAGGTGATAAATCCAACAAGGTCCCTGCGGTTCCTCTAACGGTATTTTATTTTTATAATCACTGTTATAAAAAAATTATATAAACAAATTGGCCTAATATTATAGGTATTTTATTACAATAAGATATATACTATATCCAATTATATCATATATACATACATTGTGCCAATTAATAACAAAAAGTACAGCCCCATCTTCAAATTTTAAATTATAAGTTATAGGTCTTAAAATATGGCCTGCCACTGGTCTTCATAATCATAATTCTACCACTATTAGGTGAGAAAACGCTTAGAGAAATTATAATTATACACAATTGTTAAATGAATGTTCGGTGCCATTGCCTTAAAGTTACTTAAGTGGTGGAAATCACCTATCTAAGTACAATGGGAACATTATGCTATGTAACCCATACTTTTCAAAGGATTTTCCTTGAAGATCCTTGAACGAAAACAATGACACTTGATTCCCGACCACATTTCGATTCCGAGGTTAGCGAGAAATGTTGTGGTATAAACATCTGTTGATGTCTATTATAATTTCTTGTTATAATACAAGATGTAGGTAGACAAATACACATCCAATGTTAATAGATCCGAAATTTAATAATAAAGTGATGTAGAACAACAATGTTGTTATATATTTTTGTTAAACTTGGTGCATTGTCGATCAATTATTGCCTAAAGCTTATGTTTTGGGAAAATTAGGAGAATGATCCATTTCAAGGACCCTACTCCTCACGTGTATCTTCCTGTACAAATGACATTTCCAATTACTTGACTGGAAAGTGAGATAATAAAGTGAAATGAGAGAGACAAAACCTATTGCAGAATAAGCACTGTCAACCTCGAAATAACCATACGACTTGATTTTTAAATTAAGCTAATGATTAAACACGAAGTAAGACATCGATTACGCTATCCGTGGAAAGTAGTTTTGCTACTTCTCCGGGCACGTATGTTTCCTCCAGAACTTTTCTACACGATCTAAGCCAAGATAACTGTTTTAACATAAGTCACTGCCGACATCTGTAAGACGAACAGCGCAAAATTATCTGCAATCTCACGCAATACGGGTTGACTCAGACCCACCAGGAAAGGCTGATACAGTTTGAGGGCTTGACCTTTCCTGCAGGGTGTGGGCTGTGCCGCTCGCCTTGGACAACCCCCGCACAAAGCGGAGCACTTTCCATTTTAGATTCTATAAACGGCTTCGGGTCATACTACCCCGCATTATCGATTCCGAAGGAATCGAATAACTGATTAGCTTTTTAAAGTATTCTCAATGACAAATAGAACGGAGGGTATGCTGAGGTGGGGTTCAAATTCGGCAGTGTCAGACAAATATTTCTTTTCATAAGAGAATAAACGGTTAATGTTGGATCTGCACTCTCTCCAAGGGTTCAGTCAGTCTCTATAGAACAGGTAACATTAATTGGGCGAAAAATCTGGTGGTTAAGTGTTAAGTTAAGCCAAATCACAATCGTTGCCTTAAAAATAGACTTAGAAGTCTATAGTTTAATATGTTATCAGTCTATATATAGGTACACTCTTTCATCTCAGTACTTTCCATTGAAGTAACATGTCTAATATATACAGATGAAAGTATGTAGGAAGGAGGAAATATATACAATATATAAGTGAAATGATAGAAATAGGCAAAATAGACTGAGAAATCTATAGAGCCTTCAGGGCTACCCTTCATCTTAGTACTCAATTTAAAAGTACTCAAACCTTAAATATGCCGAAAAAACTAAATGTGTGAGAGGTGGGAATAAAAAATCATTAAAACTCTTCTTTCATATATATATTTACAAATTTTATTGGTATGGCTGAATTAATTCAGAAACTGAAACTATCGGTTTTTAGGAACTGTGTGGATATAAAGGGCTTGACTATCGAAAGGTTGTAAGAAGATCAAGGATTTTGATAGTCTAACAGAAGTTGAGCAACGGTTGTACTAGTTTTTAGACTGCAATGAACGAGAGCCAAGTCTATCTAAATTCGACCAGTTACGCAGTCATAGGAATTATACACCCCTAAAAAATAATTATTGAATTTACAGATACCGTTGGCATACAATAATACCAATTACGAAACAGGTTTTCTAAAGTACGACTCTTGAACTGCAAGAATATAAGCTCGTCACGTTCGCAGATAATATGGAAATCCAAACAAAACCACTCCTTGCTTCCATTCGCTTGAAGATAAAGGTCGGATGAACACAAATTGACGGATAATTTAAAAGGATATCGCAGCAGTCATGTTGAAGTAACGAATGTGAAATGTAGCATTTTTCGAAATCTTTATTTTTTTGGTTTCCATTTAAAATATATTACGAATGATATCTTAAATAGACGACTTTGAGAATTACAGAGAAAAGGATTTTATTCTGAATGGAGAAGTTAAGAATAACATAGTAGGTTCTTTTTTCCTCCACTGAAAAGTAATCATATTCATGGTTAGTATAGTATTCATGATGATTAATTATTTATTAAAATTATGTAATAAAATAAACTTAAGTAATCGTCTCATTGACAAAAAAAATTATCTACCCTATTATACAGTGTTGAAGAGGTAGTAACTTTAAACACATTAAATTCGGAATTATCCTACCTTGTCCGAAAAATTCTTTTTACGTTCGATGAAGCACGTATAGATTTGATAGCATCACTCTTCATCCCGTAGAATTGGATTCGTTAATTTTCGGTGCTATGATAGCATCACATTCCAGGACCCAAGTAGACTAAATACTTTCAATTTTATTTTTTATTTTTAGTTAATGTGCAGAAGTTGCTACAGTATATAAACCGTTTTTTTGATAGATCACATTTTAATGTTTCATACTATTAATTTTACACACTTTAATGGTTATATAATATTCTGTAATTTATCTCAGTGTGTAAAGCGCTGAGTGGCTGTGCCGAAGGTCAGGTGTTCAAATCCGGAGGTGACAAATAAATTATTTAATATGTTATATCTACGGATGGAGCCAAAGGATTTGGTGACCCTCCTGGGGCTCACTTAGCATCTATAAAATGAATATCTTTAATTGGTATAAAAACCTGACGGTTGAGCGTGATCTAGGACAAATCATCTTCCTGCACAAACTATGTCCTAGAAACAGTACAGACTCTACTATGTATTGAATCGAAGTATACAACAGTGGCTAGACCCTTCATGGGTTGTAATGATAAAGATACATTAATATGATATTTTTTATTTAAGGAGTAAAATTAAATTCCAGTCAAACTGTGATGCAGTTTCCCTTGAAGTAATTTTGTTATAATCGATAATTAAACGGAGAGTTATAGTTCCTTCAGTTGACGAATAAGGAAAAAGTAAACATCTGATGGCCTCACTATTGTGAAGGATACCGAAGATGATATCTGATCCATGGAGGAAGAGAGAATTATTGTCCCCCGTTTTATCAGGCTTCTCTGCGCTTTCTAAAATGAATAAAGTGGCCTTTTTCAGAGGCTAATGAATAAAAGAGATTATGATTGTATTAAACATAATGAGTTAAAGTTATATTATTTATTTTTTCAGGTATATATATAATTTATTTATTTAATAATACAGGAATAGTAGGACACAAGTCTAACAGTTTTCCTTCTTTGCATAACCAAATAATCTTTCATTGAAATCGGCGATGTCCGCCGCCGTCCCTTGTAAAATTTTTTGCAAAGGGCACATCAACGCCAAAGAGGTAACGACACACATCCCGGAGGTTATTTTATGCCTCATAAAATAAAACCGATCCTCCTTGGCGTTATCTCGTTGGACCGGTGACACATCTGCGGTCACATCCTCTCGTAAAAAAGATATAGCAGAAGTTAGAAAGTATTTGAGTCCTTGGAGGGTTAACTGGGTGAATGTTTACCCGCCAATCATTACAGGTATGATGCATACGTACCAATCAGAAAAAAATAAATGTAGGAATGATGAATGATGAGTGAAATTTAGCTTCAGCGTAATTTCGTCCGTGTTGGGTAAAGGGTACATCCATTAAGTACCCAGATACAAAAAAAGTTGGCATCTTAATCAGTCAGAAATAAATAATTTTCCCTGCGAGTAAGCAAAAACAATACTGGCTTAAGTATCAGGATTTAAAAGAGTATCACCTCTTCAGTTCAATTCATATTTAAATATATTACTAAAAACGTTTAAATACAGTAACAATACTAAATACAAAAACTGTTTAAATAAACAGTAAACTATCTGATTAAAACGCCATAGTAAGCGATCATTTTAGATAACTATTCGTCCATATAATTTCACAAGTAAATTTCTCTAATTTTTGGGAGGATACCTATTATTCGTGAATAAGACATTTATTTCATGTATTACAACGAAGGGAATAAGATAGAGAGGGCTACTAAGTTTAAAATCTTTGAAATTAATCACTTGACCGTTTTAATGTAAAAAATGTCTATCAAAAAACAAATTTAACGTATAAACGTACGCTATAAACATGAAAATGAAAATCACTAACTGATGTGCAAGAAATTTCAATACTAGAGAGTTAAATACTTTAATTGCAATCCTCCAATAAGATATAATTAATAAAATTTCCTTTCTATTGTTACTCATCATGAAATTATATACAAGATAAATTATGTGGCCTCAATTAACAAAGATGCTTGAAGCTAGCTCGACAAATTGTTCACTAATAGTTAACAAATTAACTTGAAGACGACTTACATGATAGGAATTTTCAAGTAATATGTTCGCAGGTAATAAAAACCCTTTACTCTTAAAAGGGAATCCTTTTAATTATAATATGTATATATAAGCTAGGTAGGTCACCATAAAACCGTTCCTAAAGCACGGTTAACCAGTTACTTTAATAACTGTTACAAGGAGTTACTGATCACCGCAGTCCCTAGGCCTACAGTTTCTGCACCTGGTAATTGCTACTTACATCACAGTCAGTTTCTATTTATCACTACCTTCACTTTCAATATTATATAACGGCCTGATTAATAAAACAAAACAAAAACCAATCGTTAGTTGGCTGGCCACGTTTCTAAGAGAAAACTGGAAAAAATTATCGTTAATATTTTTAACCAATGATTGGATGACATGAAAATGTCTAGACTTGAAGGCTATTGACGTTTATATTTATTGTTGTTTCTATTTATATAAACAGAATTTCAATTCCCAAATGATAAAGCTGTCTTTATTTTAAAGTTTACAACCATTTGTTGAGCTATTGTGATAGATGTTATAGGCCGTTTGAACTCTTACAAATATATTTTTTTATATTTTTAACATCCTAATCAAACTCACAAAAAAATTCCATTTAAAAAAAATATTATTCCATGCGTCCTCCTTTAAAGATTAAATAAATTTATAATGAATTTAAAGGAACTAACAAATAATAGGTGATGATCATTTTTAACTTAAGTTATTTTTAACCGTTCCACTGGGAGTTCTCAAGGTTTCATCCGTTATAATTGTATACAATCCTTCCACTTAACTCGTGTTTCCTCGACGTTCACAACCTCTTTTTGGGTGAAGATTAACGATACCATTCTAATATATTCATGTAACCGCTACCATTCTTAGGCGATCCAAGTTATGGAAGCTGGTATCGACTCCATTATGTCCTTAATCCGGTTCTTAGAGGACGGCAGTGGACTTAATCAACACATCACATGATATTAATGAGTGCCGTCATCTCGCTATTTCTATCACTTTGAGATCGTTGGGATCGAATTCTGTTAAAGTAAGCCTCGATATATAGAAATCATAAATCTTCTGAAAGGAGCATTTTATGTATTGGCTATTATCTTAAGATTTTGAAGAGTATATCAAACAGATTTAAACGTGTAAACAAATGCTTTCGTACCTTTATATACTACTGCCTCCGGAGAATTAGTAGTTCGATTTTGTCGAGAGAGAGTTAGGGGAATCGTAGTGAGGGAAGCAGAATCGTGTTATTCACATAGGTTTTGGCTTGGAATAGATTTAAAATATAATCCGTGAACCAATGCCGCAATTAGCCCCTTATTCACTATGAAAAGAATTGAGAAGAAGAGTTCGCTTCCTTAAGTACAAGAAATTCATTTTTAAGAAAATTCAACTTAACCGCTTATTCACCGATATATGGTGTGTGTGTGTCAGATAAGAAATATGAATATTTTCATTAATTTAAATTTAGAAACAAAACTGCTGTAATGGGTTGAGTATCCGGGACAAGTTGTATTGTTTAAATTGAATCTAATGAATGGCACATTGATAACTTTTATAGTTAGATGATTAATGATGGACACTGTGGGACCTCCAGACCCTCCTGGGGCGCCCACTCAGCCTCTGTAAAGTGAATACCCTTAATTGGGGAAAATCTCTCTCGAATCACCTCTCTGCAACCCAATTCCCGAAGAAACAGCAGTCCCTACCACGTATTGAGGGATATATTTTGTTTATTATATTAAAGCTTTATGGGACATGGGACTTGCTAATATATACGCAGATATAATAATAACGGATCGAGCAAACGATACTCGTAAGACAGTAGTGCCATGGAAGGAGTTGTTCACGGTTCGCTGATCACTGAGGTCAGATGGAGAGATTACGAGTCAGCCATCTTGTTAAATCTCATATGTAAGTAACATTGATTTACATAAGAAAAACTCTGTTGGATATCATGTCTCCATACATATATTTATTAGGTAATTATACGTATATAATGTTAAACTTAACTAAATCGGTAGGGTAGGATGCAGTAATAACAGGTATAACATAACTATGTAATAATAACTAAATAGATGTCGTGATGTTCTTTTTCTATGACGCATTGGGTTTTATTTTAACTCCTCAGCCTTTATAAACCCTCTGTTGAGCGTGATCTCGGCGAAATTACCTCCCGTTACAACCTTTAATTCAAAAACAGTGATGCCATGTACCGAACTCAATACTCTTCATCGGTTTCAATGGTATAGCGTGTTTTATTTCTATTTTTATTTCCCTGTATCTTATTGTTAGCATAAATAGAAAAGACAAGCTATCGCTATTTTATTAAATAATTCATCAAAGAATATTAATATGTATATTAAAAATACTAATGGGGTATGTTACTTTATTATATTAATGGGAAACCAGTTATTTGGTACTTATTAACTAGTAATCAAGGTTTCAGGTTCTAATCCAGTTGTTGCAGATAAGTTATTTAATATGTAAATAGCCACGGATGAATACTGTCCGTTAAGCAGACCATCTTGGGGTACCCCTAGCATCAATTAAAATGGGTTCCTTCAATTGGGGATCAAACCTTTGATCACGGAAAAATCACCTCCCTGTACAATCACTAGACACAGTTTAGTCTACTGTTTAGTCTACTGAACCCATTTGTATGATCTCAATCCGTTTTTTAGTAGGCCTCTTCTTCTATACAATATTTATTATATAAGGGTGTATCCCTGAACTCATATGCTGTGATAATATAATATAATTGAATATTAAGTATTATTAAAAATGAAAGATATCCTTTTATTTAAAGGTCTAACGGTTTGAAATTATATTAAGTTGTTTATTCTGTAGCCCTGGAAGCTATAATCTACCCCCTTTGCAGACGGTACGACCTCAGATCGCAGCCTTCCAAGGATGGAGCCCATTAAAGACGAATCCTGGGGCACTCACACCAAGAGACTTGGATGAGTTGCGGTTTGCGGTGAGCTGGGGCATCACCCTCTAGCATCTATCATTAGCTACATCTCACTTAATTCTGCCAGCCTTGCGTCACAATAAGATTGAGAGAACTGTTTCATCCGCCCGCCTGTAGAACTAGATGAGTTTCTTCGAACTACAAATTTCAAGCTAACTATTCAATTCTTTTATTATTTTTTTCTTTAGGAATTCCCCATCTATATGGTATGAAAAGTTACGCTAGTACAAGACTACAAATGTTGCTCTATAATTATTTTTTTTTAAATACAATAAAAAATGTAACCGGCGGATTTCCTCTACTGACTATAATATACTTAAAAATTAAAAATGTAAAATGTTAAAAAAAAAAAACCTGTGCCATTACAACCCGTGAAGAGTCAGGGGTTCAGAACACGGAGAGAGAGAAAATTGTAATATGATTTTTTTTAAATATCTGTAATAAAAATATTTATAAAATAATTTTTTTAGGTTCAGTGAAGACTAGTTCACTGAAATTAGTGACTTCAACGCCCTTAATACAAAGTGTACTAACTCATAAACGATTAGTAAACTGTTATAGATAACTAAATGGCGATAAATGCTAATGAATTATATTCATTATACATTAATAGTAGTTTATATACAGTTTAAGAGCATTTAAATTGTTTGGTAATTTCCATATTATTTTCGGGAACCTAAGACTTCACCAACTAATTTTCTGCTATACTATCAAAGTAGGTGATTGGAGATTTCCAATCATTACTGATAAGTATTGATCATCCTTTCAAGTGTAGTAAACTTCTGAAACAGGTTTGGTTCGCATGCAAGTACTGAAATCTAATTACCGAACACGTTCATGACTACCAAGGTCATACACAAGACGCTTACTACATGCAGGACAAAGAAGGACCATTAGTTCTACAAGCCTAATGATTCCATCAGCCAATGGGAGAGAAGGTGACTTCATCAAAGCACCATTTGCTGCAGGTGACTTGAACGGTCGGTTAGGTAGAGCAGCCTTACCACGTCCGCTTAATGATCAAAGTTATAATCGACCAATCATGTGTGATTACTTAGTATTTTAATGGCTGACTCGTCTATTAAGGAGCATAAATAGTTGCGAAATTTTCACCACAGGATCCGTAATTTTACCAATTATAAACCGAGCACTTTAGCTTATGAGAATATTGAATCCTTATCTTGAAATATTTCGTATAAACGGCATATTTCTAAGAATCTTACATACATAATTTCTACTTCTGTGACGATAAAGAAAAATATCTTTATTAAAAATATGATGCTTCAAGTATGGATACGGATAAATTGTCAGATCGTTGGAGAGATTTTTTTATAATCACCAAGGCTCCGATTAAATTTCTTCCATACCCTTGGCAGTTAAATGGAATCCGCCATATTATTAAGAGCCTTAAAAGATATAAGCGAAGGTTTTTTAAATAACACTCACTGACATTTCGTATCTTGTAGGAAACTCTCAAAGGGCAGTTATATTTATCAACAGTCTCTATCCAAAGATGTATAATGTTAAATACTTCAAAAGTATTGGTTTTTATTCATGTATGAGTTAAATATTTTTGTTCTATAAGATGATTGCAATCGAATACCTAACATCTCGATTGTACAAGTGAATTAAAATAAATGTTTATGAAATTTAACGTAGGGAATGAAAATTAGTTTGTTTTCTGTCAACGAACAAATGACTAATCTAAAACTCTATACTAAGATCTATTTGGATATATGGGGCAAAGCTTTTGGGTTTAGAAAAATACGTCCATATGCACGAGACACAAACAACACCATCTAAAATCCCCCAAAAATCGTTAAATAACATTGGTTTATTTTGAATCATAATATACATAACGACATTCTTACTGCAAAATCATATATTCACATTATCACGACATTCCACTCGTCAACGCAATATCAATAAAATTCCTCTGCTGTTTCTCCTTTCTACTCTCTGTTGTCTGGACTTCCTATGAGAAGATTAAAAAGACAATCCCATAGACATCTGCTCGAAAAACATTAATCAGTTAAAAAATTTCATATTCCTGCAAATCGAGGAAACAACAGCATTGAGACAAATTTCCTGGATACGATCAAATGTTATAAAATAATGTTAAATAAATAGTCTGAATTAAATGATAGAGAATAAAGATGAATGGGCACGAGAAGCAGTTGAAGATATACGTATGAAACACAGATCATTGCAGAGTAAAATGAAGAAAAGTTCTTTACGTATTCTAAAATAAAATCAACGTTTTTCTTCCATTTATTTAAGTGCCCCAAATTATGGCAAATAATGGGTAATAGTTTTAAATATGACAGTCATCTTCAGAAGCGCTTATTAACGACACTGCGATTAGGTCTGTGCTGTTGTGTTAGGCGAACCTCCATTAGATCGATCGGTCTATGATGAGAGTTCTGACTGCTGACACTCGAAATTAAGGTTGTTGCATCCAGGTTGCATTGTAGCCTCAATCGCTGTAGCCTGAAAGGCAATGAGTTGAAAGAGACAAGACGGAGGAAAGTGAGCCGTTAGTGAGGCACACCTTCGCGAAGGGAAAGGAGTTCTCCTTCACATTTAGAGCGGGCCGCCATTGTCCACTTGCGCAGGAGTCGTACCAATTTACTGCTATATTTTGGGCTATGATTCGTTCACTAATCTCTTGCAGGATCCCGTACTAAATGGAGGTGTACATGTCATTTAAATCTTTGGACAATTGCCAAACCTTTCGTAAATAGATAGCATCTGCACTGACTTCTTGCCCAGCAGCCGTTTTTTATCTCTAGGTGTAGATCATAAATTAGATGTTGATCTAGTAATAAATCGGTGAAAAAATAAGACTTAGCAGACTAGAATAATCGGTCTACTAATAAATTACAATAAACACTTTCCCCTATCTATTCCTTCATAACTAGGAAACGTAACATATCGTATATCATATTATTACTGTTTATAATATTATTATGTCAGGCAACATTACACGGAATATATCTATTCCATACTTGGCAAGTATTTTTTAATAATTTCTCTTTTATCAAGTGAAGATAAAAACTATATTATTGATATATATTAAATAATATCCTTCGAAAAAATAAGTATTGTACTCATAAATTCGGTCCTATGTAATGACAATTTACGAACAATACACACAGAATTGATAATTTAACAACAAAAAATTGCTTCATTTTATAAAAAGTAGTTCCAAAATCATCTCAAAATAATATACTGTATTATTCAATAAAGATGTTTAATTTATTGTCGTTTGAGGTAAATTCCTCTTCAGGTGAAAATACACCAAAATGGTCCACAGGGAGGGAAAATAATTTACCAGTAATTAAAGTGAATGACGACTTTTTCTAGATTCCAGTAGTGCTGTTCTTTTTCTTCACATTAATTTCAGTTATAGAAATAATATTCCTAAGTAAGCACTACTGAAAGCTCGTCATTCGTCATATTCATTCTAGGAATATCCACCCCCACAACGCAACTAGAAGACCAGTAAGAAGACATGCCAACGTCTAGGAGAATGAACCGGCAGGTGTATCCTTTCTTCGGACTTAGTATTCCGGAGGCTGCTGGAGAGGAAGTGACGAAGCGGAAGTCTAAGACAATAGCGACGTTCCAAAGACTGGAGCCCCATCCGCTGGGAAGTCTTTACCGAAATCAAGAAGCGACTCTCGTTTCATTGGCCCAACAAGAAATGGAACAGGTTGAGGCTAGGAGTTACTGAAAGGGGATACTGTCATATTCCGTTTTTTCTGCCTGGTTCATAACTTTTTCAGAATAAAAGCACTAAATGTCGAAGGTGTTTCTATTTAATCAGGCATTGAAGCGATTCAAGAAACATTTCCACTATAACATCAGATACTTGTTCCTTTAACGTTTAATTGGATGAGAAGCAAGATAATAACAATTATTGCAATTTTATATAATACTCTTCTTCCATAAGAGGTCTTCCCTTCAGCTTTAATACCTTTTCTGGTTCTAGGGACTGTTAATTTCGGTTACTTTGGTCACGACGACATGATTCTTGTCTTATTACGGGATTGACAAGGACATTTTTTAGTATAGGTTCCAACTGCCCACTCTACAAAGCTGAGTTGTGCAACTTGGAGCAATTTTTGTCCGAAAGAGCAGATCAGAAGGGATTCTTATCCAGCTGTATTATATGTCAGATAATATTAATGTTATATAAAATTCTGTTATCATGTGTCATGCTTATCGCGTTCCTTTTAATTATTAATGTAGATCTTTATAGCTCAATTCGGGTTGTTCAAGTAATGATTAAGCTTGTTTCAGACAAAGTAATCTAAAAATGGCATGGCGGAAAAGTTTGAGAACCTCAGTAGGATTCATTAAAAAATAAAATCAAAATCACAAAGTTAACATTTAAACGCATCAACTATTGGCTCATCTATCAGCCATCCTGATATAGCGGAGATGTAAATCTTCTAGAGGTACTTAGTTCAGGAAACTAATACTGTTGATTCTTTTAATGGGAATCTATGAAGAAATCGTTGAATATCTCAAACACTCGATGCCAATACAGTATATGTATGTATATATAGTTGCACTCAAATAAAGACATAACTGAGAATAGAATTCTTGAGAAACTCTTGTATTATAACCAGCCTAAAGTGTCTGTCAGCGGTCAGCGAGGCGGTAACCCGAGGCAGAAACAGGTAGCTTGACTCGAAGGACATCAAAGGGCCGCAGGTTTTTGCAAAGGGCAGTTCCTCCCTTGGGGAAAACGTCAGCTCTTCGTCAAGGTACAAATTGTAACAGGTGTCCGAGGTTAACATCTGTCTTTGGCGATGCGGGCACTTAGAGATCGACCGCAATGGTAGTCTTGTACCTTAAGATTATCCCTTTTGCCAATTAGTGAAGAATTTTTAAATTATAGTAGCCTAATTCTTGTGTATTATCCTTGGGATTATTGAGCATTACCCTGCTACCTTAAATATGCCCTTTTCAGGTACAACAGGTAGAATTAACTAATTTAAACAACTATTACTTAGCCTTAATCCAAATTATATAATATCATATATATTATATATAGTAAACAGATAACTTCGTAAATAAGTAGGAAACACTTTAGACTTCAAATTAACTGACCTTTCTGAAATTTCATTTCTTATTTTCTGTTTTTTCCTTGTTTTAGAAAAAACAATCCAGCATCGAATGCAGAAGTGAACGGTGAGGAAGACCATGAACAAGGTGAATGGAAGGAGTGTAGGAAAACATGCTCGGTCATGGAATGAGAGAGGGAGATATACAAGACGGAACGAAATGGAAAAAGGAACTAAAAGAAATTTTCGGTTGCCTAAGATGGTTGGATGAAAAAATCCTCCATCTGAGAATTAATAATAAAAAAATAAAGCTTTAGGAAAATGGTAAAAATCAGATTCTACAATGTCAGATACTTTCATGAATATTTTATCCCAACATTAAAAATTAACCAAATAATGAAAATAGTTACAATGACAATGGTTTTTACAATAATATTTAAAATAATAGGTAAAACTAGAACCAGCTAACTTGGGAATTTGACGGTGATTCTATTGTTCGGTTGTTGCTTTTACTTCCAAGCAAAATTATGAAATATTATTGGAAATCAATCAAATCACCGTAACTCGCTTGACATTACTTAAACACAATAACTTAGATAAGAAACTGTACACGGTTCGTTGCTATCCTGATGGAGTGGGAGGGAAATAACGAAGTTGATTCGTACGTGCTAACTGCGTACGGATTACGAAGCCTCGCACGGACAAAAGGAAGATGCCCCTAAGTATATCCTCCGGAGCCACCCTGACCATCAAGAGGGAATTAGGTCTACTCGTTAACTTGAGGAGTCCTCTCACTCTGGGTTTTTTTTCTAGTGGGGGTCAGTTATAATAACAGAGGTCTCTGAGAGCATTTCGTTCCTCTCGTCTCCCGGATATGGCTAAATTGCAGCATCCTTATCCTCGCAATTCCAGGCGCCATCCGATTCCAGTCCATCTTTTCTGGAAAAAAGACGACTAGAGTACATTTAGACTTGGCATCCTTAACATTGTAGAATGCAGAGACTACCTATTAATCTTGAAGTTGGGTTGTCGATACTTCAAGATGAATGAATATTTCAAAATGCAGGCTTTTACTTCTGTTGTACTTAAAGAAGCGGAATCGTCTTTTTTCGTATTGAATAAGGGGCTATACGTCAGGTTATATTTAAAAAAAGGATAATGTCAAAAAATTGCTATTCATCGAATACAATTTTGAAAAGACCTTCAGCCTTATGTGTATCAGAAGTGCGAATTTTAGTAAATAATTATTCTTAAATAACGAAAATTATTAAACAAAAATGTGATCGAATTATTGGAAAAAGAAACTTTAATTTTTTTTCAATGTTTTAAATATACGATCCTATAGGAATGAACAAGTCGTGAACTAATCACGAAAATGCAAATACTAAATAAATATTTTAATTTTGTATTCTCATTCCATAATTAAATTTCAATCTCATACAACCTTCCCCAGTTCTTTTTAAGGAGTACCTATAAACAAATAAATAATATTTAACTACAAAGATAACTTACGAATCAGCTCAAGGGGACAAGTGATATGTGACTTACCTATAACAATAAAAACAGGTTATTAGTGTTATTGTAATTATAAACACTCGACAAGAGAGTGTATTATATAGAGGTAAATATATTAATAACATTTGAAATAAAAATATAAAATGATAAAATTGGTTATTATATAAAGTAATTTGTTACATTAAAAAAACATTTTTGTTTGTTAAATATTTTTCCTTTACTATAATGTTTATGTTATGTCTATAATACGTTTATGTATAATTTAAAAACATACATAAGTACACATATTTATAAAATTATTAAAATTTCTTCTAACAGATATAGAAAATCAATAACTAGATATAAAGAATTTGAAAAACATGACATTAGTAACATATGAAATTTCCATATTCATTTATTTGGAATAGAAAACGTCTAATCCCAAAAAATATTTTCCTAGTTAGCCGTGAATAAAACAACTCAATATAACTAATACAACTTTTGATAATAATAACAGTTGTAGATATTCTTTATCAGAATATTCCGAGTTTCTTATCATCATTTCTCGTCTTTCTTTTATTTTTGAGACCTTAAATGACAGAGCAGAACGTATGGACGTAGCAGACATTATCAGTGACTTTAACGCTGGTGAAGACTATATCTCATGAGGGTGAAAGGTGTCCTGAAATCTTCACCGCTATCCTTTATGAATACATCAGCCTGTGGGAAAGAGAATGTCCATGAACCGGTTGGATTTTTAATGTCTTTTCCCAGCTCTTTCGAAATAAATTGTATCAATAAAAAAATAAATGATGAACTTGTAAGGGAAAGGATACAATTTCTAGATCGGCATCGAAAAAACAGAGTTATAAAATTTAATTAGCAGAAGTTTTATGTAATGTGTGATTATTTCAATAATAAATGTTCCTTTTCTTCCTCAGAACTGTTAGATAAAACCAATCAGGATGGTTCTTCGTTAATCTTATTTATTTAAAATAATTTTAGTAACTAATAGATTTTCCAATTTAGTTCGTTCCCAAAGAATTTTACAAAAATATTTTTTAAAAACGGTATTGTGTCCCCTTGCACATTCTTTCTCTCGCGCTCTCTTTCAATTGAAAGTTACCCTTAATCGTGTGATTTTATAAAAAAAAAATATAATGAAAAAAAGGGTTCAACTACAATTTTTTTTTCAATACTTAATCTGTACTTTATTTTGTATGATGATATAAGTTTTATGCTATTGTAAGCGTAATAGTTGTATTTTTGTTGCTTTAATAACACATCCTAATATTCTTAAAGAATATTACTGTATTAACTTATTCGAAAACAAGCTTAATGAGTTTCTTTCCTTTCGTATATTAACAAGAAATTTATCAGTAACTTTGAATTAATGTTGTTTAAAGCACACGCGCCTGCCATAATAGAGCCATTACGTCTTCCACAAAGTGTTGCTCGCTCGGGTAGTGACACTTCCTGCCGAGTGACAGATGTGTCCACGGTCTAGCACACCCTTCGACACACCTCTTCTTCTCCTCCACTTTCTTGCAGGAACATCCTCCATCTATTTCCTTCTTCTTCTTGGCCGACAATGAATACTCCGCGTGATCGTCCGTTTTTGTTTTGTTCCGGGGAAAGACGGCACAAAAGCCCGCCGAAGGAAGAACAATGGGTGCTGAATACAAGGCAGATGCTAAGATAGCATTAGTCATGAGGCAAAGATAAATCTATATCTATCGGGAAGTCGATATCAGTTAATGGCCTCATTTATTGTTTTGCATAGTTTTTTTTGTTTTCTTTTTAAATAAATAGATATATACCATAGCACTCACGAAGGCACTCAGTACAAGGAAGCATGAAGTACTACTCGTATCTGCAAGAATAATCGTAGAAAGACCGTAATCAAATAAAATGATTGGGAACATGAACCACTCAGCTATCTTAAGCTCAGCAAGTTACTCAATACGCCAACTTGGCAATAAACCAAGTAGATATTTATTAGACAGAAGCTTGGCTACTCTATCCATAAATCCTGTTCTGTGCAGGAGCGTCGTGCAGAATACTTGGGGTCGTTTATTGGATAATCGTTTAAAAAAAAACAACGTCTGTCTACACAACAGATAAAGACACAGTAAGACAAAAACAGTGAGCTATACGGTTATTATCCTGGTCTCAAACCGGGGAAGATAACGACCGAAATAAAAAGATCGTTGGGTTGTTTTTCCATTTTTGTCGGCTGCATTTTTATTTTTTGCGCAATCTTGTATCATCTTCAGCGCCTCTATTGTGAGGTCAATTTTCCGAAGTACTTACATTTTTATACTTATTCGAACCTATTAAGTGTTTCTTATTTTAGTTGGAAAAACCTGCCCTAAAGCAGCCCCTGAAAGGTCATAATAGGAAATTAAAAAAAAATTGTTTATGCCAACGACTGAATATTATTTTCCCCCTATTAAGTTCATTTACGTTATAGAAACTACGTGAGCACTAACTAGGAAGGTATTATAACCCCAAAGTCGATTCAAGTATCAGGTTATGCAATTTATTTTTAAATAACTATATTTTTGCATACATAAACTTCCTAATAAAAACGTTCTGGGCAAGGTAAGAAATCCTCTAATTCTCCTATTTCAGTGGTTACAGGCTCTGATTATAGTCAGGGTTTCGCAATTCAATATTTTCGATTCTAAGAATAAAATAAATAATTATTTTGAAAAAAAGTATTAATAACATTTTAATTTATATAAAATATTTCAAAACTATAAATTTGAAAATATTGTATTTTTTATCGTAGTTATTCATAAATTATAATGCTATATGTTCGTCTAAAATGAAATCAGAACCCGGTAGATAATGTGTATATATATATATATATATATATATATATATATATATATATATATATGTATATATACATATAAAAACATGGATACGTTTATAAGTTCTATCTAGTTTAGTGTACTAAAATGCTTAAAGATACAAACAAAATAATTTTTTGTTGTGATAATAATGTCAATAAAAAATTAGTCTTAAACAAGTTTACAACGTGAACATAATAAGAAAAACCGACTCCTTGAATGAAAGAAAATTGCAAATATTGTGCCAGGAAAAGGTGCCACTCCAAGCCTCACAGGTCTTTCTTTATACTTCATTGAAACATTTAATAATGATGGTCACTATTTTTATTTTTTTTTTATGAATGAGAATAGAGAAAAAATATTGTTTACCACATTATTTATTTAAACTACATGGTTTTAGATGATATTATCAATTCGGTTATTTTGAATTTTGAAAAAATTTAATATGAATTCTATTGTTTCTTTCTGCTCTTTCATTCCTTGAATAATAATAATCGTAAAAGCTTCCTCAAGGTGGATAGCAATTTCAGGATTTAAAGCAAATTCTTTAGATGTGGGGACATCGAACCTTATGTAATGGCAACTGGACGCCTTCGCTGAGGACAGAATTCCCAAGAACTAACAGAGCATGCCGCGTGGGTGGCAATTACGAAGCCATTCCCATGAACCATATGGCGGTGTCAGCGTACTGTGTCAAGGGTAGTTGTCCTTTTACGGGGAGACACCCGAAGAAGAGTGGGAGCTCAGGAGGACTTCTTGGAACCGGCGACATCAACAGGATGACCATCTGGGGCTCTTTGGATCGATAGTTAGAATAAGATCATGGATACCTCAAGGTTTGTGTCTTTTGTTATATTCTATTATCCAAGCGAATAAACTTATATATGCGTCTGAATGACACTGCGTTATGGCGGCTTTACTCAGAGTAAAGAGGATCTATTTGTTTCTAACAAAATTCTAGGGTGCCATTAAATTCATACTGAAGTTTTCATTAAAGAGTTCCGAATAGAGATGGGAGTATTTTTTCGAAATCAGATAATACGCTTTTGAAAGTGTGATTGCCAAGTGTTACCACTAAATGAAAAATTCTCCTTTCATGGACGTAAAAAGGGAATGTAAGAAAAAATCTTCCTTGAAATCAGATGTGGATGTATTAGTTATCATGTTCTTCAACAAATGGACGTTTCCCACAATCTTATTCCATGAGGGACTTTGTTAAAGCTTGAGAAGATTGGCTCAGCAGGATTCTACTCCTACGCAGGATGTATTCATTCAGTAAGTAAGAGCTACACAATGATCATGTTAATTGCTATCTGTAATGAGCTTCACAACCGTTATGGAATAATGATAGATTGCTTGAGTCGGCAACTCTGACGGATTGTATCCTCATAGTAACAAATCGCCACTTGAACAGATACGACTTAAACACATCTGCTCGCTGAAAGGACCCCATGAATATATTACTCGATGTTGTGTGGGCAAGAATAATGTGAAGAATAGTAATGCAAAACTAGTGTTATTCGGTAATTTTTCAACTGTAACCAATCACAGACCTTTTACATGCGAATAGAGTTAAAGTAAGACTGCTACAACCCACTCTCAAATCCAAAAATTAACAAAATTCCAGTCAAAAAAACGACCCAAAACGAATATATTTATTCGACTATTATATCTACAGCCCCGGTGGATAAGTGGTTATGTTTAATTTTCTCCAATATGTGTTTCTTGTACTTAAGTTAGCGGCATCGAGTTATTTTCGTAGTGGATAAGGGGCTAAGTAAGGTATTGGCTTGAATAGCAGTTATTGCTTATATTAGAACTCCTTTTACAGCCAAAAACTACAAGGATGGTATGATACCGATTATCTGAAAGCAGTTACCTCTCTCTGGACAAAATCCGACTTAACCACTTAGTCACCGAGGCTGTAGATATATACATATATAAGTTTCATGAGTGTTTGTGTATTTTGTATTATATATCTTTCTTATGAAGAAAACCATTTGTATTCTACAACATTTATTTATAAGTTTTTTTTAAATTATCCTCATTTTTCTTGAAGTAGTAATTAAATATAATATTAAAGTTGTAAAAAAACTTGACGTGTGAGTTATGTGGGTGTTGAGCATGTGGGTGATTCGGCACTGACCACGCCCACAACAACCGGATCTACCTGGTCTTTTACAGATCAATTTATCAAATACCTTGTTTTTTTTTCTATTATTATTTTATTTTTATGTTCACTTCAGAACAACATAACGGACCTCCATGAATCATTTTAAGTGTAGATATATTGATTTTCGGACCACGGCAGATGTATTTTTACAATCTCATGATAAATGTTTGATCACGTGAATGAAGTTATTGATTGAAACGTGATTATCCGTATGTCTTTATTTAGAGTGCACGCTATCTTTGATAATTGATCGCTAAAAAGACTATTGTTCTAAAATATTATAGGAAAGATAAAATATCTCAGTTTTCTTTAACTGGTATTTAGGTAAACTAATATACATATTATGAGAAGCGAGTGGATGGTTGACTGGAAGATAGACGTAAGAGTAATATACATATTACTTTGAGGATCGGTGTAGCTCCAAGCCTTTCTTGAATTTCTGTGCCGAATGTTTTCAGGAGGAACGAATGAAGGGAAGTTCAAACCCAGCAGAGGAAGATAAATTAATTACTCTGTTAACAGCCACGGATGGATCCTGTGGGAGACCCTCCTGGAACCACTGAGCCCCTATAAAGTAGGCTTCCTTAACTGGTGGAATAAGACCGGAGGTTGAACGTGATCTCGGACAAGTTTCCTCCCTGCACAACCGTTGTCCTAGAAAAAGAACAGAGTCTACCATGTCCTGGACCCAACACTTCATGGGAAGAGTCGAACAGCTTAGGTCAATGAATTACTTTTCGAACGCAGATTGCAGTGTATTTATAGTTGTCACTAATGGCATATCTATATATTTTACTAAAGACATTTTAAAACTCTTTTAGCCGAAACACAATAATTTACCTAGGTAAACGATGCCTCAATAAAGCGAATATGATAATAAAATTAAATCAGCGAAAATGTGCTGTGCGACAATTGAACACAGATCAGTGCTAAAATTTTGGAAAAAACCTAAACAGAATTTGATACGTGTGGTTAATCAGAAGAAAAGTAAGTTACGGATCTTCTTACCCTGGTTTAAGTTATACCTACGGAACGCTTTGAATTATCAATAGACATGCTGGTTTCTGTAATCAAGATGTTTTTTCCACTATAAAATTTTCATTAATATAAAAAAAAGGTGACAAAGAAGGATTAAAAAACAACAGTATTTTTTGTGTTAATTGTTCATATTATTTAATTAACTCTATTAAGAGTACTGAGTCAGTTTTGGATGATTTATACCTGTGAAGGTGGTGTGGGTTTGTGAGGAGGCAGTAAACCCGCTAGACCAATAAGATATTACTGCAATAAACCAAAACGTAATTACTTCGGCTGAGGCCCCTTTAGTATAATATAGTGTGTTTTATTATTATTCTTTTTTTTTTATTTATTTAAGACCGAGAAGCCATAAAGGGTTTTACGATTCATGCTCGAAGATCAGGACTATTCCACGAATGTCACGCATACCCGTTTAGTGCTTACAGTTATTTTGTTGCAGCGTTCAGATTATAAAAATCGTTCATGTGTGTTTCTTGGTAGTGGATAAATTTACGAGGACCTAAGAATTTATATAAACCTATTTGTTTACTTTGGGTTTAGTACAATTTTTAAATCAAACACGCTATTTGTATTTAATAGTCTATTCGACCTAAGTTGAGATTTAAAATTATGTTCTCTTGAGCTATATATATAATTATCAATAGAAGAACTTACCTAATCTAAAATCAATTATTTAGTGCACGGAATTGATCAGTGGTACATCGCTGAACTCTTGTGGCTGATGACCTGGGTTTAAATCTGGCTGTGGCTGAAAAATTATTTATTCTGCTGATATCCGAGGATAGAGTCTGTGCAACCTGGAGACCACTCCTAGGGCTCACCCAATCTTTATAAAGTGAGTACCCTTAATTAGGGGAAAATCTGGCAGATAAACGTGGTCTCGAACTAATCAATAACACGCTTAAGCCAATACTGAAGCCAAGAACCATCATGGGTTGTATTTGTACGCTTTAAAGTTAAAATTAAATATTATTATTATTATCCAATAGAATTTGTTCTTATTTACACTTGCTATGAAACGGACAAAAATTTTAAAATTTTACTCACTTTTCTCAAATCTTATAAGAGGTACTTCCGGTACATCCTTGCTATTTTAATCCTAATTAAATAGATATAGTACTAATTAAATAGATATTTTAAAAAAATATATAACTCAGAAATTTGCTGCATCATATTCATTTATTTCAAAGTTCACATTCTATTCCCAAGCTCTTCAAGTCTAAAAATAAAGAGCGGTAGAGAATCTGACATTATTTCTCACATACAGGAAGAATTCAAATCGTCCCATTAGGTAACAATAGGAGTTCAGCCTTCAAGTTCCTCCCAGCTACCGACAAAGGTAACACATAAGTACTGATACTTCGAATTCAAATCGGGAATGAGGTGATTTGACTTGTAGATCGTCGAGATAGGGCAGTTTGAGCTATTATAGATTGCCTTACTATTCCGAAATATATCTGTGACGGATTCAATCAAGGCTGCGAATAATATCACTAATTATCTATAAATAGGTCAGGGCAGGATGTTTTCTTATAGTGTACCATATTAACATAACACTTGCGAAAGTGATTCGATTCTATTGCAATGGGCTTTTTTATGGATGGGCTTGAGAGAAAGGAAGGTAGACATGGGTGTGAACTGAGCTAGAGCGTTAAGGAAACCCAGAGAGTTCTTAAAGCCAAACTCTTTACAAGTATACTATAATAAAATAAGGACTACTATACTATGGTACAATATATTATATGATATACTCATAAGGTTTGGAAATAACATTAATGAAGCAATTAATATGAACAGATGTTGATAAAATGGCGTTTTACAGCAAATTCCATAACCCTGCTACCTCACGTCATAATTCAAAACCACCAGATTGTTTCTTCGACCTTTCTCGGAAGCCACTTTAGTCAGGTATGTGGTTTTCCAATTCCGATTTCCTGTCTTCGGAAGAGCATTCACTAACTTGCGATTGGTTGCGTCAATATGTGGTTGAAAAATTCCTCTTAGTTTCAGGTGAGTTACTTTATGAGTTTCATTCAGGGCTTCAAATGAGTACGTAGCAGGAAGGTAGGCGGCGAGATTGAAACTTTTCGAATTTTTTTCCCTCCTTCCGTTCAAAAAATTAGTGGGGAATTGTTATTACTATGCAATTCGAGTTGTGGTCTAGAAACCAACCTAAGTCAGCCCTAATTAATGTAGGTAACCTTTGGTGGAAAAAATCTGCCATTAAGAATGAAATCAAATCATCTCCCAGTATAATCCTTGGCTATGAAATAGTTAAGTTTTCTAAACATAAACTAATTGTTTTCATCGATTTTGATTGTACAGTTCTTTTTTTTTCTTTTTTTGGAAATGTCTACAAGCTTTTATTTTTCAATTAAAAAAATTCTGATCGAATAAACCTTCATTATAGATTGGAGTTCCTAAGATATAAATTACAATAACTGCTCCTAAGATTTGGGGGTTCCAATTGTAATTCAATAATAATAAAGCAAATTAAGTGAATCATTTTGTTTTTAAATATTTAAAATGATGTACAAAATATTTATAAAAAATATCATAATATATGATGTGTAAAACAAATCATTATATCATTTGTAAATTTATAACATTTTTATAAATAGTGAAAAATGTATAAAAGTTAAAAATCAATAATCATCAAAACACCTGAAAAAATGAATAATATACTTTTTCTTATAAAATTATAATAAAAAAAATATCGGTTCAATGACTTGCATGCAAATTCTAAGAAACAATTAGAGGAAAATTCAATATTTTTAAAATGGCTGACAATGAATTCGCACATAATTAAGTTGAAGGTTATATGATGAATAAATATTAATACTAACGAACAAAATAGGATTGCGTTTAATTAGGAATTTTAAAAACACAAATAATAATTTTTAACAAATCCTTATAAGTATAAAAATCATTATGGAATCATTGCTACAGAAGCTGAAGAATATATGTATGTATTTAGAATCCAATATATTACAACATCCTTACTACAACCAAGGTCCAAACTACACTCAGGAGTCCTCCAAGAAGTACGGAGATACGGATTATCAACACCTTGTCCTTGCCCTGCCAGAATCGGTGAATTTAAATCTTTAAGTCATCGCGTCTTCGAGGTTGATGTTCACGCCTTGTCGTTCGAACGCCTTGGCCTTTATTTCATGTTGGATCTACGCAGGATGGTTTAATGTACCTATAATTGCTACATAAGAGGAACACTACATGAATTGGTTTTTAGATATTTATTCCCAGCCAAAAATAATCTAATTTTTGTATAATATAAGAGTACTTTATCGTGAACCAAAATAATATTCCTTCATAATATTGATTTAATATTAATATTTATGGATTGAATACCATAGCATTACCAAAATCTTAAAAAAGCTCAAGAACCCCCTATTATTATAAATCGTTGATATTTTCTAAATCTGTCATTTAAGTTTATGTTGTAATTCTAATTATACCATTTTTTGGTGATCAATATACTGTTACATTTTAGCAATAAATATTATGTGATACAGATCTTCACCTGATTTAAGAAACAAACGTCTAATCTATAACACTATATTAAGACTTATTTGGACGTATGGAACAGAACTAGGACATTGAGCAATACACAATATGCATACTATGAAGAAAGAATTCTATGAAAAATCGTTAATGCTTCTTGGCTTACATTGTGCACAAAGCAATGTTCATGTAAAATCATATAATATTTAAATCATATATTCACAATAAATTCAGAAAATTCCACTAAATCAACACAAAATAAAAAAAAAACACTTGTTATTTCTCATGCATACCCTCTGGTACGTGGATTTGCTATGAGAAGAAATAAAAGGACAATGTCCTAGAGACCTGCTCAGAAACTATTAATCAGTTAAAAACTTCATGTTCCTGCAAATAATCGAGAAAACTAAACAAAACACAGAGATCAAATTCACTGAAAGTAAAACTAGAAAGCAAATGTAAAATAAAGGATTAATAAATTTTATGGGATTTTTGTTTAGAAATAATGCAATACTCTAAATGTCATTTGCAAAATTTAATAATCTCAGACATCAAGGTATATTTAAGTAACTGACCTTCTCAACATTGACCCGTTTTCGAAATTAAGCTGCATCTACCCATTTCTTACAATTCAATCAAAAATAGCACCTCAATAGAAAAACTAACAATACAATCGTTTAGAACAGGTCCAAGAAAAGTTTCCTTTGTTACGGCGATTTCCAAGGAAGGAAAGCCCAGGTACAGACGGTAAGGCTCAGCTACACACAGCCTGGAGAATGGAAGATGGAGAAAGCTGAACGGCCTCAATGGAGAAGAAAGTCGTTCCAGATATCGCTGGAGGCTCCAGAGATAAGGCGTGCAGGAAGCCCCACCGGACGTGGGCTAACGTAAACACCACCTGTTGTGTACGCTCCATCGGTTCTATCCTCCGAGATACTGGAACGCTCAAGTCCTGAGCTCTTACAACAAGTGGAATTGCACTCTGGAGATAGTGGGATATCTTTAGGGAGTCTCCCATGCTGTGGATATCTATGTCTCCTCACGTCAGGATCAGTAAATCCTCATCCCCGCAGAGAAGATGATTTTAAAGCATCGATACCTTTTCAGATGTATGGTTTATTGTTTATTCCTTAAAAGTCATTAGCTATAGCTAATCGGACGATGCTACAGTGGGAGTCTTTGATTTTTACGATACAGGATTGGGATCTTTAATGGAATACCTGGCATCGAACAAGCACGAGACACTAATTTTACGTTCCTGACGAAGGACGCCATAACCAAGAATGCTTTACTCCTTTTTTAAAAATCTTAGATTCCCTGCTGGGGTACTAACCCGCGAACTTGAGCATCGCAGGTTGCTATTTTAACCACTACAATACAGGTCACCCAACTACTTTTATGAATATCATTATAATAGAGTTCATAAGAAGTTCATTTTAACAGCCTTTTTTTGTTCTGAAATTTTGCTAGATGCATGCATGGAGCTTTGGTTTTATTACCACAGATAGTATTCATAGTTCGTTGAGTAAGCGTACATTTAAATATTAAAGCAAAAGAACTGAAGTAATATTAAAAATATTCAGCGCATAGATGTATAATGAAACTTGCCATACAATATTTCAATATTGCATCTCACTTCAGTGAGATGGGCGTTATCAATTTTGTTATTCTGCTTGATGATGATTTGTTTAATTTTTTTTTCTGTTGCACATCATTGAATTCACTATTTTACTCTCACATTAATTTTTCTTCGACTTCTTGTAATTCCAGAAAGAACCCTGCGGTCAGCACTGTGGTCCAGGAGCCGGGATGACTTTCTCCCACTTCACGACGTCAGAGGTATCCAGGAAAAGTGTCCTGCGCCCTGATTCTTTGACCTTGAGAAAAGTAAATCTTGTCTGGGTCCGGTTTCGGAAACCGATTTCACTAACTGAAGGTGGGTTTTTTAATAATTATAAATATTTGATAATTACTACATGTTTCCGTTATGTAGGTATAACACTTATCCAATTTTGCCTTATCTAACAGTTCCTTGGGCGTTCGATCGGTAATGGATACTGAATGAGATAACTATGACGTTGCACAACTTAATAACTTTTAAAATTCAATACCGCCACGTAAATAATATATGATTATCTATTCATGACCCTCCCCGACTTAGTTGCGGAAAAAGTTATATGGGAGCCTGAAGGAGCTGGGGGAAAACCACAGAACTCCTCATTTTAACCACTGAACTAGCCATCTAAGGGCAGAACGAAGAAGACTTCTTTTGAACTTATTTTAAAATATACTAAGAATATATTTTTCTTTAATATGTGCCACATATTATTAGAACATAAATGTAAAAACACTAGGTCTCAAAAGTAACAGAAGAATGGGAACTTATCGAACGAAGGGAGTAACGAAGTAAAAACAATTTTTCTGTATCTAATATTTAAAATCATAGAATACTGGGAACACTTAATGTATGCTAAGTTATGATAAAGTATCCTTCAAATATTTAACATAAATTGTTTGGTTTTTATTATAAAATAAGTTTGTCGAATACAATAAACTGTCGCATTTATGCTTGTCTACACTATTTCTTTTTTTATGAATGTTATTTTGAATAATTCAATACAATGTTGAGTAATATATTAGATTTCTATTAGAACAAACAAAATTTTGAATTTAAATTGGTCTTATTCATTTATTTTTAAAATATACCTGTCCGCTGTAGTTGTCAAGAGTTAATATTTTAAATAATTTTTACTAAAATATAATAGCGTTCTGAATGGCAGCGCTCTCGTTTCAGAAGGCTGCGAACAAGGGCAGTAAAGGAGTCAGTAGTCAGCCTTGAGGTACACCACGGAAATGCTGCCCTTGCCACCAGTGCAAGACTCAGTTACTGTTACTCAGCTCACGAACATATTTTTCGATTAATATTAATTAAAAAAAAGACTGAAACTGGTATTTAATTGCAAAAGAACATGTTTCTAATATTTTGATTTTCCGTTTCACAAATGTATGAAATGGCATTGATTAAACTACTTCAACCTCATGATGGCCCTAATCAATATTGAAACAATATGTCAACACGTATGAAAATGACGAATTTAGGAGATTGTATTCCTATATATTTCAAGCATAAGAAGTAAATAAAAGTAAAAAATATATATATTTAAAACGTATTATACCGAAATTTATTTTCTAGTGACTGTTACATTTATAGCCCTTAACTTCTTCCCTTGAGATTGGATTTTGCAATTATGATAAACATTTTCTAATTCGAAGTTATTTTTTTAATATTCCTTAATAGTTAATTGATATAATTTATCCTTGTTATGTCTAAATAACATATTTTTAGCCAAATAAGTTGTTCGAGTATTCGATGGAAACCCCCTGGCACGACCCCGCAAATCGTGACTCTATGTAGGATGGGACTCCACTTTCGTGGAGGTCAACCTCCGCAGAGTTTACCAGAGGTAAGCCATCGAAGACCTAAACGTTTCGGCGAATTATCGTATTCGGTTTCAGAAATCATTTAATCGCAAACATTAACTAAGGAAGCGAAGATTCGGTAATTCTATTGTTAAATTATAGACGATGCTTATAAATTGGTAAAAGTGAAACCGTAAGTGATCACGTAAAGTGTATCTAATGTTTGTCGTTGAGAAAGTGCGGCTATAACTCCCATAAGCTTCAATCAGAGAATCAGCCGTTAACAAAAGAGTTTATAGTCACAACAAATTGATGTTTGGTTATTACGCTTAATAGGCCCTTTCCAACAATATACTGATGTAATATTAGCATTTGTTTTGTAAAAGCCTTTTGTTAAGTATTGCGTAAATACCTTAAATTTCAAACCTGATGACAAGAAAATGATGTTATACAAGGATATTTTGTAAATTGGAATGCAGAAGGAAACTCATCAAGACTCATATATAATATCTGTAAGACTGTAAGACCACTGAAAAAGTGCACATTATTTCCCCTGACTTCCTATATGAATAACAACAATGAATGATCAAATAATTTTTGTTTCCTAATAAGATGTTTTTTAAAGTTTAATGTAGGATTAAACTACTTTGAAAGTTTAAAGTGCATGTATGGAAGCATCTTATACACAGTTAGAAGAACAGCCTAGACGTTTCAAGGCGACTCAGAAATACCACTAAGAGATTTGAGCTCAGCTATTGGCTATCATAACGAGCACTCAAGTATGGATCGAGAGGGTCTGGGCTGAATCGACTATCCGGACAAAAGGAAAGATGGCAATCGCCGACAGACAGGAGAAGCCTCCGTAACAACGATAAGACAAGGATACAGTTAGCCACGGGAGCACCAAGGATATCTCGAGCCAGCATCGAGAGCACGAGGCCTTCTCTAATTAGCTAGTTAACCCTAAGACCGTTATCCTTAGTCCGCCATTTTGTACAGAACTAGAGGTCTGTATCTCCTGTTCTTCTAGGGTACAGTTACATGTCTCCTATGTTAAAGAACTCACTGGTATGCTGGACGAAAGAAATGTATGATTCCGTATCATGTTGCTTCACGGAGGATGGTGTTTTGCATCGAGACTCGAGGAATTTCTATTAGGACCGTTTCCTTGGCGAGTTAAATTGAAATAATGGTTAAAATTCTTCGACTGATGTAAGTTTTATGAACAGAGTTGGTGTTAAGCATTGAATCATTTGTCTATCTCAAACTAAACTGAGAAAAATATCAGCAATATTTAAACTTGATTTATAATAATTGATTTATTATAAAATTGATAGTAAACTAACGGATAATCTCATACCCTAAAGAATTAATGAATTACAGAACATAGTGGCTACCTTTTTACGTATAATAACACGCTAACCACTTCGCAAGTAACGCTTCATTTTGTAACATTAATTTCATTTTGTAATTGAGTTGTAACATTAAGTATTTGATTCTTCTTCGCCAAATCATCATATTAAAAACAGGGTTACACATATGGTTACACAGGGTTATATATGGACATTAAAAACTTTATCTGTAACTTTTTTAATCCGTTGAAAGTTTCCCTTGATCACTACTAGGTGTTAATCGATAAAGAACAGCTCTGGTCCAGTGTTGAGGAACACTTAAAGGGGTCACCAGGTTGGCCATCACTTACATAAGACGCGCATCGTCCTGAGACACCATGGCCACAAACCTAGACGATTCCTGAACTTGTGGTGAAACTTAATTTAAGAGATGATGGGGGGTCGGGAGGAACATTTTTGGGCTTGGTTCATGGTTGTGCCAACGTTTTTGGTTATATGTCCGTGGTTTGTGCAGTCCAATAGACTTCAACCAAATTAATAGTTTTTAATGAGGTATATTCTTTATTAATAAAGATTTTTTTAATACATGTGGTGACATTATTTCAATTTAATTGGAATCAAAAAGTAATCCAGCTTCACGTACTCCAAATATATTTTGAGAGGTGATTCAACAATCCTACTACTACATGTGCTGCTCAGTTGTCCAAGCCCTGTCCAATTTCATTCTCCTTTTTTTCTGGCTGCAATTGACCCAACGTGTAGTTATTCCACTCCAATTATTTACACCACAACAAATGACGCCCCTAATTGATGTGAGGTCTTCGACCTTCTCAGTTCTGAGTTTCATTAGCCTAACTACTTAAGTTTTCTCAAAACATTGGAAGTAGATTTTGAAAATATTTGACCGTAATGATTGCAGATAATGTGATAATGTTGGAAACCTTAGGTGGTTTTTGCAAGGATTTTTTAAAACTTAAAAACTAGTCAAGAAATAAGGACAGCTCTACAGATAGTCCAATATATCTTACATATCGAATTAGTAAAGCAAGATTCGATTTTGTGGCTTACACTAAAACCTAAAATTGCGAAAACTCCTGTTATTTCATTCAACTTAGGTTTAAAAAAACTAAGTTTTTTCAGAACTGGTTAAAATCAGTTGGGAAAAACATTTTATTTTTGAAATGCCTCAAAATTAACAGTTTTCGTTATTCATAACTGAATTCAATGCCTCATAATAAAATACAGCTATACTTACAATTAAAAATTTTCATGTAACGTTGATGTTTATTTAGAAAAAAAATTATATCTTATGCTAAAAACTAGAAATGAGTTAAATCCTTTACCTCATAAATGTACATAAAATAATTGCTTTGACAGTTACGATTGTACGAATGGAAACGACGTGAAAGTCTTTGAGATTAAATTTCCTTAACTATGTTCCCTTTCTCAGCTTACCTTAATGCCCTGTCAATTCTATTATGTAAGTCTTTTAACCCAAGAATGGATATTCCAATGAAATCTAGTTAACACAACTTTAATGGTTTACATATTTCACAGTTGTATATTATATATCCAAAGTGCGAGGATTTTTATGACGGACGAACCCTATTATGAACCCAAAATTATATGTAATACTATTTTTTTTACTTGAAGATATATAGCACTAACCGCTTTTCTTAATAATTTCAATCAACTGAGAAATGAAAATATTAACTATTAACTATATTTTAAGTAAATAACGACCCTTACTAAACCTTACTGGTCTTATGCTCAGTTATTAGAGTGTAGGTTTCCAATCCAAGTGTCCACCGCAGAAATTCTTTAGGTTTCGATACCTACATTATGACAAGAATAATCTATAACGAATGGGATTTTTAAATTTGAATGATGCCTCTATCAACTGTATGTCCACTTAATAAAAATTAATTATTCCATTAATAATTAAAACGGGAAAAATAAACATAAACTGTTTATGTTTTGTTAATTTACAAAAATTAACTGTAGTCGAAGACAGAAAATGGTAAAGGTTATAAGTAAACAATTTAAGTACTCTTAAGGGAAAAAATATTTATTATTTTTTAATTTTAATAATGTCCACTTTGACCTAATTTGGTGGAATGGAACCAACACAGGTTTTGCATTTTATTGAGTCAGATGACTAATAAGTTCATTACTTTCATGTGAACGTATTAGGCAAGGCAAATAACGAAGATCAGAGAGGATAAGAGAAGAAGAGCACTAAAAATAATTTTTCAGAGTACTTATATCTAGGTTTCAATCCATCAATCTACATCTGGTTTAAAGATATAATGAGCGAGTGAGCATAAGAGGGACCGATGCCATCTAAACCAACTCTATAAAGGTTCAGTTATGCTCTATGTATTCTTAGCACGCAGCGTTTTGCTGTGCGACGATTTTCAGTTATGTTCTGGCATTTACTACAGAACTATTCCATCAGGAACTGGAAAAGAAATGCTGCTGCGAATGCTATAGGTCACAAAGGCAATCTGCAGGCGAACTGTAATCCTTCCGCACAAACCGCTGTAACGTTAGAGGATCCTTCCCTAGCGGTGCGACGTATCGACGACAATCGCTATTCAATAATCTATTAGCATATCCGATCTGTTCACACACCGGGAGCCGCAGGCGGGGGGTAATGAACGGAGTTCTGTCCAGAACTTCCTCAGGGAATGACGGATTAGCTACGGTTTGCGGTGTGTTAGTGTCGTATCCAACGAGGATTGGATTCTAGCCTAACGGCTCCTTAGTGAATGAACTTCTCAGGAGGTTATAAAGTGCCTAGTTGGCGGCCTCTTGTGGCGTTGTCGCCGATTACTTGGATTAAAACGTATCCATATATGCAAAAAATATAGTAACTGTATATTTTCGAAGATCCAAAGAGTAACTGTAATGATATTTAAGTTTAAGTTATAACTTTGTCTCTCCCACGCACACTCACATATTTTCGTTCACACAGACATACTCACATATATTCTCTCTCTCTCTCTCTTACCCTCTCTCACTCTCTCTCTCTCTCTCCCTCCCTCCCTCCCTCCCTCTCACTCTCTCAATCTCTCCCTCCCTCCCTCTCACTCTCTCAATCTCTCTCTCTCTCTCTCTCTCTCTCTCTCTCTCTCTCACACACACCCTCTCTCTCTCACTCTCTCGCAACAGAGTTAGGAGAGATAATAGTGGTCTTGTCTTCCATTGGTAGTGTCTTGGAGTAAATTGTGGATACGCCTGAAGAATGAAAACGGTCTCAACATAATGGTCTTCTTATTTTGAAATAAATTTTAAAGTAAGTACAGACATTAATGGACGTATGAGTAAAAACAAAAAAAAACGGAATATCAAAGAAGTTGTTGATAATAGCCTTCAAGAAGACTTGGATTTATGGTGCAAAAAGGCTGCTTTATATTTTCCTTGGCAGAGTAATGCGTAAGTACCACAGCTGATTATGAGAAAAAACAGTCTATTTCTTTTTATTATAGTCTTGAGAAAAATTAAACTTCCGGTGGATTAAGATACACTCAGATATTAGCAAACAAATTTATTAAAAATTAAACATCTACCTCTAAACTCTTCGACTTGGCAAATCGATGGAACCATTTTTTTACATTTTTTCTGGGTAGTCCATGACATTTTGCTTATTAGCTTCAGCCTCATGAGCAACCAAAAATAATTACGAGATATCCGCCATACTGAGCGCAATACAAATCGATAATGGTAGAACGTGATTTCATTGAAATAATATTTTTTTTACTTTCACGAAGATGGAAAGTCTCATCTGGGACTTTCGGTTTCGTGAGCTCCCGAAGAATCCTGAACTGGATGGATATGATGAACGTGAGTGTGTTTTTTAAATATTGGGACGGCTTTAATTGAGATGAAGATATATTTGCACAACTTAGCTAATGGTAAAAGGAGAATGTCGAAAGTGAAGATGCGAAGGAGCATAGAGGTTGCAGAACCTCCTTGTAAATGATGAACAGGTTGTCAGAGATGTAATTATTTCTTCCATAATGTAAAATATGGAAGCAACAAATCAAGATGCTTTTATAACTGTTGTATCTCATATCTCTATAGTTATAAAACTTCAGCATTACGAAACTTGGTACTTGTTTCCCTTTCATTCAACTGCTTATGTATGATTTTTTTTTCATTTTTCAAATCGTTCATCTTTATTACTATCTAGATATTGATCAGTTTTTTTTAAGTGCCTACTAAAAGTTTGATTCATTGATGCTATGATAATATAATTTCTATACCCTGTTTGCCATTCAACGTTATGGAAAACATTTTTCCTTATAATTGTTACTATACATTTTAAGATAGGATATCCCATGTTTAATATAACAATGTTTACAAGACATTACTCAGTAGTGGCATAAAGGATTAATATAAAGAAGTTCATATACGACTTAAGATTTCCAGTAAATCGAAACCGAAATTATACCAAATTAATCGAAGATATAAAATACGCAAAAGATTTTATAAGTACTCAGTAATGGGCACTGCAGAGCTTATAACACCTAATTATTAAAACACTTTCCACACGATTGCCTTGTTTCGATTATCTTCCATCACAAAAGTTGTATTACTTGAGGAAGCCTAATGATATTTGAACCAAATAATTTTTCAGGAACGGGGGTAACCTTTATAAGACGACTGACAGCCAAATGTGCTGTACCTGCTCGAGGTGTATAAGGAAGCAAAATGGCTGCCTCCTCCGTTACCATTTTCGCACAGTCATTCCTCCCGAATCCTCCAGAGTCGCTGCCTGGAATGGCACCCCAGGTCCTAGGCTACTGTTAATAATCCTTCCGTAGCTGCCGGGGTCTGGAAGTGCTGACTCACCCAGAGCTAACGGACAGAGGCAGTCCAAGCGAGCAATTTCATACACATTCGCTGTCGGCCTTTACGCAACGCAGTCCACTTTGGTAGCTTTTAAGTTAATTGAGGGAGATTTCACATCGCATAACGCCGGAGTGGATTATGCGAGAATTGTTACATATCTTGAGATAAAAGTACACCTTTGGATTTAGGAAGTTGATCTAGTACTAAGTAACAAATGCACTATGCATTAACCGGCCAACTGAATTGGAGCTATTGAAGAGCATGAGCTTAATATCAATCTTCATGACTTGGCTTAAGTAATCAACCAGAACAAAAGCATGAGGTTTAATATACATATCGAGATTGCTACTGATAAAAATAAATAAAGAAACGTCCATCACATTTCTTTTTTCAGGTCAATAGATCATCGTTCTGTACTAATCTGAGCTAGTATGACTAAACAATGTGAAGCCCATGGTTATAGAGGTTACAAAATTGGTAATATTACTAAATTTAATTTTTTGTAATAGCAAAAATTTCAAAAAAAATCCTTAAGTATCCAACATACTGGAACAAAAACAACAAGTAGACGTTTCACTTATGCCAACATCTTGTGCCCAACACGCCTTCAATCATTACATCAAAAAAGACAAAGTGCAGCACATCTCATACCAACAGACTCATTTCATTAATTATAATGTTTGTCTCTTTTTGAGTTTTTGCTCAGTTCTATTCACATATTTCTGTTACTGTTAATAAATGGGAAGTACGTGCTGGTGAAAAAAAGGGGCTTGCAATTGGGCAACAAGGCGCTTATATGCTATCAAGCTACCGACTCTGTAAAAGAGACAAACAAACATGTACAGACCCTAATAAACAAAGATAAAACTGTGCTGCTTGCAGAGAATTCGAAAGGAGTTGAATAAGAGGCAAAATGGTCAAAGATATGAAAGAATCTACAAGGAATGTGTAAAGGCAACAGAAAATTTAAAATAAGAATTACTATCTATTATATTTGTATTACTTCGTATTTCTTGAAAAAAGAAATGACCAAGGGTATATCAAATGATCGTTGTAGATCTTTGCTTATGGAAAACATTTCTTGGAAATATTAGAACGTTTTCTTGTAGCATAAACTGCTCTGGAGTATGGAATCCTTAGAATCCACTTTTTATTGCTTATATATTTTTATAAATTTTTCTATTATATTTATTGATTTTATCAGTCAGATCTATAAAAGTTTTATAAATATAACAAGGAGGTACATTTAGGGAAATTATATTGATTTTTATATTCCTAATCCAGACATGAGAGATAAAAAGTTTCCAATGAAACAAGTTCGATACAGATGCAGCAGTTAAGAGAACATAATCTTTTTTTGTTTCTTATTTTTTGAGGGGGGCTTTTTTAGAAAAATCGACAATGGTGTTCGGAGATTACTACCAATATCATATGCACTAAATATTACGCCCTATTAACTTGATGTTGCGAGGAATTTCATTGGATTATATCTGGAAGATCTTATGGGATCTTCTGCTCATCGGACTGCTTAAGAAGTGTTGTTTTTTTTTTAACCAAACTTACATAAGTAATGATCTAATGCGTTATAATCATTATGTTCTATTTTAATATTAGATGTGAAGCTGGAAATATCGTAGGTAGTCGAGATAATTTCATCTTTTATTTTTCTTAAATTGGTATGCAAGAACGACTTTCCGCAATTAGACTCATCAGATTCCTTTGTGATTTTCTTGCGGGATTCTCACCGCAATGTGTCATGGCTATTTATCCATGTTAGATCCTGTTCGACTCGTAATGCTAGTAAATATTCTTACATTCACGCAACGATTCACGTATATGAAGTCACTAGGAAAACAATAACTTGTTAAACTTCACTTGTAAAACAATAACAATAACTTGTCGAATATGGAAATACAATTAAATTTTCATTTCAATTGGGTATTGTAACAGATTATTTATATTTTCATAAGATATCTTAAATCAAATAAAAATCTTGGAAACGGAATATTTTATAAGGAGTAATTTATCTTATTCCCTTCTAAAATAAGGAATAATTTTAATATTATAGTTTTTTTATACAAACAATACTTATCATTGTTTTTTATATATTTCTATCATTTTTTTATAATATGATTTAACTTACTGATTAATTTGCTCACAGTTTTGTGATTGCTGAGCATTTATTTTAACAATTTTGTGGTTTTATTTTTCTTAAATTATATATTCTCTTGCGCTACTTTATTTATTTTATTTGTATGTATTATTTAAAACAGAAGGAGTGGGGTAGTTGAGTGAGTTGCTATGCCGAAGTTTTGGGCTCGAATCCAGGAGTGCCTGATAAATTATTTTATCTATTAACACTATGGTAGGATCTGGTGGGGTGTGTAGCTTACCTAGCCGCTATAAAAGGGGTATCCACAATGGGGGGGGGGACCGGGCGGTTGAGCGTAATCTCGGACAAATCACATCCCTGAGCAACCATTATCCTAGGAACAGTACAGTCTCTACCATATACTGAACCCCTAACCCTTCAACGGGTTGTACTGTGACCCCACGGTTTTAAAATAACTAGCTATGGATAGCATAGTATCCTTTATAAGAGCCTAATTTCAAAAATTGTTAATTTTAAAACTGGCAGAGTTTTGATTATTTTCGACATTAACATTTTCTCGCAATGCATCATAACGGTGTATTTATTATTTCGACAATTATCTGCCTTTGAGTTATTCCGATTTTACTATAAAAAACTGATAACGATTCGATAGCCTCCATCGATTATAATAAAGCCTTGGAGATTTACGACTGGTTTTCACTCCTGTCAGGTAGTAACCAACTGCCTTCGACCCGAGTTTTCCGTCAACAGGGAAACTCTCGAATAATTTCCGCCTCATCGAGCAGCCTAGCGGATTAGATAATTTCTTTGTTTTTCTGCTTCGTTATGGCTTCAAACGATTTCCTTGCCTGTCGTTTGGGGTATTAAGTTACCTCAGTTATAATATTATTTTCCAAAAGCGTAAGGAATAACAAGAGATAACAATCCACTACTGCGAGATAGTGTGGAATAATTTAGGAATAACTTCCTCTAACTTATAATTTAGATTATTTACTGGATACGTAATAATAATTACCTAAACCAGCTTAGAGAATCACATAGAAAATACTGAATATATTCTACCTAGAGAGAAGGAAGGTCTCCAAGTAGTGCATTCGATGCTAATGAACTGCAAAGACCCCTGCATTCAACCGTTGGAGAACCCCAATCGGGAATAGCTGTTTTAGGGCCTACTGTATAGCTAATAAAAGGAGAATTCCACACTGTGCAAGGGTTAGAGTCCTGGCTACGGTGCATAATTTACTATTCGTTCGATAAATAGCGGTCTGGAGGTGAGGTATTTCGATACAATTACTTTTAGCCCAAGACAGATCCAATTTTAGAAATATTCGTCCCTTACTTAGACTGGATTTTATTGTACTAATAATAAAACTAAAATACAAATCTTACTAATTTACATATAAATAAAAAAAAAATGTTTCCACTACAACTAGTGCAGGTTCAATGTATAGTAGATACTGCAGTGTTTCAAGGACAAAGGTTGTTCAGACCACGTATTTCCCAAAATAAGGATACTCACTCTATAGAGCCTAGATGAACCGCACAAGGGTCCTCAGATCCCGCAGGGTACAACCAAGGGAATTAACAAATTAAATAATTTATCTCCTATAGCCGGATTTGAACCCGTGTCAACTCAGCGCTCTACCCACTGAGCTATCCCTTTTCATAATTATACTACCGGTATATTTACTTACGGAGAACCTTACTGCAAAAGTTACATTGCAAAATTTTTTCAGAAAATAACTAGCATGTTATTTTTTTATGCACATTAAAATGTGCCTTATTTTAAGGATTTAAACCATAAAACCTCGCAGTATCTTTTAATTTTTATTCTTGAAAATTAATTCTGTATTTGAAAGTAACATTATCTACTGAACGCTCCAGCTCAAAATATTTGATGCCACCAGAGCTTTCAATAAGTAGATTGTTTACATATTTATATAGGTATTCGCTAATAAGATAAGGCAAATTAAATATTAACCCCCTCTATCTATTAATTATATCAAATTTATATTATTATCATTCCAGAATCATCAATGGATATAAATATAAAAATACCCGTGAAGAAGCTATTCACTTACGATCTCTGTGGAAAACCGATTGCTTCAGAAAATCTGCCTTTCCCGTAGCGGGCGGATAATCCATTTTTCCGCTTTTATCGATTGTTCCGTGTTTTTTTTTATCCCTTCCCCCAACAAACCTGAATTCAAATCGTGTTTACGAATTCTATTGTACATAAAACAATGAAGGATCGTGGTTCTTCAGTTGCTTTATACGCAGGAGTTCAGTTTTTTTTTTTAGGCTGTCTCAGATCGGGCAGAAAAACGTCATTCAAACTTATAACTTGCCATAAGTGTTATTTTTGGTTTTCTGGCTCCATCTCTAAACCAATGTTAAGTGAAGACATTTTAATTTGTTTCCTAAAGTTTAAAAGTAATACATGTGATTTTTACAGACATGAAAAAGAAACAAGCAAAATGAAATAAAACCAGAATAAAAACTCACGTTTAATACAAATCCATTATTATTGGGTAATAATTCATTTTTCCTTCTATGAAGTTTAGGAATTATGAAATTATACATGAAAGGCTAATGATTTTATTATTACTAATGGCTAACTTACAAAGAAAGATTATGACATTTTTTAAAAATTATTTTGGACCTTTCTTGTTTACATTTTTGTACTTCACTGCTACTTGCTTTAATTTAAAAATCCAGCGGGACAAATTCTAAATCCTTATGACATGGACATTTACTTATTTCACTGTACCACTACAACCCATGAATGAATACCACTACAACCCATCAGGTCTAGAGACTGAATTGCTTCGAGGACAATGAGTGTGCAGGCTGGAGATTTGTCCGAGATCACACTATACCACCAGTTTTTTCCTCCCGTTAAGGGTACCGACTTATTAAGAACTGTACCAAATCAAGCCAAACTTATAATGATTCGGGCTAGGTTTTAGGCTATTTTCAGGGCAGAGCGATGTAGAACCTTTATTTAAAAATAAGAGTAAAATTAATTCCTCTGTCGATTCTGCTTCAATTACGTTTAAATATCAATCCCCACTCTAATATTTTCGAAATACATTATGTATTTGTTTCGAAAGTGAAATCCTACGCTTGTTTTCCATCGCCCACAGGACGCCTTTTCCGTCTTGACCCGCTTTCCAGTCAAATTCCGTTTCACCGATATGAATGTCCACTGATGATGTCCTCATCCTCTTCTTCAGGCGGTTATACTAACGTTCATTTCGAAACAAAATTACTCGTAGATGTCGTTTCTTCCTCCAAAGTACCGTCGAGACTAAGGCGATCCTGTTAAACACGATGATGATTACGCAAAGGAGAAGATTTCTTTCTCGTGAAGATCCCCATAGAAAAGAAAGTGTACCATTAAATTTTAGTACCATTGTCTCAATATTACTCAATTTCGTAATTTCAGAAAAAAATAACCTTTTTATGATAAAGACAGAAAACTACTGAGGTTTTACTCAACTCTATTCGTTTCAAAACTTATATTTTTTATTGCACTTTAAACGCGTTTTGCTTAAATGTTGTATAACTCAGTAATCTAATGTTATGTAACATTGCGTGTTTGAGTTGTTTTCTTGTAAAAACGTTATCTTAACTTTCGAAACGAAAAAAAAAAACCTGGTATTCAGTCGTGAGTGAAGGGTTGACAAGATATGTTTATAATTTTTCTTCAGTTAGACAATGAGAGAATAAAAGATCCAAAGTTTCATTAGATATACCATAAAACTTTATTAGACAGACGCTTTAAGCTCCCAATTAATTACTTTGGGTCTCCACTAAACCATCCAATCATGGTCTTAATGTCCCATTTTTTGATTATTTGGCCCAAACCTGATATTAATCCTTTCATGAAAAGTTGTATTCCCTCTCAAACCTACTAGTTTCAAACCTAGCAACCTCTTCAATCCCTGATAATCCTCCAATGAGTCTGAGGATTCCAAATTTAATTTGTTATTCGAGTACTAGCAGAGGGTAGTTTCTATTTTTCAATTTATTTCATGTCATTGCACATCTTTCATTCTATTTACTTGATGTATTATTACTACACAGTAGCAAATTTCATAGAAAATTTATAGTTTTAATATAGTCATTAAGATTAGAGTTTTTAATAACTTATAAAAACACATATTCAATTAATTCAAGAATTAAGATATTAAAGACTGGAAGAATCTGCTAAGTAATGCATCGGTGAACAGAAAAGGATATTCTCTTTAGCTCCTAGAGGTCCAAGAAGTTCTTAACAGTTCTTCAGCAATTCATAGTCTTTTAAAACTGCCATAAACTTTAACGAGCCGAAGTTACATCATTTAACCCCTCATCCCTGCTTCCACTCGTTCACTATGAATATATGACAATATGAATATAGCACAATATATGTGCTCTCAAGCCGGACAGTAATTACGAATGTAATAGGTTTTACCTGGAAATCGCAATACAGTAAACGGACTTTTTTATATCGATATGAGAATTTGATTTGCGAAACTGGCGGGATGTAATTAAACTTCTAGGCTATAGTGTTTCATTTATTTCCCCTTTTGTTTCGAACCATAAAGTTATCAGGCGAGTAACAACACAGGAATTTTCAGTAATAAATTAAAAAATAAAGAGAGATATAAAAATGAAAATATATGAGAAATACTTTAGTAACGAGAAACTAATATATATTCTGAATAGTTTTAAGATCATCAATACATGCATAAAACAATGATTTACACACATATAAATTTAAAAAATATAAAACTTTGATGTTTTTCAATTTTTACTTTTTGGTTTATATTAATTATACCATGATAGGTTCAAAGACTAATATACAGTAATCAATATTACAGAATAAAATTAGTTTTTATTTTCTGAATTATTGTAATTTATAATTGTTTAGCTATGTATACATTTTATTTTCATAATTCAAATTTAGAACTAATATGAATTTAAAAATAAACCCATACTTCAACAATTTGCCTCTGTAAGTGGTAGGGTTTGTACTGTTTCTCAGCCAACGGTTATGCAGGAAGGGATTATGTCGAGATCACGCTCAACAGCATGGTTTATCACTGAATTAAGAGTCCCGAGTTTATAAAGCAAACATGTGGTTCTGGAGATCCTATAGCTATTAACTCATCGAACAATTTATCAGATTTGAACAGACAATTTGACAGACTTGAACATGCGACTTCCTGGTCAAAGCTTTTATTCATTATCAACCGTTAAAAAGAATCTCAATGAAGATAGACTTGTGCTAATTCAACACACAAAATAATCTATAAATAAAAAAAATAAGAATACATCCATAAACTCGATATTTTCAAAGCAAATAATGCCAGTCAACGTTTTGCTAATATTCACTATGAAAAAATAAAACGAAATCCTAACAGAATATTTTATTGAAGTCTTGGAATGAGGTTGATGAGTCTGTATAGACTGATGATGTGAGGTGTGGTATTGTTGATCTTCATTGATTTTTTTTTGTGGAATATGCCCGATGATGCCTGAATTTTTGAAACGTTAACTGGTTAATTATTTTCCAGTATTTTAGAAATGTAAGTCACAGTTTTTGGAGCCTTCCAATCGCATTATATTAATTATGTTTTAAGTTTCTTTTTTAGTTTTTGATCATTTTCATTATTATTGGTTGATCATAGACGTAAGTATGTGTAAATACAGAGAGGGATACTTGGAGAATTGCAGTAAGGGTTAAGTACTCATGGAATGGGAGGAGGGCGTGGGTCGTTGTCCTAGAGGCGGAATGTTGGCCGCCTGGTCCGTGATGCTTCTTCGGTTCCTTTGTTCTTAACTTGGTTTATCCCAACTTCTCTTATCCGAACTTAGTTTCGGATAGTCGGGTAGGTTGTTGAAGTTAACCAACATGATATATTGTTGGATATATATTTATTATAGGTAGTATTATGATCGAATTAATTTGGATCGAATGCCGAAATGAAATGACACATGATGCTCCTACTAGCAAAAAATAAAAACATCAAAATCTCTCTTCATACTTCTAAACTCAAAATGCAAATTCAGCCATACAATTTAAATTAAAATTAATTCTCCTAGCGTGGGTTACTATTCAGGAACCTTAGCTCGTGTGGGATTGAGTAGCAAATTCAAAAAGGGAAAGGTCTCATCCAAATTCTAAATGTGGGTTTTTGGTTTTACATTTTGCCGAAGGATAACAGGACTCCCACTCCCGCACTGGCCGAGGTCGCCTGCTTCTTAAAGCATTGCCACTTTTATTTTTATAATAACGTATTTTGGTTTTAAATAAATTGGATGCCATAATTATTCCAAAATCTCAAACGAAAAACTTAAAACACGTGATGAGTGGATGGTATCGCCGTCCGTTACTTTTTTGTGCCAACCAATTTTTGACCGTTTTCCACAGAACCATCGGGTTCAGTAATTCTACCAGTTGGCATATCATTTGCCATTTTTTCTGTACAACAATTTATCACATTTCTAGCCAGTGATTTACACTTCATCGGGTTTTAAAATACAAAAGCATTTCAAAGAATACGGCCCTACGAATCGATTATTTTTTTACTAATTTACTTTACTGTATATTACATAAACTTTTATAGTAATAATTTAAAAATATGAAATCTGCGCCCCTACTAAAAACAAATAAAGGATAGTGTAATAATATAAGTACGAGTAGATATACATAGTTCGTTCACTATCTTCATGACTATTGACGATAGATACATAACAAATACAATCTTTGATTTTAACTATCTTAATTTTTAAGTAATCCTATTTAAAATAATTCTTACTACAGCAGTTAATTATTCGGTTTAACCACCCATTGCAGTTTCATACGTCTTATTTTTATAAATTACAAAATACTTTAACTATGCATTGAATATTCATTGCATTTAACTAATTAAATGACATCAAATGCAAAAGAAAACAAATAACAACAACATATAATTCAATTACAGATTATTCAATAACCCTAAAACATTCATAACGAACTTCAAAGCACCAGTGAATCCGAAAGATTTATATAACACCACCAAAATCACAACTCCCCTCAATAAGTCCAAACAAAAGCTTCTTTTTTTTGTAAGTATTTACATAATTTAAAAAATTATACTTAATAAAAAAAATATACGTCATTAAATTTTATTACAGGATTGTAGTAAAGGTGTCAGTAAAAACAGATTATTAGTTCAGTAGCATACATTTTAAGGTGTTTAACCCATCAGACAATAATCCGAATATTCCAAGTATTTAAGTATATAAAATTTAAAATTACATAAGTAGAAAATCTGTCCAAAATTTGTCAACAGAATATCAGGATCACATTTTTCAGAATATTCAGTAATATAAAAGTAGTAAAGATAACTGAACAAAAATAAAATAAAAACCCAATAATATTTATAAAATAAATATTTTACTTTAATTTATCTCTAATTACAGCATAAAAATCATTTGTAATATTTAAGTTTCCTAAAGTAATTACCTGTATGTGCATGAAAACCTCCGATCTGTCTATTTAAATAAATCTCTTATACTTAAAAACTAACCTCTAAATATTCTTTTATGTACATTTACATATATTTGAATATTCACGGATATGCCCTAAAAGCAGTTACCAAGATATCTCCACGTTTCAGCCGATTGACTGGAGATTTATAGTCTCCAGTTTTTCCTAGACATAACCTATCGTTAAAGTCTTCGCAATAAATCAATTAATGCCTCCATTCTCGATATATGATTGCTGAAGGGAAAAAAAAGAACGAACTGCTCTGGATCTTTTTCTTCAAGAGATCCTCATAACTATCAAACCATCCGGATACGTTCACTGTTGAAACCATTCAAATGTTTACTCCTTTAATGGCTGAGATTCACCCGGAACGAAAGAAGAAACACTTTCCCATCGGATCGCCCCGTCTCATGACAACTTTGTAACGGGGCCTGAGCATTAGAGATGGTTATAAAAAAAAAACTATCATATTCTGGTTTATTATTATTTATGGAACGTTTCAATTTTTTACGACAATATAGGCCTTATTCATATTAAATACACTATTTCCGTATATAGTTAAAACTATGAATAAAATAAAGCTATATTTAAGGATAACTAAATGAGATAAATACTCATCTAAGTCATTAAATTTAATTAGAGCAGTAGGACTCGAACGATAAAAATGAATTAACAACCTTTATTTTCTCAAAATAAATATTAATAAACAGGACCCTCCTAGGGCTCACCCAGGCTCTAGAAAGTGGGTACCCAATTAGGGGGGGGTCTGGCTGTTGAGCGTGATCTAGGAGTACAGCACAGCCTCTACCACGTACTGGACCCAAGAAGGATATTTATAGGTTGTACAGGTGCAAGTTATTTTTTTGTTTATTGTATATATGGAAATTAAATCATTAAATACTTTAAGCATTTCTATATCCTGCTAAATATAATCAATAACGATTTTCCAACATTGAAACCAGACAGAATTCATTCTTCATCAGGATAGTCATTGTTCCTCCATTTTTAGTCATCGACGACTTATTGGTTCCAGTGTCCTTGAAGGCACAATTATAACCGATTTGAGGTTTATGAAGTAATCAGTTGCATAATTACGTTGAAGGGTGACGTAAGTGAATAAAAATAATTCATTCATTTTAAAAGTGTTAATGTTGTAAAATTAAGTTCATCATAATTAAATAGTAATAACTTAAATATATGGAAGTTGTCTCAGAGATAAGCTATTAGTTGTTCATAGAAGTTTAAATGGAACAAATAAAATATACAATTAAATCTAATTTTATTTCAAAATTACTATTAGCTTCGTTTATATATTTAATTACTTCACTAATACCAAGTTCAGAAAAAATCATTACAGTATAATATAATAATAAATATATTTAGTGTAATTATAACTAACTAATGTTAAGTAACTACTGGATTAAATTAATTACCATCATAGTTATTTGAATTATTTTGTTATTTCGAAAACTTTTAAAATAATCATCAACTACTTAAATACAAAAATTTGAAAAACAAATTTAATATTATAGTTTTTTAATTTATTATTTATTATCCTATTTATATTATACATGGAATAAAACTATTAAAAACCTAGTTATTACTTTTAAATCAGATTCTTTATAATAAATATTAAATTAATTTTGTGTCATTAATACATAAATTAAAGTTTGATCACCAGTTTTAGTTTAACGAAACCAAAATTTCCAAAACCTACAAAATTAATTGATGCATTTTATCACAGATATGATTTGTGGATTAAACCAAGTTTAAAATAATAGATATATCAAGAGAATTTAAACCAAATTAACCAATAAAATAATGAATTGACTGTTTCTTTGTTAATTCCTGCCATATGGCAGTGAAAGCCATAAATGGTTATTGGTGTTCAGGAAATATCGGGCGTTATGCAACCTATTTTTCGATTTATGATTTAGCAAGTCATTTTTTTTGGAAAAGTGAGTTTCCTTTAATGGATCATACAAATCCCATTCGTATTCGTTATATTTCATTAGATAATGGACATTCTCCGAACCCTCCAAAGTGTCGAACATATGTTGGAATGGATGAGGAAAGATCCTTCTAGAATTAGTGTGTTCCGAAAGTAGCATAAGTTGCCGTGCAAGTTAAGTGCCAACCTCGACATCGAGAAGAAATTGCGTGCAACTGATGCCGCGATTCCGCCTCACTAATTAATACTGTGTTATCACGAGCTCTTCGGAAGATTCGGAAATCTCTAAATCACTTGGAACCTTTATCTCTGGGACTCTTATAATTTTTTTTCTCGGTCCAGTAACGTGTTTCACCGTGGAACTTTTTAATGAGTCACGCCAACGCGTTCAGATTTAGTCTTAAGCAGTTAAAGAATGGTCATTAAGTCGACTTTCTAAATCATAATTCGCTAATTTACCAAATCTCTTAAGCATTGGCGAAACTCTGCAGCTTATTATTATTTATGTGTAATAAATTTTAATTTACCCTAATACTCGAAATAAAAACTTCAATTCTATATGAGAAATCCTTTAATCGTTATAATATAATATAATGAAAATATTTTTATATATGTATTCTAATACACATATGATTTTTAATGATTTTACCAGGCCTTTTTATTAATAATAAAATAAATTCATTAAAAGTAGAATAATCTGTTATTAATTTAAATTAATATGATTATATATTAATATATCTTGAAATATTTGCACATTTTACAAAGTAATAGAACACGCTAAAAGCGGAAAATCGCAGAACAGAACACATTTAATCCTTCAATGTAATCAGAGCAAGATATTACTTAGAAAATCGACTTTGGATTACAAAACATAAAATTATCGGGAAAAAGTAAATTATTTAATTTTTTTAAAGACAAATTAATTATTAATTTCATGTAATTATTCAAGCAATTTATAAATGTTTTCTCTACTTATGAATGAAGAACATAAAATATTTTATTAATTAATGTTAAAGGCAAATTATATATTTCTAAGAAGGATAAATGAATAAGATCGTGCGAAAATTTATTGCATAAAAATTCCTATTTTTCTAAATAAAAAATACTTTATATGATTTATTTAGAGCTTCATTTATGTTCCAAAATTATTATTAATGGTATATTATTATTAATATTTTAATAATTAAATATATTGCACTTTAGCTATGAGAATGGGCTGGAAATGCGGTCTTACCAGTACCGAGGTGGAAGGGTACGCGACCCTTTCTCTTCGCCCGTTCAAGTTTCTTCAGGCGAAAATTTGATGCATAGTTCAAAAACTATACATTTAATACATAAATAATAAATATTTTAATTTTATTATATAGTCCTTATTTCATAATAATATATTTGCGATTGTTGAGGCATTCGGAGTTGTTGTTATTATATAAAATAAATTGTTCAGTAATAACTGGATTAATTGAATCATAGGAAAGATAGTTGTTAGAAAAATATTTTTTAATTATGATATAATTAATACCAGTAAATTTTGTGTTGACAAAAAAATAAAATATATTTGTAATGAGGTATATAATATATAAATCCTTACCGGTTATCATTCCTGATGATGTGCGACCGCCATCCAGATATTCACTACGACACTCACGGACACAACTAGCTTAATAGAGAACTTTAAAGAGGTTGTCGCTATTGAGAGGTCGGGCCTCAACTGTGCGGGGCCGGCCTCTTGGCAGCCCCTCCTCCGGTCGCCCCACTCTTAGGGAAGGTCAGGGTAGCCCAAGACTCTGGTAGTTCTTGTGCTCTCACATAGCTACACTTTCCAGGATAACTACAGATATTATTATTATTTAAAAAACTATAATAATAACAAAATAGATATATAAAAGACTAACTGATTATATTTTATTTTTTAATTAATTGTTATAATTTTAAAATATTTTTATTTTGAAGAGAAAATAAATGTCCAGGGCCGGGATTCGAATCCGGGTCTTCCACGTTTCCGTCGTGGTGCTCTACCACCTGAGCTATCCTGGTTCGTAAATCGGCAATCGGCATTCTCTTCACTGATCCCATATGCCCTTGTTCTCGCACTTTGAGATGTATACAAGGGGATGGGTGTTTATTGAATATTAGTTTAATTAGGATCTTGTTGACTTACGTCATTATATATTATTATAGTTTATTTAATTTTAATTGTTATATTTAATAATACATTAAATAATTATTTAAATATATGAAATAATTAATTGTTATAATAATGGTACGAACCAGGATAGCGGTAGAAACGTGGGTGACCTGGGTTCAAATTCCGGACCTGGACATATCTTTTCTCTTCAAAATAAAAATATTAAAAAAATAAAAGACTAACGGATATTCACGGGCGAAGGATAAGATGTATTTAAGTGATCCACAAACATACATATTAAAGAGCTCAATGCCTACTATTTCTCGACTTTTCATTGTTATTTATTCATTTTTGATTATTTTATTTAAGGTAAAAGTGACAGAATAAATAACATTCATTAGTGAAGTATATTGAAGTAGAAGACTTCAATGCATGAGAGTGCATCACTAACATGTAGATATCACAATGTCCACTTATTGACGATTTTGCATTAAAATAAAGAAAAAGAAAAAAGATCTACCATTACAGTAAATGAAGGGTGCACGATAACCAAAATATGTAAACAGAGGCCAAATAGGCTGGGAGAACCCCAGAAGCAGTGCCCCCGGCTGTTAACAGATCAAATAACATCTACCGCAGCCTGATTTGAACCTGGGTCCTTCGGCACAGCATTTCAGTGCTCTACCAAGTGTGCAACTCCGTTCCCATATTATATATTTATAATTTATTTTTATTAATCGTTATTTTGATGGTGATTATTTTTAAATCTTTTCTCTTCAAAACAAAAATATTTATATTAACAATAATTATTTGTCCCTAATCAATTATAAATGTTCTACGTCATTTTTGAGGGACGTGAAATGTTCTAATAAGAAACCTATGTGCACTTTCTTTCGATGAGAAATATATGCCAAAACCGTTCTTTCGTAAATTTTAGAAAATTAATGATCTGTTATTAATGCCCTACTTTTAATAATTTTTACTCATTACAATTGATCGAACATTGTTTAGTATGCTATTAAATATGACCATGGGTACAATCAATTCTCATGCAATTTTTTTTTTACAAGTTAAAACTTGATGAGCCTTGGAAACTTGGCAGTCCAAGCTGCAAGAAACGTTACCACCGCGTTTGGGAGGCTGTTGCAACTAATGGACCATTCGCCGTTGGTTTGAGAAATTTTAAGCAGGTGATACCGATTAATTCATAAAGAATTCATTTCCTCTTTCTACTCAGAGGTGAAACCATCAAATCCACATCGTACTGCAGGGTATTGACATAATGCAACGAACACTTATGAAAAACAACCTGCATTGGTTAATCAGAAGGGACCTAAATATACTCTTTCGCGACAACGCCAGATACCATTTCTTATGATAGACAGTGAAGGAACTAAAGAGCTGGGTTACGAAGTCTTCCAACATCCACCTTATTCACCCAACTCATCTCCTACAGATTTCCATCTGGTTTGAACAACATTCTTAAGGGTAAAATTTTCTAGAATGATTCTCAAGTCATTAATAGTCTTTGAATGCTCCAGTTCTGGGATTGAAACTTTGATAAAGCGTTCAGAAAAATCTATAGAAATGAGTGTATTTAATTGGAATTTTTTTTTATTAAGCTATTAATAAATTTTTAATAACGTTTATATTTGTATTAAGTATTTTATAAAAGTAGTTCTACTAAACAATCTTTGATAACGGACATCGTATATAAAATAACCCAATTGTTTGTTTTAGTGACATTCATACGTGAGGGATGTTGAAGTAGGAGACTTTAATGCACATGAGCGCGTCACTAACCTATGCGAAATAACAATACCCATTTTTTAAAGATTTTCCATTAATATGCATTTATATTTTATTATTAATCAATTAGCAATGTTCTACGTCAGTAAGGGGCGTTACATGTATTTAAAAGAACCCTATTTAATTTAACCCTAAGAAACCATAGACCAATGTCCAAAATTTTTTTTTTGTGGGACTTAGGAGGCGCTGATATAGGAAAATAAAAATATGGGCGCAATGTTCATTGCGCTGCATCATTGCTGATAATGTTCCAAGTGTGATGATTTTCTTTTGGTTTTGTTGGGAATCTTGAAATGGTAAGTTTTGTAATCGGCGAAAAATATATATTTTTTAAGTTTTTCGTAAATATTTTCTGCCACAATTTATTGTTATTTTATTGGGGATTCGTAAAGATAATTAAAAAGCTTTAAGAATATTATTAATTAGGAAAATTTCATTAAAGTCATCCGGGCTGTAGTAGCGATCCGCTGTGATATTTTTAGGTTATCATATAACCCTAACATCGAGACCGGTAGATTTTTTTATTGCTAAAATATTTACGAATCGTTAAGTCAAGATTTAGTAACAATTAATTCAGTTATTTCTCTTCAAATGGATCAGCTGTTGAATGCTCTTACATACGTAACAGTAAGCACGTAGCAAAAAAAAAACTTTAAAAGAGAGCATTTAAAAAAAAAATCAATGATTTTCTTTTGGTGCAATCGTTGAAGATTTCTTTTCTGTCGAGCAGAGCAGAAAATAGGTTGACTAACATCCGATTCTGCAAAGAATCGACGCAAGTTCTAAGTGCATTGTTTCGCCATTTTAAAACTGATTGTTGGCACATCACCATCTTCTTCATAGTCTTCTCAGGCAGTCTAAACTTCCTAGACACTTATGGTCGAGTATTTTGGTATTTCCAAATCTTTATCTATATAGGTGAAACAAAATAAAAACCTGAGAGTTATTTTATTTTGACAGTACATATTTTAATAGTTATGTTTTATAATCATTAAAAATAATTACGTAAATCATATTAAAAATAAAATCCTCATTGTCTTATAGAGCCTTTAAATTCGCTCATTCTATGATCTGCTTCTGATGATGACATCTCAACATCTCAACTAAATGCTAAGATAATAATAATGCCTATCACTGCTTTTACAAAAAATATATTTCTGTGATTATCACAATGTTTGTTTTTTGTTTTATATCACCTTGCACCTTCTACTATGTCATGGCCATGCACAAAAAGAGGAAAATTACTTATAGAGGAAAAGCCTTGGTATGCGGTATAGGACGAGTGAAAGCTATTCAATCAACATGTATTGGTATTTCTGGAGCAATATACAATTATAAACAAGCAGAACATACTAAGCTATTATTAAAAAAATATTAATATTGATGTATTTAATTAATACAATAGCAAACCAAGACTGAAGCAACGAGATATTGTCGGTGGGGGAATTGAGATAATTATTGAACACACAATAAGAAGTGGAGATTGATACTACGAATTATTAACAGGTTATAAGAGTGTAAATTAACCAAACTAACTACAATAGTATTAATTAACACTTGAAAAATAATTTTTTTTATTTCGTTTAAATTTAAATAATGTTATTTTATAGTAACTCATAGTAATGTTAAAATCTTATATCTTATATTAATATTTGGTGTTAGAAAAAGGTAGTGAGAGAAACAGGTATCCAGAATAATGACACCATATTCAATAGATCGGTCCATCTGCTCGGTTATGTGGATGACCTTGATATAGTGGCACAATCCTTTACCGCGCTTACTGAGTCTCTGCTGACAGAGAGCTGCCGCGGACTGGTTATCAAACTGAAGCTGTAGCTTTGAAAGAGTGGAGGAGTTTAGTTACCTTGGATCTCAGGTCACAGCAGAAAAAAATCTTCCATTGAAATAAAGCGAAGGATCACAGCGGCTAACCGATGGTATTTTGGTTTGTTGAAACACCTCCGAAGCAAGCTCATCACCAGGAAAACAAAGGTCCATTTATATAAAACTCTGATCAGGCCTGTCCTAACATACGCCTCCCAGACATGGAGACTACACTTACAGGATAGAAATAATTTCCTAGTCTTCGAGAGGAAGATCCATCGAAGAATCTATGGGCCTGTTAGGGACGAGGAAGGCTGGAGAAGAAGAAGAAATAAGGAACTCTATGAGCTGCTCCAGGATATAGATGTTGTGACCTTTATAATGCTGGGATGCCTTGGGTGGGCAGGGCATGTTGCACGGTCATGTTGTTCATGAGTCCCGATGGAATGCCTAAAAGAGTCATGGAAGAGGAAATTTATCGTCCAAGATGAGTCGGACGGCCCAAGCTCCGTTGGATGGATGGAGTGGTACAAGACCTGCTTGGAGTCCGAAATTGGAAGGCAGCGCCCCAAAACCGACCCGAATGGGGGAGGCCTGGACCCATCGCAGGGTTGAAGCGCCATCTGATAGATAGATAGAATATTAAAATCATCATTTTTTTCAATGAATTAAGCCAATATTTTCCGTTGATGGATAATAATTACTTATTATTTAAATTATGGCGTACGTTTTAAACTAATAAAGATTCTTGTTCTATACCTCAACTTTTTAAGACTCTTATGAAAAGACATAAGAAGAAAATTCTCGTGGGTGAACTTCTCATTAAACAAATCCTTATAATGGTAATGCAAGAAGTATTCATTAACGAATATCAATAAAACAATCATTAAGTAAATAATTTGAATATTTTTAATTTCTCTAGAGCAACTGTTTTTCCAGAAGTCATTTATTCTTCATCACTCAGTACTCAATTACGAATAATACTTTTCTTTTATTAAGCATTTAAGTAGCCACTTATTTTATTTTAACGGCATTGCAAACAATGTAATAATGGATTTGCAAGTTTAATAGCATTTTAATAGGTCAGAGGTCATCGCATTAAAACGTAGATGTATTGAAAATATGATTGGATGATTGTTTGAAAAAATAAACAACTTTATTTTACAATATTATCTTTCAGATAACTTTATTGCATTGTTTCATAAAAAGTATTAAAAGCAATGATCCCATATTGTATTGGACATATAATAATACATTGATTATTATTTTAATGTTTATTTTGTATTTAAGGGTATTTTTTTAAAAAATACGACTTATTTCTATCTATGTTGTGAATATAATTAATTTAAAACATAGATAAGTAATAATTATTGCCTGTAATGTGGCAGATTGTACTTATTGCTATCAGATAAAAAAAATATTAAAAAAAAAAATTTTAATTGTTTAGCTTTTTTTTCTTATTTTATTTTCAATGTATTTATTTAAAGGGAGTCGTTAAATAAATAAATAGAGCATTTTTGAGTAATCATTGTTTATTACATTTTGTCGAATAAAAAGTTTAGTTTGTTCAGTATGTATTATGTAGATGTAAAATCTTTGTAGCATTTATTGATAAAAATATTACATGTAGAGTAATTTTAGTCACCCTAAATGAGATCAGGTTTATAATTATACGCTAGTTTGAGATAATATATAAAAAATAAATGTTAAAGCTGAACGGCAGTTATCTATTGATTATTAACACTTCGTTTAATATTCAGCATTATCTCAAAAATAATTTTCATTAATTTGAAAAGTAGTAAGCAAAACAAAATTCGATTGTGACCTAAACAAAAATGGAAGCGTTTGATCTTGAAGATATTCAGTAATAAGTTAAATAATCTAACTCTGAGAAATTCAAAAGGAAAAAAGAAACACGTGATCTGACTTCATGAATATTTAAATATTAATAGGAAAACTGAATTCTTGACGTCTGAGTCAATAACTATTTTGAACCTCATACCTCAAACTTTTTATGACAGCGATACAATATTAGTTGAACGCACAGGGAATTATTCTGTGACATGTGTAATAGTTTTAAAATGAAAGGTTTAAAAAATTCATATGAATATGATTTTAAATCGAACTGCTAAAATGTTTATACACTTACCAGGAAATTTAACAATAGGATGAAATTTATACAAAAGCAGGAATGCAATCTTAGATGCGGTTTAACCATTTAGCGCCACTGCTGCTATGGCTAATCGGACGATTAAGTAGGGGGGACCCTTAGTTTTGCCTACCCAGGTATAATTAGGAAGAAGATAGAGACTGTAACGAGTTCCTAACACCGTACCGATTCGCGCTGCCCATTTTACGTCAATCCCGGAGGACTAAATGATTATGGATTTTTACTCCATTTTAAAAATTACTTCGCCCACCTCCCGGTCTGAGAACTCGCGATCTTGGTCATAGTAAGTTGTTTTGCTAACCACTACTCAAAGTTGACTCCCATACAATATTAGTGCGAACAAACCTTACTAAACCTTCAAGGAATTGTCTTGTCAGGAAAGTCAAGGAGGACAAACTTGCTTGTACTTAGATTGTCGCTTTTATCGTCAAGTATTATTTTTATTATAAGAGGAATCTGGTAGATCAGTGGTAGAGGGGTAGAGGTGCCTAAGGTCCCGGTTCAAATCTGGTTGTCACAGATAAATTATTTGTTCTTTTAACATCCTGGGATGGACCCTGTGGGAATAGGAGATCCTTCTGGGGCTCACCCAACCTCTACAAAGTGGGTAATGTTATTTAGGAAAAACGTGGCAGTTGAGCGCGATCTAGAACAAATCAATGTGTCCTAATGAAGTTAATTGCAAATGATCACATAGCAATTTTAAATTATTTCATTCTTCAGTTTTCATTAAATTGCAACTTTTAATGTTTTTCTAATCGATTTCTTATTATTAGTAAAGGCCATGCCAATAAATCTTGATACGGAAAGCGCCGAAGAAATAGCGAGTGAAGAAACGTGATCTAATTATTATAAAACTGACTTATAATTATGTCAGGTTTAGTCTCAACTGGTAATGATCTAGCGAACCGAGCCTTCGATTAAGGAAAAATAAAAACATTTTCAGTTTACACCACCGTTCCTATTGAAGTATAACGAGCAATGTTTAACGGTTCCCTTAAATGAGATGACTAGCTTAATACTATTTAAAGTTTTAATGTCTATAACTCGTCTAAAAACAAAAAAAAAATTAATATTACATAACGATTACCGACTGGCTTAAACGGAAATCCTTGAGGATGGGACCGTGAGGAGTGTAACCAAACGTAAAAGGATGAGGATATATTATAACAGTTTCAACTTTTACAACTCCACAGTTTCATCTTCCAACTCCAGTATACAATGTCTACCCGAACTACTGTATTTTTAGATTGGCCACCAGTTCATATTCCGGATGCTTCCTGGCGGCATGCACTCATATTATGTCTCTTCTTCAAGGAAATAACTAACTGAAATAGTTGAACCCTTGAGTAAAATAAGTCACGTTTATCTGCACGAGATCCTGGTCTAAAAGAGTGTCTGTCATTTAGTGTTGATGTTTCTTACATAACGTAGAATAAACGAGCAGGAGTTATATCAGCTGGTCAAGAGTGCAACACATGGTTATTTATACCTTTGAATTTTATAATCATAATTATAAAAATAAAGACACTTATCTATATAGATATAAAATGTTTTGTCCTGAATGACTGACTGACGGATCAACGCACAGCCTAAACCGCTGATCGTAGAGACCTGAAACTTAGAGGGTGTGTTCTTTGTATGGCGCAGAAAATCCCATAAGAAAGGATTTTCCGAAATTGTTAAAAAGTGGGGCAAAGTTTTTATGCTTGCTCACGTGTTTCTTATTCGCATAATCTACATATTTTCGCTGAACAAAACAAATCAAGTAACATAGTTCACTTCTCGCTGCTGCCGAACGACAAGTGAAACCGTTATACTAAGTAATCCTTTTATAAAAATTCAATAACATTACTTACTAATCCTTTACTGACACCAACAACAGTAAACTTCTGTCTGTCCCGTTTGTTAATCAATGTCAATCTATATTTCACGGCTGTGGTGATCCGTCTGTGATGAAATTTTATATGGATAATCTCAAGGCTGGGGAAGGACATAGGCTACTTTTTATCAACACACCATAAAGGCGAAGTTTATATAATACTGTATCCTGATTGACTAATACACCCAGCGCTCAACGCACATCAGAAACCACTGAACTCAGCATCTTGAAATTTGCAGATAGGTTCTTTGTATAGCTTAAATGAGCACTAAGAAAGGAATTTGGACAATTCCACCCCCAAGGGTTTCCCCCTTAATATAATAGGGGTTCAAAGATTGTATGGAATCCGTCAGTTTTGAAGTTAGACATTTGAAATTTCGGACGTACGAGTACCTTATACTTAAAAATAAATAAATTATTTATTTATAATGATCTGTCACGAAACTTTATGTGGCAGACCAAATTCCACGCGAGCGAAGCCGTGGGCAAAAGCTAGTAGAAAATATTTTATTTAAAACATATAAAATTGAAACTTTCTTTTAATAAAATGCGGCCTGATCTCCTTGAACTTACACGGGATTAGTCATATCATTTAAAGCGAATGGACTTCCAATTTTTCGTTTTTTGTGAAAATAATTTTCCTTTCTAGCTATTTGAATTATATGAATTGATAATCTTGCTAGACGAATAGTGGGTTCTTGCAGTATAACGTTCTCTATGGAGCCCTGAGACTTTGATGATTTCATTTGCATTGACCAACCAGCAGTATCATATCATCTATTTCACTATATGAAAAGTAAGAAGTCATACAATATTAATAAATCTTTTGTTACCGGGAATAGAAAGGTCAATGCTTTTACTTCTAAAAATCATAAAATTCTACATCTAATACTTAAAATTGTCCCCTCAATTGGTTAATTAAATAGAATTTTTTCCACAAAAATTTCCTTTACCTCCATGTGAATCCCTATAGTAATTTTAGGAACGTTTTATTTGTTTATTTCTTTCACTTGTCTTATTTTACAATAGATTTTACATATTTTGGTCGTTATAAAATTTATTAATTGACATATTGGTGCCTGTTTGGATGAAAATAGCTGTATCGGTGGTGTGGTTCACTCGACCCAAAGAGCACCCTCAAAAGAAGAAAGAAGAAATATCACCAATGAAGATTTCCGCCATTAGATCATCGGTTCTGCTCAATTTTTTTTTTCCTCAAAAGTCATAAACTCGCACATCACAACAGTGTCACATAAGTCAGATCTACGCATTGGGCTTTGAGAAATCAATTCAATACTTGAGTTACATCAGGCAGTTACCACTTAGTAGAAAAATAAATTAATAATGTTTTGTATAGATTTGGATGACTAAGAGGAAGACTTTGGATCACATGGGAGGAAGGTACGGATGGTGCTTTCAGGAAGTGAGAGCTTGAACAGGTAGAGAGAGCTGTTACAGAAGAGAGGAAGATCTTGGTCCAAGCTCTACAATTGATCAAAGATGGTGATGATGTCAATCATCAATATTCCATCTTAAGAACAATTGTAATCACTGATAGACACCACTAAATGCATTTCTTGCTGGTTTTTCTAACTGAATATATGGTAAAATTAATCAGGTGGTCTATTACTAGCTGGATTAAAACAGACGATACAACTATATAATATAATTTAGTATGTGTCAACCCAATATACTGAATATGTTCAGACGGTTAGATGTGCATTCACAAATAGGTGATAGTTTTGAAATATCTCATTAGAACATACAGCAGAGCGTCGATAATCCGAACTTCAACCATCCGGACAGGCTTAGCGGAAAAGACACAAGGAAGGTTCAACAATGCCATTGCTAAAAAGTTTGAAGAGTATTTTATCGAGAATTTGATTTTCTTGACTACAACTTATTTCCTTGATGATTGTTAGACATTTTCCCTTTTTAAGGGAATATGGATTATATGATCAACACCTGGGATTATTTATACGCCCTTCCGTTTTTATAATTATTCACCTGAATCAGATGACGAATTAGAATGAGAAACAATCAATCTAGATCTAAGCCATAAAAATTCTAAGTGAGGGTTTTAAATCCCTTAATAACAAGTTATCATTTCACAGGATCCTTCAGCTCAGTTTATGAGCCATTGTTTTTACTCTTTCTTGGTTAGTTGTGGGAAAAGCCCAAACACCGCTGTGAGAATCCTCAAAACAGGCCCGCCAACTTTTCGTGAAGGATTTTAATAATTGTATGGAGTCGGCTAATTTCATTAACGGGATTGTTGGTCTAGAATGTTCACCAGTCTCATTAATACCAGTTAGTAATTAATTCTTTTTGAAGAGATATACATCGTATGATTTCGTGAACTATAATTATATTATCATTATAATATAACGATACGTAGAGATCCAAGAAATAAGAAGGCAATCAGGCCAAGCTTTCTAAGGTTCGATAGCACAAACAATTGTTTTTAGATATTTCCGTACACTTAATAAAAATCTAATTCTTCGATTTAAGAGCTGACATAATCTTCCCATTAACCTTTTGGCCGACTCTTTTGATGTTTAAACATCCAACGAGAGGCGGTGTCCATTTTAGTATTCCGATCGTTATACAAATTTAAAGTACCACTTATCAACAGAAAGTTATCTATGTTAGAGAGGAAATTCGTTGACTGTAAGTACTAATGGAGGGTGGAAATAGTTGGGATAAATAAGTGGAAACTTATTTTTTATTATTTGTGGCGACGTTTCGATCAACTTTGTAGGTTATCTTCAGGACCATGAGAAAAACAGACAAAAACAAAAATGACTATAAAACCCAACTACATGTACTTCCATCCTCCAGAAAGTTATTTAGTTCCTTTATTATTTTTATTTATTTATTCTTTAATTTTCATTTGCACCTGCGCAATTGCGCATCCAGCAAATTTGATCTAGGTGTTATTCTCTTTACTTTTTTACAGGAACGTCAAGTTTTGGAATGGAAATATCAACAATTGAGTAGGTCTCTTGGCCAATGTCCTTTTAATCTTTTACTATCAGGTCCAATCTTATCCTAACAGGGAGTAGGATACTGGAAGAACGAATGGATTTGGGTGATTTTGTGTTGATGAGCGAAATGTTGTGTATTTGTTATGAATATATGATTTTATAGTGGGAATGTTCATGTCATTCCGCTTTATTTAGTTTAATACTAGTTATGTTCAATAACCAAGACTAAATCATTGACCTGCCTAACGTTATAGTTCAGTGTTAAATTATTTTTTCTTCGGTGCATTATCGTTCTTATGCCAAGTACTGTGATCCAGTGCTGTATAAAATTCAGAGAATGAGAGGTCAACTGTATTAAATCTGAGTTTTTCTTTGGTAAAATTTTAAAAATAAAATTAATCGAATCGTACAATGTTTGATGGTTGGATTTATAAACTTTCTTACAGATTATTTTTAGCAACTCTCACAGATCTATCAAGTTACAATACAAATTGCTGGTGGCCAATAGAAACTTGTAAGAAATTTGAGATTGATGTAAAGTAAAACTAACGCGGTGTTTTAAACTAAAATAAATTAAAAATTTTGCAGAATATAATTCTAGTCTATTTTTTAGTTCCGGCTAAAACACGTGGTCGAATGCAAGACCATTCATAATTTTGATTTCAAATAGAATTCCTAAGATACAATGGTGACCTGAGAGATTATCTAGGACTTCGTAGAGGTCTAACCTTGCCCCACTGATATAGATAAAGTTTTACTTACTCACTTTTTGAGATTTTATCGGCAGTACACGACTTTGCTAATGCAACCTTAGAAAACCAGCAATATCTGAAAAATATTTTCTTGATCATAGACCAGGTCTTCGGCGTCTATATGGGTAGTGAAACTTTTTGATTATTCACATTTTTTATTTTTTAATAAACACAAACATTATATTAAGTATTTAGATGGAGATTGAATAAAATAAATGGGAAATTTCACTGAATTCTTCTTTTTCATCATGTGTCTTATTTGTTTCCTGGATATTCGTGATAATTCTGGTATACTCGATTCAATCTCACTCTGCTCTGAAAAGTGCTGTTAGACCATTCTTTTATAACAGAAGAATATCGTAGTATTTATTATGTATACCTTTACAACTTGTTTGCTAATGTCGTCGCAATATAAACAAATATCGAATTTGGAAAAAAAAACACATTTTACTTTTTAGATCAATATCCATAGCTTTAGGATTGTTGGATGTCATTGCTAATTCTTTGATCTGAATCCACTTTGTAAATAGATCGAACATGCAATTATCTTGATGATGATGTTCAAAATCAAAGTAATCAATAAAAAAATTACTATTATACATTCGTTATTGAGAACATTTTTTTTTTTTAAACTGGCGTTTCAAAGTCTTGTAACCGCATTACGTGTTTGATCTGGTTCGAATAGTAACAAAATACGTGACAAAATATTGATTATTTCATGTTCTTCCTGACGTAATTTTTTGTAAAACCAACGAAGTGTTTTCTAAGGAGAATTTCGAATATGCCCTACTCAATAGTTAGCAATTCGGATATTTGCGCCACTCTTCGATGTTAAATGATACAATGCAAACTAACGAAAATGCCACATTCAACAGTTTGCGTTGTGCATAGTTAAAAAAATAATATAGAATTATAGATAATTAAACTAAAGAATGTGCTTTTGGACTACTTAAAATGCATGTCTCAATAAAATCCAAACATACTCGTCTATAAGCCACCAAACCACGTATAATCACGAGAAGCGAGGTATGGTTGACTGGATGATAGATGTAAGGAAGAAAATAGTTGGGGGTGCAGTCAAATAAAACACTAAATAAGTGGTTACTTATTTTAATTACGTGCCGACGTTTCGACCCACTTTGTGGGTCATCTTCAGGGCTAAGAAAGAAAAACAGACAAAATAACAGAACTATAAAAATACATTGCAGACTAAGTATATGATAAATGAAAAAAATATATATGTAGAGAGGTAGAAATTTAGAACAAAAGTAAGGGATATATATGAATAAAAAATTACAGAGAAAATGTACACAACGGTGGTGATGCCAAAAAGATTTTTTTACAAAGATAAAGGAAGGAAGTAAACAGAAAGTATTTAAAAAGAAAAAGTATAAACATCAGAGGTGAGAAGTAAAATTGTGGAAAGGTAGTAGAATATATATAAAAAACTATAAAATGTAAGATAATAGACTCCTGGGGAGTTTACATAAGTAAAATGAAAGAAGGTATAGCCAAAATGATATTAAAGAGTAAATAAAGGAAAAATAACAGTAGCAAGTCAAGATATAAATATAGAGTATAACAGTTTTTAAAAATGCATACATATAGTATGGAGTGGTATAAAAGTATGACATAAATATACAAGGAACGTATAGAAATATAAGTAACAATATGGTATGAGCATGGAAATAGAACGTCGGCACGTAATTAAAATAAGTAACCACTTATTTAGTGTTTTATTTGACTGCACCCCCAACTATTTTCTTCCTTACACGTATAATCACATAAGTAAATACGCAAAATATATTTTGAATGAAAAGCTGTATTTTTTCCCCACTTTTAATACTTCATTTGTACCTATGATATATAATGAAGGTCTCATGTTCTTAAACCATTAGTATTTGTTCCTCCCGATGCGCCCTTTAACTTCGATCTTCCACCCCAAAATCAGCTTTAGTTGTTGTTACGTGGAATTCCTGAATATATGAAACAAACAGGACGCTTAACAAATTAATACAAATTGTCCTACTTTAAATTTCACGATTCTTCTAATTGTAATTTTAATATTAATTTGCTAAGCTCCCAATGAATTACAAAATACTTATATACATGACTATTCTAACAACTATTTGGATTTACAGAGTACAGTTTTGGGGCTCCACTAAGCTATCGAATTCCTCTCCTATCCAGTCCTTTAAATCCAAAATCATTCGTAAAGTCTCCAATGCTCATACTTTGCTACGAATAAAGTCATCCATAATGACCTCAATGTCCCATTTTGTTGTTGCCCGAGCCCTAGGCCAGACTTTATTACTTGTCTTTATCCATGTCATTATGTTTCATTTATGCCATTATGTTTACTTGTTGAATTGTTATAATACAGTTGTACATTTTTAAAAATATTACTTTGACCATCAACTTCAATTTGTAAAATATTTAAATTATTTGAACTGGGTATTGAAACAAAACCTACCTCATCGATTTGAAATATAGCTCTCATAAGATGTTCAACATCCGTTTATAGGTTGATTATGGAATACGACCCTCTTGTTCCACTCCACGTCAGCAGAGATTTGCATGCCCCAGAGGTAGACATTGCAGTAGTAGAAGTGCAGCCGGTGTAGCCCTCCCACGACCACCTGCCCACATGAGGATCTGAATTATCATTATTGGGGGTGAGTGGTGTCTACACCTACGTCAGGGTGAACGGACCTGTAACTGATCGTGTGGGGGTTGAAAAAAGGCCGTATTTTAGTCTTTTTAGATCGATCCTACTCGTCTGATAAAATTTATTTATACATATCGCTTCTCTTATCAGACCAGAACTCGTTTCTTGTGAAAATTCCAGAAAATATACGTTTTGTTGGTACAGAAATACTGTAATACTTGTTATAATATTATATTGAGATTTTACAGTACGTAATACTATCAGCGAGAGCGGAGTGGCTCAGTGGTAGAGCTCTGAGTTGTCATGCCGGAAATCCTGGTTCAAATCCCGCTGCAGGCCATGACTTTTATTTAGTCTGTTTCCAGCGGGAGGTGGATCATATAGGGTCTAGGACCCTCCTGGGGCCCACCCAGCCTCTATAAAATATTATAAAAATAGCGTACCCAAAATAAGGGGGAAAAATCTGGCGGTTGAGCGTGGCCTAGGACAAGGCACCTCCTTTCAGAACCGTTGTCCATGAAACAGTACAGTCTCCACTATGTACTTAACCCCAGATCCTTCATGGGTTGTAGTAGTACAGGTTTTTTTTTCGTTAATACTATCAGCATTTATCCAAGAATTAGATCTGGTGTCCTCTATTAGAAAATAAAAGTTGAAGTGACAATTGTCGAGCAGATGCCTCGAATATGAAACCGAAAAAAGAGGAGGAGCCTGAAGGAGAATGGTTAGGGGGTCTGATAAATTATGACCTGAGAAAAATGGGATCAGAAGATGGAGGAGACTCGCCCAGAATAGGAAGGGGTGGAGAAGGGTTTTGGAGGAGGGCCTGGCTCTTTTAGGGCTGTAGAGCCATGAACTAATAGTTGGTTAAATTAAATAAAATTATGTCCATACAAATTAGTCCAAGTTTGGTAAAATATTTGTATATTCTAATTAAAGCTAATCTTCATAATTTTTTAACAATAGCAACTACAGGTAGAAGATTTATATTTTTTTTTCATTTCTTGCTATCAATTCCTTGATATCAGTAAAATATTTCACTGATGATTAGATTTTTTTCTCGATCGATCCACTATCGCCTACTTCTGTGTCAACTGTTCTTTTTTCCCTTCTTTATCTCTTTCATTCTCTCTACTCGGGGTGCTGTTGAGTAGTGTCTACGTTCAGCAATAACGAATGTAATACTTTTGATAACTAAGTTATAGAGATGGAATAGCTGATAAATATTCTCAATATTCAAGATATGCATTAGTAAAAGTTATCATTTATTAAATAATTATTTATGTCGCTGAGAAAAATAATATTACTATACAATATAAATATTTCTGTACCCTTCGAAACTTTAAGATTGGCTGACTGGAAGGTATTCCAGCCGATAATGTGACGAAGGGAGGCCCAACAACCCACCGCTTCGTGTTCCGGCTCGCTTATCCGCGCCGTCGTGATTCACGACTAGCTCTTGACCAGGCTCGTGCAGGACACGGCAAGTTCCAATAAATAGACCAATAACTCGGTCACAGTTCGATATAGCAAGGAGGAAAGCTCTTTTATCAGGAGGCAATAAATAACGATTATTACAAAACAATATGGTGTCTTGCTATTCTTTTTACTTCCTTATACGAGATGTCCACTTAAAAAACCCAACTTTCACCGCCGACCTTCACCATAGATATTTCATGAAATTGTGGGCATGCAGAAGAGGCATGAAGCTATGATAGTTAGACCTATTAGGCTTTCTGAGGACTACCGTGGAAAATATTCTCAGTTCCAAGCCCAAATACCTTTGCAAACTTCCTTATATGGATCGCTAAGCCACTAATTTCTAGTTTCATAGGCTTACATAGAAGTCATCCATTGCCCATTACTATTTATCCTACCACTAAATATTGTAATGTAATCCGCCAAGGACAAGAAATGGTATTATTACTTTAGATATATGCTATGTAATAAGCTACAAACAACTTAGTATGTTTTAAAATCACTATAATATATACTAATAACTGTTTATTGATTGGCCCGTAAAGGTTTAAAATAAATCGGACTATTAAATGTTGTTTGCCTTATTACTAAGGATTAGAAACTCGAGGGCGAACGTCGACATTGACATGGGACTAGACAATTATAATGGAATGTCCAGACTCTCGGAATTCTAAGCTATTTTTTAATCACGCTCATAATTTATAATATATAACAATAATTTAAATGACCATCGGTCGAAGAGAGGAATAAAGGTGTCAATAGCCTTGCTTACTTCTTCACTACTTTCTTAACTAGCCTCTTCATCAGGTCATCCGTTACGATTCATCAGGGTATAATCCTCAACCTCTTTGTGTTGCAACCATTATTGGAGCTTAAGGGCTTAGCTACGGGATCTCGTTTGTTATGTCTACACCTTTTCTTTTCTCTTTTTTTAGCCACGAACCGACACTTTTTTCATTCATCATCATCATAATCTTTGCTTTTCCCTTCTCTTCCCTCTAGCGCTGTGAGGTTTGATGATGATATTTACAGAGTCTGGATCATAGATCTATTTCCTGAACCAACTCTCTCCTTCTGTTCCAGTCTATTCCTCGCTTCATGAATGCCTTCCTTACTATTATCCGTGAAGGAACAAGGCTCTCCTCTGGGCCTTGTTCCTTCCGGTAAGTCCTCATGGCGATTCTCTCCGGGTCCATCCTATGGAGATTTCTGAACAGTCATAGTTAGTGCTCCTCTAGAATTGCCTCAGCTGGCTTAACATCAATATCAACTCGTATGGTGGGTCTCCTTATCCTATTTCTCCGTGTATACTTTTCAATATATATCAGGTACCTCATCTCTATAGCTTTTATCTGACCCTTGTGGATTGGGGTGAGGTTCCAGGATTCCAAAGAGTAGGATAGGATGGGAAGGAGGTCGATTTATAGACAGCCAGTTTGTTATGCCTTGTTTAATTAACAGACACAAACTCCTATTTTCCACTTAATTTCCCCCACCAGTTTGGTCGGCTTATTTGTTTTTTACATCTTATGTGTTACTGGAGTTTTGGAAAAACAAATCTGACTCGGTGATATACTAGACTTACCAAAGTAATGGTACTTTTAAGCTTCCTAGGAACATCATTTCCCAAATAGCCAGAATCGGAAAAGAGAAAATAAGTAATGAGTCCATGAGCTTACTAAATCAGGCAGATCAAAAAAATATATTAAAAATAGTTTCTTCTATGTGCCATCATCGTTCCTAAGGTCGGCACTTATCAGTACCAAACAAACTTTGGTTACGGCAGATTTGAAAAACTCTTTCGTAGAGCATTTTTTCATTCTTTCAGGATTTGCAACCTGGAGTGTCGTCTCATTTCTGCATTTCTTCTTACTCAAGTTTTTCCCAACATTATCATCTGTAATAAGTCATATTTGAATCAGCGCATTGAGAGTTTTCATTTCCTTATAGTTGTAACCACTTCTTTTTTCTTCCTCGTCCTCAGCATAGCAGTTTGAATAGTTTAACGAAGGATAATGAAGGAAGGATAACAATGGATTTTCGCTTGGTTTGAGAAGTATGATTGAGCATAATGGCTCAGTGGCAGAACGCTAAGTTGACTGGCCTAAAGTCCCGGGTAAAAATCCGGGTGTTTTAAGTTCCGTAAGAATGGATCCTTTGGGGTCTGGAATCCTCCTGAGCTGAACCAGGCAAAATGGGTTATTTGAGATCCAGGACAAATCACCTCCCTGTACAACCGTTGTCCAAGAAAAAGAACAGTCTCTACCACGTATAGAACCCATGAATCTCTATGGATCGTAGTGGTACCAATAATTTTTTTTTAGAATGACTATTCAGAGAAAGGAGCGAATCAAACTCCGAGATGTTTTGACAGAAATGTAGCAGAAGGTTTTGGAAGAAGATTTTAAGAAATTGGTTACGGTTTTCTCCAAATTTAGCCACAATTTATCATCTACTGCCCATTCGTTGCTACATTTGCCATTTTATAATATTCTGGTGATTTGAGCATATTGATTGGATGGAAAGAAGTGAAAAATTAAGGATACTGTCATATATTATTACATCTATCAATACTAACAGCCGTAAATTAAACACAGTAAAATACATAGAAATTAACAGGCATAAAACTGATATTATCCACTTTATTATCCCCGCCCTATTAGGGACATCGACTTAAACAAGTCATAACTTGTTTAAAAGGCTAATGACTCAAGCATTTTTAATGAAACTCTGAACATTATAAAATTCTGAATTTACTTTCGAAGCAAATCATTTATAAAAAGTTGATTAGGCCATAAAAGTAATAGTTCCCATTTTGTTAATCCTGTTCAATGGCCATATTAGGCAGATACAATTGCCCATTTCCTCTTCTCAAAACTTCAATTATTGTCATTCTTTTATTCTAGCTCAACTATCCAATGCCGGGGGCGACCTGTGGTCTAGTGGTTAGCGTAACAAACTGCTAAACCCAAGATTTAGGTTTTACGAACGCGGGTTCGTAGCCCGGAAGGTGACCCTAGGATTTGTTAAAGGGAGTAAAAATCCTTAGCTATGCCGTCTTTCGCAAGGGACGTTAAATGGGGGTCCCCAGCCTGTACTAATTAAACCTGGATAGGCAAAATTTAAGAGCTCCCAATGTAAGATTGTCCGATTAGCCATAGCAGCATAAAATGGCGTTAAACGAAAAAGCAAACAACTATCCAATGCTGGATAAATGTTCTAATCGCTCGAAATGTTTATTTAATTTTTGACATTTATGGAGTACTTGTCAAATTTCTGAGCCGCTCATTACAGAGTTAAATGATTATGGCTATGTGAAATATAGCTGAAATACCTTTCTATAATATTCATGGTTGTGATGTAGATGAAAATAGTTCTTATTATTATTTTGCTGATATGAAAATCCTACCGGGAAACTAATAGAATTTTAAAAATCAATCGTAATTCGATATGAATTTTTGGTATGAGTTCCGCAGGTTGTCGCTTCGATCTAAGTTTCAACAAGTTTTAACATTTTAGTCATTTCCTTTTTTGTATTATCGAAAATATAAATAATTGTATAACACGGGACTGTATATAGCTATTACTGACTGTAAATAGGTTCAAAATTACACATACTGTTTATATTATATTATCGTCTAACTCGAAATATTTGTTCAAACGTCCATTTCTTGATGAAATGATAACCGAAATATAAAATTTTATTTTTATATATAATTTTATTTCCGAGAATATTAAAAAGGAAACGAATGAGAAATAAAAACTTGTTGGAACTTTACTCGAAGGGACAACCAACGGGACTGATACCGAATCTATTATCCCCTCTTATGCCGCTCATCTATCAGAGTGACCACGAAATATTAGATGGTCGTACAGTAGGCTGTGAGTATATCACAATTTTATTTTATTTCTTTTTTTAATCTAATATACTTTCTTTCTTCGATGTTTTGACCATTTTTAATTTGCAATTCGAATTTATTTTACATACAGTGATATGAAGATGTACCGGGCATCCCAATTATAAATTACCCAGTTATAAATATAAGTTATAGGATAACATAGAAATGTACGAAGAATTTTAACGCACCAATTTTATTAAAATTACCCAATAAATAATATTATTAATTTTCACTCATACAATATTTCAAAATATCTACAATCCATTTCTCTCAAGATAAGTTTAATTTATCTCCTGCTTATTGGATCATAACCTACCACTAGAGAAAAGATTTGTCATGGCCGGGATTCAAACCCGGGTCTTCCACATCCCTAGTGCGGCACTCTTCCAACTGAGATACCAGGCTCGTAACCAGGCCAGACAAATCCATTCTCTTCAACGATCATATATCCCCAGCTCTCACAATTTTCGCCATGTATATAAATATTTTCTCTTGAAATTAAAATATTAAAATAATCAACATCAAATAAAAATAATTTATAAATATAAATATTGACATACGTCAACGAGATCCTAATTAAAAAAAGTAATGTTCAATGAACATTCACCCCCATATATAGATCGCAAAAATTGCGAGAACTGGGGATATAGGGACGGTGAAGAGAATGGACAAATCTTTTCTCTTCAAAATAAGAGGATTTTTAGTATAAAAAAATGACTTGCAATGAGAAATTTATGTTTAATTTAAGTCATTTAGTAAATATTAAAACTTGAAGACGCAATTTTTTTTATTTATAATTTTATGTTATTTATAAAATTAAGAAAAATATTAAACTTGTTTTCAAATATATTTTATGTCTCATAAATAATTATGCCTTATAATTTATATATTCATAAAAATGTTTCAAAGAAGGAACTATCTTAACAAAAGATAATCTTTTGCTTCAATACAGGTTCATTAAGGAGCCAGTTCAGTAATAAGTACGGGCGGTAATAAAAATAAATATATTACTTGGATTAATATAACCGTTATCTATAATAACAACATTTATACTTTGCGGTAACTTTTAAATTAGCCGCTATTACAAGAACCGCTCTGATTTCAAGCACAATTTCTCCTTTTCAAATCGATCAAGGTCTCAGGGGAACGGAGTGACGTAAGCAACTATTGGCCAACCGATAAATTAAAACGCCCGCTCCTTTATTTTCAATAATTTCTGTAATTCGAAGAGAGTTGTTTCATGATATAATATATTATTTTATTGAGCTAAAGTAATTATAGATAATTATTAATAAAAATAAAATTATATTGTTAAATCGCATGTGTAGCGAACATGTTTAAGGCAATCTGAGTTTCATTTGAATAACTAATTAATTTCTTCATAAGTGGTGATTAATTGTATTCTTGAAGTCCTAAGACAAGGAGTAATAATGACTACAGTTTTATTCGCATGCTCTATCTTAATCTTCAAGTAATCTGTTTCCATTTGCTGAAGATAAAGATTAATTAGATAGATTACATTTTAATTAATTTAAGGTTGATGGTTGTTTCTATATTGAGGTATAAAACCTGTTTGTTATCGAGGCTTAAGTTTGTTTAAAATGTTTGTGTTTGTATAAATATATATTTTCATTAATAGTTTTTTAGTATTGAAAGAGTAAGAGGGTTAAATAAAAATAAAAAGAGCATGAAGATTTGAATTTAAAGTAAAAGAAGATAGAGAATATTAATAAATAAATTTTAAAAAATATATAAAGAGAACATACAGGTAACATAAAAGAGGAGATATTAAATATTTTTACTTAAACCTTCATTTGATAGAAAAACAAAGATTAAATTATTTTTCCTCATTTCCCAAAACTGTTATTTAGGGATTAGAACAATAATACCGATTAAATGAGTATCGATCAGTGTTATTTTTAAAAATACTATTGAAAGCTTTTTATCATTGAAATTCAAGGCACACCCAAAACATATCAATATTTTGAAACTAGTGCTAAATATTGTCAGTTTATTTGAAAAATTTCATTTATCACCGATTAAACGATTCGCAACCTTTTCAATCAAAATAAACAATTTTGGAACAGTTAATCTCCAGTTCTAAAGAGTTTATGAAACCAAAATGAAAAGTTTTTCTTTTGTTAAAAGTTAGTTGGTAAAGACAGATTTTGATTTTTTTTTAAAGAAAATTATATGAACTTTACATAAAATATAAGAATTTTCTGAGGGGAACATCCTTAAGGGAATATCCTCAGGTTTTCCCCCTTATTTTGGGTACCCTATTTTTATAATATTTTATAGAGGCTGGATGAGCCCAGGAGGGTCCTAGATCCCATATGGCCCATCTCCCACCGCAAACAGACTAAATAAAAGTAACTGCCTGCAGCGGGATATGAACCAGGATTTCCGGCATGGCTACTCAGTGCTCTACCACTGAGCCACTCCGCTCTATTAAATTTTATTATTATATCAATAAAATTCCTTTTTATGAAAGTAATAGTCTTTAGTTTTCGAGACTTTAGTTCTTGAGTTTCCTTCCGCATCCCTTCTTTCAAGAGCCCATAGAACTTAAATACCACGAAGGATTTTCTAAGGAGTAGAAAACTGGAGGATCCAACTGATCGGTAATGTCTTTGATTGTGGTCTGGCCGAGAGGCAGCCCTACCAGATTCCCACCAATTACTATTATTTTTTCTCTTTGGATTCTTAGGCAATTCCTCTTCTATTCTTGACCTCCGACAGCAGCTTAAGCGTCCCTCAATTGTTTTTATCCCATGCACTGAATAATTCAAACTCCAACTGTTTAATAAAATAAACTTTTACTGGATGGTATTACCCATAAAGTTGATTCAAATTATGTAGATTATTCATTAAAAATTTGAAAACGTATTTATATAACAAGTTTACTCAGAAGCTATAAACAAATAGCACATTGAAAACCTCCAAAAATACAAGTACAGTGAAATATCTGGAATTTTCAGATTCGTACCTGCTCAAGTCGTATAACCTATCAGAATGCATGTACATACAAGAAATAAACTTGAAGGATAGAATTAATCATTAACTAAAAGAAAAAGAAAACACATACAATTCTTTGATTTAAAGGAAGAACAGACGTCATAGCTGGGTCAGACACAAAAAGAGTACAAGGGTTCTTCAGGACGTCCAAACTTAAATTCAACCTCAAGTCGGTTTAAAAAGTCAAATGTTGAAGTCTTCTATTTTTGCGTCCTTTGAAACCCGATCTTTACGAGGGTGACAAGGCCTTCTAGATACTTCTAATGTTACATCCTGCCACAGAACACAATACTGCCATGGACAACTCTTTCTTTAAGCTTTCCATAATTCAGGATCGTGGAAGTGGGATGGTAAAAAGCTTATTTATTTTGTTGTGAAATTCACTGACAATTAATTGAATAATCGTTTCAATTTTAATAAAGGTTTTATTTGATTCCATTTATTTTATTCAGCTCCACTTTCGAATTTTTTTTAAGCTTTTAAGAAACTGTTCAAATCTATATCATAACGGAAGTCACCTATTCAATCATTCAAAACACATTTCTGGAGGTTATAGTAACAAAACAGTTTCATTATATTGTATATATAGGATGAAACAAATAGATGAAAGCATTGCCTTAATTTATTTGTTATAAACATAGATCAAATCCTGCTTGAAATATGCATTTCGACTTCTTGTTTCTTGTAAGTAAGGACTGATAATTATTGTGTAGTAATTGTCTTTGACTGTACCATGGCAATTTCCCTATACAGATGAATAAATGAATCTATTTTAATCAGTGATTTAAAAAAAACAATACCAATATAACTTATGAGGAGTCTTAGATTGAGTACGTGGCAGAAAAGATTCTTGCACACCGCTAGTGCAGGGACGTGTCCCAATTAAAGCCCAACCGCCTGGTTTTATAGAGGCTGAGTGAGCCTCCGGAGGGTCCTAGATCAGGATCCGTCCCCGGCCTTCAACAGACTATACAAAATTTGCTACAGATGGATTTGAACCCAGGACCATAGGCACAACAACTCGACAGTGTTCTACCACTGAGTCACTCCCCTCAGTGATATTTAAAGCCAAGTATAAAACTCATAAACATAATCGAAATTGTAAAATTTTATACGGGATTTATTAATATTTAAAAATTGAATAGAATAATTTAAAAATCTAAAATAAAATTGGAAAGGAAATACGAATGGTTGCGATAACGTATCACCTTATCAAAGGTCTAGGCAGGTAGAGTAAGGTACAGGTACCTACCTACCTGATTTGTCACCTGTACACCTCAATTTAGAAGACCCCAAGAAAGTATCTGACTTAAAACCGAATGTGTAATAAAGCCTGTTTTATGAATGTGTAATTAAACACATATTTATTCCTTTTCTTTTAAACAGAGCATCTATGAGAAATTTGGTAATCTAATGGAACTGCTATCTCCGAAATACGATAGATATTTGCAAATATAAAAAATAAATGTCTTAATCCAACAGAATTGTTAACGACGCAATTATGAAACGGGGTCAGGAACCCTGAAGCTAAATCGTCTTAATGAATGGTCTGTAGATTGAAATTCATCATCGTGTGAGCAAGACACTTTAAGAAACCAGAAGTAATCATTCATTTGGTCGAGCATTCAAGGACCTACCCTTGTAATTATAAAATTTCTTACAAACCATTATCCTTATCAATTCCTTGAGGATATGCATCACTAAAATTAAATTATTGACATGCTATGCACGTATATAGAAAATTCTTCCACAATTGAATGCCGGTAATTCAGACTGAAATGACCTAGAGTTGTACTAGATTGTTCGTAAACCTTTCCTTCAGTGAAATATCAGGTTGCCCATTCACCCAATACAATACGTTCATTTATTTAAAATTCGCTACAGAGATACAAGGTCCTGAAAAAAATATTCGTTTTATAAAGCTAAGATTAGTTGAATCCAAAACCTAATAAATAATTTAGAATGGAAAAGGAGAAACCTAAAAAGCAAAACCTTTAGTCTGTAAAGTACTGGAAAAAACTAACCAGTTCTTCGTTTCGACATTGCAGGCATCATCAGGACACATCAAAAGAAATATCACAACAAAGAAGAAAAAGTTGTTATCTTAGTTGTTTGTGGAACGTATTGGAGTAAGGTTGCTGTCTCTTTTTTGATGATTCTATTGACGTGAGATGTGTGCACCTCGTCTCTTTTTATGTTACTTTCTTTTAGTGTATGTCCTAAATTGGCGAAACTTTGGTTAGTTTTTCCCGTATTTTAAGAGACTTTAAGGTTTAAGTTGGGTATTTTTCCTGTAGCATTCTATTATGTAAATGTATGTCCCTTTTTGTGTTTTGCTCATTTTTATTTATGTTTAAGATAATAATAGAACCTCTTTGAGCACAGATAACTAAAAAAATTATTAGATAATACATTTTTTAAATAATATTGGAATATCTTTAAACACACAAATTTAAAAAAACATTATTACTGGCTTAAAACAACCAGAAAGCCAAACTCAGATAGTCACTTAATCCAAGCTTTCATCATTAGTTAGTCGCACATTCACAAAACAATGTATTAGGTACATAATCAAATTCGTTAAAAATACAAGGAAACGGCCAAAAAGGAACATGATGAGAGATTTGTGGGATGAACCGGTCGGTGTGTGACCTGTTCTGAAGTTGAAAGAGTTTAAATGTATTCAAATATTTTAATTTTTATTATTGTTTAGATGTAGGTATATTATTTGATGTATTCCTAGATATTTAATACTTATTGCCCTTAAATGTGGCACATTTTTATTATATTTCTATCCAGTAAAATTGTCGAAAAAAATACGGGATATAAAAACCAATAGAAAATATTGAGTAAAAAACACATCATAAATAAATTGGACATAAAAATTCCAATCAGATCTATTTATTTGGTCAGCTCATTCTTTTGTGTCTATAAAATGCAATTCCATTTAAATGGAATAAATTTCTTCCTTTGAACAGTTAAATGCTTTGATTATATATCGTTGATTATATAGTCGAATGATACTTTTTAATAGAAACACAAACCGCCGTGCCCAAAATGCCCATCTTCAGAACCATTTTTGTTTCACCTTGAAAACATGCTGGATGTTTTATGTGTCTTTTAGAGTTGCTTATAACCGATTATTACAATTCTGCACGGCTCGGTAATTTTATCGCCTTTGTTATTATGCTTCTGGAACCTCGAGCGTGTTCCAAAATGTACCTATACCTAACTTTAAATAGAAAACTCGAAATTCAGGCCGTTTATGAAGCTCATGGATCCCGTAAAACGTGTTCGAGGACCGCCATAACTCTGTCATAAGTAGCGATAAGGCAGGGAGCGATTTGCCACCGAATAAGTCCTGGCATTCCTTCTACGTTATCTGCAGCCACTATCAGCTGTCATGAAGAAGATGACGAGATCTGTCATGAATATATTTAGCAAGCCGCTAGAATATGTTAATTAGTGTTTTAGTCAATTATTGTGGAATGACAGGTAAAATGCAAGTTATGTTCATTATCGTCGTGCCATTTTGAAAGATTCTCCGGCATTGCTGTAATACAACAACCTTTCTATAAAGGAATGGAGTGGTCCTCAATGTGCTCACCTAATATACTGAGCATTCATTTTATAAAATAAACTAATCTGACGTCTTATTCAAATTAAATGCTATAATATAGTTTAATAATATATTTTTTTTTTTTTGAAGATACCCTACGTACCTGATATGTATATAATGAGCTATCCGTTATTTATTTACTCAGCTGATTCTAAAACATCAAGACGAAAATTGAGAACGATATGTTGAAAAACAATGTTAAGAAAGAAAGAAAATGAAACATACTTTTTCCTTTACGAATTAAAAAATATTTATTCTCTTTAAAACTAGAAAACTTCCAACGCCCAGGAGGAAGTCTGTCTAGTTCATCTGTTAATAATTTTATTTACATATCGATATGTTCCATGCATTATAATATCCTTTAATAATATAATGTTAGCAAATAAAAGCCCTTTAAATCTTACATGATTGCAGTATTAGGAAAAAAATAAAAGACATTATAAGCCATACAACAAAAGAATAAACGAAGGAAGCGAGGGAAAACCATGTTAGGTGAGTAAGACTTCGTTCAGTGGGCGGAGTAGCGGGAGTCCGCGTTCGAATCCGGCTGAGGTAATTAGATACTTTAAGCTTTTTAACTGTTGTTCCAGAAATAGTACAGTATCTTCCATGTACTGAACCCAAGACTCATCATGTTTTACAGGGATACAGGTTCTTTTTTTTTTTTTTTTTTTTTTTTTATTACTTCGCTCTGTTTCATGCAATATAATAAATCAACAAATCCAAAAGGCACTTTATGCTCACTTTAAGCTCGGGGCTGCAAAATAATAACAGAATTATTAAAGCCAATTGAAGAAGATAGCTCCTCACTTTGCCTGCAACAGTAATAGCCAGTGATAGCGATTTATCATCGTGATGGGGCTTAGCTTCTCTCCGCTTGGGTGAAAATCCTTGGAAAGCGGAAAACTGATTTAATAAAATGAAACTAATTCCAGTGACTTAGTGCCATTTTCTTTTACATTGAGGACCCAAGCGAGCTGATTATGAATGATCTCGACCCAGAGATGATTATGACGAAAGCAATTGGTGAGCAGGTCAAGGAATATTAGAAAGGCTTTTTTAAATAAACATTTTGTTCCAGTTAAGTACGTGTCTCTTAGGATCCAAGTTTCAGTCAGTGTGAATTTTAACTATGGGTAGCTCAGTTGGTAGTGTTATAAGTCACAAAGCTGAAAGTTCCAGGTTCAAATCCTGCTGTGGCAGATAAATTATTTAGCCTGATAACAGCCATGAATGGATGCTTAGGGATCCACAGGCTCTCTAGGGGGTCACCCACCCTTTATGTTGGAATTGAAATTCATTTATTAACCATCAGAAAATTATTAAAAGCTTGAAACTTTTTTTATTTTAAATTATGTCATTATTGACATAAAACTTCAAGTTTAAACTTGATACAACTCAAAATTTGACTTTTAAAAAAGTGTTAGAAATGGAATATTGGAAATGTCGTTCCTGAATCAAAAAGCTTCCGAAGGATTAACTTAAAACATTCATAATTTTTGGGTTATGTCGTTGTTCTTTTGATGGAGCAATATTTGGTCAAAATTAAATTATTCATTGTTATTCTCCTACCATTACCTTGTACTATTATTTTTTTAAATTAATATTATTTTAGTAATTATTCAAGTTTTTTTAATGTGTCCTATTTTCTTTATTTTGCGATTGACTAACTGCGAGTAATTAACTATTACTATGATAGAGGTACTAGAAAAAATATTTATAATTGTTTAATGTTGTAAATTGCCTTTATATTTTATTCAATAAACTGACAAAAAAAAAAAAGTCCATCTATATTATCTTGAGGATATGATTTTTTATAGAATAAATATTTTTTAAATATATAATTAAATATAAATTTAAAAAATATAAATTTAAAGCTCTTAAATATTAACCATTCATTGCATACTATTAACCAAAATTGACTTAGACATATTAAATTGTTGGTGAAGGCTAGACAAATCCAATACGCATGATTGGAAAATGAATATATATTTAATTTGAAAAATAAAATACTGATTTTCATTATTAATTTGAATTGTTTTACCTTTTATTTCATACCTGATAAAATATCGTTTGGCAGTCATTTGAGAAACAACATATCTCCAACAATGTTTATAATTTTTTTAAATATCAAAATTAAAATAATGAAATTTTAGTTTGGTAGAATTAGCTTACCAAACCCCTGTAGAAACATAGAAGAAAATTCATAAAATATATTATGTTAAATTATGGACTAGCTGAGTTTTTTTAGATTTCCCGAAAGTTTACTTTTTTGGATATGAGGATATGTTTCAATTGTACTATTTTATAGGAAAGCCTATTGTGAAAATGAAGTGACCATTTCCAAATGAAATGAAATAATGTTGATTCATAAATTTTATTTCATTAATATTTAAATTTTTCATGCTAGATCTTTCGAGTTTTTAACATTCTTGGTGCATTTCTTTGAAATCTGTAATGGTGTCCAAATATCCGTACTGGTAACTTTGGTAGTTGAAAATATGTATCTTAGTTCGTAGTTGAATCCTTAACAGGATGCAAACAAACAAGCTTAGCAGAAGTAGCATTCCTCATGCCGCTAGCTATATTTATACAATAAGTATATATTATAATATCGCTAATCTGTTCTGGTAAAATTCATTCAATTTAATTTATAGAATTGAGGCGTAGTTACTTAAACCCAAGGGGCCTTTTTAATACTGGTATAGCTCGACAATTTCTTAAGAGTACATTATATATATATATATATATATATATATATATATATAATATATAATTATTAGATAATAATATATTATAATAATAATAATAATATATATAATTACATTAATAATATATAGTACATTAAATAAAACTTTCTGCAGAATGGTAAGTCATATTTCATACTTATAACTTAGTAATTAGAAAATTGTAAATGAAAAATATTTTACAAATATACTACTGATAAAATAATAGCCGAAAAATAACAATTAGAAGTTTTTCCCTGTAATTTATCATAATTCATCATATTAATTGTTTTTAAATCATTTTTGTTAATATATAAACTTATCAACTTCATGTAATAAGAAGTCCCACAAACATTTAAGTCAAATCTAACTTTATGTTGGAGCACAAAATTACAAATTACAATCAAATAATTAGTAATTTAACGAATAAAATATTTAATATCTGTCCAGTAGAACAGATGAAAAACAATGAAATATTAACTGGAAGCGTCAAAAACTTGCTGTGATTGGAACGGTATCGTTTTTAGAGGATAAAAAGAATTGTTCGAAATCATTTGTTTGAACGTATCACATAATTTAATTTTTAAACATACTAGTAATATACTCGGATCTTATAATATTTATATTTATATTCTATATAAATAAATATACACATAAACCCACAGAGAGGAATGTATATTTTTTAAATGAAGTACATCCCCTAAACATAAATTATTTACAATATATATATGCGCACACACAGATATATGATCGTATCGGTTTTAAAGCACTTTAAAACTTACAAATTATAATGTACATAGAAGGAATAATACTTTATTTCGAAATTATTGCATGTAATTATACAGAATGCTTGTTTTATTCGATAATGATCTTATATTTATTTAAATATTAATAGTATATAGTTAATAGACAAATAAAAAATAAGAATATTTTCTTAAAAGTGATTCATCCGTAATTAATTCTCTACCCTGATGAACCTGTGAAAAAGCAACAGAGCATAATAGCAGGAATGTATTGCGGGCTTGCCTACACTTCTCCAATCAGGCAATTTGATTACTGACTACAACCGCAACATTATTATGTGACCGTAACTTAAAACACGTCAGACTGCTCTGTCTTGTCCTAAAATATTCCTCCATTTCAATTGTAATTGATCTTTAGAAACATCTTGCATACTTTTTTTTAATTGTTAAAATATTTTCTCCAATCCTATTAAGTTTCTGATTGATTATTAACTATCCTGTTTTTGAAAGATCGTAATCAACAAAATATCATCCTGTTTTAAGAATCTAATTCTAACATAATTAAATGACGGTACTTATGTTTTATTTCTATTTTTTGAAAACATGCTACCAACAATATCTAAAAGATCCTGTCCACAAATCTGATTGAGACAATATAAATTTTGTTTTTGTTTTGAAGAGAAAAGGTTTGCCCTGGCCGGATTTCGAACCCTTATTCTTCCCCGTAGCAGTGCTCTAAACCACTGAGCTACAGGGGGTCGTATCCAAGTCAGACAAATCCGTTCTCTTCACCGATCCTGTAACCCCGTGTTCTCGCAATTTTTGCGATGTATACAAGGGGAAGAATGTTCATTGAACATTACTTTAATTAGGGTCTTGTTGACTTATATCAATATATTACTATAATTTTCATTTTTTATTAATTGTTATTATTTTTTAATATTTTTGTTTTGAAGAGAAAAGATTTGCCCTGGCCGGGATTCGAACCCGGGTTGTCTGCATCTCCGCAGCAATGCTCTAAACCACAGAGCAACCAGAGGTCGTATCTAAGTCAGACCAATCCTTTATACAAACAAGAAAGTCCGATTTGAAAATTAATAATAAATTAATTCGATTTTAGAGGAGCGGAGTGGCTCAGTGGGTAGAGCACTGAGTTGCCATGCCCGTAATCCAGGTTCAAATCCCGCTGCAGGGCATTACTTTTATTTAGTCTGTTTGCAGCGGGAGATGGATCATATAGGATCTAGGACCCTCCTGGGGCTCACCCAGCCTCTATAAAATATTATAAAAATAGGGTACCCAAAATAAGGGGGAAAAATCTGGCGGTTGCGCGTGCCCTAGGACAAGTCACCTCCTGGCAGAACCGTTGTCCATAAAACAGCACAGTCTCTACCATGTACTGAACCCCAAACCCTTCATGGGTTGTAATAGTACAGGTTTTTTTAATTCGATTTTGGAAATACCAGCAAGCTTAGTGTAATTGTGGGAACACATCTTGTTTTGGATGAAATTGGAGGGTGAAGAATAAAAATTTGTATTTTTTAAAAACACGTTATAAAAATATTAAATATAAGTATAACATCTTTATTTTGGAATAATTCCAAGACATCCAAAAAGTAAATCTCTGTATGATGTATTCTTCTGAGCTCGGGTTCATCATATTGTAATATAATAACATATTGTAAATTTACAAAATGTATAATTCTAATTTATACCCACCATTCCAGTAAAATACTTACTGCTCTTTGGGAGACTTGAGATCTTCTAATAATCTATTGGGATAAATGAAGTCAAATATATTTTTTAAATACTTTTTATCAAATTCATCCTTTTACCTTTACTCACCAAAGATCAGATGAACTCTGCGTAAGAAATGGCAGAGCGAAATTAACACAACCGAATTAATTATTCACTACATCTTTTAGTGATCTTGATTTTGTAGAACTAAAAAAAAAAACAATAAACGGATATCAAACTGTCCATATAATCCATCTAAAACACAGTAACAGCACGAGTTCAACAAATGACCTTGAGGCTTTCAAATTCAATTGTCTATGTCTTTTATGCGATTCAAGCTGGGTATAAATCCCAACGCCTTACGATTACTGTCTGTCACATCACATCAGCAGGTGTCTATTCCCTGAGTTATTGGACAGGAGTGAGTAGCTATAAATTTTTGCCGTAACTATAAAGTTGGCAATCGAGTTGAAGGCTGGTCAGGGAAGGATCTTCGAGTAATGTGAAGATAAGTGTAGAGAGTCCATATACAATTTTATTATATCTAATATTATAAACCCTTTATTTTTTTTTCTGACTTCTACCCCTATTTTCTTACCCCTAAAGTAGGTAAGGATTTGGAAATGTTTTTTTCTAAAATAATAAAATGATTTTTGGTATTTGAAGTTCTTATTAGAGTAGGTTTTGATATAGAAGAGTTTTCAAGATGACAAGACAAGATTTTTCCATTTATTTGCATTGATATCCAAAACCTTTTGAAAGCGATAACATTCCTGTACAGCGAGGTAAAAGGAGACGTAACAGCTAAATGTTCTAGGCCACACACGGTTAATAAGCTGTGAAATATTCATTGGAGCTACTTAAATAAAATCATCAGATTGCATTGAAACCAAAGAAAGCGCATCTATCAGCTACTTAGATAAGTGGTAGGAGGCCGACGCGGAAGAACAAAAAGACGATCGCTCCCTGATCTAGGACCTCGTTAGGCCCCTCAATTTATAACCCCTTGTATGTCTGTCTCTTGTCCCGACATGTGTAACGGCGAGGGCTTAGCATTGCCGATGACTATTGGATTTATAACTGTGCATCCTCGCGGTAACTATCAGATTGTTAGGAGCTACGACTGTGGGAAAGCTTCGAAAAGTATCATACTTCAAAGGTGTATTATAATTCAGCTCACAAAAGTTGGAAAAAAGTGATAAAAGAACAAACAGTCGAAGATAGGTCAGATTGAAAGGGGTAAAAAATGAAGGTATCAGCTAGAATCTATACAGGTGTATGAATGAGAAAAAGCAGCTTTCATAAACAGACTTTTAAAAGTGGCAAGGCCTTATGGATTAACAAATAATATCTTCAACAAGAAGTGCATATCCTAGCATGCCAAAATAAGACATTTTTCACTGTCCTAAAAACGGAAGGCCCCTTTTCCATTGAATGCCTCTCGATAGGCTTTAGCCTTGAAAAACTGGAAGTTTTGAAAAGAACATTTTTATTAAAAGCCATCGGAGCAGTTCAGACTGAAGAAGGGTGGAAACTGGGAAGTAACAGAGATATCTACCAGAAAGTTGAAAGAATTTAGGATACTTTGCGGGAAAGCAGAAATTCTTTGGGCATCTGTACGGAATGAGCAAGTACACATTGACCAAGCGAATATTAAACAATTTCTGGAAGATGAATACCACTACAACATGGACCAGAGAAGTAAGGAAAGATGAACATCACAGAGTGTCGCATGTTGGCTGGAAGTGAATTTGGGACTAAAGTGAAAAATCTGAAATGATGAAAGTCAAGAGATTGTTGGATGAAGTTAGACAGAGGAGCGGTCAAAGGAAATAAGCCAGTGAACGCATGAAGGAATATTGGGTACAAAGAATAACTACAGCAGAGGAAAGGAAAATAAAATTACCACAAGTGTTCAATAAGTAACTAAAATAAAATAAATCGTTATAAAAAATGTTAGGTCATCTAATCGTATTTAAACATAAGACCTGAATGATGAAAATCTATAATAAATTGAAGCATAATTTTCTTAAATCCCTTTATCTCTAGATCTTCATCTTGTGTGCCTTGCAACGACGCTTTTTCAAGCAGAAAGTCTTTTTAAAACGTATGATATTCATAATCTGGGCGGTATTTTAGCAAGAAACATGTTTCATACATATGTAGTGCAACATATTTTGTTACAATCTTCATTAAAATGAGAAAATAGGCTAAATTTGTTCCATTGTAGTAGGTAAATCAATAAGCAATTTAAAGTGAGAAATAATTCACATATTTCATTGAAAATAAATAAATAATTACATACATCTGATGACATTTAAATATATTTTCATGCAGGAAGTGTTTATGAAACCTAATGAATATTTTAAGTGTAAATCCCCAAAAATATAACAGACGATGAAGCCTTTGGGATTTGACACAAGATGGTGAAATGAGTTCATACTATACTTAGTATGGAATGGACGAACCGACATTCCAGTGAAGCAGTCAATATAAGGGAGAGAAACTGAATGAGACTGGTATCTTTATTCTGAGAAAAAACTATCATGTATTATGTCATAGTACTATCTATGTACGCCTAAATAAGCACATTTTATTAATAATAGTAAGTACAATATTCGAATACTTGAAAGCTTGTTTAATATTTCTACATATTAGGTTTGGTTTTGGCAACCTTACCCACCTTTGTTTAAGTTATCATTAATTTGTATGAAGAATGGATCTTCCATTTTTTTTACTTCGATTCAAACAACTTTTAAAATTGTTTGGTTTTATAAATATGTTGAATAAACTAGAATAATTACAATTATTTATATTTTTTTATATATATACCAAATTCACAGTTTTAGATAATGAGATTATGTTTGCACTATTTTTTTCGCTAAAATATTATGTAATGTTTTTAATGCTAAATTATGCAATGTCAAGTAAACACAGTCGATGTTACAAAACATCAGTTGATTCTCTTATTGTGCGAAATTATTGAAGGCATACTAAATTCAATTTCCAGTCATGAAATATTTGCATACCTATGTATAGTAAATCGTATTAATCATTTTCGGGTTGAACGCCAACTCAATGTTCCAAAAGATCTCTATGGCTTCATGTCAAAATTGTATAAACAATTTTTAGTTTATTTTCTTGGATATTTCGATTTCTCATAAATATCCTACATAATGGCCCCGTTATAATCAGCGATTAATTTTTACTACCAAAGACATTAGAGCTAATGTCCTCATGGTTTTTACTTAATAGTTCCTTATGAGAAAACAATTGACAAAGTTGGGAGTGCCGCTTATTAAATGGTTTCGAAACCTCGGCCGTGTTCACGATTTCCTTCAATTAATTCACTCATGTGGGTGAATTTTCCCTTTCTCCTACCATCCACGCAATTCAATTTTCTCAGCCAGGCTATACATTTAATGGGCTCCTATGGATCATATAATCCAGTTATGTCATAAAATATAACTTTTCATGAATGAATGTTCAATTATAGTGATGATGGAAATTCTATGATTTCAGGATAATATATAAGTCAGTCAGTAATGGGTTTTTCACGGTTAAAAAGTTGATATAGAATTCATATTTTTTAATTGTATAATATTAAGAGGCATAGCGCCGTTGCAAAAATTCCCTCAAACTGTCCTGGGATGAATCTATAATCATTGACCACACTGGTATCACAATAGACCTGATATGATAGGAGTATTTATCTAACCTTAGCCAGCTGGGAATCTAGTAACCTTCCCTATTATTCAGTAGTTGCATTTGAACCTTGGAGGTGGTGGGATGTGTTTTTTTGGGTGCATTATTCATGTTTTGCTTTGCTGTTATTCTCTTTCTGCCCTGAAGATGCCTGAATAGGCGAAATATTAGACAGGTATTTTCAATTTCCTGTTTTAGTTTAGAAAGTTGAAGTTTTTAGTTGGAATTTTTCCACTAATTTATTAACATTTATTCACACCAAATACAAAATATTTAACTCGTCAATATATCACAAAAATCCTTTCATTCATTCTTTTTCCTGCATATTACCTGGGATTTCTATGTAATAAAACATTAATCAGTCCAATAATTCTATATTCCTGCAAATCGAGGAAATTAAAATATAGAGACATTAAATTTTCTAGCTAGAAATATATTTTTTGTAAAACGGCTTTCTTATTCTTAAGGGACTTTTCCCAGATTGTTTTGTCTACTCTATTATATTAACTTACTCTATTCTAACATAACTGTTTTTTAGATTTGTAGATTACCCTAGTAAATCACATTGTTGTAATCCCGATATACGAGTACACGGATTGCTATGGGTGGGGAACAAGGTGACATTCCACAAGTGGATACGAGCACGGTGCTGATGAAACCATCAAGATAGTGCGATCTATAAAACAATACGTCCACCTGCGGCTGTAAAAAGCTGCGATCCAGGAGGCACCAGGTAGATGTCGCCGCAACCGGTTCTAAGGTCAATGCATCACGTGTCCCCTGCCCCTGGCTATCTGGATTGGGTAGGATGCAGCAGTCGGGGTTGCGTGCAACGGGCTTAGTGCTGGTCATTAGTCTGTAGACACCATTAAAGATAGCCTATAGCATAGGCATAAGAGGATTAATAAAAGTGTGTATATGAATAACCATGAAAAATTTAACATCAGAGCTAAAGTCGCCTATGTAAAGTATCACTGTATGTTGACAATTATAATATTAAAATTATGTTCAGTAAAACCTTAAGGATTTGCCAACCCTGCATTAAATGATATATGTACTACATTGATTTATTTCTAGAATTTAAATAATACAATATAATAATGAATATTTATTGAGAGGAATTATGCAAATGCCATTCGACACATATTGTGTTTGTGATCTTCTTTTTCTTTCCCTTACCATCCCTGAGGATTCACGTGGAATCATGGATGGAGAAAGCTCCCATTGAAGGCACTTCTAGCGTGTTTCATCTCTCTATTGTATATACCTGGTTTCAGTCTCCATATCGATATCTGAGGTAATGTGTCTGTCAGTAATGTTGTTTGTTTATTTAACGTCACTTTATATTGCTATGTACGATGCTACAGTGGGAGCTCTAAATTTTGCCTATCCGGGTATAATTGTGATAAGGATTTCTAACGAGTTTCTGGCATCGTACAGGATCGAGAGGACGGCCTGGCCAAGGATTTTTTACTCCCTTTAAAAAAATCTAGGGCAACCACCTGCCACGCTACGAACCCGCGTTCTCGAGCTTATTATTATTATTATTATCTTTATAGGACATAGATGTTTTAGAATAGTAAGCAATAAAAAAGAACTTGGACTCATAACCTAAATAATGACAAAGTTCTATTAAAAAAAAAAATATTAACATGAAGTATCCCAGTTTTCCTCTCATTTTTGTGCGATTTCTTGAACGTTCACATTTAACTGGAATATTTATTTACTGAATAGATGGATACGCTAAATTATATTCAATATTGCATGACTAATGCACATTACAATTACCTTCAAACTATTTTCGTTCTATGAACTTGGGTTTTCTAATGTTTGATTAATGAATATTCATGAATTCTTAAGGAGAATAAATGTTTTAAACAAATAAATAAATATTTCATAAATTCAAATTTTGGTCAAAGATTACAATAGGTAGATGTTCGTAAATAAAATTACTCTAATTGTGATATTTACAATTATTCATCAACTTTACTGATAATTAATGGTATACGGAAAAGTATAATAATTTGGTGTTTTATGTATTAAAATGCCTCTTATTTAGAAAGAGGCTGTCTTATAATTCAATTGGGTTCGTGTTCTTGAGACACTGGCATTTTTGGCAAAACGAAATAGAAATGCGGATCACGTGCTTTTTGTGGAGTAACAGGATCATGTAAAGGCAGTTGGTTTCCTAATTCTAAAACACGAATTTTTTCTGATACTTTCTTAAATACAGTTGTAATAAAAAACGTGGAAAATACTCTGAGATTAACCAATATTATAAATATTCAGGAAAATAATACAGACTTGCATACTAAATCCTAATTACAGCGTGTAGGCTTCTTTTATTAATTTCTTTTTGCTTCCGTTGTTTCAAAGACAAACGGTGTAGGATTTTATAGTTAAGCAAGATTAAATCTCATGATGCAGCGTTCCACAAGAACGATTTAAAAACATGTAATTTAGCACAAAAGAGACATTAAATAAAAATGGTTTGTTTATTTAACTTTTTGCTGTTGTGTCTGATTTGAAGATGCTACGGTGGGAGCACTAAATTTTGCCTATCTAATTGTATAGGGGACCTCATTTTACGTCCCTTCCGAAGGACTGCATAATCAGGGAATTTTTAATCCATTTTTAAAAAATTCTAGTACCATCTGGACTCTGACTATAATTGGGAGGTTAATATATACTCTATTTTGGTCTATTTATACTCAATATTATTATGATGCATTGGATTATATTATATGGTATTGTAACGAGTTTCTTTTTTTTATGTCGCTAAATTCGTCCGTCAGGTGTCTCTACCTATCTGATCTCACTTAACTGAGGACCGTCATTCCATACGGATGTATATCAGTGGTTTATATGGCCAAGTAATTGCCAAATTTAAATATTTTTCCTTATCGTATCTTTGCGGTTCAGCGGTAAGCATCCAATTAATATTTGTAAATAAAACTGTATATAATCTTTGTTTTTATTAATTATTTATCTATGATTTTTAGTTGGTGTTGGTGTTATGTTACGTTGATGATATGTTATATTACGGTCATGTCGTCGGTGTTACCGTTGATGTAAAGTATAAGAATACAACATTTTTCTTTGGAAAATCGTTTATTTAAATAATTTAGACCTTGGACCTAAAACCCCACAACCTGGTCACAGTATTATAGGTTATAATGTAATTTTAATTCATTTTTTAACTTAAATAGTTGAAATACAATACATATAATTGGATTAAAAATAGGCCCTTTACTTATAAATAATAAATTATGATTATATTCGATTATAACTAATGTATTATTAATCGTTAGTTACAATATTTGCATGTTATTGTAATTAACGTCAAACAAAAGGCACTTTTATTATGATAATGATTTTTATATTATCACCTTTAGAATATGCATCCACCAAATTAACGTATTCACAAAATTACATGGGAAATACATGTTTTTTCAATGGGAAATGAATATATGATTATTTTTTTCATTTTCGACTTATCGGCTTAAAGCGGAACACCCACGATATGAGAACCTAAAACCACATAGTTTTTATGACACGGTGGGTTGAAGTCTTGAAGACAGGTCTAACTTACGACTAGTGGTGTGGGATTTGTACTTCCTAAAACCACCCTCCTTTTCAGAAACACCCCACGAGGGCGCGCCCAGGTATCACTTCCTGGGATTAAAGAATTATTTGTTGCTGATATAAATTGACGTATATAAAAAAGTTTAAAAAAATTAAACCCATCCTTCCTAATCTTGATAATCCTGAAATGTTAGAAAATGGAGCAATTTCTCTGATTTTTTTCTTCTTGAAGTTTGCTTTGAGATAGTAAGAATGGTTCTGAACCATGCGAGCCGCTTTTGAAAGGTTATTAATAAAACATGCTATTTACCTTCCAGATTATAGCCTGATAAGATTTAACCAAGATCATATCCGTTTCAATGGAACAATAAGACGGAAAACGGGAAAATTACAGTAAAATTTATGATTTAAAATATACATTTATTTTTATGATTAATCTACCTATTTAACTTGTTACGATTTGCTATTGCCATTTAACGTAGTAGTAATATTTAATTGTATATAAAATTGTCAATTCCACACTACTACTCACGTGATATTCGATTTAATGCTTTTAAGGGTCCAGAATTTTCCAAATAATATATTTATATTAAGTGTAATCATTTTCCATTAAATGGTATAATATAGGTAACTGAATGTATAATTACATTGACGCTAATATTCAACTTAGGGTGCATTCATAGATTGTTATAATACTGCTTGAACGATGTACTGTTTAGTGTATTTTTTTCTTATTTAATGCTATAAATGCATGTTTTACTATCGAAGAAATATTTTTAATTATTATTACCACTATAAGACCAATAACTAATCCCTTTAAATTAAAGTCGTTACATTCAACGATAATAATAAAAACGTATAAAAAAGGATCAAAGCAATACCGTAATAAAAAATATCTCGAGAGAGCGTTTGATATGGCTTATTTCCAGTTATAAACGTTATTGTTTCATTATGGTGTTCCTAGTAATGATGTAAAGAAACAGTACTTTCTGTTCTCTGCAAGCATTTAATGTATGTATTTAGTAATGTAAATACAGCGATTGCTTTGATCAAAAGGTTTTTTCATCCATTATCACAATATATTATTGAAAGCCTAAAACCAAAACCCTAAGTATTTCAAATATCAGTAAATGGATACCAATCGACGTTTCAGCATTTTAAACATCACTTGCAAAAAAAAAAAATACTTTAGCAGTGATTTCACAAAAAAACTGGAGAATAATTATATCACATCAAGGTATAGTAAGATATTCCTATTAACATTAACAACGTAATTTTTGTTGCATTGCCCGGGACAACAACATCGAAAAAGACACTTCTCAAGCGAAGAATCGCTCCGATTATATCAAATAACAATTATAAAAACTCTGTACCCGTTGCAACTTACAGGTAATCGTTAAAGATTCCTATCCTAATTATACCTGCAAAATTTATGACTCTCACTGTAGCATCGTCCGATAAGGCAAAGATGTACACTGTAACTTTAAACTATCTACATTTACATATAATAATAATTATAGAAAACTTTATAATAATAACTCACTATGTTTTAATTCATCCAAAAAATCGTGTATTGTGGGTCTACATCTAATATGGTGATTTATAATATTATTTAGGGCCCACGGAGTTCTTATGCATTTCCTATGTTGCCCGCAAGACCATTTAGTTTGACCTCCCGTGGCTTAGAAATACATGGACTGCTCTAGAATAATAATAAATAAAGGTTATCATATCCCTACTCAAGGGAATACAGATTCTTGTGGGAAAAAACGCCCCAAAAAGGGTCTTGAGTGGTCTGAGGAGAGAAAACTTATGAATGCAGAGCTCATGAAGGACATATCGGAAAAGAGATGAAGAAGAAGCCGTTATGATATTCGCGTGGTCTTAAGGCATTTTCGTGAGAAAAAAAAATCATAATACAATCAGTGTAAGATTATTCTGAAATGTAATTGCTAATTTACTACTGCAATAATAAATAGAGACTAATTTACTCTGAAATTCGAAGTTCCAGCCTAAGTTAGACATCATTCGGGTTATGATTTGGGAAAAACAGAACGTTTGGCATTTTAGTATTTAAACTATAATATAGATTATGGTTTAAATACTTATATCCGACCAACGAACATCATGCTTGATGTCGACTTTCTATATACAAGATTTAGATAGACTTTCTATCGTATAAATTCTGAACATTAGAATGAATACTTGTTGTGGCAACACTTTCCTTCTAATGCGTCTACTATAGCAATTTCCTAGCCGAGGATTCCGCCCCAAGATCTAGCCTGCTGAATAGCTGGTCCCGTTCCCCAAGATCTAGATAGCATTGTCCTGCGATATCCGCCGCTAGCGAGGCTCCTCTTCCGCTCATTAGGACGAGGTATCTGGCCTACCTGGCTCCGCTGGATGTAATAGTCTACGTCACTTGGCGCTAGAGATGTGAGTATATTAAAATAAATAAGGAATGAATATCCATAAACCAGATATGTCAAGTCTTAATTATATATTACACATTATTAATGGATGCATAAAGCCTTTTTCTTACAATTATAATAAAATGTTCATTATTTGACCGGTAATCGGTCAACTTCATCTGAAGCATTCAGGGTCAAAAGCGGACTTCCCCTAAATTTTAAAAATTCACATTTTCCTCTAAGTATGAGGCGTACTCTACCCCTAAGGCCAAGCAGGATTTGCGGCGAGACCGAGATTTATGGACAACATATTTGTTCTTCGTCAACTCATTGAGAAGTCCCTGAAATTAAAACAGAATCTCCATAAGGTATTTATAGACTTAGAACAGGCTTATGACAATACTCCTAAAGAGAGGCTATGGGAATCATTTAGAGCGGCAGGAAATAGTGGTGTATTGAAAAGGTGCATCGATGGAGGCTGCGAGGCACTAAATAGGTACAGTGGACGTAAGATAAGATGCGGGAACCACTTTTCGAATCCTTTTCATGGTAGCATGGGATTGAAGCAAAGATATAACATCGCTAAGCATGAAAAGTGGGTGATATGTTACCCACTCTCTTCAAGATATACCTCTACAAAACTGTGAAGGCATGGTGCAAGCAATATGGGGATGTTGGGCCGTTCATTTATGGTGAAGAACTCCTTTCCTTGTTCAAAACTGACGAACCGTATTTGCGAGGAATGATACTGTATGCCCTAGAAGCGTGCTACGAAACTGTCATTGGTCCACTTCAAGTGGATAGCGAAGCCTGTAAAAAAAATGAGTATATGTAAGTATCTAGGTTCTTTTATGGATGCTGCTGGATCGTCTGAGTGTGACATCATAAGAAAGGTGGAGCAAGTCACCTGTGGTCTACACCACGGGTTAGCATAACAACCTACAATGCCCAAGATTAAATTTACACCCCAGTAGGTGGCCCTAAAATAATCCCTAATTATTTTAAGTCCTTCTAAGGGGACGTAAAAATGGAGATCCCAAACCTGTGCGGTGTCAGGTACTCATCAAAAAATCCATATCCTAATTATACTTGGATAGAAAAAGTATAGGACTCCCACTTACGATTAGGTTTTGGTGTATTAGGTGACGTTAAATGAATAAATAAACAATTGATTTGTTCTGCTAATAAAATTCTTAACAAAACTATAAGAACTTCGCATTAAAGAAGTCAACCTTTGACAGTAAAAAATAAATAAATACGTATTTAATCAGTGTCGCTTTATTTCTTAACCGATATATAATTTTTTTTCGTACGGTTCTAAATGCTAATTACCCAAGCAAAGGTTGAAATTTCGTTTCCATCTAAAAGTTTTTTATATAAACCAATTTAAAATATTCAGCAAAAGGTCAGGTAAGTAGGAAGATTTTTTCAATAATTACCACAGTGCAGATAAAATAAAAAGAAAAAAAGAGTCCGGAAATATTTAATAAACGCCTTAATAGGTGAGCATTTTTTATTTGATTTAAATGTTGAAAAAAATATCACATTCAGTGAATAGCTATATAAAGAATGAAACATTTTTATAACATTAGTAAAAGAACTTTTATAAGTCAAAATAAGTATTATTGATAATAGTGAAATTAAGAAACGAATTTTTAATTTCTGGATCGTAGTGAGAATGGTTAATAAGTCGAAATTCGTTCCCCGTGACAAGCGTGGACGCCGGGAATTCTTTAATATCTTCACAAAATGATTAAATCTATTTTACAGTTTCATCATTAAAAACTCCATTTAAGAAAACCTAAACATTCTTCCAAGAATGCATACAACTTAATCTTGTTAGTTCAGACAGTACTTCATGGTAATTTTCATAGGAAAATTGTTATCCTGTAATTAAATAAAAAAGTATTTCTATAGTATATCAAGAAGTTTCTATGTCTATAATCTGAACTATTGCAGCTGTGATATCTTCAAACAGTGTATAACTTTAATAGGAGGCTAAATCACTTGTAAATCTCTTTTTTCGCAAGAGTCATTTATGTGATTACATATGTCAGTATGTAAATTATCATAAGAAAAACTGTTCGTAAACGAAGGATCAAATAAATGGTGTGTTCCTTAAAAGTAATATGGACATAAAAATAATTACCATGACTATACCCTTTGAAAGGTGACAGGCCAGAATTTTTTAACAAATCTTGAAAGGGTCACTGAACTTAAAAAATTGAAATTCATATTCCATATGGTGTGGGATGAATAGCTCCTTGTGAGTAAAGTGGTCAACAGAACTATGTAAATTTCAACTGTTGCGTTGAAATCCCCACCCCCAAAAAAAACCCATAAATAAAGGAAAATGCCTGGTTATAAATATTTTTGTTATTAAAGAAACAACGATTGTTGGGTAGAGTCGATAAACCACTGAGTGATAAACCACAGGGTTCTGCAAGGTACGGTGTTAGTCGACAGTCCACTATTATTTCCTTTTTTCGTTTGGACTTGGGGGGGTAGACAGGCTCTGCCGTATTAGTGTGTACAAATAATTTTATGTGAGTAGACTAAATTGAATAATTAACACATGTGTAAAGTTGGGGCAGCAGTTAATTACTTTTTATTTATTTGCTTTTTCTGAATTTCTTCCACAATATCTTTCCCTCATACAATTATTTAAAAAAAAATATATTTATTGAAATTTACAACTGTATACAAAATACATCAAGTAAATTTAATGAGTGAATACATTGACATGAAAACACAAGTAGAGAAACTACCCAGTGGTAGTACTCAAATTCACAATTATTTAAGAAGTTTTTTTTGTATATTTGTTCCGAATGGAAAATGAAATTTTATGACGCAATATGCCAATAGAAGCTAGAGCATAACGATGTATTTAATGACAATAATAAATTCATTCAACGAAAAATATTTAAAAATTGATTTATTTTAAATTGCCTGTTATAAGTGATTTTAAAAAAATACTTAAACTTATTTTAACGATACTTTAACTCCAATCTAATTACAATAAATATAAATTCATTTGAAAAAATTAATATGGACCTTATTTACCTTAAGATTTAAGGGACGGTTGTTTATAAAGCAATTAAAACTGGTCCTTTGAAATCTAAGAAATATAAATGGTTTTATTCAGTACTGCACAATAAAGTAATTTATTGCTAACATTGTGCAAACGGGAAGGCTGATTTCCACAAGGCTGGCAGAACACATTAAAAGTGTGAAGAAAATGGACAGCAAAACATCGGCTTTGGCAGAACATTTCACTACTACTAACCACGCCATAGAATTTGATAAAATCAGAGTAGTTAATAAATGTAGCAAGGCCAAAGAAAGGAAGATACTGGAAGCAATAGAAATAGTTAAACACCCGGAAAACTTCAACAGGGAGGACGGGTACAAAATAAGTAACCTATGGCTCCCTAACATAGAACAGAAAAAAGACAATCAACAAGAACAATAAATCAACCTAGCAGCGACAATCAAGCCGAATTCCATCCAATCAGAGCACAAGCAACCAGAAACCAGCCAATCACAGGCATGGAAGAGCATACTCCGACCACGGACACGAAAAAACCCGATCGACTAACGGAAGGAACCGATGAATCACGAGTGGACCCGAGTGGCTACTATATAACGCCGCGGGTTAGCTGACCATCTTCAGTCTAAATTAAGCCTTGTGGAAGTCAGCAGCATGTCTAGCGAAACGTTGGCAGAAAATTCACCGACACCGAAATGGCTCATTAAAATAACAATCTTTAACCGCGAAATAAAGATTATTGACATTTCATGACGAAATAGGAAGTGTATTACTTCATTAACTAAATTTATTTATTTATTCCAAAAGCAGAAAATTGTAAACAGTCAAAAGTCGTAAACTGTAAAAACAGCAAGTAAAATGTTACTATATACGTCTTAAGCACATATTTTAGGATTGTTAACTAGACAAAATTAAAATTAAATTTTGTTCCTTGAAGATCAAAACAGTCACGTAGTAAGGAAATAAACTCCAAGATCTTCTTTAAATGCTTCACCGGTCATTAAAAATGTTATTCGCTCCATCGTAAATATTTTAGTTCCTTGATGGTTGAGATAATACGACCCCTAAAGATGTCAAACCAATAGCTATATTCTATACATCTATAAGTGGCTTATTCAGGTATTGGCTTGGAATGACGTTATTGCTTATATTATAATTCTATCACTAGCCGAAGACTGCAAGAATGAAACGATGCTACTTCTCGCAGTGCATTCGCCTCATTTTAGACTAAAGTCGACTTAGCCACTTACCGAAACTGCAGATATATTCTTAGATCTTAAAAAAGATAAATACGTATTATCATTATTTTATGTTTTATTTTCACCTACTTAGTATCGGATACATTAAATTTAATCTCAATGATGTTTCTTCTCGATTCGTAGGAATATTAAATATTCGATAGCTGATTAATGGTTTTCGAGCAGTTGCTAGGGCAATGTCATTTTAATCACCTCATAGAAAGCCCAGGTAACGGATAGTCAGGATAGAGAAAGATCAAGATTTTGGTGATATTGATATTATTGATATTGATATTGATATTTGGTGATAGTGATATTGACGAGTGAAATGTAGTGTGATTTCTGTGAATAATTGGTTTTACACAAGGGAATGTTCGTGCCGTTGTGTGCAGTGTGATTCGAAATAAATCAAGGAGCATTTACAATTTTTCTTAGAGCTCTGGATTATTTTGTTTATACCTAGTTTAATAGGTGTTCTGCTGAACTCCAAAGTTCTGTTCCATATGCCCAAATAGATCTTGGTATAGTGTTGTAGATTATTCGTTTGCTTGGTAAGTAAAGTGAAGATCTGTAGTCCAGAAGATGTCGGTAATTGTTTGTAGCGTCTTTTCTTTCATTCTTAATTTTAATTCTTATCTTTTAGATTTTGTATAATTAATTTTAAAAACATAATATATGTTATTTAATTAGCTATTTAATTAAATATTTCAGGTATTAAACTAATTATTAAAATAGGTCAGGGCACACAGATGTAGAGTAGCTTTTTCTTGGGTAAGTCAAGAGATCTGTAGTTCAGAAGATATGGTACTTGATTGCAGCGTCTTGTCAATTCTTGTCTTTTTACTTGTGTATGCATGTTCTATGTAAGTCCAGGAGGCTACCGTAGGGTAAAAGATAATGTGCCTCTTAGAAAATAATGTTGTACGAAGACAGTAAAGCCTCTGTTTGAATTGAAGAACCCAGATTTCTGGGAACAACAGTAACAAATCCATTAGTAATCTTCTATCCGATAGGTGAAGATAACCACATTCCGTTATCCAACTATCAGGAACCTTAAGATTGGCAGATGAAGTCGCTGAGTCGGAAGTAAAAAGTGAGAGGCAAAAAATCTGGGCCAGGAGTGAATAGGAATGTGCAACACACCCAATGATAACGGTCCTGTCACCAGCTAATGTCAACTGTTCTAGTGACATCTTAAGTAGCAGCTTCATTGTATGGTTGATGACTGTCATTGAAATTGATAAACCATGTAATAACATGATGCTATGTTAGTTAAATACCTAACAGAGGAACAAGAAATAACTAGGTCTATTATAACAGTAAATATGACCGTCAAAGGTTTACTCTGATGTTTCATTCTCTCTCTCTCTCTCTCTCTCTCTCTCTCTCTATATATATATATATATATATATATATATATATATATATATATTATGTTTTGGTTCTTGAGTTTCAGTCAGTTATTTCAACTTCTTTGGGCGAAGTTTCGAGACTAGGTTAGACTCATATTCATGCCCTGGCAGTGAAAAAATGAGCTATTAGTAAAAACATTAAATAGCACACTAAAATAAATATAAAATGACACGTGTAAGTTGTAATGAATAGGGTTTACTTACAAGTTCCATAGAATTGATCACTTTATCATCAATCAGTTACTTCGCAATATATCATAGAATGTTTATAATGCAATAGCTATGATCAACGAATAAGTTATCTATTTTTAGGAACAGCAGTTTTATTTAATTGTTGAATCATATTAGACTATTTATTATTATATCTCCAAGAATTATTTAAATTAGCATTACACGAGCTTAGACATCTGATTTTTGGTTTACAGCGCGATTTTTATATTTCTCTATAGTTATCATTTCTTTTATTTTCCGTTTGAAGCTATTTTTCTCTTGGTGTATCTGAGAATTATAAGGTTTAACTTATTTATGAAAGATATAAGGTATAACTGACTGAAACTCAAGAACCAAAACAAAACATTTCCATAACAGTCAGGATAAGTAGAAACCAATATATAAAAAAAAAATCCGACATGTAATAAATTTAAAAGACTGCAGAGTTGTGCGGGCAGTGTATTACAAAACCTCGATGTAATACTTTAACGACGAAAGGAATGCTGTACATAGATTGGTTTATTGAATATATATCAAATTATTTAGCACACCATAAAAAAAACTTTAAAAAATGTGCATTATAAAAATTACATTAAAAATAAAAAAAATCAGGTTAAAATTGTGTGTTAAAAAAATGTACAAAATTCTGTAGTAAAAAGGTTAAATTAGAATTTCACTGAAAAAGAATGCCATAAAAAATGCTCCCTATTAATCCATAATAAATTGTATTCAATTATAATAATTTAACATAATTCCTTTTAAAAGATAAGAGAAAGTTTAAAAATAAATAGTTGGAAGACTCCTGATGAATCTTCATGACCACTATCGTTGTTTTAACTATTCTATCTACACACAGCTATAAATAGATATTTTCAAGAACTCCATTAGCATGAACGATAACCTAGGGCTATGTGATTTCCTCCAACACTATACTTTTTTATTTTTTTTTTTATTGCAGTAATTATGATTTATTGGTGTTTATTTAGTACTAACTATTGCTCACCACCGTAGAGTAAATAATGCCCAATTAACGTAGTTATTATGAGACCTAAGATAATTTACTAGTTAGTATAAAAAATTATTATTTCCTTAATGGAATTACGAGACTGAAAACGTCTTAGTATATTTAATAACTTTTGAAATATTGAAACTGAAGTATCATCGTACAATCATCATACATGAGACGAATATATATGAGGTAAATTAAGCTAATTACTCGATGGTGAAGTAATACCTTAACTTAGAAGATTAACTGTTGTCATAATTTATTTTTGCAATCGTGTCTAGAGAATATAACTCAAGTTTCTATCATTGCCTAACTCCCCCCAAATCCTAAATACGGCAGGCTGAACTTTCTCATAGTCATAACATCAGTAGCTTTGAAAATGCGAGACCTTATCGGATCCATTGTAACATAAAAAAACCAGAGCTTATTATTGGTCATCTAGGAAATTGTTTTTCCATTTCTGAGGGTTAGTTTCATAAGTTGGTTATTTTCATAAATCCATCTTATTTCATTTCTTTATTACCCACTTTCTTTTATTTGACGTTTCGGTCTAGACTGTCCTTTCTCAAATATCCTATTTATGTTCACGATGATCCTTGATGTCATGAACCATTTTCTTTTCACACTAACAGTGGTAATTCTATTCAATGTTTGAAAAAAGACGTAATTAAAATTTAGAAAATCGTCACTACCGACTGAGCTAAACTGTTTTTATCACTGATTTATGTTGCATAATTATTTAACAATTTATTTAATACTTATTAAAGTCACAAATAACTTTTACTATATTAGTTATTAGTTATTAGTGTAAATAAGTGCTGCTTGAATATCATTCCTAGATTTATAATTAAAATTCACCAAAATAATATAAAATATATTAATAAATGATTTGATTACTTTGGTCCCATTAAAAATATACTTAACCAGATTTAGCGCTAAATACGCTCTCCTATGTAGCTGGAGTCCATATTCAAGTTAAAAGTCATAACTTGAAATAAACGTAGAATGTTATAAAACAATTTAATTGTAGAAATGTTTGCAATTAAAAAGTTTGCAGCATCGGTGTAAACAAAGATAATGAAAATAGACTAAACCAAGGTCTCAGAAAAAATACTTATTCAAAAACCAATCATTAATAAAACAAACTTAATACCTTCGATTTTCGTTTTTCGAAATCGATGACTAATTTCTGAGACCATCACCTACTTTGTGTTGAAAGAGGAAGTTACAACATGCTTTAACAAAATACCGTCATTTCTTGGCGAGAATTCAAAATAAGCTATATGTTCGAATGTAAAAAATCTATATTTTATTATCCTTCAGTGCTTTTATTATGCTTCAATGCTTACGTAAGATATATCTATTTATTTCACCATTATTTTATTATAATTATTATAGCACCTGATCGTATAACTGGACCATTAGCCTACTTATTTATGTATGTTGGCCCACCCGCTTGTAAATTGAGACTTTAAATAAAAGTGAATAACCTAAATAAACGAACGGCTGTCGTAGGAATATTTCATTTCCTTCTGCCTCAACCTTCGACAGAGCCCATAACGATTTATCTTTTTAGAACCAATTACTATGCTGTATGAGCATGTTCTTTTATTTTCAAAACGGTCATTTGTCTTCAAGGCCTTTAAATTATTTTAAGGCGTGAGTTAATAATTAGTTAAAATTTTAACCATGCAAACATTATTTTCTTTAACTTAAATCATAATTACCACCAGTCTGTATTTAAACAAAGTATAGAATATTACAAATATTTTTTAATTAATAAATGAATTTGCTAAGGTGTATGTACGACGGTTCACTACATAATTTATAAATGATGATAACCTTTTAGTCCAGGATCCATGGTCCATTTATCACTTGATTAGTATCAAGCTGAATCTTCGTGAATAGCTTCGTATCGATGATACGCCCAACAATTTCCTGTCCGAAAATTCTTGATTGTGGTAACTAACAGAGGTAGCAAGGATAAAATATATATATTTGATGATTCTCAAAAGTTTATTATTAACTGTTTTTTTTTTTTGTTAAACCTTAAGATAATTATCTAAATTATTTGAAAAAATATTTGTCCTACAAAATGTATGGTTTGATCAAATAGTCCTCTACTTCCAACGTGTATCGATAACGAGGTCATCAAAAAGAACCAGCTGTCGTCACTATAACACGGTGAGTAAATCTGAGGTGGTATACGCTAGTATTACAGGTGGTATACACTAGTAATATTGATATTACACAGTGAGAGAAGATACCTAGAAAAGATCCTCACAGAGGTAAGGAAAATAATCAGAAAAATTATAGGACCAAAACACACAGGCAAGGGATACAGGCCTCACTCCAGAGACAGAACAGAGAAGTTGCCCAACCTCGCAGAAGACATCAGAAAGAGGCGATTACAATTTTATGGCCACTTCAGTAGCCTCCTACAGACCATACCAACAGAATCCTTAAATACACACTATGGCTCAAGACTACCTTCCCCCTGGATGATAAAAACCAAAATTGATTCGAAAAAACCCAGGAAGACCCAGAGGATATCACGGACAAAGGGGTCTTTGGACACAATGTATACAAGTGCGAAATGATGCCAGAGAAGACAGTACCCGTAGCGCGAAGACCAAAGTGGACCGAAGAAAGGAAGAGGGCATTTAGTGAACGAATGAATGAGTACTGGAAGAACAAGTAGTTATGAATGCCTCACGCTGTATGATAAAAGGCCTGCATTGCGTATAATCGTATTAAGTATATATATATATATATATATATATATATATATATATATATATATATATATATATATATATATATATACAGAACATTGCAAACATAAAAAGTAACTTTTGTGTTTCTTCAACAATTCGATGACTTGGCTTGTTTTTAAAACTACATTTCCTTTTAAAAAAATAGCATATGCATTTTCAAAAACACCAGCTTAAAACATTCAATCAGAATCACACCAAAAACAAAAAAGTTCTTCAATGATATATTTCTAATTCTTTACGCGTAAAATTTTCATACCTAAAATACGATTTTACAGTTGTTACTGTATGATAATAATCTTTTTTGAAAAAGCCATATCTCATATGAGGGATTCATTATCAAAAGAGGATAAAACAAAATTTCAAAAATATACTTTTTCACATTTTCCGCTAGTTCAGTCAAGTAATTCATTATCCTCCCGAAACTCCAGGTCCAGAACGAGAATTTAAACATGATGGACAATGCGGCAAACTGACTTGTAGACGAAATTGAGTGACTAAACTAACTATAAATGTGAACAAGTCAATGAAATGTTGGAGCTTTATAAATCAGTGTATACACTAAAACATTTAAAAGAAGCAAGACTCACAAAATAACCATCCCCCGAAGGACGTACGTGCCGAGGAGAGGAGGAAACGAGCCGCTGACACGAGCAGCCGACGACCGCGGGACCTGAACTCGCGACCTTGGGTCTCCTCCGGAGAGGAACTTCCGAGCAGTCGCAAGTCATACGTCGATGAGGTCACAGTTCTTGACCTTATCCTCGTGTCAAGGGTGCTTCATCTCTTTAGGGTGTCGTCTTAGTCACCGCCGGCTTCGTCCTAAAGTCTCAATTCCTTTTATTTTATTGGCATCCAGGCATTCAAGGAAATGTTGGATACGCGTACGAGCCGTGAGCAAGGAGCTAAAACGCAAATGGTGTTTGATTGTACGCTGTAAAACAAACAACTGGTATTCCTAAGTGGAGATTTTTATCTCTTGGGAAAAATGTCTGACGGATTCCAAACACAGGAATAAAACCTTTTTTTATTGAAGTAGATTATTTGTGATACTTATGATATTATTCATGATGATGTTTTAAATGTTTCAACAATACAAACACAATAAAATAAATCTGAATTCATACCAAAAAGGTCAACACCGTCTTCACTTCCATCCACTCCTCTCCTGTAGTAGTTCCCAACCTTTGTTAGTACCCCTCCCCTTGTTGAGATGAAGCCTTCTACCCACCTGTTCATATAAAATTCTCCCACACCAAATCGTTGCACAAAATTTGTAAGGCCATGTGAAAAACAACCACAAGTATTACATTAAAACAAAACATTTAGTTTTACTATTACAAAGTATAACATTATAACTTCCAATTTAAGATAGAGTAGTGCTGGTTATAGAAAATAACCAAAACTAGATGAGAATTTAATTTATTTTAAGTGTTCTCGCGCCCCCCTGACGACTTCACCTCCAACTTGGGAACTACAGCTCTACTAATAAGGATGATAGCTTTTAGACAATTTTCGGTAATCAGTAAGGATATAATCCCTTGATATAACCTTCAATCGATCAGTATTTATTAACCTTGAATGCTAATTATTATTTGATCCCATCTTATTTCATAAGATCTAAAGGTATCCCCTAACTGAGACCTGCACTGCCTCTTGACTGTAGAATCCTGTCAGTATTTGGACCTACCACATAACCCTTTAACTGTTCTTATAATGATAAGGATATAATTTTTACAAAAAATGCAAAAAAACTAACTTTTTGCTTGTGGGAATTTCTATGTAAACTATTAATGAAGAGTTAACTCAAAATGTAAATCTTCACATGGATGTACAAATGACCAGAATCCTGATTTTGCTACCAATTCCAAAAGCTGAGCTCCGGCAGATCAAAAAAGTGGATTTGTATCGGGATACATGTTCCTTGATACAGTTTGCATGTGTGCAGTCATGAGTCTTTAATTGTAATATTCGATAAAGAAAATATTTTGATTGAATTAAGAAAATTTTGAACACATTTTAAGAACTTACCATCAGAATGATATAAGTAAATATTTAAGTCGGTCGAGCAAACGATGGTAAATTGTATGGGAAAATCGCATAAGTTTTTAAAGATTATATTTATCGTACAGAAAATAGTATATAAACCAGTCAAAGGGGATAAGAAATATGTAAAAACTTAGAAAAAGAAAATAGAATGATTTGACATTCATAAAAAAAAATTATAATTATTCAGTAGATTATTTGTGTTCAGTATGATTACTGTCAAATTTTAACTAAGCATGACCAAATGCACTATTGTAGCTCTTAAAATATCTTGAAAAATTAATACACAAATTCAGCCTAAAGCAACACCAATTCTGTACAGTCCCCTTGATTCTTGATTTTAGGTAAGATATTTAAATGTGAGCAATTATGTAATGAGGCCTGTGTAGAATCCTGATGCTTTGTAAGAATGTTTCACCGGTAATGGGTATGTCGTGATTTTATACAATATATAATAATGGCGCCATTATTGAACCTTGGGTTATTCCCGCCGATACTGTTCGACTTCATACATGAGACTTGAATAATTCAGCTTGGTTGAAAGTAACGTCTTTTAATCCTTTTGATTCAGAAAATTAAATATAAATTTCTTTTACTCTTTAATGGATCTGGAAAGAAACTATTCAGAGCAATGGTAATCCGTTTTAATATTGAAAATACAGAAGTGTTCGGAACAGTTTTGTGGAATTTTTTTTTACTATCAAGCCGAAAATGTTCCTTAAAGCTTTTTACAACTCCTACTCGTATTACTACAGAAAAAATCTCATCTCCTACTCCTCAAACGGATTCTAAGCTATACGATGATAATAAAAATCGTCACTGCAAAGAAGTAGGCCCGGATTAAATCAATGATTCTCAACTCAAATAAGTAACATTGAGAAACCTTCTAATAATCCAATTTCGGCCAATAAGGGTTCTCAAACGCGTGCACAACATTCCCTGTTCAAGTGATCAGTCATAAAAGTATAAAAAGATAATTAGTCTTGCTGGTTATATAGGAAGTATACATTTATTCTTTCAGATTTTCATGATACATCAATCCCGTTAATTGTATTTTAATTAAAGCCTGTCAATTATCATGTCTACACCTGATACTCTTTAAATATCAGAGTTCTTTAAGTAAACAAAAAAAATACAAATACGCCATCATCAGAACATGGAAGTGATATAAACAGGTGACGTAACTTTAATCTGAGACTAATTGCACACAATTTTTCATTTTACAGTAGATTTCTTCCGAGCGTTGCTTGGCGGAGAAGGATCAAGGATCCTGACACGGCTCGCATCAATATTCATGAAAAAACCATGACTTTTGTTGTTGTTGGACACATTTTGTTAATATCTCTAATATGTAATTTCCAATAATGGCGCTATGGACATGTTGGCCCGAAGAACCGGAAACCAAGGGATGAATATTATAGTCATTATTAAATTATTTCTAACCGCTCCTACGTGCTTGCTGTCTTCTAAATAGGCTTTGGGGTCAAGACTTCCTATCTCGATATATTTACCCGTACGCTTCCAATAAGCCTGGCTTGCATCACTAAATTCAACATCGTGAGGTGCTAAATTTTCTTGATCAAACTATATAAAAAACAAAAAAAACCTGTGCCACTACAGCCCATGAATGTTCTTGGGTTCTATTAGTGGTAGGGACTGTTCTGTTTCTAAGATAACAGTTGTGCAGGGAGCTAATTTGTCTGCCATCACACTGAACCGCCAGTATTTATTTCCTAATTATGGGTACCCATTTAACTACCATAGATCAAACCGTAGTAAATTTAAAAATATGAACCCGACACTTGTTATGTACAATTCCATAAATTTGATCTTGCACTTCCTAAGCAAAAAACCGGAATTGTCATAGGGCATTTCCTTAAAGATAGTAATCGTTATTCAAAAATTCGCAGGCTTGAATGTTTTTAAATAGCATAAAGCAAAAACATTAGAAGCCGAAATATTTACTTTTCATCAAAAGTTAGAAGTTTAAGTAACTGTAGGATATGAAGAGTAATAAGCCAACGAATTAGGTATTACTTTATCACTTAAGAGGAAATCATGTCAGTGGTGTGGAGACATTGGCCACAGATACTCTTGCTAAGCAGTAATAAACCTTATTGAACCATATAATGGAAAAATTGGAATCTGAAGTTGAAGCATCCAATGAAGGCAAGGCGACTAACTTTATTACTGAGATAGGACAGAGCATTGGAGCCAATCGCTACGTGAGAAGCCTACGACGCTACTTGCTTAGCAAAACAACGAGCTCTATTCAATGCCTTCCAGATAATCTGTATTACATTAACTTCAGTTATATATATTAGGCTGTACATTATCTAACTAAAGTGGTATAAGCTTGCCCGATATGTTATCTCTTAAACACGCCTAATGTATACCTATATATATGCAGAGTCAACAACGACCAGACAAATACGAATATAACCCTGTGTGTTGAGACATTTTTTCACACATATTAAGAGGGAAAACTTATAATACAACAGAATAGCAGGACCAAGTGAATAATATTAAAGAATTGATACATCTGGCAAATCTCTTTGATCTGTCATATCCAAAATCCCCTCCAAAATACTGTATAATAGTGTTACGGGCTACTGGGTGTAAAATGGACTAAACTATTACTTAATTCAAGAATCTAATATTTATTAACAAATTAAAAAGAATACAATGAGATTATTTAAAACAGTTAAATTATTAAACTAATATCAATTTACAATAATAATATTCTACTAAATGTTATCTAATTTCTAAGATAATATACAAATAATATAAGATATTGTTTATACTAAGTAACTAAACTATTTATATAAATTTGTACAAATACAATAATATTACACTATAGTTTACAATTACAAATTAACACTTACAGTTCGCTAACTAAAGTCCACCGACCGTAAGACTCTTCAAATATGACAAACTGCCACACAGTTTATTACACTAATTACACGGTCACTAATTGTCACTGTTGCTCACTAAGCACTTATTACAGACTGATACTAATACTAACTAACTCACACACACTGCCACTAGTTAACGACTGCTACTCACTGGCTTATTACAGACTCGTCTTATTACTACTGCCGCGGCCGAAAACGCTGTCCTTTTTATATAGGCAAGGTAGGTCGTGGTGGGGCATTACTCGGAACACGGACGAGGACCACCTAGACCGATCTAGAAGGTTCTACGCCATTCTATAATTCCTTCCGCTTAATCCCATTGTTTGCCTAATCCGCTCTAGGCAGATCAGAAGCCGGTCCTACTTTCCGCTCTGACCGTAACACTGCCCCCTCCTTAAAAGTGCTCTGCCCCAGAGCATAGTCCGGAGAAATCGGGCGGTCATGAGCTTCCCTCGATGGAGACGCATTTCCTTTCCAGGGGTTGAACGTGCACACCAATATGGCGACTCCAGAGTTGGCGAATATCTGTTCAAGCATGTTCCTGACAACCTTCCACTCCAGGCCGTCATATCCACAGCCCAACTTAGGGATCGCGAGCTTGGTGACACGCAGTCTCAGAAGCTTACTCCGCAGGTCGTCGAGGCTTCGCCGCAGTGCGTCATATGTGGGCTTCTGATCAGTAGCACACTTGGTAACTAAGTAGAACAGGTGTCGTCCTTCGTGCGTATGGTGGAGTGCTTTCCCGACGCGTGGTCCTTGGCGTTCCAGTTCCTCAGTTCCAGCAAACTTCTTCCTGAAGACCGTTGCAATCCCTCGGGAAGTCCTCAGATCTTCGGCGACACAATGGGCCAGAGAATAGTCCGCGGGTAACGAGAAGATATCTCTGTATACTGTCTGAGTTACTCCACGGGAACCTTGTACCTTAGGTTGTGCAACTGATACCTTACTGGTCTCCACGTTGTTGAGGTACCTGACTTGCTGGTCTTTTGTCGGGCCATGGTCTCCTTTGTATGGGGCCAGTCTATTAAAATGGACTACCCTGGGTTTTCCTTTTGGCTGCTTTCTGATCCTATAGATGACGTCGTTTATCCTATTGATGATCTCAAACGGGCCATCCCAGGAGTTCTGAAGTTTAGGTGAGTAGCCTCGCCTTCTTCGAGGATCATGTAGCCAGACCAAATCTCCAGGTTGGAATCCACCTTTCTCTGCCCTGATGTCGTAACGCTCCTTCATTCTGTCACTGGCTCCCTGGATGTTTGCACGAACCTTTTCGTGGATATTATCCATCCGCTTCCGTAGATTCGTGACGTACTCCTCTCCGGCCACTTCCTCATTAGGCTTGAACCCGAATTTCAGATCACAAGGCAAACGAAGTTCTCGGCCGAACACCACATTTGCGGGGGTCTGCCCCGTTGCTTCATGGACTGAACTCCGGTAGGCTAACAAGAACAAGTGAAGATACTGGTCCCAGTCTCGCTGATGCTCGGAGACCACTTTAGACAAATATCGACCCATTGTCCTGTTCATGCGCTCCACCATGCCATCCGATTGAGGGTGAAGAGGTGTCGTCCTGGTTTTCCGTATTCCCAGTGCTTCGCACATCCCGGAGAAGACTGCAGACTCAAAGTTTCTTCCCTGGTCAGCGTGAAGTTCCATGGGTACTCCAAACCGGCTGACGAGCTGCTTCACAAGTACGTCTGCAACCGTGACTGCCTCTTGATTCGGAAGGGCATACGCTTCCACCCACTTAGAAAAATAGTCCATGGCCACGAGAATATATCGGTTGCCTTCGTCCGTCACAGGGAAAGGGCCAGCGATGTCAATCGCTATCCTCTCGAACGGTGCTCCCACGTTGTACTTCTTCATAGGGGCCCTCTTTCTTCTTGTTGGTCCGTTAGAGGCCGCACAAGTCGCACAACGCCTACACCAGTCCAAGACATCGTCCTTAAGGTTTGCCCAGTAAAAGCGTTCACGAACTTTTTCCAATGTACGGTGAACTCCAAGATGGCCGCCAGTTACACCGTCATGTAGTTCCCTAAGCACTTCGGGCACTTTATTCCTTGGAACGATGAGTTGTAGCCTACGTTGATCTCCTTCCGTGTTCTCCAATGCCCGTTTCAGCAGCCCGTTGTCCACTAAAATGGAGTTCCATTGGGCCCAGTACGTTTTTACGTTCTTCGACATTGGAGCAACATCTTGCCAGGTCGGTCTACCTCGCCCCGATATTTTCCATTCCTTTATTTGTTTCAAGTCCGGGTCCTCGTCCTGTTCCTTTGACACCTCTGCATCTTGCCAACTGTCGATGACAACTGTAGTCCTCAACACCGCTGCCTGCTTCTCTTCTTGTCGAGAACAATGGTTGCAGCCTTCATCACAAGGTCTTCTTGACAAAGCATCCGCATTCCTGTGGCTCGTTCCAGAGCGATGAGCAGATTCAAAGTCGTACTCTTGAAGGCGCTCGATCCACCTCGCCACTTGTCCCTCCGGTGACTTGAATCGCAGCAGCCACATTAGAGCCGCGTGGTCCGTTCTCAGCAGGAACCTTCTTCCGTATAGATATTTATGGAAGTGCTCTATGGATTTTACTACTGCCAGAAGCTCTTTCCTTGTGACACAGTAGTTGCGTTCCGGAGCTGAGAGTGCTTTGCTGAAATATCCAATGACCCTTTCTTCTCCGTCTTGGAGCTGAGAGAGGACACTTCCAATGGCGATGTTGCTGGCATCAGTGTCAAGTATGAACTTGCCCTCGGGACGTGGATAGCTAAGAATAGGAGCACTACTCAATTTGCTCTTCAGCTCCTCGAAAGATGCCTGACACTCGTGATCCCAATGGAAAGTCCTTTTCTCCTCGGTAAGCCTAGTAAGAGGTTTTGCGATGTTAGCAAATCCTTTCACGTACCTCCGGTAATAGGTGCAGAGCCCGAGAAAACTTCTCACCTGGTGCTTATCTCGAGGTACTGGCCAGTTGGTGATCGCTGCTATCTTCTCTGGGTCAACAGCAACTCCGTTGTCTGACACAATATGCCCCAGGTAGTTGACTTGCCTTCGGAAGAGATTACACTTCTTCGGGTTCAACTTTAGGTTCGCTGCACGCAGTCGTTCGAAGACCTTCTCCAGATTCTTCAGATGGTGAGCGAAGGACTTTCCCAGTACAATGATGTCATCTAGGTACACCAGGCATACCTCCCAAGAGAGACCTCTTAATACATTTTCCATCAGCCTCTCGAATGTGGCAGGAGCGTTGCAAAGCCCGAACGGCATTACTGTAAACTGCCAGAGCCCAGTGCCAATTGAAAACGCCGTCTTCTCTTTATCCTCAGGTGCCAATCCAACCTGCCAGTATCCACTGCGGAGATCCAAAGTAGAGAAAAGTTTACACCCCTCTAGGGTGTCCAGCGTATCGTCAATCCTGGGAAGCGGATAGCTGTCCTTCTTGGTGACATTGTTCAGAAGACGGTAGTCTACGCAGAACCTCGTTGTGCCGTCTTTCTTCTTCACCAATACAACAGGAGACATCCAGGGGCTACTCGAAGGCTCAATGACACTGTCAGCCGCCATCTCCTTTATAATCTCCTCGGCGTCCTCCCGTTTGGCTAACGGCAGCCTCCGCGGAACCTGTCGGATGGGCTTTGCATCCCCAGTGTCAATCTTGTGCTGGACGATATCCGTTCTGCCCCGTGGTCCTGGTCCGATCTCGAAGACGTCATGCCATCGGATAATCATATTCTTCACTTCCTCGCTTTGTTCGGGCGAAAGGTCGCGACATGATTCGTCCAAAAATCCTTTAAGTTCCTCTGGGAGTCCTCGAAGCTCGGTGGGATGACGTTGCAGCTGACGAACCACTGAGGTAGCGGTGGTACACTCCCCGACTGGTGTTCCTTTCTTCAGCGTTACCGGGAAGCTGTTCAGGTTCATTAGCCTAATTGGAGTGGTACGTCTAACCTTGATGAGAGACCTAGCAACCAGTACGCCGCGTCCGATCTCCTGTTCTTCGTGCGTTCCGGGTTCCAGTAGTACACATTGACCATCCGGTAACTGTCCTTCGACCGTCCCATGGGTCAGGATTTGGCTCCGTGCAGGTAATGTGGTATCTTCTAGTAAGAGCACTCGTGCGTAGAGGTCCTTTCCCTGCCGAAGGATGACTTCCTCGTCTCCCAGCGTGATCACACCTCTTGCTATATCCAACTTAATCCCGTATTCGATCATCAAGTCCGTGCCTAATATGACATCTTCATCGATTTCTGCCACGAGAGCACGGTGCCTCAGATGTTGACCGCCAATGATGAAGGTGGCAACTGTCTCCCCGTAGATCTTGGCTGGCTGTCCCGTGGCAGTCCGTAATGTCCAAGTGGTTGGTAAGATCCTCTCATCGGGAACTATCTTCGAGTTCAAAATTGTCATGGTTGCGCCAGTATCCACTAGAAGACTTCGCAGCTGTCCGTTCACCATTCCATCAACGTAGAAGCTGTTCGTTCCGCTTCCTATTGACGCAACTCTGATGGTCTTCCTGGGGCCTTTGACGTTACGGGTTGACAGTTGCCCCTTCCCATCAACCCTACTTAGTTTTCCTGTGGCTTTTCTTGCTTTTTCGATGGACACTTACTTCTAGGGTGTCCAAGTTGACCGCAGCTCCAACAGCGTATCTCCTTCTTACGGGTCCTGAGAGCCTCCAAAACTTTCGTCACAATTTCCTCGACGCTGGGGACCACATTTGGCTCCGCTTCTGCTGCTCGTACTCGCGCATGGCCCCGTACAGACTGCCTAACAGCCTCGAACTCCATAGCCTGGGATAATGCGTCTCCCAAAGTTTTCGGCCTGGCGAGCTTCACTGCTTGCTGTGTCTCTGGGTCCCGAAGTCCATCCAGGAATTTGTCGACAGCCAAGCTTTCGTAGACATCGTCGGTGACCGATGGGTAGGCGTTCCTCACCAACCGGGCAATATCCGCTTCAAATTCCTGCAAAGTCTCGTTGGTCTTCTGGACCCTGCTTCTCAGCTGTGAGCGATACAGCTGGTCCATGTGGCGGTGGCCGAAACGCATCTCCAGTCTTCTGATCAGCTCCCCGTAGTTGGACCGCTCCGACATGGGTATTCCCTGCAGAACTCCCAAGGCGTCTCCACGCAAGGCCAGGCACAACGCTGAAGCTTGGGTCTCCTGTGACCACCCGTGGATCGAAGCCGCTGTCTCGAAGAGAGTCATGTAGTCCTCCCACGGCGTCTTTCCGTCGAATACTGGAATGGTGTTGTGAGCTGGTGGCGTCCCATTATTGGCGGGCAGAATGGTTTTATGAAGACTGACCTCGGGGGAACGGTCGGTGTCGTTCATCGGTGGGTTGCTCATACGTCCCTCTAGAGCTTCTACTCTTTGCCTAAGTTTGCTTTCAATTGAATTCAATTTTTCTCCTAACCTAGATTCTACATCAGCTACTTTATTATCTACATTGGCTAACTTATTCTCAACACTTTCCATTAACTTAGTCTCTAATGTACCTAATTTAGACTCTAGTTTATTTTCTACATTGCTTAACTCATTTTGTAAATTACCTAGCTTATTTTCTACATTGCTTAACTCATTTTGTAAATTACCTAGCTTATTATCTACATTGCTTAATTCATTACCTAGCTTATTTTCTACATTGCTTAAAGTTGCAGACAACTTGCTTAAATCGGTTTCAAACAGAGCGTCATCTGGATTCTCCCCTAACTCTACAAAAAATTGACGCAAGCGATGTTGCAGTACACTTTTATTTCCGGAAGAATCCAGATCACGTTCTTCTAATTCCCGTTTTAAATCCGCAACTTTTAAATCCATCAATTTAAGACTTTGAGAAGCCATTTTTCATACAGTAGCCCAATAATTACAAAATACAAGACAAAATAATAACAATTACACAAAACCCCACACCTGACACCAATTTGTTACGGGCTACTGGGTGTAAAATGGACTAAACTATTACTTAATTCAAGAATCTAATATTTATTAACAAATTAAAAAGAATACAATGAGATTATTTAAAACAGTTAAATTATTAAACTAATATCAATTTACAATAATAATATTCTACTAAATGTTATCTAATTTCTAAGATAATATACAAATAATATAAGATATTGTTTATACTAAGTAACTAAACTATTTATATAAATTTGTACAAATACAATAATATTACACTATAGTTTACAATTACAAATTAACACTTACAGTTCGCTAACTAAAGTCCACCGACCGTAAGACTCTTCAAATATGACAAACTGCCACACAGTTTATTACACTAATTACACGGTCACTAATTGTCACTGTTGCTCACTAAGCACTTATTACAGACTGATACTAATACTAACTAACTCACACACACTGCCACTAGTTAACGACTGCTACTCACTGGCTTATTACAGACTCGTCTTATTACTACTGCCGCGGCCGAAAACGCTGTCCTTTTTATATAGGCAAGGTAGGTCGTGGTGGGGCATTACTCGGAACACGGACGAGGACCACCTAGACCGATCTAGAAGGTTCTACGCCATTCTATAATTCCTTCCGCTTAATCCCATTGTTTGCCTAATCCGCTCTAGGCAGATCAGAAGCCGGTCCTACTTTCCGCTCTGACCGTAACAATAGATTGGAACCAAATATTAATCCATAATTGCTGTTCAACATGGTTTTAAGCAAGATGTTGAAAACTCTCTGGTAATATAGTGGCTCATAGTAAATATTTGCAATATATATATATTTAAGATATTAAACCCCAGCACAACTTTTGTTTATTTCACTATTATTATTGATTAATTGAATTGATGAAAGTTGACTATTTTTATTATGTGTTTAAAAAAAATAAGTTTTGGAGTAATTGGTTTGTGTTTATTTCAGTGATAAAGATCTTTTTAATTAAGAACAGTAATAACACAACCCAAGAACGTTCTTGTGTTATATATATGGTAGAGACGCTACTGTTTCCAACCCAATGGTGATTTGGCGGAGACCACACTCAACTCAACCACTAGGTTTTTCTCCCGATTAAACGTACCCAATTTATGGAGACTACGTGGGTTGTAGGAGAGTTAGCAGAGCTCACAAGGTCCACCCTTGGTTGTTATGTTTAAGTTGTTTAAAATAAAACTTAAATATTTTATCTGCCACAGTTGGATTTTATCCTGAGACCTTCAGCAGATCAATTAAGAGCTCTATTAGCTACCCCGCTTCTACTTTTTCTCTGTAATTATGAAGATTATTATTTATATACAATTCTAGACTCCCTAAGATTATGTCCTAATGTTCTTGGTTTTAATGGTGGCCGATGGTAATTATACAGGCCGCACATCGCTCCCCCTACCAGAATTATGATAATACCGGAAGCCACGGAGTGGAGTCACGACATCAGAAACTTAACAATAAATCTGTTGCCTTTGACACCTGTGGCATCACCGATGGTGACCTAAACGTTACCTCGCAGCAATGGCATCCTCCGACCTATTAATAAACTGTCACCATCATCTTGCATTATCTTCTGCTATTGCATCCTGCCCTTGGGAATCACCCGAAGCCTTATAAGGAAAAGGTGTAATCTAGTGCCTAATAATCTAATAACGCCATATTTTTCCAGGAAAATTTATCACGAAGAGATAATAATTCAGGGAACGATATTGATAATAATTCCAACAACAACAATAAGATTTTCTCTTGATAGCGCTATCAGTACAAAGCAAAGAAAGGTAGAAACCTAGAAGTCTGTTCAGCAGATGCATTCTCTAATCTTTCTTATAACATCCAAAACTTTTGTGAGGTTACATTAGCACCGTTTAGTTATAAAGTTATCTAACAGAGTCGTATATGTATATATGATACGAGCATATGAGAGAATTCATAGGGTAAGTTATGAGCATCGATAATTCTTATGCAGTGGGCGAGGCACACACTAAAGAATAGGCAGGGGGATAATCGGGGGCTGAACATCCAAAAGGCTGTACTATATAAGTTTTTCATAACACGATTATATCATTATTTGGTTATACCATTATAATTTATAATAAATCATTTATTTTGTGGAACTTTGACTCTATCCTGAAAATTCCATGAAATCATCACATAACTAATGAATAGGTTCATATGAGGAAAGCAACGGTTACATGTATATCGCATTCCTTAGTACATACTATACACTTAATTAATCATGGAATAAAATCGATGGGAAACAAGGTCTAGGCGACGACAACACAGATGGCTGAAAAACATTCGCGACCCAAATGAGCACAGCACCATTGCTCTAAACTGCCCAAAAACCGACAGATGTATTGGAGCATTGTAACTTCAATAAAGAACAAGAGTTTAAAGAAGAACTACACTGATAATAAGTGACATGCTTACCATGTTGATCTGAGGATGGGCAGATGTCAAGCGACCAATAGAAAAGTAAGAATCATTCATATTTCTATCTACCAACAATTACATTTATAATTATGTATTGATGCTTCCTTCTAGGATATCCTTTAATTCATCTTTTCCACCAAATGAGCCAAAAATGCAAATTTTCGGAATATTGGAAAAGGGTATCATTATATTAGCGATCCTGCTGTTTTGATAATCACTTCAAAATATTTCGGGAGTCGCCTTGACCCGGAGGAGTGGGGTGAGATAATCTTCGAAGGTGTTCCATCCAAGATGCGGAATATTAATATGCGAGACAATGACCAGATCTTCCTTGACATCATTGGTTTATTATTGTTGCACTTCTGGGTAATGATGAGGTTGGCAATCCTGTCCGCTGGGTGATGGTAGCAGCGCATTAGCTATAAATATACATTAGACGGTTATTAACAATCAGCTGGCAAAGGATGAGCAGATGGAATTCCAATAGTTATATTTATAGTCATTTTCAAAGAACCATTTGCTTAGGATGTTCAACTTCAGCAAAACCTATATAGTTAGACGGTGGATTTTCCCCTCAATTCTCTATTAATAAACAAGATATTTTATACCTGATAAATAGTTCAATACATGGCATACCCTGCAAGAAAGGTTATTCTTTTACTATTCACATTTTGTTTTTATGTGATACATTACAAATATATGGATGAAATCTACATATGTAATGTTCAACAAGAATTATTTTTAATATTTATTGCTTAAATCTTATTTGTGATTTTAATTCCTTGTTTTAATGAGTATATTTTTCGATAGGAACTATGTAACTAAATGCGACATCATGTCTGTACAGACTCATTCTTTCTTCTCCTCCAATAATCCTCCATTCTCTCCTAATATTGACTTCTTCTCAGCTCCATCCATCCCCCATGCCCATGGCCAGGAATCCTGACGCTTCATCAGTAGGCTTTTAAATCTCTCTTTGTCCAGGCAGTCATCATTAGTAAATTTAAGTCTTTTTTAAGTTCTGGTTTCATCCTTAGCACAACCTCTCTGGCTTTTCAGGTTGTTTATATAAATTGGTTGGAAAAACAGATATCTCATAATATTATGAAATATCTGTTTTTCCAACCAATTGGGGCCCATCCTGACAACATGCCTGTAGAAACTTAGTCGTATTTTCCCCATAGTTCTTTTCAAGTTCTCTGTCCTTTCTTAATTATATATATATTAATATTCATGATATATATTAAATCAGTTATTTAAAATTTTAGAATCTGTGTAACGTTTGAAGTTGGATAATAACTGATTTTATTAATCTGAAAAGATTACATATTAACGTTTTAAAAGATATACAAGACATATTAATACACTATTAACATAACACAACTAAACAATACAAACCTGAAAAGATTAATTAAATTACAGGTTGTAATCCAACTAATAACGTTACACAGATTCTCATCTATTACTACCAGGTGATCTAATATAAATATGAACGTTCCATAACCTCAATCAAGGCTAAATAAATATCCAGTACTTGGATTTTACATATATATATGTATATATATTTATATTTATATGATAATTTTTTTTCATGAAATAATTTTATAAATTTAGTTTTAAATCGTATCGCAAATAATCGTGATTAAACCAACGAAAAGTTTACAAAAGGAATTAGTTAGCCTCTAAAATTCTAAGCATAATATTACTCGGTAATCTTGGGTAAATATGACAAAGCAATTTCTCTAGAATGAGATTATTGCGTTAAATTGGAATTCTGTATAAATTCATCCCTTAATTACTCCTTGGCAAGACGGTCCCACAAGGATCTGGGCCTCATCTACCACTGTCTGCCAATTACTCCGGTCCATAGTCTGCCATATATGCCCTAACATATATATATATTCAACTAACAAACCACATTTGTTAAAGCAACCGAATGCTCTTTTTAGCAAGGATAATAATTTATTTATTTTGTTATCATAATGCAATACGTATTTTGTAAACAATACACATATATATGTAACAATACAGCCGTCTTATCCTTCGGTACTCCTTGGACATACCAATTTATATTGTCTATCATAGCAATAAACCTGCTTCGATAAAATCGCTTGTAGTTCGAATGTATTTAGAAGCAGGAGAAATATATCTAACATGAGAGTTCTGTTGTACGGGTATACTAGAATTTAATTAGATTTAAAAGCCACCTCTTAGGCGATATGTTGAACATATTTTTTTCTAATCGTTTGCTATTTAAATAAATAACTGCCTCAGTTCGGTTTACATTATTTTTGCCCACGGGCTAGTAGCAGCTTCTGCACTGAGAAAATTCTTTTAAGAAAAATGTCTCTACACCCAAGTATATTAATGGCAACGATTAAGTTTATATTTGCGATAGCTGCCTAGTTTCTGCACTGGGTTTTTAAAATTTTTAATAGAGCTTCTTGATTTTATGGAAAGCTTAAACCCGCTGGTATCAAATCCCAGATCCAGCAATGCAACAATCGTAACATTGTAATAAACAATTAATAATTAATTGATAAAAGTTGGTTTAGTCGTAAAATTGAAAGTAATACATTTTCCAACATTCCTCAGTTTATTAGATATTAAGCTTGAACTATAGACGGCTTTCGCAAATCAGCAATTAGACAATAATAGACGTTTACTATTTTTTTTATTAGAACTTTACGACCTAATGATGATTGAATCAGCACTTCCTCTTACAATCCATTAAATCGTTTTACACTAATAGCTCCGCCCGTGCAGGTAATTGATAAACATTGATATGTAAAACGGCTGAGTGAGTACTCAGGACGTTGACGTAATCACAACCGAGACGCCTGGATTGGAGTATCATGAACATGAGCGGTGGAAGGTCATCAGGGCTGTAGCGCAGCAATTATCTAAGAGGCTTCGGGAATATGCAAATACCTTCTAAGTACGTACGTAGTACCGTCTTCGACATCGGCCTTCCGATCTTACGTCATGAACAACAAAAAAGATTTGTCGAAACATTCGAATTCTTTATACCAAGGATGATATTTAAATGATATGCAGTCTTGGAACTCACTTAATTCAAGAAGTAGTGATGTTTTTTTCTGCCCAAGTTCTCTTTATTTTCTTAGAAAAATACCAAGATCTATTTCGTAAACAATGGCTGAAATAAAACTACTGTAGAATAAACCCTCTTGTCCAGAACCTTCTTTCATTTTGTTTTTATTAAAAAAAACAAAAAAAAAAAAACACGAAGAGTATTGGGCTCAGTACATGGTCACGTTTGCACTTTTTCTTAGCCAATGACTGCCTAAGAAGGTGATTAGGCCTATTCCCCCCCCCAATTCATAGAGACTGGGTGAGTGGGGACTTTGTTTTGTATAAATCCTAGGATAACCTGATTTTTATTATTATTACTAAAAAAAAAACCAGCACCACTACAACCTATGTAGGTTCTTAAGTTCAATACATGGTAGAGACTACACTCTTTCTAATACAATGGATGTGAAGAAGAATATTTTATCGCTTACATATAAGACATCAAACCCCGTAGTTCTGGAAGTCTTCAACCAATTTAGTCGCAAAACAAAAATGTTAACATCTCTTCGCATCCCATCGCAATCTTCGCCATTAATACCCTACTGTTAAGTTTTGACGGGTTTTTTTAAACTACTAGCGATGGATTAGGATGAATGAAATACGATAAATGAATACGAATTATGCAGACTGCTTCCCTACCATTTAATTCATAAATACTTTACAAATTTACAAATACAAAAATTTTTACTAATTAGAATTTTACTAAATATGAAATTTGAGTAAATGTGACAAGATGGTGGGGGGGGGAGTAAAGTGAATGGCATCATAGTGTCGCGAACCCCCTGACGACAACACGGTCCCTCAGGTGTTTTAATAACCCATGGCGTTGTTCATCCTGGGCCCTCAATGTCTTCAGGAAGCCACTCACCGTCCTCTTTGTTAGCAGCTGACTGGAATTCGCTGGATCATGCCCTGCTCACAATCAAAGCGGTCGAAGCCGCTGCCCATCAGTGGCCGTTCCTGTTCGGGTTGTTTGCTCACTTCTGAAGGCTGATGATGATAGCTCAACTCCTAGCCGTGATGGCCTCTCAGGAAGGATAATGGTCTTCTTTAAGGGGAGGCAAGGGACAATGTTTGAACAATTACAGTTGAGTTCAAACATATTAGAATGTATATTAATAAAATTAGTAATGCTGAATTACAAGGAACTGCTAAAATAAACTGGGGATTTCCATTACTAGGTTTATTCCATATCTGATATAAAATAAAATGAAATTGGAATTTTATTACTCTTTCCTCCCTTCCTCCAAGTTCAGAGCTGTAACCCTCTTCAAGCACCTGGTAATCATGGATACAGTAGACAACAAAGTAGAGAGTGAAATATAAACCAGGATAAGAGCAGGAAATAGGTTGTATTCCTCACTGCAAAGAGTGTTGTAGTTTACTCAACGACTCCAAATACACTAAACCTCTATAAGGCCGATGTTGTATGGGCGTGAGACATGTCCCCTGACCAGAAATTCATAACTCATATTCAACTTCTTGTAGAGAAAGAAATTAAGAAGAAAGTGGGGAGGATTTGCCGAGAACGGAATGTGGATAAGAAGAAGGAATGAACCGATGGAGCTGTTTGGAGAACCTGACACGGTGGGATTAATAAATAGAGCCCGAATAAGATGGATGGGACACTTGGAGAGAATTCTTGACCAAAGAGAATGCTCTATGGAAAACCGGACGGCAAGCGAAGAAGAGGACATTCTCAGAAAAGATGGCTGGAAGATGTGGAGCAGGACCTAAAGGGGCTGGGTGTAAGAGGATGTACGAAGATAGCGCAAGGTTGCGGAGACTGGTTGGTTGTGGTGGAGAAGGCCGGGGTTCTTGGAGGACCGTAGTGCCATTATAATAATGAATACAATTCCTCTCTTGCACTCTGAGCTACAGCTTATTTTATTATTTAAATTAAAACACAATACATTTAAACGTTCAATAACATAAAATAATCCTTTTTAAAAAGTCATATGTCATATCATACTTTTCACTCATTTTTTGTTTATGAAAAAATCCCCGTTGAATTTCCGAAGGCCTCTTTTAAGGGTTTCAGGTAAGGGTTTTAAATCGAAAATTCGAGATTATTTATATTTAGTTAAGTTTTACAGATTAGGCACGTTTCACTTGGTATTTAAAAATATCTTAAATGAATGAAGTTATATGTCATAAAAGGAATTATGAGATTTTCATGACTACCGGATGTGAAAGTAAGAATCTGTATGGAGATGGAAAGATCATGCAGATCGCAAGTACCTCATCGCTGCAGCCTGCAGTATAATGCATAGTGCTGGATTGCAGATAAACGTGGACTTGGAAGCAATAGCAGTCCTGGGTGCATATCTTCCCATCTACGTTATCCTACGTATGGGACTGGACTTGGCTACGGAGCTTATTCACAAACTATAATGTTCGGTTCTCCTGTTTCTTCCAATCCAATGATGATGGTTTATTTATAACCTCCCTCCCTCTGTCAGTTTTCTAAAATCATTGATACTACCAATAATTACGGATTATATATGGAGATTTATTGATTCTTGAAACCGTTTAGAATTCTATTAGAAAGCTTAGAATTCAATTTATAAACAATTAAAACTCAGGAATCAGCTATTTCTGCTCGATCAACATATTAAAATAATTTTCAATCTGAATACATAAGATGAACACTTTATTAATTTCATCTAAAAGGGTTTAAATATATATTAAAAACAAATATCAACCATCATCTTAAAACAAACCATGTTATTTCAGCAATATAACTTTGTACATACATAATTGCTGGTGCTTCTGTTTGCGGATAGTATATTGTGGATAATTTGACCGATCAATGTCATACATGAACAATATGTTAATGTATTAATGTATTTGAGATATATTAATGTATTTGCGACGATGGTTCATAGCTATGCTAAGATACTTGGTGATACAGGAATTTTCTCTAGGGGGCTGGGCGGCCACCTGTGCAACTGGTCTTCCCCACCAATCCTCTCACTCCCCCAAGAAACTTAAAAATATTAAATGCTTTATTCACATTTTAAAGTTTCAACTAAGCAAACAGAATTCCGTGATTATCTTAATAAAATAATTTATTCTATATTTGACAGTAAACAGTTTTTAAGGAAAAAAATTTGACTCGATCATTTAAAAATATAAGTCATTTTTCACCAGTTACGGTAACTCACGTGACTCTTTTTTAGCGATTTATTTTTTGATTTAAAAAAAATGTCATCATACCCATAATGTTTTTTAATTAATGGAGTAACATAAGTACACACAACAGCTAATCACCATAAAAAAGACTTGATTGGCCTCGAGGATAATGAAAATTCTTATGGTGATGATGTGAAAGAGAAAAAAAAAATATCATGTTTTTAAGTGATATTGCAAGGATATAACTGTAGGGAACTGTTCACTTTAAAAAAATAATGAAGGTGGAACGTTTACCGCCATTTCACAGAATCAGTGTTGCAATGAGATCAATAACTAATGTAAGGTAACTAATTGGACAAATGCTTTTTATGGTCTACTGTCTCACAGCTATGGTAACTATAGGGGCACAATTATGCTATTCTTACCAATAACAGAGAGCATTTGAGCACATGATATTTATCCCTTAGATGTGTAGTTCATTAAGCAAGTTTAGTTGTTTGGAAATAAGCTTTACTGGCGGAGAAATGTAAGTGACTATGTGAGTTACAGTGAAAGTGACGATTTTATTGAAAATGAGCCACCTACCAAAATCATAATGGCCAAATCTGCATGTTTATTTAGGTATACGTTTGGGCCACCTTATCCCTGATGTATCGTTAATGTACAAAGATACAAATTAAATGAGGTTGATTTTAGTTAGATAATTAAAAAGAAAATTATGAACTTTTGGTTAAGACGGAAATTTCATAGCTCTACAGCGCCAGCTTTACACCTGTTTGAATGTTTCTTCAGTCTGTAAACATTAACTTTTTTCATACTAGTAAAAATGAATGCAACCTCGAAAGATGCACGTAGATAGGCAATAAGTTAGAAATAGACCTTTCGGAGGTCCAAGAAAAATCTGTTGGTAGAGTATGGCGGTGGAGTAAACAGGAATTTGCGAAAAAAATACATTATCATCCTCATCAATATAAGGTTTTTAGTACTATTATTGCAAGGGAAAAAACAAATCAATTGATTTGATAAACCGAGCGTTCTTTTTGTGGTTAAAGCATAAGTTCACAGACGATAACCTTTCTTCTTGTTTTTTAGATATCTCATTAAAAAAAAAAACATCTCTACCAGTTACACCATGATACTGACCAGACATCATATATAAAAAAAAACGATACTCAGTCAAATATATTTATGCGATGCCGAATACGATAGCCTTCCTTTAGCTTTAGTCGTTTTTCTTCTACAAAGAAACCATCAATTTATTTTTTAATACCAACAAGCCGACCTGGCCCAGTTCAAGGCTTATAAGACCACAAAAGCACCGCCTCGCAATGCGGAATACACACTAGTTTAAATAGACCAAAAGGCAAGACAAAAGGCAGCTTGTTGTAATATTGTACAGAATCTCTGTGGGCAGGTCATCCGGGTGCAACAAGAAATGGCCAGAGGTGCCCACACCTCCATACTGCACCAGCCCCTCATGAATATATTTATGCCCCACGATATCTCCCAAGCCTTTAAGCTTTTAAGATATCTTCCACTTAGATTCATAAGTTCAAATGATTAGGCACATTCCATGAGTTGTACGTTAGATTTTTATGAATCCAACACTACCCAACAAGTGACATACACCTAGTTGTGTGTGTTGTCACAATGTGTTGTCGGTTACAAATAAAAATAAAAAATTAAAAGACGAGATATTATGAGAAAATTTATAATAATGATAAGAGTAGAATGAATAAGATAAGCCTGGTTATTTTTCTTGTTTGCTCCCAAAAACGCATTATTTGTATTTTTAACGCTATATAACATTCAAAAGAACAATGCCATAACACAAAAAATCTAATTTTTCAATAGAGGTATTTGAAGGTTCCATGCGAGTTAAAAAAATAAAAATTTGGGTATTGGTATAGCAAAGCATTCTTGTTGTAATGATGGTATTGAAATTCTTTTATCAACCATTAGAAAATTATGAAAAGCTTGGCGCTTTTTTTTATTTTAACTTATTCCATTAATCCCATAAAACTTCAAGTTCAAATATGATACAACTCAAAAGGGACTTTATTGAATGGAAAATCAGATATGTCGTTCCTGAATTTAAAAACTCTATTCTATACTATTCCTATATAAGACTTAGTTCAAAACTGCCACCTTTTATTGTTCTTTTGAAGGAGGTATATGTTAGGTTTTTATGAAATAAAAAAAGGTAGTTTAAAAAATTTTTATAAACGAAAATCCTATATGGAAAATTCATTAGGTCTGCTCTTACCTTCAGAAAACGGTTGATCATACTTTAAGGGATAATTTCATTTTATTTTACAGTAAACACTTCGTAATCTGATTAGGCATATTTAAAATTGAAGTTCCGATAATAATATAAAAGAGCAGACCTAAATTTACATGCAATAAAATTATAAGCTGTCTTTCTCCACATTACTCCTTTATTCCCAAATGGACAAGGTAAGTCTTTACACCTTTCGCGCCTTTTTCGACATTAATCCCACCACAATTGGGACGTCATCGTCTCTAAACGATATCATTACTACTATTAATACAATCAAAATCCCATAAATTGGGCTATTCATCCAATTCTCTAAAAGCAAACTTTACTAACACTAACATACTATTTTTTTTTTTTATATATTTATTGAAATATACAAATGTATATAGAAAAAAAACCTGTACCACTACAACCCATGAAGGGTCTGGGGTTCAGTACATGTTAGAGACTGTACTGTTTCATGGACAACGGTTCTGCAAGGAGGTGACTTGTCCTAGGTCACGCTCGACCGCCAGATTTTTCCCCCTTATTTTGGGTACCCTATTTTTATAATATTTTATAGAGGCTGGGTGGGCCCCAGGAGGGTCCTAGATCCTATATGATCCATCTCCCGCTGCAAACAGACTAAATAAAAATCATGGCCTGCAGCGGGACTTGAACCAGGATTTCCGGCATGGTAACTCAGTACTCTACTACTGAGCCACTCCTCTTCCATTATATAGAATACATCAAGTAAATAAAATGAATGAACACATTGACATGAAAAGACAAGTAGAGAAACTACCCAGTGGTAGTACTCAAATAAAAAGTTCAGCTTAGAAGATCACAAGGCCGTCTTCTTTTCAGACGCCTCGGAGGATTATCAGGAATTGAAGAGATTGCGAGGTTTGAAACTAGTGGTTCTGAGTGGAAATGAAGTTTGTCATGAAAAGATTGATATCGGTTTCGGGCCAAATCAGCAATAAACGGTACGTTAAGGTCATTATGGATTACTTTGTTCGTAACAAAGTAAGGAGCATTGAGGATTTTACGAAGGATTTTGGATTGTAAGGATTAAATACGAGAGGAATTCGATGGCTTAGTGGAGCCCCAATGCTCTATTCCGTAAGTCCAGATGGGTCAATGGTTGTCATGTATATGAGTCTCTTGTAATTAATTGGGAGCTTAGAGCGTAAATGTTGAAGTAGCCTGAAACGGTGAGCTGTAAAATACTATTTAAAATTAATTATCGTATTATTATGTTACTTCCTTATATATTTTTATTTTGTGACAGAACTTAACAAATCAATTTAACAGCCCCAAAGTACTTTATCACTAATAAATTCTACCTTTTATGTATAAATATAAATTTAGCTCTTTTTGGCTACTTCCTCGAATGACATCGTGGTGGGTTGCGTGGGTTCGTGGTGGATAAGTAATAATTAGTAATAAGTATTTGTATTAACAGGTTTTTTTAACGAGAATTTGTATATAATTTCTTAGGTAATATTAGCTAAAACTGAAGATTATTTTGAAGCATTGATTTATATGTACTTAATTATATTGTAACGAGTATTCTTTTGTTTGCTAAATTCGTCCGTCAGGTGTCTCTACCTATCTGACCTCACTTAACTGAGGACCGTCATTCCATACGGATGTGTATAAGTGGGTTATATGGCCAAGTAATTGCCAAATTTAATTTTTTTACCTTATCGTATCTTTGCGGCTCAGCGGTAAGCATCCTATTAATATTTGTAAATAAAAGTGTATATAATCTTTGTTTTTATTAATTATGTATCTATGATTTTTAGTTGGTGGTGTTACGTTGATGTGACGATATATATATTATGGTTATGTCGTTGGTGTTGGCATTATGTTACCGTTGATGTATAATATAAGAATACAACATTTTTCTTTGGACAATAGTTTATTTAAATCAATTTGGACCTTGGACCGAAAACCCCGCAACCTGGTCACAATATTTCCTTCAAATCAGCTATTTTTTGAAAAAACGGCTGATTGTAATGTTGCTCTTTGAGGGTCAAAACTTTTGATACCAAATTAAAAAAGGGCAGAATTTTGAATTCCTTGTGCTTTGGGATTTGAACCACAAATTTTACTCATTAAATGACATGTAATTCTTATTGTTTAATATTTCCTTATAAAAGTCATTTAAATCCTTTATTAGGAGTTATGGTTCTGTTTTTCTTGTAAATTCAATCATGTCAATATTAAGTGAATAAATATACTATTTATGTATAAAGCATACATTTAGTTCTTGAGAAGTTAAATAAATTACTGTTTTTATTATTTATTTCATAGCACCGTCATAAGCTTAGAATACCAGATTACCTCGGAGCTGAGGCACTCATACATTGCAGATTTAACTCGTGGCTATGATCATTTGCACGGTTGAAAATACAATTACATCACTATTAAAACTATCGCTGAATTAGTGTTATTACGTGACATCATCACGTGTAATTACTTAATAGAAAAACATAGCTCTTAAGTAGTTTTATATTATTACTACCTATGTCACATTTGCACAAGTAATCTATGAATTATTCAAAATAATATAATTTCTTTTCTCTTACGTCGATAAGCAAAGTTAATGTTTTAAATTAATTTCAATTATTTATTTCGAATTCCGTAGTGGAATTAAGATTTAGGTTAAATTTATTTTCAATATATCCATTTTGTTGTAAAATACATATATTCTAGAATAATTAATAATTAAAAACATTAATTAAAAAATAAATTTTGCTTAATGTAAATAATATTCAATTAAATGAAATTTGACGGAGGAGAAAATGGTCCGGGCAGAGATAAAAATTAAATTCTTTAGATTTTAATAAATTCTCTTAGAGAGCTATTAACCTATTTATTAATACTTGTTCACTATACGATACAGTCCATTATATAGTATAGTACAGTAAATTATTCTTTGTGGTTATACACTATAATTTACTAATAATATTTGCTCACTGTTAAGAACTTTTATTACCTCAACTCGGACCATTTTATCTTCTATGATATTTTTCTCACCCAACTAACAATTATTTATATTTTATTTATTATGTCAATCAATAAAATCTAAGGATTCGCCGGAATCAATAAACTAGTTTAGATAACATTTTGAAATTACCTCTTTTATTAATTTGAACAATGATATTTGCTACTTTTAATTTGTTTTCATTAGGGATTTAAACTACACCGAAGTAAATAAAAATCGCTAAAAAAGCGTAATCGATGACTTATACAATGATAAAATGGTAAATATAAATTAAACAGTTAAACTGTTTAATGAGATAAATTAAATAGGATTATATTGATGTAATTACGCAATTCTTTGTCCTCTTATTATTTATTTCCGCTTCAGAGCACCTTACTGCACAAACTCCTTTCTTATCTTTAATCTTCTCAGCATCTTCCTCGATATCTTCCATGGCTATGTTATTACCTGAGCATCTCCTTTTTTAATCTTCTCTTATATCAAAATTCACTTGATTTATCTGTTCTCCAATTGGAGCGATTCCGACCAACCGGTCTCGTTCGGTTAAATGTCAAGTACAGAAGCGATTGCATATGTTGTCCCATCCGATTTGGTTATTAATCAACGGCAAACTCATGCAATCATTTATAGAGTGTATTTATGAGGGCTATGATTATCTAAAAACAGTTTATAAATTAATCAGCTCAGTATTGCAGTTTTAATTCAAGTGTTTGCCACTCAATCTCTTCTTCTCAATTCCCAAGCCAAGCTCTAGCGATTATGGCCTAATAATACAGGAATCAATTTTGTTTCTAGATAATAATATCACCTATATCACCCTTCAACATTTTTCAAAGGAATGCTATTTACGCGACAGAAACATGCTGAATTTTAGTCCCACAGATGTAGAAAATATTCACAATCTAAAAACCGAATTTCTGAAATTGGAGGTATCTAGTGGAAGCACATACAGAAATATTGGAGGATATTGTGTCATATAAAAATAAAAAATAGATTATTCTTCAACACAACATTATTTTAATTTTTAAGACTGAGCATATTTATTTATATAAAATATAAATTCTAATTCTAATAAAATAATTGAATCATCATCATGGAAAAAGTAGTAAGTTAAAACAAATCATTTTTCAGTATTTTCATAGAAAACATATTAATTAATCAGCAGGATAGAAATAAGAGTAAGTCAAAATTACACTTTAGCTTCTATGCATGCTTTCAGTTTTCAATTTCCAATTGAAACTTTCACTTTTAGTTGTCAAAACAATGATTTACTTCTCTTGCAAAATTAAGTTTATATGACTTCCTTCATTTTCCATCTTAATGCCTCAATTCAGTTTAGATCCCTTTAAACCATTCCATTGTTTAATTTTTTTCTGAGGAAGTTAATTCCGAACCAGTCATCGAAGAATTGATATACTTATAACAATTATAAATTCCAACGAATTATCAACAAACTTATAATAATTTGTTTTTGTTTTAGATTTCTCTACAGAGGTGTTTTCAAATATAGGGTGTTTTTTTAAGCTAGATAGAACTTTAAATTGTAAAAAGTAACACAAAAAATTAAATTGTAATCAAAAATTTTTTTTTATTTGTTTCAGTATACTCTGACATTTCGTATACTTCTTTCGCCGATTGGGCTCTAGAGCAGTTGGCAACTGACCCGTTGTTTTATCGCAAAATTGTGTTCAGCGATGAGGCGCATTTTTGGTTGATTTTGAGAAATGGACCTGTCAATTGGCCTCCAAGGTCGTGCTGTGGGGCTACGTGAAGTCACTGGTTTATGCTGATAAACCAGCAACAATTGACGCCTTGGAAGCCAGCATTGTTCGTGTTATTCGTGACATACGGCCAGCAGTGCTCGAAAAAGTGGCCCAAAATTGGACGTCCAGAATGCGCTTCGTCAAGAACAGCCGCGGTGCCCATATGCCCGAAATCATTTTCAAATGTTAATGTCACGTATTGATCTTTCGAATAAAAAAAAAATTTTGATTACAATTTAATTTTTTGTGTTACTTTTTACAATTTAAAGTTCTATCTAGCTTAAAAAAACACCCTATATCTTGCGAACCCGTTGGTTCTCATATTTTAGGATATTATAGTCCTCTTTAATCCTGTTTCTGTCAGGAAAAAAAAACCATAATAACAAATGGAATAGGACACAAAGAGCAAAGAGGGAACGTGGATGTCCTGACAAAAGACCGCAGGAACGCAGAAGAGAGCTGGATGGTATGGTGTATGGTCCTTGAGGGTTGCGGTTTGTGATCTCAAGGGTAACCCTTCCTCCAGCCATCGCACTCTCTGTAGTTTTTTACTCGGGCTATCTTGGTCAAATGATAGAGTATCCGCCTGAGGGGTCATTATCGCTGATGGAAGGTCCTCTTCTATTTGCAATACCTGTCTCTGCCAGAATCGCGTAGAGAAAATATATTTTGTTTTTGAATTCTGGCTTTTCTTTAAATATTCTCTCAAGGATATGAGGGTAAGCTATATTTTAAATTTCATTCACCATTTTCATCATAAATAACGATTATTTTGCTTTCACGTATTGGATCGTTCCTTCCTCCGATTACGCAACGTTGCATAGTTCTCACAATGTTTGCTAATCGGACAAAAGACCTAAAACTAAAGCTATTACCGCGAATGTTCCAGATTGCATCCAACAAAAACGTCTCAGATGTTGTTTCTCCTATTTAATTCCAAAATAGTATGGGAATAGACTGCTGTAAGCTACGATTTTACGAACGATGCCTAAGTTCCTAAACTAAGGGTGACCCGGTCGATGGTATCGTAAATCCATCAGGCTCAATAAAACCATCGTCACTTTTTTCGTCAATGAAATCACTGATCATCCATGATTCTACTTACTGTTGTTATTAATCGACCTCAATTTCATTTGCATGTTTTTAAAACCAATCTACTGAGGTTAAAATATATTTTAAAATACAATCACTGTTGCGGTTTGTGATCTCAAGGGTAACCCTTCCTCCAGCCATCGCACTCTCTGTAGTTTTTTACTCGGGCTATCTTGGTCAAATGATAGAGTATCCGCCTGAGGGGTCATTATCGCTGATGGAAGGTCCTCTTCTATTTGCAATACCTGTCTCTGCCAGAATCGCGTAGAGAAAATATATTTTGTTTTTGAATTCTGGCTTTTCTTTAAATATTCTCTCAAGGATATGAGGGTAAGCTATATTTTAAATTTCATTCACCATTTTCATCATAAATAACGATTATTTTGCTTTCACGTATTGGATCGTTCCTTCCTCCGATTACGCAACGTTGCATAGTTCTCACAATGTTTGCTAATCGGACAAAAGACCTAAAACTAAAGCTATTACCGCGAATGTTCCAGATTGCATCCAACAAAAACGTCTCAGATGTTGTTTCTCCTATTTAATTCCAAAATAGTATGGGAATAGACTGCTGTAAGCTACGATTTTACGAACGATGCCTAAGTTCCTAAACTAAGGGTGACCCGGTCGATGGTATCGTAAATCCATCAGGCTCAATAAAACCATCGTCACTTTTTTCGTCAATGAAATCACTGATCATCCATGATTCTACTTACTGTTGTTATTAATCGACCTCAATTTCATTTGCATGTTTTTAAAACCAATCTACTGAGGTTAAAATATATTTTAAAATACAATCACTGTTAACATACATCATATATAACAATTATTTTGCTTATGGGTATTGTATTGTTACTACCTTTGATAACAAAATTTTGCAAAGGATCCTGCAATGTTGTCTTAATCGGACTAATGACCTAATGTCCCATATTTTCTCCTACAAAAAAAGGTCTCAGACGTCCCTTCGCCGCGCTATCGAATGCGTGACAATAGGGGTGATAAGAACAAATAAAAATCCATATAAGAAATAAATCATGAGCCAAAAAAATATGTCTCTCAATCTGAAGTGCTGAAGACAAGTTTGTTTTGCAAATAAAAAATATACGAAGAAAATCTTCTTTTTTTATTTTTTAACAAGGGATAAGAAATAAGTATATCAAGCTTTCTAAATAATACTGAATGGTTGAAGATGGTGAGCTAGGAAGATATAGGGAAAGGAGTAGCAGGTTTTCCAATAAATAATAGCAGTCGTATTAAAATGTGCGATTCGTATCTCCAAGTTACTACTGATTCCGGGTTCAATTCTATTCAGACTCTTAACTTCATGTAAGAAGAAACAGTCTTTGTATGGATCGCTGCCCCACCTGCAAATCCTCTAATCTGACTGGTTTAGCGTTACAAACCATATATATATATATATATATATATGCTAGCACATATTTTACAATAATACATTTTGCCTTCGTGGCAATCTACGTTCTGCTACAGTATTGTATTTATTACTCAGGGAATTCGCTGAAAATTCGAACACTTATTTTAACTATTGCTCGTGATCACCATTCAACACTTTTCGGTGTACATGGAACATTTCCCTCCTCTACAAGAAATATTTTTAAAAACATATATTAAATAAATAATTCTTAAAATTTTAAGAAAAAAAACTTGGAACCGTATTGTCTCTACTCCATATCGTTCTTTTTTTTGCCATCTCCGACCAGGAATGATACTAAAATTGTATATTTTCTCTCTATGGACCTCCTATTTTGCAACTTTTTCACCCAACTTTGGGGTACTCAATCATATGTGAATATTCTGTGCATGTGCCTTTCTCTCCGCCCAGTTTCGCTTTATTCTCTCCGATCAACTACTCCTTTCCTCATCGGAGTTTTTGATCGTTCACTTAGTTCTCGCATTGAACCAATCCATTTGTATCGGGTTATGCTCTTGGGGCAGTTCTATCCCTTGGCATATCATCGGTAACACCGAGCTTTCTCATAGTAATATGTAGTTATTATTACTTAATTCTTTTTTTTTTTGCCATCCAATTTTATTTATTTGACAGGTCAAATGAGCAAAACTGTCATTTTAAAGGTAATAAAAGTAATTATATTTCAAATATATACTCATGAGTGAAGGTGTCTCATTAGGTGATATATTTGCGCCTGCACCATAATCAGCCATTACTCGCAGGATTTATCCCATAGCCCGGGGCTGCCGTTTTGCCCACGCATGCGCTGAGAGACCACACCGCAAGTACTAGGCCCACGCAGGCGCCAAAGTGGGCGGGGATTTTTATTTTACACTTTGTCCATTTTCGTTAAGCAGGCCTCGATCGTAACGGCCCTCTCATATCGTTATTAATCGTTCCTTCGAAATCGAATTTATCGTCGTTATAAGAGTATAAGGATTTTTTTAAGGTCCCGGGGAAATTGTTACAACCTTCAAGAACACACGCAGCATACCTATCAAAATCATCAATATAATGTAGCATTTAAAATGAGTTGAATGAATTGAATGCTGAATATTTACATTTAATATGTTTATAATCGACCTTAATATTCCCAATCAAAAAATATTTATATTTTCAGTTATCTAAGAGAGACTTCAACACTAAACTGTATTATTACTCTCAATAATTAACGTTATTGAAGGTATCTATGATTAACAAAGTCGAATGCACCTAAGAGTTTTATTAAATATGAGGAGAATCAAAAACGGATAAATCCAATCACAAAAAATGACTTTTTCACATTTTTTTCTTGCTTAGTCAATCAATGTTTTATGGTCGATTGACATTAGGTTCAGAACAGGACTAAGATCACGATCAATATGGACGCAAAGGGACGTGCTAGAAAAAATTGCTTCAATTAAGACAATTTTTAAGATTTTTGAGTTATCCGCTTTTGCTCCTGAATGCCTCATATATTTTGCTATGACGTCTTTCCTTTAACTTTGTTTTGTACGAATAACCATTTAAATCCATAACAAGAGGAACAGTAGTCAAATCAACTTAAAGTTCATACCAATAATTTTTCTGGCAATCCGTATCCATTGATTCAATTCAATACTTAAATTTAATAATGGACATAATTGTTTTCCATTTAAGCGTTAAATTTAATAATGCTACTCATTTGGAGCAATTATTAACTTACATTAAATTATTAAATTCTTTGGAGAGGAAGGCATGGAAAAGAAACTTTGGCTGGTTATTTTGATCAAAAACTTAAAAGCGCCTACTTTTAGATTGTAAGGTGCTATGGACTTCTCTTAATTCAGCTCTTCAAATCTCTTTTTTTTAGGACTCAGATTTTATGGATTAAAATATTAAGTATTCTTCTGGGAGATAAAGAAAATCATACTGTCGGGAAATTTACTGAAGATAATAAGGAATTTATTCTTAAAAAATGAATTCTAAAACAGTGAAATTTGAGTTGATGAAAAAAAAAATTACTGCTGTACCAAGTTTCACAATATTCCTTGTGTTGAAGCTGCATCATTTATCAAACATATAATATTCAAATCAAAAGCGTAAAGAAGCGCTGGGCCATTTCTGGTATAAAATTTGGCAATAAGCCTTATTACATTTTCTAGAACTTGTAATAATTTATTGTGAATCCTTCACACGTTGACAGCGGCAGACCGTGAACTGTGACAGCTGAAACCAGCCCTGAACATAACCTCCAGTTGGCAGACCTCCGCACCATAATCTTCGCCCACAGCTCACCCTCAGTACCAAATTACTTTATCCTCGTAGAGGTCTTTCTAAGTTAACAGGATTAGGATCAGAACATTGAAAAGCAAGCAACACCGTTGAAGTTACATTGGAGCAGATCGGATGAATGTATATTGAAAATCGATGAATTAAAAGACTCTTGCATTGTATATATTAAAGGACAGGGACCTCCATCCTCCATATTAATGCAGACGAAAAGAAATGGATTTTCACTTTAAATGGTTACATTACATGGTTCTATTTAATTAATTCCGCATTATTCCTTATCAGTAATCATTGAAAATCAAATAATCGAATGAAAACTACAAAGCCTTAAATCACATTTAGCAATTATAAACCCTTCTGATCACATGTGTCATATTCCATTGAAAGAAATTATCCAATCCTCTCAACAAAAAAAAATCTTTGTTCGCAACTGTTGTAGGCAGCTAATGTATTGTAAGAAAGACCTACCTCAGGAAATCTAAAAAAAATTTATTACAATCTTACTTTATCATATTATTAATGATATTTTAAAAAGATGCTTTAATTCGATTGAAAAACATAAATATGTTCTTCACTTACGGTAGTCTTTCAAGACTAATATAACTGGATTACCCATGCCAAAAATATGTCAGTGTTGATACCATCCATTATAATAAGACTGAGTAATAACACTTATTCTGGTGTTGTTACCTATAATTACAATAGAGATAAGCTTCAATGTTCCTCTGCCTGATTGAAAATAAAAACATGACTGTTGAACGTGATTCGGGCCGAATCTCTTTTTCTAACAACCCTTACTCTAGAAACATAATCCGTAGTTCAATACTCGGTATAAAATTGGATACTGAGTAATGAACCCAGGAGGAGTTTACACACTTCCATTGGAGATTCCCTCTGCTTTTTATAAATTCTATTTTTAATTTGTATTTATTTTATTTATTACAATTTGATATAAATATGCGTTTAATATAAACATAGGAATTATTTAAACACTTAGATAGTGGAAAAATTTACATAACCACTCAAAATACTCCACGTGGTCTTCCTCTTCCAAGTCCAAAAGTGGCCATATCTCCAAGACGTGGGCCCGATGACGTTATCCCCTGGCCGTTGTTGGCTCAACTGTGTGGGACTCTTCTTCATCTTCCTACGCGGAATTTGAGAATCATGATTGGGAGGACTTCCATTACAACGGGTCTTTTGTTTGCAACTCCCAAGTGTCAGTTTATCCGCAAGGAAAATAAGAAAAAAATCAAGCCCTAAACTGATGAATTCACTTTAGTTTTATTATAGCAATATGGTTTTAGATAGTGGGTTTATCTTTAAATTTAACCTACTAAAGATTAGTTAGTGGTTCAAATTATTTATTTTTATTTATAACAACAAAAATTGAGACAAGCGATATTTAACAAATTAAAATTTTTATTTAAATGTAGCTTAGGTCGAACTAATGGTTTAAGAATTGAATACTATGAACTATGTAACAGTATTAATTTAATTGTCCGTTTTCTAAAGAAACACATTGCGTTTTTGTTGTTTAAAAAAATGAAAATTTGCAGATTCCTTTGCATTTAATTTATTTACTTCGTTGAAAACATCCAAAAATCATTTATAATATCATTCGAATTATGTCAATAATGAACAGGAGCTACTTATTAAGAATGGTTCTGATAATCTTGCTTAATTTTTATTTTGGCAAAGTAATAGTATCCAAACGATTGTCTAAATCGAATATACAATTGGAAAGAAGCAAAGAAATATCGGAAAGCTATAATATCGATAAAAATATCGAAAAATATAATATTGAAAAAAAAATTATCCATCCCACATTTTTAGCTGTCTAAATTTTCAACTTCATTGCATAGGAGGAAGATGATAGTAGTTCTATTTCTTTACAAATAGATTACTCTTTAAAAATGTTATATTTCTATTCAATAATAAACAATAAAAACTCATAAATGGGATTATAGACTATTTAAACGCTATTAAACAAAAATAAGAAACGGTTGGTAAAAAGTTTATAGAAATATATTCCCTATTATAAAATATTTTTATTCAGCCTCAATACTCCTAAGATGTGCAGCAGGTCTCTAAAAACTTCCAGATAAGTATAGGCTAAGATAGATTAAAACATTTGTTTATATTTTTATATTTATTTAATAATCATACCACCCTCCAAATAGTTTTTAGATTTATATAATTATTCATAAATCCAGGGATCCTTTAAAGTAATTGAACCAAATTATAATAAATATATTTATATTTATTATACGTTTATTATATTAACCTTATTCGATCTAGAACATAATAAAGGTTAACAAATTAAAAATTTCTTCATAATTCCTGGATATGTAAAAGTATAATGTGAGTAGTAGGACTTTCCCATAAGTGGACAGCTTTGTTAAACATAATCTGAAGTGGTCAAGATTATTTTATAATAATTTATATAATTTTATTACATTACATAATAATATAATTTATAATTTTCCAGACAGTGACTTTTCCTTCTCAGTACCGCCTACATATAAGTGACTCAGACCAAGAACTGGCTCAGTTCGCTCTTTAGGATTTAAAAAAAAAAGTATTTTACAAAAACATTTCATATTATCCATTCTTATTTGGATTACTTCTATTATAGAAATATTTATATTCGGTGCTAGGCCTCTTGAAGAGTGCAGCAGGCCTCCCAAGATTCTCAGTATAGTTATCTGTCTAAGTAGAGGCTGAGATAGAGCCTATAATATTTTTATTATATGATTTCCTTCATAGAAGAAAATAAAAAATTTCTTGTATTTATTTGCTAAACATTAATTTATCTACGAAAAACGTTTTCGAGTTCATAGTGCTTTATTGAGGCCAGCCAATTCGTCGATTTACAGATCCTTTACCCGAAGGCTGCCGAGCAATTCCTCGACCGACTGAGAAACGTTTTTCAGTGATTACGACTACCTGAAGCTCAGATCGATACAAAATTGAGAATTATCAGCTTATGGATGAGAGGTGCTTGACCAATCGAAAATATTAAGGAGTGAAGCCACGAGCAATATTATCATTTCGAACCATCACAGACAGCCTTCGGTGGCCCAGTCAGAAATTGGACATCGTCTGAGGAAGTTAAGAATCAAGGACACACTGCTGTATTCGGTGTTGTCTTGAAAATGAATAAACGGGATAATAACTAGTAATTTTTAACCGATAGGAATTAACTATTTTAAGCATTACAAAAATCCTTGGACTAGTCCAAAAAGAAAAAATATCGTAATAACAGATGATATCATAATTTTTCCATGTCCAAAAGAGAAAAGAAATTATTCAGTCAATGTACAATACAATACGATACTATATTTCTAGCAGTAGAAAAATTTTACTCCACCGTTATTAACATTGATCATAGTAACTATATAAATACACATATTAGGGTGTACAAAAATTTTTCGAAACAATATCACTATTTTGGTGTCGTTGTATATTCAATATTTATATTATAAAATCATTCAAGAAAAGCAAAAACATTATTGCTGCTCCAGAAATAATCAATTTTTGAGTTTTAGAGCATTTAAAAGAAAATAATTAAACTTCCGGGCTATATGAAGTGTCCATAGGATAAAATTTAATGAGTATATCATTCTTCAACCAAAGTTTATAAATTCTTTTTTTTTTTAATTTTAAACTGGCATCAAATTTAACATTTTAAGTACCCTAAAATCATATGTTCTGGTGAATCTATAAATACATTTTTTTTTTACTAAACTCTCTACCCTTCAAATTCTTTAAATAATTCATATTGTTGCTAACAAATCCAGGACGATTTAAACCAACTTTTATTAAACTATTTTAACCCATTGTACTTTTCCTGAAGAACCCTTGATGATCTTCTAATATGATACAATAGTTTATATGTATTGAAAAAAGAAACTTCCTTATTCTTGAGTGAGCTTAAAGAACGTTGATATCGGAAACACTAAAGATGAGGCAAATAGCTTCAAACGGAATGTAGCGGGCTTTGAAAATCTTGAGCTAGCAGTTTTAATTTTTGTTTTCGATGATTTTTTCAATTTTATTTAACATTGAAGATTCTTCGGAGTTCAGAATTAAAATCTACTAATCTAGTTAATTTACTAAATTGATCTAGCTACTATTTCTGCTATCAAAAAATCCATAAAGCTAATTCGATAGTTATGAGATTATGTAATCTATAATAATTAATATTTTTACAACTGAAAATTTATTTTATTTTGGAAATCAAATTATGGCTATAATTTCAATAGGGGTTGATTCGGTACAACCGGGTGGTAGGTATGCATATTTAATTATTGAAAAAAATTGTGATCCTTACGACTGTCAATTTCGTTGATGGACGGAGGACCTGTAATAGCTTATACGTTTCGAAGATGGAATCATTAGCATAGCTTCGAACGTGAGAATCTATTTGATAGTCCTCCCGAATCCTGCATCTAATATGTTGTATCATGGAACAAGATAGATAGGTTATTGATTGAAATCATGATTGAAGTGAGTGTTGCTTTCTTTGACTGAGGCTTCTGTTTGGGTTGTTGATATGAGATGTACTCCATTTTATCTTCAGTAAAGAGATTTTTATTTGTGTGTATGGATAAAGGAGGGTCCTAGATCCTATAAGATCCATCTTGGCTGTTAACAGACTAAATAAAACTCTTGCCTGCGAACCAGGATTTTCGGCTTGGGAGCTCAGTGCTCTACCACTGAGCCACTCAGCTCCCGCATGTGTATGTCTGGTTTGATGAAACGTCTTATTTGGTTATTTTCCAGTAGTTTGGAGACATAAAGCTTTGTTTTTTGGAGTTTTCCAATTTCTTTGGAATTATAAATTTCTAATAATTATTTCATGGTCCTTTGTTTATATTATTTATTGAAATAGATTGGGTTCAGGTCTATGCAAATGATGCGATGCCATTAATATGGTAAAGATAGTTGATGCCATTGATGTTGTAACGCCTATTTAAATCTTTTCATCACATCTAATGATGATCACCATCACTGATGGAAATAATTTCAGACCAATCCATTTTTTATTGTCTTGAATAATTAAAGAGAATGTTCCAGCAAACTCCATCAAACGCAGATTAGAAAATACGATATTTCCCATAAATTTCTTTAAGCCCTCAATTCCGTAAAGTGACAATTAATGGGCAATGGTATAAGAATGATTTGATGAGATGACATTCGATGATGGAATGCCATTAATGTGATAATGTCGTCGAGATCCTGGTGATCTCTTAATGGTTACTGATGAAATTATCCTCTGAGATAATCTTACAACAATAGAGTCGACGCCACCACCATGGTAGATCCTTCATCGAATGAAGTAACAACTTGCAGGGTTTTAATCTCTTGACATAGATCACCTTTTTCTTGATATCAAGGTAATAATATATAATATGAATCATTGAAGGAATACAGAAGAGTTCGTAAATCGCGATTACCAATTTATCTATTTGGAATATTATACAATAATTTGTAATACTTGACAAAAGAATATGGACGTTATAACTTCAGGCAATAAGTTAAATGAAAAATAATTTCATTCTAGGAAAAATATTACCAAAACTTAACTGCACTGGTCAGCCTTTATCCCATTTAAATTTATTTGGCTAAATATTTAAAGAAAAGTTTTTGTCAACTGAGAGCAGGATAGCTCAGTCGTAGAGCGTTGAGGTGCTGTGCCGGAGGTCCCGGAATCTAATCCAGCTGTGGAAATAAATTATTTAATCTGATAACAGCCGGAAATGGACCCTACGGGATCTGGAGATCTCCTGGGGCTCACCAAGCCCCTATAAAGTTAGTACCCTAATTGGGGGGAAACGCCCATACGAGTGTTTAACAGATAATCCTATCTGTACTAGACAAAATAAGTATAAACCAAAAGTATTTCGGTCAATTTATAATTCGGTGTTCCCACCAGCTTTCTGGATTATTGTTCGATTTAATTACAAAGCGGCCAAAGATAATAGACAAAGCGCTGTTAAAAAATACAAAATAAGAGGTGAATTGACGAGTGGAAATGACCGAAGTATTCAGAAAAAATGTTTTATTAATAATGATTTTTTTAAGGAGGCGGTTCTGTAAAAATTGATTTATAGAAAATTGGTTTGATCTACGTCTCCCAAGAGTTAATAAAACGGTTTAGAAGAAATTCCAAGGATGATTTAAGAGGTTTTGGTGCATAGGACTTGGAACTGAAAGATCCCAAGAAGCATCCATGTGGCAACTCAAACAAACAACACACATGAGGTCTTAAAAACTCCAAGATGAATCATGATTTTATGAGTGAAGCTTTAAAAGAATAAAACGAAATTAATATTTATTTTATCTTTTCAATTATAAATGTTAACCTTAATCGGTACACTTTACTTAACAAAATTAAGTAAAGTGTAAAATGCTTCAGCATAGACTAATTGTCCATAGATTTATTATATAACTTTTCTCTAATAAATCTAATCTATAAGTAATCTTTCAAGATTGAATACAATTGTTATTGATTGTATAACATTGCGAAGAAATTCATGGAAGAAAAAAGGAAGAACATTCGGTGAGCCTTCGGGAATCCACGTTTTTTGCTGATCACTGATTTGGATTCTGTATTAATGTAGGATACGCTGTTTGAATTTAATTATTATATTAATATAGTCGACTGTAATGTAAGCGATAAATAAATAGTAAAGATACTGTAAATATGTATTTTTTATTCATTTATCGATATTTTGCCTTAAACTTGTGACTTAATCAAGGCTGAAATCAAATCAGGGATAGACAGATGTAAGATACGGTCATTATAATAGAATATGTCTCAGAAATTATAAATAAAAATGAAATAATGATAATTAGTCATGAGGATGTAGATGGTATTGCTCCAAGATAGATGGTAGCAGAAGAATAATACTGTAAAACAATTTGGGTTAAAAGAAACCCTGAAATAATTATGTTCAATAATGAGTTAAAAACGGAAATAGAGAAATTATTAAACATGTGTAGGAAGAACAGATAAAAGTAACATCAAATTAAAGTTAAAATATTAGTATTAATTACAAAGTACCTAGGTACTTCAGAGAGCCTTCAGAACTTATATTAGAAGTGGTGGGGGTAGAGCGGAAGAAACTCCTAACATTCAATATTTTTTTAGATTCCATAAATAAATACATATAGGTGTAAATAATTACTAAGGAAAAATAGATGTTTTGGATAATAATAAATAATATTATAATCATAATAATTAAATTTATGGAATATGTTTTATTATATCAATGAAATATACAACTAAAGCCATGTAGAATAACGAAAAAAAATGAGACTGTAAACAGCAATAGAAATGAAAGCATAGGGACGATATTAAAAGTTTTTAAAGGTGGTAATTTGTTAAAAAGAGAGTATTAAAACGCATTACGATAACAAATCTCTTCCATGCCCCCCTTCAATCAATATACACTGCTCATTTTTTGTTTGTTTTTTTGTTTGTCATAGTATAATTTCCAATTACCAGTAATAAATTGAAGGTGTCAAACCAGATAGAAAAATTGGGTATTAAAATCATTTACTCTATTTAATAATTGATTATAATATAATATTGTCTTAGGAAACCCGTTTGTATTAATTACATTTTTTATTTTTAATATTGCTAAGTTAAATTAAATATTTTTTTATACAATGCCAGCACGTGGCATTTCTGCCATAAGCTGACTAGCCTCCCAATAAAGACTCGCATCGTTATTGCATGGGACCTAATTTCAGAGCTGATGATTACCTAATAGTTTGAATCGAAAAATTGGATTGTAGTATTGTGGAGGGTGTTGGATAAAATCCAACACCCTCACCATTCCTTCATCCGCCACCCTCATTGGTAAATTTCTTTAATACTGCATTACACTTAATTAAGATATACAGTAAATGCTATAATAATTATTATTACACTCATTAACTACACTTAATAATATATAAATATGCCGAGACATAATTAGGAAGGCCGTGTCCTCAAACGTCACAGTAGGAGAGGAAAAGCGGTGCTTTCGTTTTCGGAGAGATGATTCAGCACCAGGTGTCGGTGACATCAGCTTGAAGAGTACTCAGGACCGGTCGCTTAATCGATGAGCACACACCTACATGTCACTAGTACCCACTCCGCATTGTCTCCATGGAAATTCGCGGCTTAGTCACTCCGGCGTGCTGGGGTGGAACTCGAAGGAGTGGGTGGGACGCCTTCCCCGTTGTGTCCTCGAGCCTTGGAAGCAGCTGGCTTATTATCCAATAACAATAGATCAATTTTGTGAGTTGATTAGGGTTGCTCCATTAAAATTAGCTTCGCATATGAAAACACCTATAATCATCGCTAGAACTAAGGCATAATAAAAACAAAATTGAAGAGTCTTTGGCTCAAAACATGGTAGATACTATACAGGGAGGTGATCACACTCAACCCCCGGGTTTTTCCCACTGTATAGAGCCTGGATAAGCCCTGAGAAGGTCTGCAGATTTAGCAGCGTGCATCTTTTGCTGTTAGCAGATAACATAATTTATCTACAATAACTGTATTTATTCTCAGGATATAATCCTAAGCAAATTATCGTTATACAGGCTATGACACGCCTCTTCAATGTTTGTCTTTAGTATCAGGTAAAGACAACAGTTTCCAAAGATGTCTATCGATACTTTCAATGAGAATGCGTTTTTTTCGTGTCAAATACATAAATGTTTCCATTTAAGTGTATTTTCCTATTTTTTAAACTATTGCACGCCTGGAGATGTTTAAAAGACCAGAATAGTACCTTTTCCACTCTATAACCATATTTTTAATTAACTAAAATACAAAAAAAAAATTAGGTTATTAGTGTTTATTATTAATGGCTAATTGGGCATCACTACAGTGGGAGTGCTAAATCTCGCCTATTGAGGTTTAATTAGTATAGGGGTATTAGACTAGGGACCGCCGTTTTACGTCACCTCTGAAGGACGGCATAACCAAGAATGTTATACTCCCTTTAAAAAAAAGGCAATCTGCCGAGCTGCGAACCCGGTTTTTTAGTAAATTCCGTATAGTTTCCACTTAAATAATAAAGTGCAGTTATTTTCCTACTGTATTTTTATTTAAACTGTTAGAATTCTTCAAAAATATTTATTAATTCAATTAGTTTATCGTCCACTTTCACAGCCTCTTTGGACCCTCACAGACTTGGCGCTTGTACAGGTCGTACTATTTGCCTCGTGACTCGTATGGTTTACAATGCACATGAGCACGTTCAGGAGGAACATTTTCTTAATGAAATCGGATATATATTTTAATGATGTATATATTCTCCTTATATTACATCATAATCAAAAGAATGACTATACAGTAACTGAGTAATAAATGTTTCACAATAAATTTAAACCAGTTCTGTTTGAGCAGGGTCAGGTTACATGACTATAGCCATGCTTATTTTCCAGAGTAATTGTTATTCATTCATTTGATTTATTCACCATTTACTTTAACTTAATTATTCGAGATTACAGGGAAATTATTTGTAGCGAGGTCGTTATATGTAAGTGTTTTTAATTACATCCGTCTCACCGACACTTGCCAATAGCAATGATTTTTATTTTTAACCATATGATTAGTGATAATGGTAATAAAGATATAACTAAAGCTTCTTAATTGTCTAGAATGTTGACGAGTATTGATGTTAAACGTGAAAGCCTCGATAAGAAACGTTCTCAAAGATTTTTTCACATATAACAGCAAAGTTGTTTAACTTTAGTCATAAGCCAAGTGTATTTTTTTAATTGAATGTAAAAAAAAGTTTATAAAGTTCTGTACGTCTATTTTTATTTAAATATGGCAGATTAGCAGGTTTCCGCCTCTCTTTTGAGAATTGCAATTCTCTTTATTCACTACACTGTTAATGTTAAATAGTTTACAGCTCAAAAGTGGCATAAAATACACGTGGAAGATCCAAACGAAAAGCCTAGAGTATGTAAACCAGACAAATTTATTTAAATACCTAAAATTGTTTATCTTGTCTCATTCGTGGGAACGTTCAGTCATAAACGCGTTGTGTAACATAGTTGTTTTTAAGCTCATCATAAATTACTCTGTACTGAACCAGAAGGCTTTCTTAATGGCATCTTATTTATGGATCAGAACGAAGTTGAGCTGACACAGTAGTTATTGTGATTGATGTGTTTCAAGAAAAATACTTCTGAGTCAACTTATAAGGTCAACGCCTACATAACAAAAAACATAAGGTATTACAAGGAAACAGCCATACGCTGAATGTTACATGTTCCGTAGATTTCAGAGAAGTCAACTACATGCATGTAGGTCAAAACATTATTAAATCTTTAGTTAAGCAATTGTTTTATTTTTTACGAAGCAAACTTAGAGAAGTAGAAATTCAGAGTAAGTGGAATAGTCCATTTCCATCCAAACTAAAAATAAGGAAATTAAGGACTAAACCTGGTGCCATCTAGTGTTACTCCCAAATATATGAAATGCCATAAAAACCCAGATCATATACAGAATTTACAAGGGTCTAATATATTTTTATTAGAGATCTTCCTATAATAAATAAATTCAATTGATATCCGTCTGATGATCTCCCGTGACTTTCCTACAGTTCTAGACCCGATTGGAAAACGCGGAGTTAATGAACGATTATCGATTCGAGGCACATCGCTGCTCCGCTACTTGGTGCCGCTAGTTCGTCATTCTTACGCAAGCCTCTTCCGTGCCTTTTATGTGCTCCTTGCGACTCCTCTCCTGGATGTCCTAAAAGGTCCCTGAATGTATTAACATGTTCTAAAAAGAAGTATTTTACGGGTGTGTTGGTGGAATTAAAGTTGGAAAGCATGAGGTCGCAAAGAGTCGGCCGCATTATGGCTAAACACATTGAAGTAATAAAAATCCTAAGAAATATTCTATAACCATTCAAGAGACTAAATGAGTTCTTTATAAAAAGAAAACGATATAAAGCTTAAATATTTTTGTTATAGCTAAAGAGAGACAAAAAATCTCTGTCAAGACGTATGAAGTTGAAGTGGAAAAATTCCAAACGGAAAACCTTAAATTTATAAAACTGTAGAAGGCCTGCCGAAATTTCACAAATTCAAGTAACAGTGGTACATAAGGAGATTCATAAAAAAATATCACCCTAAAAAAAGAACACTCTACCCTTAAAATAACCAACAAGAAAATAACCAGAGATAGCGTCCCATCACCATCAAGGATCAAATGCAACTACTGAATCATACGCAAGGTTACAGAACAACTTAGAAAGTTTAAACAAATAATAAGGAAAAATAAATAAATGCACGCTTATCCACAATAATATATAGAATTGATGAAATACTAATGTTCCTTACGTTCATTACAATGTACTGTTCCACAATCACAATTTACCTATCCCACTTGATGCATGCACAATTAAATAGTGGAGTAAAATGGTTTATTTATTTATCTTCAAGCTTATTAGGAATTGAACATTCAATGACTGTCAAATGAGATAAGCTAATAGCTGTAAATACATGGCAAAGAGGGTACATTTTGTAAAGTAGTTTGCTGTCAATTTATAGCAGAGTTAGCAAAATACATTATCTTAGACGATGCAATTATTTATCCCTTTGTGTTGCGTAGGTCGTTATTACTGACTAGGCTTCGATATACTCATTTTTCAATATGTTATATTAAAAAAAATTATATGGTTACTGTTTCAACTACGTAAATAAGTAGCCAACACACTTTAACTAGACATTTTTAATTTTGAAAGTTTCTCCAGCTCCAAAACCATTGAAATGCGCTTTTCATCCTGATAGTTATAGATAAAGAATTATGAATAGTAAGATAAGTAACCAGCATCAGTAACCCCCAATTGAGGATAAAACATTATCTACGTTTCACCCAGCAAAAACTTTGAAGACATCCACATTTCCCGATGTTGAAAGAAAATATTCCACTTGAATTTTTGAAATGCTGAATCATCTAATGCCCCTACTTAAACACCCGTGGTACTAATACCTACATACTTTTCACTTTGCTATCTTGCCCAAACCAGTCCTTTAGTCACCACAGAGCCCATCTGCGGCAATCCATCTATAGGAATTCTACTTCTGCGAAAGATAGTCTTACCGAAGTCGTAAAAGTTCGACATAGATTGTTCATATATTCTTCCTTTCCACTGATGTATTCTGGTGGAAGTGATACATGGGAATGGTTTTAAGCTGTCGTTCTTTTCATTTTTTTTAAAGGGTCCTATATCCTATGTGATGTCGGATACGAATAATTAAAAATACAGAAGTAACTGCTTATAGATATTACATTGACTAATTTTTTAGAGAAAAATAAATAAAATTCACCTAGGTTCAAAAACTGATTAGTTCAATTACAATCGGTTTTGATTTCTTCAAGATTGTTTTGTTTTGTTTTTTCTGTATCACTACCAGTCATGTAGGGTTTTGGGTTCAGTACAAATTAGGAACTGTACTATTTCAAAAACAGCGGTTGTAAATGTTGATGTGAGGTTGGGTAAGCGCGAGTAGAGTCTGCACATCCAGTAGGCTCTATCAGTGGATGTTTAAGTTTAAATAATTTATCTGCCACAGCTGAATTTGAACCGCTACCTTCAGCACAGCAGCTCAGCCCTCAACTCTCTGAACTAAACCCGCTCCCGATTTGCTCAATTAGTGCTATTAAGTGGATATCGCTTGATTATATTTTCATTATGGATTGAAAAATGTTCCATTTTTGTGCTCTAGATCGCTAATAAATAGTTGCTGCTCTACTGCTAACGATTGGTACAAACTTTAAATTTCCTGCCTAGTATAATTTTCAATTCCTAAACCGTATGCACGTTTTCGTTTACAATTCTCAATAGCCTCATATAGCCCAAATTTATAAGAGTTATTCTATATATAAAAACTATAAACGATCCGACGGTCTTACTACCTTTCTGCTTCTCTGCTTTCCTCTGAGCTACAAGGAGAAGACAATCCTGACCGGGGACAGTCACCTCGCCCAAGGTTCTATAATGTATCAAGGATATAAAATAAAACAATAAAAAATGCTTATTTGAATAAAAACGCCGCCAGAGCGTAGGTGCGAGGATTCCGTAGGTGTTGAATAATACCGACAGTCCGGCGGATAACGGTCTTCGAAGGATGGATCCCTAAATGGACATGGACACTTTTCATTGTTTTTTATTAAAATTCTATTTTAAATATATTAATAACTTTTGGATGCCAATAATATCTGCTAAAAGGGTGAAGTTAGTGAGACATATAGTGGCATTATTTCGAATTCCTAATAGTCAATCTCTGAAAGGTGCTATGGAACCTAAATTTCAACCAAAGCATTACGATGAATACAGGTCCCCTCGATATTATGGATAGCATTAAAAAATATAAATTGGCATACTTTGGCCATGTGATGTGAAATGAAAAGTACCGTCATATAGGATAAGATCGGAGGAAAGAGAGGTCCAGGTCGCAGTCGTCACTGCTGGTTGAAAAACCCCAGGCAATGGACAGGATTAACATCTGTAGACTTGTTTCGTGCAGCGGTCAGTAAAATAAGACCGGTCGTTATAATCGTCAACATAAATGGTTTTCTGAGACTTTCTCATAACATGTGCCCTGCCCAATTTCATTATATGAATTCACATGTTTTCATACTAGAAAATTTAGGACTGAAGCAATGATTCCATATGAAATGATAAATTTACTGGAGTAAGCTATACGATATCATCTTTATCTATTCAGGGTCAGACGTACCACCATAAATATATTGTACATTCGTAATATACACGGTATTCATGTGCGGGTTATTAATCCAATTAAGTGGTAGTTGATTATCCAGAACTTTGACCGAGATATCGGTCAACATGACCGAGATATGATCGGAATATGACCGAGATAGGAAGTCAAAAAAATGTTCTTATAATGGCTAATAAAGCTTCATTGTTTATCGCGAACATCATAGTATCATAACAGCATGATAGTGAACTAGATATACTCACTATCCAAGATATCTTTTCTAGAAGGGAAAAAATATGCTTCCTGTACATTAGTAAGGAGGTTTAGAGGGGGGGGGAATATCTTGGTTGCAAGGCCAATCTGGCTAATAGAAAATTTCTGAAATTGAAAATACTGGATTTTGCATTATTGTGGCAGAATTTTAATGGTTTCTAATTTTTTAATTAAAGCAGCCGACACTTATTTCTTCATTACTAGGAAACAGAAAACCACCCCTAAAGAAAAGATTCCACGGCATAGTTCATAAGTAGACAAATTTACAGCTAAGCTACTTTGCCGCTATAATGACGATGTATATAAATTTAAAATAAATGAACATTTTTACTGTCAACTAAACATACCGAGTAGGTTAGAACTGAATAATTCTCGTTTACATAGAATGCAGCCAGCTACGGCAAAAGCTATTGACTAGAGTCGTTAATAAATGAATTATTGTTAAGGAACGAGCCGTTACTACCCAATTTAAATGTAAACGTGACAAGGGGTAATTTATTTTACTATTCTCGGTGGTATCATAAAATACTGAAGATTGGTAACAGAGACTGAATGAGTTATTAGATGGCCATAACATCCTGCAATAGTGAAAAAGCAACAGAAATGACTTATTCCTTGTTAGCGATTCCTCGTAAATAAATATTCTCCGTGCAGATGGATCAAATATAATAAACCCATAGCACCTTTTATATTTTATCTTATATACGAATTATCTTCGTTCTATGTAAACAGATAATTAATTTGTGGTGTCAAAACATCCTAAATACAGCGTGAGGGCCGCTGTCGGGATCTGCGTAGGATCATTGACTGAACTCACAATAAGAAGGTCAATAAGAATTGAAAGTTTGGTTAATTTCCTTGACCAATATTAATAATGTACCATAATAATAGTTTTCCACTAATTTGAGCAGGCTGCTGATCTCTGCACAATCGTTGCCCAAGAAACAGTACAGGCTCTACCATCTCCTGAACCCCTGATTTTTTTTTTTTATCATTAAAAAATGTCAATATTTTACTATACACTCAGACGATCACTTTCCTGCCAAGACGATTCCCTGCAATGCTGCCTTATCGCTAAGAAATAGATGTTAGTGGATTGTACAAGATGGTACCGGAAGGTTCGTGACGCCCTCCGGCTGCTAGACCGTTGACCCCCGCTCAATACACACAGCCCTCTCTTCGCCAACTTTTTATCCTCGCTGGATGATCCACCCCCGTCCCAATTAAACTGTTGTGAAGTTAAGCACGTTCGCATCTTCTCACGTTAATCTTCGCCCTTTCACCTCGTCATAGTTTGTTGGATCTAATTAACGATTAATGGTTAAAAAAAAGTACCATTTCGCATTGAGGGTCACCTAGTCTTTTTGGGTAAAAAAAATTACAGGTTAAGCATTATTTGTCGTGCAGTATTAAAGTTACCTACTAAAATAATGAACTGTATATACAAACATCATTGATTAATCGAGGACCCGAGAGTTAATGAAATATGATTAAAAAAAATAAAATATTATCTTAACTCACAGTTAATATATTATTATAATAGGATGTAAATAGTTGGGGGTGCAGTCAAGAAAACACAGCAAATAAGTTGAAACTTATTATATTATATGGTGCCGACGTTTCGACCTGCTGTGTAGGTTATCTTCAGGGCCAATTGTAAAATAATATATTATTAGTTTAACAAAAAAAATAATTAAATTAATTTTGGGATACATATATTTATTTATTGATATTGGATCCAGAAAGATCAGGCAAAGCATTCTGGCATTTCTCTATGCTTTTCTCCTCTTTTCTCCATATATTTCAGTCAATAACTCTATAGCTGTTTTGGCGACATTTCACGACTTTCGTTCTCATATAAATGCCCTTACAGCATGCAAAGAGTCTTTTAGTGAATTGCATTAATAGTGGAATCAATCATCTACATTTCACGCAGATGTTTTTTCTAATTTATTTTTACACTGCATTTATTGCAATTATTTATTAATGCTATTCGTATTTTAGAAAATGAGAATTATTTTTAAAAACTGATTGATAACCTTTTATATCTAATTAGTTGATCTTCATTAATCACATTTCTTTAATAAAAATCCAACATCAATCAAGAATTACTATATTGAATAATATTAGTTGACCTTATGTATATATATATATATATATATATATATATATATATATATATATATATATGTATATACTATATATATATACGCGGAAGAAAATGGTCCGGGTATTGATAAAAAGGTATATTACCATTATTAATATATAGTACCTCTTTGTCATTATATAATTCAATCCTCTCTAGCTTTTATTTCTATTACTTAGTATATATAACATTATACTGTCAATATAATACATATAGTGTTATTGTGTACCATGTATTATGTTAATTTAATTGTATCTTGTATATTAAGCCCTGAAGAATACCTGCAATGAGGGGCGAAACGTTGGCTTCCAAATAAAAACTCTCACAATATAAAATAATTGTTTTGACCTATACCAAGAATTACTATACATAACTATAAAACAGTAATTTGTGTATCCTCTTCTTGAGGATTTCTATGATTGATTCAGTAAGTATTTTACGTAATAAACATAGCCACTTATAGTTTTACAAATGATGGGAATTCTGGAAGCATTTTCTCTCATATATACATTTAATTCACTCATAAATTCATTCGGTATACAAGAGAATGAAACTAGCCCACAAGTCATGCAAACGGCAAGTTTAGTTCTAGGCATAGTAACGTTGGTTGGTTGATTTTAAGGGGAAGCGTAAAACTGACCGGTCATTAACGCCTAAGTTTAATGCTTAGTTAAGTTTTTTTGTTCCTAAGGATTAATTTACTTCTTCTGCAGCATTTTATGATCAATGGCTAATGACTTTGTAAGTTTTAAACCCTTTTAAAAGGATAATTCCCTTCATTATGAAGTAGAGATAGCTATTCCACTAATATGAGATAAACGCAGGAAAAAGAGCACAGAAACAAATTATAATTAACTGAATTTAAAAAGAGATATAATGAATAATACATTACTTGGCCTTTATATCTTCACAAGAGTTAACAAACGGAGACTTGACTAGTAAGAAGAAAATCTATTTTCATATGGAATGAGTTTACATGGAGAAACAAAGTATATTGACTATTAGCTGTACTCTAACATAATTAGTTATGAACTAATATAGTGATTGTTCTACTCTCTCATTTATACTCCAAAGTATCCATACTATCCATACTCTAATTCTCTTTCTCTCTTTCTTACAATATTTGAGAACATATATAGATGTTTGTACATACAACAGGAGAAGTTTACAATGGTCACCCCCAGAAAGTAATGTCACAATATTCTGGCTCACAAATACATAATACAAAAAGAATTCTCTAGGTCATCGAACCCTTCCATAACTTAAGTTGTACCTTCATTTATTGCTAATCATCTGGTCACCCGACTGTTATATTTTTAAATAATTTTAAAACTTATTGTAAAAAATATTTGACGAGTTCCTCAAGTTTATATAACGGTTGCAACTTCGTCCTTGCCTAAGTAGCAGCCTCTACCGCAGTATCTATTTCGGGAGCAGCTTCAGGTGAACGGCAACAAGAAAAAGCACTATCTTGGAAAGTTCTCCTTCGGAATAACTCTCGCGGAAAATGAGTCGAATATAAGAAACACAAGGAATAGATTAGTTCCTGAACAATCGTCAACTAGAGGTGCGGAGGAGGTCCGGCGAGACTGCCTGTCATCTTTATCCAATCCTTTAGCTAAGTCCTTCGGAGCAGGCAATAAGTTGGAGTATGCGCTCTAAGATGTCAAGTGCAAGTCAGGGCATGTTGTAAAGTCTTGAATTCATCAGTCATAAAGTAAGGCTATGGTACGGTCCAACAGCTGTGCTCAATGAATAGGGGGATTTGATGTGACTGAAATCTATCCTTTTAATCTTGAACCATTTTTAGTTGCACTCATAAAAATAAATAAGTATTCCTTTATGCAAAAGCCAATTGAGATAGAACGTTACAAATGAGTAAAGATAAAAGTACCGACACAATATACTTTTATATCATAACTTAATACTATCAAAAGACTTCTCTTTAACCTTATACTTCACCCTCGGCCTCAATAAAGGGAACTGGGTAACTTATTATAATAGGATTATCGGTTAAAATTACAACTCTGTGCCCCTCAGAGCAAAGAAATTTTATTGTCTTTCCATTATACCCCTAGGGCAAGGAGACTGAATGATAAGGTCAGGCATCACATAAAACTTGGTGGACGAACGCTTTTTGTAGCTTTCATGAGACCAAAGACGGTTAGAACACACTGTTCTTTATTAACAAAGCAAGGAAATTATTAAAATAACAGTTTAAACATAAAAAAGACTAGGGCTGTTTTTCATGCATTCCTATATTTTGTCTCAAACTAAATATGTCATGATTCATGGATGCCCTGTCACTATATTTTTTCCCATGACTTCTAGAGATTCTGGTTTAGAGATTATTTCTTATAAGGCTCATAATGAGTCAATCGTCAAACTACTGGATGACACGAACGCGAAGGAGGACAAGGACTTAAGGAGCAAACATTACTTAAACACAAGGAACAAACACTGGCATGTACAGATGGCTATTACATAAGGGGCATCGTCACTCTTAAGATGCGGTCATTCGAAGTCTGTTTGGCCAAAAATTGTGTCGGGGACATCAGCAGCGCTCATCTCTCCTATCAACGTCCCTCAACTACCACCAACCTTAAGAGATTGATAGGGTTTTGGATATTAACAAAAGAAGAAAAGTCTGTATTTTTACCCTATAATTTAAAAAACAAAGATATCATTAATATCAACCCCTACTAAGCATTTTTCAACGTTTAATTGAGCTAGTGATCTAGTTTGGCAACGTTCAAATACCAAATTTTCCTTAGTCCTTCCTCCTCTGTACTTCAACTAGTTTATTTTAATTGTTTATTTACTTTATTTAACAACCTCTCTCTCTCTCTCTCTATATATATATATATATATATATATATATATATATATATATATATATATATATATATATCTCCCTCTCTCTCACTCTCTCTCTCTTATATATATATATATATATAATTGTAATATATACATCAGTCTGCCCAGAGACACTGAGCAGTTCACATCGTTCTCTTGTAATCCCACTTGAAGTTTTGGTTTTTTCGTAGTGAAATTTTAATTTTTGATAGTAGGTTAAATTTCTTGTTATCATTTATAGTGTATTAAACCGAACAAGTTCTCTACCTGCCTGTGTATACGTAAAGTGATTAATAGTGATCACCAGTGAATTTTTTAATCAACATTAGAAGTCAGCGCTTCACGTTAGTCACTATTTACGCTAATCCCTGAGGCCTAGAGGATTATAGCCTATCGGCATCTTAAAACAATACAAACAGTTCGCTGTAAGTGAATTTTATTTAAAGTTATTATAAAAAAATCACAATGGCCCTCTGCTCTATCTGTAATACGAGTATAACTCGTGAAGACAAAAATAATTCATCTTGCGAAAAATGTCGCCTCATTTTTCACGCCCGTTGTTGTGACATTAATTTAAAAGAACTAGAGGTTGTGAAAAATAAAAACAATTAGGCCTGCCAAAATTGCAAACAATCAAAATAGCCAGGACCTTCCCACGGAAAAAAAACCAGCCCCTCTAGGAGTCTAGATAATAAAGCTTCCTCGGGTGACATACTTGAGGCGGTCAATAAAATGTATTCCGGCTTGAACGGCGAGATTAAATCTTTAAAAACTTCCCTCGAGAAATATGGGGAGCTCACCTTCGAGCTCAATGATCGACTGACCAAAATAGAGAGCCACCTCGAAGGATAGATCAAGTTCATTGATGAACTTAGTTCTGAAAATAGGGCCCTCAAATCAAAACAAACTTGGAGGTCCGCATTAATAAGGCAGAACAAGGCCTACTTCACAGGTCTCTGGAGATTAGGGGCATTCCGGTTAGACCTGGCTAAGCCCCAGCAGCTCTACTGGTGAGTGTAGGGGCAAGTCTTGGGGTTAAGATCGGTGTAGAGGACCTCGAACTAGTAGAGCGCCGTAGACCCACGACCACCTCCAGTTATAGCCAGATTTGTCCGGCAGTCGTTGCGAGATGACCTCATACAGAGAAGGAAAGTAAAACGGGACTTTTCAACCCGCGACATAGGCTGGCAGGAAAATTATTTCCACAGGGTATACCTCGGTGAAGAGATGACTCCTGCCTACAGACGTTTATACTGGTTGGATGAATTGAACACCCATTTTTTGTCTTTCTCTACCAACTCACGATCCACTTCTCCTACTTTCGCAATAGCACCTTCATTCAACCATAACAACTTCTATTTCTCCGACATTTCGCCCACTGACCTTATCTCCTCCTTTTGAAATCCCACTCTAATTCCATCGGTTCTGACAGCATTCCCGCCAAATTGTTAAAAATATGCATCCCCGAAATTCTACCTGCTCTTCTCTACATTTACAATTTTTCCCTTCAAAATGCAGTTTTCCCTTCCTTCTGGAAAAAAGCAATAGTCCATCCTATTAACAAATCACCCAATCCCTCAAACCCTAATGATTTTCGACCTATCTCTATACTCTCTAACCTTTCCAACCCCTCGAAAAAATAGTTCAATCCCAAATGTCAAATTTTCTGGAGCAGTCTAAACTCCTTGATCCACTTTAATCAGGCTTCCGGCCTTTTCCACTCAATCTGCCCTCGTTAAAATAACCACCGACATGCATCCTGCCATGGACGAAAAAAAACTAACAGTATTAATTCTACTCGACTTTTCAAAAACTTTCGATTCGCTGAACCATTCCATCCTTTTCTCTAAACTAAAATCTCTTTCCTTTTTACAACAGTTCCATACTCTGGATCCAAGCTTTCCTCACGGATAGGACTCAAGCAGTCTCCATCCCTAATCAACCCCTATCCTCTTTCCTACCGCTGAACACAGGAGTGGGACAGGGTTCTAATATTTCCCCACTCCTTTTCAACTGTTACATTAATGACCTTCCCAAATCAATCCTCCACTGTTCCCACCATCTGTACGCCGATGATTCCCAGATCTATATATCGTTTCCTCCATCTGAGATAATAGCTGCATTCGACAAAATTCAAGGTGACCTAGATAGGATCAGTGCCTGGGCAAACTTGAATAAACTGTCGTTTAATGCCGCGAAAACTCAGGCCATCCTAATTGGTACCAGCACCCTTCTTAAATCTATCAATTCGCTTCCCCAATTAACCTTAAATGATCCCCCTATTGTCTTCAGTCCCTCTGTTAAAAACCTCGGGATCATTTTCGACCAATCCCTCTCATGGGAACCCCACATTTCCCAAATTTCCCGCCGAGCTATAAGCTCTCTAAAGTTATTTCACCGTTGCAGGCATCTTCTAACACTCCCCATACGTAAGCTCCTTATCACTTCTTTTATCTTTCCTCACTTTGACTATGGTTGTGTGGCATGTGCTGGCCTCTCGATCAGGCTCGAGGAGAGGTTGAGGTGAATTATGAACTGTTCGCTTCGATTTCTCTTCGACGCCCCGAGGAGGTCTCATGTGTCTCGCCGGTACGCTGAGGTAAATTGGCTTTTCCCTTCTATCCGTAGGCTTCTTTCATATATCAAACTATCAACTCACAACATCCGTCTTATATCTATAGTCTCCTACAATTCAAATCCTCTATCCAATCCCAGGGCACAAGATCTCGCCCTTCTGATCTTTATATCCGGTCCCACAGAACCAAAACTTTTGAGCGCTAATTTCTAGCCCGTTCTATCTCTCTTTGGAACTCTCTTCCTCTCGATAGCCGCCAAGCGTCTTCTTTAACCTCATTTAAATACAAATTTTTCCTACATCTTCTAAATTCCCAATCAGATGCTTTATAATCAATAAATAATTTATAGATATATTCAAATTGATTGATTGATGAACTACTGTAAATATTCCTCATTCATAATAATGCTATTATTTTTTTGTTGTTTTTTTATTATCAGATGCTATTATTTATTCACTTATTTTTCCAAAAGCTTATTCCTTTTTATTATAAATATGTCTGTTCTTTTATTTTAATTTTGTATCACATTTTCTTATTCTCTACTTACAAAACATAGCTGTTTAGTAATTTACTTTCAGGATATTATGTAATTATTGTTTTATTTTGATGTAGGCCTTTGGCTAGATGTATAGTCATTTATTTTGTTCTTCTCTGTTATTCTAAAGGGACCTGGTCCCAGAATAAAATTTTTTTTCTATTCTAATCTATACATCTAGTACAAGGGCTATATGAATAAATAAATACATGTAGAGGCACTATCCACTGGCAGCACTCTAATAACATTTCAATTATAGAAGGTCCCGAAGCCATCTTCTTTTCAGACGCCTAGGAGGATTGTCCGGATGGAATTGGATGCAAGGATGGAAACTAGTGGGTTTGGATGGGCCTGGAGTTTATTGTGGAATGATAGGTATCTGGAATGGACTAAATCGGTAACATATGGAACGTTAAAGTCATTATGGATGGTTTTATCTGTAATAAAATAAGGAGCGTTTAGAATTTTGCGAAGGATTTTGGATTGCAAGGATTGAATACGAGAGGAATTCGATGGTATGGTGGAGCCCCATAGTTCAATTCCATAAGTCCATATGGGTCTTATAACAGTCACATAAAGAAGTCTTTTGTAATTGATCTGAAGCATTGAGTGTCTAGTATATGTTGAAGTAGTCGGAAGCGTCTAGCTGTTTCTTGTCTTTTCAGTCTTGTGTGAGGGTTCCAAGTAAGACGTTTGTCTAAGTTGAGTCGTAGGTAGCGAATCTGTTCAATAGCGATAAGTTGTAATTTGATGAGACTTGTTACAATTGATTTTAATTCTCCGATTCCGACACTAACGACAAACTTAAGGTAATAAATCGCTAATAGAGTGATGTGATTACGTTATTCTTATTTTCAGATAAACAAGCTGAGAACCACAAGAATCCCGAAGTTTTTGGTGGGATGTATTTTTAGGTAGCTTCTTGAAAATAATTATTTGTTATAATTTTTTTTCTATTTCATTTACATAAGGTAAATTTTACCGTTCTTTAAGCAGACGTTTTCGTTAAGTTTCACACCTAAAATACTGTTACATATAACGAAAATATTATTGATAGACAAAACTGTACAAATGTTTTTGTGTTCTTTTTTGTTTTTAACGATTTTAATGTTTATGGCGGACGGGATACGGAAGACATTATCGTGCCTCGCTGGATTCCACGCATGAGATGAAAAGAAAGCTGGTCTTTCAGTTTCATTTTACCCTTGACATGGAGTTGGAGTTCAAAGAATCCGTTACTTTTCATTTCGCCTTTTTCTAAATTTGGCAAAGTTCGTGAATTTCCTTTCCGTTAATAAATTTCAGAGGTTTAACTGACGTAGTCAATTGAAAAAAAAATTATTGTCTTCAAAATAAAAATATCGAACAAAAAATTCTTTGTGATTTTGTTTTCTCTTTTTTCGTAGCTAAATTGCCGGTAATGGATGAACATGAAGTCAATGAATACTTTGAGTTATTGCATTTCCTACAAAACACTCAGTAATGACAACTTTTATTAGAGAATTTTAAGATTCTATATAGAAATAATGATAAATAATATCTAACACTAATAGGCTTTCGAATAATTCCAAAGAACTTAACTTGTTATAAGATTGGGACGCACGATTTGATTTGATGCAATGAATAATTAATTCCGCTTTTTCCCGTTTGAAAATTCTTAGGAGAGAGATGTGGAAACAGTCATACATAATTGTCGCCCCATGAAACCCTGTACCCTAAAGGTGCAATTCGGAGGCGAGCGGCAATCTTAGCGTTGGAAACAATTTTGAGTTATGTACACGTAACTTTTCCATAGACTGACCGTGTCGGAATGGGAAGATATAAGACGCGGGATAGAAGCAAGAGGCGGGATATAATAGTATCGAAGCGAGACGAAGGAACGCCCGCACCGCGCGCGCCCGCGGCCCACCTCTCTTAATTAATGTATTTATTTAATCCCCCGCCTAAGAACGCCTCCTTAGAGGTTTCACAAGGGACGCGTAGCAGCGCACACCCTGCACGAAAGGTAAAGCCGGTCCTGTCGACGGGCAAAGGAGACAGTCTGATCCCTCTGCTCCTCATCATATTCATGAGTATACAAAATAATATGTAAGAGAAGAACAGCAAGTGTATCGATTGGTTATTGGGAAGACTCTAGGGGACGACAAAAATGGAGAGGGACAGACAAAAATGCGGATCCTGGTGTAGAACAACTCGAAGCAGAAAGGAACATGGAGGAAGTAAAAGAAGGAGAAGATACTTACCTATGAGATAGGCAGGAGTCCAAACCACCCATGAGGTTCTGCCAGTGGTTTCGTTACCCATTTTTTATAGTGGATGGTTCGCTTCACTGAATCCAGTAGCAGGAATGGCTGCCTGCTAATGCAATCAGTCGCCCTATGAAACCACAAGTACCTATGAAGATAAAAAAGTACCGGTAAGAGAAAATAATCAAAACTAAGTATACATTTTCTTAATTTTCAACTGGTCTCGCCCCCCCCTGACTTATCATTACGACCCCCCTCCCTGGTTGGGAACTACTCCTCTAAAATAATGTATTTTATTGAACTCCTTTGAGTAAGGTGACTGCCTGTGATTGATGAGTCTGTTTGGGCTGTTGATGTAAGTTGTGGTACGGTTGATCTTAATTCATGAGGATTTATTCTCTTCTTTGTACATAATAACGGGAGCGGAGTGCCTCAGTGGTAGAGTACTGAGTTGTCAAGCCGGAAATCCTGGTTGAAATCCCGCTGCAGGGCATGATTTTTTTTTAGTCTGTTTGCAGCGGGAGTTGGATCATATAGGATCTAGGACCCTCCTGGGGCCCACCCAGCCTCTATAAAATATTATAAAAATAGGGTACCCAAAATAATGGGGAAAAATCAAGCGGTTGAGGGTGACCTAGGACAAGTCACCTCCTCGCAGAACCGTTGTCCATGAAACAGTACAGTCTCTACCATGTACTGAACCCCAGACCCTTCATGGGTTGTAGTGGTACAGGTTGTTTTTTTTTTGCAAATAATAATGACACCTAAATTGGAGTACCCTTAGATGTTTGGTTATTTTCGAGCATTGTAGAAGAGACTTGCTATTCTTTATCCTTAGCTTTGCTTAGGTTCCTAGTTCGAATGGAATATAAATTTCACAATTCCTTAATTGGTATGTATGGACTCTGTGAGATCTACAAATCCTCATGGGGCTCACCCATCCTTTATAACGTGGCTGCCCTTAATTAAGATTTTTAAACCTCTTCATTTGGGCTATTAGCCTTGAAAGGGAAAGGAAGGTGGTGGAATATCGACATTACCCTCAGGTTGGTAAGGACGCTCTGCCTCGTTAAAAATGTTGACTCAGAACTTTCCATTAACCTGAGGCTAGGGAGGAAACATCTATTGGAGCCTTTAATTTCGTTTAAGGTAAAGAGCCTTAAAATCACCTCTTCGTCTCACAGTTTGAGGTAAAGTCCATCAAGAACAGACAAAGGGGCCATCGAATTATCTATTACTTTATAGTTAGAAACATATTTTAATTATAAAAACCATGTTTTAAAGGTCTGCAGATCCCAGAGGGTCGATCTAATGCTTTTAACAGATTAAATAATTTATCTATCACAGCCGGACTCGAAGCCGGGACCTTCTGCTTAGGCATTTGGAGCTCTACACACTGAGAAACCCCATGTCCAACATTGTTATACTATCTCCATGTCCACTTCTTCCACTTTTTTCTAGCGTGATATGTATCTATTATCTTTTAAATCTCTGAACATCATCGTTTCCATAACAACCTAGTTAAAGAATTCCTTATACTTGTAGCAAAAGAAGTTATCATATTTTAACTGAAAGTTTCTCAATTTAAGACATACGTTATAAATTTAGAACATAGTCATTCAAAACAGATCGGATCGTTTAAATTCAATTCAGTTTCGTATCGAATTGTTATTTTCAGTTCGGAGCACTATTCATATTAAAACCTTGAATACCATTAACCTGTAGTGGCGTAGTGGCGAGCATAACAACCTACTATGCCCAAAATTGCGGGTTTTTCAAAGGGAGTAAAAGTCCTTGCTTTTCTCGTCTTTCGGAAGCAACGTGCAATCGCGTACCCTAGCCTGTGCGGTTTCAGGTTCTCTTTCCTAATTATACCTGGATAGGCAAAATTTAGGACATTTACTGGAGCATCGTCCGATACACTTTAGCAGCATATAGTGAATTTAAATGCAAGTAACAAGCAAAACATGATAGTAATTGCTCAGACATTACTAGTACTGGTAGGAGACGACTAGGAGAGGTTATGGTTGAGAATAGTAGAGTATAGACAGCGTTAACGATATTAAAGACGCAGACATTTTATTTATTGATGGACTAACTGGAAGAGAATGCCCCCAGGTCCGGGCCACATCAGATGTTCTTAGCTTATACTAACTGTCCTGCAAAAGTTATTGCAGTTTACGTTCATTTTTATATTATTTTCCCATTATTTATAAAGTTTGAACTCATCAAAGCAAAATTATGTGAAAGTCACGCATCGATTTATATCGATAATATGTAGATTTTGTGAGTAAGAAACACGTGAGAAATAATAACTTTCTACCCATTTTAACCTCGTTAGGGGGTGAATTTCAATAAAATACGATACACGTCTTCCATCAATGCTGTTATAAAAAATTTTATAACAGAATTGATGGAAAATTTGAAGTAGATTGGACCAACGAATAAAGTTGTCCCATACAAACTTTGCCCCCCTTTTTCACCCCATTATTGGTAGAATTTCGGAAAATCGTTTTTTATCGGATGCCTACGTCATACAAAGAACACACCCTCTAAGTTTCAGGTCTCTACGATCAGCAGTTTAGCTGTGCGTTGATCCGTCAGTCATTCAGGACAAAGGATTTTGTACGTATAGACTAGCTTTTGCCCGCGACTTCGTCCGCGTAGAAGTAAAAAATGGTTCTAACAGGATTTTTAATTGTTTTTTTACGTTATTAATTTTTTTAAGAGGCTTAAACACGTACTGGCGGCGGTCTCAGGATCGTTTAGAAATGGTATAGAAATGGAGTGTCTATCCTCGTCGTAGCAAAACAAACGTGGATACTGTAATTCACCGTATGAGCTGGATTTCACTTATTCCATGCAATGTGTTGTTATCGCGGCTCTCAATTAGATTATCCCGCTTAGAAAATTGATGTCCAACAATAACTACAGCAAATTCATCTGACTTAGGTTGATTATACCGTCCACTGTGGCCATTTGTGACCAAGGGCGAAGAATCAGGCCACAATTTATGATTTGTCCTGAATGAATGACTGACTAAGGGTTCAACGCACAGCCTGAACCGCTGATCGTAGAGACCTGAAACTTGGAGGGTGTGTTCTTTGTATGACGTAGGCATCCGGTACGAAAGGTTTTTTCGAAATTCCACCACTAAGGTGGTAAAAAAGGGGGGCAAAGTTTGTATGCTTGCTCACAAGTTTCTTACTCCCGAAATCTACATATTTTCGCTGAACAAAACAAATCAACTAACAAAGTTCTCAATGAATTGAGAAGTGAACCATGGTACTTGATTTATTTTTTTATTGTTTGTTTTTGGGTTAATAATTTGAACGGTCGTCAGTAAATACAATTTTTGGAACCAATATATAATTAAATAACTTTATTATACTTATCACTTTTTATGTAGGAAAGAAATTCGTTGACTGGTAGGTACTAATGTAGGATGGAAATAGTTGGGGGTGCAGTCAAAAATTACACAACAAATAAGTGGAAACCTAATATATTTAATGTTTGCCGACGTTTCGACCTACTTTGTAGGCCATCTTAAGGACTATGAGAAAAAACAGACAAAAACCGAAATTACTGTAAAAATACATAACATAGAGACATAGAAAACATAACATAATACAGAGATAGAAAAATTGAAAAAATTGAGCGAAAAAAGTGAATGATATATTAAGAAAGGATATATGAATAAAGATGATTACATAATAGATGTAAAGAAAGGTGATAATGCAAACAAGATACAAAGAGAGTAATAAGGTTAAACAGAAAATTATAAAATGAAAAAGATATAAATATAATGAGTGAGATACAGTCAGAGTCATAAATATTCGTACACTATTATTAGTTTGATTTTCTTTCGTTTAATGTTTTATTTATATTTTTATTTTATTTAAATGTATGTAATAACACATTCATAGCTGTAGAATGGAAAAATAAGTTTTCATAATAAGTACAAATGAATTAAGAATAATATGTAATAATTTATGATAAGATGCACTCATAACTAACAGCCAAAAGTATTTGTACACTGGACTTTAATCCTTTGTTTGCACCCTGCTTATGATAGATGATTTGAGGATTACATCTAATATGTCCTTGCCTAGACGTCTTTGTAAAGGTGTATAATTAAAAAGTCAAATAAAAAATGGTAAGAAAATCAAAAGAAACGACCGAAGAGGATAGAAAAATTATTATGCCTTTACATAATGAATGTAGATCGGTTAGAAACATCGCCAAAATTGTGAATAGACTTCGCTCAACAGCCCAAAACATTATCGACAGGTATGGATTGAGAAAAAGTATAATGTCTAGGGAGAGAACGGGACAACCAAGAATAATCAATTGTAGAACAAAAAGACTTATCCTTAGAAAGGTTAACAAAAATCCAAAAATTAGTGCCCCTAGATTAGTTTATGAACTTTTTTCTGAATCAGGAGTCCGAGTAATTAAACTAATTCAAACTAATTTTAAATGCTTTTCTAGAGTAAAAGACATTAAAATAAATACATCCGACAAAGAATCATATAAAAAACTAATTGATCATCTTACAGTGAAGAACTATGATTTTCACTGTTACCAACTAAAACAGGATAAATCGTACAGAGTGGTTCTAAGAGGACTACACTCTTCAATGCCCACAACAGCAATCAAAAGTGAGCTCGAAGAAATAGGTCACAAAGTAAGAAATATTTCGCAAGTGTTTCATCCCACCGAAAAGTACCCCCTTCCATTATTTTTTGTCGAAATTGAACCAGCCCATAATAACCCAGAGATATTTCAAGTTATAAGACTGGTATATTCAACAGTAAAATTTGAAGAACCTAGACGTAAAATTACTGTAGTCCAGTGTAGTAACTGTCAAGCCTTAGATCATACCAAGACGTATTGCCATCACCAAGCTTTGTGCGTCAAATGCGCTAGACAACGCTCATCTAACACTTGTCAGAAATCAAGAAACGAGCCTGCAAAATGTGCTCTTTGTGGTGAGGATAACCCAGCGAGCTATAGAGGCTGTTCAGTCCATAAGAACTTTCAACGTCTTAGAACCAGGAATCATTAACTAAAAAGTCAAGAGAAAAGCACAATGCAGGCTCCTGAAGTTGACAACACTGCCACCTTTCCTGAATTGCCTAGACCAACCGTATTAAAACCGTATACCACCGTAAACCCTACAGATAGACTTCCGGACAACCAAACCTTGGGATTCCCAAGCATTCAGCAGCAGCCTCGAACTCAGACGCCTCAAACATCCAAAATCAAATCTCAGCATTCCTTTACCAAACCCCGAACCTCCCAACCCAAGCCTCAGGAACCCATATCCAAGCCCAAGGCAGCCAATCCCAATCCTCAACCTCCGCGTCAACAAATTCATCCCTACCATACACCCTTACGGGTCAAATTACCTCCTCAACAACCAAATCCTCTTCCTTCCAATCACAACATCCAAACGAAAGCTGTAGTTCATCAAACATTGAATGAAAATCCAGCACCTCGGGTAAAACCCCCAGCCAACCCTCCTTTACCCGTTAATTATCCCTATCAAACTCAAGTCTCATAACCATTCCAAATCCAAAACCCGATCGACATAAAATCTATCCTGTCATCTTTCCTGAAAGACCTTCAAGAGACAATCAAGCCTCTCAACCACCTACTCACGATAATCCTTACCGAAGTTCCATTTAATTACCCTCGGTGAGCGTGATGCCCCTAGCTATCGTTCTGAAGAATGCTAATGGACTGCATACTCACCGTGACGAACTTGATATATTTCTAAACGACAAACAAATAGACATTGCTTTACTTACTTAGAAACACACATCACTCACCGCAGACATTTCTACATACGAGACTACATCACTCACAGATCAGACCACCCAGACAACACTTCACATGCCGGATCTTGTATTCTCGTTCATAAAAACTTATCCCATTCCCTTATTTCTTCCATTCCTACTGATGCTATCCAATCAACCTCAGTAACCATGACAACTCGTCCTTTCTATATCACATTTTCAGCTGTATACTGTACTCCGGGAATTTCCGTTTCTTATAGCCTTCTTGAATCCTTATTCCAATCTCTTGGTCCGGAGGAGGCTACAACGCTAAACATCCAACTCCCGAGGAAATATCCTTTCTTCTGTAACATCCACAAAGAGTTATTCCATCCTGGCAACAAACAACCCCATCTATTGGCCTACATCCATCAAAAAACGTCACGACATCCTTGACATATTTATCACATCCCAGATTTCCACCAACAAAACCGATCCCAAATCCTTGGACGACCTTTCATCAGATCATAACCCAGTTCTCCTTTTATTACATTCAAGTTTCGTTCCCAAGCCTCCCCTTCCTAGATTGATTACAGGACGTATAAACTGGGACAACTCTTGTTATGATTTGGAGAACAAACTGGACTTGAAAATTTCACTTAAGACAAAACAAGACATTGATACAGCCATAGAAAAACTTACAACATCAATAAAAACCACTTTAAACGATAATACCATAAAATCATAAAATCAACAATTCTCTGAAGACTGACTTCCCACAGCATATTCGTACCTTATTAAGAGAGAAACGCATATATATATATATATATATATATATATATATATATATATATATATATATATATATATGAGAGAGAGAGAGAGAGAGAGAGAGAGAGAGAGAGAGAGAGAGAGAGAGAGAGAGATCAGAACTAGGACGTTACTGAAAAAGATACAGTAAAATTTTATCCATAAATATATATATGTAGGTGTATATAGTAAGTCTAGGTTACCCGCAGGTGCAAACTCTCACGTAACCCACGCATTTCATTTCGCTAGACTTGGTTATTTAGATTGAGGAGATTTTAAATTGCCATTAATAAATGGGATTCAAGCTTTTTTGCGATCACAATATTTTCCCTATTTTATAGATGGATAAATAAGGGAATGTAAAAAAATGCACAATTTGAGAAAAAAAATACAGAAAGTAAATATAAAAAATTATCGGATATTAGGAGATAAATTCTTTAATAAACAACTTAAAACAGACGTTAAAAAAAGGATCAATAGGAATAATATTTTAATTTCAATCTACTTATTTATTTAGACTGGGTACAGTGCTAAGAATAAAATTAAGTAAACGTGTTTTACAATTAATATAATATGAAAATAACATAAAAGAAAATAATTATCTGTATTCCAATGAAAAGTCTGACCTTTCACAAAGGGGTGATTACTTAACAAGAATTCTTGTTAATAGTCCTTAAAAATAGGAAGTTAACACAAATTAACTGAGCTCATAAAATAGGCAATTTTTAAGGAATCCAGAATAATGGAATAGTTTATCTCATAATAGGCCCGGTTCAGCTCGTATTAGAGTTATTGTTGAAAGGTCATATCTGCGTCACATATTATACAGAAAAGCTGTTTTATTCTATTGAAATTTCTATTACCGTTACGTTTTAGATGATTTATTGGTGAATTTTAAATTTCGATATACAATAAATCATTTATCACTAAATCCTATATTTTCGCCGCCTGACATTATTTAGCTTTGAATATCATTAATAAATCAGTGTCATACGTTTTAGAACGAGATAATTGAACCAACAAAACATGTAATATTCTAAATGCTGACCCTGAATTGTGAAATCAAATAGGTAACCTTTAAAAAAGGCGTAGGTTCGCCAATTATGATACCAACAAGATACAGTTATTAAAGTATTCTAAGAAATATTTTAATAAAAAGTTATTATAAAAGGTTTAAAAAAAAGAAATAGAGCTCTTATTAATAACTTATAAATATGAGTATTTAATTAGTGGGGTGCTTAATACTTGCATATACAATGCAGCAATATTACCTTCCTTCTTGCGTAGTGTCATTAAAATGTAGGTTTTTATATAATATTTTTTTAAATCTAAGACCTCCTCAATCCTCGACTTGACAATCGTTCAGGAACTAATCTACTCCTAGTATTTCTTATAATCGACTAATTTTCCGCGAGAGTTGTTCATTTTTCCCTTTGGTCATAAAATACAGAAAAATGGGAGGAGTAGTCTCTACCAGGAAAATAAAGGAACGAAATATCAAATATCTCGTAATACTGTAGTAGGAAACAAGTTCATGTTTTTAACCAGTTCAAAAATTAAGCTAACCTACACCGAATACAGTATAATAATTTTTTTATTTATTCAACTCATTTTTGTCTAAATTCAACATATGAAGCTTCACAGATTTGATAGTTCAGGTGTATATATGTATATGTACTTATAGAGGCGGTATACCATCACCCCTAGGCTAAAGCGCAATTACTGATTATCTTTTTGTTTTAGTCTATTTAGACTACAGTCCATCAATAATGTAAATCAAGTTTTAGGTGTAACGGAAAAACACATTTCGTTATATTACACCAATTAAATATATTGGAAAAACAAATAAATGAATAAATATTGCGATTTCTGAACAGAATCCAATAAAAGTGAGCAAAACCTAAAAGAGGAGAGTCAGTACTCTCCTGCTTTTACTTCCAAACCTCTCTTGCCTTAGTTGTAAATGGAGCGTCTTGGTTGCTGTCCCTAATTGATGAGTACTTGGACTGTTGATGTGAGATATGCTGCACTTTGTTTGTTCTGCTACACTTAATGTGATTTTCTTTTGGTATGTGTCCTGATGATGCCTGAATTTACGAAACGTCGACTGATTGGTTTTCCAGCATTTTGGAGACTTAAGGTAGGAGATTTTTCCTATTGGATCCTTAATTTTAACAGGTTTAATTATACTGAATTTAAAATTAAACCTGTTTTACACCACGATAGGTGTCTAAAGAATATTTATAGGTATTATATTAGCATTGTTACGTTAGCAAAATTAACAAATGGACAAAGAAAAAATGTTTGTACCGATCTGTTTTAACATCTTTCCTAACGAAAAAATTACTCAATAAATGTTTCACGATCAGATGCCTTTTTAAATAGATAGAATAGAATAAATAAACTGTTCAGACTCTCTAATGAGAATAAAACAAGCAATGATTTATTTATCGCTAGCATTCCTAGCTTCCTCAGATGGACGAAAAGGAAGGATCTACTATTTGCATCCACATCGTCTCGTGCTCGTCCATGTAGGGCAGGAGTTCGTAGACGTTGGACTTCTTTATGCACCAGTACGTGAAGATGAGGATGAATATGTAGACGAAGGGGGCCACGCAGAGGAGGAGGCCCAAGTCCATCATGCGGCTGACGAGGCTGCAGACCAGAGGACCCTTCCGTGGCAGGACCAGCCGCCAGGAACGGTGCATTGTGAACATGACCATCTTCACCAGCACGAAGATCTATCTTAGGGCACACTCGGGTTAGTAGATTCCATTATGTAAGGGCTATAGCTAAGTAACGATAAATTAACTACGATATGGTCAAATTATATAGATCATTGTTAACGAAATTCTCCCACCTACGCCAAGGACTCCTCTGAAGTTTACCAGTCCACTCAGCGCTTATTAACTTTATGATTATGAGATGTGAAATGATTACTAGATAAGGAGACTACAGGGGAAAAACGAGGTAACTCACTTTTTCCTAGGTGTTCAGGAAAGGATATATACAATAGAAACGGTGTCATTATTTTTATTAAAATTAATGCTAATTGCTGGTCTTGTCAATCTGACAATGAAGAGGATGTTTGAGGGACTCTAGGAAGTCACCGTACCTCGTTTTTTACCTGGAACCGTTCGGATGAACTAATTTTTCTCCTGTGGAGGCATACTTTTTCTGCCTTTGTGTGCCGTTTGAACTCATTTTTCTCCTTTGTTGACCACAAAGTCGTGTTCGCAATCAGTATATCTATCAGAAACCGCTCTTAACAAATTTTTAGTTATCTCTAGTCTTTTCTGTAGTCTTTATTTGTTAGAGCAGATATGTACACTATAGTTTGTCTGAACAACTCTATGCACTTAAATTCTCTGTTTATTTTCACATTTCTTTATACTCCTCTTCATAAGTTGAAGATAGATCAACTAAAATATCTGTAACGATTGCGCATGCCAGTTTGAAGCTATCCAATTAGTTTTGAAGCCAATGTTTAGAGAGAAGCTTTGGGTTTATAAATGTACCCTTCAGCTGTGGATGCTGGGAATGAAGAGAATCAAGAACAGTGTCAGATGTTGATAAAATCAGTGGAAACCGCTCCAGAAAATCTCTAAATTTTGTAATTAAATTGTCTGTAACGAGATTAAAGTATATAAAAAGAAAATTTACTCAGAAACGTATTAAAGCACCTAAAAAAACAATAAAATATTTTTCATTACGTTACGCGTTACAGTTAAAGCTTGATAATTTATTTAGAAATTAAAACGTTCCCTTTTTTTATTTTCACTGATGAAATTTTAAAAATTTCCTATAATTTTTTTATTACTTGTTTTAATTTTTTGATTCTTTTCTCTTCAAGTTAAAAATATTTAAAATATTTCCATTTTTCGAAAATAAAGGAGACAATTGCAGTGCCATTTAGTGTTTTAAGGTACTTCTTAAAAGTCATTGTGACCTTCGACCAGATTGATGACACATTGTATAAGCAGAAATGAAGAATTTCAGAATAAGTGGCCCGTTATATTTAACCTTATCTCTATCCCTCCCTAAACCGAACATAGCTCACTAAACCGTATACAAACGTTATTGAAAACGAGTTAAATTTTGAGAGGATTATCAGTAAACAGCAGTAAGCAATAATATAATAAATAGAGTCCCCGAGTATTTCTTACTTTTTCTAAGGACGAATAAAAAGAAACCGATGCTGATTAGAAGCCAACAACTTTCTTAGGAAAACATCACTTGCAACAAAATGCTTAGAAATTAATTGTAATTTAAATTGAAAAAAGTATATCCATGGTCTTGTTAAATATCATAAAGATAAAAAACTATTCGACTACTACCCTTAGTAAAGCACATACCTTCATATATTTCTCTACTAAAAGTAATTGTATAGTAATAGATACATACTCGTAGACAAAACAAGTAATTTTCGTTCCTATACCTGAATAAGAAACAGAACTAAGTCGACCACAGGGCCGTCGCATGGAGAACACCAAACCATCTTCCTTCACCACTGAAAGTATATATATATTTTAATATATTTAATTTAGTAATATAAATATATTTAGTGTAATTTAATAAATATTTGTGTATATTATCCACATCATATACTATTTGTATAACAGTCCTGCTCAACTAGACAAATTTTACTAACAGAATAATTTTAAAAATACAAAAATGTAATTGAAAAGAAAAAAAAATAAAGCTAAATATCATTACGTTTAAAACTATATAAGTTATAAATTACATATCTACAGGTAATTATAATTATAAATTAGGATTTTCGCGTTACTGTAGAATATGATACAAGATAATACACTATTCAAGCACTACCCACTAATGTATAAACAAATTGTCACAAAAATAAAAAATCGTCAATTTATTTGTCTATAATATTGCAGTTGAGATAAACTTTAGTGTATAAAAAAAAAAAAAAAAATAGTTTTGTTTATGGTACTTCAAAATTAGAATTGAGTTGTTACCCATACACTGTCCTCAGCAATTGAAAAGACACAACTATAGCGATATTTCCATGGAATCAATTAATAAAATGATAGCTATATCTCAAACTAATATGGTAATAATTTCGAGCACATCTTTTTTTAATATTGCAATTTTATTGTAAAAAAACAAAAATCATTTATTATTTTTATCGGATTCAAAGTTCTCTTGGTGTAATATGAGGTTTAAAAATAAACAATAAAAACCCCCACAAAATTTAGGTTTTCGTCCATTGTTCGTTACACTCTGCGACATTCGCACCAGATTAATATTGAACTTGATCCTTATAAATACTTCAACCTTACCTTAAAAATACAAGATCCCGGAAATCAGGAACTTAGGTCTTCGTTCTGGAAGATGAGATGAATAGGTTGGGAGGAATCTTCGGCTAGAACCAAAAGCCGACCTTATTATTGTACTAATAATTTTAGATAATACAAATTTTAATTAACCTTAAATTTAAACTGGTCTTTAATAGAAGAAAAAAACATCTGCTTATTCATGTTAAATCATATTTAATAACCAGTTAAATAAACTATTTAAAGATAAATTAAGTCAAACTATAAACCTTAGGCTGGCTTTAAGAATGCTTAAAAAAATTATGAAATATTATCTTCATTTATTTATCCCTCTTCTTATTAGTTATAACATTTGGAAAAGTCGGCTAATCAAGTTAACTAAAGATAAATATAGCATAAATACCATAAAATAAAGAAAATCTGAATTTTAAAAATTGAATAACCCCCTTCAATATAAAATAACTTAATTAATTAACAAACTATTTCGCTCTTTCTATCTCCCCCCACCCAAAAAAAATTCAATAATAGCTCCAATAATTATTTCGATTTACATTTACGTTTCTACTTTTGTTGTATTTCTTTCATAATGTTCATTAATTAACATAAACTAAAAATAAAAATTAACATTGTGAAAAATCTGTTTACGAGTAATAAGACAACGACGATTGACAGCAAAATGGCCTGTATCAATGGGTAGAGAAAGCTATTTCCTTCAATACAAGTTTTGAATTCATCAATATTTCAATAAAAACGTATCCTGATATTTAAAAGTGAGCCACTCAGTGGTAGCGCAATCGAACTTCACTCGACGATGAACTTCATAACTTCTGAGACATAAATGAATATTAGTAACAATATAATAGAATTTCAAAGATAGAATTCTACTCCGACAATTATGCTACTTGTAAACCTTTACTAAAAATCTACATATGAACAATCAATGCCACCTTGAGAGTTAGTTATATTATATAATAGCCTAAAAACTTCAACTCACTTAGGTTTTTAGAATCCACCTTGAGATATTTATTTAACGTCTATGATTCAATATAATTGATGGCTTGCTATGTATGCATTAATACATTAATACATTAACTAACAAAGTAGGAAGTTATTATCAATGCAGTGATAAAGGGAAAAGCAGTGAGGATTAGGACTAGAAATAACAATGAGGGATTTAAATATATCTTCTTAAAAATCTATTTAAAAAGTTTTTAATTGTACCTTACCCCTACATATAACATGAGTTTATATATATTAAAAAAAACTTTATACTATAAAAATATGTAGTCCTTGAAAATTGCGTACTTAAGGTAAAATAATCAATAATGATAAAAAAATATATATTTATTGAATATTAGATTTTTATTTAACGAAATATACTAGAGGAAACCATTATTATACATAAAGAATGCAAAGGAGTTTTAAAGAGCGAACAAAAAGGGATATTCTAGGACGTAGTGAGCGTGATAGAGCTCTAAGTTGCTGTGCCGAAGATCACGGGTTCAAATCCGCCTGAGGCAGATTTTATTTGATCTGCTAACACCCGAGGATGGACCCTAAGGGATCTGGTGATCACCTGGGGCTCCCAGGCTATGTAAATTGGGTAACCTTATAAAGAGAAACTATCCGGTGGCTGAGCGTGATCCAGTACAAATCGCCTATCTGCACAGCCGTTGTCCTAGAAATAGTTCAATCTACCACCTACCGAACCCAAGAACCTTCATGTCGATTAATCATACGGTTGTAATATACGAGAGGGCGTTCCTAATATGTCGTGTTTTTACTAATTGTCTTGAAATGAAAATAGGTGAATAAAGGAACTTCATTTCGGCTATGTAAAAAAATTAATTTGAAATATCACAAATGTCAGATCAAGCTGTGAGTGTTCATGAAATCGCTAAATATCTTGGAACTGGTAAGAACTTAAAAAGGAGGATCTTGTTAATGTCTTGGTGAATAAGGGGCTAAGTTAGGCATTGCCTTGAAATGAATTTGTTGATTATATTATAAATCCATTTTAAGCTAAAAAATAAGAGGAAGTCACAATTCCTCTTCCCTCGATACAAGTGACTCATTCTGGAAATAATTCTGTTTAACTATATTTTCTGCTGTGCTGCAGATATTATTCCCTTGGATTTACACTTTATTATTCTAAGCATATATCTGATAAGTTCATATAAGCAAGGAGTTCTAATTATGTGATATTTTACATTCGATTACGTTGAGGACGGGTTACTATATTACATGCTAACAAAAACATGCCATGACTCAAAAGATTTTTTTTATTTGATATTAACCAGCGCAGTGGTGTTCCGTAGCGCTGCATAAGCCACGGGACTGTACTGCAGCGATAATATGATACTGCATTTCTCCCCCAGCCTTTCTGCTGTTGCATCTCAACTTGAAAAACAGTTTCTTCTAGCGAGGGAAAGCCAGCTCGCAACTATCGCGGTAATCATCAGAGCCATTCCTCACCGGCAGCGGGGCTTGAACCTTAGTCGAGAATCTACCGCGGCAGGTATCGAGTGTTAGCGATGGCCGTCAACCAGAGCGGCCTGCTGCAGGTGGTTTATGGTCGATGCTCGTCCGGGTGTCGACAATCACTTGTGAAAGGAAACCTTTTTACATCTCGCTGTCACTGTTAATTTGTAGAAAGTTGGAAAGTGGAGGAATTCATTTGCTTCGATAAATTAAGTATTGTGAAATAGTCATCACTGATAAAAGCTTTACCAGATCATATTCTCTTATTCATCTTAGAATTTTATGATTCCAAAACAGGAACACCTAAACTCATTTTATTAATTACAACTCAATGGGTTATATCGTTACATCCACATTCCTATTCTACAATATGGACTTTCCTAATATTGAAACAATATAATTAGCATTAAAAAAATGACTACAGTTTTACCCGAAAATATTCTTTATAGTTTGTATATATTGAAATATGTTAGAATAATATTATTTTACAACTTCATGCAAGTACAATTTAGTGTTCTAAGAAAATCGGAAGCAAAAGTTAACGAATTAAAAAAATAAACAATGATATGTTCTTCATTTTAATTGGATAATCTACAATGTATAAACCATGACACAAAAGAGAAATTAAACCAACTAAGAAATCTATTTTATAATTTACATTTTTTCTGTACTATTTTAATATGTTTGTACCTTGCCTTATCAGCCCGAAATAAGACCTCCGACATGGGTCGAAACGTCGGTATTAAATAAATAGTTCATTTCAATGTTTTATTTTAATTTTAAAAACTATGATTTTTTTATTAGCAAGTATACAAAGTCCACCGCTTTATAAATATCAAAGTGGTTTCAACATGATTACAGTCAAGCCAGCAATGGTTACTATCGCCAATATTTCAAAAGCAGACTTTAAAAAATGTTCAAGCATATTTGATAAACTTCATGATAAAAAAAAAAACAGATGAGAATTCAGCTCTCTTTCGACTTCACCATATTTTTAACTGAAAAAGAGTTAATTTTCATTTTCGTAGAAACAGTTTTAAGTAAATTGACATCAATGTTAATTTCTCATTTGACACATGTTCTCGTGTGAAATTTATGCTATCCAGGGAGAGAGCTAAAGCCTCATATCTCATTGCCGACATCTTCTACCGATCGTGTATTCAGCAAGAGGTAACTAGACACCAGCACACCACTTACATGGGACGCAGATAATCTTTAGGTGTAGGAGTTTTGACCGCTACGCCGTAGGTGTTCCTGTGGCTAGTGCAGCGATGCAAGTTCTAAACGCTTCGAAATCCAAATACTACTCCACCCGTATATATATTTATAGATTTTTATTTTTTTTAAATTATATGCCTAAAATTACGATGTACTTTTATATAATTCGATACATAACAAGGAAATGATTTCTTATCTATACGCAAAGTGCTATATTCAATTTAAAATATGTAAATGATATAAAAAGTTGTTTCACTAATTATTAACTGATTTCAGAGGCCAACAAAAAAAATGTTTTTGAAATTTTTTTACATTATAATAGTTGATCTTTATAGATTTTTATGTGCTGAATCTATACCTGGCCTTAATTTTTTTATATCACTCATAGTTTTTGCATTCAATACCAAACTCATTCATCACACCGGGAATGTCTGAGCAGTACACTAAATCACCTTCTTGTTCAAAAAAATTGGAAAATTGTTGCTCTCTCTTCCTGTACACATATATGCTGGTTCCAACCGCCAACATTTTCTTTTCTTTTAGTCTAGAGCCAAGGAATTCAGTTTTTTCTTTCGTTAAGCCAAGTTGCCTAACCAAGTCGTAAACTTGATTTGAGTAAACAGCTTAGGGTATACATTTTCTGAAAAAAACATTGGAATTCTTCATCATCTTGTTCATCTAACTTCGATTGTACATCTGAAAATACTTCCGTTGGAGTAGAATTTAAATCATCTGGTGGTTCAGGGACCGGTGAGTCTACACCGTGCCCTTTTGGTCGGATGGCGGACGGAAGGTTAGGGTAGCTTATTACTTTCTTGTTTTTTGAGTTATGACCAGTAATATTGGCACTCCAAAAGTAGCAATCATCGGAATGATTTCTTGGCTCCCTCCATATCATAGGAACAGCAAATTCAAAGGTTTTTTTCTCCTTTTTCGGCCATTTTCTAGATCTTCAACACATACATTGCATACCTTATGCGGGGCCCAAGATTTATCCTGAGCACCAAGATTAGTTCCAAAGTATGATAGATAAACCTTTTTAACAAAGTCTGTAATGTTTCTTTGGTGTTTTTTAATCACAAATATAACAAAAACTGTCAGCAGAATTTAGACATTGTACTGAGCACATGTACAGGAAACGTGAAAGTGAGGTTAGGTTGACAGTAAACAAAACATCAGCTTTTAACAGAAAAAGTAATCAACCTTTTTTGGCCAGCTAATGTGTTTCAGCAGTGCAACCAACTTCATCCACACCAATAGACCTAGTTTTTCAGTTATTTATTTTTAATATTAAAGCTGTTCAATTCTTTAAAAATCGCTTAATTTAATACATTTAACTATAGAATATGAAGAAATCGTGGCTGATACAGCTTTTTTAATATCATATTTGGATCCAGCACCCTAAAAACTATAGGAATACAATATTTTCAGTACAGCTGTTTTTTTATCGTTGGGATGTGTTATTGTTACAAGACTATGATGTACCATTGATCAAAACCTTGGCTTTCTTACGATGTTTACCGAAAAGATTGTTAATATGGAAAAATTGTTTTCATTATAAATTGAAACGAGGTAATATAAAATAATTTGTATTTGTTTAAAAATAATTAAAACACGAACTTCAGTTTGTGGTAGTCAATTTGCAGCAATATATTCAATTAAAATATTAAATAATCCTTTAGACTCTTTCCTGAATTTTCTGGAATATCTAAATTGATTTTCGAATGTCGTCTAAAGTAAAAAAAGAATTCAACATATTTTTCACTCATTCCTGTGAATCAACCGGAGAGTTACATAGGATAAATTATTATCATGGTACAACAGTCTCTCCTATCTATTTGTATAATAAGTATTTATATATAGTCACAAGAAGGTTGGGAAAATTATACCAAAATTAAATAAATATGATTGGATTTCTATTGAGAGAAGACACAAAATTGAACAACTAATTTTGGTATTGCCCGTTACAAGCTTCATTACATAGCTTTGAGGAAACCTCCAAAGAATAGCTAAATATTTTCTTCACCTCCATCATGAAACTTAAGGTTGGATTCCTCCAGTTACGTTCTTAAGACAATACTCACACCCTGGTTCCCGGATCTATTAGTGTTCTAATGATGCTATTCCACCAATTAGTTGAATTGTTTCGGATTGATAAGGTTATGTGAAGAGCAAAAGTAAAAAAAAAATGTGGACTTAATGGAGGCTCGCTAGAGTAGAAGCTGTTTCTAAATCGACATTTTCTAGCTTTTTCTTCTCCGTTTTTTCTTTTCCAAGAGCGGCTGCAAACGGCCGGATTCTCTCCCCGCCTGTCGAGCTGGGTACTTCTTCTGGCTTTAGGCCAATCATGTCTTGAAGTTGAAGACCTCAAGGTCGTCTTAGGCCTTCAAATCGAAAACCAGTTTGAAAAATCTTATGTTTAAAAACATGTCTCATCACTTTTTACTGAAATCTCAAAAACAACCGTTTATTTTTTGATAAAACATTATTCTCCACGAATAATAAGCACTTTGATGATAAAGATGGTTGGTTATACATCTCATAAACAAATATGAAAGGGGTCAACAGAGGTGTAGTAGTTAGCATAACAAGCTATAATCGATCCCTATCCTAATTATCTCTGGATAGGCAAAGTTAGAGACTCCCAGAGTAGCAACGTTTAATTAGCCATAACATCATAAGTAAATGTTATGAATAAAGAAACAAATAATTTATTGTGTTGACACTCATGAATCGAATCTGGAGAACCTTTGAGAGCTGGAGACAAAATATCAATAATAAATAATATTCATATCTTTAATAAGTGGACGTTATTCCTAGCAATGCCCGTGATGATAACCTGTGAATCACACCATCCCATATCCCCTGACCACATCTTAAGTCAGCTATCGTATCCTGGATGGACTTCCAAACATATCCTATGACTCAATTAGTTCCGGCAAGGCCGCGATGATACTTTCTCTCTTATTAATACAAAGTCCATTAGACGTTCCCACGGACAATGAGACGTGACCGCCGAAAAAAAACCGCCCTCCGGTGAATGAGACAAGGTTAGGGGCTACGTCACCCTCACTATTATCACACCCGGGCTATGATTACTCTTCCTTGCGCAGCCTTGGATCCTGCGCCTGCCCCGCGACATAATTGCGGGCTCTGATACAGAAGCTAAACTTTAGCACTTAACATGTTATTTATGAAGCCCTTGTGGTATAATTTCATGGATTATAGTTCCAAAAAATATTGAATTACATAATCACCATAATTAACACAGATCATGCTCCCTAGTCCCATGTCACCTGTTTTTATCATTCTTCCTTCCTTCTAGTAATATGAACCGCACCGAAATTTCCATCTCAATTATTCTTGATGTAAAAAATAATAATAAATTATGATGGAATAAATAGATCCATCTCGAAACTAAAAGGAAGAATTCCTTCGTGGTAGGTACAACCTTATATGGGTCAGATTCATGGACTCCGAAAAAACGATTTGGCTAGAAACTGCCCAAGAAATGGATTTCTGGATTGGTCATGCCATATCCATATTGCAAAAGGTTCCAAATAGAGTTATAAGAAATAAACTGGGAGAAAAACTCAGCACTCTTAATTTCATAAGGGAAAGAATATTGCTGTGGTATGGGCACGTCATGAAATGTATGAGACACGATCTATCCTTCAAGCACCTAACTCCTGCCTTGAGAAGAGAAGCAATCCTCAAACATCATCTATTTTTATATATCTCTAATAATAAACATGAAACCTAAATCAGTACGTACTCTCTAATTTGATGAGGAGGAAATTTATTGACATGAGGAAATTTTGTTTGCCAAGATTTAAATTCACCCTCACTGAGGGATTGGAAGTTGATATATCTGAGGTTCTTCACGGTTCTTGATAAAATCTGCAGCTTTTGTTCTTCTCTTGTTAAGGACACGATATAGTATCGAATCCATTGGACATCCGCACGTTTTTTATATATTTTTAACTACCACTGGAGAAAGAAGAGTCTTTATAATATTTTAACAGTTTAATTGTTCATCATAACTTATGGAAACCGTCCTGTCGTACTCTAGTCTACACTGTACTGTAATCATTTGTTGAATAATACTGCTTCTGTTATAAAGAGAAAACAAATGAAAACTTTCCCGAAAAATCACTATATAATATTTTCAAGACTCATTCAAATATTAGTTCATTTACTCAGATCATAGGTTTTAATTTATTTCTGTTAAGGATTTAAAAGGCAGGGGTCGTAATAAATATAAATTAAATGGGGGTACATTGCTCTTGCAAGTTAAAAGTGTATGATACTTCGTTCTTATTGTAACCCATCGGTTTAGGACAATCCTTCCCTTAAAATTTCAAAATTAGTGTTAGTAGATTACTGTCAGTTCTTAAGTGGAAATAGTAAATATAGTATTGCCCACAATTTTCGAACAATTAGGAAGCGGAGTGTAGTACCCTGTGGTAGATCGCTGAGCTGCAGTGCCGAAGGTCCTGGTCAAATCCGGCTCTTTACTGAGGCTCACCCAACTTCTATAAATTGGGCACCAAAAATAGGGGGGGAAACTTGATGGTTGATCGTGATCTCATACAAATACCTCCCTGCACAACCGTTGTCCTAGAAACAGTTCAGTCTACTGAATCCAATACACGCTTCATGGGTCATAGTGGTATAGGATTTTTTTCAAAAAATTGCCTCATGGCTTTACATCTTCATATTCAAACAGTTGATTCTGGCATCCGGAATACTCTACAAACTCCGTATATTTCTACCCCCTACATACTTTCTCATCCTTCAATCCTAACAAATCCTCCTCACAAATAGAACTTTCCAAGTAAACCATAATAATGTCTATCCATCCATCTTTTGCCAATTTGCTGCTGTTCCTCAAGGCTGTAGTATCCTTGGCCCAATCCTCTATACAGTTTATACAGCTGACATCCCAACCCATCCTAATACTATCCTTACCACGTATGCTGATGATACATGTGTATTATCAGCCAACACCAATCCAGTTATTGCATCCCAAAGCCTTCAATCCCATATCACTGATTTTGAAGAATGGTGTCAAACTGGAGAATTAAAATAAATTCTCAAAAATCTTATCAAATCACTATTACCTCACGTCGTAAATCAATGTCTTCCTGCCCTTCAGTATCCTTTAATAATATCTCACTGGTGGCTGTAGAACAGATACTTAGGGTTGCATCTCGACAAACGATTAAACTAAAATCCTCATACAAGACTGAAAAGACAAGAAACCGCTCGACGTTTCCGGCTACTTCAACACACACTAGACAAACGCTCAAAGCTCCCAATTAATTTCAAAAGACTCATCTACATGACCATCATACAACCTATTTGGACTTACGGAGTAGAGCTTTGTGGCTCCACTAAGCCATCGAATACCTCTCGTATCCAATCCCTACAATCCAAAATCCTTCGTAAAATCCTCCTTCAATGCTCCTTAATTTGTTAAGAATAAAGTCATCCATAATGACCTTAATATCCCATTTGTTGCTGATTTGGCCCGAACCCGGTATCTAGCCTTTCATGACAAACTTCATTCCCACACAAACCCTCTAGTTTCAAACCTAGCTTCCTCTTCAATTCCCGATAATCCTCCGAGGCGTCTGAAAAGAAGATGGTCACGTGACATTCTTAGTTGAACTTGTGATTTGAGTACTACCAGTGGGTAGTTTCTCTAATTATCTCATGTCATTATGTATCACTCAATAATAAATAAATCAAATAATAATTCAAACGGTGGTACGAATGGGAGTATTATACATTTTATTATTAAGCATTTTCGATTGCTTTTATTTTATATTTATTTGAATCTATGAAAAGAGCTCTGTTCTATGGCAATTAAATTGAAATTGATCAAAATCAAGTATAGAGATAGGCGAAAACTGTCTTAAATCTACTGCTCTAGTCATTCCCACCTCTAGATCCGGACATACGGACTGACTTGAGCCAGCGCTATAAATAGTGACCTCAGCCTTGACCCTCAGGCAGCCTTCTTCTTGGTTACTCCAGCTCTTTTACTGAGGACACTCTTCTATAAGGGTGTTCTCCTCAACCGTCTCATTTAGAGAAACTGCTCTCATTTATTGAATTCCATGGTTTTCATTGGTGAAAGTAAAAATATCAGATGTCGGAAAAACAAATGGATAAAAATCTCTGAAATATCAGAAAACGAATAAAACAATAGTATTAACCTATTCAGGCATTGTTAGGATATTAAGATAATTTAATGCAGAGATAACACTTCTCACATCAACAGTATAAAATCTAACCATGCAGTGTAATAAAGTAGGAATGCGATATAGATATAGGTTTATATCTACACGTTTCGAACATATCGAAATAGTAGTAATAGAATTATGAAAAAACATTGTTATTAAGTCTAGATATTTTAACCACGGTTTTAAACGTTCTGAATCGGAAACCCATATTTTTCCGAATAAAGATTTCATTATATATTAAAAATACCTATAACTTTAATAGGTAAACTGCAACTAGCATAAATGTCAAATAATAATTCAATCAGTCAATATTATTTCAACTGTAACTTCATTTCATATTTTTTTTTTTTAAATTACGCGAGCTATTATAAATAGTAGCCCGAATGAAACTCAACACCACAACTATCTTTTGTTTTTTGTAACTCCAACACGCCTTTCCTGTTTTTCTTTTCTGTCAATCAACGATACTAAAAGTTTAATATCAAAATTATTATTTATTGGATTAAAACAAATGGGCAATCTTGAAACGAATGTAATTCGATCGGTAAGATTAATTACACCATAATTAATATGGTTATTAACAGAGTAGTGAAATATAGAAAATAATCCATTATATGTTATTACATGTATGCTAGTTGCAGTTAAATATATTATTATATTCATGCAATAATTATTTTTAATAAAAATATTAATAACATTGAGCTCATAAGCAATAATGAAGTTACTTTTTTTTCTTTTTTATTTAACTTCTGTTAACTTTTAGTAGCTAATTATAACTAAATAGGTAGTAAAAGAACGGCAAACCCATTATCCGTTTCTCTTCTTTTTTTTAAGATACAAAAAATGATTAATTACTAGGCTTTTAGATAAGGAGGTACTAGCATTCTTTAATTTCTCAGTCGTTACTTGGTTTAGCTGCTAGCCTTGAAAGATAATACAAAAATTGAACTGGCTATTATGCTGGTAAGAAGTCTTATATTTAGTTTTAGTTTTCGATTACCAATTAAATCGAACAGAAGCCTTGCGGTTGAGCGTGATCTAGGAAATCACCTCCTCGCACAACCTTTGTCTTAGAAACAACCTTTGTCTCTACCATGTACTGAATCCAAGACCCTTGATGGTCTGATATAGGTTTAATTATATGTTTTTGTTTTGTTTTTTCAATTGAAGAACCCTGCCGAGTAAGATCCAGAACTAACTAGATATCCTTATCGAACCACGAACATCCGACTTAGCTTCACTAGGAGGAAGAACACTAAAACACCATGGGAAGATGTGACAGTTAATGAGCTATTAACTTAATAATCGATTTGTTAAGCATCTTCCTCTATCTAACTCTTCTCGAGCTTACTGAACTAGAAGAACCGTTGATTACAAGAGGATCTCCGACCTCACAAGAACTAAGTAAGTAGTGTGTAACAAGTACTTCTTCAAAACTATCAATCACCACTAATAATTTAGTGGGAGGAGAAAAGGGGGAAGAAGTACATGTGGAAGCACACTATAAATTTATTGTGATGATTACAAACAATTGAAGGCCTATACAAAGACATTGGGCATAACAAATAACTATCGCCTCAGTGTAAATTAAGTTACCGCCTGATGAAGGGTTGAAGTAGGAGCTCGTCAATTAGGTACGAACTTAATGGGAATCTAGAATCCGTTGTAGTCTTGACGACTTCACTCAGATGTAAAGTGTCATTACTTTCTCATCTTACTGTCAGGTATTAGCGTTTTATAAGGTGTAATATACACCCGAAGAAAAAGGAAAGTTAGAAAATAGAATATTTATCAGATGTCACATAATCACATAAGTGATCAAAGCAATCAGCAAAAAATATCCTGAAAAATATTAGTAATTCAACGCCCAATATTAAATTCTACTTATTTATTGCCAATTAGCTTTAGATTAGAGTAATATAAAAAACTATACATGCTAAATTTTCTATATATTCGCAAACATTGTTCCAAACAAAATTTTTTGAAAATTAAAAATAATTATTTACTATTATGAGCAATGAGGCAACAGACACAGTCTTGAATTTTCACTTCGAATTCTATATTTAAAATTTTACAAAAACATCATACGATCAAGGCAATTTATAGCTACTATCATCTCATATTTTAAATACATAATATTATACATACGTGTAATATTATATATATATATATATATATATATATATATATATATTATATATATATATATATATATATATATATATATATATATATATATATATATGTATATATTATATTTTTTCAAAGAATTAGTGATTAAAATTTTTGGTTAATTAACATTGCTTAAACTAATGATGGTGTTTTTTTTTAAGCCAGAACCAAAAACCAGAACGGCCAATCTTCCGAATCCATTGCGTAGCTCACAATCCGAAAAGCTTCAACAAATTTTCAATGGTTCTTTTGAAATGAAAGAGTGAAAAACCATTTTACTTTTTAACATTTTTTTTAAATACCCGTAAAATAAAAGAAAATTTATTTTAAAAGTTAATAGATATGAAATTAAAATGTGAACATAATTACATTAGTAACAATCTAATTGCACAAGACCTCCGCTCACACTTGCTGATTGATCAGAACCTTTCAACAAGCCACACCTGTTACAGTTCCATTTAAAAAAAAAAAATCTTTAGCATTGAAACTCCAAACAATCGTAGAAAAAATGTATTAATCAAAACCTTCATATAGTTGTATGGTAACATTATAGCTTAAAATGTTTTAAAACAATGCAGAAGATTACATTAGTATCATTGTATTACTAATAGGGCATCCGTTGAGCTACAGAATATATTGTAAAGTGCAATTAAGTTCTTTGGCTACGTCCCTATGATGTGAAAAGTACTGCTTAAAAAGCAACTATTTTTAATTATTAACTAATATTAAATTACTAGTTACTTTTCAGGCACTATAGTGATCGCAAATAAATGGTATAATATAATATGAGACACGATGTTTATTTAAACTATCCTTTATCTCTCTGCTTCTTTTAACTTCTCAAATTACATTAGCACTTGCCTATTTCTTTAGAAGATCTAACAATATTACTTTACTTGTTAAAGCAAAAAAATACGATCTTATTTTTTTTGTAGGAACTTTTTAAAGAATAAAAAGGGCCTAGGAAGCTTATAGTTACCAAATATCTTCCTTCTAGAAATTATTATTAGTGATTGATTAGTAAAAACTTCATGGCGTTCAAAAATCCACGATTCCAATTTACTTAAGTTTTCCGATTCTTAGTCAACCAGCCTAACAGCACTTGCTGATAAAGATTTAAAGAGAGTCCAAAACAATCCATTTGTAGAGCTTATATGACTCTCATCATTCAGGAGTTGAACTTGGCTGTTGTCACTGCTCCGGAATCAATGGTCATATTTCTATAAGAGCGGACAATGGCTACTTTATTGCCACCCATTGTCTGATATAGTTTATTTAGCTCCCAGCTGAGACCTAGTTAGCATACAATATAGGATAGGCTTTGTTCCGGCGTCCATTTGCATCTCGTTCGCTCTAGCGGCTCTTGTAAAGTGTCCACCGCGGTACCGCTTTGTTTTGAAACCCTAAATACTTCCGACTCGAAGAGAAACTAACCATTATCTGACCATATAGATTATCAATTTCCTATTTAATACTTTTATGTATTAAAAGAAAGCAATACCCACCCCCATGTAGTTCTCAAAGTGGGGTGGGTATTATACAGGGGAGTCAGTAAAATAATGTTGACATGAACATTACATCCAATTATTTATATTACTTCATTATGAGTTATCCAAATAACTCATACTCAACGCCCCTTTATTCTGGTATGGTCGATGCTACAGTTGGAGTCCTAAATATTGCCAATTCAAATCTAATTTGGATAAGGATCTTTAACGAATATTTCATACCGTACAGGCGCGGGCCCCGTTTTACATCCCTTTCGAAAGACGGCATAACCAAGGATTTTTTACTTCCCTTCAAAAGTCCTAAGGGTGGGCTGCTAACCTGTGAATACTGCACAGAAGGTTGATATGCTTACCGCTACTTGTGTATTCTGTATTTGATGTTATTTAACTGTTTTTATCATGAACAGTAATAAATGTTACCCCTTGGAACCATTGTTCCGCAGGGAATTACCAACATTCAAAAACATGTCAGCAGCTTTGAAAGAAAAATCATCGGACAGAGTTTTCAATTTCTTTGAGGTCTACCTTATTCCAAATTTTTCAGTTCCGTGCCCAGAGATGACAATGCAACATGAACTAACAAATGTTACTGCAGGCAGTATAAAACACGGTGAAAATCACTCAATTATGGAGTAAATATAAACTCTGACTTTGAGGCAGAACAAAAACTTCCAAATATGATGAGCTAACCAAAATTAGCATTAACTTAACTTGGATCTCTTTAGCAGGAATTGATGAGCCTCCTAGCAAAAATAAATCGATTCATCTCGGTACATTACTATATTGCTTGGAGCTAGTTACACACTAATATTTTAATTGTATCACGTAACTACCATTGCATATGATAAAATAAATATTTCCTGCGAATGACTCGTTTCTTAGTTAACTTTATTTGCATAACTCATTAAGCAGTCTCTACAGAAATTGCTATCGAATTCATTTATTGCGTAATACAAGCCTGTTATAAATATTGTTTAGTTAATAGGCGGGCAGGGCGTAATTTAACCAGTCATAGTGAAAACCCGTCCAGAAAAAAATACTTTCTGTTCAGTGTGGTTGGGAAATACCAACAACGTGGGAAGGTTTAGGTGGAAATCTGATTTTCATTGCAACTTTCGCCGATCTGCGGAATAGCCAACAAACTCCTTATCATGCGAAATATAATGTAATACCTGTAAATGAATATAAAGTAATTATAATACCCCGGTAATTGTATTATAAATTGGAATTATTTATGCAATTGTCAAAGGGCCTCATATTGAGATACTATTTCGAAGATTACATGATTGGCCTAAAGATAATAAAAGAATTCCAAGCTGAAAAAACGGACTAAAATCTTATTTTGTGACAAGGTGTAATAAATCGAAGGAATAAGGATCCGGTGGTCACGTATACAATTCTTAGCAACCGTTGGTACAAATCAATCGACAGACACCGGTCCGGTCTAAAAAATGCAAAGAATGATACAAAAACTATATCAACAAAATAAAAAAGACGAAAATCGAGTAACTATGTATCAGTTCAAGGGATATTCCATTAATAATGTTGAAAGGCTAACAGAAGCTAAAGATCGATGCTGATACTACCAATCGTAGCTTAAAAACTTCTATGCACAGATTACTGCCCAAAGGCAATCTTCTAAGATCATCTTAAACTTCATCCTCTAGTCTGCGCTCCGATCTACCACTCGGACATTTACCAGTCGGCTTTGTGCTCATTAACTTATTGGAGACTCATTAGTAACTAAATCCAACTTTACCGAGCCTCCACGGTGCTGTTCAATTAAGTTAAGTTATAAATTAAAAATATATTTTCGGCCATACACATTTTATCAAATACATATATTATGTATTACAACAAAGTGCTATATTTTTTTTTTATCTGAGGGAGATCAAGCGGTGGGGAAAGCAGGCATTGGATCAAGGTTTTTACGATTGTGACAACAGCACAATCCTTCGGCAATTAGAAACAGATTAAAAACAATTAAGTAATTAGTGGATAAGGTAGAGAGGATTGCAGGGGTGATTAGTCGTCTGGCAAGAAGTGTCCCCGATTTAGAACCGTAGCCAATCACGACAGCGCTTACATAAAGCTTACTTGTGGGTGATGATCACTGCTGCGGACCATAGGCACATTTTATATATACTCTCACCAATGATGACTGTAGTTATTTTCAATAATTTAATAATTGCACATTATATACGGTCTACTAACTGAAATATTCCTAAAACTTAATAAGCACAGAACCAACTGATAAACGTCAGAGGGGAAGTACGAGGCATAAGCGGATCTTGTTTCTTTACTATCAAGAAATAATATATAATCATCAAACTTCAATATATACACCGTTTTATTTGAAACAGATGTAAGCCCATTTTTGACAAAATTACTAATATTAGTGGATGTAATTAATAAACTGATTTAAAATAGAACACCTTAAAAGATTTCCTTATCATTCAGTTAATATAAAGGGAGCGCGGGGGTCTGGCTTAGTGTGTAGAGTGTTGAGTTGATGTGCCAAAATTCCCGAGTTCAAGCTGTGTCAGATAAATTATTTAGTCTGTTGACATTTCCTTAATAACACTAAGGAATCTGAAGACCCTTCTGAGGCTAACTAAACTTCAGTAATGTGGGTACCCTTGCATAATCGTAGTACTAGAAACAATACTGTCTCTAACATCTACTGAACCCTTTACTGGGTTGTGATGTGGTACAGTTAATATACATTTACACTGCTTACGAATATAAATCACAAATATAATTCAAGTCCACTTTCTGCGAAATCATTTTTAGTTTAAAAATTATAAATTAAACAATCGCCCTTAACCATTTCTGTATGCTTACCAATGTTACCAAGAGGATTTGCTTACATTTATTATAATTTAAAAGGTTGGCCATAGTTTGAAATTCAAGTACATGGCAGTGTTTATACCGCTTCTCGAAAAATAAATCCTATAAAAAAGAGAGAAAAAAAGGATCCCGCAAATTTCTTATAAACCTATTTTATAAGCTATCCTCCAGGTTTGAAAAAACAGCTAAAAAATCCCTAACGACACAAGGAAGGCAAGAATGGGCTGCTAACGACCTTAGCCACACACACGGGGACAGTTATCGGGAGAGAATGAGCGTTGCTGATCGGTATAACCGAAGAGGAATGTGTGGGAGACACGTACTTGAAGACGCGGAGGTATCCAGAAGCCTAAGATTTCTGGAGCCAGTCCAGGGAGGTCTCTTAGAAGAGTAAGGCGAGCCTAAAGTATCATCATATTAGAAACAGTAAATATAAAGAAAAAAATAATATTTAACTTTAATCAACCTGTGGATAATTAAAAGTATTTAATTCTTATCCATGTATTGAGAGCGTTTTCCATGAATAATCAGATACAGACTTAATGATGGAAAAGTTTACCCCAATACGTAGAGAAATTTAAAAAAAACTATCACACTTTTTGAACACGATGCTCTCATTCATTTTCTGATAACTGAGTATTTATTTTCGGAATCAACAAATGCACTCCTGACATCCTAAGATATATTTGTCCAGATGAAAACGAAATAAATAGAAACAACCAATCACTAATTTCACCTACTTGAGAAGATTATACTTTATTTTATGCTATTTTTTGTCATAATTGATCTTCATTATCAGTCCTATAGCTTTCAATTCAGTACAAGGACGAAACTTACTACAGTTCCTGACGAACAACCATCAAACATTATATAAGATATGCACAAGGAATAACAAGCTTTGAAAGAAAATTCTTCGCTATGTTTCTCTACTGTCGAGATTACGTTTTCCAACAAAAAAGGCCTGATTAAGTATGAGCAAGAGTGTCATTTTGGATTTAACGGTTCCATGTACTTCAACTTGGAAAGAAAAAGAACTGCAGTGCACAGTAAAGAATTAAGAAAGGTATAAAAAAATAAATCAGACTGTGCTAATATTATCAGAATAATAATACTAGCCTAAAAGTGTCAAAATAAAATTGCAATCTCAATATAATGTAACTAAAAAACACTGGCTGGACTTTTTAAAACTAAATTATTTCTAAACCGTTCAGGATTGGACGAACTCAGGTCAATAAATCGGTTATTGATCTCATTTTTCTATATTGGAGTGAAATTGGAGATCGCTATCTTCTGTATATAATAGTAGAATTGGTAGTTTTTTTGTTTTGTTTTTTAATTCACACCATGTATTAGTACTTTAGCGGAAGTTTCCACATCAAGAATATTATTTTGTAAATAAGATTCATCTGATGGTAAACGGTGCTGTGTAGCTCTAGCAGCTGTCGATCGGAATTATATACTTAATATTAAATATTTGAACGCACGATTCTCCATTTAGTTAGGTTCTATTCAAATTCATTTAAAATGTACTCATTTTACATTCTGAATTTTTCCATATTTAAATTAATCGCAAGCGAACTGCTGCACGCAACTTGCAACAAGACCGCCTTCTCGTATCTACATAGTTTATATCTCATTATATTAATTGGAGTTGATTCCTCCCGGATCGTTAAAACCCAATTGATTGATTTCAATATTTTTTAATTATATTATATAAGTATATTTGTGTGCGTGTGTCGTTTTTAAAAAACCGGAAATACTGCTGAAGAATTGATTAAACTAATAAATATTAAACACCACTGAAAAAAAATTGAAGGAAATAAGTGAAAATAAAATATTTATCTAACAGAAAAATACATTGAAGATGCATTGTGCAACCGTTTCATACATGATAAATTTATTTTTTATATCCAAATCTCTTTAAACCTGCTTATTATTATTTTCATTTTTACTTTTATTGGATTTTAAACAATGATTTTAAGGTAGCTCCCACCCCATTTAAGATTCGGTCGATTATTATTAAAGATTCATTATTTTTAAAGAATCGATATTTGGTTAAAATGAATGAGTTAAATGATTTACAAAAATCTTAAAAATATAAATTTAAAATGTTTAATGGATTCTTTAAGAATAAAAATTCTTCCAGTATGGCTCTATTTGTTACCAACTCTTTCAGTGCATACATTTGTATTACGCTCATGGTAATATTCACATTATGTTTTAATACGAATACCGATTTTGCTACTTTTGACAATAAGAAATAAACATATAGTGGGAATCTCTACAATAATTACCTGTAACTGATCCGATACAAACCCTGACAGCAGCATTGATGGTTAATCTATAGTAATGTTTTGCAGGGGTCGCTTCTTCCTCATGACTACATTTCTTTAATTACCCCAAATGAATACTGAATATCAGACTATTTCTGAACATCAGAAAATAGTAATTTACTTTTAGCGAATAAAAAATTCAATTGACGTTGTTAATAATAATATTTAATTTTAAAAAGTAATCAATAATTCAATTTAACAAACAACTATAGACTTGAAAACCATATATGACAATTAAAGTTTTTAAACTTTTAGAAAATGTTTATATTTGTAATTTTATCTGTTTGTGGATTGATTTAATTCTAATACTAATTGATTTTAAAATTTCAAAAGACCCTTTTAACAACAATTATTAGGTATGAATAACTTGTGCTATTTTTTTAAAAATTGTAATTATATATTATTGAAAATTTTTCATATTTTTTAAACATTTCTCTAAATAAGTTAATGAAAATCCTTATTAACAGTATAGAATAAAACACCATTATCAAAATCATAATAAGTCAATAGATTATTTTTGAATAATACGTCAATAAAAATTTATTAAGAAAAATGTTAAATAAAAAAATAGAGTTGATAAAATCCATATTGAATACAACATTTAGGTTATTCTATTTCGTTTTATTTTCCTAAGAAATCTTTTAAATGTTTTATTATTGACTGATTTTCTTTTTATTTTGTCACTTTTCCTAAATTATTTCTGACCAAATACCTGTTGAAAGTTAACATTTCGTATATTTTATATAGGTTTATGCTTTCTAATATGAAAAAAAAAAAGAGTGCATTAACTATGATCTTGAAATGACATATAACCAATCATATTCGGAAATATATTATGCATTATTAAAACAAACAAACAAATTAATTTCTATTTTTTATTTCTGAAAAAATCACATTTTTTTTACAACTGCTATTGTAATAGTTCTTATTAGTATTATTATGATATTTTTTGGAGTTTTAAGCTTTCTCATGTAAAAGTGTCATTTACAACCTATTATTTTAAAATGCTAATGCATTCGGTCTTACGCCACCTGTTAAGCAAAATTGAAAATATTAATTTTAGTTAACACAGGGGAGTAGGCGGTAAACAATAAGAATACACCCCGGACGAAGACAGGGATCTATTCTTAGCGGGTTGCATAAGGCCACACCAAGGACGGTGGATCATCCTTATATTTACAGTGTCTTCTTTTTCCTGTGGATGTTCAGATTCTAACAGGAACTATGAATCTCAAATTTAAATGTAAATGGGAGTGTAAATTTTGAAATTTAGAGAAAATCGAGCGTTTCGTGGTCTCAATGCGGTTACAAAAGTGGATGTTTATCCACTGCCATTGATAAATGAAACGTTGGAGCAATTGGGGAGAAGCCGGTACTTTACGACACTAGACCTGGCAAGCGGTTACCATCAAATATCCGTCGCGGAAAAAGTCAATTTTAGTCAATTTTTATAAAAAGTTGGAAGTCATATTATTTGCGAAAACCCCGATAAAAATTTTAAAGTATTTTTTTTTTTTATGTGAAAACTTCTTTAGCCGCATTTAGCGATTTTTGGAAGGGGGTAAACTTGTTTAATCGAGACTCGTGACACCTAGCGGCCAGTATATGAGTTATACAATTTGTTTTTAATCAACTTTAGTTTAAAGACTTTAATATCAACATTTCCATTGATATAAGAATAATTATATCTATCTAAAAAGTCGTTTAATAGTTGTGCAATTAATACCACTAATAACTTAAATCAATAACTTGTTGAACTTTTTGTTTCCTCTGGAATAATTTATTTGTTAGAGTTAAATGGTTTGTTTTATGAAATGATTGAAAGTACAAAAGATCTATTTATTGTTGAACCTAACGGTGACAATAATGAATATAAAATCTATGTAATTACAAAAACTAACTATTATTATTTCATTTAAATTATTAATATTTTGTATTGAGCTTGTACAGCCCATCCATACTTTAAATGTAAAATATTTGTGAAAACTAAACTAATGTTAATAATTTAATTTTACAAATTTGAAATTTGAATAATTCAGCCAATAATTGATTTAGAAATTCAAAAAACAACAGTGATTCCAAAGTCTTGAATCTTCACTTATTTGGTAGCCCTAATGACTACATGTTGTAATTTTTTATGTATCCTAATCGCGTGCCCAAATACTTTATTAAAATAAGTCCTGATGCATCAAATATAAATCCTTCGAAAAGGTTCCTAGTGTCAAATGATATCGCCATTATCCAGCAACAGGTCCGAACCAGCGATGACTTCATGGACTCAAAACCATCATTACAATCGCTGCAGGTTATTTTTGTTTTGATGTTCCCACGATCCAAAGATAAATTACTCATCCGATACACATCGTAACAAGCTGAGAACGAGCAATATATTCACTGCATGTCTTCATATAATTTTAGCCCATACGTTGTTTAAGAGCGAGATAAACTCGCCTTTTGTTTCTTGTAGAACTGAAAGCCCCAGGATTTTTAAAACTCTATTCCAATTATAAAGCCAAGAGAAGCGTTATGGTCCACAAATAATTCGAAATTTCCAAGCCACAAGTAATTTATCTATAGTTATCATAAAATATTATAAAATACAAAGTTCATTGTTCATTCATCCCTCTAACAATACATAAATACATATATTATTTACGCTCATTACTTAAACTAGTTATGCTAATAATGTTGGTTTCTATTTTTCTTTACTGTTAATATTTTTTTTTTATATTTAGAGTTGATGAGATTCAGTCCTACAACTCTCCTACTCTTTTGACGACGTTTCGAGACTGTACCATTCTCACAATCATGCTTAATTAACGAATTAACCACAAAATATTTACCACCACAACACTCAGTCCTCTACAATATTTCCACATTTTATGTAAATATAGTTCCAGATCTAGTGATTGCTGAAATGTGTAAAATTAAAGAATAAATCAAACATTACACAATTCACCAATCACCTAATCTTGAATAATATTTACATGATATGTGATAATATTGTACAGCGTCGTAAAGATTTTAACGAGTATACGACTGAATTTTAAACCCTCTGAATATAAACAACTTATCTTATTAAGTCAAGAAAAATAGATACCGATATTATAAACATTTTTAGTTTATGTAATGAGCGTAAAAAAATATCTAATTTTTTTTTATATTGTTTGAGGGTATAATGAACCCGGATCAGTTTCCATAAAATAATCCACAGTGACATATTTTATCCTTTTTGATGAATCACATACTCCTTTAATTAGACGGATTAAGTAAATGAGGTTCGTGTTTGCCCGCGCTAATCCGAGGAGGTTTTTTTATTGTTCTTTAGATTACTCCTCTGACTTTTATCCTTTTTTAGAAGTATTTTCCAGCTAAGCCTTTTTATGTTCAATAATATCACATTAATTATATCAACATTATTATATCCGCAATATCATGTACTACAATGGTGCGATATAAAACTTTTGCTTTGCATGTGAAGAAAAAAAGGAAACTAATAAAATTACTAATAATACTATAAAAAAAAATTTATTACATTATTTAGCATGTAAATTAACATTTAAGAGCTTTTGGTGGCGTAAAAAAAAAGCAGTTGGCCAACCTGGCCGTTTCGCCGACCAGCCCAGATATAGATTACACAGGTCTGCGATAAAAAAAATTGTAGCATATTTAACTAGTGGGCTTAACAGTATTTTTTGTGCTGATTACGGAAAAAATTCTGTCAACCCTAGATAAGTCAAAAATCAAGTATGAACCAGAGGAATTGAGACTTTTCATCGATTCATCAAAAAGGAGTTTGAAAGCTGTACTTCTTTACAATGGTAACCGATATGCTTATGTGCCTGTTGGACACTCAGTCCATTTGAAAGAATATTACGAAAATCTTGAGTTTGTTTTTAATAAGCTCGGCTACTCTGACCGTAAATGGACCATTTGTGGGGATTTTCAAAGTTATTTCCATGTTTCTATGTCAACAAAGTGGTTACACAAAGTTTCCATGTTCCCTCTGTGAATGGGATAGCCGTGACAGGAAACAACACTATGTCAAGCAGACGTGGCCAATCAGAAAGGCTTTTATTCCTGGAGTTAAAAATGTTGAAAGGCAAAGTTTAGTCCACTAATCCATCCTAAGAAGATCTTACTTCCATCACTTCATATCAATTTGGGGCTAATGGAACAGTTTGTGAAAGCATTTCCCAAAGAAGGAGAATGTTTCAAGTATCTTTGTGAACAGTTTCCTAGTGTATCCGATGCTAAGCTGAAAGAGGGAGTCTTTGTTGGGCCTGACATCAGAAAACTTTTAAAAGATGAATCTTTGTCACTAAAATGGAAATGGAAGAAACAAATGCCTTAATTTAAACTTGTTGTAACAGGCTTTCTTGGAAACAAAAAAAGACCCAAACTACAAAACTTTGGTTGCTGAATTGTTACAAAACTGTAAAATGCTGGGCTGCAACATGATTGTCAAAGTTCATTTCCTTCACTCACAACTGGACTACTTTCCAGAAAATATTACGGCTGTAAGTGAGGAGCAAAGCGAACGCTGCCATCAAAATATAAAAGAAATGGAGCCCAGATACCTCTATCTAAGAGTAGATGGAATGTCAACATGACAGCAGACTACTGATGGATGTTAAACAGGGAAAATTCAAAAGAACACAGCCGAAAAAGTACCAAATGAAGCTTTGATGGAAAAAGAAAACGTTTTTACAAAGACTTATCTTTACACCACGTGTGCATCACTTTTATGCTCATTTTAGCTAGGTATAGTTGTATTTTTTTTCTTTTACTTCATGTTAAAATAATAAAAACAAATCCAAAATTTTCTGTTTTTTGTACTTTTTCCAAAAACTTCAACTTTATTTTGTAGCCAAATACGTGATGGAAAAAAACCAATGTCATTTTTGAAATCAGAGCAAAAAACTACTTAAACATCAGTTAGCTAAATCAAAACAATTTTTAAAAAAGTATTTTTTGTAGACCTGTGTTATTTGGCTATCTATGATATGACCGTCACCAGCGAGAAAACCAATAAAAATGATTTGGGAAATATGTTCAAATTTATTTTTAATATATTGTATTAACAGTTTTTTGATATTCCAAGGTTAAAGCATACCAATTTCTTAACCTGAGGGACCCTGAGACTTGGAGGAAAGGAGAACCGATTCTCCAGGTGCAGAAAGGCAAGGCATCGATGTGAAGCGAAAGTTGTTCACCCCAGCGGCATCCAGCCATCTGTACACTCTGGAGACCCTCAATTAATCATCTCTTCTTCTTTTTGCAGGAGCTCTTGAGGCATCCGGGACCTTTGGGTCCGCCTTGTCATGAGTTCACTCATCCTCGGATGAGAACCTGTCTCGCTGCGAGCAGAGGATGGTATTTTGTTGATACAAGTTTTTAGCGTTGAGAACCGTGCAAATTATGGGTATTCCACTGTAAATTAACAGAAGAGCCACAAAAAAGGGGAATTTTCTCAAGAGGTGTGTTTATGCTATTTGTTTTGATTTAACTTTCTAATGACTTAACCCCTTAGAGGTCAAAAGGAGTTGGTTGTCAGTAGACTGGTTGTAAGCAAAACTCATCAAGTAAGAGTGGTAAGTTGGAATTTACAACTATTCTGTGGGTTTAAAAACAAAACAAATATTTATCTAAATATATTAGTGCCCCGAAGGTAAACTACACCATCCCCCCCCCCCACAAAAAAAAGTAATATTTTAGGCGCATTTTCATATAAAAATACTATGATCAATGCTATGTGTATAATTTGATAATCCTATAAGTGTTTGTAATCTTCATAGGAATATATAAGTGAAACCGTAAAGCCACATGTGTTTTTCAAAAATTATATCAACATTATGTAACATTTCAGGAGAGCGATTTAAATGCATGATTCGTAACAATTAGCTTTGCGAAACGAAAGACTCGATACCGAAAGCAACAGACCTCGCTCACAACACTCGCTCCACAGAATTCCACCAAAAGCCTAATCCTCGCAATCGGGTCTAACGTAATCTTCCCGTCTACTATGGGTCCCCACTCAGGAAGATTTCTCGAAGGATTAGCATTGATTAACCTATTAGTGATCCATCGCGAAAACTCAAAATGCATAATTCATTGCGCTTCTTTCATTCGTCCATTTTCAATGCGATTCTTTCACCTTTACTGCAATCAATGGTTAGCGTTCCTGCAATTAAGCATTATAACATTGCTTCATCCTTAATCGGTAAATATTCAACTGAATACATTGTTTTCAAAATGACGTCGTTATTTTCGTATAGTAAGTCTCCTTGTTTTGCAACCATAGAAAAGAAATATAATAATTTTATTAATTCTAAAAACATATAGCACTACAACCCACGGAGGATCTTGGGTTCAATACGTGGAAGAGACTGTGCTGTTTCTAGGACAACAGTTGTTGAAGGAAGTGATTCTTCCGAGACTACACTCAAGCGTCAGGTTCTCCTCCAATCAAAGGTACCCACTTTATGTAGGCTGGGTGAGCCCTAGGAGATAAATAAATTGTCTACCACAGCCATATTTGAGCCCGGGACCTTCTTCGAGGCAACTCAGCGCTCCAACACTGAGATACCCCTCTCCTTTGATTATCCTAAATAATACTAAAGAATTTATTAAAGAGGAATATCCTTTATTTTTAAAACGATACAATAAAACATTTTATTTGAAAAAAAAAAACATTAGAAGAGAAAAAATAACTACAAACTTTGATTAAAGGCCTTTTAAAGTGATATTACACACGTAGTTCCAAACAGAATAGGTGATCCTAAAACCTACACAGTCGTTGTTGTGATCCTCCCCTGCCTACGTAATAATAGAGCCGACGATGTGACCAGAGCTATGAACTTGCTAGGCTTCAATTTACAATTTGCATAGCTCCCTGGAGGGTCAGTGAACGGATCGGCCTTGCACGACCTTCAGCCGCTGACTTCTTCCAGCACTGGAAAGCTAATAGCTTCCAGGGATCCAATGGCGGTGCTGTTTATCAGGGAGGGATACAAAGACCTGGTACAAACAACATCATATTTCTTATATTCTCATATATCAACATCATAACTCAATGGGAAACGATTGTATCTCTTAGTTTAATGTTTTACCACAAGTTTATTATTGTTACCATGCTCTGAATTATTGGTTCTCTGGTAACTCTTTAATTTAATCAGTGAAAGAAACTTGAAAACCAAAAGCAAAAAAAATACCCGAACATTTTGTTAGTTATAAGACTGATTGAAGAACTAAATATTCAAGATTTCAATTGACTGCCCGACATGTGACGTAACATCTGTGTAAAAATCTATAATAAATCGTATTTGAATATTTCGAATTATATTCAGAACTCTTTCGTTCGGGTTTCAGTGCTCTTTAAAAATACTGGTAATGATCAAATACTAATACTGATAATGCTCAAACTATCAGGGAGAGATATCTCTTTGAAGTTGTTGTAGTCTGTCCAAGAACTCTTTTCGGAACAAGTAGTAAAACGTTTACAAAATATATTTATATGCCAAATCGAATTCTATAAGTTCTAAAATGCCTACCCTAAATAATTATTTATTAAATCATGATATATTAAATGATCATGGAGGATAAGATGGCCTTGCGGAGGTCATAGAAAGTTAAGTAGTAATAAAAGTTGAATTGAAACAAACAGTTGTTTGTTTTTTTACTATTTGAACATTTTATAACTATTTGGAAATATTTCTTTATACACTCATTTTGTTTACTAGTTACAACTTTTTTTTTTCATTTTCACAACCTCCTCCATTACCATACTGTTTATATTATTCCTTTCGTAAACCACAGGTGCCCATCAGCCCGGAGTGTTCATCGAAATAGAAGTACCGATGACGTAACTCAAGAAACCGGATCTTGAGTGACTAATTCAAAATACTTGAGCTGTGTTGTAATGGTGTATTGAAATCGACGCTAATGCTGTTGGATCGCCTAATAGTCCACTTGCCCAAGATTCATTACTTATAATTCCTCCCAACCTTGATTTTATGACCCATCAACTCTTGGCCGGCGCACAGTGGAACGAATCACGCATTTGTTGGACATTGGACCAATTCTCTAATAACTAAATTTGTCCTTTATTTTGATCTTAAATTATACTTTATACTTCTTCTCAACAAAATCCATAGATAAATTAATTGTGAAATTAAATCTTATATGAAAAATTCTGAATTGAAATATAAATTTTTTCTAAAAACTCATATTTTTAAAGCAATCCACTGTTTGAGGTAATGCATTAAATTAATCGTACACCTACTGGAAAAAACTCATCCATAATAAGATATTTTAGGCAAATAAAACTTGGGATTATTTCAAACGGCTGGGATTTTTCGGTGAAAATTGGGGGATAAAACTAAAATAATCAATTGCGAAAATCGCTCAAAATCGCCCAAAAAACTACCTTCACAGTAAATAACTAGAATGTTTGAAGTTTTTTTTCCATTAGTCGGATTTTGCTACTAGGTGCTATTTTCCGAGAAAATGATTTTTTCTTTTTATTTTCTGGGCCTTGAGAATTAATTTAAAATAATTTCTGTTGATATTGGCGTCTACTTTTCGCTAGCTTTCTTTTGTTTACCAATGATTGTTTACATTCATTTATCCGAATCCTTATCTAACATAATAGTATTAACAATGAAACTTAGTTTGTGTGTGGTATTTGAACGACATATGTGTAATGGTGCACATAGGTGCAACAGTCCCTACAACAAATCGTCAAGTTTTTTAATTTTTATTTATTTATTTTTTAATTTTTATTTCGTTATTTAAATAAAACAATTTTATATAGGCACCTACATTTAATATAATTTTGATGTATCAATTATACCTAGTGAATTAACTAACAAAAGTAATTATCAATTATTATATTCATTTTGTTTAATAATTAAATTATTTTGTTTTTTACTTTTTCCTTTGTATAATTTTATTTAATACCTATGTATCTGTCTTTCCATAGAATACTGTATTGTACCCATTCTAGTAGTATATAGGTAAAATGTTAGATAATAAATTATCGAACATCGAAATATCAAATCGAGAATTTGTACATGTTTCCCTTAAAAGATCTGCTCCTGTTTATCATATAATTAAATAGTCCCTTCAAAAAGCTTTAAAACCGTAGCAATAGCCTTATTCTAGGAGAACCAGAAGCGGAGATATTAATGAATGTCCAGGCCTCCCTAACGCTCGTTCCACTGTGCGGCGGGTTAAGCAGGGAATAGAAAAATGAGAATAGGATTTCATTGCGAACTGAAAGCGACTGTTCCTGAGCTGATAAAACTGCTTTGTAGTGTCATACACACTTCATCACATAGGCAAACATAAGATTAAATAATGCAACTTCGAAGTTCCAATAACAAAGCCTCAAGTTCTTGTAATACCAGACAATGTTTCAAGTCAAAACAGGGCATCATCAGGCCACCCAAAAAAATAATCACATCAACGAAATTAAATACAGAACAAGTAAAAAATAAGTCGAAAAACGAAGACCGCAGAACATTCCAAGACATTTAATCTAAGACTCGTATTTAAAAAAAATAAAAACCACATTTGACAAAAAATACATTTATTAACAAACGGTTTAGTTCATCTGGCAATACTCGAGTTGTCATTAATAGACTCACAGTTATCTGTTATTATTTATAACTCTGTCAGGAAACACGCATCCCGAAATCGATAACACCGCCTTTCCTGAGTTGATAAGCCACTTGATTTGATATATTAAGCGAAATGAATTTTGAAATTAAATAAATTTTATTATTATTGAAACCGTCATAAAAAAAGTATAAGTGAAGAGTGAACTCTTGCAATGAATTCAATTTAGTTTTAATTTAAAAGCTATTAAGTGTAAAGAATCGGAACATAAATAAAATTTAATAAATTAAAATACCTGAAAACTATCTTCAAGAAATTTGCATTGATGAAATACGGAATTAGAAAATTTTTGATATTACTCTTTTTTACGGTAACAAATTGGAAATATGCTTAAGGTCATTATTATTTCAAATTCTCAACAAATATCAAAGATGTTTTCTTCTGTAAACAATTTGAAATATCAGTTCCCCTAAACGCAACTTTTATCTTCATGGAACCTATGATACAGACCCACGACTATTTTCATTAAGCTAATTTGTATTAACATTAATGTTTTCAAAACCTTGAAATAATTATATGTGGTAACTTTTCAGTATAAAAATGCTTTATTGACTGTCATATATGATAAGGTTCGTTTACGCAGACGATAGAGTTCTATTTATATACCCTTATCGCATTGCTTGTAAATAAGTTATAAAAAATTTCAAAGGTTCATCGAAAGTTTCCAAAAGTGGAATTGAAAAACACTCGTAAACCGAAATAAGTAAGTTGTCACGATCTTAATACAGTTTAGTTTTCACTAAGCCATTACGGTTCCTTAAAATCAGCGGTCACCTGGTTTAAATCTTTAAATTATCTAATATTAACTCAAGATAGATTCTTTACGTCAGTGAAAAATCAAACAAAAATAAATCAGAGCCGACTCTAGGGCTAGTTTGATTAGGCTAATTTAAGCTAAGATCTGATAAGCCTCACTCGTGTGGAGCTGGACTTGCATTAATAATAAAACAATTGCAAGAAATATTAAACAATTACTATATATGCAAATGAATCTACTTAAACAAACAACGCTACATAAACATTTCATTGATGCTTCACTAACTTAATCAATCCAAATTATACACAAATTAAATTATAATCTGACAAAATCATGACTTTAGATAACCAAAGGGTTATCACAATTCTTTAATTGTGAACATTTTTTATAGATAAATAAAACATCACTCAACCAACATACCCACAAAAGAAATAGCATTAACAATCAAATTAATATTTAATTTTAATTTTTTAGATGATACATTTATGCTATAGCAACTAGCGACCCACCCCAACTTTGCTCTGGTAATAAAGCATATTATGCCTACATAATTTGTCTGTGTAGGCCGAGGACTTTGTTTTATAATATGTATAGATTTTTTCTACTATTCTAAAATAATACTTACCTTTAATTCAGAGACGCCGTTAGAAAGCTGGAAGATCTGGCTCTGAAATAAAAAAAAAATCTATTTAACATCTAAAATAACAGCTACATACATATATGTGTGTATGTGTATTATTGCTATATTTTTCATTAAATAGCCCTTAATATTTAAGGGCTATTCTTATACAGTTTTGATAATTTATGTGCAAGTAATATTTTTCAAAATTTAATTTAGATAGAGTATAGTTTCCTGACGGAAAGAGGTTTGTCGAAATCTCTGTGAGTCCTAGCTTTGCAAAAAACAAAATTCTATTTCGCTATACATATTTTCTTCTTGTTAATACAGAACCGTTCATATTTCCACAATACCTTTTGAGGTATTGAAAGGATTTGTTCTTTCAAGTATACAAGAAATAAATGGCCGATTTAAAGAGTATTTTATGATACACAATTTACAACCCAAAGACAATAAAATGTGTGAATGGAAGGATTTTGAAATAACGAGACAGTTCATAAAAAAAATAATTTAAATGTATATTATTTGACTAACCGATAGGATTATTTCAATGATCTGTTAGTAATGGTAGGATTAGCTTCACAGTCGCCTTTAGCCACGAAGATTAGTGTTTCTTGTGTCTTCTTATATATTTACAGCTTCTATTTTATTGCTCAAATTTACTGCTGCTATTTCCATGTCCTAAACCCCCCATTATTCTTCGAACTAAACAAGTAGTAGTTTTCTTATGCTTCACGTGGGCGAGAATAGTATTAACTTTAACCGAGCTTCGTTCTTTCCTATCGATTTCAACTGATTATTGCGTAATCGGACGAACTAGTTAACAATCTTTTCCAGATGTGATTACGTTAACTAATTATGTTTTCCAGTCAATGATGTCAATGAAATCGAATTCATCATCTCATGACTGGAAGGTACAGTATTCTTTACCTCAAGTTCTAATTCTACATCCATAGCGTCTTTCATGATTCGATTCTCTTCGAACTAAAGAGGAGTACTTCCGTTGTGGCTAGATTTAAAATCTATAGCTCATAGATTCGACAGTTGGGAAAATGTACATTTTCTATTCACTTTTCCTTTTAAAACTCGTGGACGGCTGAATGGACTTAAAGCGGTCCAAACGATTTTCCAGCTATTTAAAAACTTTATAGAAGGAAAATTATTGAGAAACTTTTCCTCTTAAATCTCCTGAACGGATGAATAGACTTAAGCGGTTTAGTCTCTAAAAATGTTACATATAATATAAACAAATTCTCATTAGATAAAATTTAAATATACACCTACAGGTATATATATATCAGTCCTTCATAATAGTCTCCATTCAGGTTTAATTAGATTATTAATTGAACATTTTCGTAAGACTATAGGTCTTATGGCGAAATCACAACAAATGTCTACATATTTTGTTACGTGAAATTTTTTCTATAAACCGTGTTTATACCGGTTTTGTTAACGTACTTATTATGTTAATAAATATTGACATTTAGTCAATTTTAATTAAATCAAATATCTATATTCTCTTATATATGATGAATATATGAGAAATGTGGCATGTTTAAACTCAGTATACTTAGTCACAAGAAAATCTTTTTGTCGTTGCCTTATTAAATGGAACATTTTGTATATACATCTAAAATAAATCAATAAAAATATTCAAGATGTAATTTCAAATTATTCAAGATTTTTTTTTTTAATATTGTTATTTTAACAATAAAATAGAGCCAAAACTCAAAACGAAACATTAAAATTTATATGCAAATGGGAAAAAACCACACGCAAAGCCTTATGTTTCAAATCTGGTGTAAAAACATACAATTACACATCTCAAAGAAGATGTGATTGATCTTACTCTTTTTTAGTATCTTGATAATGCCTGAATAGGAGAAACGTCGACTTGTAATTGTTTGTTTTTACACCAGATTTGAAACATAAGGCTTTGCTTGTGGGGTTTTTCCATTTGCATTCTAATACTGATATTTTAATTTTATAATCAGATATAAAAATGAAACAATGGTATAATATAGATAATAATTGTAAAAGGATTTATCTGTAGATAAACATTGGGGGAAAAGTGGACATTTCACGTTATTATTCTCAATTTAACACGTAATGTTGAGATTATCGATATTTTTACACCAAACAACTAATTCAGAGATAACTACGACCGATTTAACTTCAAATAATAATAAAAGATAAAATAAGCTCTGAAGTCACTAAATGTAAACAGAAGAAATGTTTACATTAGTTTTCAATATATTTTTAAGATAGTATTATAGATCCCTTAGTATATATCAGTATATAAAAATTAGAAAAAGGCTTGTAATCATATTTATTAAGGAATATTTAATTAATAGTTTTAACTTTGCTAAATAGTATTTATTGATTTCAATAATCATTTATAAAACGCCGCCTTGCCACAATAATTTAAAACTCCCGCGCAATCAGGTTATCAGTAACCGGGAACCTTTTATCAGTGTTATTCAACAAGTTTAAGTGCTTAGAACATAGACTTAATGTTTTTCAGTTCATGTCTCAACAACACATAATCAGAAAGTCGAATTAGGAAATCGATTGTGTGGTTTTGCAAATCGAAAGTGTGTTGATCTTTAAATTGACTGTATTTTATACTAATAACAAGAAGAACATATGACATTCAATCTGGAATAATTGTCATTTGTTTTATTTTTTTAGTAAGTAACTGGAAATGAAAGTCTTTATAAATATGTTCGATTTATTAGTATAGATTTCTATGTAATTAGCATTAATTTTTTCTGTTTACCACCTCTCAGTTAACAACTTGCTTTAATCAACCTGTTGCATACCTGTGATCATTAGTTTAAAAGAACTTGCAATATTTACAAATCATCAAAGGTTTTATTTAATTAATATTTGTCAGTCATGCTTTTTTTTTTTTCTTAGTGAAATTAAGATGTCTGTTTAACATGTTATATTCTCTCTTCTTGTGTGTAACCTGAATTTTGTTAATATCAACCATCTTGTTTTATAATGAGTTATAGTTTACATACATTTTACAATAAATTATTAATCTAATTAAAACATGTTTATGACATAAATACCATATAAAAATCATTTATCAATGTATTGATTGCCTAAATGCGTGCATTGATCATTTAAAAATATGTTTAAGGGATCTAATTAACAAGTCAATTAGTCTCTGTGTTTTTTATTGGTATGAAAGCAATTGAAATGAGTTTGACAAAAGAAATCAGATAAAGAGGAGAGACATAAAAATATGATTGATGATCAAATTGTGTATTAAAAAAGGAGAGATTGACAACAGCTAAATTTAAGTCTCCAGGCATTATATCGAAATTGGATTAATAATTATTTAATGAAAAACAAATGTAGAGATCACCATAATTGGAGCCAACCTAGATCTGAATCTTGAATTAGTCACCTGATTAAATTGACTGATAGAGGAAAATGATTTTCATAACCGTCCTTTGATCTAGTTGATCAATACAGCATTATTGGGAAAGTTTGAGGACTTCAATAAGGTAGCTGGAAAATTATATCTATCTAAAAATCATGGAAATAAAGTGTATATAAAGCATCAAGAACCTTGTCAAAATTAAAGCAAGAATGATTGCAAGTTGCTAAAGAAACTGTACCACTACTAGGTATTATGGTAATTGTAGGAACTGTCAGTTTTTTCCCTAGATAAGACTATATCCTATTTTGTTAAGGCTGGGTTAGCTCCAAAAGGTTCTCAGATCTAATTCTTAGCTGTTAACACATTAAATTATTTGTCTTTGGCAGTAGGTCTCGAGCTCGGAGATCAGGACCCCGTTCCCACCATTTATAAAATAAATATTATTAGTTATAATAATGTAAAAGTGGAAGAACAAATATTATGAATTTAGGAAAGATATAATTAAAACATTGAAAATATGAATAATGAAATCTGTTATAATGAAGATTTAGTAGTTTTTTATGATATTATGATAATAAATTGTTTGTTTAATCATTTAATGTCACCTTATGCTACTATGGCTAATCGGACAATGCTACAGCATGAGTCCCAATATTTTGCCTATCCTGGTATAATTAGGATAGTGATATATTACGAGTACTCCACACCGTATAAGCTCGGGAACCCCATTTTACATCCCTTCTGAAAGGCGTCATTACCAGGTGGTAGTGTATTGTAATAATTAATATGATAGTTTATTATGATAAGTATAAAAGTATGAAATAGAGAAAATGATTAGTATTAGTAATTAATAGTAACAATACTAAATAAATATAATAAAATTATATATTATTCATTCCACAGAGATGGGAAATAAAAAAGAAAATAAGTCTTGGAATAGCGGCCCAGTAAAGGCATCTACTAAGCTCCATGAGATGATGAAGAAAAAAATAACAACAGCTGTGGAATTTGCATCAAAAGCTTCTATATACAGTGCCAATATCACAGCTACTGAACTCACCACTGCGCAAAGCATCCTACTGTCGTTGATGCACAGTTTCCTTACTAGTGATTTAGGCTTTAGCATCAACTTAATTGAACTAGCAACCAATATTGATCATCTTCGGTCATCTTACCTTCCGACTTGGCTTAGGGATGACTTCAACTTTGATGATCAACAGGTCTGACTCAATATTTATTATTATTTATTAGTACTACCCATTAGTATCATCATATTTCAAATTGTATAGTACAGTGAACATTTCTTGAGCATATTTAGAATAATTCACTAATATTTGAAATGGTACATACCCAAATATATCTCAGTAAAATATACTTTTTTGTATGGTGTTTCTCTAACAAATATTCTAGAGTTTTCAGCATCCCTGGTTCCTTTAGTTCTATATGTTCAACTTCTTTAATTAGGTTGCTAAAGAGATTGATTTTAAATTAGTAAGTAAAACCCAACCAGTCAAAGTTTCGCCACTTCAGGACACACACCAAAAGAATAAGTACATCAAATAAGACAAAGTGCAGCCCATCTCACATCAACAGTCCAAACATACTCATCCAATTGTGACAGTAACCTTTCTCGAAAATGTTCTACTAACAATATCATTTTTATTTATTTTTTGTAAGCCTTAATAATTCCTGAATTGGCGAAACATTGACTGGTTTGTTTTTCTGGTATTTTAGAGATCTAAGGCTTTGCATGTTGGAATTTTTTCTATTGCATTATAATTTATGTTTCTTTTTGATTTTTTGCTAATTTTTATTAAGATTGATTTTATTTGTACCCAACTATTCCCTTGTACACTAAAAATGTTTGGCCAAATTTTATAAAAGCAATAAATATTATTAAAATTTTAATACTAAAGTTTAACAACTGAGTAGTTTACACTGTAACTAACAAAAAATGGGAGCTTATTGCAATAGATCCTGGTAAAATCATTTTGTGGATAAGGAATAATAACAAATGTTATTTGACTGTGATCTATCTCAATAATGAATGATCAGAATGCAGGCAGTGCAGTTGTTCTTTATATAATATTTTTAAAGTTCAGATGATAGTTTATTAGTTTAGTTCTTAATGTTGGTTTTCAGGATAATAAATATTACACTAACAGCACTCGTATAATTCAATTCATAACACAATTTGTTGATATCAGGTTGTCTAAAAATAATTTCCAGATTTTTATGTGAATTTCTCTTTCTTTATTTTATGGATTACTTTTGTTGTTTTCTCTTTTGTCATTAATCTATTTTCTTTACAGAAATATTTATTTATGATGTTATTTAAATCAGGTTTTAAAGATGTTATCAAGGATCGCTTTTCTTTCCCAATCTGGATTTCTCATCATACCAACTCATATATTAAAGGTATTTGTCAATCTTTCTTCAAAGTACAGAGTTGCTGAGTGTTGCAGAGCTTCTGGTAATACTGATACCTTAAAGTTTCTTTCTGAGTTCAACCTTCAAGATCACTCGTTTAACAGCCAATCATCAACCTCATCTTTTTCACCTGCTGTAAATAATTTGTTTGTATATATAATTTTATTTTTAATATTATTATCAATTTATTATATTATCATAAAACAGTTGTCCATTTTTCATTTGGAGACATTAACAATGAAAACTACTGAACCAATCTTTACCAATTGTAAATATTTAATGGATTTGAACAAGTGTAACATGCTCTAACAAAAGGAAAACTAATTTTTTAAGCATAACCACTTCAGGTCATAACCTTTTTCCACACCATTTTTAATCCATTTCAGTTGTAACCATTTCTATTTTGTTTCTATTGATTATTCAGTTTTAACCCTTTCCAAATCAAATTTAACTTTTTTTTTTCATCTCTTCCGAACTTGAAAAAGTTTAAAGTTGAAACTGAAATTCTATATATTGAAAAAATATGAGATACTAAATAAATGTGTAATTGTCACCCAAACTTTCAAACTAGTATTCATAAAATAACTGTAATGCTGCTTTAACGTACTCAAACAGATATACCTCTCTTACCAACTTGAAACTATTAATAAGAATTAGTTCTATGAATTATTTCATGGAATTATTTTATTTATTTAATTAATTATGAATTATGAGTATTCCCCATGATATGAGAGTGGTCCCAGCATTTTTAATACACAAAAGTCGTATTGATTGTGGTAAATATATCTATATACATCTACATGCATCTATAGTGGCATATAATTTTAATAACACAATCTGTAAACTAATTCATTTAGATATATTTTTTGGAAAAAATAATCTAGTCTTTGTTTGTTTGTTTTTCATGTATTTATAGCAGTAAATAAAACCAGCATTTTAATTTTTTTATTTTTATGATTTACAAAGACTTACTGTAAAAAAAACCAAAGCAGAGCTTAAATGGTTGTAAATATTGCAATTTATAATTATATATTTAAATTGAAGAACTTGTTATGTTACTAACACAATTTCAGAACAATTAGGATCAACGACTGTATTTTATTTTAGACTGGGGCACTCAATTTTCAATTTATAAAACTACCACAATTTAAGGTTCTATATGTAGGGTTGGTAAGAAAATAATTTTTTTAATGTGTGAAATAAAATAAACTCTATCACTACAGCCCATGAAGGGTCTTGGGCTCAGTACAAGGTAGAGTCTGTACTTTGCTAGGACAATAGTTGTGGAGGAAGATGATTTGTCCTAGATCGTGCTCAACTGCCAGGTTTTTCTCCCAATTTAGAGGACCCTGTTTATAGAAGCTGGGCGATTCCCAGAAAAATCTCTAGATTCCACAGGGTACATCCCTGACGGTTAACAGAACAAATTCATGTTAATGACCTTTTACCTTCTTTTTGGTAACTTCATGATGATGCACTCATAGAACTTCTGGTACGTATCGCCAGAAAATTCAACCAATTGCGATTTGAGGTCATCAAAATTTTTACCATTTAAGAGGTTTTGTAAATTTCAAAATTGAGGCAGTATGGGCGAAGCGACATCACTACCCAACCAAGCTCCAATAGTTTCGTAGATATTGCTAAAGTTATTTGAGGCCTCACATTGGCCTGCTGGAACTTGATTCCTTTGAGATTAATCAATTTTTTTTTTCTCTCTGTGATTGCTTCCTCTAATTTCATAATTAGTTAGCAGTAAACAATGGTCGTTGGGTTGATTGGAAGCAGCCTAATCCCACTACCTTTGTAATCCCACCAAATTGACATCATGTTGTTTTTCTGATGTGATTCCACTTTAGATATGTTTTATGCTGGTTTGCCATACTTGGGTTATGATCTTTTTTAAGTAACTACATTGTAGACAGTTCATTTTTCATAACCCGTGATATTAAGGATTGGTCATCATGCTCGAAATGCATATCATATATATTGATTGATTGTGTTAGGTGAATTTCTTCCAATTTGCACTGAAGCCAAATATCAAGATTCTTAGCAAATCCATGACATCTTATTCACTCTCAATTTTCTTGTGTGGCAAATTTAGATGTTTTGCAATCTCTCACATTTACATGATGATTCGATTTAATTATGGCTTTTACATCAGTGTGTTCATCTTGAAGTGAAAAATCTCTGGCACTAAACATTGAAACCAATTGATTTGTACTCTTAAATCAACTAAAAATATTTCTTTGTGAACCTCAGCTCCTTTCTCGTATTTATGAAAATCAAAACCTAAAATGTTTTAGAAATATTTATTTTTTTCGCAAACTGACAGTTGTAAACAAAATTACATGGAATTTGTCTCTACAGCAATGTAATGTATTGATTACCAAATTCTAAAGAAAAAAATTTAACGGTAAGAAAAGAATGATAAAACATACTTTACAATATCTACTGATGCAATCTGAAATCACTTTCTTGCCACCCTTATAGAAATGAGCATTTATTTAAAATATTTTTTCAAGTGATAATACATACTTTTCTTAGTGAGTCAATAATGTAACATGTTTTTCAATTTAGGTAATTTTTTATAAATTGGAAAAAGCATTATGTTTTTTAGGATATAGTTTTTTAAAAAATTAATGACGTTACTGACATTTGAGCAGTTAATAACTAGGGATTTAATTTTTGTTTTGTTTTTCTGTCTAAAGATCTTTAGTTTAAATTAATATACAGAAAATTAAATTATTTGATTATTTAATAGCAATTAAGTTTTATTAACAAAAGTTAATTATTTACAGTCAGTTCAATCGAACAGAAGCAATAGTATTGACGTCTTTTCTTCAAACAACAGCTTCAGAACAATGGAAGACCTTTTTTATGTAAATGTATGTATTAATAATTCTTTCATGTATTTAAAGATTTTTGAAATTACTGGTTTTTGTTTGGTTTGTCCTCAGGGCCCTCAGGTTTTGATCAATCACCCTGTTCAGAGACCAATGGGACAGGAAGTGGCAAAACAGGGAAGTCTTCGCGATGTGAGTGTAATTTATATTTTTCAATTAAAATTTATTTTTATTTTATTTTTTTATTACAAATAATTAGGTCTGGCTTCACTTCTTACTATTAGAAATCAACTAATAAGTAAGTTAGCATCGTCATGTTTGATTGTGTTGTTTTTTAATTCATTATTTACAATACAACATTACATCTTTATAAATAAATAAATATTGTTACAACATAAATAGAACATTAAACATATGAAGCCTAGATTATGAGTCATGCTAAAACTGAATTTAAAGCAAAGAGAAAATGAGTATTTAGGAATTAGAGACTGGGAGAGTAAAATAAGTGTTTGGGATTTTTGCCTTTAAATTTTAACATTAGACAAGATTAATTTGTGAACGATAAAATCGAGACTAATGATGGATCAGTATCTTCTCATTCTATTCCTGCTGACCATTAGTTTTTAAATGGTACATTTTTAAATATCTACGATGTTAGATTATAGTTGTATGTAGTTGCATTATGTGTGGTATGCTAATCAGTCAAAACTAAAGTTAAAGAAGTCTTTTGGGTCATTGTCAACTTTTTTCTTATTTAAAATCAAAGTCCTATTAAAATCAGTACCAGTGGTGCTTTAATTTTTTTAACAATCCAGATAAATGCAGAATACTGAATTAAAGTTAGTCCAAATCAAATTATATTCTGAATTGCTAAATTAATATTTTAGGTTATTTTAATTGCATTTAATTCAAATAATAATTTAATCCTATTGTAATTGAAATTTTCCCGATTCTGTGCACAATGATATCAACATATTGTTCAATCCCTCCTTTCATTCGCCATGCTTCTTCACTGACTTCATTTAAATCCTTGCTTTTCCAACATCTCTCGACATCCCAAAAAGATGCTCTCTAAGCAGGTCAATCATCTGCTTAAATAAATCAGTATTGAATAATTGATTTTATTACTTACAGTTATTTCATTTCTATTTTTATTTTTTTGTCTCTTTAAATACCACTTCATGATTTGTATTATTATAAAGCCTTCTGACCAGATATATATTATGTTTATTTTTATGTTCATGTTTGTTAGTCTAAAGGGACTTGGTTCCAGAATAAAGTTTGTTTTCTATTATACTCTATGTAACTTCTTCTTCTTCTTTTTCTTCCACCCTTAGTGTCTTTCAGTGTGAGGGTGAATTGAGACAGGCTTGCCAATCCTCTTGAATAACGGCGAGCTTTTTCATTCCATCCAACGTTTTGCCCCTGGATTTCCCTATGTTCTATCTGATCAAGAAACATCATTCTGGGGCTTCCTCTTGGTCTCCTACCAGATGGACGGTACTCCATTGTCTTGAGAGCGTCCCTATGTCTTTCCATTCTACAGACGTGCCCAAACCACTTTAGCTGCTTCTTTTCAATTGTTTCCATGATCGAACACATATTGAGCTCTCCTCTAATACGTTCATTTCTTATGCGGTCCCTTCCAGTTTTTCCAGATGTTCTTCGCAGGTACTTCATTTCCACAGCAATAACTTTACTACAGAGTTGGTCAGTTAACACCCAACTCTCTGAACCATACAAGAGAACAGGAAGGTAATCTGCCATGATCTATCAAGGAATTTACTGAGAATAATTTTAAAAATATAACATACAAAAAGTAGAGTCACAAGGTTTTAGAGTTAGATTGAAAATATAGGTTTTATAATTAAGGAATAGAACATCGGTAAAAGAGATAAAACAAAGGATAATTACAACCCGCAAAGCAATTCTTAGCTCGGTCCTTAGAAGTGATAATGTGACAAAATATACCAAGAAGCTCATATATAAGGCCATAATTGAAAGCACATTGCTATATGGAACATAGACATGGACGATAAGTGCTGCTCTAGGAAAAAAGCTTGCTACTGAGATGGACTATTGCAGGAGAGCTCCCTGGGTATCTAGACTAGAAAGAAGGACTAATGCCAAAATTAGAGAATGAATGCAAACTCAAAAAAAGTCCTCCAAAATAGAGAAAAAAAAGATTGGAGTGGTATGGTCATCTCAGAAGAAGGAAGGAAGAAAGATTACCCAATTTTATTTTCAATTGGAGTGCTGAAGGGAGGAAAAGGCGAGGAAGATCACGAAAAAGACGAATAGAAGGGATTGGGGAAAGTATGCATGTCCATGGTCTGAGGAAGAATATACATATAAAACATACAAGGTAGAAAAAATTGGATAAATGAATTAAAAGAAATTTTTGGTTGAAGGATACCCTTAAAGAAAATAATTAGATTGAAAATAAAGGTTTTATAGTCAGGGCAACCAAAAAGTATGAGAGCATCAAGGTGATTCTATAAAAAAAGATCAATAAAAGAAATTTGTACTTAAGTCACTTTAAATGTTTTTAAAGTGTGGGATAGGAGGTTTTAAGGCAGATGAAATAGCTTTGCTGCTTGTATGATTAGATGATGGAAAAAAAAATAGACTATATTTAACCCTGTATTCTTCATGCAGTTATTGTATTTATTTTTTTTTTAGAAAAGTAGTAATAAACTTTGTCTCACTTAAATTTCTTTCTTCCGAACTTGATGCTAACTTTATAGCTCTATCTCCATTAAATTTTTTTTTAATATTTGACCAACAATATTTTATTTCTTATTTTTTTCTTTTTTAGGCTCAAACTGTTCCCAACTTTCTAGACGATGAAGAACCTTTAGTAGAAAGAACGGAAAATCCTCCAATTACGGTGAACAGATTAATAATATTCTTGAATTGTTATGTATGTTTACTTTAACATAATTTTATGTATGTGATTACAGCTTCAGGAAGTTTGGATAGAAAATTATTCTACAGAAGTGACGCAAACTCCAAGTTCTACCAATGTAAATATATATCATGATATACATCAATATACTTATGCTTGTAATTTGCTGATTAAGTCTTTTCATTAAATCTAAATATTTAATGCACCAAGGTAGACCGTCATATCACACTAAGGATCGGGAAGGGCTTCCTTATGACCCATCCAAATCTTTTGTAAGATAGCCCTCTGCAACCAGAAGTCATTATATACTTATCAATCAATCATATCGTTGCTGTCAAAACAATACCGGCTATCTACAGTTTTTGATGAAAATAAGTTTGTAATGCTTTTTATAGGTTGAATTATACGCTAAGGAAGGCAGGTATTAAGGTCAGCAACATGGCAGAGTATGGTTAGTTGATACTTCTCTTCAATAGTTCTGAAAAAATTGCCAAGTCTACACTCTCCAAGTCTAGTTTTTTTCTTTCACGTAAAATTGCCCAAAGTGTACTTAGGGGGTATTTTTTTGACAGGGATGATATGCTTCTTGCAAAACATTCATTTTTCTTACTTACATACAGAAAGTTAATGCTATTGCTTAATGAGTTTATTCATTTTCTTCTCTCAAACTCACTAATAAGATGACTTAGATAATCATTTTGTTTATAGTTCCAGTTATGATATTGTCTGAGAGCTCAATTTAAAGTTTGTTTTTGTTATATATTTAATAGTAAACATAAAGTTTAGCTTTATGAGGGTATGTTCTAATTGTTCCTATTATCCCTACATGAGCTGTTTTATTAAGTTTTTTACTGTAGTTTTGTACACTATCTGGCTGAGATATGTTACAATAGTATATAACCAATCTAGCATCTTGGCTTTAATTCACATTTTTTAACTAATAAAATTTTGCAATATAATTTTATTTACTATAATTTATTTTTTATATTGTTCTTTTTGATGGTGAATATTTTTAAATATTTTTATTTTGAAGAGAAAAAATTTTTCTTGCCCGGGATTCGAACCCAGGTCGCCCGCGTCAGTAGCACGGTGCTCTAACCACTTCAGCTACCAAGGCATGCATCCCTGTCAGACAAATCTATTCTCTTCACCGATCCTATATCGACGTGTTCTCACAGTTTTAGCGATGTATACATGGGGAAGAAAGAATGTCCATTGAACATTACTTTAATTGGGATCTAGTTGACTTACGTCAATACCGATATAATCGGATATAATATAACAAGAGATGCGTGCATTGGTGCAAGTGGTTAGAGCACCACGCTAGTGACACGGGCGACCCGGGTTCGAATTCCGGCCAAGACAAATCTTTTCTCTTCAAAATAAAAATATTTAATCATTTTATTTATCTTATATTCTTTTTTTGTTGCAGCTTCAGGATGCTTTACTAGAAAATTCTGCTGCAGCATTAGTACAATTCCCATCTCCTAATGTAAATATATCTCATTGATATTTGCTAGTTGAATATAATCTATGTGAAGGAATAAATAATATGGATACAATCAATGTAATACCTTTAAATAATTAATAAGTAGGGCTAATATATTTTACCCAAAATTTCAAATTTTAAAAAGATATATCTCAAGACATAAAATGTAACTTCATTTAAAAAAAAAATAAATATGTAGAAAAGATATTCCATCAAAATATTTTTAATTTTGATTTAGTCCAAACCGGATCAAGCCACTGATTTCTAACTGTTAATAACTTCTTGAATTACAATAGTTGACCTTGATAATTCATGTGGAAGGAAATTCGGGTAGAGGTCAATAAATTTCTCTTAGAGGTGGAGAAATTTATTGACCTCTACCCGGACCATTTTCTTCCATATGTTAATAACTTCTATATAAAATTAAAATCATTTCTGTCTAAACACTAGTACAAGCGGAAATCTGTTGAGTACACTACATCTTGTTCTACATAATTATTTTGAGATGCCTTTAGATGACTTAATGTGATCATAACATTATAATTTGAATGAAATATATTAGTCTTCTTATAATATATTATCATTTTCATAATAATTAATAAACATATATGTAGTACGTTCTATTTTGGAAGCTAAGTTTTGGTGAACTTGTGACCCACCATCAGGGCTTAGTTGTTTTGAGAACTGAACCAATTCTATTTCATTCATTGCTAATTGATTATTTATTCCTTCATACTATATAGCTCACAATATCCATCATTGTCTTTCCTTTAGTTTAAATATGTTATTTTTTATTATTTGTTTTTTCAATTATCTCTATATTTGATAGGAGCAAGGTAGAGCATTAGTTTTTACTTTCCTTTTACTGTGAAGAAAATATTTTAATTGGGTGCATTTTGTAATAGATCTATGACTTTAGGGCTCATTGAGAACAAAAAATGCTTTCTTGATTATTGGTCACACTGCCTTTGTATGTGTCAAAGCCATGATTATGTCTAAAACCCATAGATCACTTTAGTTTTGTTTTGTTTTTCTATTGGATTAAGACTCCTGATGCTTGCCACATCACTCCTGTGCTTACTAAGATACAGTGAATAGACAATGAATGTATTTTACTGTGGAATTCAGCTCCAAAATGACTATAGCAGCTTTGATCAAATTTACCTAAACAAATTCTCATCAAGCCCTTTTATTACAAATGTGATATCCTGTACCATTTAGTATAAATGTAATAGTATGTTGTACATCCCAGAGGAAAAAAAAAGTAAATTTTATTTTCTCTTTATACTCAGCACAAATTTTTTGTTTGAATATATATGCAAACATTTGAAAATTAATTTGATTTCGTATGAAATCAAACAGGATTCAGGACAGTATTGGCAGAGCTATGCAGTATTTTCTAAGCTACGGTTTTTAATTTATTTAATACGCGTTCCTACAGAAAACTACTTACTCTGTTTATTAATTTTTGTTCCCTATGCCATCCTCTCCCAGAATGTTTAGTGATCCTCATTTGAATGATCTACAAATCTAAATCTAAAAAAAAAGCCTTAATTGGATCAATATTAGGTGAAGATATAGCAAAAATGTTGGTATGGGACTTTTTTTTTTCTAAAATCATCTGTGTGTTTAATATATAACATAGTATTTTGTTACATTTTCATAACTTTCTTATTGTATATTTTTAGGAAGCTTCTTCAAATGAATTATGTATGTTTACTGTAAGGGAGTATTTAAAGGTGCCAGAAGATTTTAGCGAGGAGGAGCTTATGAGTTTAATTACTTATTCTGATACAGAAGGAAGGACCTTATTGCACAGAGCAGTTAAAGAGGGTAATCCATATGTTGTAGAATGTATGCTGAGGTTAGGAGCTAAAGTCAATGAAAAGGATACCTTTGGCTCTACACCCTCTCACTGTGCAGCTTCAATAAACAGTATACCTATGCTACAGGTCTTAGAACAAAACATGGCAGACTTTACGTTGACTAGGAACGATGGATGCACTCCCCTTCATGAGGCAATAATTAATGGTCATGAAGCAACTTGCAGGTGGCTTCTGGATCATGGCTCAGAAATAAATGTAAGGAACTTGGATGGATGGACTCCGCTGCACTTGGCAGCACAATGGAACAAACTTGAGATTGTAAAACTCCTCTTAGAAAATGGCGCCGATTCCAAAATATACAACAACAATGGTAATACTCCTGTCGATATTGCTAGAGAAGAAGGACATACACCAATAGTCGAACTATTATCAGTTTAATGTAATGTTACATTGTATTATCTCCACAAAGTTTTAAAGCTGTATTGACTTTTACAATATTTAATGCTTATACAAGTACCAAGCCTAATAAAAACAACAAATATTTTATTTAATGAAAAAAGTGGGTAACACAAAAACATTAAATAATCTATTAAAAAAAGCACTTGTAGAAAGTTGAAAAATAAAGCATCTTTATGCTTATAAAGTTAGATGATTAATTTCATAAATTCCAGAAGTCGATCGAAGGTATAATTTTTTATGTTTTATCATAAAATATTTTATTTTTGATTGTATTGTACATCTACTTCTGGCCACCAGCACGGATAACATTTTGAAGTTGTGTTGGAGTGATGTATGCTATCAAAACATCTATAGCAAAGAGGAACCTGTTCCAATGACTGATATACCGTTCCAATGTATTTTTTGGAAGATTTTTGTATATAGGAGTTTTGATTAATGTTTGTATTGTAACTAACATTATTATTTTATTTGAATGACTTGTGATTATGTTTTTGTCATTACTGATAAAAATAAAGTCTGTAAAGTATTGTTATTTGTGTATGGATAATTATTGTTTCCTCATTAACTCTTATGAAATATCAGATTATTGTATGGTTAATAAATTAACAAATAAATATCACAGCTTTTATCCCTGATGTATTTGGTTAGGTATACAGCAAAAAATGTATACCCCATGTAACTCAAATTAGTTATTTAAAAGCTAAACTTTTCTTGTATATAGCATGTCGTGTTCATTTGTTTTATAATACAATGTTTATATTACTTGTTTTCCTACCTTAAATTATTAGTATACTAATAATAAATATCAATCTTCAAAGAGATAAATAGTTGTTTTGTGAATTCATCAATGTACTTAAATAAGTGCTGCTATTGTGTATACATTGTTAGAAAATGATCAGCAAGAAACTAACAATTTAAAAGAATCTAAAATGATTTCATGTTTTAGTAAAAGCTATCTCAACTACCTATAAGATGTCTTTCATTTTAATTTTTGTTAATCTTTGCTATTTTTAAACAGTTAAAAGTGTAGTGAAAAATAAATATGATTTTCAAGTTAGTTATACAGTTAATAATATTTTTATATTTTCGATTTAAATGTTTTATTAAGCCCTGTGGTAATTTTTGGGGTCTAGGATACTCAAATAAAATTTTTTAAAAGGGCCATTTTTTGGTAATACATATAATAAATTAATGTCATAAATTCACTTGATACTCAAATTAGATATTATGGTCCAATAATAAAGCTATATAACAAATTAATATTCTAAATTCACTTGTTTTTTTTATGTTTCATTTTAATAATCCTAAATCATCATTTCATAGTATAAACATACTATTATGTGGTACTTGTGTCCCATTAAATGGCTCTGTTTTTATGTGCTACATAATTTTTTTATGTAAAACAGGAAAATGTAATGTACAGAGGAAAATCTGCTTTTTTTTTTTTTTTTTTTATGGCTTCACTGATAATGCAAGCCATCTTAGTGATATAAAGAACTAAATGCAACTGGTTCAACCCCCTGGGTGGGCACGAAGACAGGTCGGGGAAAGTGTGAGACCAGTTGTTAATAAAAAAATAATCTCACTTAATTTTATATGAATGCATGTTACATAAAAGTTTGGGAACCCTTTCTGTCTTGGCTTGCTGTACCTTGCTCAACTCAAGTCTTTAGGGCTATATGTAAATGATCCAATTTTTAATTGTTTTACAATGTGGTAGATAGTGAATATTATATTGTATTTCTGGAAAATAAAAATAAAAAAGTTTTTTTTTTATTAGTAACAATTTAATAAACAGTATTTAATTTTAACCTTGATGACAAACAGATACTTATTCTATTATTACTCCTTTATCTATTTGTTTTCTTAGTAAAGTACTGAATGGCTCATTTTTAAATGAGACAAATTTGTATTATTTATAACCAAAGGATAAATAAAATAAAGCTTCAATAACGCTATTTACTGTGGGGGGGTTTTTTAGTGCATATAGTGGTAATAAACTATATTAGGCCTTGGCAGGAGACTAATAAAAATTGCAAAAGAAGTTAAATACCTAATATAAAAATAGAAATGATATAAGCTAAAAGTCAAATGTAGTATTGATTCTAAATGCAAATCTATCACCAAAATTACAATAAAAAATATATTCGCAACCCTTAAAAACCTAATAACTAATCAATAATGTCTTAGAAATTGCAAATTTAGGGGTCACTTGTGGTTGATTGATTAGCTTAACAACGTTCTTTGAACAAGATCGCAGGTTCGTAGCCCAGGAGGTGGCCTTGGAAATTTATTAAGGGAGTAAAAAATAGTTATGTCGTCCTTCGAAGGGATGTAAAATGGTGATCCCGAGCCTGTGCGGTGTCAGGTACTTGTTAAAGATCCTTGTCATAATTATACCTGGATAGGCAAAATTTAGGGCTCCCACATTAGCATCTTCCGATTAGCCTTAGTAGCATAAAAGTGGCTAGAAATGTAAGTGTGGGATGAAAAATTCAATTCATAAAATTGAATCAGAACTCTACAAAAAACCTTTATTAAACCTCTAGATCATCACAAACTCCAAAAATACGTTATTATGAGAGCTCGGTAAAATATTCTACGATTGCAGACCAGGTTGATGAAAGTGAAATAACATTGGTTCAATTCCAAAGCTGAAAAATACGTGCAATTGGTAACATCAGGTTTGAATAATGGTTGCAGAAAATAGGTAGCTCACTTCTTAGATTGCACGTTCGGCAAGATATTTTGGAATAAAAAATAAAACCTTAAAAATGGAACATATCCCTAAAATAGTAAAATGTCCAAGTACAAGTTTGCAACAATGACATGTTAAACAGCCTGGATATGTGTGTTCACCGCATAACGTTTCCTTACAAAAACAATTTATTTTTTAATACTCCTCCATACCTTTTTTTAATTTATGAAAATTATGTAGGAGAATTTATTATTATTTATGTACAACCTTTGATAAATAATATTTGTTGACCTTTATATAAGTAAGAAAATGGTCCAGGTGGAAATCAGAAAAAACTCTCTCCATAACTGTTTATTTCAAAGCCAACGTTTCTATAAATAACTTTTTGAATAATATTAGTTGGCCTTATATATAGTAGAAAGAAAATTGTCGGGGTGGAGGTCAACATTTTTTTCATAAATAAGGAGAACTATTTATTGGAAAGCAAACGTTTCGACCCACATTGCTGGTCTTCTTCAGGACAAAATATTCAAGATACATATAAATTAAAATAATAAATGGTAAAGAATAACAGTATATCTAGTATATTGATAGAATAATAATATATGTAGTAAGTAGTAGAAATAAAAACCAGAGGGGATTATCCTTTATTGGATAGTTCATTTTATCTATATGTCATGTTGCTATTTATTATTATTTCTTGTTATTCCTTATAAAATTTCTCAAGTTATTTTTTTTTTAATTCCTATTAGTTATCCCTTATAATTCAATAAAATTTCTATATTGGTCTGTAATTCCTTATCTAATTTATATTATTTTTGTGTTAATTTTTATGTTCTAATTTTTCCCCAGTAGAGAGCTCTATCCCCCCCCCCCTACTTTTTACTTGTTTTTTCCAACCTTTACCTGCTTTTTTTTTTTCCATTTAAACCCTTTAGTCTAGTGTCAACCCCTGATTATAATAGGTGTGAATCATTTTTAACTTATTAACTATTGAGTTGTAACGGATGAAATATCAATTTCGTTTATTTATAGTTTTCTTTTCATTGGGATTAGATTATTTGTACACAAACAATTCCGTTATGTATACCGTTTGAAAGATCATTTAATCCTTTTTCATAATCAGTCTTACTTTTCCTTTTGAAAGTGAAGCAACGTTTTAAAAATAAATAAGAATAAAATTATGTCTTCTGCGTATAATTTTTCTCTACGAATTTAAACTTGGCCATAGCGTCACGGAGGCGTTCCAAATTATTTTAAATAACATTAATATTGTTTACGGTGAAGATACTGTGAGCGAAAGAACAATCTTTCGTTGGTTTAAAAAAATTCGGTCTGGGGATAATGACCTTACCAACAAAGAAAGTGGTAGGCCGAAGACTAAGTTGGAGAACGAAAAGTGGATAGAGCTGGTCGAAGCGGGCACTTCCCAAACCACTCGTGAATTAGGTTCACAACTTGGAGCAAGTGCCATGACTGTTTCCAGGCACCTTAAGGAGCTTGGTAAGACAAAAAAGCTGGAAATATGGGTACCACTTGAATCAACCGAGGCCCAGCTGCTCACCCGAATGGAAACGTACTCCTCACTTCTTTTGCGAAACAGAAATAAGGAGCACCTTCCTCACCCATCATATTCTCCAGACCTTTTTCCAACTGATTTTTACTTTTTCCATTGTTTGGATAATTTTTTAAGAAAACAAAAAATTTGACTATGAAAACACCCTTCCAAGACTTTGCTTCTTCTGTGGCACCTAATTTCCACAGAGTGGGGATAGAAATGCTTGTTCACTTTGGGAGAAGTGTATTGAAAGTGAAGGATCCTATTTTGATTAATAAAGGTATTGTTTAATAATTTTGTTTCTATTATTTCCTTACTACTATCCTCATTCTCCAATCTATGGGTTTCAAAACAAATTGCTATATCATTATATTTATTCATTATATTTATATCATTATACTGCAGCGTTCTATAGCCCTGAAGATGACCCACAAAGTGGGTCGAAACGTCGGCACTTAATAAAATAAGTATCCACTTATTTAGTGTTTTATTTGACTGCACCCCCAACTATTTTCTTCCTTACATATATACTATAATAGTTTTATAACTCTACTAATTTGTTTTTTGTATAACTATCTGCGATTCCTAATCTTTTTTTCATCTGTCATTCTTTATGTTTTAAATAATAACTCTTGGTTATTATATAATTCAATCCCCTTTAGTGTTTGTTCTCTATAATCCATCTTAAATAAAGCCTTTATGTCATATTACTATTTATTATTCTTTATCACTTCTTGTTATTCCATATCTTTTATTGGATAATTCATTTCATCATTACTCAATTCTTCTTGTTATTCCTATTAAAATTGTTTAAGTTTTTTTTATAAAATTCCTATTAGTTATTCCTAGTAATTTTTATATATTGATCTATAATTCCTAATCTAATTTTTAAAGAATAATTATTAATTCAATAATTAAATAATAACCTATAATTAATACTACCACAGTCCCCAGATATAAATCCAATTTAACATTTGTGGTATTTACACGACTTGAAAGTGCGAAAGAATAAAATTTCATCAAAAAATGACTTCAGATGAGTTTTAGCTGAAGAGTGGGGTAAATCATTTTTTGACTAATCATTTTTGTTATTTTCCATGCTAATTAAATAAATGTTTTGTTTTAAGAAATGTTTCTGTTAATTTACTTTTAATTTCTATGTATACATTTAATAAAATTGTTGATACAGTTATATCAGGCATTTTCTTTCCATAATTGAGGAAAATGAGGGTGTGCCAATACTGTTTTGATCCACTGTATATGTATCTTGTTTATTTAGCAGAGTGGAGAGACTCAGTGGTAGACCACGAAGTGGCCATTCCAAAGGTTTTGGATTCAAATCCCGCTACTGGCAAGACTTTTATTTAATCTGTTAGCAGCCGGGGATGAATCCTATGACAAATTACCTTTCTGTAAACAGTTGTCCAAGAAACAGTACTGCCTACCATTTACTGAACTCCGGGCCCTTCACGGGTTGTAGTGGTACTGGTTTTTGCATATTTACCCCAGAAAAAGATCTGCAATGTGAGTCATAACTTTGGCTTTAAAATAAACAGTTTTTCTGACTACCTGGACCATTGTCTTCCTCATACAACCTTTGAGTTAACTCCATATAACTTCTTTTAAAATAATCTAAGAATAAACAATATAAAGTACTCAAAAACCTAATTAATTTTTATATAATTTTAAAAATATATTAAAACATTAAATCCCAGATCCAATATATGTCTAAATAGTTGTAATTCCCATAATTGATTCCAACTCCTGGCTTAAACTTAATCAATTTCAAAACACTTTAAACTCAATTCTTAATAACTTTATCACAGAACAAACAAAAGATAACACATCACAGATTTATAATGAAACGATCCTTCCATTGATTTGAAATATTTAAAAAACTGAGGCGTTTGGAAGGATTACTACTAACTGAATTAAAGAGAAAGGCATCACTTAGTAGATCAAATTCGCGCCTTTTCTTTAGGATAGTCTGTTATTATACAAATAAAAGTTGTTCAGTTACTATTAAAGATGTATAAAAATAATGTAATTAAAAATATATTATGTTTCATACCTTTTAGAAATTCATCACTGATTAAAATTACAAGTAGGTAGGAATTTATTTATTTAGTTTTTTATTTTGTCTTTAAATGATGTTTAAAGCGTTTTCTATTTTAACTTAATAATGAAAAATTAATTGGAGTATACTGACAATATAGATTAATTTTTATTTTTTAACAATTATTCTATTAAATAAATGTTCATAATGATAAAATTCAATATTCATCTAATTCCTTATCTACTGATATCAATTCACCAGTGTATGTTTGATGCTAAGGCAAATCTATGAATCCAGGTAATTATTAACTGTCTTTTAATGAAGACAATTTCCTGTCAACATTTCTTTGTATTAAACATAAATAAATATAATTAGATTTAATATATGTTATTCTCTCTTCAGTACATTAAAATCTGGATTAACTGGAACCAAAGACAATCCTGGTGGCGTGGGTAATCTGAAAAATCTTAAATGAAGCAGACGTAAGTTTTAATTGGATAGTTATTTGTCTATAATTCTAATGATTTGGTCAGAAATTAAGGTGTCTACGCAATGATATAATAGTACTGAGTTATTTTCATTTATTTATTAATACTAAAAAATTTAGTACCGAACAAAAATGTCTTATATTCTTGTTATTAATTATTTCCTTTGAATTATTTTTATTTGTTGATCCGCTACTTTAGAACAAATGTACATTTATTTGGGTATGGGAAATCTTTAAATTAGCGTCTTTAAAATCGTCAATTAAAGCAATTAGCTGTCTCAAATGAAATCATTGATGGATAATAGATTCCAACGATTGTTAGAGTCTATGGATATATCGTCATTTCAACCTTCGTGTTATTATTTCTCTATTTAAAACCAACTACTATATAACCGACTTATTTATACAATTTCCTGTCAACAGTGGCAAAAAATTGTGCATACACCTTTGTGATCTACTTACTAAGTGTTTATTTTTAAGTATTTTTATTTTGAAGAAAAGAGATTTGTCATGGCCGGGATTCGAACCCGGGTCGTCCCCATCTCTAGCGCGGTAATCTAACCATCTGAGCTACCAAGGCTCGTATCCAACCCAGACAAGTCCATTCTCTTCACCGATCCTATATTCCCGTGTTACACCGAAAATTACAGAAGAGCTACAATCGCTGCCTATGCAGACGATATTGCCATATACAGTAGCAGTATGAATGCCAAGAGGGTATTAAGACAGGCCGAGATCACATGTGAAGAAATAGTACAACAACACCTAAATATACAGGTCAATCCTATAAAGACAGACTGTGTAGTGTTTTCACTCCAAAAAAGTAAACACTCAACATTACCAAGAACTCTACGAGTGGGCGACACTGTACTGTCACCATCCAACTCAATCGTGTACTTAGGAATAAAACTGAATAGACACTTAAAACTCAGTACTCACTTATACCAGAAAACCAGGACGGTAAGAAGAAAATCGTACCGTCTACATCACCTCCTCACATCACCTGCTCTCTCTCTCTCTCTCTCCGATTAAAATTACAGATCTATAAAAGTATATTAAGACCTGGTCTCCTTTATGCTGCACCCATATTCACACATCTCACTGAATGCACTCAACGCCTCCTACAGAAGTTCCAAGACACAATATTAAGAAAAATAGTACGGACTACAACCTGGAAGAAGAAGAAACCGAAGGAACTGCATACTCTGCTAGAATTTCCAACTGTACCGGACTTCATTAGGCGAAGACATATAAAGTTCTTCGATTCGTTAAACTATATAACGAATCCAATATTTCAAACACTGAAACCTGCTCCACCACCAATTAGATGGCAACAGGCAGTAAATGAATAATAATAAAATTTTAAAAAATCCTCCATCCAATATCCTTAGAATAAGTTAGTATTAAGTATTAGTAAGTAAGCAACACCACACTAATAAAGTGTGCCCCAACACTTCTATTAATTCAACGAATAAAAAGATAACAAAATTGTAAATAACATAACAATCCCTTATAATTAAGCTCGCTTCAGTAAAAGGGAAAATAGTAATCAAATATGTATACTACAAATAAATAAATATTAGGGGTTAGGATAAAATGTTTGTTTATTCATTTAACATCACTTTATGCTACTATGGCTCATCGAACGATAACAGTGGTAGTCATAAATTTTACCTAACCAGGTATAATTAGGATAGGATTATTTATCGACCACCTGGCATCGTACAAGATCGGGACTCATATTTTACGTCCCTTCCGAAGGTCGGCATAACCACTATTCCTTTAATTTTTAATATTTTCGAAAAGCGCAAGTTATGTGAGGTCTAGTATGGAAAAGAGAATGTAATTGTTGGCAATAACTAGATTTCGGTAATCACTTCATCTAGAAATGAACAAATATATTGATGAAATAATAACATTCTCTTTTCCATACTAAAGCTAATGATAACTTGTATTTTTGGAAAAATATTAAAAGGGAAACGAACGAAAAGTTGAAACTTGCTGTGACTGAACTCAATGGGACAGCCTGCGGAATAATTTCCAAAAATTTACTTAAATAAAACAGTCGGGGGGCGCAGTCAATAAACTTTACACAAAATAAGTACAGCTTATTTATTTTATTATAAATTATATAAAATAATAATTTAAATATTATCAAATAAAATAAGTTATGTTTATTATCTGTAAAATGTTTTGACAGCATCTTCCGACCACTTTTACACATTTCCACATCAATGCAGATAAAATTAGGTTATAATTTAGTGTTGTGATAGTAAACTATAAATTTTTTTTCATATTATTATCATAACTTAATACTTCCTTAGCTTTATAGTTCTTCTGTCTTAGCTTTATTAGTTCGCTCTAACTATGTATTCGATTGTCTGTTTATTCATTTAACGTCACTTAATGCTACAATGGCTTATTGGACGATACTACAGTGGAAGTCCTAAATTTTGCCAATAATTAGGATAGAGATACTAAGTGTTCGTGATTTGATGAGTAGATAGACTATGTTTAATCTTATTGAATTTTAAATGTGAAAAACATATCATCTAAATAGACCTTGGACCAGATTATCACAAATTTCAATTACATTCTATGTTTAGTGATCGATTCCGTTTTTTAACAATTTTTTTTTAAATAATCAGGTAAGTTGTTCAATAAAAAGGAAACGTTTATATTTATACTTAGATTATGTTAAAGTTACTATAAACTATTATGTAACATTTCTGGTCATTGAAGAACGCTTAACATAAAATAAGAATTTTACGTATGCTTAACTACACAATCCTTCATGAGAACGCTTCGTAGTGCTCCTACTTACCTCTGCAGAATACTTTAACATGGGTATTAACTGGAGGAAGGGATATAATTGCAAGAAGTGGAGGAGGTGGCGCATGAGCAGACGGAACTTTCACAAAGAGACTTCGTGTTTCACGAACCCGTGCTTCGTGTCCGGAGATATATCCCGTACATGTAGATCTGTATTGTTCTGCCGCTGCCGTATTTTTTGGTGTTTCTCCAAGGGGTATGTAACCGTGTTCTCTGGGCCAATCAACTTTACTCCTGGTTTTAGCGATTCTCAGATCGTATTTTTAATTGATAACGATTTTCCACATTACTGAACAGCTCCAAGAAACCAAACAGATAATACTGAAATAATCTAGCGTTTTATCTCGATTTTGTTCCTCCTCTAAGGTATCTGGTCCCCAGGTTGTCGCTTCGAGTAGAGTCACGACAAGTTTAACTGTTTATTCATTCCAAAAATACAAGTTATCGTGAGCTTTAGTATGGAAAAGAAAATGCAGTTATGGGTAATCAAAAGATTTCAGTAATCGTTTCATCAAGAAATAAAAGTTTCAGCTAACAATTCGAAGTATAGATGATATATCTACAGCCCCGGTGAATAAGTGGTTAAGCCAGATTTTCTCCAAAATCATTTTTTTGTGCTTAGAGAAGCGGAATCGTGTAATTTTCGTAGTGGATAAGGGGCTAAGTCAGGCATTGGCTAGAACAGGAGCTATTGCTTTTATTTAAACTCCATTTCAAGCCGAAACTTACAAGTACGGCACCATTCTGCTATTCTCAAAACAGTTTACTAGTCCTGGACAAAATTTGACTTTACCACTTATTTACTGGGGCTGTAGATATGTTTGTTGAAAGGTTCATTTCTAAGTGAAATCATTACCGAAGTATACACATTTCCTATTACTAAATTATCTTTTCCATACTAAAGCTCATGAAGATATTAAAAGGGAAGCGAATGAAAAGTTAAAAATTGCTACTCAATCGAAACGACGAAATGCGGAATTCTAAAAGTCTTGCATCATTTTGACAACTTTTTTTTTTGTACAGGAGTAGTAACTTCTTACATATACACTAATGCCCATTACATACTCTAAAATGTAATCGTTACTTTAAGATAAATTATCTTTGACCAATAACTCCAAGAATTCAAGGTCTTGAATTAAGAGCACTCAAGAGGGCCATCTTGGAAACAACTAGCTTCAGATCCTAAACGCAAATCCAGTAAATAAATTACTCGTAATATACATTTATCATGAATGCCTTGAACGAAAAAAAACATCGTTTTTTTTCAAATCAACTCAACTTTCTTTGTTACTGAAAATACTTACCGCCACATCGTTCTTCAAAATAAAAAAAAAGTACAAAAAGAGGTGTCAATCTATAGCTTCGTCTGGCTTCCACAAGTAAATGTTATTAATTGGAAATGTCACGTTATTTCGTTGTTAAGGGGTTGGCTAGTTGTTAGTTATAAACTATTGTATGTGATATTAGTAATGTAGGCGATGTTTAGATCTCTGTTTATAGTTATCTCTGTTCGTTCTGACAGGGAAAAAATGGAAAATATGAGCCAAATCATCGGCAAATTTGGGCAGGGATCAGTCCTTAATCAGAGAGGTGGCAAAATTTCAGTAATATGAACTTATATTTTTTTCTAAAGAATTTTCGTAGTAAAAATATTGACGTCTGGACAGAAGTGAAATTTATAAAAATTGGAGTTTAAAGACTGCTGTATGTAAAATACATTATTATTACATTTAGTATCAGAAGAATATTCAACTTTTGTTGTGAACATTTTTATTATTATTGACAAATGAGATAAAAAACAAGAAAACACTAATACTTATTGATATGACTCTTTAGAGTCATGAAAAAGACACAATAACGATCGATTTTTAATTGCGTTTTAATACACTGTTACGTCCCAACTGTAGGACAGTCGTTTTGCAGATCTTCTCGGTCATCGATATGCTCTTTTAGAAAATGGCAACATTGCCAAAGAGGTTACAAACAGAAAGTAGCATCAGCAGAAGGGAACCTAAAATAAACACTGTTGAGACTGTGATATAAGGTCGAGATTTCTCAAGTGTTGACTTTGGAAGACTTTACATCAAGAGCAAGCCCGATAACCGATCCATTCACCTCTTCCTTTTATACTGAATCTCATTCTGTGTATTGAAGTTCAAATAATCCAAATAAATATGATTACTCTCCATTTTAAGATTAGATATTTTATGATAAATTAATAATTATCTTGATAAGTTAAATAATTATAGCAATGAATTTTGTTGAGACACATAGACATCATTTAGTTAATGGATTTTTTTCCTTTTGCCAAATATTTGTTATATTTCCCTCATTATGTTTCTTAATTCCGTTTGCTTCTTGAATATTCATAATCATTGAATAATTAAATAAAATTTCAAATATAATAACCAGTGTTTTATTGAAGTAGTATGGTACATAAATCAGAATTGTTATTAGAGGAAAAATCTGGTAATTAATGTAGTTTGTTATCATCTGGATACAAAAAATTTTCAGTTGCCTCCCTCAAAGAATAAAAAATCTTGGAGAACCTTGATGCGAAATTCATGGTTTTTACTTCTAAGATTATTAGGTTATTATTGGCGAATGATGTAGTCATTTCCTGATTATTCTTCGCCAGGACTACGGACTCGTCTGAGATTTGTAGCAGTCTCTTGCATCAGTCGAAACAACTAATGATGCATAAAATTAAAAATTGGAAAATTCGAACATACTACGTTTTCGTATCACGGATCTCAATTACACTTTCTCTTCCATTTGTTTTCATTAGTCTTTACATAAGCCACTTAAATGTCTGACGACTCATAATGGTTAGTTGAGATTAATAGTTAAAGTTGATGGGAGAGAGAATAATAATTTATTTAATAACTAAATTGGCATCTCACGTCTTAAGATGGTCTTTTCTCCCGGGCTTTATGTACCATCCCATTCAATAAGATCGTATTATTATTTGTTTCCTTTTCCTTTGCCAAGAGAAAGTGTTAGGTTATAATAAATACTTCCATCTTCACGTAAGCCCTGACGAAATTGGTCTTCCTTTTATTTATCTAAGGGCTTCCTATTAAATTTAAGCATTAGAAATTGTTAATATAACTTTGGATGTATTAGTATCCACAAACGTTCCCAAGCTTTGAAAGGAAATATGATCAACTTAATGTGCCAAAAAGTCCTGGAGAAAAAATATCCTAAAGATGGTTGAACATCCCACAAACTAAAGCATTATTGTGAAGAAAAGTTGTATATAATTTTCTAAAATATCAAAAAGTGATGTGCTCGGCTAGTGTTTATTAATGTTCTTCAGGTTATTCGAGTACACAGGACAGTATATGAACAGTGCACACATCAGACAAAACAAGGTTTCCAAAGAGGCCTCCATGGTTGAGAGTAAACGTCTACAATCGTCCAGATGAGTCGGGGTCTACTACAAGAAGAATATAATAGATTCAAAGTGTAATGACAAGCATTGAGGCAAGTACATATCCGGATATCGACTGACAAATCATTTGACATAAGGCGCTCGAATGGACATAAGAATTGGTACTTGGATATCAAGACATGGAGTTGTAAAGAGTCAGAGATGGTGGAGATGAAGTCCAGTCGGGTGGAACTCTCGGGCATAAGTGTTTTGAGGGAAAAAGGGCATGGTGTAGTGCGTCGGGATAAACAACATGTACTAATCTACTTGAATTTTCTAAAGGATTGGGAATAAAATAAGGAGTGAGGATTATTATGAAGGAAAGCTCATTTGCCAGAGTTAATGGACATAAGAATTGTCGATGTAATATTTAAGGAAACATAATTATAATGGAGACTTCAGGGCCAAAATTGGATGAGGTTTTCATAATTATGCATAGTGCCAAGGGGTATAATAGGGGTGAGAGAATCAAATACAAGGCTAAAGAATTGCTGTGTTGCGTCTATCCAGACGAAAGAACACAAAAATATTTTTTTCTGCAGGAGAAAGTCACGAACATAATGTAATAAAATGCATTATTTACAGCCGAAGGATCAGAAGAGTGATTACCGAAGTAGTAGTAATGAAAAATTAAAACGAATACCTCAGAAGCTCTATGAAGACTGGCGAGCCGAAAATCCAGACGCCTAAAAATAAAAAAGAGTATTCCAAACTGATTGATCCAAGAAACAATTTTAAGTGTGGTGAAAAATAAAAAAAGTACAACACTGTGAGCCGCTACTAAGTCCCCAAGGAATCACCAAAATTCAACGAAAAACGAAATATCGTAATGATGTAATCAAAGTGCAAAAGTAACGAGGAAGAAGATCACTTGGGAGAGCTATATTCGAAATAATGCTGAAGTAAAGTAGGAAGTTCATTTACGTAGAAAAAATGTAGGGAAGAAATTCGTTGACTGTAAGTACTAATGTAGGATGGAAATAGTTGGGGGTGCAGTCAAAAATTTACACAATAAATAAGTGGAAACTTATTATATTTTATGTGTGCCCACGTTTCGACCAACTTCTTTTTTTTTTTTTTTTTTTGCCAGTTACTTTTTTCACCGAGTAGCCACTCCTGTTGGCCCTGAAGATGACCTACAAAGTAGGTCGAAACGTCGGACACATAAAATATAATAAGTTTCCACTTATTTATTGTGTAAATTTTTGACTGCACCCCCAACTATTTCCATCCTACGTACAAAAAAGATGAGTCCAAACTAGCTGCTTGAGTGATGAAAAGGTTGAGCTGGAAGGAATTCGGGAGAGGCCTACAGAACTGCCATACAAATAAGGTTTTTGATACCAATTAAATAACAAGGCAAGAAAAGCAAAAATATAAGACTTAGGAAGGATAATAGGAGCAGACTAATAACCAAAGAACCTTAAAAGTCTATTGTTCAATTATTTCGGGTGAAGATGTGTAGTTTATTACACTTGCACACCGTATTTCATAGTTATTAACCGGAAAATCATGTCTTCACAATTCTAATCGATTATAGCCGGAACCATCCGTTAAATCTACATAGCTCTTATTGAAGGATGTAGAGAGTAATAAACTGTGTACATTAGTGGAGTTAACAATCAGGAAACTGTAAACTATAATGCAATGCATGCATGACCGGACTCAGCAATCACTTTTCTCAACAATGCCTATTTCTCGGTAACGCGTTAAATCCTTGTCTCGGTTTCCTAGAAGAACGGCTCTGCACATCACCTTTCAAAGAATTTTATATATCCCTCTCATTGATTGAAAAAACAAAATAATTTTAATTAAGATTGATTGTAAAAACGTGTACCACGATTGTTTAAATAAGTGAAAAAATCCTCCACGTTTGCATCAAAATTACTATGACATGATGCCTATATCTATTTTTGCTCGTAAAATATCACAACGTATTCTACTTTTTATTTTAGTAGTTCTACAACCCAGAAATAGTTCTTCGTCCAGTCCATGGTAGGGACTGTACTGTTTCTTGTACAGCTTGATGATGATTTGTTCGATATGACGCTCAACCGGCCGGTTTTCTCCTTGTTTATAAAGGCTTGGTGAGCCACAGGAGATTCTGTGATCCATCGGGCTATGATTCTACTTGTAAAGGTAGATTCAATCAGAAGTAATTTTTTTTAAAACTTGATCCTTATGTTTCTGATCACAACCATAATCCCTGAAAATATTGTTTACTAATCATTAACTGTAGAGAAAAATTTTGGAAGAACAAGACAATTTTATAAATTTAAATTTAAAGAAAATTAAAATAATTTGTGAATATAAGCTAATTGAGTAAAATGCAAAGGATTGGTTCAGTAGATTAGGCATACAGGGATCCTGTATCACATGCCTGGGATCGAGTCTTGCTGAGGGAGAAAACTACAATATACTATTGCATAAGGTACAGAGACTTCTTAAGGTTAAACCTTCTCCTATAAACTGTGTACCTAATCCCTCAATGAGTTCGTTGTAAAACCTGTCGGTTGAACGTGATTCCAACTACTTCCTTGCATTAAAATTAGTTGAAACATTACTTCACAACCGGCTGGTGAATTTTGTTAATTCCCTAATATGAAGATAATCGGATTTTGTCAATTACCGATGTATTTGAACTAGAGTTAGTCAAAGATATTATAATCTTTAAACTGTGGGGAAACTCACCAAACCACAGTTTGAAATCAGGATTAAGAGGTTTCAATGTGAATTAGGGATTTGAAGGGTATCTTAGGTGCATAAGTCATTATCGTTTTAACTTTTAAAAATTACTGATTAAAAGGACGTAATTTTTACAACAAAAAAATGAATAACCACAGTTTTTAAAATTTATTTTTACTTACTTACGGAATTGAACTATGGGGCTCCACCAAACCATCGAATTCCTCTCGTATTCCATCCTTGCAATCCAAAATCCTAAACGCTCCTTATTTTGTCACAAATAAAACCATCCATAATGACCTTAACGTCCCATATGTTACCGATTTAGCCCATCCCAGATACCTATCATTCCATAATAAACTCCAGGCCCATCCAAACCACTAGTTTCCATGCTTGCATCAAATTCCATCTCGTACAATCCTCCTAGGCGTCTGAAGAGAAGATGGCCTCGGGACCTTCTATTATAGAAATGTTATTAGACTGCTGCCAGTGGGTAGTGCCTCTACATGTCCTTTCATGTATTTATTTATTCATATAGCCATTGTACTAGATGTATATATTACTGTTGTAGAATTCAATAAAATAATTTTTTTTTAAATAAAAGTTTTTTTACGACATTCTGAAAACTGCTCTTTCTATGAACATAGACAGCCTAATGTAGAGTATTTAATCTCTATAATACTTACATATCTTCCAGTCAAAAAAGAAATCTTCGAAAAAAATATGAAATCGCTACTTTTTATATTTATTTTGAGCTATGTCATGGAGCGCAGTCTTCCGAAGGTCTTCCGAATCGTCTCTTAAACCAATTATTTGTATCGGTTTGAATTCCTGGATTTAAATTTATCTAATATAAAAATAAAATTTTAGAAAGGTGATAAATACAAAACACTCATACATATAACTATTATAAGACCTTTCTGGAATTGCGGAGTAGAGCTTTGGGGCTCCACTAATCCATCGAATTCCTCTCGTATCCAAACTTTTCAATCTAAAAATTCTTCGTACTTCCCTCAATGCTCAATGCTCCTACTTTGTTAAGACTAAAATCATCCATAATGACCTTAATTTCCCATTTGTTGCTGATTTGGCCCGAACCCGATACCAGTCCATTTATGACAAACTTTACTCCCACTCAAGCCTACTAGTTTCAAACTTAAGTTCCTCTTCCCCATAATCCACCGAGGCATATGAAAATAAGATTAAATGTGTTGTTTGAGTACTACCAGTGGGTAGTTTCTTTTACTCACTTTCCATTATTGTCATTCATAAAATTTGCTTGTTGTGTTATTTAATACAGTTGAGAACTTCAATATGTAAATTTGAAAATGTAGGGGCGTAACAGTGTATGGGGTAAATAAAAGCTGCTTAATTGCTTCCTTACTACTGTATTTTTAATGTTCTTTGTTAATAACTATTGAGATCCATTGAGGATGATACTTATATAAAGCCTTGTTGTAAATTTAATACCCTATATGATCCTACTACGCGTTTTTCTCGATAGTTGGAAAAAATCTTCGTTTTATAACCGTGGTTTTCGACTATACCTTTTGAACAAAATATGATTTGGTATTCATTCAATAATGAATCTAATATTATCTTATTTTATTTATTTCGATTTAAGTTTTCGAATTGAATACGATTAAGGAATCATATGCGAAAAGCAAAAAAAAAAAGTCCGAAATGTACTAGGCATATTTATATACAGATGGATTACGGGATATGGCTTGGAAACATAAATGGGCGGAAAGCGGAGGAAGAAGATGGGAAAGAGAACGAAAAAGGTATTGTAAGAGTCTTGATGAAAGGTTCTAAATTTTAGATTTCGCGTTTTTTTCCTTGTTTTTTTTTTTCATTTTAAAACTATTTTTAATAAAAAATAAAAAGATGCAAGAACATGTAACGTACGTAGCACTTTCCCTGATCATTATTAGCATAATTTCTTACCATTTTGCTCGATTGAAGGGCTTATTGTTTTACGTTCACATGTACAAACATATGTATGGAATCATTTTAAATTTAAATCTATCTCAGTAATTAATTTCCATATAATATATACCTTAAGAATAAATAAATGTTCTTTTTGTCAACGATCAATGCAATTAAACAGTTTTAAAGTTTGGCCCTATAAAACTCTGAGTCAACGCAATAGCACCGTCTGATGCGCTCCATGGACAGCCATAAAACGTTAACAAGTCCCGCAGTAGCATAGGGTATCCTTGGATGGATGGTATCCACCGTCACGAATATCGTAAGTTGGCTGGCGTTGAATGGAGGTACTCAGGACGGACGTCTCAAGGAAACCCCTCAATAGAGTCCCCCACGACTCCTTGATTTACCGTCTCCTGCGACTTCTATCTCACTGCTGATCTCACCTCCGATTCCCTCGATAGGGAAACGGCAATAACTGTGCCGGGTCCAATGGCTTATGAGAGTCGCTGTTGTTGCATGGGATGCGTTTATATGGAAATCGGAATGTTTCTTCTACATACCATCTTCCAGGGGTTTTAAGAAAAGAAAATTAACTTATTTTGTTAGTTAAGGATGAATTCACGGTTTGGAAGACCCTTTTGTAGCATATCTAATCCTTGAAAAGTATTTACCTTTGATAATAAAAACCTGCACCACTACAACTCATGAAGGGTATTTGGTTTGGCACGTGGTAGAGACTGTACTGTTTCTAGGACAAAGATTGTGCAGGGAGATACTTTGTCCTAGATCAAGCTCAACTGCCAGGTTTTTCTACCAATTAAAGGTTTATAGATGTTGGATGAGCCCTAGGAGGGTCTCAAAATCCCACAGGGTTCATCACCGGCTGAAAATAGATTATCTGCCAGCCAGATTTAAACCCGGGACCTTCGACATGGCAGCTCAGGACTGTTCATGATGAGCTACCCCACTCCCTTTTACCTTTATAAGGTGAGGAATAATTCATGATAATGGGCTTGAGAAAAATGGAAGTGTCACACACTAAACAGTTCATCGCCATTTAATTACTTGTAATTATGAATTATAGAGCATTTTTATTTTATTTTACAACTTATAGATTTTCTTCCTGTAGTTTTCAATCCAACCAACAAATTTGATACAATTGCACTAATAATTATCATATTAAACAATGATGGAGGAAGATCCCAACAGTCCTAACCTTGTCATGTTTTGGCTAAGAGATCCCTTGTCTAACCCTTTATCATTCGCCGAATGATGCCAGAGATTTCAATTGATGTCCTGTCACCAATGTCTGTCTTGTCGCCAATGTGTCATATGTCTTGAAAAATTTTATATAAGGTTTATTGGCTGAAATATCGGCAGACTATAAATACTCAGTGATACTTGTTTAGTGAGCGGAGTGTCTCAATGGTAGAGCGCTGAGTAGCCGTGCCTTCCGCCTATGGCAGATTTAATTTAATCTGCTAACAGCCGAGGATGGATCCTTTGGGATCTGGGGCTCACCCAGCCTCTATAGAGTGGGCACCCAAAATAGGGGGGGTCTGGCGGTTGAGATGATCCAGGGCAAATCACATGACGGTTGTCCAAGAAACTGTTCAGTTTCTACCACAAATACGCTTCTTGAGTTGTAGTAGTATAGGTTATTATAGTGTTTAAGTGTGTAAATCGCACCCCAATTTCTTTATGATTACTTTTTTTATATTAGTGAGCAGAGTTGTGCATGTTTTAGTATATAATATTTATTCAAAACAAAAGAAGATGCCGGCATCATTACACAGAGGCAAGCCGGAATAGATAACAAGATGAAGGGAAGATGACACAAGAGAGAATAATGTAAAATAGAGAAAGGGCCGCCACACACGGCGCTTTAGCAACTGGCACTATTTACGAGTCCTTGCGCGGTGACAGTTGTTCCTTATATGGGCAATCTTCTTTGTGACTGGCTCATCCTCGGGGGATTCTCTTGCATATAGTGCCAGAGGACATATTATTCTACGTTTATTCGTTTCGGCATAGGATCTGCTTAAGATTTCCTGGAATCTTAAAGAGATTGAATGGAAGAATCGTCAGATGACAAGGGCGTGCGTAGGTAGGATCAAGTACCTGTCATTTGCATCAATCTGCTTTGAAAATGATAATTCAATGATTAAGCTGTCTGTAGGTTGTTTTAAGAGAAGCCTTGGAGAAATTCATCAAGGTCTCAAGCACTTCGATAATTTAAGAAACTACTTCCATAAAGGAATTCTAATTAATGAAGTGATAGGCTATGACATAAAATTCAAGGATTAAGTATCGGAAGTTTCAAAGCATCGTTATTAGTGAAAAATTCGTGCTAAAGAATACTCTGCGGTGTAATATTATATGGTTATATTAAAGGTGATGTTAGAAAAAAGACTCAGAAGGTATGTTAGGTATGGATTAATGATACAAGCTGGTAACGGATAGAGAAGCTGAGAGTAGCAGAGGATGTTGTGGAAGACTTGAAGGCGGAAGGATAGAGAGGTGGAGATCAAACCTATATTTTAATAGGATGTGAAACCCCGCCAGAGATAGAAGAATCTGTTGAGCATGAATAGAGGAAATCGTACAAGAAAATTAATATAAATTGTAGAAGTTTATAAAATAAAGAATTAATTATAATTAATTAATCTATGTTCTCACTAAAACGTGTAATGAAAATACGGATAATATCTCTTAGTTTAGTACTTTTGTTATAACAAGCATTTAGTATCTATCGTCCACGCACCACGCAGTGAATTCCTTGGAGATATCTACTCATTGCCCATCTTTATAACATTAGTTACCAATAGTTGTAAGATAATTTTCGTGATATTTTCTGTGATATGCAAAATGAATGAATCTTATTAATATACATATGTTATTGAGAGTAAAAACTCAGAAAGGGTTATTATTGGAAATAAGTAAATCATTCGGCACGGCAACTGTGCGCTCTAACACTGATCTACCTCTCTCCCATATTTATATACGAGTATATAAAATTAATATAGAACTTAAATTTCCTACAAAAAAACTTGATTGGTTTTGAGAACCAATACATTAACTATTCTTGAATGCAATTACGATGCACTTACACTCATTGCACGTTACCCTCCGAGCTAAGGGTAGGATAAGCCGGGAAATAAAGGACTGCAATAAAATTAGCATAGGGAAGACATGGGAAGAGGACTGGACAGATCGCGGAGATATTGGCGTGGAAGGAGTCACACGCCATCCACGTGTTGCTAATTGACGAGCTAACAAGCCCAACAACTCACTGACTAATGAGAGGAACCGATCCCGCGATCTTCATGACAAGATATCGCAGAGCAGGGCTGCCAGCGAGGTGTTGCAAGAGGTTGCCTAACCTGCTCAACCGTACCACTCTGCCAGGAGGAGCTTTTCGAAACCCATATCCCCCATTAGGGCTCACCCTAGCCCATGCAGATCCCAGATTATCCAAATTGGCTTCGTCGTGCTTTGATTCTTGATAAATTCGCAGAGTAACTTCACACTTTGTCGGCATTACAAATGGCTGTTCTTACGTATTTCGAACGGATTTTAAATGATTTACCCAAAAATCCATTATTGATAACCATATTTTCAACCTATCTCGATATTTTAAATATGTATATGAGTAATCAGAAACAGATCACCTTTTATCCCAATAGGAAAAGTAACTTCTATGCATAGAAGTATGGATGGATATAAATTTTAAGTTCACCTCATCAAATTTTCACGGCCATTCCGCTGATATACGGAGTGACCTAGACAAGTTGCGTTGGCCCAGTACCTCCATCAAAAGGTATTAGCCTCAGACGATGTAATGAGATCTTGATCTTGCTCCATGGAAATTTGCTAGTCAATTTCTTGCAGGAGTTGTTTGTGCAATGGCTGCGTCATGCGGGTAGGGCCTAGCCTCAGCGCCGGCCATTGGTCACTAGGCAATCCTGAACGCTCCTTCACAAAGAAATATCAATTAAAATACAGTTATCGTAATCATAACAATACTTAATGTAAGTAAATAATTAAAATACTAATAAATTGAGCATATACGCAATCAACTCGAAGAAACTTAAATTCCCATAAAATGTTAAAATGTTAGGTAATTCTTTTTTTGAGTTAGAACAAATTTCATTATCACTCATTATTACTTATAAGGAATGAATGAATACCTATTCGTTAAAAATTCCAAATCCCAAATCAAAACAAAAAAATCTAATAGATATTTTGAAATGAATTAACAACTATCCCTTAAGTTCTTACGTAATAAACAATAAAGAATGTAGGAGTAGTGTCCCAAAGTTATTTCAAATGTCAATATCATAATTGAAATATTATATTTTTTAATATAATGAATAAATTAAATTCTTGAAGGGTTACAATTGAAGTGGAAAAAGTTATATTAGAAATGGAAAAGACTACGGTTGAAATGTAAAACAGTTATATTTGACATGAAAAAGGTGAAAATTTACTTGGAAATTTTATAGATGTTTATGCATTAATATCTATTCTAATAATTTCGTATATCTGAAAAATTTCCTTTTTATACTGCTTTGCATTTAAAAAATATCATTTTTTTTCCAAATCCCTTTGATATTTATTTTTTAATTGAAGCAGAGTAGCTCATGAGTTATGACAGATAAATTATTTAATCTATTGATAATCATCCGAGGAAAAGAAGATGGCCTCGTGACCAATCGTAAGTTGAACTTGTTATTCGATTACTATCACTGGGTAGTTTCTCTACATGTCTTTATTCATTATCATGAATATTGGCTACCTTATATTAGCTTTGTACCATTCCTGCCATTTACTAATAGTAATGTTTTTATTACTGTTGTAAATTACAATGAATAAATTATTTTTTTTAAAACATCTATTGATAACCACGGATGGGATCCTCTTGGGGAACCTGGCGGTTGAGCGTGATATCTGACCAATCACATTCCTGCAGATCCGTATAGTAACTACCATGTATTGAATCTAAAACCTTTCATTTTAACCATTCACCCTTTATTAATTTTTTTTAAATGTGGTAAATACTAAAATTATTAACATTTGATTTATCTCCAACGTTATCTATTTCTATGGTACCCCTAATTAGGTAAAAGTTAACTTCCTTTTTTTATTTTAAGCTTAACTCTAATATTTGTACTTCTACGTACAATCTCATTGTCGAAACAAACGATTTTTCAGTGTACTCATATAACGTTGTACTATTTTTATTGTACGTCGTTTCTTACTGACTTACTTTACATATTACGTTATTTAGAATACAATACCCAATCAAAATATCACAACATCTAAAATAACATATAATAAATGAATGTAATAATTAACGAAGTATGTATTAATTTGACTTCACAATTATGAAAAATGCATAAATAAAGATCCATTATATTAGACGGGGACCACAATGTGTATACGAAAAGCGATTAGGTGAAGATTACAAAATAATGAATTTGCCCATTCTTGAAAGTTTTTAACAAAATTATCTATTGCGAATTAAGTAAAACAGTCTATTAGGTAATACAGTGATTATGGATCATAAATTAATACTATAAAATCGTAATTTGACTGACAATTATTTCAAACTGGGGAACCAGTTGCTTAACCTGGCTGATAGCAAGTTTTGAAATTCATCGGTGTACAAATTCAGCTTTCCCATGCTCGGCCATTTCATAAAACAATACCGATTAAAAATTGTGACATTCTATAAATTTCAAGTGCTTCGGATGGCCTTGATCGATGAAATGATCGTTTGAGATTAAATGGTCCTAGAAAATGAAATAATGATGTAGAAGAATATGCAAAATATTTAACAGATTTTTTACTGTATTTAAATTTTCTAATCTTTACAGTCCATAATATTCTTCATACGGGGCTATGGTCCATGATCTTGGCCAACAATTTTCCTGAACTCTTAAAGATCTTCCGCTGCTCTTCATGGAGTTCTCACCCCCAGGAGCGTAAGTTCTGCCAACACAACGTCCAGTCATCCCAGTCTAGACCTACCTCTTCTTTTTTTTTCCATTTGGACTTCCCTCTAAGATTTGCTATGGAAGCCTTTTTTATATCCATTCGATATACAAGGCCCTGCCGTCTTTTTCTTCCTATTTTAATGCAAGTCAATATATTTTCATATTATAATATTCATATTATATTATTCATATGAAAATATATTTTTCATATGTCCTTAAGTTAAAATGCTAATAGTTCTATATATTTAATAAAAATTTGATTTTACTAAAACAAATTTCTATAAATACACATAGAGTCTGATTCAAGTAGCTCCTTTAATATCCTGGACTAAGAATACCTAACAAGCTACAGTTAAACGGTAAAGAGGAAGACAAGAGAGAGAGAGAGAGAGAGAGTGTGAGAGAGAGAGAGTGTGAGAGAGAGAGAGAGAGAGAGAGAGAGAGAGAGAGAGAGAGAGAGAGAGAGAGAGAGCGAGAGTGAAAACCAAGGCATATTTACTAGTTTAGAAACGATGAAGACTGTAATATACAATATGATATATGAGTTAAATTTGGAAATAATTACTGCTAACATTTCAGGGGCTCAGAAGCCAAGGGTTTTAGTCGATTTCTTTCAAAATTTGTTAAAGTAGTGAATTTAATGCATTTGGTGGTAAAAAGGTACAAGAATAGGGGCTTTCTAAACTTAACATTAATTTCATAAATAAATTTAAGGGTGACCGGTTGTGTAGTGGTTAGTAACACCTCACCAAGACCTCGAGCTCGTAGCCCGGCAGGTGGCCCTAGGATTTTTTGAAGGAAGTAAAGAATCCATGGTTATGCCGTTCTTCGGGACGTTACAGAGGGTCCTGAGACTGTACGACGTCAGGTATCAGTTAAAGATCCATCTCCTAATTAAACCTGGATAGGCGAAATTTAGGGCTCCCACTGTAGCATCGTCCGATTAGTCATAGCAGCATAAACTGACGTTAAATGAAAAAAAAACAACGAAGTAAAGGAAGCATTCGCGAAAAGAGGACAACTGGGTCAAGCTCTACATAGGGTCGCCTCACTTTCACCTGCTTACGGGGTCCAACCGAGTGGATAAATCATTATGATGATAAATATATACATTAATAATAGTAGCATTAATAGTAATCTTAGTCCTATAGATATACCAAATAGGACTAACGGTGTTGAAAATTCTCAAGGATCCCTCCTCTGGTCCTGAGGGACGCTAATCACCATTACCATAAATCGATACCTTAATGGTATTTACTTTGTTACTCATAAAAACGATAATAGTCTATTAAAACTGACTCTTATACTCATAACATGGAGTCCTCACTAATCACGACTGCTTGAGCCTTCTAGTTAGGACATACCGCGAAGAACTAGGTCAGAGACACCATCCCCCGAAGAGATAGCGGACGCGAAGGGTAGAGAAGGCGGGGGTCGGGCGTCCTTGCCTTCCGTAATGTATTCACGGCAACCGTGAAGACCCTCAGAGCAGTCAATTGCGCTGAGGACAGTTCTCTTCCAGCTCCTATGAATGATTCATGGGGCAGATGATTCAGCGAGTAAAGGGGGCCCGCAAGGTTCAATGCCGGCCCTGTTTTATTGCCTCCATTTTATCTCTGTTTTATTGTCCACGTTATTTAATTAAGATGCTATCTTGGGCGGTGAAGGGGCTGTACTTTATCGCTCATATGGACCCTGTCCTCCGTGAGTCGTGTTAATGTCCTCTTCAAACTCTTTTATTTGCAAGTTATCTCTCTAATTACATCTTGCAGGAAAATCTAAAATATTAAAATTATTTTCAATTTACATATAAATCCATTTTGCTTTTCAATTTTTTTTTTAATAACATGTTAGTTTTGGAAATTGCTCAACATCTAAAATATTAAAACCATTTTCAATTTGCATAGACATCCGATTTGTTTTTTAATAACGAATTACTTTTGAAAATCGCTAAACATTTAAAATATTCAAACAGTTTTCAATTTACATAGAAATCTGTTTTGTTCTTGTAATTTCTTTATAACTTGAGTTAGTTTAAAAAATTGCTATACATTTGATTTATTCTCAAGGAACATTGAATATCATTTATTTTAACAGAAACTTTTATAAATCATTAATTATTTTTTAAATGTAATTACCTTAGGTTTTTTAGGGTGATTTATGTTTTAAGCTTATTGTTCTCTTTAGGGAAAAATCGTTACTTCATTTTATTTTATTCTTTTTTACAATTATTGTGGGAAATTCTTCATACTCTCCGTTCTATTGGTTCGAATAAGGGTCGGCACTTAATTAAAAAATAAATAAAACTTGTAATAATGTATTTAATGTATAACGAGTCTTTGTTTCAATTTTCATTTAATATGAACTTAGTATTGCGGCAAGATGAAAGTGCACACACGGAGGCAACAGACTGACAACTGCCGAACAGCTGCTGAGTCGTGACGCACGACTCCCCGTGACGTCATACATCACAAGTGACGTCACTGACCCTGGAGAAGACTGTAACTCCTCTCTCTCATGACTCCAGTCAATTATCTAATTGAGTAAATATAATTTATGGCTTAACATTAGAATTGTCTCTTTTTGTATCAATAATACTAAAAATAACTACTTTATGTAGTCAGCTTGTTACAAGTAAAATATTAATGAACATGAGGTCGTGATGTCATTCGGCCTAGCTTCGTCAGCTGATTCTTGGATTTCTGTCAGACATAGAGCTGCTTCCAAGAGATTGATCGCTTCAATCATTAATCGTTCGAAATAAGCACAATATTGTTATCATCAATATTTATAAATTGATCGCGAGTTCGTAGCCCGGCAGGTGGCCCTAAGATTTTTTAAAGGCAACAAAAAAGCCTTGGTTATGCAGTCCTTCGGAACGGACGTTAAACAGGGATCCCAAGCCTGTATGGTGTCAGGTACTCGTTAAAAAAACCCTATCCTAATTAAACCTAGATAGCCAAAATTAAGAACTCCCTCTGTAGCATCGTCCGATTAGCCACAGCAACATAAAGTGACGTCAAATGAACTATTTTACTTACAGAATGCCTCGCTCTAACCAATTAAGTTAAATACTTTATTATTTTTTAAATCAATTTCATGACCTTTATCTACTTCATAGCAGAAATATATAGCAGTGTCGACTTCAAGCCCCCAGCTTCAAGATACAAAATTTTCTTGACTGTAAGCTATAAAGCTTAATCTCAATTATTTTCTTTGCTATTCATTTTAGGGATAAATCAAATATTAACATCATATTATGTTTTAGATTCGATTTATTTTTCCAATCCAAAATTAACTCTGAATATCGGCTATTGTTTCAATTCTGAAAAATGGGATATTACCTTTCGAGAGTCCAAATTTCGATACTGAGTTGGCACGATTTGGTGCTCTCTGCATTTCCCCCTATGATTTCGAGAACTTGTTTTCATGCTACAAATCAATGCATAGTAATGTGCATGTTTCGGTTTCAACTTGACCAATTTAAATGTATTCAAAACAAAATATAAAATATCTAGTGAATACAGCGTTTGATGCTCCTTTCAAACAATGGATTTTTTTTAGACAACTCATTTATATGCTACATATTCTTAAATAGTAATTTTATCAGTGTGCCTCAGTTTTTTCGAATGACCATGGTTTTCAACCGTATACTTAACACAAGCGAAATATATGAATAGTTGCCTTGAAGAAAGGCGCATGTTACATTTTTCAAAGTTGACGGGAGAGCCAAAATAAGAAAACGGGTCATTTAATTAGGTGACTGTCACATACGCCCTTCTTACATTTTATAGATTTTGCCCTTAAACCCCCTCTCGATTGTAAAACAAGCAAAAAAATAAATAAAAAACTGTTACATCCACAATGATTTGGTCAAAATGTTTATTTTGACATGACAATATAAACCGAAGAGTCTATAGAAATTTCGCGTGCGGACGGGTGTTTCTTGACGAGACAGCGGTAGGGGCCGTCACATGGGCCTTGTTCCACAAAAAAAAAACAACTGAAAAATGTAACATACGCCTTTCTTCCAGGCAACTATTCATATGTTATAATCTTTCGACGTATAATTTAATGTCCATCAATTCACAGTTCATATTTTCCTATTGAATGCATCTTTTAGAAATTAAAATTGAAAAACAAATTAAAATAATCTAGATAAAAAAATAAAGATATAAATATTAAAATAAAAAGATAAATAAAAAATAAAGATAATCTAGCAATGTTTATAATTCAGCTGCATTTTTTTTCTTCGTTGGTTCCTGTTTTGGGAGTGGGAATTTTCCTTTCCCGTTTGATTTGGAATTGGTTTCAATAATGTTATTGTAATGGTGTTATAAATGGTCTGGTATTCACGTTTTAAATTTCTGTGACAATCACAAAAGTGGTACCTGGAACATAATGGAATAAGTGACTAGAAAAATGTAGATGGTATTACAATGCACTATTCCACAATACCCTATGCAATTAGAGATTAGTAGGGTAAGTTTACACCATAACCCTGTATGTGTAAGCATAACCTGTAAGTAGGTGTGTTTAACCCTATACTTACATCCCCCTATGATGCCGTTTCCTGTAAGCTCATTCCAATTGCTGGGTGAACCTTGTGAGTACCGAACCGACTAGGTTAGACCTGGAACAGAAGCGGGGCACATGGAAGGGCATTACGACAGCCTTCAAAGACATCAACCATTACTGAAGACATGAAAGGCCGAAGGATTAATAGAGCAGAGGTCGCGGTGAGGTAACTGGATTACCATTAAAATAGAGAATTGTTGATCCTGCAGTCGGTGAAAGAGACTACCGTCTCACCAGGGCCCCTGCTCTCAAATGGATGTATTCAGAAATGAATTTTGGGGCATGTCAATCACGAAGCATGCATCCGTCTGCATGTGTTGAATAAACATCCATTGAACATACTATGCACTGCTGCTGTGCTAATTCTCTAAGCTCTCCTGGATCCAGCAAAGGCAAAGTTATTTCGAAAATATTTCTGTTTTGTCATTCTTTCTTTTTTATTTAAATGTTTACAATTGTTTATCTTTATTCTTTCTATTTTATGTAAATGTTTATAGTGATTTTGCAATATTATAACTGACCTTTGTAAAGCGGGACAGAACGTAACGGAAATACCTCACTTCTTAATCCCACAATTATTTCTTCTTTTGTGTCCAATTTGTATGTGTAAACTACCCTATACTTTTCGGTAGTCAATATTACAGTTTAAAATCAAAGAAATCACGGCAATTTCATCTTCGAAAAAGAAATGAGATAATAAATCACTTCTTGTATGAGGTTTTTCCGATTCAACTGAACATATACAATAGCTCTTTTTGTTTTTATTTCTATATATTATGGAAAGTATGGTCGAAGTCATCACTAGGCATTGGAAACATATGCATCGCTTTGGCATTGAACAAGAACCTCGATGCAGATGGTGCACAGAGGAGGACGAAACCCCCTGGCACACTCTCTTTGAATGTAAATCACTGTGTTGTAAGAGGACATTTGGCCTTGGCCCTGGAGGACACGAGGAAGTTCAAGAACTGAGATTTAAAGACTATTTAAAATTTCTCTGAAGCCTTGACCTAAGATAGGGATTTTTAGGACTCGAGCACAATGGGCCCTTTAGGGCGAAGTGCATGGTATTGGAAGAGTCATACAAAGATAATAATAATAATAATGTATTATGAAATTATATGATTGTAAGTATAGTTTTGTAAATTAGACTTTATTCTGAAAGCCACTTTATTTTTTTTACTTTGAACATTAGACGCTACAGGTCCGTGCTTGTTCGTGAGCAGTAGTTGGTTCTCAGTGTTGGTTTTTGAACTTTAATTTTAGAATTAATTTAATTTTTGGCATTGCACTGCGATAAAAAAATCATGAAACTCAATAAATAATCATGATTAATGCTGGACACCCATTTCCAACGGCATTGCATTGCCTCTAGTCATGCATGAGAGCGCAATCTGGAGAAGACATCTAAATGGTACTATTGTCTCCCATCTTCAATTCTTTGTCGTTTCGGAGATAGAAAGCAAATGACGTACCGAAAATGAAAGTGACATCGTCAGGATGTCTTGTACCTCGGCGTACTACATCCTCAATAGGCCATTAGCGAGTGGCTATCAGGAGAGAAATACACTATTCAAATTCGAATGTTCATTAAATGGTTCATTACTTCGGTCCAAGAAACGTTTGCTTTCGCCATGTTCATCCGGCAATAACAGTAAAATCGAGTAAATTAAATAAGTGCGTTTTTCCTTGAGGTTAAGTAATGCCAATTTGACTTCTAACGTGTAGGGTCCTCATACAAAACGGTTTTTCAAGACAATTTAACGAGAATAATTAAAGGGAGAACAAAAACTCACACAAATTATAACGCATTTAGAGGTGATTAGAATGAACGGGGAATAGACTTATCAAATAGTAGAAAAAACACAACAAAAATCCATATCTGTGCCCGGGCGGTAAAGGATACCATGTCACATTTTTCTAATGTTTGTATTGTTCCGGAGAGCAAATTTTCCTGTGCTTTAGTATCTTTTTAAAGTTGGTATCTTGGTTACTCATAGACTTAAAGAACAGCTTAAAAAAACTTGTTCACATTGTTAATGGCAATAATTAGTAATTTGAACTATTGATCGCAGTACTTATAATTATTACAGTTTACCTATTACTATTATCTATTTTGTGGAAATTCATGAATTTTTTTTTACTCTTTTACCGCTAAGGACCGCAATCAATTCTTTACAACCAATAAACATTTCATTTGATATATTACTTTTTCAATAAGTTTTACCTCATTGCTAAGAAGACCAGCTTAAATAATTAAAAAGAAACAATCAATCAGGGATTGAATATATGCATTTATTGTAATGTATTGGGGGCACCTAAATACGTGGGGTTGCTATGTGCACATAACTATACTTATCAATATATTTTATCATATTCCTTTTAATTTTCTAGGGAAATTCAGCTCACCCAAAAATTAAAAATGTCTATTAATGCTTAGGGAGATGAATTCTCCTATATTAAAGTTACAAATCCATTTAAGTTCAAAATCTAACAAAAACCGGAACTAACCAAAAATAAATTTTAGAAGTTTATTATAAAAGAATTATGCAATTTTAATGTTATTCTCTTCAATGTTAATTTATTCTATTTTATTCTTTAATTTTATTTTCTTCCATTTTATTGTTATTTTTCTTTTGTTAAACATGTGTCTGAAGAATCCTTGCTCCTTTATTCATTAGAAATTAATAAATTAATTGTTCATTTAATATTTTTAAAGTATTAATATTAATTATTAAATTTAATATTCATTAAAATTAAACTTAGTAAAAATATTACATTAATTTTAATAAACAGTTGTTTAAATGTTATAGGTTCTGCATGCATAACCGTTCAATAATGATTTAGTTAAGATTAGGAAGACCGTTAGTATCCTCCGTAGCGTGGCGATATTTCTTTCTGACAGGTAACACCTCATTAGTGTCTTCATCCTGTCACATGTCACACAGTGATAACGTCGCGGAAGTTAACAGGGCAATAAATAATGACCATTAATAAACATTGCGAAATTTTGGTAATATCACTTGCGAAGCTGTTGTTTAGTCTGGGACAAAGAAGATATTTTTCTTCGTATCAGTATCAAACAATTTTATAAAATAATTGTTGCTTAATTAATTTTTTCCTCAATTTTATATTACAACTTTAGCATACATCTACAGAGTTTTTAGTTAATACTAAAATATTTCGTTGTGAACGTGATGTTCGAATAAAACAAGAAAGGGATATGAAACCTCAATCCATTGTTAACTTTAGAAGTTAACTTAAAGCTTCCGAAAGTGACCATGCCTCTGATCCGTATCATAACAGTACGGACTTCGATCTGTTATAAAATCGATATTATAAATCCAAGTTCGAATCTACAGAACTGATATTAATAGTAACTACAAATACTGTTGTGAGGAGAAATCCAACACACTGCCTATACTAATCACTGTCAGTATTACTGTCAGTATTGTTGTCTTATTATTGATTAGTGCATTTACATACACAAAACCGAAACACGAAATTGATAAAATCATTTGTTTCCGAACACTTGTATAAACAGCACAAAAAAACAAAAATAATTATCAATTAATTTTCGCCTATTGACATCATCACGCTGTATCAGCCAGTCCATATGTTCGGTAACGAACCAGATGTATCTATTATCACGATACAATCGATATTTCGATACTATCTGTTATCCCATTGAGGTAAGTAAAAGTGTTACCTGGTCTATGGTACTGCTTTATCAGACAACGTATGCTCCATAGATCTCGGTTCTGAAGATAATGTGCTTGAAATTTCTCCACTAGAAAGCCACCTTGCACTTTTCTTTATCTGTGACACTAAGTAGTTACATTCCTAAACAGGCGCATCTTTGAAGGGCGCACATTTTTCAGATGAAATAAAGAGTTCTTTCAGGTCAATTTCTTAGTCAATAGCTTTAAATGATAAAGCCCATTGTTAGAACAATGCTTGATAACAATAATAACTATAATGCTATCATAACTGATTTGTTCAAATGGGTAAAACTAAACGATATATATATATATATATATATATAATGAAAATCATCGAACGGTCCTGTGTTGGAACTCTAACCTAACAATCATTCTTAAAAAAACTAACGCTTTGCGTAAAATTTATCAGCGTACTAAAGATGTAACGTTGCGTGAAATACGTAGAGAAGAGTTTATTAAGAATAAATTGGTCTACCAAAAATTGATTAGGAAGTCAAAAAACGAAACTTGAAAAAATTATGCGGAAACTACTTCCCCGTGGACTTGGCCTTATAAGTGGGCTCCAAACAAACTGAAAACTGAGCCTATCTTGTTTGTTAAATGAAAAAGGAGAGTATACGACGAGTACTCTTGTTACTCGGACACATATAGTTAAGGATGACTTGACCGATTCTGACACAGTAGGACACAAGAAAGCGAGAATTAATTCCCTTTATCCAACTCTTACTGACAAAGATTTAAACCTTTGATGAAGAAATATTGAATGCGATAAATAAAACGAATATTAAAAGAGCGCCTGGAATTGACAGAATAAATGCAAACATTTTAAAAAAGGTTGCTGAATTCTTCCCACGTTTAATTAAAACAGTTTTCGATAGGAGCGAGTTTCCCGCTAAAGTCGGTAGGCTAGTACTGACCGCCAGCCAGACTCCTAGACCTCTCAGTATGCTTCCACTAACATTAAAAGAAATTTTAATGTTTCATCTTAACTCTAACCATGTTCTCAATAGGCATCAATATGCTTTTCGACCCCAGTCTGGTACTGATGACGCCCTACAAACACATACTCAGCACATTACTGATACGCTTCGACAGAATAGTAATTTACTTGTAGCTAGTTTAGATATTAAACCTGCCTTTGACAGTGCCTGGTGGCCTGCTATACTGTGTAATTTTAAGAAATATAACTCTTCGGTAAATTTGCATCGAATTATACAAAATTATTTTGTACAAAATTATTTCCATAGCTGACATTTAACAATACAGACTATCTACTGTTGCGGATTGTCTTGTGGAACGTGTTGATGAACACTATTTTTAATACTGCCTTACCAAACTCGGCGATAATTTTAGCGTATGCTGGCGATGTCCTACTACTTGTTAGACGACGCCAGTTTGATGAATTACAGACAATGGCAAACTTAGCACTAATACGACTTGCACAGTGGGCTTGGCGGAACAAATTACAATTCAACCCTGGTAAGACTAAATGTTTCATATTTACTCGAAGAAGGAATCCACCTCAATTGAACATAAAACTCAACAGGACCCTACTGAGCAAACAAGATACACTTCATTACCTCGGCGTACAATTAGATCGAAAACTCAATTGGAATCGCCATATAGACAACATATACAACAAAACACTGCAGACTATAAATCGAATGTCAATTAATGCCAGAGTTACTTGGGATGTGAAGTCTAATGTTTTAAAAATTATATATGAAGCAGATATACTCCCAAAAATAATGTATGCAGTTCACGTAAAATAATTGTGACCAAGCTCCAAAGCCTTCAGAGATTGATCCCAATTAAAATTTGCAAAGGATTTAGAAAGCTTTGTTTGAGGCATCAACTATTCTTCCTGGTATAGTTCCACTCACGTTAAAAATATAAGAAGCTGTGTCATTATTTAGTTTCAAAAATGCCAAAAAACTATTTTAAATCTGATAATGAAGCAGAAAATGCTCGCGTATACGCAGACGGAACCAAAGATGACGGCAACGTGGGATCTGCATGATTTGGAGAAAATAAATCTGGCTTAGTTATCGAAAAACAGTATAAATTGAGCTCCTGGTGCTCTAATAACCAAGCCGAGAAATGAGCTGTTTTAAAGGCAGTAGAATTTCTATATGAACATCCGTCACAGACTTACACGCACATTAATATACAACAAGAACATCATCCGTTCCATTAAAAATGCTAACATACAGGACTCTTTAACAGAAGGCATTAGATTAGCTTTGATAGAATTGACGGGGATAGGAAAGAGGCTCATGACAGAATGGGTTAAAACACATGCAGGAGATGAGGGCAACGAAAGAGCAGACCGTTTGACAGACCCAACAGCGAGCTCTTTATAAAAGACTTTTATTTTGATCAACTCTAAGACATAAGAAGGGCAATTCACTAGTTACATAGTTTTTCAAGTTTTAATTGTAACTGTTTGTGTATACATTTTTATTAATTACTGTCGCTAATCATAATGTACTATATTTATAACTTATTCATTGATGTTTTTAGTTATATAAATTATTTTATAAAACCTTCTTCCTGTGCTTAAAATACTAATTTTATTTCATTTTTGTTTATTTTTATATTTGTTAAATTTTATTTTATTTTTTAAATTTTATATTTTATTATTACAAATTTAATTTTAATTTTATTCTCACATGTAAATTATTAGTTTAGTCAAACTGTAAATTTTTAATTTATTATATTGTTAACTTATACTAAAATGTATTCTAATGTAATTCTATAAACTGATCTGTAATTATTAAAATCACATGTAATGATATGTAACATGCTTATTTAAGTCCTGATATTAATAAACAGTCTCTCCATGGGGTTACCATGGGGGGAAAAAGAGAAAAGAATGAAATATATATATAAAGTTATATTTGAACAATGGAGTAACTAGGTCGAACGGTGCCCTGGGCAAACTTCAATATTGGCGCCCCTCCTACATGTTAGATTGTCTGTTTTTAGGAACATAAGATCTAGACTTAGAACAAGAGTCCACATTTACATACATTGAATGGAAGGTAGCGTATGAGAATAGAACAGGGGCATACATTAAAAACAGATTAGTGGCCGCAAACAATTGAAACTTTGCAATGAGTAGTATCATTTCGAGTCAATTGATCTCGAGGCGAGCTAAGTTAACACTGTAGAAGACTCTCATCCGCCATGTGCTTACCTAAAGTTCCGAAACTTGGACTACCAAAAAGTCGGAAGATGAGAAGCTACAAATTTTCGCAAGAAAAGTACTCCAAAGAATATTCGATGGGAATGGCGACGGAGAAAAAAAATTGATGACCTATCCAACGATATAGATATCACTGCAGTGATAAAATTAAATTGTCTACAATGGTCAGGTCATGTCGCCAGGTTAAAAACAAGTGGCCACTCCAAGGATGCTGATGGTAAGACAGTTACAATAACGTCGATAGCCAGTCCATGAGGGAAGGATTGCGTAGCAAAGGATCCCAAGAAAGCAGGAATAAAGAACTGGATAACAACAGCCAGCGACGGAAGAGTATTTGTGTTTCTGTGACGGTACACCAACCTTATCACAGATATATAAAATATTAATGCTCAAACCTCTCAACAAATTGGACTGTAAGAGCGATCAGAAATGTGGACATGCAGAAGGAATCACCAGGCAGGAAATAATAGACTGAGAAATAGTGACAGAATAAGTACTCATGCAGAAGAGAGTTGAAGGTTGCAACAAACATTAACATAAGTAGAGCTTACATGTTGAACTACAACTTCCGATCTGCTAAATAGAATTACTTGAAACAAGGTCATCAATGATGCTTGAGAATAAATTAATGCCTGAACAAATCATTGCCGAAATCTCAAACCCTAATGAACATTTAGAAATGTGGATAAGAAAAATACTATTTTAATTTAGGCCATTAATTAATTTCTGATTTAGGTAATAGAAGTGGATTATTTTAGCAATAATTATGACCCTACTTTTTATTTCCTACAAACTAGTCTGTATGAATGGTTAATGATGCATTTAAATGAAGTTATCAGATATTAAATATAAATATATATATATTGGTTTCTACTTATCTTGACTGTTATGGACATATTATGTTTTGGTTCTTGAGTTTCAGTCAGTTATTTCAACTTCTTAAGGCGACGTAAACTCAAGAACCAAAACATAATATATATATATATATTTACACTTTATTGAAATATTACAATCTGCCACTTGCGGGTAATAAGTAATAATGCTAAGTAGGTATACAATCATTCCATAAAAAGAAAAAAAAGTAATATAATTAAATGTAATAAAAATGTATACATGCGGTAATAAAAACAAAATAAATGCGAACAAATATTTATTTTCTACACCTGCCACCGCATCTTCGTTCTCAAGTTCCAATGTTTTCTATCGTAAAGTGAATCTTACTTTAAATTTCTGATCGTCATTCCCTCAATTAGATGGTCTCTCCAACTACATTGAAGTCGTAGTCTTTTTGTACGCCCTGGTGGTATCCATCGGTTGCCTTACATTCTTCTACATGTCCAAACCTAGGCAATTGCCTCATTTCAGTTATTGACAGATTCATATCCATTTCCAAATCTATTTATTTTTTATCGCATGCAACTTCTGGGGAAGTCTATTTCGGTTACCATTAGTTTTAACCTATTCAATATTGACTTCTGCCTATTTATGATGTAAAACTTCCATTTTTATTTTAAGAATACATTTTTAAGAAATGCTAACATATATTCGTCCTTAATTAATGGGAACCTTAATATCCCGAATCCTTTTGATTTATTTTTAGTAGCACACCCTGCCGACTACTTTAAATTAATAATAGTAGATAGGTGAAACTAATATTTATTATTTATGAATATCGCAACTGGTCGATGTAAATAGAAACACTTTGAGAATCAAGTTTTGGAATCAATTCAGCAAAAATATCCGAAACGTTTTCAGATCCATTCTGACTCTTTAAACGAGTGACAATGGAGTAAGGCTCATGGAAGAAGAAAGTAATGATGTGCAGTAAAGACTTTTACCGGCTGTTACAGAAGACAATAGCCTGGAGAGAGTAAAGGCATTGGGACAGATCTTTAACTGATCCCTCAAGTAATTGGAAGATGCGTATTTCCTGCTTTGTCTCACATTTTTTAATTAATTTTATCTATTTGATTTTAAATTCTATTTATTCATCTACGTTATTTGGTCATTGAATCATGCAATCCTTTATTAAAAATCATTAATTACAGCCAATTCCTTCTTCTAACCTTAACCTCCTCTTCTTCCTCGAAAATAAGTGAGAAATGGTAATAAACTCAATACTTACTAAATATTTGTTTACTACACAGAACTCTCAGTATAATTGTCTTTTAAGGATGTTCTATCATTTAGTTAATGTCTGTTTAAGAAGATATTCCCACTAATTAACCAATGAGAAAAAAGTGAATCCTATCAGTTAGTTATTCACTAGACTAAAGTCCCAGTGAATGGATATTTTTGTCAGAACAATAAATATAACTAGCGCATTATTGGGGGCTCCTTGAGATAAGTTAAAGTAATAAATTATATTGATAAATAATATTAAGGAGTAATTAAAAAAAACAAATAAGTAAAGTACAAATATTGTTTAAGTAAATAAAATTAAACATTTAAGAATAAAAAATAAACATTAAAAATTAAATATGCATTTTTATCTTTACACGAGAAAGATCTTTGTTGCCGTATTTTTTCTTCCATGCATAATATACAATTAGTTTTTATATATCCATTGTTATGATCCATTGATTGATTATAACATGCAACAAATATGTAATGATCCAAATATGTTTGACGTAATGCAAAAAAATTACCCAACTAATTCTAACGTCTTCGCGGGTCATCTGCAAACGACCAATCTCTGCTTATTAACTATGCGTGCTATTACCATAACCCAAATCCATATACATATATCACGTTATCTTCCGTCCTACGCCTCGGTCTACACCTTGGAGATTTACGAATCGACTCAGCGCTAATTAACTTTTTAAAAATTCAACAACTTTACAAATCTATCTCATCTTTCGCGATGCTATCCTTCCCCCTTTTTTTTTTTTTTGTAGATGCTCTGGAGTTCCACGCAAGGAAAACTAAAATTTTGACTGGATTTTCCCACTATGTAAAATATTATAATCTTCCTTATCATAATATGAATATGGTGTTAAATTTTCTCTTATAGATTTGAACAATTAAGTTAAGAAACTATTGCATATATTGAATCCTAACTAAAAAAAAAATGTCCAGCTCAAAGCGAAGATTTGATTTTCATAAAATCAAAATTTGAACTTAAAAGGTATTGGTTTTAAATTACTGAACTCCTTGAGTAAAATTATTTACCACAATTTTCCCAGTTTGAAGTAGGTTACGAAATATGAATTTTCCAATCTATAGTCTATAGCGCAAACAGAAAAAAAAAATTAAATAAAAATACGTAAAATACTTTAATATCACACAGGTTGGTTGTTTTTATGTTGTGGCGTAAAACCTATTGGTCTTTATCGCTTAAGTTTATAGCGATGGTCCTGTGTTATGTAACTGTATCCTTATTAAAGTTTCTAATCTAAAAAAAAAAAACAGAGTTCTCCCTAACGATGTCTCCTTAAAAAACTTTATTGAAGAAAGTGAATAATTTTCAGAAGAGTGAAAGGGAATAGAAAAAATAAATAAAGATACCTAAAAGTAGATCCTCCAAACTTTTTAATATAATTTTATTTCTATCGATATTTACTAAAATTAAAATAAAATACTTACCATTAGGCAATAGAAACATTAAAATAATTTATCTAAAATATAATAGTTCAATCAAAATTTTGAGTATGAAAATTTTGGGTAGGGAACCATTCAAGATACCCAAACGCAAAATAGTAGATATTTATTGTAGATATGTACTCGTATGATGTCAATCTATAATCGAATCGATCATTTTTTTTCAAGTTTTTTCATTGGAATAAAATATTACATTATATAAAATACAGTAGAATCTTCGAAAGAAAAATTCCTTGGAAAATATTTTTACTTCTACTGGTTAAGGGTGAATGGAAAACCAAGAAAAACAGTGAATTGCATGAGCTATTTGGATCGTACGACATAGTCCAGTTTATTAAAGCAAGAAGAAAAGAATGTTTGGGCCATATACTTAAAATGAAGGAAACACAGCTCCTAAAAAGACCCTATCCACTATGACGTATGGCACCAGGAGGAGCAATGTGGAAAAAGATCTAACAGAACTTGGTGGCCGAAATTGAAGAACCATACCTGCGTGCAGAGGAGACTGGCATAATACTGTCGGGAAAGCTAAACACTGTGCTACTTAGTTAGTTAATTATAATACAATATTTTATTGACCTAGGGATTAATGAAATATGCTCTCATGCACTCATTGTGGTCCTTTGGTGTGCAGTGGCCTTATTTGGCCGCAATATCCACACATTCCCGGCTGACATTTAATTACCGTGACGTGAATGGGAGACTTCATCTATCAACTGTCTGTCTAGCAGCTACCGTATCACGTATTATTTCCAGCGGTAGTCGTACTTATTAAAGGAATATATACTCATTCAAATAAGATTTAAAACGGAAAAGATCTAAAAAAATAAAGAAAAAAAAATTCTCCATTCGATTTCTTGCTAACTCATATGTTACCTTGCGTATGACGGGACATAATTCTTATTGGGTATTACAAATAGATTAACAAGATCGATGTTATAGTATGTAGTGTTTAAATACAAGCGCGCACACAGTAATTCACACAAATATATACAATATTATTTATAGCTAATTTATTAATATTATTTATACATTGGTGTTGACATGATATAAATGCTACCATAAAATCGTCAGCTTGCTATAATCATTCCTGGAATTGGAAGCTGAAGCTAAATTTTTAAGTTTGGTTATAAATGAGGAAACGACAAACAAATAACTTTGAACAAGTGTCTGAATTCGATCATCTAACACATATAACAAAAGGATTGGGACAGAAATTAAAAACAGACTAATGGCCTCCAGCAAATGCAACTTTGCTATGAGACATATCATTTCGAGTAAATGACCTACTCAAGGATATAGATATCACTACAGTGATAAAATTAAATCGTGGGTGGAAGGATTGCGTACCAAAGTTTTCCAAGAAAGCCAGAGGTTCAGGAGTTGTGGTTAAGTAACAACTGGAAAACAACAGACAGCTAAACCCTACTAAACGCAAGATCGCGGGTTCGTAGCCCGGCAGGTGGCCCTAGGATTTTTTAAAGGGAGTAAAAAATCCTTAGTTACGCCGTCCTTCGGAAGGGACGTTAAACGGGGGTCCCGAGCCTGTACGATGTCAGGTACTCGTTAAAAATCCCTATCCTAATAAAACCTGGATAGGCAAAATTTAGAGCTCCCACTGTAGCATCGTCCGATTAGCCATAGCAGCATAAAGTGACGTTAAATGAACAAACAACAACAACAACAGACAGCGACAGGACAGCATGCCATTGGTGTTAAAGGAGGCCAGTACTTGCTGGTTGTAGCGCCTAAATAACATTAATAAATCTATAGCCCCGGTGAATTGGTGGTTAAGTAAAATTTTCTCCAAAATGAGTTTCTTGTACTTTAGTGAGCGGAATCGAGTTATTTTCGTAGTGAATAAGGGACTAAATAAGGCACTGGCTTGAAAAGGAGTTATCGCTTATATTACAACTAAATTTAAAGCCAAAAACTACGAGAATGATACGGTTCCCGTTATCTGAAAGCAGTTAACTATCTCCGGGCAAAATCCAACTTAACCACTTATTCACCGGGGCTGTAGAAATAACAGATAATTTATCCATATTTATTATTTAATTTAGCACTGAAATTACACACCGGTGTTCTAGCATTCTATAATAGCTTATAATTCCAACTTTTATTTACATCTCTTAATACCATTTCATTGCCAAAGTATCAGTTACGGTGCAAAGAGCAAGGTCAACGATCTACAACTCAACTATTTCCATCTGATCCATGAGATAGAAATCCAAGATGAATTACTGAAAAAGCCGATTGGTTATCTCTTCTCTAGCACTATCTCGTCAAACATCCGTAAATAAGCTCGACACTGTTGAAGGATATCAAGAAATAATTCAGTCCATTCTCTTTCTCACTCAATCATCAACACATAAAACCATTGGACTTCTAGAAAGACCATCTGCTTCTTTGTTCAATGTTAAATACAAAGTGAATGAATAAATGAAATGTTTCCATATTTATGTTAATTTCCATTTATTTATTAATGCATACAAGTTATAAACCTAGTTTTATGTGGAGCATTAAATATATTTAAAAAACTGTCAGAACGTTAGTCGAGGACGTGTACCCGTGCCCCCCCCCCCTCCCCCAAAAAGGTTTTTGTGTACTATGGAGAATCCATTATAGTACATACTTATAGGCAAATCACAAGATCGTAGTTGTTAAAATAACAGGAAGAACATGAGTGAAAATATTGTTTTGATATCTTAATAAACCTTAGAAATCTTTCTATAGACACTACAAGTTTATTTGTAAGTTCTTTTTTGTTTCTTTCCCCGTCTGCCGGTTGTGCCCTCCCCAGAAAAAACCCCTGGATCCGCCCTTGACGTTAGTGATTGGTGAAACTTCGAAATTGGTCTTCAATTATATTTTAATTAAAAGTTAATAAAATTGTATCTAAAAAAACCTGTATCACGAAAAAACATGAATGGTTTCGGGTTCAGTCCGTGGTAAAGACTATACTGATTCTAAGACAACAGTTGTGAGGAGGTGCGTTTCCTAGATCAAGCTCAACCGCCAGTTTGTTACCACACCTTCAAAGGTCCAAGGAGGGTCTCTAGATTCCCTCCGATCCATCTCGGCTGTTAACAGATGAAGTAAATTATCTGTCACAGCCGAATTCGAACCCGGAACATTTTGCAGGGCAACCAGCGCTCTACCTCTGAGCTACACTGATCCCAAAAATAATAAATAATAAAACCCCACTCGCTCACTATTGGGCGCTACAGTCCTTGCAGGACCTGGGCCTCTGCCACCATTCCTAACGGTCTCCATCGGTCTCCAGTGAGGCTCCTCCGATTTCTTACCCTTACTTTTCTTAAATCTTCGTCCAAATCATCCATCCATCCAAGGGCCTTCCCCTTTTTCTTTTTCCTCCCGGTGCACCATTCAGCATAATTTTAGACAGCCTGTAGGTGCCCATTCTTTCCACGTACCCTAACCATCTTAGCCTTAGTGCCCTAATCATCTTAGTCCTTCTTAATAGCACAGAGGATATCAGACTCACTATAAATGTCCATTAATTCAGTAATGCTTCCGATTCTCCATCTGTGCTCTTTAACAGGTCCAAAGATTTTTCTCAGGACTCTTCCCTCCCAAACCAGAAGATTTGCTTCTGTTTCCCTTGGTCAGAGTCGGCGTTTCACTGCCTTACATTATTACTGGTCCAACTATTGTTTTGTATAACAAAAGCTTTGCCTTCCTGGAAATAATAAAACCCCTTAATAAAAGTAGCATCCCTTGGTTTTATTCATGTAAAATAGATAGGGAGTTAGGACTTTCACTATCTTGGGGATATCCTTTTGTGAACGTTTGAAATTAATAGCTTGATAATTGACCCCCAGGGAAGAACCTAATTTCAAAGTTGATAACATCCGTTGCCGTAAGCTTGATAATTACAGGTTGAACTGGCCTTGCCTATATGGCACACTAGGTGAGTGAATAGTACTTGAGATTACTATTGACATTATTGTTAACAAGGAGTATTATTCATTAACTTTTTATTTTATTTATTAATATTGTATTTGTTATATTACAATATTAATATAGGTATATATAAACTTTGGAATAAAATCATAATTGATATTTATTTTAATTCTTAATAATTTATATTATTAATATTGTTGGTTGATTAGCAATTATGAATAAATAAGGCTATTATGAAGCCTTATTAAATACAAGTCAGTATCATCGTACAAAAGATTAATTGAATGTTCGCTAGCTAGTATAATAATTCAACGATTGGTCCTCCCATGTTTTCAGTTTACAGACTAAACAAAAACTTTTTAAAATAGTAAAACTAAATACCGCTGGAAATGGGTTGTCGATCAGATCAAATGTTGAATCATGTATATATGAGCAGCCTCCGCTTTGGAAACTACAGACCTTCCTGGGGCTCACCCAGCCTCTATTAAATGGCCTAATTATATCCTTAATTGGGAGGAAAGGCTGGCTGATGAGCGTGATCACCTCCGTCCACAATCGTTGCACTATAGACAGTATAGACTCAAACCATGTTTCTTCATGGGTTGTAGTGGTGCAAGCTATTTTGCGTTCGTCACGATACCCCTAAGCGTTAAAATTGCAAATACAGTGAGTAATAAATAACTTTATTAAAGTAAATTCCATTTCTCAAGTAAATATTTTAAAAACTACAGAACATAGCTTCCTATTAAAAGGGCCGTAAAATACGATTTCAGTACCCCTATAGTTCAGTAAACATTTTTAGGTCGGTTACTGACATTGTAATAATTCTACACCAAGGTTAGCAGTTACAGAAGTGATACAAGGTAATGATGGGAGTTAATAAACCATGTATGTTCGTCAAAACTATGTATGTTCATTACAGGTGTAAAAACATTGAATTCAATTAACATTTCAAATGATCTTTTAATTTTCACTTCTTTAGATGTATGAGTCAAAAAGATTTTAGATCACGCAAATTTAATAAGTTAAATTAGGACTTAAACTATTCGTCCGCTTAAGCCAAAGTTCCACGATGAATTTAGTCAAGTCAGCATTTTCAGATCAGTGTTATTGAAGATGACATACTAAAAATGGTTCTCAAACGAATCGATATTTTGTAAAAATTGTATCAGTGATCAACTTAATTGAAGATGTTCGATACCTGCGCAAAATCAGTATTGTTTTTTTGTTGGTTTAAATTCCCCTTCGATCCTGTTAGATCTCAAACATCAATATAAATAACTTAAAAATGAATTTATTTTAAAAATACTAAAAGGTCTATTTAAGTATATAAACCAATAAATTATAATAGAATCAAGCTTATGACTTAAAACAAAACAGTAAATTGTTGATATTCTGGTTTTGCTCATAAAAAAAAAAAAACAGATTAAGAAGAGTTTAATGGAAGATAACATTTCGATCAAATCGTAGGTCTTTCTTTATTTTGAAATTCAAAATTTCTATGCCAATGATAGAAAAGAGAAGAATAAATGCAAATAGAGTATTAAGGGTTTGGAAAGAAACAAAACAGAAAATTAGCTTTAGGAAGAAATGAAAATTAAAACTAAAAAGCGAATCAAAACAATGAATGATTGCTTAGATTTTTGCCAGTTAGAAATATATTTAGTTTGTATTCTTTATTTGTATTTTAAACCTAAATGAAAAAAAAGAGGAAAAGTTTATTGAAAACTCGAATATTGGAATGAATCAGTATTGGAATTGTGATCATTCCGGCTACAACGCCAATTATTTCCTGATTACTGCAATTTGGAGTTGTAAGAATAAAATGTGTGTATGGACCACTATAATTTTAATTGATAATGGAAGCTGAAAAAAGGGTGGAAAAAGATGACATTGTCCTGGATTTAATTAATGAATTAATGATGGTTCCTAGGTAGGGAAGGTAGTTCAATATTCGAAGAGCTTGACCAATTTATAAGCCCTTGTGATCCTTCCTCGACACAACAAGCACATTACTTTAAACATAATCTATACCGATATTCTTCTGATGAAGCTCATCTATCCATTCCACAAGATTTAGCTTTTACTCAGAGTGTGCGAGCAACACATCTTCAGCGTACATAAGGCTCTGAACAAGAAGAGGGAAGTAATCTATCATTCAATTCATACTAATGATATCCTTCTCTTTTCGATTATAATTATTTATAGCTCGACTGTACGTACCTCCAAAGACCAGCACGAATGCCAAGTCGGTAAGGTCTTTTTTTAGAACCTCCAACTTTTGCAGACCTGCTCTTCCTCCCTTCCATCAAGAACATACATACATGGGCTCCTAGTATATATTTTTTTGGGATAATTCTTTCAACATGACCCAGCCTTTTATACACATTAATAATAGTCCATAAACATAATAAGAGATAACGCTAAGGATATTAGTCCTGTATCATTTTATATATCGCTTTTATTGAGTTGGTGAGTTCTCTAGAGTGTTTTTATTCTATTCAAAAACGTTCCAAGTCTTCAAAAAAAATATTTCATTCATATCGAGGAAGGCTAGAAATGAGTCTTTGTCCCGGTCTGATGCCCGCCCTAACACGCTTCTTAGAACAACCATTTGGTATTGCGCCTACTGGGTCTAAACCCATCAACACTTCATCTCAATCTTCTTTCCAGGTTGCAATTAAATATTTTAAATATAACCGAAAAGAGACTGATCGTCCTACTACTTTGGCCTCCTGATGGTTGCTCTTCTTATAGATGGGAATAATGTTGATGGGAAGTTATTGTTCTAATCCGCTGATACACTTCCATTTCCCGTTATTCTTGAAAAGCTCTCGATGGGCCTTCATTGCAGTATTAGTATTTTATTTAGGACAATACCAACTCCTCCTGGTTCTTTTTATATTACATTTTCAAATAAAAATATTTAAAAATTAATAAAATAAAACGCCGGTTCGAGTCCCTGTCCTGGACATATCTTTTCTTTTCAAATAAAAACATTTAAAAATTAATAAAATCAATAACTAATAAAATAACATAAATTATATTAAGGAAGAAAATAGTTGGGGGTGCAGTCAATTAAAACACTAAATAAGTGGATACTTATTTAGTGGTTTAATTGACTGCACCCCCAACTATTTTCTTCCTTACATCATCCAGTCAACGATCCCTCGCTTCTCATAAATTATATTACTTTTTATAACTTGTACTCTTTCAATCGCATCGCGTACACCTTATTCTCTTTTTAAGCCCTCTCTTGAATTACTGTTTCCGTTATCGTGAAGTGATCCGTTTAAAGAGTTAAGTATAAGTCTTTTCAAATAGAAGACTTTTACACCTTCCTAAACATGTCTTTCTAAAAGGCTTCTAACATTTTCCTTTCAGGTTATGTATAATCGTTCGCTCAAATCGCTTCATATCCCCACATTGAATAGAATAAAATTCATGTTTAAGGAATGGAAAGAGTATTAACATATTTTAATGATAACTTGAAATATTGAAGTCATGTACAGAACTTTACTTAATCACAAATGGGTTTACAAATACGTATTCGTGCACGGTTATGTTTTTTTTTTTCTTTTCCCCATTGGCTTATTTATTTTTGAAATCATTATAATGGATGAATGATAGGATCTGTACTTCATTGGGAGAATTCTAGTAGAGAGAATAGGATGGGAATATGCTGAAATTTTCTTGGAAATTAGAAATGGACTCTAGTGATGGGGCTCAGATTTTTTTTCTAATTCCACGGCTTTCTAACTGTCGGATAATTAAGCATATTTCATATGACTGAATCATTGGGTGAGGATTATTACTGTTACTGTCGAAATATATCCTTTACCTTACCAAAATTATTGTCTAGCGATCAAATTATTAATGGTTTGGTGTTACAAAAGAATAATAGATTATAATTATCAAAATTTAAAAGAATAAAAACGTTGTGAAGAGGATTGGTGTAGCTAAGTGATTAAGTGGTAGAGAACTGAGTTTCCGTGCCGATGGCCGCGGGTTCAGATCCGCCTGTAGCTGATAATTTATTTAATCTGTTCACAAGAGGGTATCTGGAGACCCTCCAGCGGCTCATTGAGCCTCCTAAAATATCATTAATGGGGGGAAATACATGGAGGTTTAGCTTGATCTAAGATAAATCACCACAATGCACAGCCATTGTTCTAGAAGCAATACAGTCTCTAACACATACTTAACCCAAGACCCTTCATGGGTTATAGTTGTACTTTTTTTTTTTTAGATCTTTAAGAGTCATATTTCACTTTGAACATCACTTGGGTCTTCTTAAAATGAAACGCATGGCAATGATTTAAGAAGGTTTTCATTTGAGAATTTCCGTTAATAAACCATACAATTTTTTTAAATTATTTTATTGAATTGTACAACTGTAATATATATAGGGTGTTTTTTTAAGCTAGATAGAACTTTAAATTGTAAAAAGTAACACAAAAAATTAAATTGTAATCAAAATTTTTTTTTTATTCGAAAGATCAATACGTGACATTAACATTTGAAAATGATTTCGGGCATATGGGCACCGCGGCTGTTCTTGATGAAGCGCATTCTGGACGTCCAATTTTGGGCCACTTTTTCGAGCACTGCTGGCCGTATGTCACGAATAACACGAACAATGCTGGCTTCCAAGGCGTCAATTGTTGCTGGTTTATCAGCATAAACCAGTGACTTCACGTAGCCCCACAGCACGACCCACGAAAAATGCGCCTCATCGCTGAACACAATTTTGCGATAAAACAACGGGTCAGTTGCCAACTGCTCTAGAGCCCAATCGGCGAAAGAAGTATACGAAATGTCAGAGTATACTGAAACAAATAAAAAAAAATTTTTGATTACAATTTAATTTTTTGTGTTACTTTTTACAATTTAAAGTTCTATCTAGCTTAAAAAAACACCCTATACATCTAGTACAAGGGCTGTATGAATAAATAAATACATGAAAGGACATGTAGAGGCACTACCCATTGGCAGCACTCTAATTACATTTCTATTATAGAAGGTCCCGAGGCCATCTTCTCTAACCATAAAAATTAAATTAATAATATTAATTTTTCGGAAATTTTGTATAACATAACATTTTGTTCAAGCAACTAGTCATACATATTTATCTTATCAACAAGGTGGAAACGAAAAAGCTAAACATCATATAAAGTTAAATCATAAAAGTAATATGATAGAGAGAGAAAAATAATTTATCTACATCAAAATAGGAAAACCCCTACAAGAACAAATCGGAAACCAAAGGGGCAGATTTGTAAAAAATCCCAAACAATGAAGAAGAAACCGCGGTAGATGTGGAGGGGTGTCCTTGCTTTCGCCCCGAAGTGGAGGGGTCGCTGGAGTATATATAGTCTCTCGGCCGTTACCTCAAACATCAGAGATGAAGCTCAACAACAGGCTTACACTTATCGGGGTAAGTACCTCCCTAAGTTTTAATACGGGCTTATACAATCGAAAGAGCTAAGCATTTTCCAATTAATATAAACAATAATCTTATAAAATAAAAAAATAGTGCTTAGTTTTTTGGTCTATTATAAATAGTATATTAAGAAAAAATACAGGATAAGTGTGTCAAAACCGTGTTATTCAATATAAAATATTAAATAATAGGCAAAGGTATTGTTAACCGAAAAATAATTAAAAATACTTTAAATCGCCTCTTACTGCAATATATATTATTCAAAGCATTTTCTTATATCAAAGCAAAAGTTAGCGTAAATTGTAATGAACATTTTAAAAAAACTGCAATTGTGCATCTTTTTTTGGTAGAAGTAGAACGGATTAGTTAAGCGTTGAGTTGCCGTAGCGAAAGCCCCGGGTTCAAATCCAGCTGTCGATGATTGATTTCGTCTGTTAACAGCCGGGGACGGATCCTGTGGGACCTGGAGGCCCTCCTGGGATTCACCCACCTTCTATAAATGTCGTAATAGGAGGAAAATCTGGTGGTTGAGCGTTATCACCGAAATATTCCTTCCCTGCACAACCGTTGTAACATTACAGTTAGTCTTCCATGTACTGAGCCTAAGACCCTTCGTGGGCTGTAGTGGTGCTGCACTTTTTTGTTCCTAGAAACTTCTAAATAGTGACCTTTCAACTCATATAACATAGGAATTATTTTAAAATATAAATAAAGTAAATTTATTCTTTAAATATTTAATTCTAACGATATTTTGTGAACTTTATTATTATTATTGAAGCGGAATACAGTTCGATGTGTAAGACGCGGCGCTGAGAGATACCATACCGCACGGCAGGCCGCGATATCAGATCGGTATATTTTACTTAACGTAATTGATTTCTTACAATAATTAAAGTTTCTTTTATTTCAAAACAAATCCCTAAGAATTACTGGAAACTATGCATATTACACTAAAGTTAAAATTATGCACAAAGAATTATATATACCGTAAATTAATGAATTTATCAATAAATTATGCAAAAAATTCTTTAATAAGCGAAAAAACAATAAAAACCCACTTATAAAAAATATAGGGAACTACACAAAAAATAGTACAAAGCGGTACGTACATAAAAGAACAAAGCATTTATTACTATAGGATACCAAATTATCTTATCTTAATTAATTATCTTATTATTGTGTATTGTTCATATAGATCTATATAAGTTACTAAGAATGTATAGATACAATTTTTGTTTATTTTGATTATAATTTTTTTTTTCTCACTGCTGAAAGTTTTTTTTATAAATTTTTTCTTTCATTGTATATGTGATTCTTTATAGATCCATTTAAATTTGTCTATTAAGTTTTTTAAGTTTGAGACTGGTCTGCTTGGTACAGCATATTAATTTTGTGAATTGTACCAAATTATATTAGAAATAAATAAAATTAAAAATATTTATATATTAAAGTTTCTTAGAAAACGTTTTATTGTCAATCCATCTCTGGTATTCATTAATAGCTATTATATTGTTAATTTCCCTTTTTAACTCTAGCTATATTTTCCTAGTTTTATTCTTGAGAGGAATATTATCATTCTTCAGAAAACTTTTGCACTGCAATGATTAATAATTCCATTATAAAATAATTCACCAAAATAATTTAAATTATATCTTGTTGGATAAGATTACTTTGTTATAAGCATATCGGAAAAAAATTGTATATCATACTCTAAAAACTCGTGAAGTAATCAGCTTGTTTAACGTTTCGCTAAACTGTCATTGTTTGATCAAAGCTTGATAAAGATTTAAACAAAATTCTAGTTAAAGTTTTTTATGAAAAATCAACTAAGAATTATTATCTTAAATTTTAGATAACAAAAAGTGGCACACAGATAAATTGAATTAAAAAAAATAAAGCATTATTACTATTCCGATTCGATACATTTGTATTTATTGTATGAATTGTTATGCATTTTTTAGACAGACTTTGTCTTTAATATACCTAATATGTGTACGAAATAGATTCCAAATTACAAAAAATGGACAATTAGTAATGAATCTAAAATTTTAATTTACATATTAAAATTTCAGTATCAAGTGCTCAGAATTTACAGTATTTAGGGGGAAGCTAGTGCAAGAGGTCTGATGTAACTTGAGGCTTGGAGAAAATTATGCCAACCATGAACTAACTGATTCGCAATAATAAGGGTCGTTCATATCATAATGCAAGTTTGTAAGACCTCATTAAATTACAAGTTCGAATATCCTCAGTCTTTGTATAAAAGTCGATTTAATATGATGTAATCCACTTTTGATTGATCTTGTTTTATAGTATGTTTTGTCTCCTCATAAAAATTAAAGTCCTCATACAAGACTGAAAAGACAAGAAACCGCTCGACGTTTCAGGCTACTTCAACACTTACTAGACAAACGCTCTAAGCTCCCAGTTAATTACAAAAGACTCATCTACATGATCATCATACAACCTATTTGGACTTACGGAGTAGAGCTTTGGGGCTCCACTAAGCCATCAAATTCTTCTCGTATCCAATCCCTACAATCCAAAATCCTTCGTAAAATCCTCAACGCTCCTTATTTTGTTAAGAATATAGTCATCCATAACGACCTTAATGTCCCATTTGTTGCTGATTTGGCCCGAACCCGGTATCTATCCTTTCATAACAAACTTCATCTCCACTCAAACCCTCTAGTTTCAAACTTAGCTTCCTCTTCAATTCCCGATAATCCTCCGAGGCGTCTGAGAAGAAGATGGCCACGTGACCTTCTTAGTTGAACATGCGATTTGAGTACTACCAGTGGGTAGTTTCTCTACTTGTCATTATATCATGTCATTATGTATCACTCAGCCAATTTACTTGTTATATTATTGTAATATAGTTGTAAATATCAATAAATAAATAATAAAAAAAAAAAAAAAAAATTAAAGAAATATGCAGTATATTCCTAGTCTCTGCATCCATTTCGAGTTCCGTATTTCATAATTTTTGATCTACATGATGAGACCAGTGCTCAAAAGAAGACCCGACTTCCAAGAATACTTACCGAGTAAAGTTAGTTGAAACGCATGTTCTATATTCGTTGCGTGCTATCATGTAGTGATTCAGAAGCTATTTAGTCTAGGGGGCTTGCAGTTTATTGGGGTAGCGTGAACTGGGGCAATTGAAGGTGGATCCTATCACGTGAAATGGGATTACGTGAAGAGTACTTTACCTTATCGTGTAAAGAAATGGATCCAAGTAGCTATTGAATACTTAGTTACTAAACGTTTTTGTATTAACAGAATGCAATATTAAGTCTTCAGCAAGCTCTTCCGTCTTACTTTTCTCATTTAATATATTTCAATACTGATATTTGATCATTGAAAAAAAAAATAAATATCACAAAGAATGTAACATTTCTAAACATGTTCGCAGCTGGCCGCATTCGCAACGGTCTGTGTCCTCCCGACATCGGCGGAGCTGGTCCGCCAAAAACGAGCCAGACTCGGTAAGTTGTGTCAAACATCAGTACGATAATTTATACAAATAGAAGAAGTTTATATGCAATTAATTATTATATTATTAATTAATCAAATTATCCCCATTAATTATTTTCATTAATAGTTGAGACCACAGTGGCACTTTCAACAGACCCAAATGGATTATTTCAAAAAGTTTCAAATAAGTTCTGAAGAATAAGATATGACATAGTGTCGTGGCTAATCATTTTACAGAAGGACTAGAGAGAGGATATCTACCACCTTCCAATGGCGGAGGAGGCAATGGAGGAGCACCTGGAAACGGCTACGGGGCACCTAGCAATGGAGGAGGAGCACCAGGAAACGGCTACGGAGCACCTAGCAATGGGGGTGGAGCACCAGGAAACGGCTACGGAGCACCCACCGGAGGAGGCGGAGCTCCTGGAGGCGGCTACGGTGGTGCACCAGGAAATGGTTATGGAGCTCCAACTGGAGGTGGTGGCGCCCCAGGTGGTGGATATCCAGGTAGTAATATAAGCAATCATACTGTCTAGTATACTTTAATCATACTGAATACTGACCAAATCGAAACGATTATGCTTGGCAGGTGCCGGAGGCGCTGGTCCCAGTAGCGGATACCTTCCTCCGACCCAGGGAGGAGGCAACGGAGGCGGCGGTCCAGGAGGATATCCCGGCAACGGAGGCGGTAACGGAGGTTACGGAGGTGGTAACGGAGGCGGCAGGCCATCAGGAGCATACGGTCCACCAACCGCAGGGGGCCCAGGAGGTGCAGGTGGTCCAGGGGGCTACCCAGGAGGTACTATCAATTAGCTAATATAGCCCATCCATCTATCTTAGCTTGCACCACCGTTACGATTGGATTCTTTAGTTTAGATTATTTTATCGTCTCTAGATCTAAGACAAGCTCATAAAATCTATCGTAAAATCATTTAAAATGTTAAATCACTGAGATATTAAAGTATTCATGATCGTTATTTCACGAAGGTAACGGAGGAGGCGCTGGTGGTTACCCTGGCGGTAGGCCGGGCGGCAACGGAGGTGGTGCTGGATATCCTGGTGGCAGACCTGGTGGTAACGGAGGCGGCGGTGGCTATCCTGGTGGCAGACCTGGCGGAAACGGCGGTGGTGCTGGATACCCTGGGGGCAGACCCGGAGGAAACGGCGGTGGTGCAGGAGGATATCCAGGTGGCAGGCCAGGAGGTAACGGCGGTGGTGCAGGAGGATATCCAGGTGGCAGACCAGGAGGAAATGGTGGTGGTGGAGGAGGATTCCCAGGCGGCAGGCCATCCAACAACTACCTCACCCCTAGCAATGGAGGAGGAGCTCCTGGGAATGGATATGGAGTACCTGGTAACGGAGGTGGAGCACCCGGTAACGGAGGTGGAGCACCTGGTAACGGAGGTGGAAATGGTAAGAATCATCGTTTCTTCTTGTTAAGAAGTGTTTTATCAATTTATGATTTTCAAGAAATCATAATGTCACTATATAAATTCAGGTGAAAAGTTGATTCTATCTAATCTAAATTCTTCTTTTATATTATAATGACTAATGACACTATAATTCGCAGGAGGCGGCGGCCCCGGCGCTAGTTACCTTCCTCCACCCAACGGCCAGCAGCCCCAAGGACCTGACGGCAGCTACGTTTATTAATTTTAGGATCACACCAGTGCCATCTCAATCGTCCCTCCGAACATTTTTGTACATTTTAAAAACTTTGGTTAATAAAATTTAATTTAAAAAGAATAGGTGTATCTGTTTCTTCAAATCCCATAAAGTCTTTGGACCATTTCAAAATCCACACACAAGCAGATTTTTGTGTCCATCAGGAGAAAGGGGGTTTCTCAATGTGCTTCAGTCAACGACTTGAGCCATAAAGTCTACAAATTTCTATAAGTCCTATCTGTGTTCGATAATTTAAATAAAATTGTTATATTTAAATTATTTTGTTTTATTTAAGTTACATAGTTTGGGAAAGTGAATAGTAACAATTTCCTAAAAAAAATAATTCGAAAAAAATATAAAATCTTAACAATTTAAACTAAAATTATAAACCTGTTTACTGTTTAGTCTGATGAGGATTTGGTTTAGTGATGGGCCAGAAATCACGAACTGTTACTTTTTCACTGTTGCTCAAAAGTCACAGGTCTAACTGTGATTACAAATTCATCAGTAACAGCTCCAAACTGTTCTTCACAGTGATTGGCGATAGAGCCGAACGGAATTGAAGCGTGATTGTTATCGTGACTACAGTAGCAGTTCTAAACTGTTCTTGGCATATGGGAACTGGTCGTCGGCGGACGGAATTAAAGCGTGATTGTGACTACTGTGATTCGGGTGAAAAGAGTGATTACTGTTGTTAGGGTACCTAAAGGGTAACAGGGATTGCACCCTTGGAAACCTTTCTCTATAGTAATAAACTCTGATAAGCTGCTGCCATAATTTGACTCAATATTATTGTAGAAAATTAACTGCTCAGTAATAAATTTAATTTATATTTGAATGTTTAAATATAAGTGAAAGTCAGATATTTATTTACAGCTTGTTTATTGTAAAATATAAATATTTACTTGTAAATTACCTATACAAAAAATAATGGTAGTACTAGTAGGCACTACTGAGTAGGGGGGCGGATTTAAGGCTTTAAAGATAAATATTCCTCTTTTTATTGGAATTTTCTCTGCGACGAGAGTGTTTCTTTTAGTTGGATGAACCAATGACATTTCCCACAGCTTTATAAGTCGTTGCAACAGTTCTGTCACTTTTTAGTCGACTTTATAAATCTTGAGAACTTCAATCAGCCAGTCATGCGGGACCGAATCGAATGCTTTCTGATAGTCAATCCATGAAAGCGATATATTACGCAACTTTTTTGATACTTGTGAAGCTATGAATGAATCAATCACTAGAAGCTCTTTACACCCCTTAGGCTACACCTACATTGGATCCGGTGTGATACGATGAGACGTCGCTAGCAAACCAAATGACTGAAATATATCGAGAGTTATTACATTTGGTTCTTTAAATTTATAAAATTAAGATTATTTATAATACATTTATATTTTACTATAATGTATAGTAAAATATGTATAATGTATACACCCCAGATTCGTATGTGATAGAATCACGTCGCACCGAATCAGATCCAATGTAGGTGTAGCCTAAGAGTTTTGCTTACATCCGATCTGCTCCTGTGCCATAAGGTTGTTCTTCTGTACATGTCCCATTAGTTTATTACTGATTATAGACGATAATATTTTGTAAACACCATTAAGACATGTTATTGGCCGAAAGTTCTTCGGTTCCGGAGATTTGTTTTTACCTTTGGGAATCAAATATGTCTTCCCTAAACAGTTGTCTTTGGAGGTATAACCGAATTGCACAATAGTTTCTGGAAATAAGAGGCTAATGGTACATGAGTACTTTTAAAGTGTTTGAGCCTATAATTTTGAATTTTATCTGGCCCGGGTGCTTTCCAGTTGTGTGCAAACTTAATAGATTCCTGTACATCATCACCATTAATTTGTACTACATCCATCATAGGAACACCCCGTGTTTCTGCATGCAAATTCCTGAGCCAAAAAGCATTATTGTTATAATTTTTCGGACAGCTCCAGATGTTTTCCCAATAACTACAAAAGTCAGACTCATTATTATTATTATAGTTACAAATACCAATATATTTTTATATGAGATATAAGGGAGAAGGAATGGCTACGAGAAGGAAAGGTGTTGGATGAGAGATCTTCCTTAAACATCCAATGTTTGATAAAGATCCTTACATTGTTTTCTCCAATACACGTATGCTACTTTATGAGCAGAAGGTTGACTGCGCATTGGGAAAATTATTTCCTCTTCACCCGATATTTTGACTTAATTATAGTTATTTTTATTTATTTTATTTATTTGTATTATATACTTTCCAAAAAAGGCTTTTCTCATCTGTAACGGAAGAAGTTCTAGTGCTATATAGCTCCAATTACTTTATAATTTAAAAACAAATTATTTTTGTCTAAAAACTATATTCCGACAATTTAGAAAACATCCTGCGCAGAAGTCGGCTCTGGGCCCGGCCGCGCAGGCTCTTTCCCCCACTGCCTAGCTCGTTTCACTTGTACTTATTCCTCAACTTGATCTAGCTTGCTCTTAATCTTATATATTTGCCTTCTCTTGGAGTTATTGTTGTTATTGTTTTGCGTTCCACCCAGCTACCCTTGGATTTCATTTTGTACCTGATATTAATATAGTATTCTAGACTCGTCTTTCTTTGGACTCTATACCAGCGGTTCCCATCCAATGGACAGCGCAGATCAGATAAAAATAAAATAAATGAAACAGATAAAATGAGTGAAAACAATTTGAGTCATTCAGTTGCTAGTAACTACTGGTTGCATAACATAATACAGGAGTGGATCGAAACCATAACCTTGATCCTAAATATAATCTAATAAGTCATGATTAGTGTTCCCAAAACGTTCTCCAAAAATTGCATTAATTGAATTTATCCAGTCCAGTACAGGTAAAAGAGAATTCCTATCCTTCAAATAGATCTAAAAGTTCTTATTTTACTAAAAAAATGTTAAATAATGAAACAGTTTCAAGAACCTGGCTGATTTATTCTAAATCAACTGATTCGGTTTATTGTTTATTGTTTTGGTTTATTGTCACTCCTTTTAATGGTATGATAGGTTATAACGATTGGCAGCATTTGTCTATAAACTTAGAACGTCATGAAAAGAACTCAGCGTACCTAGTTTGTCTCAAGAAACATATTACATTAAAAATTGGCATTTTAAAAGAAAAAACAGTCGATTTCGTGCACCAAGCTGAAATTGAACGAGAGAAAAAACGTTGGGTGGCAGTAAGCGAACGAATAATCCATATAATTCGGTTTTTAGCGAGGCAATGTCTGGAATATACGGGGAAATTCTGAAACAATTCATGAGTCTGATAATGATAATTTTTTGAAACTGGTTGAATGTATCTCTAATTTAGATGATGTATTTGCAGAACACATTGACCGTATTGAAAAATCTGAGTCACGCCTAACTCATTATCTTGGCCATAATATTCAGAATGAATTAATACAATTATTAGGAGAAAGAATTAAAAAAAAACGATTTTTTTGGAATTGAAACAATCCAAATATTTTTCAACTATATTATATTGCACTCCAGATATTGCACATACAGAACAAATATTGGTTGTCATACGGTTCGTAAAGAACATTTTCTGGGATTTTTCCCAATTACAGGTGCAACTGCTCAGGGTTTATCTCAATTTTTGTTATATTTTTTAAACTCTAACGATATTGATATACAAGATATGCGTGGCCAAGGTTATGATAATGGCGCGAATATGAATGGAAAACATATAGGTCTCCAAAAACGAATTTCAGACTTAAACTCGCGCGCATTTTACGTACCTTGTGCGGCACACAGCCTGGATTTGATAGTTAATTACGCTGCTAAAAATTCGTTAAAAATTGTCAATTTTTTTTCAAATTTATGTTTTATTTTCTGCGTCAACAGCGCGTAGGGAATCTCTTGCCAAAGAAATGGCAACCTTAACTCTAAAACCACTCTTAAAAGCTCTACGATTTAATCTAGGAAACGTATATGATGAATTTATCTGTTCCCTAGTTGTTTGGTTTGATATTTTAAGCAAGATAAATATAGTTAGCAAAACTCTTCAAAATTCAGATGTCGTTTTGTGAGAAGTGGTAAAAATGATTGATTTTGCAAAAAGAAGTTTGTCTGAATTCCGTAGTGAATCCGCTTTTCAGGAGTTCCTCAATAACGCGAAAACCATAGCCAACCAAAGTAGTCGACGCAATTGCCGAATTTCCCGCACCAGCTCGCCCTCGCGCCTGTAGAAGGTTTTTTGACTATGAGGCAGAAGATGAGCCGATAACAGATGCAGAAAAACATTTCAAAGTAAATTTTTATTACTACCTATTTGATACCGCGATCAATAAGTTCGACGAACGGTTCGAAATTTTGAATCAAAATAATATACTTTTTTCATTCCTTCAAAAATTAAATAACTGTAGGGATTTAGAGATTGATACAAAAAGAACATATTGTTCTAATTTAGAAAATAAACTGTGTCATGCTGGTTCTTCAGATGTAGAAAAGTGAGAGCTCTTTAATGAAATCGAATTATTACCGATGTTCATTAATGATTCTACCACACCGTTGGATATTTTAAATTATTTGTTTAATAATAAATTAATTTCAGTGTTTCCAAATCTGCCCAAAGCACTTAGGATTTACCTCACATTGCCAGTCACTGTTGCTCACAGCGAAAGATCATTTTCGAAACTAAAGTTAAATAAAAACTATCTCAGATCCACAATGTCTCAAAGTAGATTGACAAATTTATCATTAATAAATATTGAACATAAAATCAAAATTGAAGTGAGTGACATCGTTAAAGATTTTGCAGCTGCTAAAGCACGAAAAGTAATCTTGTAAATATGTATTTGTAATTTGACTAAGAGCGTCTTTTAATTTGTATATAGCATTAATAAATATTTTAAAATAAACTTGTGCTTTCTTATTTCTGTAAGCCCTACTTTCCTCAAATATAGGGTTATTTTAAGTCAGTGTGAATATTATATTTTGGCGGAATGCATATACTCATCAATACCAATTCTAAAATCGCGAAAAAATATCAGCTGTTCCATTCATTTGGTCTCAATGACTTTTTCTATGGAACAACAGATTTTTTTTCGCGATTTCACATTAATCTCCTTAGAGGATTTGCCGTTTTTTGCAACACCTTGTGTAACTGTAAGTGTTTAATTTTGATCGCGTGCCTACTAGGGGGCGCCTAGGTCACGATTGCACACGAGCGCGCATGGGCTAGAGCCGGCGCTGGTCTTGAATGGGTTAAACCATAAGAGGAAAATTTACGTTATGTGTAGGATATTGATAATAATTCCATCTGTATGTATATTGATAGGATTAAAGTGAATTATACAAGTGTCAAAGTAATTTATCCTTATAATGCGTATTCTGTGATCGTTATATTCAAGATGTGGAATTAAGTGCGCCGACGCGATCACTGTTGGTAGCATTTCGAGTAGTGATGGGCCAGAAATCACGAACTGTTACTTTTTCACTGTTACTCAAAAGTCACAGGTCTACCTGTGATCACAAATTCATCAGTAACAGTTCTAAACTGTTCTTCACAGTGATTGGCGATAGAACCGAACAGAATTCAAGCGTGATTGTTATTGCGACTACAGTAACAGTTCTAAACTGTTCTTCACTGTCATTGGCGATAGAACTGAACGGAATTAAAGCGTGATTGTTATTGTGACTACAGTAACAGTTCTAAACTGTTCTTCGCATAAGGGCGACTGGTCGTCGGCGAACGGAATTGAAGCGTGTTTGTGACTAATATTACTACCTTAATTTGACTTAATTAATTTTACTGTAGAAAATTAACTGCACAGTAGTAAATTTAAATTATTAATATAATTTAAATTATATATAAATAAATTAAAATGGAAAGTCAGATATTTATTTACAGCTTGTTTATTGTAAAGTATTAATATTCACTTGTAAATTACCTATACAAAAAATAATGATAGTATTAGTAGGTACTACTATGTGGGGGGCACGTGCCCCTGTACAAATTGTATCGCCTGAATAAGATCATAAATCACTTATTGAATTATGATTGATTTCTTACACTATTTGTTTATTCGAATAATAAAAATCTTTATTTGAGGATTTAGTTTTTGTTCTGTTTTTTACCCATAAAAGTCTATGATACTTCTCTTCATTATCTTGTAACAACTAAACCCATTTGAGACCGATTCCACACCGTGTTTGCAATAACAGTAATGTGCAATTATCAGTTATTCTGAGTAAACAAGTCGTTGAAATAAGATTTTTCTTGAACTAAGGAAATCTGTAAAGTACAGGAAAACAAAATTTTGCATTGGTATTACTGTGTACCAAAAAATCTAAAAACCTATTTTTTTAAACTTTTTAAAAACTTTCTTTCCATTATATTCTGTTCTTTATCATTGAAAACAAAATAGCGATTTTATATGATCTAACTATTTTTGAAATAAATGTTTATAAATCTTTTAATGATGTATTTTCATTTTATCTTACATTGCACACTTGGTAAAAATTTTAATAAACATTTCCGAGGAGCGAGCTGCATACCCAGTGTGCAATGATCTTATTTAAGAGAATTCACTTACGAATTGGGTGATTTCCATAGTAAACATGGTTTTTTATTTAAAATGAATAATATAAAGACAAAAAATTTTCCCTTCTGGGGACCGTCTTCGAAAAAAATCGTCTTGAATGGGTTTAACTTTATAAGAGGAAAATTTACGTCATATAGGATATTGAAAATAATTCCATCTGTATGTATATTGATAGGATTATGGTGAATTATACAAGTGTCAAAGTAATTATTATCCTTATAATGTGTATTCTGTGATCGTTGTATTCAAGATGTGGGATTAAGTACGCCGACGAATCACTGTTGGTAAGATTTCGACAGAATCACGAATCACAGTTAGTAGCAGTTAAGCAATCACTGTTGGTAGCAATTCGACAGAATCACAAATAACAGTTAGTAGCAGTTAAGAAATCACAGATAAGAAAAATCACAGTTAGTAGCAGTTAAGCAATCACTGTTGGTAGCAATTCGACAGAATCACGAATAACAGTTAGTAGCAGTTAAGAAATCACAGATAAGAAAAATCACAATAACAGTTAGAACTGTTACTGAAAAGTAGCAGTTAAGCCCATCACTAATTTCGAGAGAATCAAGAATCACAGATAGTAGCAGTTAAGAAATCACAGGTAAGAAAAATCACAGTAACGGTTAGAGCTGTTACTGAAAAGTAGCAGTTAAGCCCATCACTAATTTGGTTCTCATAACAGTGCCATTTTTATCATGCACTGCTTCCTTGATCTTAAATCAATCTTTTTTTTTTTCAATATGGATTCTCTCACCTCTTTAATTCCATTCCCTTCCGTCCTCAATTGCTTTTCTCTGAACTTTTAACATTTCTTCTAGAGTGACTGTTCCTCAGGACTTTGTGCGTCGGGCCATTCAACTTTCATGTATAACCATTCACTAATCAAATTTTATTATTCATAATCATCACACTTGAAGATTTTTGTCAATCAGCTGAAGGAGATTTGTCTCAATGTGCTTCTGTCGACGGCTTGAGCCCGTCTGCCTAATAAAAGAGTTTCACACAATTTAATAATTATCTTTGATGATAAATTATGAATTTCGGCGATCAAATTGTTATGTTTTCCTCTGTGAATGTTAACTATTGCACACTTTTCCATTCTCAATTTTATACCAATATCGGTAGTTAAAGGATTCACTAATTAAAAGTGAACTTCGCTTGTCCCTCTCATTCCTTGCAATTTCAGTTTGTTAATTGGGTAACCAACACCTAAATTATTTTTTATGGAGCTTAATAAATTAATGGCCAGGAGATAAACATAACAAGATCAATGTGTCTCCTTGAAATATTCCTCTCAACAGAAATGGCTCTTATCTGTAAGGTTTTTTTTCATTGGATGTGGAAGTCATATTCTTCATCGATTCGTAAGTCGTGTAAAAATCATATTACGTTTTTATTAATCTGATGAATAGTAAGAACTTCAATTAACTAATCATAAGGAACCGAATCATAAGATTTCATAAGAATTCTGGTAATCAATCCATGGATTAAGGTTTTTTTGTTTCTGAAATTTGTTTGTCTTCTTAGGTTCTACAGCTCATATTAATCCCGATTCCTACATAACGACAAATGCACCTAAATACATCCTATGCCGGATTTCGTGAAGACCAACTCCCGATCTAATATATTCTTCTATATGGTTCACTACTGTTTGAAGTTTGAAGTGTTAATTTACAATATGGCGCTTAAAAAATAATCGGACGTACCTCTAGCGCAACATGGTATTTGAATAATTGCTTAATACATTTTACTTAAGTTTACCAGTTTGTAGAAAATTTTCGATAATGGCCTTTTCTGGTTTACATTGGCACTATTTTCCTCGATTGGTAGTTGTAATGATATCTTATCTTGGTTTCGTCTACGTTCTACATCTCTTTTAATGTCTTATATTTCAGTCACTGCTAAGAAGTTTCTGCTGAGCGCTTATTTCACTTGACCAGCAATGCATTAAGAGAGTATTTTTAAATGAGGAATTTTTCATTACCAAATAGAGTAATCTTTGATATATATCCGTTTTACTGGTTTCCAAATTTGATGAACATTATTATATTCGTTAAACCAGTGATATATTTATTGAATTTATTATTATTTTCCCAATGGATTCATCTTAAAAAGTTTCAGTATTTATATAATATTATTATAAACTTATTAATCCATCTGAATACATAAAACTTAAGCCCCTATATTTGCTCATAATTTTCAGAGGAGGGGAGACAAGAGAGGGTAAATTGCCCGTAGTTCTTGTGAATGATAATGAACTATAACGGCAGCGGTAACCATTTAATTTGGAAGCACGTCAGTTTTACATTATATATTTATTGAATTATTATATATTTTAAGCACACTATGGATCAAATGATCAAGAGTCAAAACTATTTTTTTTTTAACTTCAAGAGTTAAAGGCAATTAGCAAGAGATCTGCCTATTTTTGCGATGTCACGAGGTGGTTATTAAGTATTTTTTATTAAACTCTCAATACAATATATAAAAGTTAACCCTTTATAAATTTTGGTTTAGGTATATCAAAGCATTTAGGAGCAAGAGCGGATCCAAGATTTTTTCTGGGAGGGGGGTGCAAAAAAATCAACAATAACTTAGAAATAACCTTGTAGTATTTATAAAAAGATTTCAAAGGTTTGTTAAATTATCAAAACAGTAGTTTCACTCATCTTTTTTCTGTTATTTTATAAAACCAGACTTGAAAATATTTTAACAACTATGATCATGTGAACAACTATGAAGTATGTACTGCAATTGATTCTCCACAGTACACAAAAAAATGTCTGAGGGGCACGTGCCCCCGTGCCCCCCCTTAAATCCGCCCTTGTTTGGGAGTATATTTACTTTATTTTGTCTATTTTTCTTTAAAAAACATGGATATTTTGTGTGAAGTGGAAACACTGATTGTATGTGGAAGGTTATGTTTAGGTCATGTTACCTTCAGTGTGGTTGTCTTACATCAGAAGTTCCTAATTTTCAACATAAAATGGACTGTAATCGTAGTAGCCATTTGTCTCGGTTTCTTCTTTAGTTTTTTAAGTACTCCGGAAGATAATCTGACAGAATGTGATCGTTAATATAAGAAATTACCATGAATTGTCAATGTGGGAGATTTTTTCTCCAGACTTTCCTCAAACGTAAAACGTTTTCTCAAGTCTTATCGACTAATAGAATTCCGTTAGTGTGTGATTACAGAAGTGATGCCAGGACTAACCAAAATCACAATAGGTGTAATAATTTGTCTGTTACCAAGGTCAGGAGTGTTTCATCATTAAAACAACCTACTCAAAACTTAGCATCTTTATTAGTCAGTAGATCATCACCTATAGTACAGCCATATCTAAAACTGATGAGAATAGACAAACCTATAGGAACATGGTTGTTATTTTGGCCTTGTGGATGGAGTATAGCAATGGCAGCTCAAGCAGGTTCATTACCAGACTTGAAGATGATTGCTTTGTTCGGTGCTGGGGCATTTGTGATGAGAGGAGCTGGCTGTACAATCAATGACATGTGGGACAAGGATCTCGATAAAAAAGTTGAAAGGACAAAGGACAGACCATTAGTTACTGGATCTGTTTCAACAAGTGATGCTTGGATGTTCCTCGCTGCACAATTAAGTGTCGCTCTCACTATTCTTTTACAACTCAATTGGTATAGTGTGTTTTTAGGTGCTAGTTCCTTAGTACTTGTTGTTGCTTATCCACTAATGAAAAGGGTGACTTACTGGCCACAGCTAGTTTTGGGTATGACCTTCAATTGGGGGGCACTTCTAGGTTGGTCTGCAGTTCAAGGTTCCTGTGACTGGTCAGTTTGTATACCTTTATATTTGTCTGGTGTTTGTTGGACTATTATCTACGATACAATTTACGCTCATCAAGATGTTCCTGATGATATTCTTCTTGGCATCAAATCTACAGCTATCAAGTTTGGAAGTGACACTAAATTTTGGCTATCTGTTTTCTCAACCGGAATGGTTTCTGGCCTTTTAACTAGTGGAATACTATCTGACCAAACCTGGCCCTTTTATGTTTCTGTTACAGCTATAACTGCACATCTTGCCCGTCAATTATATACTCTTGATATAAATAAACCTGCTGATTGTGCTAACAAATTTGTTTCCAACAAAAATATAGGCCTAATTTTATTTTTAGGAATTGTTTTAAGCACACTGTTAAAATCAAAGGTAAAAAAACATAAGAAAGAAGATGAAGCCATTGAAAACACACAATGATTATGTACATTATTATTTTTTCTAGTCACGTTATGTTTAGATTATGACTCTGATGTTCAGCTGTCATTTTAATTTTAAACCTCCTATTGTGTACAGTATGTTACCAATTTTGTTGAATATTTTAATAATTATTGTTTTATCTAAGATTAAAAAACAGGGTATGAATATAATCAATTGTGATTTAAGATAAATAAATACAAAAAAAATAAAAGACCAGTAATCCTGTTTGTGTTAGTATTTGTTGTATTCAAAATTTAAAATGTACCATTTTCTATGTCTTTCTACTAGTTTTGTTTGATGAATATGCATGAGTAATTATAATTTAGAATTTTTTGTTTCTATAAACCTTAATTGAGTCAAGCACGCCTGCCTAGTTTTAGTTTCATATTAAATGTTTTTTGGGGGGAAATCTTAAATTAAACATTAAAGGCTATGCTCAGATTTTTATTAATTGAAATACGATCCTTACTTTCTATGTAACTCTCCTAGTAGATAATCAAAAGATTTTTAGGTATCTGTTCCGTAGGTTGTCGCTTCGAGTTCAGTTGCAAATTTTACCTTTTTTTTTTTTTACTTTTTCATTTGAATTTTAATGTTTTCCAAATATTGTAAGCTTTAGTATGGAAAAGAGAATGTAGTTATGGGTTATGATTGGATTTCAGTAATCATTTCATCAAGAAATAAAAGTTTCAACTAACATTTCGAAGCAGAGATGATATAAGTTTATTGAAATGATTACCGAAGTATACCCTCAATACAAACAAATGCTACAGTCCTTGTAGGAAGAGGGAATTTTCCCTGTCTACCCATGTACCATAATTACATTCTCTTTTCCATACTAAAACTCATGTTGACTTCCATTTTTAGAAAATATTAAAAGGATGACGAATGAAAAGTTACATGAAGCGACAACCTGTGAAATAATTACCAATTTTTACTCTTCTCTAGAAATGAGGTAATAGAAACAGGCAAACCTCTTTCCTTATAAGAAGGAATTAAGGTGATTGATAGATAGGTCATCCACCATTGAGAATAAGAAGAGGAAAGCAACATGGACCTTAGTTACTAAAAGCCATTAATGGAAAAGACTGAGGTACATCAGTGAGCGATAGTCATCTTATTTGGCTGCATGAATTAAAACAGCATTCATTAATGTATTCAACAAGCATGCACTTCAAAATCAAAGCTAAAAAATCTTCAACCAAAAGCTAAATTAGCACAGATTTGTATAATTGTGGTATAACTCTGTACACAGATTAAAATTTAGGACAATAAAATGATTATTGTTATCTACATAGGAAATTTCTTACTGAATTGTAGTATGGAACTAATGTTATTAGCCATCTATTGACTACATCTTATCTTTAAAATCAGAAAATTAGTCTTCCAAAATCCTTATCCAATGTTGTACTACATTACTGAACCGCTATGGCTCAATAATAAATTGTTTATTACTAAAATCTAGTAAGGATATGGGTAATTGTTTAGAAAAGGTCTCTCTTTGATGACCTCACAGAGGGGAGTGCTGTAGGTGATAACCAGTACCGTCAACATTTCGCTACAAGAACTTTCCCCTCGCCACACAGTGTTTGGATTAGGAAGGGCTAGCTGGACAAAATTATTTTTGCATTTCTTTCGACTAAGTAAGTATTGTAATTATAAAAAATGGTTTTTAATTAATTACCAACTGAATTTAAGAGGATTGCTAAGATAATAATCAGAATTTTTTTTTAAAAAATGTATAATTAAGACCATATATAATAATAAAACTGATAAAAACCCATATTTATTCTGGGACTAGTTTCTTTAGAATAGTGATACGGAATATAAAATATAAACTATTTACTTAGAGTAGAATACAATTACAATTTAATTAGTACATGAAAATAAAAAAATAATGAATATAAATTAGGAATTGCGAATTAAATGAAAGAAAAAATATAAATACCATAACAATAATTATAAAGAAAGGAAACTATTAATATTTACAAATTTTTAATTAAATTTTTTTTTTTAATTTACATATACAAATTTTATGGAAAACAAAATTTAAGAACGTTAAGAAAATTAGCCTGGATACAAATGGGTAAAAGGCATTTTCAAGGCTTCAAAATAAGAAAAAATTCTTCGGCCATTTAAAAAAAAACTATTTTTATTTTGATGAGAAAAGATATGCCCCCAGACAGAACAAGAATAAGACAGAGGACCCTGGTTCAAACCCCGGCCAGTGGCATATCTTTTCTCTTCAAAATTAAAACAACTAACTAATAAATTATAAAAAAAAAATAATGTAGTTTAATTATCAGAAGACTTTTTTATTTCAAAAAAATAGCACTTACCAGTACAATTAATATCCATACTCAACGATTGGTTCGATAAAAGTAGTTGAACAATAAATTTTTGAGGTTGAAATGATGCCTTGAATTCCACTGATTTATTCTGTTTCTATGATTACTTTTGACCCTAACCATCAAGCTGTGAAGAGTGTCAGACTTAAACAAATGTTAGACATGTTTTGAAGTATTGTTTATAATATTCCAATACCAAATTTCAGATTTCTAAGCATGACTTTTGTCCTAGCTTGTACTAATCGAAACAGTGTGCTGCTTTGATCTTCCTGCCATTTATCAGAAATTTTGGAGGAATAGTTAGCTTTTCCTAATTTTATTTTAATTTTCCTTTCAGAGTCCTCTGCAAGGTTTCTAACATTTAATTTGGTAGAAAAGGACCATAAAATAAAAAAGATAAGGGTGTTGTTTCTTCTTCTTCTTCCCATGGGCTCTACAGCCCTTGCAGGGCCCTGGCCTCGGCAACAACGCCTCTCCAGTCCTCCCTGTCAGCAGCTCGACCTCTCCACTGTTCGATGCCCATCCTCTGCAGATCGTTCTCTACACCATCCAGCCATCGCAGCCTGGGCCTCCCTCTTTTTCTTTTGCCTCCTGGTTTGCCATATAATAGCTTCTTTGGGTACCTATCTTCTCCCATTCTTTCTATGTGCCCAAGCCATCTTATACGTGTTGATTTAATAAAGGTGACCAGGTCTGGTGCATTGTATAGGTCCTGAAGCTCTCTTTTTTTATTAATTTTAATTTTATTTTATGTTTGTATTTAAAAAATATATTTAATTTCTTGTACAATCTTTTATAAATTCTAAAATAAATAAATTTCACTAATTTATATTAATACTTAGAATATAAATTTTATTAAACTGTTTGTTTGTAGTCTATATTTCTTGATTTGTTATATACCCAAGGTATACGTTATAACCTATAAGATATTATATGTACATATACATAATACCTAAATATATCTAGACATATAAATATATTAAGTATTTAGTGCAATGCGATTTTCATTTTTATTTTAAATAATAGAGCTTTGTAATCGGCGAAGAAAAACAAAAACAAATCCCCACAAGGATGGATCTCTATCCAAAGTATAATAGCTACTGATTAGGGATTTCAAACGCATATATTCCAGCTGAATACATAAATTGAGGGAACGTAAAACGTGTTATAATACCATTGGAGGTATAATAAATAATAATAACTTTATATGTTGCGGTATATAATTATTTTGAAATTATAAACCATCATGTAATCATTCCCATCATTATTTACTTTTTGAACTAACATGCATCACCACAATGTATCAAATACAGAAGGAATTTAGAACTACGGTTAAGTAAAAAGAAAGCAATTCTAAAGGCAGCACCTCAAACAAATTTCAAACCAACCGAACATTTCCCTCCCTTCCAACAAAGAAATCACAATGGCCTCGAAATCAGAGAAATAAAGAAATCGAAATCAGAACAAAAGTGAACCTTCATTTTCAGACTGTTTCAAAGAAATAAAAAACATTTTTAGTTCATTTAACATAGGTAAGATTATTACTAAATTTAAAAACGCGTTATTACAAGTAAAAAATGCTGATGACGGTACGTCCAAAGTATTTATTCTAATAGAGGGATTACTCTCTTTAATAGATTAAGGATCTATTGAAAAAGGGAAAGGTCAACAGAGACATTAAATAAATGTTAATACATTAGTGGAAAAATTCCAACTAAAAACCTTAAGTCTCTAAACTAAAACAGGAGATTGAATCCATCAGGGATAGGTATTTTCAATTTCCTGTTTTAGTTTAGAGACTTAAGGTTTTTAGTTGGAATTTTTCCAAAAATGTATAAGATTAATGATCATAATAATTGATATAAATATATATAATACTTTCAAATATATACATTTCATAAGCTGTAGCAACACGTCGTCAATCACGCATATTCACGAACTTCGCAATAAATACTTTCTCAGTACACATTTTCTAGTTCCTCTCATCGCGAAGGCCAGGTTCACACTAGATTGTATCTCACTCAAAACAAACTGCTTACAGTCTCCGCTCTTTATCAATATTGATATTAAACAAACTCTTATTTTAGTTTCTTCACTGCTGTTTTATCTCGATTTATTTATTTCTAATATCAATTGCAAACCAAGAATATATGATGATTAATAAAGAAAAAATTAAATTAATGATGTGGGACGCACAAACAATTCGTGGTAACGATGTGGAATTTAAATTATTTCTTGAGCAAAACAAACCACACTTTGTTTCAGTATGTGAAACCCGGCTGGCTCAGCAAGATAGATTTTCAGTTCCGGGATACGACATTTATCATAAAGATCGTAACAGGGTGGGAGGGGGACTCATGCTGTTAGTTCGTTCCGATACTCAACACCACTTCATGCAGGTGCCAAAATTAGAATTTACCGAAGCAGTAGCCATTAACACAATAATAAATAATAAACTAACTACAATCATATAGGTCTACCTCAAAATATATTAAATATTAAAGACATTGGTAAATTATTTCGGTTAAATAAAAATATATTAATATATGGTGATCTTAATGCCAAAAGCTTACAGTGGAACTGCCACAGCACCAATAAAAATGGTAAACTCAAATTGAACTACATAGTAAACAACAAACAGAATTACACAGCCCTTACGAACCAACCCACATTCCCACGCAACGCGATTACTAACCAAGCATAATAGACCTAGCTCTTACCAAAAATATACATAACGTATCCCCACTCATCGCATTATCATGCCTTAACTCGGATCACATCGTGATTTTCTGTATAGGGTCATCTTTATCTAATAACGCTAAAACAAGTAAATTTGCATTCAAACAGGCTGACTGACAAACATTTCGAAAAATAATTGATTCTAAAATAAACTACAACCCAATAATTAATAACTCTCACGAGATTGACTGCAACCCTAATAATTTAAATCTACTAATTAAACAAGCCATGACAGAAACTATCCCTCAACATTCTCCACAGTCTTCCCATAATTATAATTTACCGCCTCCTCTACTAGCACTCATAAAAATTAAAAATAGACTTAGGAGAAAATGCCAACGTACCAAAAGCCCTCAAATAAAGATAGTTTTTTATAATTTTAACAACTACGTTAGATCCCGTATCAATCAATGGAGAAATGAAATGAAATGGGCAACAACTTTAAAATCATGTAAACCTGGTGAAAATAAAATGTGGAAAATACATAAAATTCTGGTCAAAAATGCTACTAAAATTCCCCCACTAAAACAGAACAATAGTTTTGTCTACACGGATTTATTAGCCCGTTATTTCCTATCCACAAACTCTACCACTTCGAATTTTGGCTCTAACTATTACAATCGAAAAATAAATAAATCTGTCCGGAACTATTTAAAACCGTCATTCGAAATTAATTTCCCGCTATTTCACCAAAAGAAACAGGAAAGATTATAAAAAAGTTAAAAGCAAAGAAACCCTCAGGGGACGATGGCATCCCTGTACAGGTTATACAAAATCTAAGAAGGAAAATCATCCACCACATTACTTTGCCTCCGCTTGGAAAATTTCCAAAGCAATCGCCATCTCAAAACCTAATAAAACCCCAAATAATTTTACAAGTTACAGACCAATTAGCCTGCTAAATATTTTATCCAAAATTCTGGAACGCTAGCTTTTAATTATTTACAAATTATTCTTGCACAAATTTCCTCCATACCTAATACATATCATATATTCCTTCCTCTCTAATAGACAATTCTATGTTCAAATAAACACTTCTAGCTCCAAAGCACTTCTCCTACTCGCCGGACTTCCTCAAGGCTCCTGCCTATTCCCAATCCTATTCAACCTGTTCATAACAGATCTCCCAACACACACAAAAGTAACCACATCGCTTTACGCAGACGACACCGCCGTACACATCAGGGAAAGTAATTAAATTAAAAGTAATTTCGAGAATATCGAAAGAATGTTTTACTGTTTGTATATATATAATTTTGGCCCTAAGGGTTGATATGTTTGGGAAGCGTCAGCTTCTCAAATTACAAATTTATGTTGACTGCATCATGACTATTTCATTCTATAGATCACAGTCCTAATAAAAACATCAATCAATCAATCAACACTGGCTCTACAACCCAGTACGGGCCTTGACCGCACCAAGGCACCGCCTCCACTCTTCTCGATCCTGTGCCAAGGTCCTCCAAGCTCTGGATCCAACAAGGCTACCTGCATCTTTCTCGACCTCGTATGCCCATCTTAAATAAAAACATGAGTGATTCTTTTTATGTATGAAAATAACTTTAGAGTCCCTTGTGATAGAATGTCACCAGTTATTAGCTGCGACTGCATTATGAATTTTAATAATACCCATAGAAAGTGCATATCAAAAATATTATGTTGAACAGAAAGTAAATAAACTTCCTTACTCTGACTGAAAGGGAATTGAAATAAACGAATCATCGAAGTGAATTATAAAAAATCGATTAGGTGACGTGTAAGTAAACCTTGTAAAAACCTTCGGGATTGTTGTTATGGTTCAAGAATAATATTCTATATTGTAAATTTAAAATGACAACACCTTGGAGTCCAGACAAAAAGCACAGTGATAGAGAAAGGTCTGATAAAGTATTGCAATGGCCAGTAATGGATGATTTGCAACTGATGCCTTTAATTCTTTATAATCTTCCTTTTGCAGATGGATTTGCATTTATCCTGCATATTTGAACAGTAAGAAGACCCGTGCTGAAGGTAGAATTATAGCAAAAGAAAAAGCAGTAGAAAATCCTACCTACCAGGAAATAAGAGATGTGTTATCAGCGGCTGGTTTGAAAGTTGGTGTAGAAAACAAACTTTATTGTAGAGAGAAAAGCAAAGAACTTCTATATAGAGGTCGAATAAGGGTTCAGTTAAAGAATGATAATGGTACTCCCCTGAGTCCAGATTTTCCAACCCGTAAGTTTCACTTTTTTTAAATATGTTCTAAATATGAAAAATAAATATATTTTTGTTTATATAAAAGTAATTAGATATCTATCCATTGAGTCAAATCTTTAAGCTGGGACACAACTATTCCTATTTGAAGTAGAACTTTTTTTTAGAGTATATTAGATATGTACTTGTAGAACAAAGGTTTTAACATAGTTTCGACCATCAAGCCAGTACAACTATTTTTACCCTGTGTGACATTGTCTTGAATCACTCACTATCGGGAGCTACAATCCTTGCAGGACCTGGGCCTCTGCCACCATTCTTTCATATTCCTCGTGGGCTCCTCCAATTTCTTGTCCCAATCTTTCTCAAATCATCCATCCATTGCCACCTGGGTCTACCCCTTTTTCTTTTCCCCCCTGGTTTCCAACATTTACTACATCATTTTAAGCAGCCTGTAGGGCTCCATTCTTTCCATATGCCGTAACCATCTTAGGCTGCTCTTCTTAATAGCATAGAGAATATCAGGATCCCCACGGAATTCCATTAATATTGTCTTGTATATTGAATGATTTTACATTTTATCTAATCTTTGAAACACTTATTGCTATGATATGGCAGGTCCTTCCTTTTTCAACATACTGATTCAGATGACAAAATGTTACTTAAGCATGCTGAGGATGTATAATTCTATATTACTATAAATATAAAGTTTTCATTCGATTATAATGTTATAAAATTCATCATGGAGGTATAAAGTATTTTATATTATGATTTAGGACAGCTTCCTTAAACATGTTGATTGGTTTTCGAGCATGCCTCGACAGTCCATTCTGATTTCTTGGATTAGGGGTTGAAGCAAATTCAACATTCTACATACTTTTTAATTCTTCAATCTTATTTCCACGACAGATTCTTCTGTACTTCCGTTGACTCTTCGATTTCCTCCTTCTTTCCTCAATGCAGGGGTGTACCGCAAGGCAGTGTTTTAAGCCCCATCCTCTATTCTGTTTACACCTCTGATATCCCGGAGCGTCCTTACACCAACATCTATACCTTCGCTGACGATACAGCTATTATTTCTTCTCACAGAGACCCAAACTTAGCATCTATAGCTCTTCAAAATCATTTATTTGACTTAGAAAAGTGGTTCTATAAATGGCAAATACGAATAAACGCCTCGAAATCGAGCCATATAACCTTCTCTCTACGCAAAGCTTCATGTCCAGCAGTCAAAATTGACAACGACGAAGTACCTTCCAAAAATTATGTACGTTATCTCGGACTATACTTGGACAAAAGACTTACATGGAACATACATACAAAATTAAAGAGACAAGAATTGACTAGACGGTACAAACAACTATCACATCTGCTGGACTACAGATCTTCACTTGACTTACGGAACAAACGACTTATCTATAATAGCATACTGAAACCTATTTGGACATATGGAGCAGAACTTTGGGGTTCAGCAAAAAAAGTCCACATACACAAGATTCAAACCGCACAGTCCAAAATTCTCAGAAAAATTGTTAATGCACCATGGTATATTTCGAATCACACCATACACAACGACATGAACATTCCCACTATAAAATCATATATTCATAACAAATACATGACATTCCACTCATCGACACAACATCACCCAAATCCACTCGTTCTTCCGCTTTCCTACTCCCTGTTACCTGGACTGGATAGGAAAAGATTAAAAAGAAATTGGCCAAGAGACCTACTCACCAATTGATATTTATATTTTTACTACATCGTCATAAAGAAGTTCAAGTAGAAAATCAAGGTGAAAAACACTAGTATCAAATTTGCTGAATGCGCAATTGCGCAGGTGCAAATGAAAATTAAATTATAAATAAATAAAATAAATAATTAATTCCATTTTTATGGCACAACTTCATAGTAGAGTCACATTATCTGTTTTGGGAGCCACACGAGTGCTATGTGCATCTTTGTAAATCGCTGCTTATTATTCCGACATAAAATTCATATTCATGGTAATTATTAAAATTCTAAATGAATTAACTTCTTTAATTAGATATTATTTGAAGTAGAAAGTAGAATTTGTTTTTTATTATTTAAAGTAATAAATCCAAAGAAAAATATAGATTTCTTATTTTTTTATCTTTTGGCTGAGTTATGCGAATTATCTTAATCTATTAATAATCACAATTTTCAAACAAGAAGGCAGTAATGATGAGTTCTGTGACGTTGGTGCCCAAATCTGGGGGGGGGGGCCAACTTCACGTCATAATGTGTTCATCATATCAAAAGAAAAGGAAACAAATTTTGAGAAGAAAAAAATTGTTTCAGCCAAAGCTAAGTTTTAGGATTTACTCAATACTGTTTAATAGCATTGTATTATCAATTATGATTACTGAAGGTAAATTATATGAGGTGATACTTGAGTACAGTTAATTAATCCTATGATTATATGTTTTTTAGTATCTTTAGCCATATTTACTTTGTAGGAGAATCTGTCATACTTCACGCATGTGCCATGATTCCCAAGCTGAAAACACGCCAGGGTGGAAAACATACAACTGAGCAAGGCCAGAGCGGAACTAGCAAGAAAAAGGGAAAAGGAAGAAGATAATTTAATAATTTTTGTAAATTTTTTAAACTTGTTTTTCTTTTAAATATATGTCTTAGTTTTCTAATTCCATCTACTTGATTTTGCATTAATTATGTTGTCAAAAATTAATTAATCTACAGGTCTTCTGTTAAACGCCATTCAATAAGATCATTTTTGTTCAAATTAATTTTTATAATTTCATGTGATTAAGGGATGAAGGGAATTTTTTTTTAGAGAGGATTTTTAGCTTTAACCATTCCACCTTCTATTGATATTACATTGAGTAAGAGAGATGACTGCTGCTGTTCTTCCCTTTTAAAAATTAAAATTTTCCCCTCTCTTATTTTGTTTTTACAATTCCTTAACTCTTTTGAAATGTTCTTATTAATACGCAACTCTTATATCACTATTAAGTAATCTAAGACATATTTTAAAACTCTTGTTCCAGACTTTAATAGATAATTATCCTCTTTCCTATTCTGTCATTAGTCTATTCCAACTCAAAGTCTGGATATTCTAACATTGCAAACATCCTCTTATTAAAAAGTTTTAAATATTGATTGCTTCTACTTTATATATATTTTGTAGTTGTTCATCCTTCATTCCTTATCAAACAACTCTTATATCAATATTTAGTCACCTATTATAAGAGACATATTAAAACTCTTTGTACTAGACCTTTATTGTTATTTTTCCAGTTTTCTATTTATGAATCTAATATCATAAACAATTCTAAGAATTAATTGCATTCCCTTTATTGATTTTTTTTTTAGTTGTGTTGTTCATTCTTCATTCCTTAGTATGCAACTCTTATATTTATTTATTAATTATAAGAGACATGCTATTACTTGTTATGACCCTTTATGTAATTAATAAAAATTAACATAAGTAGCACCAATAAACAGAAATTATGAAGGAGGAATTAATCAATTTCTATGATGTGTGTCCATTGAGGAATAAAGCATATCAGAAGAATGGTCCCATTATATATTCATGATTTAATTATTTCGCATTTTATTCTGTCAGCAGTGTAATTTGTTTTTTCTGGTTAGTCCTGCTATTAAGATGGATTTTGGAATAAATTCGTCTTCAATTTTAGCTACTATATTTTGTATATTTTTTAGTATTTTTCCGAGAAGAAATCTAAGTCAAGTATAATGGATACACCTACCTACCTATCTAATTTTTTAAGTGAGGTAGTATCATTAAATGAACTGCATTTCTATTATGGTCTGATAATATTAAACATACATCATAAAATAGATTAATGAAAGGGCATTTAATAAAATTAATAACAAAAATAATCGTGATAATTGAATACACTATATGCATATATGTATACATTTCTTCTAGTAAGCTTAAAACATCGGATATTAATAACAATCATTCTTCTTATAAGGGAAATTCAGCTTTAATTTGTCAGAAGAATAAAAACCATGAGTACTCTTATTATTTTAATGAACATATGAAACACAAATATAACTTTCTTGCTATGAGCTGCCGACCAGTAATCTTGAAACTATGAAGTACTTACTTCATCTAAAAAATAAAAGAAATCAATCATAAAATATTTTAAATATGGTTTCTAATGATTTCTATCTACAGAAAAAATTTCTTAAAATGACAACGATTACCTTTCAACAGCAGTATACGTTCTTAGGTACTATATCAAATCTAACACTTTACATTAAACATATAATGATCATGAGTAAACTAATAAACCATAAAAATTGCTTTGTTCAAGCCATTTAACAAGAACATATACTTTTTTATTTTAGTGTTTTTCTAAAGTCATTGTATTTCTAATCTTTATTCCACATAAGCATCATTACAAACCATTATTTAATTCTAAATACATGATCCTAAGATAATAACAAGCCTGTTAATTAAATTTCCAAAAAAAAATATTTAATAAGATTTGTTTTTACTTCTCAAAATTTCTTGACTGATTTCAATTATTTAAAACTAAGATTTTCATTCTTTAAGCACTCACCTACTATTTTTTATCATTCTTAAATTCTAACACCTTAAGACTGATAAATTACTTTTCGATACAATTATGAATTTTGTCCCATCAGGTTGTTACATTCGATTTTACCTAAAACAAAATTTGTTTCTATTATTTTTTATTAAAATTGTCGTATTGATAAAGTAATTGGGTGTTTATTATTTTTTTAAATTGACAGTCACATCTGGACTGTATATATAATTGCAGAGAGTTAATCATCTCTAAATAATCGATAGATTTATTTTTGTATTGCCTAAATTGCCATGTGATACATTTCGTATTGCCTAATTTAATGCAAATGCCAGGTAAGTAAAGTAATATTATAAAATTACAAAGATCCTAGTCTGTCTCTTGGTTAATCAAATTGAATGCATTTCAATAATTACTCTTGAATAAATCGGAGGAAAAAAACTAGTTATGTTGATTGTAAAAGTTAACAGTACTGGATAGATACCATACTGTTTCTAAGCCTAGAGTTTTGCAGAGACATGATTATACCTAGATCACACTAAGCAGCCAGGGTTTTTTCCTCCAAAGAAAGATATAGACTTTATAAAGTCCAAGGAGAGTCCTGATTTTAGATAGTTGATCCACGGCCTATGACAGAGTAAATTATTAAACACAATCAACATAAAATACCTGTTTGCCGAATGAATTATCTTCTTGGCAACAACAAGGAGACTGCTGCCCTTTACCTCTTTTTCGTTTCGGAATTTCAACATTTGGATCAAAAGGCATATTGTCTAACTTTGTTGTTTCCGGTCTGATGTGAAGTTCTGAAAATGAATTAAATAATTTTTGTAACCTTTAATTAAATTATTAAATTCTTGCAAGTGAAAGAAAAATACTTATTTATCTATCAAAAACATATATTCAGTTTTAAAGGAAAGTTATAAAATCAAGTATAATTGCCTGTTAATTTTTTTTTTTTTATATTGAAAATAACTAGGATATGATCATGATAAAGAAATTACTGTATTTGAAATATAAAATGTTTTATACCATCAATCTTATAGTCAAATTTATTTTTTACTTAATCGAATAAATATCACATTTTTCAGTTAAAAATTTTACTTTAATGAATAAGAAGAAACACAATTTTAAATAAGATCATTTGAATCCATACATCAAAGGTATCTTTGGGTTTTGGTGATGCCATCAAATTATTTACCAATGTTTTGCTAGACATGCTGCTAGTTCCTCAGAGCTTAATCTCAGACTAAGCAGTGTTGGTAAAGAATTTGACGACATGGACCAAACCCAAATAAAACTTCAATCGATTCAAAATATTGGGCATGGCAATTTAAAAAAGTATTTAGGTTAATTAGAATTATTATATATTAAATACAATACCGAACACTCCAGAAGTCTTTTCTTCGGCTTGAACAACTGTGGTCTTCAACTCATGAGCTATAGCATTAGCATATGATATCATCTACAAACGATTAAAAATGTGAAATTGTTTATGTATCCACTAACATAATAGAGCAACTATACAACTAAATATTTAAACCATTACATCGTGTAAAGAAGAAACGTCAGCTACTGATTTATTTTTTTTGAATTCCGCATTTATCTTTTCACGACTATCTAAAACATTAACATTGATATAAAGTTGAAGACTTGAATAAAATAGTGAACTGAACTTGAAAAAAAGACAATTAGCCATAGAATTACCATTCAGGATCCTTTCGTCACCCCTAAACACTGTTAACCGAGCCCTATGTAGATTTTTAAAGGCTTTCAAAACCTGAAAAACAAATTGAGTAAATAATTCAATGTCAGTTAAAACTCTAAGCTATCAAATAACATATTTCCCAATTGTACATACCTCTGATCTTAACGGATTTGCCATTTAATTTAAATAGGTTTGTTCCAAAACAGTCAAAACTTATCTTATCACTAACATATCAAATATGCAGCAATAATAAAATGTCAAAAAGTAACCTCCTAAAACATAACTTAAAAATAATTTTGAAATGTTCTTTGTATTCAAGGAAGCAAGCCAATAATTATTATCAATTGAAGGAGTTCTAAATTATAGGGAGTGGGATTAAGGGCTGTTTTCATAACCTAAAAATTTTTATAAATATATTTCTGCCTATTCTTTTGGTTAATTCCTAAAATTGTGAGCATAAAATTAAGTAATGTGTAGGTGCTTATGCTGAGGTCCAAAGAGGCAACAATTATAGTCGCATTTAAGATACTTTAACATGCCTTACATTACTTAGTGTGATGTCATCCTGATTCGATAATCGGAATATTATCATTTGTCAAGATTCAATATCATCAACAAAGAGCGCTTAACAGAAACTGTCTATATCACATATTTGATAATTATACAGAACTTAAAAAGTATGTATTGAGATCCATACGATGTAGATAAAGGATGTCTATTCCGTTGGTTGTCGCTTCGTGTTGAGTTACAAGTTTTAACTGTTTATTCGTATCATTTTTAATAAAAATACAAGTTATCATGAGCTTTAATATGTAAAAGAGAATGTAATCATAATTAAATTAAACTAGTAACTCAACTCGAAGCGACAACCAACGGAATAGACATCCTTTATCTACATCGTATGGATCTCAATACATACTTTTTAAGTTCTGTATAATTATCAAATATGTGATATAGACAGTTTCTGTTAAGCGCTCTTTGTTGATGATATTGAATCTTGACAAATGATAATATTCCGATTATCGAATCAGGATGACATCACACTAGGGTAATAAGAACATTTCGGTAACCATTTCATCAAGAAATAATTTCAACAAACATTTCGAAGTATAGATGATAAATGTTTGTTGAAACTTTCGTTTCTATAATAAATGATTACTGAAGGATACACCTTTCCCATAATTACCTTCTCTTTTCCATGCTAAAGTTTATGATAACTTGTATTTTTGGAAAATATTAAAAGGGAAACGAATGGAAAGTCAAAATTTCTAGTGACTCAACCCAGAGAGACAATTTGTGGAATAATTAACAGATAAAGTGCATTGGCACAAGATATAAAACTTCCAAATATTGTGCCTTACTTTATACTCACTTCTGTAATTCAACTGGACCTATACGATCACTTTGAATGAGCATCTTTCCAAACCGATCGGGAATGTCGGGCTTTTGTTCACTTAAAGCGATCTGTCGATGGCGGTAGCTGAAAACGTTAAAACTTATCGTATGAAGCTTCATCGTATTCACATGTCGTCATGACTGAATTAATTGATTTTGTAATTTTATTAGTAGTTAATTAGTAGATAGATAGAAGTAATTAGTAGGTTCGGAGCGATGAGATAGCGACAGCTGACTCTGAAATAAAACATAATCTTGTTAAGATCTAGTAGTACGCTGGTACATTTGGTTTTAGCGAATCTTGTGAAAGAAAAGCGCCCTGTAAAACTCGGTGTAGCGAACAATTTATAAATGTTATTAATTATTAACTAACATGTTATTTAATTCAATCATTTGTGAACAATTAACTTAGTAGGTAGTAGGAGGTTTTAGATATAGGAAGGGTGCTGTGAGTTAACAGAGTAGTGCCTATATGAAGGAACCAACGAAACGAATTGTCTATGGATAATGGGAAAAAAGCCATTTTAACTCGCCGTGAAAGTGGGCCAGGGGCGACGGTCCGGAAATGCCCAAAACAAATCTTAAGCTTATAATTTATAAGTCTGCAAAGTCTTCGAACACGAAAAGTCCCTTGATATCAAATAGCAATCCTGGAGGTAGGTGAATGATAATATGATAACCTGAAGAGTTTACATGTAGGTTGCTAAGATGTTAATACTACGGGAACTTTGACTGTCAGAAAATTGTTGGGGTAGTCATTTTGGATTATTATGGAGGTGTCATTAGATTGAAAAATGGAATTTGAACCTTTAATAATAACTCAGTAGTAGGACAGGATTTGGAAATCAGCACTGTTTGTAGGAACAGTTTATGATTTAATTAGGGAGAGTATTAATAAAGGAATGGAAACAGGCATGTTTGAGCCCTGAGCTACTCCTTATGGCAGCCTAAGAAAGGAATATCTCCCATAGCAGTATGTCGGCAACTGGTGATTTCAACAAGGGTAGACTGGAGAAAACGTAGTGTATAGGATCGAGAAGTAGAGACTTTTCAATGAAATTAAATAATTGTTGACTGTATCAAAATAAGGAGTTCCATTTCTGCTCAATATTCTACTGTTAGCTTTTACATTTTAAGCGTCCTAAGGCACCTATAAAGCAACACACTTTCTCAGCATGTCTTTATTTTTTTTTTAATATTTAAGGAGCTAGCTAAAGAAAGAAAGTTGAGATTTCAAGTAAGGCATAATAGGCAGGCAAAAGAAAGGAAGTAAGATGAAGACCATGGAATTAATTGAAGGAAGATAAATAGATAATGGTAGCATTTCAAAGTTATTTGAGATCTTTTCACCTTTAACACAACCGGTCATTACATTGTCAGAAAACTAAAAAAAAAAAATGCTGGTTAGTTAAATTTATCAATATGTTTAATTTATTTCATAAATAATAATCGGAAAATATTTAAAGAATTAACACATATTTAATAAATATTTTGATATGTCAATTCTTCAAATATTATTTAAGAAATAAATTAATCATAAAGATACATTTAATTAACAGGTAATTTTTAATTAGTTTTCTAACAATGTAATGACTGGTTGTGTTAAAGGTGAAATGATCTCAAATAACTTTGAAACCATGAATTATTGAAACATCATTGATCTCCATTAATTATTATTTTGTAATTAGGAGGGAGTTGGTAGAGGTGAGATATATTAAGTTTTTCTTTTAAAGAAATGCCTTATCTTAAAAAAAAAGAATATCAGAAAATATTCAAATCAAGATGTACAAATATATACACATTTTATTAATAAAAGAAATTTGGGGAAAAATTTCAATGATCGTAGGTCTAAATGTATGGAAAATAATTTATAAAAGTACATCAAATAAAACAATTATTCAAGTAACAGTTCCAGTTAATTTTACATGAATATAACTTATATAAAACAATAAATTACAATATAACAAATCTGACTTTATAAAAAAATAATGTCTTTTGTTACATCATTTCACCATAGCAGCAGATTGGCTTTCCTTTTCCAGTTTTTCAAAATGTCTTCGGGCATTTCTAATATTGATCAGTGTAGCAGCTGATGCTGTAAAATATTAATAAATCACTAAACCATAAAGAAAATTTAATGAAGATAAAATAACACAACCATTACTTACGAATTTTTGGATCAGATGTGATAACCATTACATAAGTATTTGAGGTAAATACATCAATAAAAGCAGCAAACTGAGAATTACGAACTTCCATGCTCTGGAACTGAGCCGCTACTTTACTGAAAAAAATAAAATAATACCTTTTTATTACTTCTAAAAAAAGAAAGGTCTTGATAAAAGAAATAAGAAATATGTTACCTGCAACTTAATTTGAACTGTTTGATAATATTCGACACTTTTTCAAACCTATGTATATCCCTATGAGGCCTATGCTCATAGTGTGATATCACAAGGAAAGTTGCACGTTCAAAAAGTAGAACTTCATCAGCATCTATTATATTTGCAAACTGCGTCAAAGATATCTCAAGTTCTTTAACATTTGGAATAAGCATATATACAATAGATGACCAAGCCTAGAGCACAAAAATATATTTAGAATTATTTTTAGTAATTTAATAAAGATTGCTGGACACTATATTATCATACAATATTGTATACCTTATAAAGTGTCTCATCCCAAATAGAAGTTCTAAAACAGGTGCACTTGATTGGTTTTGACCTTGTTTTCAGAACATCCTCTCTTGCCTTAAATATCTAAAGCAACAAAATATAAAATACATATACCATACATAAAAGATGAGAAGAGAATCTCATATCAAAAGAGTAACATTAACATTTCCTACCACGATATTAAAGCAAATCAGAAGGGGCTCCACATAAAGTAAGCAGAAAGAACCAAAAGTGTAATAAGCAATGCTGAGTTTAGTAGTTAGTAGCAGGTATAATATATTTATAACAAAACATTCTATAGCAAAAAATGGTAATTATAACGCAGGTTGTCGCTTCGAGTTGAGTCACAACAAGCTTTTAATAATTTCCAAAAATACAAGTTATCATGACCTTTACAAACGAAAAGAGAACGTAATTATCAGTAATGAACGTTTTAAGAAACATATATCATCTATATTCGAAATGTTAGTTGAAACTTTTATTTCTTGATGAAATGATAACTGAAATCTACTCATTACCCATAATCACATTCTCCTTCCCACAATAAAGCTCACAATAACTTAATTTTTTGGAAAATATTAAAAATGAAACGAATTAACAGCTAAAAATCATTGTAACTCAATTTGAAGCGACAACCTGCAGAACAGGTAATAATTAACGCTTAAACTTTAAATGCTCAACTATAAGTCTCCTTAATATAATAATTAGGATAATAAACTCACAACATCACGCTGATCTTCTTGAACAAGGTCCATTTTATGAATAAGACAGAAAACTTTAGCATCTGGAGAATTTTGAAGAATCGCATCTAAGCAACTTTGATAATAATGTAAATCTTTTTCAAGTTCACGACTTTCAACATCAAAAACATAGATCAGCACTTCAACATTTCGAAAGATATTGTCCCGCTGGCTGGCAAAATAGTTTTCCATAAAAGCTTCTTGGCTGAAAAAATAGACAAAAAATCAAATATCAAATACTAAATTCCAATTTTAACAAAGTACCTACAGAAAAATTATTACATTAAATAATATACTCTTAATTTAATCAGAACAGTAACATAGAAACCAAGCAATCAGTTTACCCTCCACAATCCCATAAGTTAAGAACCAGATTTCCGAGAAATTTGACATGAGAGTGTTCTACGTCAACTGAAAATAAACAAAATAAGACAATGCTTCAGATAAGTGAAATGTTAATTTTTAAGTTAATAAATCATAAAAACTTTAAAGTTACTTGTGGCTCCCAATCTTCTAGTATCTCGAGCAATGTAATTGGCAAATATAATAGATCTCATGCTGGTTTTTCCAGAACCACTTTTACCCATCAAAAGTACCTTAAGACATAAACATTTAGAAGTTTCATTATCTAGTATTCATCACATTCTCATCAAAATATTAAAAACAAAATCAGAAATGTTACATACCTTTTTCTTCATTATGCTGGTAACTTTATAAGAGGTTTAAGTGAAAATTGACAGAACTTGAATCTTTGTTATTGTTCCAAATTAAGAAGTATCATATCAAACATCAAACTTAAACCCTTGATAAGATTGCATGGCATGTCTTCATAAGAATCTAATAATCAATGTATAATATTAATATTACTTTAAAGAAATGTTGATTGTCATAAAATTCAAAGACAAAATAATAATGAGATGAAAAAATACTAGAGTTGAATATACTTAATAAACAATAAAAAACAATGACATCAAATACATCGTACAGAATAAATACAATTAAAGTAATGACAAAAATTAAGATGTTCTAGGAACAAATAATAATATAAGATTAACTTATTTAAGTATAATAAACCTTAGTAGTGTTTAAGTATTAAATTCGACTATAGTAATATAGTAAATAGCCTAACGAAATAAATCAATGATTAAATATCCTTATGTAAAGTAATAAATAAATTGGTCATTTTCGATGATAATTTGAACTAGTAAAATTAAATTATCAGTAATATTCAGTTTTCCACAAACAGATCAAAAAGCACAAGTCTATTAAACAGGCGTTGTCCATCTGATCACTCTTGATAATTGGGCTAAACCGTCAGCTGTTACAGGTCTCGTTCTCCATCAGAAATGGCTATATCTTCGAGTCAAGCTGTTAAAGAACATGTTTTGGCTGTTTCGAGAGATTTCGTCTCTCAGCCAAGATTGAGTAAGCATATTATTTATCTCTTTCGTCCCTAAGTACTCAATATTTAGTGAATTTTACTTTTGTACTTGGCATGCCAAAAAGTGGGCGTAGCCCCTTAAGCATAGTGCAACAATTTCACCAAGAGATTGTACTCATCTAATAATTACTAAGTTTTATACTAGACGCTTTTCTATCCTTCAACTAACATGATATAATTAATAATAATAAGAAATATATAATCGATATTATGGTTTGGTAAACTATTTAATTTTTTTTAGCATACAAAACTGTTTCTGGAGTAAATGGACCTTTAGTAATTTTAGATGAGGTTAAATTTCCAAAATACAATGAAATTGTTCAGTTGAGACTTGCTGATGGAACATTAAGATCTGGTCAAGTTTTAGAAGTCAGTGGATCCAAAGCTGTTGTTCAGGTAATGATTGTTTCAAGTATGTATTTGTAACAATAATCACAACTATTGATGTTGGCAAGTTTTTTTCAATGAAATATTATATGATGTCTGTTTTAAGGTATTTGAAGGTACTTCTGGAATCGATGCTAAAAACACGATATGTGAGTTCACTGGAGATATTCTTCGGACTCCAGTGTCCGAAGATATGCTTGGACGAGTCTTCAATGGGAGTGGAAAACCCATTGACAAGGGACCTCCAATCCTTGCAGAAGATTATTTGGACATTCAAGGTCATTTTCACTTATTGTTTAATTTGTTTTTATCTAACGATTGATCATATTAATTTTTTAATACATTTACCTATACAGGACAACCCATAAATCCATGGTCTCGTATCTATCCGGAAGAAATGATTCAGACTGGTATCTCTGCAATTGATGTCATGAATTCAATTGCTAGAGGACAAAAAATACCCATCTTCTCAGCTGCTGGTTTGCCTCACAATGAAGTAATTAATTATTATTATATTAGTACCTTTATCTATATTTAAAATTCCAAGAGGTGAAGTATGCTGATTAAGCCAATATAAGTATCTATCAGTGTCAACATTTTCTTGAGTTCAGAAAATGTTTAAAGTTAAGTTATTTGACAGATTAGGAAGGTGGAACAGGAACCTGTCTTCTGTCTAATGTAAATAGATTTGAGTAATGTGCTTTAAATTAGAGGCTCTGATAAAAAAATGTTTTATCTTTATCAGTAGAGACTATTCCCTTGATAGTAGAAAAATGTTGATATCCCCTAGGTTTAAATTATTATGGAAGGATATTGTGAAAAAATACTAATTAATAGTTTGTTGTTACAGTAAAATATACAAATAATTCAAGTTAATTATTAAATGATTAAAATGGTACATTAATTATTTAATTAATTAATGTTAATTACAATTTAATGAAAATTTAATATGGTTATATTCATTTTAAAATATTTTATGTTCAAATAAATAACTATTTAAGAGCATTTTGTTTATTTTCAACTGGTTTATAAATATTTTTGTGACATGAAGGTTTCTAAGATGTTCTTTAGGTTAGCTAGAGAGTTTATTTTTTAATATACCTCTTTTCGTATTGATTGGAATTCGTTGTGAAATTATTTATGTTAGATTATGTAGATAATTTCTCTTATTAACTTATTTTCCCTTTAGGAAGCAAATCATGCTTCAACATTTGCCTTATAAGAAGTTCAGGTATTTTTAAATATCTATTTCAGGAAACAACAGAATTTAATGTTTTATGTTTTCAAAAATGTTCTTCTTTCTTTTATTATCTTTTATTATATAAAAAAAAATTATTTATTTACCCTAGTTAATTTATAGTAAATTCTATGTTATGATATTTTTAACCTTATAATTAGTTAAGACATTATCTGTTCACACAAGCATGTTTTTAATCTAAAATTTAATTTCTTGGTAATAATTTATTTAGCTGTTTCTCTAAAATCTTCAGGAATTGTGTTTTGATTCATTTTGGTTAATCTTTTTTTTCTTTTTTGGTATAATTTTAAGAAAGAGAGAATATGTTTTAATATCATAAATTACATTAATACCTTATTTCACATAATGGTTAATTACTTTTATTATTATTACAGTACCTGAGCCATTTCCTGCTATCAAACAATTTTATTTTTTTTTATTTTTAATAGCACTAGTTTAGTTCAACTATTCTTCCTTAAAAATGTTTCCTGGAATTTCTGATTCAATAAAATATTGGTTTTTTATTAAGTCTTTTGAAATTATCATACTTTGACAAAGTTTTCTAGTTTTTTCTTATTTAGTTTTGAATGCTTCGCAATAATTCCTGAACATCCTATCCATATATGAATATATTTTATTATTTCACTTATTTTATAAACTTTAAGTTTTTCTATGTTTTCTTTTCTTTCAATGAATGAGCATTTATAAATGTTGTACATAATGCAAGTTTTTATTACTTTACAGATTGCAGCTCAGATTTGTCGACAGGCTGGTTTGGTAAAATTACCTGGAAAGTCTGTTCTTGATGACCATGAAGATAATTTTGCTATTGTGTTTGCAGCTATGGGAGTTAACATGGAAACTGCCCGATTTTTCAAGCAAGATTTTGAGGTACTTAAGTATTATAGAATTTTGTTGATTCTATTAAAATAGTTTTACCTTGTAATAAATATTTGTTCTCTTTTTTTTTTTTTTTTTTATACAGGAAAATGGCTCAATGGAAAATGTATGTTTGTTTTTGAACTTGGCTAATGACCCTACTATTGAACGTATTATTACACCCCGTCTCGCTCTTACCGCTGCCGAATTTCTTGCCTATCAATGTGAGAAGCACGTTTTGGTTATATTGACGGACATGTCTTCGTATGCTGAGGCTCTTCGAGAGGTATCAGCTGCCAGGGAGGAGGTATGCATTATTTATTGCTTGTCGTTGCTAGCTTCATTTTATTTAAAATAGAGGTATTAATAAAGAAATTATATTTATTCTATTAAAAATTGTTCTTTATATTTTATCTTTTTTTTTGTAGTTCTGTAAATTCTTACCTAATTAGTATAATAATTGTAGGTGCCTGGTAGAAGAGGTTTCCCAGGTTATATGTACACCGATTTGGCCACCATTTACGAGAGGGCTGGGCGTGTTGAAGGCAGAAATGGAAGTATAACTCAAATTCCCATTCTTACTATGCCTAACGATGGTAAATATCATATTTTTACATTATTTCTTATATTGTACATTTATTTAATGTTTCATTAATTATTTAAACCATTATTATTTATAGATATTACTCACCCGATTCCTGATTTGACTGGTTATATTACCGAGGGACAAATCTACGTTGACCGTCAATTACACAACAGACAGATCTACCCACCAATTAACGTACTTCCATCCTTGTCCCGTTTGATGAAATCTGCCATTGGTGAGGGCATGACTCGAAAGGATCATTCAGATGTCTCAAATCAATTGGTATAGTTTAATATTTTTTACACTTGTTCATAATTTGTGATAACTCAATTATTAACCAATAAATCACCAGTTAAATAGAACTGAATTATATTTTATTTTCACAGTATGCATGTTATGCTATTGGTAAAGATGTGCAAGCCATGAAGGCAGTTGTCGGAGAAGAAGCCCTGACTCCTGACGATCTTCTCTATTTAGAGTTCTTGACTAAATTTGAAAAGAACTTTATTTCACAAGGTAATTATGGTTTGATGCCATAAATTTGTTACTTATTTCAAATAATGTTATTTAAAATATTCCTTTTATATTATTCAGCTTCTTAATTGATGCTGGTAACATTTTTTTTAGTTATAATTAACAATTTAAATTTGATTTGGTTAGCCTCAAACTGGTTTGAAATACCATAGTTAATCATTAATTATATTTTTTTATGATAGTTTTTATTATGTGATTGAAGTATATTGATTTTTCCCAGCATTTTGGTTTTCTGAAATTAAAAAAATGTATATATTACTTATTTCAGGTACTTATGAGAACAGAACAGTTTTTGAATCATTAGACATTGGCTGGCAGCTACTCCGTATATTCCCCAAGGAAATGTTGAAGAGGATCCCAGCATCGACACTGGCAGAGTTCTATCCCAGGGACTCAAGGCATACAACCGGAAAATAGATATAGGTAATTTCATTTATTTTTATTCCCCAATGGTTTTTTTTTTTTTTTTTACGTAACATACACTAGTAATGAGAGTTTAAAAAAGGTACATACATCTTGTGAAATGTAAATTTTATATGCTTCACATTTATTTGATATATAAGTATATAAAAATTTACAACTAGGTGACCGATAAAAACTATTTACGATCAATCAATTAAAAATGAATATCTTCCAAAAGTTGAAGTAATGCTTGATGGAGGTTTTTTATAAATTTTATGAAGGAATTCTGCAGTTGCCAACATAAGCAGCATCATATTACAACAGGATTTTATTGTAATGCTATATTGAAGCATTTTTTTTTTCATAACATTTTTCACATTGACCCATATTTTTGTATTTATAACATTAGTTTTAATAGTTTCTTGTACACGGGGGTTCATTTCTAAATTTTACCTAAATAACTACATAATTCCTCTAATAAAACTAAATATTGTCTTAGTTCAGGAAACTGTGATGGTTATTTTCCTTTAATAATGCTATACTCCTTTGAGATTAGAAAAACAGCATTCACTAAGCTCAGAGAGGAAAAAAAAAACTGCTGACATAAGTATTTCGACTAAAATTCACTCTCCATTTAAAATTCCTACAAAATAAACATAAAAGCCATCTTTCTCATGGAAGATACAGCATATTGAACTTAGTAGATCTCAAGAAAATATATTTTTGACGATTGGTCAGTCTGCGTGTCTTTCAATGCAATTATTATTTTTTTGAGCAGGTCATTTTGAATATTAATTCATTCGGATTGTTTTTTCTGTTGAAATTCAAATTGTACAGAAAGTAATTATGTTTTCTGCTCATTTGATTTCTTTAAATTAAGCTCAAAACTTAAATAATATTTTAAATATTATTTAATATTTAAAGCTAAAAACTTAAATAATGTTTTATTTATGATCAAAATTTTACATTTGGGCTATTATTAATGATTATTTAACTTTTTCTTAAATATTACTCGTGCTTTGAATTAGTTTATACTGTGAAACTGTTTCTTTCTTTGTTTAAAATGTGTGGTAAAAGCAAAATAAATCCAATAGACATCTTAAATTTATTATTCATATAATATGGTAATCTTGAATATTCAGCGTAGTACAATATATGTTATCATCAATTAGTAACTACAATTTCAATTTAGTCCTTTTATATACATAAACTGAAACCATTTATGAATAATAAATATTTGCTGTGAATCCATTAAAAGCTTGTTTTTACTCTTTGCGTATGTAAATTAAAACGATAAACTCTTAAAGCGTCAAACATTTTTTGTCATGTTTATCTTTTTAGTATTTCATATATTCTTATTTCAAAGTTGATTATGATTTCTCATTTTATTTTATTTTTTTAGGTTTTACCTGGACCATTCCATACTGTTTCATTTGCAGCAAGCTCTTCATCTACAAACATTCCGGGGTGAACTTTTATGTAGTGTTTTTATGTATATTTTAATTAAACTTGTATATATTAAAAACAAACAAAAATATTTTGAGATGTCTTCTTGAGTTATTTTGTTAGTAACTTAATTTGATGTTACTATAATACTAAATCGACCCAATTTAACAGCCATTATAATTTTACATTCATAAAAAGCAGTATATTTGTTTTAGTTTCTTAGTTGGCTATTTTGTTTAGTAATTTTCAATTCCAGGTGTTAGGGGTTCCAGATTAGCTTATAAACTATTTTAGATTGATCCTCTTTGTGCTGGAATGTTTATAAGTATAAATTCCATTAGTAATGTGGAATGTTTTTAAACCACAAAAGAATTAATTCATCATGAATTGTATCAGTATTTATGAAGCATAATTAATAATTGATTTCATAACATAGGAAAAGAATGTAATTAATTAAAAAATATTATTGATATTATCATACAAATATTGGAAAATTGAAATAAATTGTTGGTAGATAAAAGTGTATTTTAAGAATTACACCTATTTATTAGTTTTACTCTCCCTATTGTCAGTCTCAAAAGTTATTTAATTTGTTAAGTATATTTTATGTTAAATTTGAAAAATAAATTTATTGTTAAGCTAAACAATTATTAACACCAAAACATGTCATTCACCCTCTGCATCTCTTTCTGCTTTCATCAGTTGTCTATATCTGTGGAAATCATTATTTATTTGTCTGCTAGTGGCTCTCTAGTATTTGTTTATTCTATCTATACATTGATCTCTTGCCAACTTTAGGCAACTACTTGCTACATTCATTGTATTGATTCCAATACCCTGGTCATCATAATAATATTTGATTGTACTATCATGTCTGTATCCCAGATAGTACCTATTTGGGGATAACCATTATAATAAAAACTTGACCATTGTTTTCAACACCTGTCTATTTGAAAAATGGTATATACCTCACCAACCCTGGTGAATAAATGGTTAAGTTGAATTTTAATCAGAGCGAGTTAATTGTATTGAGGAGAACAGAATCATTTCAAGCCAATATCTGGCTTAACCCTAAGTACAAGAAACTCATTTGGAAAAAAATCGACTTGATCACTAATTCACTGGAGCAGATCATGTGCCGTTTTCTATCAATTTTAAAATAATAATTGGATGCTAATACAATTAGAAAGAATGTAATTGTTGAAGAAAAAAAATTAAGATGTTTGACAAGATAGCTTTCTAAATTTATATGTAGAAAGATTTCACCTACTTGGGCGTAATCTCAACACTCAAAATTCTTCCTCTAGAAAGCTGTTTTTCTTAAATTGAGAAGGGCTTCAGGATTATATTAAAGTTTATTCATAAAAGCAGGGAAACAACTGATGAAAATACCTTATAATTCAAATTTGATATTATTTTCTTGATCACAATATTTCTCCCTTGCAGTATGAATTACACAGTGTTTGAATAAGGAAAACATTACTTGTCCATGGGTAGTTTATGAAAATAAATTAAAGTTAAACTAAAAATTTGCAAAGTATTTTTGAATATATACTTATTAAGGGAGCGGAGTGGCTCAGTGGTAGAGCACTGAGTTACCATGCCAGAAATCCTGGTTCAAATCCCGCTGCGGGCAGTTACTTTTATTTAGTCTGTTTGCAGCCAGAGAGGGATCATAAAGGATCTAGGACCCTCCTGGGGCTCACCCAGCCTCTACAAAATATTATAAAAATAGGGTACCCATAATAAGGGGGGAAAACGTGGCGGTTGAGCGTGACCTAGGACAAGTCACCTCCTTGCAGAACCATTGTCCATGAAACAGTACAGTCCCAACCATGTACTGAACCCCCAGACTCGTTCACGGGTCGTAGTGGTACCTACAGGTTTTTTTTTTTTTAATCTGCCATATTAAGAATACTTCACACCACATAAATTTTACGTACCATGTCTAACTTGAATACTGTGTTTTATGAAGGATGGTGTCTACTCCCATCCCCTGATACTTTTATCAGTCAAGAAAAACATTTATGAGTCTTTAACATATTTATATACATCTTAACATTAATTATGTCAAGTATGAAACACGTATTAATTAATAACTAGTTGTGGTATTTTTTTATCTATGTGAAAAAGGAAAGAGGAATCATTCAAGATGAATGATGATAAATTGCCAACACAATAAAAATGAAATAAGCTTTTTAATACTGGTACTTATAAGTAATAAATAATTTACTTAAAATTCTCTTGCAGCCATTCACTAAATTTCAATTTTCCTTCCTTTAGTGCTTCAATAGCCCTGTAATAGAATTAAATATTATTGTTTTAAAAAAAATAAAACTGATTTTTTTCAACAATTAAATTAAATTTAAATAATCTCACTGTCCCCGTCAAAATAGTTCTTTCATATAATTTTCGTACCATACAGGTTCTCTCCTTTTAAAAAATAAATTAATGCCAATTAATCTTAAAATAAAAGATTAATTTTATTTTTGAATTGTTATTACTTGACCATAGAAATATGGAGGTGAAAATGGTCCGGGTCAAGGCTGAAAAACAATTCCTATATAGTGAAACTATTTAACACAAATCGACGTTTCAGCCCATGTTGCAGATTTTCTTCAGGTCGGAATAAAAAATGTGTAAAAAATACATTAAACTAAAATAATTGGAATGAACAAGATACAAAAATATATATATACATTTTTTTAATATAAAAAATAAATCATTAGAATATAAGTTAATTACAATAATGATAAAAATAATACATATTATAAAAGAATTTGAACAATCTAATAATTAGTAGTTAAAATAAAAGAATGGCAGTAATAGATACAATGAAACTTGGAATAAAAATGCACAGAACATACTTTAGTGACTACTAGTATTCAGGCCTGAAGAAGACCTACAGCATGGGATTCAAGGAATTATTTTTTTACCTCCACTTAGACTATTTCCCCCTCCATGTTTATATGATCAACTAATAAAAATCGAAAAATAAAATTAATCCCACTTAATGAACCAGCATATTGAGATATTTTCATACCTTGAATATTACTCATGAGTCCAAACAAATATGTGACATTTCAATATGAATTGTCCTTTCACATTGTGACAATTACAGTCACAATTATTGTGACTTTTTTTAAATATGTGTTCAATTACATCTAATATTACTAATTTTTTACTTAGTCTACAATTTCAACAAAAACTTAGGTTTCTCGTGTTTATACATTATAAAATATAGTAAATATGTTCTTAAGAAACAAAAAAAATAAGAAATTAGGAGACCCTTCTTTTGCAGCAACAAGAGGGATTGTGTTTGGCATAAACTTATAAAATGGCAAAAATAGGTGGAATGTATCTATTATAAGCACTAATTATATGGCTATTAATGTACAATTAGTTAAAGATGCTTTCGCACACAAAATGTTATAGGAAAAAATAAAGATAAACATATGTTTTTTAAAAGAAACTTGCTTAACTTTAATATTATTTCACAAATTATAACAATAGTCTTACAAATGTATTGAAACTGTAATAATCATAATGGTTTCATCGACATACAATTTTCCTTGACCTACCCCTTTTGATTGTCAGTTTAAAATTATTGGCATTATTCTTCAAAAACTTAATAAGAATAGATTCATGAAATTAAGCTAACAGGGATAGGCTTAATTCGTATAAGAACAGGAACAAAACAGAACTTGTTGAATTGAATAAAATTTACTTACTCGTCCAACTCCTTCATACCATTAAATTCTTTATGAACTTTAGCATTTTGCTTCTCCTTCATCTTTTCGAAGAATTTTAACAACCGCTCATGATCATCTTCCTTATCCTCGGTGACATTGTTTGATCCTTTTAAGACATAATATTTATACAACACATAAGGTACATTAGTTAAACAATATACTTTATCATTTCGTTAAAACATACTTTCAGGTTGAGGATGAGGGGTTGAGGGAGACTGAGAATGTGGCAAATTTTTAGTACTTGATTCATTAATTGGTCTTGTTCCATGCAACTGAATAAAACGTAAATCAAGTTTATTAGATTTTTAACAAAGTACTAAACATACTAACATATATATTTAAAAATATACTTTATCACATTAAATAAATATTTACAATTAATTCAAAACAGGGAACACAAACTAATCCAATAGTTCAAGATTTTCTAGTTTTTCCCATGGATAGAAACCAGCTTTGACTTGCCTACCTCCAAAAAATCTTCCATTCAAGTCAACAACAGCTTTAATAGCTGATTCAATTCGCTTAAACTCAACAAAGATCCTCACAGCTTCCTCAGGATGTGCATTCGGAAGTTCATAAATAATTACACGAACAACATCTCCATATTTTGTGTTACATTCATCTTTCACTTCTGGTTCTAATTCCTCATCAACTTCTCCCGGTCCAACCATATTCCGCAGCAAAACAACTTTAGATGGTTGTTTCATAATTTCAGTAATGGAAACTAGTGATTTAGGGGAACCAGGTCTAGGAGGAGACATTGGTGCTGCTGGTGGAGGAGGCATGATCGCTCCCAGGCCAGCACTGAGAGGAGCACTGGGTGCAGGAGGAGGTGGTGGCATAATATCTTTTTCATGAACAATTCTTCCTCCTCTTTTAGATGTTTTTTCAACCTGTAAGGCCATTGAAATACCTTGTTCCTTTTTACCTAATCCTTGTCCTTCCTTAAATCCATACTTTGCCATAATTTTAGCAGCTACTGATGCTCCATAGGCTTTTGGTATTACTTGTTCTTGTAGGGAGGGGGGTGGTGCGATTGCTACTCCTCCACCTCTTGGTTTTTCTTCTACTTCCTCTTCTGGCGGTTTGTTCTCTTCTATTGGCTCAAATCTACTCTCTCGTGTCCTTAGCCTATCTTCTCGTTTCTTCTGTCTTTCTTCATCTTCCCTTTCCTTTTCTTTTTCTCTAAGCTCTCTAAGGTCTTTAACAACCTTTTCATAATCGTTAGGCCATAAAGGATCATACTCTTCACCAGTGAAATTCCAATCCAGATCATCTGGAATGAAACTATCATTATTTGGTTTGGTTGATTCTTTCATTAGCATTTCTTCAGCTTCTTCTTCATCCTTTTTCGAATTGAGATCAAAGACGGGTGCCAAGACACTAGTAACTTTCTTAGTACCATCACGTTTTGTCGAATTGACAGCTTTCTTTGCTTGAAGATGTGACTGAAATAATTTAATGCCGGATGACCAACCGGCAACTTCTTCCGATTTTTGTCTTAATGTATCCAAGTCATCATAGAGTGACATATTCAAAATAAAGACAATCACCAACAAATTCAGCGATATAAAATATGGGGGAACGTCCAGTAATATTTACCTACTCAACAATTTACAAACAATAAAGGTTAAAAGTTCTGATGGTTATAATCTCCTTATTGAGAAATCGATATTAACTGCTAAGTGATAAAATTATTCTTCCTGGTTTGATGTATACTTGTATCAAGGTCTTATGCAATGGTGCGGATGTATGACTGATATTAAAGATGACCCAGGCTCTAATAAAATACCATAATAAATGTCATCACCCCAATGATATTATCTATTTTTTTTAAATCGCCCTGTCAATTTAACCAACTAAGGAATTAGTAATGAATGGCAGCTTGGAGCATGACGATATCTATTTGTTCGTCACCTGTTTATTATCAAAATGTATTGTAGTTATGATATAAGTATTATAAATTAAATAGTAATCGTCCATTCCCTTCTTCTTCCACACACGTCCAATCAAATGGGACGATGTAACTAACAATAAAGTTTAATTTTTTTTCTATAAATGATTTACTAAAAGGATTTCTTATGTTTTTCCTTACTACAGATGATGCCAATAATGGATGATACATTATTAAATCTGGACCTTCCATAAAATATTCGTTCTCTTTCCTATTCTGAAATTGTCAACAAACTGGTGTTGTGAAACTGACGCTGATAGCATTCGTTATTTTTGCACTTAAGCCTCGTCACTCTTCACATACATATGTGTAACAAAATATATCCTTGGGCTGTATAGGACTTCAAAGAAAGTCTTTAGCCAAAAAAAAAAAAAAAATATATATATATCCTTCTTTTGCTCCTTATCCGCCATAATCTACGAGCACTGCTTGTATTTCACTCATAAGAAGTGTTATGTTATTATTCAGGATGATTATGCAATTTAAAAAAAAAAGATAATATTAACATTAACCTATTTTAGGTCATAATTGTTCGTACAAGAACTCACTATCTTTCAAAGTCATAATTATTCATTTATATTTTAATCTTTGAAAAGTTTTACCCCAGAAAATGTGATGGAACAGTCCTAAGTAGACTATTGTTAACTTAATTTAGTTACAAATTCTACAAGCCCGCGGAAGACGGCAGAAACTATAATTTAAAATTATATCCAACAATAACATTAAACATTTTAAAAATTTCAAAGAATATGAACTGTATAGTTGAATACAAATCAGATGATAACTATGAACTCCGCAACAGCGCTGATGTGAATTGATAGTGCCGTATTACTCAGATGTTGTACCCCGATTTGAAACGGCTTCAACATAAGAATATAATACTAAAATAAGTGTGAACTAACCAAATTAATTGTTAAGTAATATGGATTATTATTGATGATTTATATTTTAATTGGAAATTCTTCCTTACTGTATCTGGTGGTAAACCGTATGAACTTGAGAGGATATCATGAAGAGTAACTGAAGTCATCCCATCTTCCTTAGAAGTCATCCCTTGCGTATCTTCATTACCTGTTGTTGAAAAAGCACAAGGTTGTTCCCAATAGAGGTACAGGAGGTAGGATGACTGAGTAAATATATCATTTACAGTTTGGTGATTAATAATATTATATTGATCCTAATTACTCACCATCTTGGTCCTTAGAAGCGTCCTTTTTTTCTTCTTTTTCAAAATCTTTTTTCTCCGAAATGGCTTCCTGGAAAACCTTTATAAGTTTTTCAAATATTTTGTATTGATCACCTCCCTCATTTTTTAACCAATTTGCGAATTCAAGAGCCCATTGCAGATGAACAGTTTCTAAACATAAAAACAAAGAAGTAAATAACAATCAAACAGATAAATTTCCGTGTTATGTTAATATACCTCAGAGGTAATTTAATTATTACACCTTTCATTTTTTCAGAGAAAAAATGTCTTGTCGCGATAAAATACTTCTAAAATATTCCAAAGTCTCTGTTTTTCCAGCACGTACACACAATGGTATTTGTGATAATCAAATTAACCAGCCCCAGGAGGAGTTTGGGTATTGTGAGACGTTGGAGTGGGCGCCAAAAATTCCTAATCCTCTGACCGTATTGTAGTAGTAGAGGAACTTATGGTGTTATTACCATTATTACCAAAATCAGCCAATTATTACCAAAATTCTAAGGAATTTCATAACAGAAAACGTCGAGTAACTTTTTGCCGCCGCTAGTATCCAATATTTCATTAGTAATGCCACACCGATCGCCTAACTAGCTGAATTAGTGACATTTATGGCAAAACTGAAGAACAGCGAAAATCTTAAAGGTAGTGAGATCAACAGGAGAGTCTAAACCTTATAGACAAATATGCTGTACTCAAAATTTAAAACAAATGTTTTAGAAAAATCACTACTTATCATCAATTGAAAGCCAATACTCTGGTGGAGATTGCATCTCCGTTTCTTCTCAACTGAACCTGGGCCTGCGCACCTGATTCCGATACCTTTTTGCAGAGTGATTTCACTTACTTTTTCCTATTCCTACTATCTACCTATACCTCATTCATTTCGTAAGCCCAAAAACCTAGAAACACTTACAGATAAGAGGACTTGATTGTCGTACAATCGTTCCGCTCTATAATAATCAGGGTTTAATAAGGAGAAAATTAATAAGAATTGAGACAAGTAGTGCACTAAAGGAATAGGCTCACTTGCGCAGTTGTAACTGGCGACTATTCACCAGAGATATTTAGGTGATGAATTAATCATAGTTCAAAACTTATTACTTTATAATGTAAAAATTAATTAATAATAATATGGAAAATAAATTGCTGGAGCATGCCAAGATTCCACTACAAGGGTCGTAGCGCCGAATGATGGTGATAGACATGACTGGTACGATTATTATACTACAAATTGTTGGCCCAAAAAGTGACCCAGAGTTAAATTAAAATCTACTAATAAAATATTGCTTATCATTCATTAAACAAAACTGCAAATTATTTTTAAAATAAATAATAGTTACGATTACTAAGGGAACTAGTGCGAATGCATTCGGGGATGGCAAAAATTTTCATGAGTAAAATGGTCTTTTTAATGTGTACAAGAAAGAAAAAAATCGGAAGATGATTTATTAAGATTATTTTACATCCCTACACATTTTAAAATTACAAGATAGGTGTCATTATACTTTACAAATATACCTAAAATTTGATTTGTTAATGACATTAATACAAAACTGTTAAATTATATTTTAAAATAATGCATTTTTCTAAATGAGAATTTTAAAAATTATTTCTTAAACCTTCATATAAAGTACGACTACGGTGACCAATATGTTGTCGCTAAAAACAAAATATGCAAAAATAGATATTTATCTGCATAACACCAACTGCTTTTTCGAAATTTTAAGTTTCGACGTAGAGACCAACGAACTTACAAACTACGCCTGGGGCTATAAACGCCATGGAAACTAGTCAAAATAGACTCAGGAATGGACAAAGTTCATAAATCTTTTGAAAACTGGAAATTTATAATTTCGCGATCATTGTACTTCCTTTTGTGCATAAAATGGAGTAAAAATCAATCCTTGTTCAAAAATAAAGGAGTGTCCGATTTCAAAGTCAGCCCTTTTTTCAACAATGAACCAACTTAACTAGATCAAAAATTTAAATTTAAGGAATTTGCAAAAAAATATTACCTACATTCTCTCTTTTATCTCCAGAATACAGATACCAAACAATTGCAATCAAGTGGTCAACTAGGACCCAGAAGGGAGGGGCTAAAACTTTGAATGCATAATTTTCAAAGTTGTTGAGATCATAAAGAGGGCTTTTGAAGTTATAAAGTCTCGGTTTGAAGACACGAGGTCTTGTATGGTGAAGTTCCTGATCGTATTCTTCTTTAGTCTCCTGTTTGATAGGGGGTAAATCCGATCGCCCTCCCGCTAATGGCGATTTCCCAGGTCTCATTGATTTATTTGATGTTAATAATTTGTTTGAACCTGATGGTTCACCTGATTTGATGGTCTGGTTATCACTAAAATCCAAATACCTCCCTTTCTTTCTGCTCTCCTTATTGCCGTCTTCCGAAGTTTTTTTCGGTGTGCTTGTAGCTAAAGGCGTTTCATTTAAAGGAGTGACACCATCCTGATCCTGAATGTATACGATGATAGGCTCGGAAGAGGGAGATATATGAACACTAGTAGAAGATATTATTTCCGAATCTCGAAGAAAAGAATTAGGTACGCTTGAAGTTGATTTATGAGTCAATCGACTTGATGTTGAAGGCAAGGGTGATGAAGATTGTGAAGTACATGACACTTTTGATAGTTCAGTTCTATGTTCGTTAGTAGACCCATACTTTTTCGGGCTGAAAAAAATATGTTTTATTTATATGATTTTATATTACGTTTTATACGTCAAGTATAAATATAAAGTGTAAATGGATTGAGAATGTCTTGGTAAAACTTTAATTACTACTAAACGTTACTAACTAGTTAAAGTTAAGCGTAACTTTTCGAGAAGCGATATAAAGATAAGATTAATTCCACAAAAGTAGATAAATCTGGAACACAGCGAGGTATGAGTCATAATTTTAAATTATTGTGACATTAACATTTCTAAACTGTGTGTAACTTTCTAGTAGGTCATATATATATTTTTAATGCTATTACAAACTCAACTCAATATTCAAAACTAAGTCCATCTTTTTCAACTACTTTCACCTATCTTTCGGTCAGTACTTTGACTTGATACCATAACCGCTCTTTCGGTTTTGAGGCAAAGAATTCTTCACATCCACTGTTTACGTCCTCGTAATTATCAAATTCTTACATTTAAAAAAATGAGCTATTGATTTAAACAAACCATAATTTGATGGTGCAATATTTGGGGAATGTCTAGGATGAGGCAAAACGTTTACTTTTGCAGTTCCGTCAATTTTTCCTTTATCAATCGAGAACGATATGCTGCAGTAATGTATGTTGCAAAATGGCTAAATTCTTGTAGACCTAGTAGGGCTGCTGTTCATAGTTCACAGTAGAGGTTTCAGTCCACTATCTGACTACCGACACTCAAGATACTAAACGCCTTGGAAGTTCCACCGTACACACATCACTTTTTTCCCAAACCGTTCTCGGCTAATCTCAAGTTGTGCAGCTTCACGTTGTCGTTCTCACTGCTTATGTTTGCTAAGTTTTATTTTTAAACTTTCAACTTTTTGTCGCTTGTGATAATTTTGCCCAGAACATTATTACGGGCTTTGAAACAAAATTGTGCACATTTCAACTCGCTTCTGGTCTTGGTGCTATGTCAATTCTTAGTGGTTTAATCTTGTTCTTTAATTTCGTATAGCGCATTCCTAAGAATGGTTTCTATTTAAAATAAGATTTGACATTTGCTAAGAAAATGCACAACAATAGATCAACCCCACTGACCAGTCAACTAATTTATGTAAATAATTAGAATAGGGTATTATGAATGTACATGTTTTACATTACTTTAATATTCAATTCTAAAATAGCATTTAATGTTATAACTATGCTATATTACCTTGACATAGTACCAGTTGGTAATTCATATTTATATCATAAATTTATAGCCATGTCTGAATTATATCAATGAATATTTGTCTTTTCGAGTTAAACTTCCTTGTAGATTTTAACTTGACTACATGTTTACATGACTTATATGTATATATATTTTTGAATCAGCAGTATAAAAAATATTCGTTCAGCTCAAATGAATTAACTATTAACAAATAAATATAGATTAGAGGTTAAATGTTGTGTAACCGTGGTGACCAAATGTTCAGTATAAAAACTTGGTTAATAGAGTAGTTTAAATTTGAATTAAATATTAGATTTTTTTCGCATCTAATTAATAATTTTAGTTTCTTCTTCTACTTTTGACGTCTTAAGTAAAGTGATAAAATATCGGAATTCCTTCTTTCTACCTAAAAATGCAAGTGTTCAAGATCCATTTTTCTCTTTTTCCTGGAAACATATCACAAGGTATGTTTAGATTTTCGATAAGAATGAAATATATTAATTCATATTTTTAATGCAACATCGGATGACAATAATGCATAGTATATTTGTTTCGCACAACCAATCATTACCTTTTCAGATTGCAAATATTACTGTGGCCATAAGAAATATGTTTCAAATTTTTTTTTTATATTCTTAACTCATAGAGGACACTCAAAACTCGCTTAATCGTGAACTATTTCTCAACGAATCCTGAACTAACATACTTGCGAAAGTCATACTTTTAGAAGCTCTAAAAAAGAAGTTACAACCGCACATCAAGTAGTTTACAATAGTTGGAAGTGCTCATCCAAACTGGACTCACCAGAAATTAGGGACTCAATCATAATAAATACATTGCTGCTTTAGAAATACCTACCTTTAACCTCAGAAAGCAAGAATGAAGTAAATCGCGTTAAGCTAGTAGAAACAAAAATAAAGAAAGCATTTCTGAAAACAGAACAATCTTGGTTGGACACTCTTCGAAAGACGAAAATAACATCGCTATTATTGAGAGTGGTTCCGTTCAAATCAAGTTTTACTGCCAGCCCAGCTGTAGTTTATTTAGCCTGAAAAAGAGCAGGGTAAAATCGGAAAAAAATAATAATAAAAAAAACGAGTGTATTACTATAGAAGGTTTAGTTGTTTTAATTGATGGACGTTTCACCTAGCACTCTTATCCACTTTGGCAAATGTTAAGAAGAATGATAAATTACCTTTTGGCACAGGATTATAATGGTATGAATACATATCTGGAACAACACAAGTCTTGTTCTAAATGAAAAATAATCATTTATTCTGAGGAAAAAGTTTCCAATGAAATACAGCTTCAGTGTTTTATTTATGAAAGCAATTTTCAAATTTACATGTCTTCTACAAGAAATTTATTATCTAGGAGCAAAGCAGGTCTTAAGAGGTTGAAATCTGTGACTCTATACAGTAATTAAGATCCTGAAATTTGTGGGTCCCTTAGGAAATTATAAATTGAGTAAATACAAAAGAAAATATTTCTCTTTACCAAATGTAATGACAAAATTAAAATATCAAAATGGAACTAGCTGGTTACTTATCCTTTGTCCATAGGTGATAATACTGAACCTGGTTTATAAACTTGCATAAGAAATCCAAGACTTTTAAGGTTATATGGGACCCAGACAATATGTGGAGTCTTCATTCCATTGGGCAATGGAAAAGTACTGTTGGATTAATCTGTGAAAATGGGCTTTGAAATTTGCACACTTCAGTAGCCTGATGTGCTAAAAGTTAACCACTGTTATTCAGCTTTGCAACCTGAAAGTACTCTATCTTTATAGCAGCCTATGCTATCACCAGCATTCTCATTAATCTTTTAAAATCACAGGGTGATCCTGATCCTTTGATCTTCAAGAGGTATTAGATCACATCACTAACACCCTCTGCTTTACAAGTTGTTCATTCTTACACTGACATCCTTCCTTACTCTTACTTTTACAGGGTGTTCTATCTCATCACTGCCATTCTTTCTTTTTCTATGCCTTAACAGGATGTTGGTTCTCATCACTGGCATTTTTCCTTTTCCTCTACCATCACACAGAGATTCATCCCACCACCAGAATCCCAATCCTAATTTATATATTACATCTAGCCGTAAGCTTTGTTTGAATTGAATAAGAAATCGTCAAATCACAAGAACGATAAGCTGAACTTTATCTCATTATCTCAGCAGTGAGCCATGCATGATTAGAATGTAATGTCTTCAATCTACAAATAGGTAACTTAAAAGTGGATATTACTAAGTTATTTTACTAAGTTCTGAATCCCTGCTAAAAAAAAAGTTTCAAAAGAAATCTATTTTAACAAGTAAATATATTGTTCATAATTTTGAGATAGCGCTTAAGCTTCAGACTTCCACAGGTAACTTTATTCAAATGCATAAAGTTTTTATAAAATAATTGTTTAGAAATATTCTCCAAGAAAAATTGTAAAAAGGGAATATAAAAAAATATTATAATTCCAAAATAAAAACAACAACACAAATTTGGAATTAAAAAACAATAACAATATATTAGAACTGATTACAATTTTTGTAATATAAATTATAATAAAACAAACTTAAAGCTTTAGAAAAAAATAATTTACAAAGATATTGATTAATAAGGCCAATTTTTGAATTTCCTAAGCCTATTTTATACAGCTTCCACAGGAGCAAAGTTGAAAATTTAATAATGTACTTCTAGTTAAATGTTTTCCAATTTTTTGGTAACAGTATTGCCTGACAGACCATAATGACCATGGATGATTGTCTTAATCTCGGCATCTACCAGAAGGTTAAGGAGCCGGCATAACTTTGAGTCTTTCGAAAGCAGCTTTCTCGAGGTTTTCACGATGATCAGGATGAGCAACATTAATCAGAGCATGAGCCCTCTGCCGCAGGCTCTTGCCGAACAGAGATGCAATGCCATGTTCTGTGACAATATAATTGATGTGAGCCCTGGTTGTAACTACACCAGCACCTGAAATACAAAAAACACATTTGTAAATATATAACTGAATTATTTTTAGCTCTTTTTTTTTTTTTTACTGTTTAACAATTAGAACTTTAAGGCACTGGGAGACATCAGACATCCATACATATATTTAATTTCCACACTTGCATTCTAATCAACAAACAAGGAGAAAAATTTCTTATGTACTGGCAAAACATTTGACAAAATTATAATACTATTATATATAAATTAGAATTATATATATTTCAATACATCCTCCTCTCCATCCACACATTTTTTTTTGCTATCTGTTAATCAATGTATGATTAAAAAACCTTTTAATATCAGCCAAATATTGTGTAATAATAAAAGGATAATTATAATCATCATTAACAAGAATCAAAGGAAATGTTAGCATATTGAGATTTTTTATTTCTAATAATTATAATTAATAAGAAAAGATAACGAGGATAATAAAATATAAACAAAAATTCAAAGAAACCATCGTCAAAACAACTTGACATTTTTTAAAGAAAATGTTTGAGTTCAGACATCTTTAAGCACTCAAAGAGTAACAAGACCAACACCACTCACATTCATGTCTATTTTAGAACCAATTTAAAATAAACAATAATAAATTTTTAGAAATAGTGGATATGTGGAACAAGTTGGACAACTTCCAAACTCATATTTTTCTTCTTCAAAACAAAGCTTTGGGTTGTTAAGTTATTTAAGCTTCGATTATTCGAATTCATGCATAAAAATAATATTTTTATTTTGAAGAGAGATTTGTCCGGGACCGGGATTAGAACTCGGGTCGTCTGCATTTCCGTTGCAGTGCTATGCCACTTGAGCTATCCTGAACATTCTTCCCCTTGTATACATCACAAATTGCGAGAACACGGGGATATGGGACCGGTGAAGAGAAAGGAATTCTCTGACCGAGGTACGTGCCAGGATACCTCAAGTGGCAGAGCACTGAAACGGAAATGCAGATGACCGGGGTTTGAATCCCAGTCCTGGACAAATATTTTCTCTTCAAAATAAAAATATTTAAAAATTAAAATAATTATAAAAATATAAAATAAAATGAATAATAATTCAAATATAATACAGTGGAATCCCGATATTTCGAATCCCGATTATTCGTATTTCCGGTTAATTGGTACAAATTTGCCGGTCCCCAGAGAAAATCCCGATAAATGGTATAAAATCAATGCATTTCAGACCCCTCGATAATTCGTATTATTTTTATGCTCGAGGTCACTTACAACTTCATATAATTCGTATTTCCAGCTTTAAAATCTCGTTACTTAGTCCTGTTTTCGAAAGGGAGAGAGAGAACAGTGAAGCAGATATGCCAGGGAGCAGAATGAGAATAAATGCTTTCTAGGAAATCACTCAATTTGTATTTATTTTTATACACAAATATGTTTGTATTGTTTAGAGGCACAGTAGATCCTATTGTTTTTTACGGGGGAGCGAGTGTGGGAGACAAGTTTTCTAAGAAATCTCATAAGCAATCCGTACTGTTTTCTCTCATAGGAAATTGGGGGAGTAGAGAGGGGAAGTTCTATTCATTTTATTAAGCTTTTCTTACAATCACACTTTTATTTACAATTCAGTCTCGTTTTTTTTACCGTTGTGACACGTAATCATACCTCCAAAATACGTTAGCCTCTCTATTGAAGATAAACAACAAATCATAAACGCCATGACCAGTGGCTGTAAGCTAATTGACGTATCCAAGCATTTCATCGTCCCTGGTTCCACGATCACATCAATCCTGAAGAACAAAGACAAAATCACTTCCCAGACTTGTAGAGAACTTAAAAAAGTGGTTCATACAAGCAAGGAATTCAAATGTACCAGTTGGAGGTAATATTTGAAGGGGAAAAGCCCGAGTTTTCACAGAAAAATGGGATTGAAGACTTTCGTGTAAGCGATGGATGGATCAATAGATTAAAAAAATTTCATTAGTACGTGTTTTTATTTTGTAATCCCGATAATTGGTATTCCTGATAATTCGTACCAAATCATCAGTCCCTTGACCATACGAATTATCGGGATTCTACTGTAATAACAATTAAATACAAATACATACCCTCCTTCAATACCGGTACTATCTTGCTGTCCTTTGTTTTTTTGTTCATCGATTGGAGAGCAATTATAGCTTTACCCTTTCCATCAGTTCCTTCAGCGGCTCCTCGGTGGAAATCGACTTGACCACCAAATCCTAAAATAGAATTTTTCCAACATAAATATGTATAATAGAACAGCGCAGAAGCCTTTGAAAATGGTAAAAAGTGAAAAAAAATAGTATTAGGATGAAACCCATTGGAAAAGGAAGAGAATATAACAAAAATGAAAGGAAAAATAATTTACGGGAGATCTGAGGTCGGGAAGTGGATGGGGGGGGGGAGGTTTTAAGGGTAAAAAACGGTTTATCTCTATTACCAGCAAAACTATAAGTCCCATGGAAAAAGATAAATGGCAAAGTTGTAGGTAATAAAAAGATCTACCACTTTTGTATTTACACTTTTTTCACATAACCTCAAAATTTAGGTGAAAAATTCCAATAACCAAGTTTTTGGTTTTTTATTTATATATTTTTTTAAAAAATCACGAAATTTGGCGAAAACTTACCTTTTTATGTCCCAAACATGCTGTAATTTTTAAAATTTAAAATATATATTTTTTCACCTTATTTTAACTTAATATCGAAAAATCACTCCAATTTTCCATCGAAAATTCTCACGTCAGAGTATCTGCTTTTTTTAAAAAGTCGGTGGGCTTTTTGTTCGTTGAAATCTCTACTTTTTGATGGTGTAAAAAATATATACATTACTATGGTAAATATTCTCAGAAAATGCAAAAAAAATCGAATCCGAAAATTTTTTTTTAATCATTATGTACAATTTTGACCTATTTAATTAAAATTAATTTCATCTGAATCATTAACTTCCTCTTCCACATTGGAGCATTTTTCAGAACCATGACAGTAAGAGCATAAATGTTTGCATTTTAAACTATGTTGTCGGCAGCCACATTTTAAACTGTTACATCCAGTTTCACAGCTGCAGCAAATAATTTTGAGCAATATTTCGGGAATTAATTCTTTTCCTGTAAATTTGGGCATAATGCCACGTTGATGTTGCTTCTAGCCCCAATCTGTTCCTGTCAGTTTGTTACCCAGCCAAATTTGAAGCTGATAATACGGCCTGTAACAATGTTGTTCTGCTGCACCTTCTGTGGGTGTGAGATTTGCCAATATGAAAGATGATTTAATTTTTGCCAATTGATATTTTCGAAATCTTAATTGATTCAGTGTATAAATAAATTTGATTAATTGTAATCCATTGTTTTCGATATCTTCTTTGTTTGCATCTTTTTTATAAAAAATATTGGCCAAATTTGACAAATTTTTATAGTCTAATAATGAATTTACGATACTTTTTTCTTTTTCCGGCAAATCCAGATCGTGTATCGCAACCAGAAAAACAATGCTGAACATGAAAGATTATAACTAAATAAGTTATGCATAAAATTTGAAAATAAACATCGAAAATCAAACTTGCAAGGTAAAGTGTAGATTTTATTTATTGGGAATAAAATTGTTTTTTCTTTAGTAGAAAATGAATTCATTTCAAAACAACATTAATAAGCAGATTTCTTGAAGTATTATCCATCAATGACCAGTCTAGTACTCCATCTTCTCAGGTAATTTTCAGATTTCATCTTGAAAAACTGTCTCATCTTTCGAGGCAATCCATTCTTAGAGCCAATTATTGGTTTCTTCAAAAGAAGTTCAGAGATCAAGCATCATAATGCAAAAGAATAGTTGTTTGTTCCTAGTATTCTGGCCTTTTTTCTCATAATGCCTCTTAAATGAATCTGAAAGTTTACACCAATCGCAACTAACGGAATCAACAGGTTAAAGCAGCTTATGATATACAACACCCCTTTGCATTCTTTTTTTGTCCATGGAGATACTTATCTCCAACACTAAAATTGCCTTCCTACAAACGTCAAAACCACATGATTTACCGTCAAAAACACACAGCATGATTTATCAATTGGAGTAAGGTCAATTTCCACTAGAATCCTAGGAGCTTCTGCTGCACTTTTCATATAATATATAAAAGTTCTTTTTTAAATTGTTTGGAGGTGGTAAGAAGAAATACAAAAAAACAATAGATCAAGTACAATCAATTAATAATAACGTTATCAAATTACCATAATTATGCTGAAATGAGAAAACATTATTTAATAAGAAACTAACAGAAAACTATTATGAGAAGCGAGGGATCGTTGACTGGATGATGTAAGGAAGAAAATAGTTGGGGGTGCAGTCAATTAAAACACTAAATAAGTGGATACTTATTTTTAATTAATATTTCGTTTCGACTTTGTGGGTCATCTTCAGGGCTATAGGACGCTTGCAGAGGACGAGGGGACGCGGTCTGACCGCGTCGGCACTTAATTAAAAATAAGTATCCACTTATTTAGTGTTTTAATTGACAGAAAACTATTATATTATGAATAAATTTGTAATAACTCACCACTAAACAGCCTTGTTCCTATTGAGTCTGAGCATACTTGACCAGTCAGATCCACCTCAATTGCAGAATTTATTGAAGTCATTTTTGGATGAATACGAATGATGGATGTACTGTTGGTGTAGTCCACTTCCTTCATTACTACAAAATCAGTAAACATTAATTAGAAAAATATTTTTAAGGGTTATGGGGGTATTTTTTTTTTTAAATATCTACTGGTGACTTAATATTGTTTTATCTTTAAATTTTTATACAGTAAATGCAAGTTTAGATAGATTTATAAACAATGGAAAACATAAACAAAATAAAATAAAAAAATAATTGGAAAGTTGATTTACAATTAAAGGAGTCAGCGCAAGAGTTTGCCAAGATAGATATAAAAATTGAATAAATTAAAAACCATGGAAATGGAAAGAACAAAACTAATAATTTAATTTTTAAAGATAACAACCAATAAGTACTAAAACAAAAGTATCATTCAAAAGTTTTTAGGATAAATTTTAAAATTATTTTTTCAGTGCAGATAGTTTGAAATGAAATATATAAAAATGTTAACTGATATTAATTTGGACAAATCTATTTAATACAAAATGAACGTATTTAACTACATTTAGCCCATGGCTATTCAGTTTAAAGTTATATGCTGTTCACTGTAAAAAGGTTGGAAACATATTCAAGAAACTGAAACATAATAATAACAAATTAATTTTCATAATAGAAATAAGTTCGAAACCCCTGTGTTTACCACACCATTAATTTATTTCCTCTTTATTATTTGGGGTTCCTCAATATATAGAGAATATTTTAAATCACTCACAGACAGAGGGATTGTTGTCGACGAAGTCATATAGTTCCTTTGAACCAATGAGAAATGATGATACTATTTTCCCTCTGTGTATGGGTTTTAAGCCGTTGGTAACAGCTCCTTTCTTGACTAGGTTTATCACACCAACAGCAAACATTTCAGTATGGATGCCGAGATCCTTATGGTTTTCTAAAAGGTTTAGTACTGCATCCGGAATGCTACCAATACCTAAATAAACAGACAAAAAATTTAACATTAACAGAGAAACATTGTGAGTATAAAATACACAATAATGAAAATAATAATCTGAAATTCAAAGCTCACGTTTAAAATGTTTTTTAGTTCAAATAAATTATCATTAATTTTTTTATAAATAACTATAAAATATTAAAAACATCAATAGATTAACAAACACTTCATCTTGGCATTTTTTTTTGGAAACACCACCAATCAATCAATTACATTCATTTATTCAAAGATAATTAATAACAATGGGATAATACCAGCTGGAAATATAATACAACAAATCAGGTTATGCTGGTTTGACCATGTGAAAAGAATACAGGGTGAAAGGAACGCAAGGAAAGAAAAAGACAAGAGGAAAGTAAAAACACTTGGGAAAGTAATGAAGGATTTCGAAAGAAGCATGGATTTGAGGCAGTCGGAGTCAGCTGATCCAGGATAGAGAATCATGGATCAGAAACAAGATCCTCTATACTTATCATGGTATATGAGGAAAAATTAAGAATACTTCAATAACTTTTTTAACTTTTTCAATACTTTTTTAATAACTACTTTAAATGTATATATAAAATTTAGTTTTCTAAATATGTTTTATAGTGTTTAAAACAGTGCATAGGATAATATTAAGTATTTAATATTAAAAAGGTTAGGTCCCACTTTTTAAAATATAACTTAATCATACTTTAAAATGGGTTTTACAAAAGGCAAGATAGATTTTTTTTTTATGGTAATATAAGTAGATATACATATAAAAATAGGCTTTGTAATAATATAAATTAATTTTTATTGTTTTTTATTTTATACATTATATGTTTTGTAGAGGTTGTAACCCAGATGATGGGCCAGAATGCCCCAGGATTTTTTATCTTTTAAACTAATTTTTGAAAGACATAATTAGAACAAATGCAATAAGTTTCAAGCTTGCAATAACATGTTATTGTTTACTAATAATCATGTCTGATTATAAACTAATATTCCAATAGATCCTACAAATAGTTTGCTAATATTCTTGAAGACAAGCAAGGACTTAGACCTGTAGTGTCCTTTTTTTATGTTGAATTCTAGTATGTAATATTATAATACTATTTATTAATTAAATTATGTATAGTTTAAAAAAAAGAAAAACATAAGATTCTCTAAAGCTTTTTATTCCATACCCTAAAACATAAATTAAACTAAACCTATTTACTTATTTAAAATGGGTATATGCTTATTAATATATTATATTAAATAACCTATTCACTTATTTAAAGTGGGTAATATGTTTTATACTTTGAATAATTACAAAAAATAATGAATGCCCACTACTTGTGCCATTAGATACCCCCCCCCACCCCCCCAATAGAAAGATAAGGACATGTAGAAATAGTTAAGTAGATAATATGAAAGAATTTATATTAGATAAGATACAGACAATTGGCTCTTGGACTGGTGATAACGATTTAAGCAAACATAACAGATTAAACAATGCATATCTATGTACTTGAACTATAACAATTCCTTTCTCTTTTTTTTTTTTTACTTGTGTTATAAATATACCTCTGATCAACATGTACAACTGAATGATTCAGAGGCACTGACATTTATTTATATTATTTTATTTTCAACAATGCATTTTGTAGGGTTGTATCATAATAAATGTCAATTTAAATAAAATAACATGATGGAAATACATATAATATAATTAATTAATCAAAATGAGCGCCATAGTTTCAGTGATATCTAAATGCAGGGCTATATTCATTCCTTTCCCATAAAAGATAATCAGTTTCAGAAATGTGATTTATACAGCAATGCCAATTTTAAACAGCTTCAGAGAAAATAGTGATATACAAAAAATTAAAATTATATACATCATAATATATATATATAAGGTGCTCAGAGAACTTCAATCCAATAATTGAAAATGTATGACTGTTATAAAGAAAAATATGTCAGGGGGTAAAACCCCTGGAAAATCAGCAATGGAAACTATTTTTTATACTTCATAGAACATTTAACCTATAATATTTTTAATTATAATTACAGATCAGTACTGACAATAAGATAAACAACATTACCCATCTGTAAGGTAGCACCATTTTCAACTAGATTTTCAGCAATATGTTTTCCTATTGCAGTCTCTTCCGGGCTACCAGCTCCAGAACCATGACCACCAGGTAATGGAATGTCTACTGGAACAGTGTAGTCAAAGTGGGACATGTGGACAACACCATCTCCAAAGGTACGAGGCATCTGTTGGTTAACTTGTGCTGAAAAGTAAAATAAATATAAACAACAATTATGGAAATGATAAGTATTTAAGTTTTTTTATTCAAATGAAGAAGAGTAAAAATATTCAAGTTATAATTAAAACAAATAAATAATAACAATTATGTTTATGTATTAATGATGATCCAAAAAATGGAGACCACAATGAAGTTTTGTTCTTAAGATTTTTTTTTAAATGAGTAAAGTTTCATTATTAGTAACAAAGGTATAACAAGGGGATTAAAGATTCTTCTTCTGAGAATCAGAAATAATTTACATAGTGTAGGATCATTCACAAATTACAGGCCTGTTAAAGTCCCAGAGTTAACTTCAAACAACTCTGCAATCATAAGTAATTGGCTAAATCAAAGAGCCATCTTCCCTTCCAAATGCTATGATTACTTCTAAAATTGAATTTCAAAATGGTTTTTTATTTAACTGTTCATCAGTTAAATCAACTAATATGAGAAATATTGAAATTGATTAGGTTTTTAATTTAATTAATTTTAAAACTCAGCTACATTAATAAAAAAAACTGCAAATTATTAAAAAATCGTTTATTATCACTAATTAGCTATTTATTTAAAAAATATCTGAAGCATTCATTCCTACGACTTTCCCTATCAGCAGAGCCAAGGTAACCTGCTAGTGCTATGGGAATTGCCAATAAAGATCAAAATCCATTTTCAACATATTTTTTATACATGGAATCATATAATATGATCTTAGATTTTGAGGGAGTGTTATAATTGTTAACCCTTATTTTAATCATCATAGAAAACAATAAACCATAATTATGACTTTAAAGTAAAACTTGATTTTTAATTAGTAAAACTGAAATTAAATAAAGATTATTTAATTTCATGACAAATATGATATTTAATGAACAAACAGCAAATTTAAAATTAGTGCTACTAAATAGATTATGATAATATTAGAACATTTTAATCCCACTGCAAAGAATCAGAAAAAAATAAAAAAAGGATGCTTTCAAGAATTAAAAACAAAAAAACAATACGATTTATTGCTATGAAACAAACGAGAAAAAAAATCTATGTTAAAAGAATCGGGTTTTATAAAAAACTGCTTACCAATTATAATTTTGCTGTGTGCGGTCGCGGCCTTAACACAATCTACACTTGTACCAAAGCTGCAGAATCCATGTTTATCTGGAGGAGAAACCTGAAAATTAAAATTATAAAAAATTTATATCATCACAACTAAAGTATCTTCGAAATCATTGAAAAAAAAATATTAGCCGTGTTAACCATAAATCAATGTTGGATTGATGGGCTTGACAGAGATTTAAGCTTCAATTAAATGGGATTTAATAAATAAAATTGTATGTAAAAGAACTTAATTATTGAAATTGAGAAGAACTATTAATCATATTTAGTCATAATTGATAAGAATAAAACTTAAATGCTGAGGTATTTACTTTCTAATGAAACTATATAATAATCGCTGTTTAATAGTAAAGGTTTAGTGAAAGAATATTTTTAATATTTAATAACATGTGAGAGACACAAAAATCATTATTCACTATATTCTTAAAGGTTTACAATGAAACTACCTAAAATAAAAGTTTTACTACTTAACAAAATAAAAAAAAACAACTAAGAACAGTATAGAATATTCCCAGTACAATGACAGGTTAACAATACATTAGTAGAACAGAATAAATGTCAACAACATTATATTAAAAAATAATTTCTAAACATGTATCTGAATGTATTTCAGAACATCTAATGTGAACAACTACAATTATCAAATTTGTAACTATTAGACTAGTTTTAAAGTAGTTAAAAAAACATAACAAGGAAAAGTTAACAAACAACCTTGAAATAAACAATACACCAACAATACTTTTTAAAAAATAATTCAAGGCCCAGACATCATCGCTGAATTGAAAACAAAAATCTCAAAGTAAAAATTAAATTTATTTAAAAAATTAAAAAGATCTATATTTAAATTTAAAAACAAATTAATAACAGATTTCTAGATTTTCAATATCAAATGTAATTTTTAACATCCCTTGGAGACATATAATCAATCGACCTTGATTTTAAAAAATACACAACCTTGAAGCTTTGACAAACTTTCAAGTTAATCATATAATAGATCCAAATTAAGGACATGCAGTTATAATTATAAACGCTTATAAAAACATATATTTATATTTCTGTATATGTTTATGCCTTGAAAAGGCAAGTCGATCAAAATTATTACAATTCAATTAATTTATATCATGAATATTTCAATTCAATAAAAACAAAAAAAAGATATATTAAATTAAGCTCAGTTCAAGTTTTTATAAGATAATTTTGAAATAATTAAAAACCAAATAAGTTATTAATTTAAATAATTACTATTTTCTATGACAAAAACATCAGGATGTAGAGGTATTGATAAATATGAACATGACAATAAAATTACATAAAATGTAATTCATTATTGTTTTTATATAATTAATTGTATTTTATTTGTTATTAATTTTTAAATATTTTTATTTGAAAAGAAAAGATATGTCCAGGTAATTATATAATATATTTTTATTTGAAAAGAAAAGATATGTCCAGGACCAGGACTCGAACTTTTTTAAAATATTTTTATTTGAAAAGAAAAGATATGTCCCGGTCCTGGACATATCTTTTCTTTTCAAATAAAAATATATTATATAATTACTTCATCTTCTTAAAGATACCTTAAAAGATGTACTTATTGTTATTAAAGAAAAGAGAATCACTTAAATATGATTCGAAGGTTAAAACTAAATTGAAACACTTATATATTATTTAAAAAATATATATATATATATATATATATATATAAAACTAAAGATCAGTTACTTGCACTATGGCTACATCAGGCTGAACAATTTTCCTATGGAACAGTGCAGGAATATCTTGAAGAAATATAGGAATAGCATCTGATGTACCTTCGGCGACTGCTTTTCTCACATTACCTCCCATAAAGAAAGACAATGAACGAAAATGATCTGAAACATGAGTATAAAATTAAGCTTTTTTTCCTGGAGAATGATATCTAACAACATCAGTGATTATTGTTAAAAGTATTAAAAGCAAACTGGTCAAAAATCAAATATAACACAATAACAGCGTAGCATGAATATAGATATTGATAAAGAGAAATATGCCTCCATCAGAGGCTGACCAATCATGATACAGCTATTAATAGATTGATAAACAAGTGTTACGAACAACTCACTTCAAGAATTAAACCCATTAAACTTTCTTAATTATCTAACTATGAGATAACAGAAAAATTACTAAATAAGAAAAGGTGATTGAACTATGAACTGTATTCGTTTGAGTATGAATATAAAACCATAATATCTACAGATCGTAGATTTTATTCTGTACATGAAATAAGCATTAATTCTAAGAAGTAAAATGATTGCATAGTATAATATATAGATTAATACCACAATTTTAGACTTAAAAAAATAGTTACTTAACTTTCAATTTATTTACAAAAAAATATATTTCATTCACAAAATAACCATAATAGTTATCTGAATACTTAAACATAATTTAATTAAATCAATGATCACTTTAATTTACATTCTATATACATAAATTAAGCTAAATACCTTTAAATTCTTTTTGAGCATACAAGGCAGGTCCTTCGGTATGCATGTGGCAAACGGTAATATCTTTCAAATTGTTTTCTTTAGCATAACATGCCATAGCATTCGCCACTTCGATGGGTGTAGCAGCAGCACCACTTAAGAAAACAGTATCATCTGAAATAAACTTATGTTTTTAGAAAAGTGACTAGTTAAAATGGAAATTGTTCTATAATACACCCATAAACTTTAAAATATAATATGAATACTTAAACTATGATATTTAAGCATTATAAGATAACAATGTAATGGATATAGATAACAAATAATAACCTTCAGATCAATTTCAATGACCAATAATTATTATGTATTGTCAATATAACTTACTGGACTTGATACATTTAACTGCTTCCTCAGCTGTCACACTTTTAGGTTCATGGTCGACTACATGACATAATTCACGGCTGTATGTGAAATAGGTTCTTTTATCAAATTCATTCTTTGTTCCTAATGCAGTGGAAATCCCCCAGTTTGTTTTTTTAATAACCTTTGGCAGTTTTACCGAAATACGGTGAATCGCTGAAGCCATCTCAGTTTAAAATTCTCAAGTTGAAATTAATACCAGCCAAAAGGATGAAAGGAATAAGATAAAAGTCAAGGAGACGACACGTCCAGATCCAAGGGAACAAACTGGGGGACTACTCTAGACGTAACCTTGAGCTCGGATTTATCAACATGACGTTTCAAAGTGGCTAAACTTCTTTATCCAGAGTAGGAGCATCTGTACCTTATCATGGATAATAAACATGTAAGATAAAAAATTCAAGTTTTTATTCAACAACCCTCAGTTCGTTCTTAAACATCAGCAAGATTAAAATAAGATTGTTTATATAAAAAATAATATTAACATTAAAATAACAATGTAACAAAGCACTTCATCAATATTACAATTATTTCATATCAAAACAGAAATCGGAAATTCAATAAAAAATATTCTTATTTTAAATTTCACGCGATTCAATAAAATTTTCAAATTAAAAAAATAAGTCTCAATGAGATGTTGCTTTTTCTTGACAAAAAAATATAATACACATTAAATTAATAAAACCTAAATTTATTTCATAATTAAATATGCTAATATTTAAAAATATAAGTTGTTAATGAATATCATTGTATTCGCCATACTATATTTGAAGATTCTGAAAATTACTAAACTGTCCTTGTTACAAATCGTCAAGGTTTTTTTTTTTCAGATAATACTAGATTTACACAGCTATTTAGACTGGCATCATAGAGCCTTTCGGCTAAACGATTAGCAAAATATTTCTCAGTACTGGAAACACACTAATCTTATGCTCTTTTTTTTGTTTAGGGCTCAGCCAGATTGCCTACGGCGCCCGTCTGCCAGGAACATGCCTTTTCTGCCCAGGTTAATAATGTAGGCAAAAGAAGAGACTATTTTTCACTTGTACGCAAAGGGTTTATAGAACGGTCTGTTATCTGCTATTGCATGCTCGAGGAAATCTCTTTCTCTTAGAAAAAGTGCCATTTTTTTCCTTTCTAACTAGGTTCCCTATGTCTCTTACACGACCCAGTCGTAACCTGCTCGGGGGAATCTAGGGTTCGCCACAAATAGATAAATGATCATCTCAAACATTTTAGGAAATCACCCATGATATATGAGAAACACTCAGTAGGCCCATTTTGCTTCAAAACGTAGGGTAGCGGTTCCATGATTCTATAGTCTCCCCCTTGAAATTTGTTTTCCCATTTCTGAAATATTGATGAATCCTCAGCGGGATATTTCTCAGTAATACTACTGAGCCTCTCTCTTCACTTCATATTTAATACTGTCTTTTTCAGGGAGGAGATTAGCTAGGCACTCTTTCGGCTAAGATATGTACCACCTTATGAGAATTAGATCTATACTTCTTGGTACCTCGCTGCGAAACCACTGAATTGTCGCTTTTGTCAGTCGAGTTCTTCTCTCAGATTGAGGGATTCTGGTACTAGGACGGGGCCTAAGGAAACCGAATATTAAACCCGTAATAGATTATTGTGGATGCTGGGTTTCTGAGGCTCCAAAAAGTCACTACCCATTATTTATAGCCGTTTACGACAGAGAACAATATTTTTCCAAGTCGGGTGTCACGTTGAAATCATTTCTGAGCTTAACCCTCAGATAAGATGCCAACTCATGAGGGTGTAATCTTTCTTATTAAATCGGCGCAATGACAAGCTACGTCTTTCCTTTCAGTAGAATGTCATGCGCCATACCGGCTGCTATTTAGGGTTAGGGTTTGCGTTAAGGCGTTTAACTACAAGATTTTTTTACACAATTTTTCGTTAGGTTACCGGCTGCTATTTTCATTTTTCTCCTCTCACACGATCCTCCAACTAGGCTGGCGCAACATCTGCTTCTTGATTTAGAATAACTCTGGTGCTCGGGGTGACCATAATGGCATGTATGCTACTCATAATAGAAAGAAAATAGATGGGCTTATTGCATTTGGCTAATTTATTGCCCTTAGAGATTTCTGACATAGGTAACTACACTTTTTTTGGAAAACATTATCTATTCATACAGCCATTAATAATATTATTAGGTTGATCCAAAGTGTAAGAAATACTTCTTGAATATCACCGAATATTTGCCGAACACTAATCTAACACGGCGAATGTTCATTTCTGTTTATTCACGGGAGTTCAAATATATCATGTGTTCCACACTGGGGATCTGCACTCCCTAATGTGTATTTTTTATTGTTGACCAAAGATTTACCACTGCAATAGTTTTATTAAGAAATATTACTAGTTGTTGATTTTATTTCGTTTTCTGCAAAACCGTTGTTTATTTTTAGAAGAATATTATTTAAAATTATATACATTGCACGATTAACATTATTGTTTAAAATTAATACTCATCAGATCAACATTTCTTATTAATTGCATAGCAACGGATCGGTGATCTAATTTTTTGGTTTCAATTGTTCTCTATTGTCGATTTCAGTAACTTTTATTTTATTTTTTGGAATTGGTTTATTGTGAGTACCAATTGGAACCGACATCCTACAAAGCTAAAAAATATTCGATCAAGAAAGAAACGAGGAAGAGGCCTGTCTTAACACGACACGCCTTATGGAGTCCCCAATCCCAAGTGTTTTATCGCATCTTTTCACTTCCATTCTACTAGAATATCGGGCCAGTTTGAAAGGTTTTGTAGTATCTTCCATAGTTGATGAAAACAACACAGACACAAACGAAAGCTAGTTTATTTTTAATACCATTGTAATTATCTTGCAATAGTTGTAAATATTCTTCAGATAGAACAGCTATTCTTCTCAGCTCTGCTTTCAGGTTGAACCATCTTTTATGCAATCCTTAGGGTGAATAATTCTCAGCTTATATTTATTCCCTCCTACTTAGCCTGGAAGCTAAAAACTTTCGCCAGACTGTATCCATACTGTGCTACTAACCGTAATGATTAAATTTAAATGTTTCATCCGTAAAGTCAATCCTCTTTCATCCTCTTAGTAAAGATGCCAAGCTCCCTCCATAACCTTATCAACTCCCTGATATAACCTTTTTTGTTGTGGATTGTGGTTTGGCTCTTGTTTGCAGTCATTTCCATTAGTTTTAGTTTATTCAAAATTTATTAACACTGAATACTAAATTTTGATACGAGAAATTTATCTTTTTTGTTTAATAATACTTCGATAATGTAATATATTATTTAATGGAGATAGCATAAGGAGTAAAGTCACAATTCAAGTGCTAATAATATTATTCTTTATATTATGCCCACCACATCAGAGAATGACAGGCTGAATAATTTTAGTGTTGAAGTTCCTAGTTGGACAGATGCATTACCAGTTTGCAAGAATTCTGGTAGGGTATGATTTTATTCCTGAAGATATAAGTCATTTTTTTTGTTTCATGACATTAATGGGGAAAGTGTATAATCTAAATTTCCCTCTTAAGGAGTTGGTTATTCCACAAATCAAATCTACAGAAAAGATGGACACAGGCTAGAAGAACATCCATTTGAAGAAACTAGTTTTCATTCTGGTAGTCTTGATTCGAGTACATTCTTGTATGGTGTCTTTGATGGACATGAAGGCATACAGGCAGCTGAGTTTGCAGTACAAGGGCTTGCTGCTGAACTTCTTCTTGGCCAATTGTCGGGAAAGTTCAGGGATCAAGAAATTAAAGAAGTATTGAGGTAAATTTTTAACATTTAGCAGTATACTCAGTATATTTGATGAATATTTTGTAAATTTTCTCTCTTAGTCAAGCCTTTTTGACCGTTGAGAAGAACTTTTTGGAATCTCTTGATGATAAAGTGGCCCAGAGAACAAGTCTGTTGCTGGAAACTGAAGGATTAAGTTTAAGTGAACAATATCAAAAATATCCTGATGAGGTATAATGAAAATTATAAAATTTATTTGACTTTAATTTTTATTTTTTATATGAATACATAATTTTATATTTCAGGTTGAACAGTTAAATACATTAAACAATCAGTTGTCCTGTGGTACTACAGCGGTGGTAGCTTTAGTTACAGGAAACAAACTGTATGTGGCTAATGTTGGTGACAGTAGAGCTCTTTTATGTAAAACTGACAAATATGGTGTTCATAAAGTAGTTCAGCTAAGTGTGGATCATGACCTGAGTAACGAAGATGAAATCTTGCGCTTGTATAATTTGGGTTTAAAATTTGAAAAAGGACAATGTAAGTTTAAGTTAGAAGTTTCAAGAATTGTGACTTTTCAATATAGTTTTTATCCTTTTTACCCCTACTCACACAAGTATGCATAGTAAGTTATGCCTTGTTTTTATTAATGGAATCAAAAACTAAAAAGAAATCTATTATGAAGGCTACTTGTGAATGATTATAATAGTCTCAATATCTTTTACGAATGTGTAACTAAATTGTCGATATTTCACCAGATATGATAAACCCTGCTGTGATAGGCTTTTTAGCAAATTGTTTGTAGTTAGTGGGTCTTTTAATCTATCTTGTTATAGGTAGTCATTATTCTTAAAAAGTTCAACAAATACATGCATATTCCTATTTGAGATACAGTTATGTTTGATAATCAATGCTATTTTTCAACATATCTTTTGTATTATGTTAAAATACAAGACATTCTTGTGATTAAAATACCATTACTTTTTTAGCATGCCGCTTAGGAAATCAAGAAAACACGAGGTGCCTTGGGAACTATCTTGTTAAAAGAAATTATACGGAGTTTGAAGAACTTAATAGTGGACAAGAAGAACCCATTATTGCTGAACCTGAGCTTCAAGGAGGCATTGAATTGGATAATTCTTGCAGGTTAGAAGTGTTCAAGAGAAGCAATATCATTAAATCATCAATAAATTAATTTAGATCATGTGATATTGACCAGGAGACACTGAAATTGTCACCTGTGGTGTCGTGGTTAGCATAACAACCTATCCCCAAGATATCACGCATTTCAGGTGGCCATAGGGCTTTTTAAAGGGAGTGAATGATCCTTATGTGTAATGGCGATCCTACGCTTGTTTAGTTACTATAGCATTGTCCAATTAGCATAAAGTGATGTTAAATGAAACTAGAAGTGTAATTGTGAAAAATAGAACAGTGTAGTTGGGTAGAGTTAAATTAGGGGTGAGGTAGTGGTAGTGGGAGTTTCATGGAATAAGAATATATATATGGATATATATATATATATATATATATACATATATATATATATGGATATATATATATGGATTGGTTTATTTTTTTTAATGAATAAATATGTTTTTTTTTCCATTAGGAATGTCAATATAGAAGATAATAACCCTTAATTCAATCAAAGGACTGTAGATCCCAATATTCACTTTTTATGGAATTAAAATGTTTATTCAGTGTCATTTCTTGCAGCAGATTTCTTAGTTTCCGGTTTCTCTTACTAGGGGAAAAGCCATTAATCCATGCTCATTTAATCATCTCCAAGCAGTACGTTCAGAAATTTGCACACCTCGAACTTCTTCGAGCTGATGAATTGCTTGCACATAGGTAAGGTGCCGGTTTTGTAAAATTATTCAAAACTGGTCATCCTGTGGTTCTGTTACCCTAGGCCGTCCAGAACCAAGCCTTCTATGGCGTCTCATAAAGTTTCATAGGGAACTCCGATGGCATTAGCTGTATATCTAATGTAATCTCCATCATCAATAAGTGCCACACCACGCGCAACAGCCTCAGCACAAAGAGGCATTTTTAAACTTAAAATTGAAAAAATTAAAAGCCGGAAACTAAGAAATTTTCTACAAGAAACGGCACTGAACAAATGACACTGAATAAACATTTTAATTCCATAGAAAGTCAACATTGGGATCTACAGTCCTTTTATTGAATTAAGGATTATTATCCTCTATATTGACATTCTTATTGAAAAAAAAACATATTTATTCATTAAAAAAAATAGACTAATCCATAGAAGAAATGTTTTCAGATGAAAAAATCAAGTAGGTGGAATTTTTTGCCTATCAGTGTGTATATATATAACGCTGATGACCATAGATGTTGGGCGTCTATAAACAATAACCCTATATATGTATATATATATATATCCTTCACATAGCGTAAAAAGGGTAAGGACAAGTTTGATGAAGTTGGTAAAAATGTTAGAAAAGGTTCTTTTTCTGATCACAATTACCAAACTACTATTTCACCTCTTAAATAAATGGAATCATGTTTGTGAGGGATGCGTAATTATTTTGATCCTCTATAAAACCCCAAGTTATTTATAATGTGCCGTTTAGGCACTCTGTGATTGTACCAATTTTATTTTTTATTATCAGTTAAGCTAGAATCTTTTTTGATCAAGGATTTTAGTGTTTTGGATGAAGTGCCTGTTTTGATATTTAATTATTAAATGTTTTCTTGACTGTAAATAATTATCTAATTCACTAACAAAAATCTGTTGACAGCTTTCTGCTTTTACTGTCTGATGGACTGTATAAATCGTTAGAAGAAGCTACTGGTACTAATCAAGTGAATAAGGATATTATACAGATGGTGGTTTCAGAAGTAATTTTTTTTTCCAAATCTTTTTATATAATATACTAATAACTTCAATGTTCTGATATTTTCTTTTTGAATGTTTCCCAGTTTCGAGTGCAGTCAACTGTTAATGGAGTTGCTCAAACAGTCGTAGATAAGGTAGTCAGGAAACACCATGATATGTATATGTCTTGTGACTCGCTTGGACAAAGCAGACGTGATGATATCACACTACTTGTGAGAAACTTCAATTTTCCGATGCCGTGTGCTGGAGGAAGAGGTAGTGCAAAATAATTAACAGTACTAGTATATCCTAAAATTGCTGATTGAATAGTCAAGTCTATGATATTCTATAAAATCTTAACTAATTGTAAAACATTTAAATGATTATGAACACAAAAATTAAGTTTATTTATCAATTCTTAAATATATTCAAACCACAGAATATAATAATTTTTGTTTTTATACAAATTTTCATCTCTCTGCAAAATCTTATTTTGTACTGCTTATAAATTATTGACCTCAAGTTCTGGTTCTTTTCAGATGTGCCTACTGATACTAACACATCATCAAGTGGGTTAACAAATTCTCTTCCAGCACCTCCAACTGAAATCCCAGCTTACGTCGATTTTAATGAGTTTTATGAAAATTTTGAAAAAGCAAAGAAAAATGGTTCTTTACCTTCATCTTTGAGGAATTATTAATTTATCATTACTAGTTGTGAAATGCTTAAGCTTATTTTCTCTTTTTATTATTCTTAAGAATTCAGCAGATTATTTTATAAAACAAAAATGTAGTGATTCATGACAATAATATTCAGGTAGTAAAATATTGAAACTTTCGGACTCAGTATAAAAAATCTTGTTTGAGTTTTTCATTGAATTAATATTTATGCCGTGCTGCATACCTTAAGTGCTCAATGTTAAAGCCTTTTTTAGGAGTTAAGTCCATTCTTTAGTACAAGCTCAATAGATATAAAATCCCATAGTTTTATATCTTGTTTGAATCCAGATTTATATGAATATTTATTTCGAAAATTCCTATCTATTATTTTGAATATTCCTAAGAAATTCAATCTAGTATAAGTCAAATTCAAAATAAAATTAATGTGGGTTCATCTTCAAATAGCATGACCATTTACATCAACATCATTCGATATTAAATTGTTCTTAGTGACTCTAACCTTCAAAATGATATACATATATAATTATGCCATTTCAGTTAATGTAATAAACAACTTTTAGTGGTTTGTTCAGCATGTAGCTCTTGCTTTTAAAATAAGTTAATTTTGGCCATTATGTTACTCATACCTTCAGAATGACCATTATAGTATGTTCTTAAGGTAAGCAACCTTTTGTTGTTCTTTAGTGTTTGATTACCCCAACTCTGATCAGGATGTCAACCATTGATTAAAATTATGTTAAGAAAGAAAGAATTCAAGCTGGAAGGATAGGGTATCGTGTAAAATGGTACATACATTTTTTACAGATTAGCTAGAAGTGAAAGTCTTCAAAAGACACATGTAAAAGATTGCACTATTAGTGAATGATAATAAACTTGATGTGATTGTGCAGTTATTCAGGAATCAACTCTATATAAATAGCATAATTTATAGTGTGTTGCTTGAATTTGATGATCACACTGAATTGACAAAGTTATTTGAAATTAATAGGAAAGATGCAGATACAGATAAAACAAATTTACTTTATATTTGGTTTGTAGTACAAAACGTTCATATACAATTAAGAAATTATATAACATAAATATATATTAAAATAAAAAAAAATTATGAAGGTACTTCGTTACCTAATTCTTCATAAATAATAACTACATTATGTACTACAGTCAAATCTGTGGCACATTTTAATACCTTTTGTTGTCACAATATTTAGAATCTTAGTAACAATTTATTTCAAATATACAATTAATTTAATTACACAATGCATAATTTTATAACAACTAGATTTGTATAAAATCACAGGATTTTGTCTTTTCATTTCTATATATAAAAAAAACAAAGAAAAACATTAGTCTTTTTTTTGTTTTCCTTTCTAAAATATTCAAATTTTAAAAAAATAATGATTAAAATATTACCTAAATGTTGAGATTATTCTATTCGGTAATATAATGAACCAAAATTTGTCCATTAACAGTAATCCATACACGTTAACTCTTTGGAAATTCTTGCAGGCAAGGAGTATGAAGGAATGGATATAACTGCTTCTAAGAGAGATTTATGGTTAGAATAATTAATGAAGAAACATTTTGAAAATGGACTACATAATTGCACAACCCCAGCGAAATTTTTTGGCTGGTTGGTGGGTAAAATCATCAGCATCAGAAAACAAGTTGGAATCGTCCAAATCATTACGGATTGTATCTTCGTCTATATTCACCACCATTGAATCATTTAGAGTATTCACAGGGGTTGTCGAAGGAAATAGAGATGGAGTCGTTCTAGGAGTCCAAAAATTTATGTTTGATGAGAAAAATTTCCAACGAGGACTCGGCTGAGAGGGGCTGTTAGTTCGTTTGAAGTCATAATTTTGGAGTGTTTCTTCTTCCATTTTTCTTTTTCTAGATCTTGTAAAACAACGAACAGGGCGTCTCCCATATATTCGCGATGAATTACTATAACTGGATTTGTAACTACTGGACGCACTAACATTCATTAAGCCCTTACTGAAAGAAGCTACAGAATCTTTAGATGACCTACAAGATATGTCATTGGTCTCTTCTTTATCTGCTTCATTTGTAGGACTCGATTTGTTATCCTTGGAAGTTGATTCATATTCAGGTTTTGATTCAATAACTTCCACTTCCTCTTCGTCATCTGTTGGCCCGGGGGTAGAATTATTATTGGCTTGTCGGGAACTTACAGATGAAACAGCATCATCAGACAAACTGGCAGAGTTAACTTTGTTAGTCTCCTCTGTCTCAATGTTAGATTCAATATTACTGTCCTGAATTGGTTCAGTTTTGTCAGAGGTTTCTGAAATCTTAGATTTCAAATCAATTTTGTCCTCAAGTTCATTTTCCTCAGAGGTTATATCTTCACTCACCACTTCTTTTAACCTAGAAGATAATTGATTTTCTTCTTTGGAAGAACTGTTACTCTCCTCATGCTTATTATCAGGCTCCTTCACATTTTTGTCTAATTTTTCAATACCATTAGTATTACTAATCACAACTTCCTCTATAGTCTCTTTGACAGTTATCTTTTCTTTGACTTCGACAGTATTAGTAGTGGCAGTAGTAACACCTTCCATTTTCTTTATTTTATTTTCTAAGGAGGTCTTAAATCCCTTACTTTTCAAGTTTCTATCACGTATCACCTAAACATATAAAACACCAATAAACAATAAAATTCTGACATAATAACTAAAATTAAGTGAGATTTTTTTTATTTTCATCTAGTCTCATGTCCCTAAAGTTAGGAACCACTGATCTAGATAATACAAGATTTTAGGAGACAAAAGAACTAAAATCTTTATTTTTCAACTTTCCGACAATGTAGGAATTCACAAACAAAAACTGTTACATTAGAAAATTGTCAAGCAACCTAAAATGGAATTAACTCATATATTTCTGGAATCCTTAAATCTTCCTACAAGCTCCTTAAAGTCAATATAATTTATATTTTAATTATCATCATTAACATTTTTATTTTTATAGTTATCTTTTTTCACCATTTTTAACTGGTAATTCTTAATTATGATGCTTGAATATCAGCACATAATAAAGTTATGTAACTTTATAGACCACACCCAGGGGTGCGGTCAGAACCTAACTTTTCCCATAGATTTTGGAAGAAAATAGACTTAGAATATATGGTATATACATATATATGCAAGAATAAACTAAAACTTTAAAAAGTAATAGGAAACAATATAAAATTAAATACAGTACCTTGAATTTTTGCAGTCTATGCAATGGTGTCAGTTGAGGAATTTCCTTTTTCCTGCTAACAGAAGCAGCGTGCCTGCAATTTTTAATTTGATTTAGTATAGGTATTGTAGTAGTGCTAGAATAACACAGAAATTAAATTAAAATAACAGAAAAATTAGTATGAAGAATTTGTTTTCATATATATTTTTAATTTTTAAATATATCTAAAAAAATTATGATAAAAATTGTTAGTAAGCCAATTACCAATCATAAAATAATAAAGCCAATAATCCATAGGTAAAAGATACTTCATTAAATTTTGTCTTATAAATAAAAAGGAGCGAGAAGTCAAAGAGAAACAGGTGACAATTCAATAAGTGAGTCTGAATAGTCTGGGTAGTCAACTTAAATTCATTATTATATTCAACATTAGACTAAACAGAGTCTTATCAGGGCTGAAATTAAATCAGAGATAAAAGATAAAGATTAGAAGGAAAAATATAGAATAAGTATATTATTTAATAATATGTAATACAAAGTAGAGTACTGCATCTCCTGTTCTATTCCTAATTAGAACTCCTGTTACATTAGTGAAACAAAACATCAGTTACAACACAAAGACCACTCAAAACCTGTTAGCCGCACTATAGGGCGATTGAAGGTAACATAACATAATACATTCTAGACATAAAGGTAGCCTCATTAGTTTACTCAGTCAAACGATATTGCACTTGGTAAATAGGGATTCTCGGCCATTTCCGTCTTCCAAATAGGGAAAATGAAGAGCATGCCCATCAAAATTTATGTAGAGTCAATGGCAAAAAGTGCTTAATTGAATGCCAGAGACAAAACAAGTCTATGCTTGTTAATGTTCCAGAAATGTCGATGTTAAAGATGACCTTGCTCTGATGGCCAATTACTGAATAAAATTGATGAAATTCTTCAAGATATGGAGGTAGATCAGCACAGCAACGGAAATAAACATCAACCATGGAACAACTCAGATATGTACATAAGGCTTAATACAAAAAAAAAAAGTTTGGTACTAGTCTTCCACATGTATTAACAGTTAAAAATTTAATGGATCAAGTTTCCATTTGTGAATCACGGCTGAAAGAAAACAAAAACGTTCCATTTTTGAAAAAAACTCGAAAATCAGAGTAGATTTTCTCAGCTCGAACCATTAATTTAACTCTCTACTGTCAACTAACGCGAATGAGACAAGCGAATCAAAGGAAACAGCTGGAATTGATCAATAGGAAACGCGTTGTTTTCCATTAATACAACGATATATCACACAAATCACTAGGGATTTGTCAAAAATTGAGAGAGAGAGCCTTCCCCGCCTGACAACCATTTGTTGCGCTCTCTATAGAACTCTTATTGGACCAAAGTTGGCTTTAAAAAAGGCTCAGAAGTTCTAAAATGAGGTAACTATACTAGAAAAGTGGGTACTTGAGTATATAACGCACGGCACTAGCAGGCAAATGTTCTGCGCATGCCCCAGCGGTTACATTTTATAACAGCTACATTTCTACCAGTTACCTTGGATAACCTTTTAAAATATTTTGATTTGAATCTGAGATCGCCTCCCTTCGGATATTTTGAAGAGAAAAGCTTTGCCGCCGGGCGGCAAATCTTTTCTCTTCAAAATATCCGAAGGGAGGCGATCTCAGATTCAAATCAAAATAGGAATGTAATAATATTGGAAATAAATAAATCCAAGTAATAACAATATAATTTAATATATAACATATTATAAAACAATAACATATAATATAATACACATAATTCCCGCATATAATTATTCCAATCTATAATAGTTTTATTGGATATTTTAAGCTGCCCTAGAACCAATTGTCTTTCCTTAAGTCCCACTTGCTCATTACACTGTCTGATATCACATCTCCAAAACTTACGATTTCCAAGTTATAGCTTCATTTTATGGGAGTTGCTACATTTCCTTTTTTTCTGAAAAATGTTTTTCTCCTGGCAAAAATGAATTGCATCTTCCTCCGTTCTTGCCAAATCCCAAAAAAGGATTGTCGTATAACTAACAAACACGAAACAACAAAATATCGACATTATCTTGTATTAATAACAAAGAACAACTGAGCAACAAACACAACAACGCTCGAACAGACTAGTAAACAAACAATGATGTCTGTCAAAAATGTAAGGTTATCCAAGGTAACTGGTAGAAATGTAACTGTTATAAAATGTAACCGCTGGGGCATGCGCAGAACATTTGCCTGCTAGTGCCGTGCGTTATATACTCAAGTACCGAAAAGTGGTATGCTGAAAGAACTGCACATAAATCATTGTTAAGTGCTTGAAATTTGATTGACTAAGTTTTCTTTAAAAAAAAAAATTTTTCCCCCCAAGTTTGAAAAATGTAGGTTTCCACTGTTTTACTATCTTTAACTACACTCATCAAATATCTTAAAATCTAGGAAAAATAATGTCACTTATTCCCATTATCTTCTCATCCAGTTACATAAAAAAATATATAGACATTCAAACAATAAAAACATTCTACATGAAAACTTTCTTTAAATGAATCAAGAATTATACATTGAAAGAAGTTTGAATTGAATAATCAGGTAGCTGGAAGTTAGGGGTCTAAAAAAAAAAGTAAAGGAGTTATAAAAATTGTACTCTGGATAAATAATAGAAGTAGATGGAATTTGAGGATTCGTTCGAATAAATTCTTGCTTTAAAACAACAATAGGAGCTGGTACTAACAATGTAAACGACGTTAAGCAAAAATAAAACTAATTCTTACCTTTCCAAATTAGCTGCTGCAACTTTTCTTCTAATCTTTGTCTCTTCGCTCAATTTTTTAGTTCTGGGACCCACAGGTACTTTTTTTAAATTATCGGATCTGGTTTCCATAACACGCTTCAACTACATTTCTTAAAAATATCACTTGAGCAAAACGATTATTTTATAATTTAAATACGTCCGGTAATTGCGCAACAAACTTAAGCAGCCATGGACGCCAAGCGTTGTTTATGGAGATGGTGATATTGCCACCGAGAGCGCTAGTTGTCTCATCATGTGGGCCGTGCAAATTTTGACAATGAAAGCACTGTAACCTCTCATGATTTTCGGCAAGTTTATAAATTTAAATAAAAAAGAAGTTGTTTAACATTTCTTTTTTATTTCTAGAAAAAAAAAATGAATACAATCTATGCGCATGAACAAAAAATTTTCATTTAATCAGTCCTTGTGATTCTAAAAATTTGAAATGGGTAGCCAAGACCAAACTAGTAAAGAATCTATGAAAAAGCATAATTGGCAGTTAAATAATTTAGAAAATAATCCTTGTTTCCAGGTACGTTAATATAAACAACCGTAAATTATATTTTAAATGAGTAATGCAGTTTTTAGAATTTATCTCTGCATTGATGTTCTTGAACTCAAATTGTTATTGCAAGTTGATTAGCAGTTGTTTAGAAAATACAATTTATGCGTAATTGTAGATAAGAAATCTACATATTATACTTGAAATTAGTTGATTTAATTTTTAGTGTATTTTTTAGGTCATATAAATGTAGATTTTGAAACATGAATTAAAAGCCACTCAGTTGATAAAATTAACAATCAGTAACTGAAATAAACCAAAACAGTCTTTGCAATTACAAATTATTCCTGTGCACTCTTGAATGTGTATATGTAATTCAGGTAACTGCTGCGTCATCAGTTCATGGATCCACAGTTGTGCTGTTAGGTCGAGGCTGGTCCTTGACTGCACTTAAAATTATTATTACTTTAGGTACTACTTCCGCAGAATCGCTATAGTGTGTAAAAACAAAAATTTTCAATTATAATTAATTGAAGTTGTAATAGTTCCGATGATTACAAATTTGGTATTACACAGATTATTTACAGTTGCTAATGTCAGAAGTAAAAAACAACAGTAAATAGAATGTAAGGTTAAATAGTCTTCTTCTATGACTTTCTCTTATGCCATTCCTAGTATCAAGGAGCCTCAAACCAATGCAGCCAAGCCTCTCAGTCCCTTTTAAGCTGCCTCATTTCCTGGAGGGTTTTGCCTCCCTCCCCTGCGATAGCCTGAATATATTCCTGATAGGAACTCTAGGACAGCCTCACAGCCTCCTTCCAGTGGGTATAGCTTCAATGACCTTCCTCGGCTCTCTCTCTTCTGTCAGTTTTTTATGGAAGCCTATATTTCCATTACTTCCAGCTCTTCTCTTATTAAATATTCAAGCTTTTCAATTATTAGTTGAAAGGGTCGTTAGGGAGATATAAATAAATTAAATTTAACTATTAAAAATTTCTCGACGCTAGCAATGGCATAAGAGGAAGTAAATGAAGAAGACAACTTTAAAAAGGGATGTTGCTTAGAACAAGAGATCAAAAACTTGAATTAAGTTTGTTTTTAACCATAAAAGATTATATATTTGGTTTAATTTTTACCCAAAATTTGTTTTACATATGTATTAGACAGGATATACTTTAAAAAATTCTCTAGTGGAGTAAATAGTATTCATTGAATCACTGTCCAACTAGATAATATGGAAGGAGCCTTGAGACTATGGTTCATACTTCTTCTTACAATGGCACTACAGACTACTACTGGTCCCCGACCTCCTCCAATAATTTCCCCCAGTCCCTAACTCCCAGGATCTTCTGAAGATCCTCCGTTACGCCATCCATCTGTGATGCGCTCTTCCTCTGCACTTGCTATTATGAAGTGAGGCTAGATTATTTTCTTGTGGATCTCATTCTCTGACATTCGAGCCGCATGGCCATCCCACCTCAATCTTCCCAGCCCTTTATGGTTAATTACAACAGGTGTGTTCACTGTGGTTTATGCATCCACTTATTAATGATGCTGCATATGGTTATAGTATCCTAAGTTCTCTAACGAAATACTTAGGTAACTATTGACTGACAACACACTAATTTTTGTGTTTTAGTGGAAAATAGTTGTCTGGATAATTCTAATAATGGATTGAATTTGTCAAGGGGAGGATTCTAAGATAACACAAAATAAGTTTTGCTTGATTTGATTTTTTAAACTTTGCATTCCTTTTTGAGTTTTTTTGTTGAGATGATATTTTTGCTTTGTACGTTTAATCATTTAAGTGAGGAGATGTAAAGTTTTTGAGCTGTAGATTAGTAAGTAACAAGGCTTTAGTAATACATTTTTTTTTCAAACCCTTGGAAGGCAAATTTGTACAAACTCAGAGTTCTCCTCAAGGTAGTATCCTTGGGCCAATCCTTTATTCAGTTTATACAGCTGACATCCCAACTCATCCTAATACTATCCTTACCACATATGCTGATGATACATGTCTATTGTCAGTCAACACCAATTCAGTTATTGTATCCCAAAGCCTCCAATCCCATATCACTAATCTTGAAGAATGGTGTCAAAACTGAAGAATTAAAATAAATTCTCAAAAATCGCATCAAATCACTTTTACCTTACGTCGTAAACCAATGACTTCCTGCCCTTCAGTATCCTTTAATAATATCCCACTTATGCCTGTAGAACAGATCCGATACCTAGGGTTGCATCTTGACAAACGATTAACCTGGAATCATACGAGACTGAAAAGACAAGAAACCGCTCGACGTTTCAGGCTACTTCAACACTTATTAGACAAACACTCTAAGCTACCAATTAGTTACAAAAGACTCATCTACATGACCATCATATGACCTATTTGGACTTACGGAGTAGAGCTTTGGGGCTCCACTAAGCCATTGAATTCTTCTCGTATCCAATCCCTACAATCCAAAATCCTTCGTAAAATCATCAATGCTCCTTATTTTGTTAAGAATAAAGTCATCCATAATGACCTTAATGTCCAATTGGTTGCTGATTTGGCCCAAACCCGCTATCTATACTTTCATAACAAACTTCATTTCCACTCAAACCCTCTAGTTTCAAACCTAGCTTCCTCTTCAATTCCCGATAATCCTCCGAGGCGTCTGAAAAGAAGATGGCCCCGTGACCTTCTTAGTTGAACTTGTGATTTGTGTAATACCAGTGGGTAGTTTCTCTACTTGTCATTTTCACATGTCATTATGTATCGCTTAGCCTATTTACTTGATGTATTATTGTAATGCAGTTGTAAATATCAATAAATAAATAAATTTAAAAAAATAAACTCAGAGTTTGAATATATCTAAAACATAAAAGGAACCATTATTCAGCGTCATAGGTATTGCTGTTTTTGGGATACAGTATAGTGATTACAGCTTTTTAAACCATTCCACTTCGATACTAGTATCTTCAAGAACAAGTTTTCACCACAAGATAATAGATCTTTGTTGAGCCAGTTACTTTTGTTTCCTAATTTCCTGAGGACATTGGATGTATTGCTAATAACTATACTGGTGGAGGTATTGTTTATCGTTAATGTAGTTCTAGAAGAATGCTTGATAGGTGTATTCTAATTTATATTCACCAAAATATATGCTAAGTAAAAAATTGTACTTACTAATTTATATTCCTTACTTCCTCTTTTTTTCTTCTTAGGAGCAAAATTTATCTCTAAAATGTATAGATGACAACAATTATGATCTTGAAAAGTGCCAACTATTTTTTGAGAATTATAAAAACTGCAAGAAGTTTTGGGTAAGACTGACATATTTATATACTTTGAGTGCAGCGTGCATAATTGAATTATCTTATTTCTATATATGTAAGGAAGAAAATAGTTGGGGGTGCAGTCAAATAAAACACTAAATAAGTAACCACTTATTTAGTGTTTTATTTGACTGCACCCCCAACTATTTTCTTCCTTACGTCTATCTTCCAGTCAACCATCCCCTCGCTTCTCATGTATCTTATTTCTAGCGTGTTTATTTGTATATTTTCTCTTTGTATGTATATAACCAATGGTTTATAACTAAAAGATGTTGTATACTGTAGCACTTAATATTTCCTTTGTTAACAAACCAAATTGACAACATTAGTTTTGTATTTCATACAAATCATTTAGATTTTGAATGCTGAGGATTGATAATTCTATTATTTATAGCAAGAAAGTTTTATTTTTAAAATATAAAACAATTTGGAAGCTATTCAATGAATTGCCAAAAGAAACATAGAAAACCCTTAAAGTTTACAATAGTGATATAATTTTCATAAAGTCGCTTTCCTTTAAAAAAAATATTAAATTTTTATTTTACTGATAAGTGTATTCTAACTAAATCTGTTAACCGATTAAAGGTTGCTTGTTCTTCCTAGAATCTAACTGAAGCTGTTATATCATCTTGACTAGTGATTCCCTGGGGAGCTGCAGTATTGTCATAAGGGCACCGCGAAACATTCAATTACACAATTTTCTTGAAATTTCCGATTCTCGAATTTTCACACCAACAATTGTGTATGCTGACAAAATTCCAAGAATTTAGCAATTTCATTGTTTTCCTAACTGCATGGTGGTTGTCCAGTCTCAATATGGATATTACCGAAACAGTTGAAATTAGATATTTTATATTATCTCAAGGAAATTAGTAAATATCTGTTTTTAATTTTTCACTATTAAATGGATAATAGCTTTTAAAAAGGAAAGCTTTCCAATTTTTTTAACAAAGTCGAAAATTTAGAAAAAAATCTGATGTATTAATAAGGGCGATGCGGAAAAAATCCGATTATTGAGGGAGCCGCAAACCGAAAGATTGGGAACCTCTGAACTAGACAAATATGGAATTATTTTTTTAGATTGGATAAATGTAAGGAATATTTTAATGCTCAAACTTGTTACTTTTTAATTAATATAATAAACTCGATAAAAACCACCCGTGTTCCCTGGTCTTTGCTTACCTAAAGCCTAAAGCCAAGTAATTAATTGGAGAAGTTTTCAATTTGTGAATTCTCACTTATATTTCTCCAATTACTGAAGCCTATTAGATGATATAAGTAAATATATGAATAGATAATGTAATTCATACTTACAATTATTATTAGATGAATCAGATAATCATTTCATTATGCAAATTTTTATTAAACAATTAATTTACATCTACTTATTGCTTTGACTTTGTTTTATTCCAGAATGAAGTAAGAAGAAATCGTAGGTTTAATGGGTTGACTCCAGCTCTTCCTCCATATGCTGAGAGGGTTAAAATAAAGGAAAAGTTTTTGGAAACAGGAGAGATTTAGCACTGCATAGGGTTTTAATTAAAAAGAAATTGTTAAACAATATATTCTTACAAAAAATATTTCAAACTCGATCAACAAATATTATATTTTAACAATAGATAGTACAAAAATAATCAATATAACTATGGAATGATTGAACGAAATTTTGAAAGAACATTTATTTTTCATCTTGAATTATTTCTAAATTACCTATACATGGCAATGAACCCTTTCTGATTATTGTTTTATTCCAGTCAAAGACTGCTGAAAATACTAAGATTTATTGTATTAAAAAAAAGGATGATTCATGTTATTCTTTTTACTTTAGTAACTGTATTGTACATAATTATAGAATAAAATGCATGTAAAAAAATTGTATACTAAATTAAAAAGAATTGTTCCTTATACATAAAATTATATTTTTTAAAAGTTACAGTTGAACAGTTATTCAGAAAAATAACATAGTTTATCCATTAGAGGAAAATTTTCTTTATAAAAAAATTTAGTCAACATAATATATTAAGCATATTTAAACATGCTTAATCTATTATATTCAGTAAATGATGATACAATCAAAGTCAAATTAACATAAATTAGCTATATACACGAAAAATATACATATTTTGTTATTTTAAAATATCTATGAACACAGCTTTTCCATCATGGCTCAGAAGTATCTTTACTGCTCGATTGTTCTCCTTTTCTTTTCTTTCTTTCCTTTCTTCGGCGTTGACTAAGAAAGCGCTCCCAGTGTTTATGGTTAAGGTGACTTAAATCCTCTAATGATGCAATTGCTTCAAGGTACCTGCTTACACAGATAAAATTATATTTAAAATCGTTTATAGATTTGAATAATGAAATACATTTCAATAAAAACAACGGAGAAGCTCCAGAAATCTTAAAAAACAACAAAAATATTGAAACTCTTGGAGTACTATTTTACATTTCTGATAAAAAATCGCTGTTCTAAACTTTTTCTTCTTTACATTTTCCGTCATTGAGTCTCAAATAATGAATAAACCTCTGTCTTAGCCGAAGTTTTCTAACAGTTCAGACTCTTTCCCTTATTAGATATAGATCAACAGCATTCCTTGGCCTCATAAAAGCGTGCAGGGAAGCTGAACTGGTTTTAAGGTTCACCTGATCTGACAAAAAAAACCTGAAGGACAGAAATAATCTATACTTATTCTCAATTAATAATCCACAAAAGGACTATGTTACGATATTCCGGGAATTTCATACCCCCATTTTATAAGCTAAGGCAAAAATTCTTGGTGCGTAAGATATAAAAAAAAAAGTGAGGAAACATTAGATTAAACAACAGGTTCAGTTGTGACTCTAATTAGATGGCTGTAAATATCAACTAAACTCTAACTTCCAATTTTTTTTTTTCCAAGTTTCCATCAACAGCAATTACTCCAAAAATGATCTGCATATCCTCAGGCACAAGCCCAATTTGAATAACTACACAATTGGCATTACTTCTTTATTGGATAATGCTCTTCCTTTTTAACTCTGCTTCCCATTCCAATACATTTCCATTACTTTATATTCTGGACAGAGTTATCTAGGAGCTATTTTTGCAAGAATAATTGTCAACAAATTACATTTTCCCAAAACCGCTTGTCCAGTCCTTGATATACATATTTTAAGAACTTTGCCCATCAGGACATTATACAGTAGATGGCTTAAACTCTCTCCTTATTTGAAACTTTACATCATCGAAGCTAAGAATAAATAAATTTTGAGCCTTCAAGCGACGATCTGATAGCATCTGCAAGTTTCTCTGGGCATTTCATATTTTGATTTGTAGCACAGCAGATCAAAAGCAGATTGCAGGTCCGGAAAAAAAGGAATATTTAGTCCTATCTTAGACCTTAGGAGAACTCTTTATCCTGTGTCGGTCTTTGGGGCCTCAAGATGGCTTGTTCTTTGACGCTCTCCTTCATTTTAGCACTTAGTCCTCGTTTCAAGATAAATGAGAATAACTTGTGTTCAATTTCAGGGAAGCTCATTAATCTAAAGTTGGACTCACTTTTGGCCATCTTTGATATGAACCAAATGCTTTTCTTATCATCTACTCTCTGAAAGGGCTTACGCTAATAAAATTCACCTTGATAAAATAAAATAATAAATACAATAAAATACATCTTGATAAATGAATACAAAAATTTACTTGCCTAGCTAATCGAGGTAGTTCTCTATCTGTAGATCTGTTTATATGAGCTTGTTTAAATGCTTTGATTTTTAACCCATTTTGTGGATTCATGAGAAAGTTTCGGCGTATATCATCAAACATAATAGTATTGGTTGAATTATACTGCTCAAATTTTCCCCAAATCACTCCAAGGGGCTTTACCTAAAACATGATATAAGAATGACATTGCAATGATAGTAGGACCTATTGGAGGTCTTTTGGATGGCTAATTGTGTACAAACATTTTGTTATCAAACTTGATATTTCTGAAATTGTTAAGCAGAATAAGTGAGTTTTTTTATTGATTTCAGTTTTGACTTAATAATTGAATTTAAATGCCAAAGAGTTAAAATTAAAGATGCAAAATCAACAATGAACTCTTAAATGAATGAACAAAAAAGCAGGCTGAACACAATTTAAGGTAGATTTTGTTTAAAAAATCTTTACAGTAATGGGGCCCATTTATTTTATACATGATTGAATCACAAAATTATGTTAATCTTTGAAGCAATTAATTCATCTAGTACTTAATCTGAAATCTAAGGTTCACGAAAGATTTCACTCTGAAATAGTGTAGTACAGTGCACGACTAATATGTGCTTTTACTAGTATTTCAAAATAAGAACATTTTGAAATAATTGATACAGTAAATTTAATTAAAAATTTTTTAAAAAATTAATGATACCTGAATCACTCCATATTTTGGTGTATGAACTGAGATCATAGCTAAACAGTCAAGGTAAAATACAATTTTGTATTCAGAATGACTTGATACCCCTAGAAGTTTCATTTTCTCTTCAATCCATTTCATACTTGTCGCAGACCAGATTGCAATGTCATAGTCCTATACAAAAAAGTAAAATAAAAAAAATTTACTAAGATTAACATCGGATATAAAGTAAAAGGTTGGTAGAAAGACAAACAACATAAAAATTCACTCTAGTTCTGGTAAGATATTATAGGCAAATCAATCTATCACCATAAAAATTATTTTTTTCAAACAATTATATTGATATTTTTTGGAAACTAAAACAGTCCTTTAAATTTTAAATCTTATAATAAATCAGTAAAATATAGGAACTAATATCAGAACATTTTACAGACAAGTATCGACGAGCCATATAATACCAAAACATTTACGGATAACTAACTTGTAACCTGAATAACAATTAAATATATGTACTCTGTAAGCTGAACTGAGGAATTCATGAAGATAAGGTCGCATTAGTTCAAAACCTCTTTCAGCAACTGAACGATGATCAAACAGGGTATAGTCAATATCAAGCACTAATAGTTTCTTCCCAGGTCGTGGATCGTTGAGTACTTTAATCTGTTAAAAAAGTATTAAGCATTAGAATGAATACATAGAACCGATTAGAATGAATTTGAAGATTTAAAACTGGGCATACTTGATATTCTTTGACTCTTCGATCTATTTTCGCTAAATAAACTTCTTTATTTTCAATTGCAACTTCTTCGCCCTCCTCAATATCAAAATCGTCTATCACTTCAGGTAGATCATCGGGTATTTTATTAGCATCAGCTATAGCTTCTTCTAAAGAACCCATCATCATAATTTTAAATCCAGATTTTAGTTGAAGTTCAGATATTTTACAGTCATTCTCGGGCATTTTACCTAATTTGAACAAAGAAAGCTTATATTTAATTAAAGTAAAAATATGGTTTCTTGAATAGAATTTTTCTTTATCCTTACCTTTAAATTTTAAATTCAACAGTTTTTGTCTCTCAGGTCTTACACCAGTTTTATGAAATATAATATCTTTTAAATTTCCGACTGTTTCTTCCCCAAGTAATGGACCTACATCGTATTCTTTACTATTCCATTTAACTACTAAAGTTAAATTATCAGTCATTATGAAAAAGTAGTTTAAATCCAACTGTTTACATATACATAACCTCCCAAGAACTTGAGGTTTGGAACACTAGCGGGAGAAAAAAACAGCTACAAAAAATATAATTTAAAAACTGAAAGTGGGCTTAAGAATCTAATTTATTAGTTGCTACTGTTCCTATTTCAAATATTTTTTCAGAAATTTGAGGCTGAAAATAGGATTAATAATTTTTTTTAAGTAAATTAATTTACAGCATATTTCCTCAATGGTGAAACCCTGCTTGTTAGATGTGTTGAAGGTTATTTTCCGTACATAACCTGCTTTGTTGAGTCATTTTGAATTCTGCATTAGTTTTTAGCTCATTCTTCAAAATGACGAAAGTTCAAGAGCCACAACCAGAAGAAATGGTAACTGTTACCAATTTTTATTAATTTAAACATTGAAATTATATTAGCCTCTAATATTCTCTTGAAATTTTTGTGAAGACATAGGTTATGTTTAACAACTTGACTGAAGTATGATGTTTATTCCATTAATTTTATTTATTTACTTATATTTTGTGTTTATTGATAACTTTTTCTTCCACTTCCCTTTTTGAATAAGATATTAAATCGTCCATTGAATTGGATGTGAGTATTTAGAAATGCTATGTCATCCTTATCATCCGATTGCAATGGTCTTTTAATTTTCAGTCTGAAGAAGACAAGCGTCTCCAAGAAGAACTCAATATGCTTGTGGAGAAAATTACCGTAAGTAATGTTTTTAATAATGATTGAGTATGCATTCTAACTCGTATAAAGTATTTGTTATCTTACAGGGACCAGATACGCACCTATATATACCCGCTCTAGAAAGTATGCGAGACCTGATTAGAAGTTCAACTACAAGTATGACATCAGTTCCAATGCCTCTTAAGTTTCTAAGGTCTCATTACGGTGCGCTCAAAGAGGCCTGTGGTGTTATGACAGATAAGAAGGCTCAAGAACTTTGTGCTAGTATTGTATCTGTCCTTGCAATGGGACAGGATATACCAGGAGCTCGAGAATGTCTGAAGTATTGCTTGTTATCACATCAAAAAGATGTCGGTGACTGGGGTCATGAGTATGTCAGGTAAAATATTATTTTCTGGGTTTCTATTTAATGTCTATAAATGTGTGCGTGTATTTTTATGTATGTATTTTATATTGTAGTAGTTTTGCTACACTATTTGCTTTTATTTAGACAACTGGAAGGAGAGATAGCTGATGAATGGGCATCTACAGAAGAAAAAGATAAGCTGTTAGGACTGGTGGAGAGCATAATTAAATTTGATATGGAGCATAATGCAGAAATTCAAGCCTGTGATCTCTTGATGGAAATTGACCGACTTGATATGTTGGATAAGCTCATGGATATGACTAATTATTCTAGAGTCTGTCTTTATTTGATTAAGTAAGATTTTTTTAGTTATTTACTAACTGATAAAAAGTTGTTTCCTTGATACGAGTTTATTTAATTTCGTACATGTATAAGACAAAAATTCGCTTAATTATTAATAATATGTTTACAATAATATGGTACAGTATAGTCTCTACAATTTGGTCATTAGATTTCCAGCATGTCCAGTAATCTATTGCTTTAAGGAAATTATGTTTGTTTAGCATTTATAGACTTAAAGATCCTCTAAGCAGTAACCAACCAAATCCATTGGCATTAAGTGGTATGGTACCGTAAAGAAAATATTATTTTGCATCGAAAAATATTTCTATGCTGATATTTGAAATATTAGTTAGGTGAAACCAATTTTTGTTATGATAACTCAGGAATGAAAATTAAATATTGTTCTTTTCATTTGATAAATGTACCGAAGAGTCTTTACTTTTTTTTAGTTGTGAAAAAAAAAAAAAGAACTGTCCTTTTTTAAATTCCTGCAGCTTATAAAAATTTCTATAAAGTTTTTGCTAGAAAAATTGTTTTACAATAATGGAAGCCAAATTTAAAAAATAGTTATTAAAAGATATGATTCAATATTTGTTACCTTACATTACTTTGTCAAGTTAATGATAATTGTAAACGTTTTGTTTTCAGTTGTGCTGTATATGTGGAAGAGCCAGAAAGAGGAAATATTGTTAGTGGAGTTATGAAGCATTATATGCGTTTTAAAGAATACCCGCGGGCACTTTGCCTTGCTATGCAATTAAATAAACAAGATATAATGTTAGATATCTTCAACCAATGTCAAGATCCGTGAGTTCAAGGATTAATAAGTTTAATTTTTTTTTCTTTGAATTCCTTCTTTGTAACATCTACAAGTTTTTTTTAAATTTTAATTTTAGATTGGTACGGAAACAATTAGCCTTTATGATAGGCAGGCAACAGTTGAGTCTTGAACTAAGTGATGACTTGCCGGACAAGTCAGATCTCACTAACATAATGTCTAATGCCCATGTGAATGATCATTTTCATAGTCTTGGAAGAGAGGTATGTGTGAAAAAATTGCAAATCAAAGCTTTAACTGTTTTATATATACCATTATACATTTGTGATTAAATATTTGATTTAGTTGGATATCATGGAGCCTAAGACTCCTGAAGAAGTGTACAAAGTTTGGTTAGAAGGGTTGGTTCTCCGCCCGACTTATAATCTGGAAGTGCCTCTTGATTCAGCTAGACACAATCTTGCTTCAACTTTTGTAAATGCTTTTGTGAATGCTGGTTTTTCCAGAGACAAGTTAGTATCAGTTGAAGATGGCAACAAATGGATGTATAAGAATAAGCAACATGGTGAATAATATTTTATATTATTGCTATTTGTTATATTTTTAATTTTTTTTGGGTTCATAACTAAAGATGGTTGTTCGTGTAGCCCATTCCTTCTAACTTCTTGTTGGTCGTGCTTGTTAAGCTAGGAAGTCTATTTCTGAAAGAGACTATTAAAAAAAAATCTGAAAAATTCTGATAGTAATCAAAACAGTGTCATCAGTTGGGAAACAATAAAAAAAATGCAATACTTTCAAATCTGCAACATAATTTATTAGACTAAAGTGCTTCCTTTTATTGTTCTATTTGTCAACCTTAACTTAATATCAAATTCTTACTAACTTCAAATTTGTTTGGGTTCTACTCTCATGATTCTATTTTTTATTTAATTCTATTTGTCTCATATATCCGTTTTACAATCTTTTCTATTATAAATAATTTTATTACTGTGATCCATTTAAATTTTTTTATAAATATAGGAATGGTAAATATAAGTCTTCAAAACTACTTTTTTATTTGGATAATTCCTTAGTTACCATATATAATTATCTTAAAGTGTGTTGAAGCTTTGTCACATCTCATCTACTCTGCCCTAGAATTATCTTTCATGATATAAACTATTTGCTATTACCAAATTATTATTTTTTTTTTAATCATAAAATTAAAATAAACATATTATTCTTTATAGGTATGTTAAGTGCTGCAGCATCTCTTGGCCTCATTCATTTGTGGGATGTTGATGGAGGATTAACTCCTATTGATAAATATCTCTACACCTCAGAAGATTATATCAAGGTTAAACTTGTTATTCATTTTAATAAACTGATATAGAAATCATTCCTTAATTGATGAATTAATTAATTAAATGATTCTTTTGTAGAGTGGTGCATTGCTGGCATTGGGGATAGTTAATTGTGGAGTCAGGAATGATTGTGACCCTGCATTAGCTCTTCTTTCCGATTATGTGCTTCATGAGAGTGTCACTTTAAGGATTGGCGCTGTTTTAGGTATTAGAAATTTTTCTTTTTTCTTAATCTTTGCTTTTTTACTATGACTTGCCTTTTATTTTCAGTTTGAAAGTATAAGCTATTTATCTGAACTTGAATTCAATTTAAGCTTTATTAATAATAAAATTGTCAAAATTTTCCTTAGCTGATTAATATTTATTCATAACTATATCTACAATGATGAGTAACATTGGGTCAGGAACATTTAAATTACTACAAACTTTCATCTTCACAAAAAATGCATTTAATCATTTTTATCTCAAAATTAACAATATGAAATATATAGTAAGAGAAAGTATTGGGCTGTTTTATATGAAATATCCGTTTTTATTATATCTAAAATTCAAAATGGAATTAGTGGACTTTGTTGTTTGTTATGGTTAAGTTAACATACTGTAATGAGCTTTTATTAATCCTCTCTTTTATGATAATATTTACTATCACTACAATTGAACGAACATTGTTTAGTATACCATCTAATATGACCATGGAAATACAGAATTTAAAAAAAAATTTAAATGAGTTTAAACTTGGACACTCGCAGCTTAGGCTGTAAGAAACATTCTGTGTTAGTATGAAAAGTAAAAGTAAAAATTATGTATTTAGGTAAAGTTATTTATCTTGGATGTTAAAGTAATTTCTTGAAGAAAAACTACGGAATTATGTTTCCTTATATTCTTTTTGGAAGTTAAGCATGGTGACAGTCTTAACCTTTTAATATTTTAAAAATGTTTTTTATTTGAAAAGAAAAGATATGTTCAGGACCGGGACTCGATCCCGTGTCATCCAGATAGCTAGACTGGAACTCTACCATTTGAGCTATCTTGGCCCTAATCAAGCACACTTCTCGTTCGTGGTCATATCTTTTCTTTTCACTGATCCCAAGTCCCCACGTTCTCGCATTTTTGCGAAGTATACGAGGGGAAGAATGTTCTTTGAACATTATTTTAAGTTTGATTTAGTTGACTTATGTCATTATAATTTATTTTATTTTATTTGTTATTAATTTTTAAATATTTTTATTTGAAAAGAAAAAAATATGTCCAGGACCGGGATTCAAACCCGGGTGGTCCAGATAAAATTAATTAATTAAAATAATGTTCAAAGAACATTCTTCCCCTCGTATACTTCGCAAAAATGCGAGAACACGGGGACTTGGGATCAGTGAAAAGAAATGATGTGACCACGACCGAGAACGTGCTTGATTAGGGCCAGGATAGCTCAAATGGTAGAGTTCCAGACTAGCGATCTGGAAGACCCGGGTTCGAGTCCCGGTCCTGGACATATCTTTTCTTTTCAAATAAAAATATTTAAAAATTAATAACAAATAAAATAAAATAAATTATTTTAATATTTTAGTTAACCCTTTTTAATATTTTAATGGACCAGGAAAATATGCTATATGATTATATCTAGGTAAACTATGTGATATTGGAACCTGCTTCCCAGTGCTGGCCTGAACTTTAATTTAGATAAATGACATAGTGTTGAATCCTGATGGGTCTAAACCTTTACAGTTAGCTGTCGATGAACGCTCTGAAGAGGACGACGATGTGTATAAATCCCGATAAAAGCCAAATCATGCTGCATCTTTCACACAGATTGAAAGAATAGACTAAAAGCTTGCAATTGCTTGGAGTAGAACCTTTAAATGGTGGACAATTTTTAGTAGGAGGAATAAACGAAACGGACAAGATAAAATCCGTCTTTAATGTAATAATAAGACGGATGGTATATTTTTCCAAATATTGCCAGTTACAGGCAAAACAGAAGGGAAAAAAAGAGACAGAGCAGACTTATCTAAGTTTGTTCTTTATGTGTGAGAAAGCTAAGCAATTCTGAAGAACCATTCTAGTTTAAAGGTAGTCGATTTTTCCACTATTGTGGGGAAAAAACAGACTGTATTAGAAATAACAGCATCCATGCGACACTGGGAAAGAGATCTATATTTTATTAAAGTACTGAATCAACTCCAGCTGAAATGATACGTATGGCTGATAAAAGTAAGGTTGGAAGAGCCCTGCTGGCCTGGGCTTACATACAACGAATATACAGATTGGCTTAGAAAATGACACAGAATATGTTTTATATTCCTGAACTCTGAATTTTAATGATGACAACACTTATAATTTATTTTAAATTTAAGTTACTTATTTTGATTAATAAGATAATATTTGTTACACAGGATTGGGCCTGGCATATGTTGGAACAAAAAGACAAGATGCCATTACCCTTTTGCTACCAGTTCTCTCTGATTCGAGATCGACGCCCGAGGTTGTTGCTATGGCAGCCTTGGCCTGTGCCCTCATAACCCTTGGCACCCCTCATCCCGATGTCGTATCAACCATCCTACAAACTCTCCTTGATCTTCCAGTTGCGGAGATGACTGATGGCCACTATTCCAAGTTTTTGCCGCTTGCACTTGGCCTATGTTATCTAGGTAAATTTCTTGACTACTTTTGCAATAATTCTAATTCATAGAACTAAATATATTTTTAAAGGTCTATTCATCTACTATGTGATAATTTGAATTCAGATAGAGAAAAAAGGAAACAAAATAATAATATCTAATAAATAGAAAAATCTAGATATTTGAATATTTAAATTACATATTTACTGCCTCAGTGATTAATTGGCTAAGTCGAATTTTCTCCAAATCGAGTTTCTTGTACTTTTTTCGAATCATGTTATTTTTTTAGTGGAAAAGGGACTAAGTCAGGAATTGACTTGAAAAAGAGTTATTGCTTTTATTACAACTTTATTTCAAGCCGAAAACTACGAGAATGACACCCTGCTGCTTCCCTTAATGCAGTTAACTCTCTCTGGACATAATACCACTTAGTCACTGGGGCTGCATATATATGGATATAAATTCATACATACATCCTATTTTTTAGTAACTGGATTATCATTTTTTGTGTTTAGTAAATGGTTAAGGCTTTAATATGTCACATGCTATTTTAATAATGTTAATCTTTAGGTCAGAGAGAAGGCACTGAAGCTACAAAAGCTGCTCTTGAAGCACTGCCAGAACCTTTACGGTCTTTATCGCAACATATGTTGAAGATGTGTGTCTATGCTGGGACTGGTGATGTACTTGTCATTCAGGAGCAGCTTCAAGTTTGCTCAGAGCACTATCCAACTCCAGTAAGAATTATGATTTTTTTATCTATTGGTGTGTTCATTGTGTTTTGTGTGTGTTCAATATCGAAACATTTGTAATAGAAAGAAAACATTGCTGGGGCTGTTAGTCATGCTAATGAGTTTTTAGATGTAAAACATATTTTTAGCTGTAATAGTAAATAAATTGGTTTGATTTTTAATCATTGAGCCACAAGTTTTTCTTTATAGTTAGAGACAATGTTGGTAATATTATAATGAATAGAAATCTTTTCACTTGGAAAACTTACCCATTATGTTCTTTTTAGAGCACTTATAACAACTATTTTAAATTATAGCCACAATCACATCTCTATTTTTAACTTTTTACTAAATATATATATGTGGAGGTCAATAAATTTCTCTTGGGAGAAATGTTTATTAAATAGCCAACATTTTGACCAACATTGCAGGTTTTCTTCAGGGTTGTCGTGGGGGAGGGGGGGGGGCTGGGAGGGGGGCCCAGTGTAAGGCCATCACTAGTTCTAATTACATCACCATCAAACGTATAACTCAATTATATATTTTTTAGTTATATAAATTTTATATACATGTTTTACTAATATATTCTACACTCCCTATTATTTATTTATCATTACTTATAACTTAATAGCTATAATGTTTAAAATAATAATTCATCTTATCAAGTGATACTATAATTTTTCTAATTAAGGCCCTCAGGACTATAATTTCTCTATTTAAGGCCCTCAGGACTGTAATTTTTCTATTCAAGGCTCTGAGGATCATAACCGGATAATTCAGAAACTTCAAAACTTGATCTTTTTACATTTTTATCCAGTTTAGTCAAGTAGTTTTGTCTAATATGACACTTTGTCACCTTATTTCTCATGGTTTTAGTCAGATTCTGAACATGAAATGTCTGGGGTATAAAACATCGCTTGAATTATCTAACATAAAGTGTGAAGTAGTCAATTATCCACTTTTGATCCTGAATGCCTCATTTATACTATTATTTAACTTCAAAATGTCCTACTGATTTTCTACTATTTCAATATTACTTGTCTCCACTCAATATAAATAAGTTTACGTTGGCACAATTAAAAAATAACTTTTGCTTGTTTTGTGTTATCTTTGACTGCAATCCATCAGAATTGAATAGAATGCAATCCATAGAATCAAGTCAACTATTTTCCACTTATTCTATTATTAAGTTTACAGTTATCTTGTGTTTTCTTTTCTGACCCCATCCCATCTTCTTGATTGACATCTCCCGCATTAAATTTTATATATAATAATTTTTTTATGTTCTATTGTTTTTAAAATGTATTATTTTTATTAATATTATAGGAAGAAAAGAAGGAGTCCGATAAAAAGGACAAGGATAAAGACAAAGACAAAGATGAATCAAAGAGCAGTAAAGTCAAGGACATGACATGTATGCAAGCAGTGGCTGCTTTGTCTGTGGCGGTAATTGCAATGGGCGAAGAGACAGGATCTGAAATGGCCACTAGGATATTCGCTCAGTTGGTAAGTGTCACTTTCCTAAATTATTAACAATATGTTTTGTTTTTATTTGTTAGTTATGAATAGTAAATAAACAAAATTTTATAATTATTTGTCTCATTCATTAATGCTGGTATGTGTATTATTAGGGAAGGTATGGTGAACCTGCAGTACGTAGAGCTGTACCCTTGGCCATAGCATTGTCATCTATTTCGAATCCTCAGGTAAATTGTTTTTATATCCAGTTTATGAAAATTATTGTTTTATAAAAATAATAATTCAAGATAAGAATTAAATAATATGTATTTTAATTACAGTTAGCTGTGATTGATGTTCTTAATAAATATTCACACGACCTTGATGAAGAAGTAGCTCACAATGCCATATTCTCCATGGGTCTGGTTGGTGCGGGAACTAACAATGCCAGGTATTTTAGTATTAATTTATTTTTTGTTACTTTGAATGTCCTTTACACATTAGGCAGTCCTATTTCAGTTCATTTAATCCCAAGTATCTTGGGCCAACCGAAATAACTCTGAATCTAATGATAGGATGTAAATAGTTGGGGATGCAGTCAAAAAAACACAGCAAATAAGTTGAAACTTATTATATTATATATGTGCCGTCGTTTCGACCTTCTGTGTAGGTCATCTTCAGGGCCAATAGGAGTGGCTGCTCGGTGCAGAAGGTAACTGACTACTATTTATCCAACTATTTACATCCTATTATAGTATCTACCAGTCAACGAATTTCTTTCCTATCTGAATCTAATGGTTTATGATATTGTAAAATTTTTAGTCTTTATCAATTTTAATGGTGCTGATTCACAATCAATGTAGTTTAAACCACTTATGCTTATAACATTACAGATTGGCTACCATGCTGCGCCAACTGGCACAGTACCACGCAAAGAACACTGGTCATCTGTTTATGGTACGTATTGCTCAAGGTCTGACACATCTTGGCAAAGGTACACTCTCTCTTTGCCCATTTCACACCGATAGGCAAGTCATGAACTATTCAGCGGTTGCTGGCCTTCTTATCACCCTCGTTTCCTTCCTGGACACCAAGACAAGTATGTATTATTTTTTTATTTCATGATATAATGTGTTGAACAGAACCTTATTTCTAAAAATGTTTAGGATAGAGAATGGTTATTAATTGGCCAATTAATTTTTTTAAATTATCTTAATTTATTATTTGTTAGCAACAACTAAATTAAACAATTAAAAAAATCGTTATTAGTTATACTGCAAAACGATAAGTATTATTAATGATAACATTAATTGAGCTAGGGACAGTTGGCAGTAATAATATAATATACGAGGTAAATATTGGAGTTAGTAGTCCCTTGACTGTTTTCCTCCGATTCTAAAAGTACGAGGGCGGGTCAATAAGTCCGTGACTTTTTGAATTTCCCGCATCTTAATTGAAATGGCAACACTGCTCCTGTCAACAGGCAACTGTCAGTTGACTCCTGTCCAAATTGATAGCAGACTACCGCGCGATTTGAGAAGAAAATGAAAAAAAGTGAATTTCGTGTGCTCATTAAATATTATTTTTTGCGGAAAAAAACCATCACTCAAACCAAGGCTAAGCTTGATAAATATTATGGGGACTCTGCACCATCCATTTCCATGGTAAAGAAGTGGTTTACTGAATTTCGATGTGGCCATACAAGCATGGAAGATGCTGAACATCCTGGACGCCCAGTTGAGGTCTCTACACCCGAAACGATTGAAAAAAATCTTGATATGGTTTTAGCCGATCGGAGATTGAAAGTGAGAGAGATTGTGGAAGCCATAGGCATTTCACATGGCTCAGTGGTTTCAATTTTGAAGCTTTCTCATACCTTTTGAATGATAGGTATGAGAAAGCTTTCCGCAAGATGGGTGCCGCGTTTCCTCACAATTGACCACAAACGCATCCGTGTGACAATTTCGCAGGAAAGTTTGGGGTTGTCCAACCTCAATATGGACAAATTTTTGTACGTTTCGTAGCTGTGGACGAAATGTGGATCCACCTCAACACACTAGAGACCAAACAGCAGTCAAAACAGTGGGTTTCTCAGGGTGAATCGTCGCCAAAGAAGGCAAAAGTGGGTTTGTCAGCCAATAAAGTCATGGCGACCGTTTTTTGGGATGCACGGGGTATAATCCACATTGACTACCTTCAAAAGGGGAAAACAATCAATGGCGAATATTATACCAACCTATTGGATCAATTCAATGAGGAATTGAAAAAAAAATACCGCATTTGGCCAAGAGAAAAGTTCTTTTCCACCAGGATAATGCAAGGGTGCACACATGTGCAGTTTCCATGGCAAAAATCCACGAATTCCTCCCTCATCCACCCTATTCTCCAGATTTAGCCCCGAGTGACTATTTCTTGTTCCTAAACTTAAAGAAATGGCTCGGCGGAAAGAGATTTGACTCCAACGACGAAGTCATCTCACAAACAAATGCATATTTTGATGACCTCGACAAATCATATTTTTCGGAAGGGATAAAAAAATCGGAGAAACCTTGGACTAAGTGTTTAGAACTCAAAGGAGACTATGTTGAAAAATAAAATAACTTTTCATATAAAAACCTGTTTCATTAAAAAAAAAGTCACTGACTTTTGCACGCTTCACCTATCCACGACTCTTTCGATTTGCTCTGAAAATTACCTACAAAGTAGGTCGAAATGTCGGCACTATCAATAAATAAGTCTCCCTTATTAGTTGTTTACATTGACTGCACCCCCAACTATTTCCATCCTACAAAACTGTTAATGTTCTGACAAGAACAGTTTAGATTCAAGTTATGTTCTATTGTAACTATTTTATTAAGTAGTTACAAGTACAAGTAGTTACAATAGTAAGTATTAGCTATTTTTATTAAGTTATATTGTATAATCAATATAATTTAAGCTGCATATGTGTCTTATAAGATTATTTCTTGTTACCATTTCTTTAGACTGAACATTCGTTCTCCCACAGATGCATTAAATTATTGAATGCTGAAGGGAGTAAAAGAAGAATATGATGATGCTTTTTAAAAATAATCAATTTGGAATCAATTATCAACTTTATATAAAAATAGTTATCGTACGAGTTTTACCACTTTGTATATGTACCACTTTTGTAAAGTTTGACCATTACCTTTTGGCCAAAACAGTCCTTAGGTTTATTTAGTTAATTATTATATATTTATAAATCTTATCAAGTCAGTGAATACATTTGAATTTTTATGTAATTAGCATTTTAATTCTTTTAGTTATGCTTGGAAAGTCCCACTATTTGCTCTACACTCTGGCGACTGCCATGTATCCCAGGTGGTTGGTAACACTTGATGAACATCTAGAACCGCTGCCTGTGTCAGTCAGAGTTGGACAGGTAAATATCCTTGTATATTAGTTATTTCAAATAGGACTCTAATTGACTCGACTTCCAGGAGATTTGGAATATCAGCGGTTATCCAGGGTTGTTTCTAACTCAACTATCTCATTTTAATTAGGTTTTGTAACAAATAAATACTCTGTGATCTAATGGTTATACTATTAGAGATTGGGCATAAAAGTATCATCATTTTAGATTAAATTTCTGTCAAATATCAACACTGATTGTTGGGAGAATCACGTGAGCACAAAGCAAAAAAAAAAAAAGGAAGTGTCTTTGCTCGCATTTCATATGAATTTCTATTTACTGACAGTGAATAAAATTAAATTTAATACTGATCAGATTATGTAAGGTAACAACACTGACTGAAATTATAGGAGCCAGTTCTAATTGAGCTAAATTTTATTATCTGTATGAAATTAAAATTATATGGTGTTACAATGGCATTTAATGTCCAAGTGGCTAGATATTATCACCAGAGATGGGCCTAATCATAATGAATAATTATGGCATTGTCAACAAAATATATTGATTGCAATAGGCAATATTTCTACTGAGTATTTAGAAATGTTGAATGAAAGGAACATGCTTTGACTACCACTGTAACAGTTTAATGTGAAAGATGTAAAGAATAAATACAGGTGACCAGACTAAATGTTCTCAATGTACTTAAGAGTTGTATTCAATGGAGAGAATTTTAATTTAAATGAATGGCAATATTCACATTCTTTATCTATTTCGCAAATAATAATTTTAGAATGTGATGAACATTTTATATTCAAATGTAGGACTATTTATTGTTGATTGATCTTCATTATGTTTAAGGAATATGCATTTATCTATCAAATGCAGTGACAAAAACTAAGAGAAAAAAAACTACATTGTTTTTTATTTAAAGCTTATGTTTTAAGAAACCTTTTGGGCCATCTGTAAATGGTAAATACAGACGCAATACCTAATGTGAATTGAAGTGTAGCTTCATTTAATTAACCAGTGAATTAATAAAATTATAATTATTGTATATTATTTATGCTTTTAAAGTTGCTACTAGGCAACTGCAATATATTCACTGCATTGAAGATATTGCAGTATCCAAACTTTTTGAAAGAACCATCAATGGTCTGTATTAGTCATAGTTCTCTTTTATTGAAATTTTAAAACATAGCAGTGAATTCAGTACTTAAAGAAATGCACCAAAATTGTTTGTCCCTGATGTTATTTTTTGTATCAGGCGGTAAACGTGATTGGTAAAGCTGGGACTCCTAAGACGATTGCTGGTGTCCATACTCACACGACGCCTGTGCTTCTTGCCGTTGGTGAACGAGCTGAGCTGGCCACTGAGGACTATATTCCTCTCACACCTGTTATGGAAGGATTCGTCATTCTCAGAAAGAAACAACCAGCATAAACATATATTTTTAAATTTTTTTTTATTTCTGCTTTATAACTATTAAATTAATTAAATTAATTATACACGTTGTTTGTACAAAATAGCTGTATTCTTTATATATTTTTATTCTTCCCTATAATTCCTTAAATACTTATAGAATTGTATTATATCCTTTATATTAGTAACCATAATATATGTTTGTTTGTAGAAGATATCAGGCGAGATCAACAAAAATAAATCTCTTTCACATTAATAATGCAAAGTCTTTTCAACTTGTATAAATTTGGTACAATAATTAACGTTAATTTTTTTTTACTTTTTTTTTTCCTAGAAATCAATTCCAATAATGATATACATATACAATTACAATGATAACACTATGTACAGATAAAAAGGTCAACACTACACTTTTCTAAGACCTACAGTTTATAAACAAAAAATAATTTCTTAAATAAAATTTTACTGCATTAGTATTCACAACTATATGCAATCAACTAAAAAAATAATAATAATAATAAACCAACATAATTATAAAGAAACTACACGTGTTTATTAAAAAATAAAAGTGCTTTATAAAACAATAAATTTTCATAAAATAGAGATTTTGTTATCATGATTTTTAAATAATCACTAAAAATCGAGGGATCAATTTTATTTGGTAACAATAATGCATATGATTCCGATCTTTTCATTACTAAACTGATATACAAATCTGAACATTTTCTCTTTAACGAAAATGTTTATGATCGTTTTCAGATCATTACAATAAGTATACTGTAAGTCCCTAATTACATCTTTTTTAATTGGATAGGAATTTAAAATATAAATAATTAATATATATATATATGTATAAAATATAATGTTCAACTTATTACATAAAATATTTAACTTGCTTTCATAGAGGCACATATAAAAAACTTCATTTGAGGAAAAGAACCGGTTCTTTTCCATTATATTTGTATTTAAAACAAGTTAAGCCTAATAATAAAAATAACAGTCTCTGAATAACCGCTAATCAGTATGGCCATTGACTATCTTCGACCGAGTATATTTCCTGGTGCCAGATTTAACTTTGTTTGAATCTTCATCCTCACTTACTGCACTCCAATCTGATCCGCTGTCGGACTGAAACAATTTTTTTTTTTAAAGTCTTGACAAAGAAAAAACAGATTATTTGAGTATAATAAACTTAATCTATTTTTACACTAGTAATTTACAAAATTAATTTAATGATTAATTAAAGTTAACATGATTTTTTATTAAAACACCAATAAAGTTAAGGTAATTACTAATTTAATAAATTTAAATAGAAATGAATGAAAGTATTTCTGGTATACAACTAAATTATAAGAAAAAACAATTAAACAGTCTATCTGTAAACAATAAAAGAACAGTTTTAAAATCATCATACCAGGTTATGTGAAAAGCAGAGGAGGCCATGGTTTCTGTTAAGAGAGATGTTGCCCTCTGCGTGTTCGCTGCAATAAGAGTTTATACAAAGAGTACAGCGCTGAACTTTCGTAGCGCTACAAACGCTACACTGATGCCAAGGACAGACCCAACCACCTGTCGAGAGTAAATATTTCAGTTAAATAATAGAATCAGATTAAATTAACTTTTTCTTTAATTTCAAAAAAAGATAAGAACCTTTTGAAATGTCTTATCCAAGTCGCATAAACAGGAAGTGAAACAAAAAGCCAACATTATATATTAACTAACATGTCAACAATTTGAAAGCTTAGTGTTATAAATTAATAAGAAAATGGACCTACCGGCAGGGTGTTTGGTGAGTCCAAGGCAGGAGAGATGATATGCCTTAGGACACGTAGCATCATCACAGAGCAAAAGCTCACCTCCATTACCACAAGTGAAGCAAGTATCCTCGGTGTGTTTGTTGGCTTTAGTCGATTTCTTTTTCTTCTTCTTCACAGCACTTTTCTTATCCTCATTCTAGAAATGCATATTAAAACATCTGAGATAATGTTTACATTAATTATTCAAAAGTATGCAAGTTCAATAAAAACTTTTGTTAAGTCTAAGATATACAAATCTGTAATTTTTGTTTATAATTATTCTTTAGAATGCATGATAATTGGTGTTCAAATACAAATAAGGTTTCATTGTAATACAACTTGAACCTAGCGACTTTTTTAATCAGTAATTATACTTATTTTTTCTTATTACAATCAGAAAAGATTAAAAAACAAAACAAATAAAAACTAAACCTATAAGTTAAACTAAAACGTCGGCACATAATAAATAAGTACCCACTTATTTAGTGTTTTATTTGACTGCACCCCCAACTATTTCCTACCTTACTTAAACCTATATAGATAATTCAAATAATATTGATATTTGTGTTAATATACATATATTTTTATTTACGCCTTTCTTATTATTTCTTTTAATAATCTCACGAGTATTTTTTTTTAGTTAAAAGCATTAATTATCTTTTAGAAAGCTCTAATATTTGCTTGCCTCCAAAGACCTTCATTTTTTAATGCCAGATATATAATGGTAAATAAGGAGTTTAAATTATACCTTACTTCATTTTGATTTAAAATTTTTACCACTCTGAATCTCACCCTGAAAAAGATTTATCTTACACGTTTGAAGAAAAAGAAAAAGCTGAAGATTGCAACGGTCTAACCCAGGAAGAACTTAGGATAACTCGGGGGCGTGAAAAAAAAAGTCTGGTATGTCCAATGAAAGAAATTTAGGAGGAAGGTATTAGTTAGTATTTTCTTAATTGTGTTAAAATATCAGCACTCAACTTACCTTTGGTTTATTATTGTTAGGCTTTGCTAGGTTTTTGGCACCTATGTAGCCTGCGCAGTTAGACGCACCACATTTGCATTCGACCTTGGTATTACCAATGGTTTCTAAGTTATAGTTGAAAACTAATTCAGTTCCAGCTTTTATGCCCTCCAGAGCAAATAGGCCGACACGAGTATCACCATTTACAGTCCACTTCTGAGTTTCGCAGTTCGGATCACAGGAGTGGTTCATAAACCTGAAGAGAAAAATTTACGAAAAAATTAAATAATAATAATGATACAAGAAAATAAAGTGTAATAATCAAATAAGTTTGGCAGATAAAGTTTATTGAGCATTGATGTCCAATTAGATATAATTGATATTAATTAAACTTATTCTAAACTTTAACTATTTAATCAAATCCATTCGGTAAGGCTCGTTCCACACTTATACGGTTTGGTTTCGTTCGGTGCGTATTCGATTCATTTTCGGTAGCCGCCGAAAACGAAGAAAACTCTTCACACACACTCGGTTAGTATCAGGTTTAGGTTTGATTTCACAACCGAATCATCGAATAAGCAGTTGCCCACTATGTCCATAATGTTTTTATCAGAAAACCAGTTAAAAATATAAAACAGTTAATTATAATGTACCTATATTATGTTATTGGAGGGGAGGGAGGGAAGGAATCATTAATACCTACTAACAATAGCTTAAATAAAATCAAATCATAATTATAAATCTGGAAAGTACTCATAATATATTATAAAAAATTTCAATATCAAGTGAATCACTCATTTTTCATTAAACAACAAAATTTAAAGTGAGAAAATGAAAATGAAATAATATTTTCGCCTGCCGAAAATGTAACCGAACTGAAACTAAACCATATATGTGTGAACGGCCAATTGTTTTTGTGAACCTTGTAACCGAAAAGACACCGAACGAAACCGGTTAGTGTCGAGGGAGCTTTCGGTTTTAGCAGGTTTCTATTAGGTACCGAATACACACCGTTTCACACTTGTCCGGCGGCTACCGAAAATGAATTGAATACGCACCAAACCGAACCAAACCGTATAAGTGTGAAACGAGCCAAATTATTTTCAGATTAAAATGTGATGAATGCAATTAATAATGGGTGGAAAAGCTACAAGCAATCATGTAAGGTTCCATTCATTAATTTAAAGGTTTTAGGAATGATCAAGAACTTCAATAAGCCCTACAATAGATTAATTGAACAAATCTAAAAACAAAAAATTATCTTTATGGCCCCAAAGTTAAACAATGTTTTTATGGAGAAACTCCAAAATCCTTGGCACTAAGGCTGGTTTGAAGTGTAAATTGCCCAATAAAATTGCCAGAAACAGTAGAAGTACTGTTTTTGTAATAAATTTTAGGTAAATAACTACTTTTACAACATTTAATGATATAAATGAAATTAAAGTTATAAATAATCGTTTAGATGCTCACCTTGCAACATTTCCCTTTGGCCCAGCATCTAACATACGATCCTTGTCAATGGTGAGGAAATAAAAATTCTCATCTTTGTTCTGTTGCATAGTCGCCAGTCGTTTCCGGTACTCTTCTTCATCGATCATTTCACCAACATATTCAATGATGAAACCACCTAAAACAGGAAGGAAGAAAAGTTTTAAATGATAACAAATATGGTCCACTAAAACTTAAAGGCAAAGTGGGGTCTTCTGATACCACAATGCCAATCCATGGTTAAATTGAATATAATCAATAATTTCTGTCATAGCTAGTTTTTAGCATGGGAAAAAGAAATTGGTAACAAAGAACTGAGCTTTATTCTTTATCATTAATTTAATTTTTTTTACCTTTACACATTGTACATCATTCTGTGATATCAACTTCTGTACTAAGAAAAGATGATAACCGTAGTGGTTCTTAAACACTGTTAATGAAATAGTTATGACAGGAAAACTACCTCTTCTCACCACTTCCACCCGATCTGTTCTACCTGATTTTTATATTTGATCACCACCAAAAACTTGTCAGACTACCAAGATTTTATTTAAAAGTAAATGGTTGACTGGATAATACTAAGAGTGGTGTAAATTGGTTAGGGGATGCAAGTCAATGATTACACAAAATAAGAATGACTTATTTGTGTAATCATGGCACTCCCTGACTATTTTACACCACTCTACTAAGATTTTAGTACATTACTTTAAGAACATTTTATTTTTCAATTAGCAGGATTCCAATAAAGAGCTATCATGAAAAAAATTTAAAGTTTTTGTTTCTAAATCAAAATATAAAAATTTTAGTACAAAAAGTAAATTCTTTTAACTTAATTACTTATTTATTTTTTAAAATATTCTTCTAATCTGGCATCACGACCCACACGATGAGTCAAAACCTGTTCCAACAAGAATTGCCAGTCCTCTCTATTGCGCGCCACTGCCTTCCAATTTCTTATTCCAAGTAGCCTTCTGGAGTCTCCAGCCACACAATCCTCCCAACGAAGCTTGTACCAATCCTACTCGCCTTATACCATTCACTTGGTCGGGCATAATTTTTAATGGGATATCACCCTGGTTCATTTTCATGGCATGACCAGCCCAGCGGAGTCAGGCAAATTTGATGAAGGTGACAACATTGATATCTTTATACATCACGCTTATTTCGGCATTTGTTCTTCTTCTCCAGGAGCCCTGCTCACACACACCTCCAAATATCCTGCGGAGCACTTTCCTTTCGAAATTCCAAAGGGCTTCTTCCTGGGCCTTCGTCATCGTCCAGCATTCTGAACCATATGTAAACATTCTGATAAGCGTCTTGCATATCCTAGCTTTAGAGGCTTTGGAGAATGCGGTGCTCCTTATATGCTTTTGGAATGCTAAGTATGTGCGGTTTGCGGAAAGAATGCACCGCTCTATTTCTTCTTTTATGTAATTTTTGTCGTTGACTTGGGATCTTAAGTAGATAAATGACTGAACTCTCAGTTTATGAGGGATCTTTAATTCTAAGATTACCTTGTATGCTTCTTCTCTGTTCACCGTGTCGTATGCTTGTTTGAAATCTATGAACAGATGATGAGTTGGGATCTGAAACTCTCTTGTTTTCTCCATTAAAATACGCAGCGTGAAAATCTGGTCGACAGTCGACTTATCCTTACGAAATCCACATTGATAATTCCCTAATTCACGATCAGCATATGGAAGGAGTCTTTTAAATAGGATAAGACAGTATTTTGTATCCGCATGGAAGGAGAGATATGCCCCTACAGTTACTGCATGTTAGTGTGTCACCTTTTTTTATGTATGAGACAAACTATAGTTTTTTTCCACTTACTTTTCTCCAGGCAGTTTCTCTTCTCTCCAGATGTCCATTAAAAGTTCCTGCAGGAACTTTACCATTTCATGCCCGCTGGTCTTAAACAGCTCTGCTTTCTATTGCATCCCTTATTCCCTCTTCATCAGGAGGTTCAACAGAATCTTCAGTGCATATATCCCTTAAGTTAAGTGAGGGATCTAGATTTTCTTGTTGTTGTTGGACTTTACCCATCATTTTCTCGAAATACACCACCCATCGATCCATAACTGCAGCTTCCTCGGTGATTAAAGAGATATCTTTATTCCTGCATGCATGATTTTGAGGTTGATATGTCCTGCGCCCCTCATTGATCATCTGAAAAAATTGTCTGCTGTTTTTGTTGGCATTCTCGATTTCAGTTAGGACTTTGCATTCCCATTTTCGCTTTTTACGTCTGCGGACATGAGTTTCCCTTCTTCTTAATGCTCGATACTCCTCCACATATCTCCGGATGTATTTCTTCTGAATCATCACTCTATATGCTTGATTTTTTCTTTGGTTTAGTAGCTTGCATTCTTCATCAAACCAAGCTTTTCTGTTGGTTCTTTCTTTGGTTCCTATCATTGTCTTTGCTGCTTCTATCATTGCTACTTTACATGCATTCCACTTATCGTCAAGTGTTCCATCTTGGGTCGATATTCCTGATTTTAGCATCAATGGATTTAGTCTGTACAGTACGAACTGCATCGTCTTTGAGTTTTGTTATATTAAACCATAATGTAGGTGTGGAACATAGCCTTTTTGCTGTTGAGATTCGGGTCCTTATTTTAGCAATGATGAGGAAGTGGTCGGAGTCCATATTAGGATATTATATCATATCCTCGGTATGATATCATGTACCGAATACCTATGTCTTGAACTAATAAGCACATGATCTATTTGCGTAGCAGTGACCCTACCATTAGCTCCAAATTTCTTCCATGTGGCGAGGAGAATCCTTTTGTGAGGGAAACAGCTGCTTCCAACAATAAGTCTCTAGGAAGCTTCAAAGTTTACCAGCCTTCTTCTGTTATCGTTTGAAATATCGTGCAAGCTGTGATATCCGATTGTAGGCTTAAATGTCTCCTCCTTTCCGATTTGTGCATTGTAGTAGCCAAGTACGATCTTCATATCGTACTTAGGGCATTCATCCAGTCACTTTTCCAGTGTTTCATAAAAGGAATCCTTCTCCTCATCCTCTGACACTTCCGTAGGGGCATACACATTTATTAACCTAATATTATAGAATTTTACTTTTAGACGAATCATGCAAAGTTTAGGAGCGATAGGTTTGAAGTCGATAACTTGTTGAACCATCTTTTTACCAACAACGAAGCCGGTTCCAAATGTATGGAAGCGGTCATCACAACTATAATAGATAGATTGATTTCCTTTTCTTAGGCTACCCTGTCCAGTCCACCTGATTTCTTGGATGACAGCCATCTCTACATGGTAGTCATAAAAAATATTAAGAAGCGATTGGAGCGCTCTATGTCTATATAATGTTGAAATGTTCCAAGAGACAATTGTGTAGTCCAGTTGATGTTTCCCGGGTATATTATCATTAATCAGTCCGGCTAATCATTTTTGAGCTTTGAAGATAACCTAGATTTAAGAAGAGTGGGTGTATCGGGCCTCACGTATCCCGAGTCAGGTCGAGGGGCTGCCTCCTCAGAGCATCCTGACGTGCTCTCCCTTCCGGAGCGGCTACCTAGGAAAGGTGATCCTAGGGTGTGTACTGTCTGTGACCTAATGTTAGATTAAATGTATTGTATATGGTTCTGAGTGCGTTGGTGCTGGGTACTGAACTGGGGAGCCTGGGGAAGCGTTAATCCCCACTAGCCTCGCACTAGACTAGCCCCTGCGGGTTTTAAAAAATATTAAATTTTATTATTGTCAATTCGGTAAAAACAAATGATGGATAATTGAGATTTTGTTGTTTATTATCATATAAAAAAAAAGAGCATGAAGTTATAAATAATAAAAATAAATCTGGATAATATTAAATACAAACACAAGATACAATATAACTTACCCTTAGGTATAGGATCTAATGTTTTAAGGCCCCAACCCCGAGTTTCTGTTTTATAAGGGACAAGATTAGGGTAATTTTTTTTCTCAAAGTTTTGGTTACAGCAGTTCTCGCCAGCAGGACAGACTTGGGGATTGCATTCAACCATCAGCAACCTGCAATATTATTGATTAAAATTACTTTAAGAGTATACCACATTAATATTTCATTCTTAAAATTTTGGAAACTACAATGTATAATAGATGAATTCCTATTACAATAAAAATTAATTCAAAATCTGCTCTACATAAAGTCTAACTAAATTGTACTTAATACTTATCAATTATTAGAGAATACAGCAAAATTTAAAAAAAACTATCATTATAGATTCCTCACACGGATCACATTACTATGCACGAGAGTGTCCCATGGCTGGCAGGTATGGGAATGGTCAGTGAAAATTCTACTAAGTCCGACGAACTCGCTGACCAGCAATGATAACGGCCCCCCCAGACTTGCTGGAAGGATGTGAGATAGTTTTGAACACTGTACTCACATTTTTAAGTATAAAAAAATACCCTTAACAGCTATGGGGATCTCTCTGAGATGAAATGTTCATTACTCAAAGGTAACATGTCCTCTATTGGGATCTCTGGGTTCATTGCTTTAGGGGATTCATGCCATAAGTTGAAAAATACGGATTTGAAATGTAGTAAGTTTAAATATAGCTGGTGGGTTAAAATTGGTCACAAATAAGGCTAAGGTATCTAGATATCGTGGCACTACAAGATGCTGCATGGTCAGGAGAGGGCTCATCAATGGAAGGAAATTACACTACTTGGTAAAGAGAAGCAGAGACTATTATTTAAGTAGTGGGTTTCTGATTAAGAATAGACTGCTTTCCACAATGAGGGGTCACACAGGGTACACTCTCCAAAGATATTGATGATGGTACTAAATGTGAAATTAATGATTACCTACAGCATTGTATAAAACTGATTTTTAACAGAACTGTATAAAAATAATATTAAGGGATGCAAACAAAAAAGTGGGAAGGGAAGGAGTTTTATCATCCATATAAGGAAAGTTTACATTTTACAACAATTTAGTAAAGATAGCAGAATTAAAATCGTAAGCTTTGCTATCTTGAAAACCTTATAATCAAAAGTACTACATTTAAACATAAGGATATCTATAAGAACACGTGGACAACTCCAAAATTCACAAATCCGAAATAAAATTGATTATGTGTTAGAACAAATCAGATGGAGGAATAGTATAATTAAAGAGACCATATTGTGGGGCAGAATGTGGTTCAGATCATGATTAGTAGTCTTACAACTTCGACATGGTTCGTTAATTAATATTCAAAAATGAATAAAAAAAGGACCACCACAAAATTAAAAGTTCTTAATAATCCCAGTGATATCAGCATAGTCAACATTCATAGGATACAAAACAATAATAAATTTCATAGATAATGTATACGAACTAGTTAATTTACACAAATAAACAAATACATAACATATATTAGCTTTTTAATGAAACCTTGAAGAGTATATATCATTTCATTGACATATGTTTAAGAATCACATATAAAGATGAATATATCTTACCTATTAATACAATCTGAATCAGGCCCACAAGGACTAGGTTTGGACGGGTCACAGTCACAAGTAGTGGCGACATTCTCCTTCGAATCTTGCATTTTGTTAACATTTCCATAAAATCTGTTAGACTGGATCTTCACGTACTTCGGGGGTTTCTATTAAATAAATAAAAAGTACAATAAATTAATTTATTTCACTTAAATAATTTCATAAAAGAAAAATTTAATGAATCAAATTTTTCCAATATGTTTTTAGGTAGTGTGCAGATGTTAATTGGGTTTAGCGTTTTAAAACTCTAAAACCAACTCTTATGCAAGATAACGCATAACTGAGCGTCACACGTGTCCTGTAATATCTTAAGTGTGTCGTTGCTATGACAACCCCCATAACAATAGAATCATGTTATCTATATACAAAAACTTCTTAGTATGTGTGAAATTATTGCTAAGTAAAAATATTCAAAGAAAACATTTGTTATAGCTTAATTTTTAAACTGAAGAAATACTTTGTAGTAAGGCAAACTAATAACTTATTTAGTAAATTGTTACTTCAACATAGTAATTAGAATGTACTAGGGTTCACGAGAAATTAATTGATAATATAATATTATTTGTAAGAATCAATAAGTTTCTAAGATATCACTAATAAATCTGATATATTAGAAATAAATATGTAATGTGAGAGTTCTAACAAAGGTATACTAGTGACAATAAACAGTACAAAACCAAAAGTCATATTGATAACATTCATAGCCTGATAGGATATTTTATAAATTGTTAAGGTTACAAATAAGTTTAAATTAAAAAAAAAAAAAATATATATATATAAGAAATAGAATCTTTTGAAAAGAAAATATTATTAAAATTTATAATATTAATAGTCTAAAAATGTAGGATGTTCTAATTTTCTGGTAGCTTAATAATTTTATTAATAAATGCAGGTGGCTATAACGTAGGCATTAATATAAAGAAACAATGCTCTTTTAAATATTATTGGATAAGGCTTTTAAATTATTTATAGAGATTTTATGTTAATTTTAAACTAAAATAAAGCTATTTTGTTTATGGATGACCATAAAGAAGCCTAATGGCTAAAACGTCATAATGTTCTAAATAGTGTTGAGACAACTGAGATTAAATGATGGAGTTTCTTAAAAAATAATTTTATTTTTTCCGCGCATTTTTGTATTTTACTTTACACAATTGCCTAGCATAACATACCCATTTTAATTATAGAGTAATCTTTTGATTTTCAATTACTTTTTTATCATTATTTATAAGTTTTCTTTAATACAATTCTACCATTTATATCTTGTCTGTATGTTATTTTTTTCTTCATTATTACAAACTGTATCTTGTATCTAAAAGATAATGTTATTTCAAGAAAGTCGAAACATCAGATTTCAGAATTTAAAAAATTATACTGAATATACTATTGCTATTCATTCCACCATATTTTAATTTATCATACCAGTAGTTAAATTAATTGTATAAAATAACACAACACCAAATTAATTTAATATATATATTACCATGGTAGGTCTTGATGTTGCTTCTCTGTTGGCTCTCTCTTCAGACCATTTAACAAAGGCTTCTGAGGCCTCTTGTACACCTCGTGTAAAAAGTTCGTCAACTCTTGATTTACTAACTACTTTGCACCCGTCCTGAAATGTATGTATAATTTAATAAAATAACATTCATATATAAAATAAATGTTTGTAGCTTCTAATAAATGAAAGAATAGCCCAGTAATACATTAGTATATACGTAAGTAAGAAACAGACATACAAAATCAAAGAGAAACAAAATAATACCATAACACTGTATGAAAACAGAAACTAATAAACTTACACCCTCATGGTAAAGGAAGACTCTTCCCCGGTTGACCCAATAGTAATCGTGAGTGCCGAAAAATTCTACAGCAAATTCACCTCTGGTATGAGTCAACTGGTTGATATTTTCAGGAACTTCTTGAGGATAAAGGATCTTAGCTGGCCACCATCTGCAATGAAAGTTGCCTCATTAATTATTATGCCACTACTAATTACAATATATATGATTTCAAGCATTATCAATTACAAAAATGTTTATAGTTCATTTAATATAACATCCCTTCTGTAAATAACAATAACAATATTATTTTTTTTTGGTTTTAAAAATTTCATTGTAATGAGTGATATCTTTATGTGATTACTAGATGTTCTTAGTTTTTAATACCAATTTGTTTAAACAAAGGGAGTTGGGTAGCTCGGTGGTAGAGCGCCGAGTTTCCGTGCCAAAGGTCCCGGGTTCAAGTCCGACTGAGCCAGATAATTTTATTTAATCTTTTAACAGTCGGGGGGATGGATCATGTGGGATCTGGAGACCCTCATGGGGCTTACCCAGCCTCTATAAAGAGGTCATACTTAATTGGGGGAAAAACATGGCAGTTAAGCGTGATCTAGGACAAATCACCTCCCTGTACAACTGTTGTTCAAGAAGCAGTACAGTCTCTACCACGCACTGAACCCAAGACCCTTTAAGGGTTATAGTGGTACAGGTTTTCTTTTTTGTTTTATTAAACAAATATTCTGTACATTAATTTCCTGGATTATTTACTAAAGACTTCCACCTGACTAAGAAAAGTCTACAGTCATGCTATACACATGTTAGTTATTTGACTGGCATACAAATCTAATGAAAAAACTAAGTTTCAATAATCTTAGGCAGATACCAAACGAAAAAAATGTTTATTTTTCATGAAAGATTCTAAACATATTTAGAATTTATGAAGACTAAAGGGAAAAGGAGGTAATTCACTTTTTCCTAAATGTTCAGAACAGCAAAATTTAACCAGGAACAGTATCACTATTTTTATTAAAACCCATCGAATTTCGAATTTCTGGTCCTGTCAATCTCAAAATGAAGATGTTTATAGAACTCGAAGCCCAACTCGAGGAAGCAAGCTTACCTCGGTCTTCCCCAGGCACCATTCGGATAAAGTAGTTTTCTCTGTTTACGAATATCCGTAAATTCAGCCATTTAAACTTGTTTTTACAATGTTTTAATCACATCATTGTGTTCGCCATCACAAAACATCAGATACCACTGTTGAACAATTCTGAGAAAAAAATCGATTTACCTCATTTTTCCCCTGTAGTCTTCACATGTTATCAAATTTTCATAATGTTTATATAAGATGTAGGCCCCATGATAAACAAACAATTAAAAATAATGAGGACAAATAAATTAATATTTGAATTCTGAACCAAATAAAAAATCTGACTTTGAAATTCTTAAAAATACATACATATATTTAAAAATGATGGCACAACCAAATATAATTATTTGGTCTCAATAAAATTAAAATTTAAATTAATACAATAAATAAATTGATTTAACAACATACCTGTAGGTTCCTAACTTGACCCAAACAATTTCTCCAAATAGAGGATACCTTCCGGTTTCGCAATCCTCGCATATGAATGCACCTTCTGGTGCATTGATCTTTAAGCATTCTGCATGAAAGCTGTTAGGACATAGGTCACAGCAAATCAGAGATCCTCCTGCAATTGGTTGCGCTTTACAAAAAATCATATTTAGAAATGAATATTATTAAACTTTCAAAAATACAAAATTATAAATAAAAATTTAATTTAAAAAAATATTCATACAAAAAGTATAATATTAAAAAAAGTTATGTTATTCTATAAATAGAGTCTGAAATTGTATTGTATCAATTCAACCTTTATATATATATATTTGCTTATTATCTAGTTGGTCCAGTGTTTCCACTGGGTGCTTAGAACCAAGGTTAAGTCAACCACACCATGGATTAGTCAAGTTAAAATAGATTAGCAAAATGGAAAACCAAGTGATGCCAAAGACAAAGCCTTTTTGGAAACAAAGTAAAAAAGTGGATATTTGTGCCAGAGAAGGAAGGATTGAAGAGACTAGAAGCACAATCCATAGAAGTCAGAAAAATAATACATGGAGAAAAGATGAAGGGAATTAGGAAGAAACGACATCACAATGCTTTGCATGATCCTTCTTGGTCCATTCACTATGAGTAATTAATACACTACTTAGCAGATTAACAGGGTATAGTCATTTCAAAAACAACATGATTAAAAAGGGATAGAGCATAATAATTTTTTTAAATAAAGGAATAAGGAAATGTATAATTTTGAATCATATTTTAGCAATAATAATGGAATCAAATTTAATAATAAAAAAATACTTCTAGTTTTTGGACTTAAGAAATTAAAAAAAAAAACTTGGAGTGACCACAAGGACGAAGGCGATGGATTAGGATGCCTCGAGACTGGATTGTGAGTGAGACCAAAGTGCATACTGGGCCGTAGAGCCAGATAAAGAAAGAATATATATGTATAAAGATGAAGACAGAGAAACTTGTCATTTATTAATATAATAAATGCAAGGCTGTAAGCATTGATTAATCATGCAATTATGAATAATGTAACTTAATTATTAAAAATCAACAGAAAGTCCCCCAAAATAGTGATCCTATTTGTGATAGACAGGCACAGAATCTAACTGACTAATCAAGAGAGGTTAGTGAGTGCTAGGGATAGAAAGAAGAATAAACTAAACAAAGAAGAAAAACTATTTTATACCATACAAACACAGAACTTAATGACCTGTATGATGATCCAGATATTGTTTCTTGTATTGTAAAAAAGGAATAATAAGATGGTTGAGCCACATACATTGCATTAATTAAAAAAGACTCCCAAATCAGATCATGGAGTGTCCATGAGGCTGGAAGATATAGAGGATGACCTTAGATTTCTGGATATAAATATATGAAAAAGAGCTGCAGAAAATCAGGGTAGAGAATGCTTGAGGAGGAATCCTAGGTTCTCCATGGTTCATAGCATCAGAAAAGTTAGTTACATAAAATAACACAAATGTCTTTCTATAATAATAAATTTAAAAAGATACAAAATTTAATAGTAAGATGGTATAAAGCAAGCTGCTTAATAGTTTTAAATACAAGTTGTTTATATATTATCTTATAAAAATGTATTGAAAGATTTATAAAGAAACATTTAAAACAAAATTTTTAATTAGTATCTTATTCTATCCCTAGATGATATTTTAATGTAATTATTTGTATAATTTGTTTTCTCACTTTTACTACCATTTATGTTTAAACTAAAGTAGCATCTTTAAACATTAAAAGTTGATTTACCAATATAATTTGGTAACTTTATATACATATTTAGTAATTTTTAGATATAAATAAAAACTTATTAAATAGTTATAAAAATCATTTAGTTCATTTGTTACTGATGAGCAATACAATTTATAGTTAAAACAAATAATTGGGAGACAACTATAATCTGAAGCATAATTGGTGAATACCATTAACTGTTCACACTAATTAACTAATATAATTATTATGAGAGTATAAATCTGCCTAGAGGGATTATTAATTAATAAACTATATTAAATATATAATTATATACACTTTTTTGAGCAAATATATCACTAAAAACTTTATCATGCAATGTTTTACTGTATGCATACATTAGTAACATTAAAACATAAATATCAGAACATTAATAAACAAAGAAGAAAGAAGAAAAAATAAATAATAAACAAAAGAATACTAACCTATAGCACAAATGAAACACCAGGATGCGTTGACATGATGGAGTCCTTTCCTGTGGGGCACATAGTGCTTCGGACAAATTATTTGAGAGATGCTCAATATTTCAGAGCCAGCAGGTATACAATAATTACCTGAAATAATAAAATTCTTAGCATAGGAAATAAAATGTATTCTATATAAATATATTTTTTAATTTTTAAAATACAAAGGATTAATACCAACAAAAATTTGAACTATATATATATATATATATGCCGATTCTGATATACGGCTGTGAGACGTGGGCTCTCACCAGCACACTGGAAAGCAGAATAGAGAGATGTGAAAGGAAAATCCTTCGCACGATAACCGGAGCGGTATTGGATGAGAGTCTACACTCTTGGAGAAGGACCAATAAGGAATTGCTCACAGAAACTGGTCAGGCGATATCTCAGGATATGAAAGCAAGAAGGTTAAGATGGGCGGGGCATGTAGCTCGAAGTAATCCGTCAGTACGCCTCTGCACAACTATGAATGCCACAATAGGAGGCCAAAGACCAGATGGATAGACAGGGTCAACAAAGATGCTGAGGAGCTACATGTAGCAGACTGAAAATACGCGGCCTAGGATAGACTGAGGTGGAGAAGGCTGGTAAAGGCGGCCGAAGATCTAAAAGGTCTGTAGAGCCGAACGAAAAAAAAAAAATATATATATATATATATATATATACACCCATACATAATATATTAGCTGACGGGAAAAAAAAATTTCCTTTTTAAGAGATTTTATAATATATATACTTCAAATTTTTGTTGGTATTAATCATTTGCATTTTAAAGAGATTTTATTGAGAAAATATACTGCTTTTTCCTGGCATAATTAGTGAGCCTGAATTGAAAAAAATTAGAAGTACCATTGATATTAAAGTCCAATTAGCCACAGTAGCTGAAGTGACGTGAAATGAACAAACAAATTTAGTTAGTAATTTATCATTTTGCCTTGACAACTCTATGCCTAAAAATCTATACTGATGGTTAAAAACTTTTTTTAATATACATTTTATATTTATATAATTAATTACATTTTGTATTTATAGTTTCAATTATATATTGTTACTTCTTCACTATTCAGACTAATCAATTTCTTATTTTAACAAGGAGAGGCTTATGAATTTTTATTTTTAGTCAGAATCAAACATAACATATCTCTATATCTTAATAAATCAATTACGATTTTGAAACAATCCAGGTTGCATGGCTGATTTCTGCATGTATGATTAGAAGGTTGTACTCAACATAAGAAGAGACTAATGGTAATTACTTAACATATTTTCTAAATTTAATACTAGCATTTGACATCATATTACACAATACTAGTTCATTAACGTTATTAGTATAAGCAATACTAATGGCAATTCCAATACAAAGCTTCAAGCCCAGCTGTCAATAATTATTAGTCAAATTTCACCAATTCAGGCAATGGTAGAACTAGAAAACACAACATATTTCATACACACATATTTTGTAGCTACGTATGTGATATGCTATCTACTTTGTATTACAGATAACTCAAAAGTCAGTGAAACATTCATTACTATATGTGAGGCTTTGCGTTACTATCATACATGTAAATTTAAAAAGAATTGTTTGTATACATTATTAAAAACATTTGAGTTATTATACTTGATAAAAATAGAAATATACAAAGCAAATGTGAACTATTAATCTGAAAACCATCATCAGAATTCAAATCCTTACCATAATGATATGTAGAAGGACACTTGACACAGCGCACAAGCCTGTCGTTGGTGAACCTGGCACTGACAGTCGAAGGATTGTCGGAAATGCAAGTGTGACACGCATGTTGTGGGCAGTGGAAAATAAGACGGCCCTTTGCAGTCTCTGAAATCTGGGACTGTGGCCACTCCTTGGCGCATTTCAAATGATATACTTTGCCACAATAACCTGAAATAAAATAAAATAGTACATTAAATCATATAGGAGTTATAAATTCAATTTAGATGAGGCTCAATTCAAGCTTGATCTTATTATTTTTGGATATGGTGATATGCTTAGCACAAACATCTTACCTATCCATAATTTGAATTGGAAAGGAATAACTTTTAAATAATAGAACGGACCATAGCAGTGGTAAAAAAGAAAAAATGAAATCAGGATCTTTTCTATATGTGACCATCATTATTTACATCATATTTTTAATTCAATCTCACACCAGGGACTTTATTTAAAAAATTCTACAACTAATTAATGTACATGCTTTTCAGACAAATAATGACTAGTAGAAGAAAACAGGGAAAAAACTAACGATGTATAGATTATAATAAAACTCACCACATCTCAATCTATCGCCCTCATCCTTATCACAAATGAAACAGGGACCAACTTTCCCTTCCACGCATGTATTGCACATCCAACCCTTGTTTTTCGCTGTAAAACATAGACAAATATATGAAAATTGAATTTAAAAAAACACAAAAACAAACATGAAATATATCTATTTTTAAATTACTTTTATCAGAATCTGTGTCACTGCTTTTGGCTGAGGTTTCACTATCATCTTTTGATTCTTTTCCTAACCCTTTTGCCTTGCCTGATTTTGAATATCTCCTCACATTTTCTTTTTTCGAAGGTTTTGCTAACTTGTTTAAAATGTCCTCACCTGAAGAACTCTCCTTTTCTTCTTGGTTAATATTTTCCTTTTCATTCTGTCCTACCTTACTCTCAGAACCATCAATTGGACTAGTTACAGGGGGAGTTTCTATCATCGCTTCTGTTTCAGTAGCATTATGAAGTAATCCTGACTCAACAGGAGTCTCTGTAGAACATAATCCATTGCCACTACTAATTGGAACTGACATATCTTTATTGTCTTGAGTAATTAAAATCGGTTCGTTTTGATCATTGTCAGTTATATCAGCAAAATCAATTATCGGCATGTCTAATATCGGTTTAGATAGTTTTTTACTTTCTTCAACGTTCACTGAAGGGATGTTTTCTTCAAGACTGGTTTCATGATTGACATCAGATGAAGAATCTTGAGTCTCGCTGGTTGGTGATTCTTCTATCATCAACCTATCATCGGCTGAAGAATCGTCAACAACTAAAATATTATTATTGGAAGACTCAGATTCAAATGAATCGCCTCTAAGAGTTCCTAGCAACTTTAGATTATCTTTTCTTGTAATTTCAATGGCTTCTGCCTTTGGAACGTCAGAAGAATCTTTAGACGAACTGTCACATGAAGAGACTGAATTTGCTGTCACATCATCATTATTTTCTACAGTTGACTTAATATCTAGAGAATCGTCTACTTTATCACTGAATTTGGAATTGCGTAACTCCTCTTCGATGGATTCATTTGTTTCTGCAATGTCTACTTTGCTATCATTCGTGTTAGTACAATCCATCTCTTGCTCACTATCCTCTTTGCTCCTGATGGATTCTTCATCATTCAAATCCAATCCCAAATTAAATTCAAGAGATTCTTGATCAGGTTCATTAACTGATTTATCAGAAAAATCAATTTCACCTTTGTCATTTAAATCATTATTTTTGGTATTTGTTAGTTTTGAATCGTCATCAAGCGAATTAACAACTTTTTTATCGCACAAATTCACTTTGGTATTGTCTTTATCTAAGTTGTTTTTATCAGAACTGTCATTCTCAGAAGTCAACTTAGAGCATGAAACATTTTTCTGTAATTGTTCTTCTAACTCGGCAATACACGAATTAGCAACACTTTCCACTGTGCTTATAACATTCTTATCAATAACTGGTTTAACGTCTTCAATATCACCATTCTCCGCAGTTGTTGTGGGACTCTCACCATTCTCCACAGGCGGTGCGGTACTATCACTGTTGCCTAAAGTAGGTTTAACATCATTAGCCTGACCAATAACAGGTTTGATGTCTTCATTGTTATTCTCTACTTGTTTTAAGGTTTCTAATGGAAGAGACTTCCGTGGCCGGCCCCTCTTCTTTTTTATAACAATCTCCTCTGTTTTTATCTCTTTTTCTTCTTCTTTAATAATTGGTTGGCCACTGCAAAAAAAATAATTAAAAAAATCAATATGAGTATCGAACTATCAATTTCTTTAGCTCAAAAATTAAGACAAAAATAACCTTAGTTTAGCAGCGCATTCAATATGAAAGTGTTGACCACATGGTCCACGGCATTTCAAAACATCACCACCTTTAAAGCATATATGGCAGACTTTTTCACTCTTTACACCACTGAACAATGAAATACCTACCAAAAAAAAAAAAGAAGTTATATTTAACTATAAACACAAGTTAATCAGTTTAATAAATACAAAAATTAGTTTCATTTGAAAACTAAAATCATTATTGCTAATACACAAAAAAATTAAATCATTAAATTAGCTATAATGATTGAGAAGGGAGATAATGTTGAGAGAAAAAAGTAATGAGTCATGTTAGTGTGAAGTATCTGCAGCAACATATATTAGGATAATAATTATGAGGGGAAGTTCTTTGAAGTAAAAATATAAAAAAGTTACCTCGTTTGAAAACTGTCTTGACGGAAGGCAAAATAAGCGGAGGAGGGGAATCACTACGAGAACTTGTTTCAGATTTAGAGTCTGCTCCACTGTCACAGCCACGTTCTGCTCCGTCTCTCGATCTTGCTCTGTAAGGTTACAACAAATCATTACTTGCAATAGTTCCAAAGAAAAACAGGAATCTATTTTTTTTTAATTAGATAGAAAAATATATTACTTAAATGTCGATTGTTTTTCTTTTACTCCTTTCCACATCTTTTCAATAAATTTATCAATATCTTCCTCCGATAGTTCAGGATGTTCATCGGAAACACGATCAAAATTTTTTTCATAGAAAATTTCATATGCTGGATCTCGAAGTTTTTTCATTTTTTTCATATCAAAGTTAAAAGTCTTTTTCTTCATCCTATTCTCCCTCAGCCTTAAATCATTTGAGGATTTCTTAATATACTTCCTTTTTAAAGGTGTGAAATCGAAATCATCTTCACTGCTCTTTTTCCTCCTTCCAGGTGGTCTTCCCCGCTTTTTACCAGTTGGAGGGCCAGTTTTTGTCTCACTTATGGTTTTAGCTTCAGACTGAAAAATGTAAAAATTATCTTTATTATTAATTAAAAGTTGTGATTTATAAACTTATCTGAGGAATTAAACATCGAGGTAAGATATTTCAAATCAGTTAGGAAGCAGAATTATATTTGTTAAAACATTTTTAACACAGTTTACAAATCTAAAAAAAATAAATAAATTAGTAAACGGTAAATAATCAAGACCCTCTTGTTTACATCCTATAGCTCATGTTTATACAGTGGAATCCCGATATTTCGCATCCCGATTATTCGTATTTCCGGCTAATTCGAACAAATTTGCCGGTCCCTAGAGAAAATCCCGATAAATGGTATAAAATCAATGCTTTTCAGACCCCTCGGTAATTCGTATTATTTTTATGCTCGAGGTCACTTATAGCCTCATATAATTTGTATTTTTCAGCTTTAAAATCTCGTTACTTAGTACTGTTTTTGAAGGGGGGGGGGGCAGTGAAGCAGATATGGCAGGGAGCAGAATGAGAATAAATGCTTTCAACAAAATCACTCAATTTGTATTGTTTTTATACACAAGTATGTTTGTATTGTGTAGAGGCACAGTAGATCCTATTGTTTTTTAAGGGAGAGCGAGTGAGAGATACAAGTTTTCTAAGAAATCTCATATGTAATTCGTACTGTTTTCACTCAAAGGAAATTAGGGAAGTAGAGAGGGGAAGTTCTAGGAATTTTATTAAGCTTTTTTTACAATCACACTTTTATTTACAATTCAGTCTCGTTTTTGATACCGTTGTGACACGTAATCATGCCTCCAAAATACGTTAGCCTCTCTATTGAAGAGAAACAACAAATCATAAACGCTGTGACCAGTGGCTGTAAGCTAATTGACGTATCCAAGCATTTCATCATCCCTGGTTCCACGATCACATCAATCCTGAAGAACAAGGAGAAAATCACTTCCCAGACTTGTAGAGAACTTAAAAAAGTGGTTTGTACAAGGAAGGAATTCAAATGTACCAGTTGGAGGTAAGATTTGAAGGGAAAAAGCCCGAGTTTTCACAGAAAAATGGGAATTGAAGACTCTCGTGCAAGTGATGGATGGTTCGATAGATTCAAAAAATTGCATTAATACGTTTTTTAATTTTGTACTCCCCCCGATAATTGGTATTCCTGATAATTCGTACCAAATCATCAGTCCCTTGACCGTACGAATTATCGGGATTCTACTGTATTTGCTGTTCTTTATTTACTAATCTCTTTAGCTACTTAGTATTTTGTCATGAATAGTACTTTTTTTTTTCAATTTTATAAATACTTTATGATTTGTATGTACATATTATACATGTGGCCTTCTCGCCAGATGTATATGTTTCTTTTTTTGTTCATGTTTGCTGTTCTAAAGAGACTTCCTAAGGAATGGCAGAATAAAATTAATTTTCTGTTCTATTCTATTTATACGCAGAATGCCCAAACAGCACAAAAAGTGAAGCATCTTACATTTTTGGACTCATGCAAGTATTTTCTTTAATATTTAACAGTGCTTAAACCAGTTAAAAAAAATAAAAATTGAAACTACAAAAAAATCTTTGCTACATAAAATTAGAAATTTTTTCTTTTATAATGGTGTAATAAAAAAGAATTACCTCATCCTCAACAGATACGATTAACTCTCGTGAATTTAATGTCTTAACAGCTGATGCTGACTCCGCCTCCATTTTAGCTGTCTGCTGCACTTGAGGAGTGGCCTTAGGTGAAAATACAGCTTCTGTTTTTGTTGATTCTTTTACAGGAGTAACTGGCTCCTTTTTAATGGCCTCCTCATTTGGAGTAGACGGTCTTTCAGTTGATGGAGCTACGGATTGAGTGGTTGAAGATAGCACTTCCAGGGTCTCATCTATGGGCTCATATTTGATTTTCTTCTCTGCGATAGGTGGGGCTGGGAGCTCCGATTTTCTTTTCCGCCCTCTCTTTTTTGGTTCTGGTTTAACAAGATTCTCTCCTTGCAGTTCTTTCTCCGGAGGAGGAGATGGATAAAGGTTCGTGAAATACATTACGCGTTCATGCCTGAAATGATAGAAAATTATTAAAGTTGGCATATTAATTTTAACAATTTCATTTAATGTCAACTACAGGGATAATCAATTACTAAAGAGGGCATTACTTATTAAATTATAAACAAAATATCATTTAAAAAAATAAGATTTGTTTATAAAAATAATCTTCTATTTCAAACAGCTCTATCATCAAATATACTATATTGAACTACTTAAATTTATTGTACATTCTTATTATGAGTATTGTTTTTATCATATATATGATAAAGTCATAGATCTCTTAATGGCAGATATTTTCTTTGATGATGGTTTGTAATAATATGAAATATTTATATTTATATATATATTTTTTTTTCTTTCAGTTGGCACTAGAGGCACAAGGATTAACACATTGGTCTAGAAACAAGAAAAATGTTTTTTTTTTTATCTTTCGCTGAAACATCCCTAGACCAAACCTCTGGGTGACTATTGACCTTCAGGAAAACCATAACAAGATTCCTGATAGAATTAAATAACGGTAGAATAATTACTCCTACACCTGGGTTTTGCGAGTTGTCTCTATCAACTTTTATTCTTAATAATCTTATTTTCATAACAATATAAGAGTTATTATCCAGGAAAACAATATCAATTAGTATTATTTTTGTCTTTTGATTCATAAATCAATCAGAAAATTGATTGAAAATTCTTTAATTTTGCATTTTTTATCTAAACTGATAGTACCATAAATGTACAAAAATTAATTGACTTCTGAGGCATTATGCTCCAAGCTGTTGGCCGATCTGACATAGACCCTAATGGTTAATTAAAAAAAATAAAAATTAAAGCTTCTTAAACCACAATTAAATCTATATTAAATTGAATACATGTAAGCAGCCAAAAAAATAAATAAGTCAACTCCACTTTGTAAAAAACCTTACATTACTAAGATAAGATTAAGTTAATCATGCGATAATAAAGAATTTATAACAATCAAGAGTATTATTTAATTATATAATATTAATACTGTTCATTAAATAAATTATAATAGCTTATTTTTTTGCTAGTATTTTATCAAAAATTAATTTTAAATAATTGTCATTACTTAAAACTTAAAATGCCTAGATAACTATAATTACTTTAATTTAACAAAGTATTAAATTACTAGGACAAATGTAATATATCTGTTTATACACAACATACAAGGATATGAGTTTGATTTTACATAACCAACTTCAATTTTTGTTAGTGCAGTAATCTTCATCACAAAATACTTAATTTGGCCTTCTCTAATTACCTTTTAAAATTTTTTCCTAAAATTAGTTTAATATTCTCAAATACTAGGCAGAAATAATAAATTTCAAAAATCACATGACATGATTGATAATTTTTTAGCCATATGTACTTCAAATTAATAAAAACAAAAAGGCTTCTTATAACTTATATATTATTTTACAAATTGTATTATGTTTTTAGGGAGTGTCAAATCCATCAAAACAATAACTCACCGAGGGGATTCTATCAAACTCTCTGCTTCACTGACTGCAGCTTGCCATGCTTTTCTTACAGATGGTAACACTGTAAAGGAACGGTAAGTTCTCGGATCCTTCTTTTTAATCTATGAAAAAAGAATATATTTAATTACTAATTTAAAGTTTGAGTAATAATAAAATAATGGAGGATTATACGTAAGTACAAAAAAATAGAAGATTTTAACTAAGTACAAAAAATGAAAGATTTTAAGCAAATTAGTTAGCGAAAATGCACATTAAAATGACTATCTCTATATAAAAAAAATAATAAAAAAATCAATGTCTCAGTTCTAATGCTTTTGAAGACAGGCAGTAAAAAAGTAATATTATTTCCCTTATCAGAAAACCCACATACTTTTGCTTCTCAGTTTAGATTAGAACAGTAATCAAATATGAATACAATATAACACTTACCTATTTTTGGGGAGAATATTTAAATATCTTTAAAAAAATTTACCAATAACATTTTTTTTTCTCCAAAAATGTTTTAAATTTGTAAAAAAAAATGTATTTCTTATTCAGGCAAACAATGGTTAAATCTCTCAGAATAAATGAGTTTTAAAACCATATTTAAAGACAATTATGAATAAGAAATATTATATGAAAACGTGTTATATTTTTACTTAATAAAATTTTAAATAAATAATAATTGAAGGATAAGGTACTAATTATTTTGCAAGTTTATAACTAATTATAAATAGGCAAATTATATTATATTATTTACTTACAACAGTAGTGCAAGTTTCTTCAGCTAACGATAAAAAGGAATCAAGACCATGAAATGGAAGAATATGTGAAGTCATAATCCAGCTTCTTCTTCCTCTATCTCCAAAAAATCTCACATGTATACATTCCTTGGGTTGCCGATTTTTTCCTAAAACTAAACCATTTTAAACTGTTAACATTTATTGAATTCAATTTTAATTGTAATTGTAATATAATAAATTAATAACTAAATACATCTCACCTACATTTATTAATTTATCCATAAAGGCTTTACTTATTGGTAATTTATCTGTGATATTTGGGTTAAGGGGGTATGCCACTTTTCTGCGAGTCTGACAAAAAAGATTTGAGTCAACAAAACAGTGTCCCCTTTGAAACCACACATGGACAGTACTAACGTCAAAATAGAAAACTAGTGTAGGGGTAAAGCAGAATAACTAGAAATGTATTCAATTAAGCTAGTGCACAGTAAAACAAATCACAATTTAGAATGAAGATATTTACTTGAATTATTTGAGCTTAATTTTTTATTTGACAATGGGATTTTAATGTAAACAAATATGTGAGATGGGAAGTAATATACAATGAATACAATAATAAAAGTGGCCAAAGGATTGTATTAATAAAAACTGAAAAATAAAACTAACTTAATATAACATATAAAGACATCTTTATATGTACCGTGGACAGAGCTGTGACCTGAGATCAGCATAAAGTTATGCCTCAATATTTCCACATACACAAAATAATAAATTGGTTAATACACTATAATTGATTCCAAAAATATTCTCTAATTATAATAAGATACTTTTGACTGAACGATTTGTAAACAAAATACTGCCTTAAGAAGACGTTTCTGAGTAAAAGAATATAAATTAAACAAGGTTTGAAAAGTTAAAAATTTAAATTCCAAAAGTAATTGTTATGACATCCAAAAGCTTAGAACTAAACCGTTCTGACAAACAAAAACAACTGGAAATTATAAGTTTTAGAACCTCCAATGCTAATTTTCAAGAAACTTGAATTGTTACCCTTTACCCAAATTATATTTATTCTGTTGAAGAAATCAATGTTTCTTTGCCAAACCAGAAAGCTGGTAAAACCTTTTTTTAATGTTACCTATGTATTGTACATAGAAACACAAAACTGTTATACTTCTACTTGTTAAATAGAAAATTTGTTAAAAACAAATTTTAAATAAATAAAAATAATTTAATACACAGAATTCAGTTGGCAAACACTAGGTGAGAATATAATTTTAATGCATTATTAAACACAAACATCTCTCTCTATAATTAACAATATTTCAATTTTTCTCCCATCAAAAATGGACTAATAGCTTAACTTTGTAAAACTGATATTTAGAACAAGCTAACGTTACTAAGTCCAAACAATCTACATTACACATTAGCTTCATTACTTAGCAATGAAGTACAGCTGGATAAAAGAACAGCTCATACTATCATTTAATTTATGTATATTATTTTTTCACCAGATAGAAAACACTTATACAAAATTCACTAATTGGGCTTAGAAAACTTTTTCTTGAATATACATTAGCATGTATTAAGTACAAAATAATGAAACAACTTACTTTTTATTTTCTTGAAGCATAGTTCGATAGGATCTTTAGTTATCGCACATGGCCAATATGGAAAACCGCCAACGCATGCCCACGCCAAATCTCCAACATTCCAATCACCTTCATTGATACATTCCTCCGAGTCTGAATACTGTTCATCTTTAGGGATAATCAGCTGGTCCGGAAGGGGTAATGTTTCAGTAGAAGTAGGAACTGGAGCTTCTATATCATTTATATTAGTAACAGGGTGACTAGTTTTGACAGTAAAGTCACTTAAAGTGTGGCTTAATCTGTTTTCTTGTTTTAATAATGATACTGCCTTAGGAGGCCGACCTCTTTTAGGTGTACCCATGGGAAGGGTCTTAATTGGGGTTTTTTGAACAGCATAAGGTGAGGCTTTAAAATAGTGCATCTGATTATCAACATCTATTCTTAAATACTGACTTACTTTTTTGTCTGTGGACAAAAAATCACCTGATAGCCTTGGTTTGTGGGATCGACCATACCTACTCTTTCCGTCATTGGTCGGAGTGGTCTTTTTACTATATGTCTTCAGTGGAGATGATTTCTTCCATTCTGTTTTATCTTGATTATTAATCATTAATTTGTGGATATTAAAATCTGTACCCCCTAGTACTGCTTCCTCCATCTTTTAAATGTTAAACAATTACAGCATCTAAAAGTAAAGTAAGAGGTAGATGATTATGGTGATAATTATGAATACAATTTAAGAAAAAATAATGTTAAACATTTATTTTGAATTTAAACAATACCTTGCAATATTATTTCAACTATAACAAAGACTTAAAAATCAAAATGAACAACAAAGAGGCTTGAACTATTACAATTGTTTATTTACATTTACATTGTGCTTTCCCTCCCACTTTAATCAAAACAAACACTTATTTTTTTTTTTTGTTTAAACAACATAAATAATGTAAACCCTCACACTTGAAAACACAAGTGCAATGAAATATATATTTACAAATGTTTCCTAGCCTATATGCTATGGAGTCAGAAAATTTCAACATTGATATGTAAAGCAAAACACTTCAAAGAAACTGTTTATGTCAAATTGAATTAAAATAAGAATTATCAACAAAATTATTAATTTGAAATCGTAATTAAGTTTTAATATGCTCAAAAAAACATAAATTAAAGGTATGATAAACTATCAGGTCCGTTAGTGGGTTAGACATAATGCGAGAATTATTCAAAACGCAAACGCCGCGAAAGTCGAAAATATATGAAATAACAGCTAATCTAAACAAACATAATTAAATTAAAAAAAAGAATTCATGGTTACCTTTGTTCCAGTGATCAACGACTTAACTCCACTGAAGCTTGTTAGGACCCTCCATAGGCACATACCCGAACCACCGCGCTAGTAACTAATATTTCCCGCTTACACACGAAAAAAAACAAATATTCACAGTAAAATTTAAAATAAAATAAATATATGAAGAAAATGTCTAAAGCATAACAAATTAAACCGAATCTTTTCAGATGTCTAGCGAAGTCGACCTAACAAGAACTGCCTAGAAACCTTTAAACACCTAACCTGTGCATATACAGATACAAGTTACCCATGTTCTGAAAACATCAAAATAAATTAAATTTGCCAAAAAACGATCCCAAATTACGAATTACAGTGAAATCAACGACGATAGAAATTCGAATCGAACGTAATTATATATGAAAAGTTAATAAATTGAAATTTAGGAACTGAAAAAAAATCATTTATTATACAAATATTAATTGTAAATAGACATTCATTACAATAACAGTTCTATGATATTACTGTCCATTGTTCTTTAAAACATAAATTGTTTTGATTAAATTATAAAATATATTTTAATAAACTATTTAAAGAAAAAAAATGAATTCTTTAAAAATGTTAAAGGACTTAAAAGAGCCAATTATCTTTACTACCAAATGCTATTTACTTTTTATTTGTTTACTTTTGTAATATTTGTCTATAATCTGTTGAGATTTTTATAATTATATAATTGTTGAATGAAATATAAATAAACATTATTACTGATTTTACTTGAACTGAATATTTCAAAGGGAGACTATAAAATAAATAATATGCTCATATTTAGTTTTAAATGAAATAATTAAATAAACAAACTTAAAATGAACATATTTTTACTAATGATTTTAGGAGTAATGAATGAAGAGCAGTTTAATATACATCCTAAGGTTCTATAACATAAATAGCAATAAAAATTGCTGATACTTTGTTGAATAAAAAAACAATAATGACAATATTCACTTCTCAGTATTTCGACTTAAGCTATGTAAATAAACAAAGATTGTAACATAAACACTCCCCCACATCAGTTATGAATGAAAGTTTATAAAGTTTATATCGTTCCTCTAACATAAAACATGGGTTAATTTAAGGTTTATAGCAATGGCATACAAATCCTTAGCAATCACAGCTTTAATTGTGGCATAAAAGTGAAAAAGTAACTATCCAAATTTTGAGATAAACATCTGTACTAAATAGTTCTTCGTAAAACCAAAAAAGAAAATAAATGAAATAAAATAGTTATAATATTTTTATTGATTCTATTTCATTTGGAGTTTTAATCATAATAATATACCAGGATACAAAAAATGACACAAAAGAGATTTTTCATCTTTAATATGAAATAAAGAAATGCAAGATGTGAAAGTTGGAGTAATTCTCTAGTAAACTATTTAAAATAGATAAATTATTTTTAAAATTGACATTGCAATATTTTAAACAACTGCTATTCACATTTCAACTATCAAAAAACTCATTCATATGTAAAATAAAAATTAAAGCTAATACAGGAATTTCAAAAATCCTTATAAACATTAAACGTGTTAGAAACCCATCCTGTTTTAAAGAGAATATTGCTTGTTTAATAAGTCATTAATTAGCAATCTGAGTAATGTTTGATAAATTCTAAGGGTAATTAAACACAATCCTACTCTGATCAGTCTCTTGGCAGAACCAGAGTGGATAGGATTACCTTTCTCCTACAATAATTTTCTATTTCACCTTCACATTATCCATAAAATATGGAACATATATAATTTAATGTTTTAATGTTAATGGATTTATGCTTAAACATTCTAAGATCACATACATATAAAATAAATACATTTTGCATTACCACATTATATCACATAATTATTATTATATAGTAAATATAAGATGCTCTGTAATAAATATTAAAGTTTAATTAATATGTACTATATAGTTTATAAAAATAACCTGAGAAATATTGAATAGAAAAGATAAGAAATGTAAGAAGATAAAATGTTCGGCATAAAATAATTTAAGTTGATGCTGCTTACCAATTGACATAAGTACTTTTAATTAGAATCAGCAGATAAATTTTCTGTTTTTTATACTCATAAAAATCCACAGGCTATATGAAATTAACTAACAAAAATATTGGAAAACTTCTTTTTATAAAACTAATTGAGGGGAATATTTGAGGTAATTCAAATATTTAAAAAAATATAATAAAATAGTAAAGTAAAAGGTTTCCATACTTAATAATTGGATGTATTAATAATGATTTGTTGAAATAACTCAGATATTAAACACAGCAGAAAACATCGGGAAGGTTACAAACAGGTTGTCATTAGTAAAAAAACCTTACGACAGATAACTCAAAAAGAAAAGAAATATTTTAATTATGAAAATCCCAGTTATTCCAATGTTAATGCTATTAATAATTGTAGTTATCAATAAAACTGATTCGTAAAGGATCGTCAGATACAAAGAGTACAGATTAATGTGCAAGACCTTAAGTTTTATCCCAAAGGAAAACAAGAAAATCTGGAATATGCTATTTTAAAGTTTTTGTATTTAGCAACATAACTAGAATAAATAAAGATTATTATTCTTATATTTATAATTTTTGATTCAGATGAACTGAAGTCGTTAACTACTTTATTACTTAAGTTTGTAAAATTAATGATCAGCTTAGTTTTAAAAAGAAAAAGTAAATTAAAATCCAGAGCCAAAAAATGTCTAAATACCATATTTAAATAATTGTATTAAATGAAATTCATATTCAATTATGTTAAGTGTAATTTATATTCATAATTTCACATTTTTTTAAGAATTTCTAATACTGAGGCAATTATAATTAATATGTCATAGAATTATGAATAATAAAATTTAATTGATATTAAAAAGATACAGACTAAATTAAATTAAATTAGATAGGGTATCCACACTTTATTTATTTATAAAATTTATTGTTTTGTTGAACGTTTGAGATAATTATTGTTTTTGTCGGATTACAGACAAGATTATCAGCTTAAACAATATTATATGTTTATCAATGGTTCTCAGTAAATTTTTTCAAAGCGGGTGAACAATCATAGTAAAACACAAAGATGTAAAAGAGTCAATATTATATGAATTAATTGTATATAATATTTTAAATATATTATATAAGTAATGGTAATAGAAATATTTAAATAAACATTTTTTTATTTGAAAAGAAAAGATATGTCCAGGACCGGGACTCGAACCCTTTAAAATTTAAATAAACAGTAAATAATATATTATTATGGGTAGTAGCCAACGGAAACCGAATTTCTTCTACTTGCTAATTTTTTTTTTGTATTACGGTTTTCGACAGATATCGAAACTAATGAACATTAATTATTTTTATTCATTTGTGAAAAGTTTATTTCTATACTTTTTAAATTTATATATCATAGCCTTTCATAGTTTTGAATGATTTTATAAATCTAGCGGAAAATATTTAGCGTATTATACAGTTCACTATATTATCTTATTGTATATTTTTCCATTATATTATATATATTTCCCTATGTTATATTATAACAGGAGAAGAATACCACTGGGACACTAAAAAGTGTCCTTTCCCTCTGGGCAACAGTTTGAAATATATAATAACCTTTTATTTTATTTTAACTAAGGATCTAGTTTTTAATTTATTTAAAAATTAATCTATATCAAATAAAACGTTTTTTATTCTAATTAGAGAAAAAGTGATTATTTTTTTATCGCTCGAAAAATTAAATATATATTACGGTATCTGTTCCGTTGGTTGTCGTAATTGAGTTACAAGTTTTAACAGTTTATTCGTTTTATTTTTAAGTTCTCGTGAGTTATGGTATGGAAAAGGAAATGTAATTATGGGTAACGAGTAGATTTCGGTAATCATTTCATCAAGAAATTAAAGTTTCAACCAACATTTCCAAGTCTAAAACTTATGGATCATTATATTTGTTCACTATTGCTTTGTAAACATATGTAAATTCTCTTACGTCTAACACACATATTGTAATGCAACCTTTATGATCGAGCAGTTTTTCTTTTTTTTTATCATCTATGTTCAGGACTAGTTGCGATGATGATACCATTAAATATCGTTAAGAAAGAACTGGGATAAATTCTTGTCTATATCATTTAATATCGATTCTCGTGATTTCGTTACGAGAAACCCTTAAATTATCACTTTAGGACTTAAAACAACACAGATATAGTAACCTTAAGGGCTAGCACACACAAATGCAAGAATTACAATATATGGTTGCACATACCCTAAATTAATACGTTTGAAATTTCTACGAGACATTTTTGTTTCTTCTGAGATGCAAAGTATCCACTGACAACAAACGCCCCGTTTAGTCTAGCAGTACACACACATACCTATCCTGATTCAGAAACGGACGGACTCATTAATCGGACGGAGGATCCCTCAAAACTGCACTGATGAAGCGAAGCCTGTCAATTAAGTGTTTGCCAGCCTAACTACTGTGGTCTATCACGCTGCATTTGGTTGCTACAATAACCATGGTCTGAGGTTTAGAATTGCTGTTTTGTTAAACGTAACTGGTTTAGCATAAGGTAACCAGACTTCCTACTTTTTGGTTCTATAAAATTTTTCCCATATCGAAAACGTTCTTGGGTATCTGTTCCGGAGGTTGTCGCTTCGAATTGAGTTGCACGTTTTATTAATAAAATAACAGTTTATGAGCCTATTTGGGCGATTATTCGTTGGGATGTATTGCACTTCTTCTTTGAGATGTGATTGATCTTACTCTTATTTGTGTCTTGATAATGCCTGAATAGGCGAAACGTCGACTTGTAATTGTTTGTTTTTACCCCAGATTTGAAACATAAGGCTTTGCTTGTGGTTTTTTCCATTTGCATTCTAATAAATGTTAATGTTTCGTTTTGATTTTTGGCTCTATTTTATTTCGAAGTATAGTTGATACACTATTATAATTTATTTTTTTATTAGTTGTTATAATTTTTAAATATTTTTATTTGAAAGGAAAAGAAAAGATATGTTTAGTACCGGGATTAGAACCCGGGTCTCCCACGTTTCCGTCATGGTACTCTATCAACTGAGCCATCCTGGTTCGCTTCTCGATCAGACACTATATTTTCAATTAAAAATATAGTTGATATATGATATATTTCTAGATGAAATGATTAGCGAAGTATACACATTTCCAATAATTCTATTTTTTCCATACTAAAGCTCATAATAACTTATTTTTTTGCAAAATATTAAAAGGGAAACGAATGAAAAGTAAAAACTTATTGTGACTCAACTCGAAGCGACAACCTGCGGAATAATTACCGTTACTTGAATAGTGATCCACATTGACAACATTAAAAAAATAAAAATCAAAGCCTTTTCATTCACACGTAGTTTTTCTGTAGGATAAGTTATAAGTACCAGCATCATTATCACACAATAGGTGATATGACACATTACTTACTGAAACTTATTGAAACACTTTTTTAATGTTTACTATTTACTAGAACAGATATCTTTAATAAAGTTTAATGATTCTCAAGATGGTCTATTATTCATATTTTTTTTCGTTTATGTGATATTTTCGTAACACATTTTTTATGCAATATAATTTTGTTGAACATCATGGAGTAAGGTTGCTGTCTCTATTTGGACTGATAATGTGAGATGTGCTTCATTTTTTCTTCTTTGGTATGATTTTTCTTTTGATGTATGTCGTGATGATTTCTGAATTGGCTAATCGTTGACTGGTTAGTTTTCCCCCCAGTATTTTAGTGATTCAAGGCTTTCCTTTTGGTATTTTTTCCCTATTGCATTCCAATATATGTCTCTTTTTGTTCATTTTTATTGCAATAATTCATTAGTTTCAATTAAAAATATGGCCTAAAGACTAGGCAACTAGAATTAAGAGCAAGGCTCCATACTATCTATCTGAAGAGCGAAATCATACTGTGTGGACAACGTCCGACCATCTTCAGTTCTGTGTATGCATGAACAATGTTCGACTAATCGATGTTTCGATCAAGCTAGGTTTCGAATAAAATTCCAGCATGTTAAATGTCAAGAGCAGAAACTAGGATTTGTGTTAATTTAAAAAATAACAGGTACAGGTTAACCGTTATTACAGTTAACCACCGAAATAGTTTTCTCTTGCCAAAATAACTGGTTATTGAAATTCTTGTATAACAAAAATTATATTTTATTCGATTAAAAGAAAAACATGTTAAAGATTTATTATTTAGTGAGCATGATAATGCTCTCTTTATAAATTTTGAGAGGGAGTTTGAAAAATAATGCGTGGTCAAGTAGAGCTTAGGTAGTAAGGATTTTTTATTTTTATATTTAAGTTACTGATGAATCCTTCGAGAGAAATATTAATACATTTTCAAGTTTAATAATTACTACTAATAATTTGTTTCGCGTGAGTTTATTGTCAGAAACTACCGAACTTAATCACTTCATTCAATTCATATTTGCAAGGTTTATTTAATTGGCGGATATTGTTATATTATTATAATTTTCCTATTACTTTTTTTGGTAGATTTTTATTATATTACATCAATACTAGCTTATTTTTGTCCAGTAATTGGGGTAGTTTCTTCCATATTTCTTTTATTTTATGAATACTTTCTTTACTTAATTATTGCCAACTTTTTTTATTTAACTGCTTGACAAAGTTTTAAAACTAAAATATACGAGTATAGTTTTTTGTACTTTTATGAGAGTAGAAGTGTTGAAGTACACTCTGCTCAGAGTTTTTAAACTCTGTTTCAAAGCATTTTTTAAAACGGTATTAATAAATATATTTTTATTATAGGATGGTAAGGAAAATCAAAGAAACGATAATCGGGTGTCAGTGTATTCTTTTTTTTCAGATAATTTAAAATATTCAACATGGCTGAGAAAAATTATTTTCACATGAAACGGGCAATAGCGTGAAGAGGATGAAAGAGACGGAGGGTGTCGCCTCTAATCCTCAGTGAAAGGATACTCCCCGGTGTTCCGCAGGGTTCTTATCCAAATCCTGTAATGTGCTATATTTAAAGGTTTAAGTCACCGCCTGGTATTATATTCAGATTGAGCTATGTGTTAGTAAACAGGATTTTGGAACCTTTTTTCCACTTTCCTCTTACATGGCCGCCATCACTGATAAGTGGAGAGGATATAGCAATCTTGTAACCTTCAGTTGTTCGTTATTGTTTGTGTGCGTTTTGTGTTTGCCATCGTTTAATGTGCCCTAGAACTAGTGATGTGCCGGATCGTTAACAAAGTATATCCGCGGATATTGATCCGAATACGGATAATTGGTGTCAAGATCCGCGGATACGGATACGGATCTTAACTCAATCGATGTCGGTGCGGGTGACCTTGATAGTTGTCGCTACTTGACGCTTTGCGTGACAGACAGGACAGTACATGTTTCGACTTGCACTGCGTGGTTAAATATTTATTTTTTTAATATAGTTTAGTGTGACACTGGCGGCATAGCTAACGTTTGTGTTTGGTAGTGAGTTATAAAATTGTCAACAAAAAAGTTTTTCTTTAAACATTGAAAGGATTGCCAGAGTCAAATATCAATAGTTTTTCACTGCTACCTAATAACCTTTATTCAGGGTTATTTTAAATTTACTGAAAACCTCTACGTACGTGTTAGTAACACTGTAAACAGCAACTTTTGTTCTGGACAAACATTTCGTTTCACCGTACAAACCAAGATCAGCTGATCGATCATTTGAATGGAGGACTGCATTTTTTTTTTCATTTCGACGTTGGCCAGAAGAAAATTTGCTGTTTATAAGGTTACTAATGCGTACCTAAGAGTTTTTCAGTGAATATAAAATAGCCCTATATAAAATTTCATCTATGTATTGAAAATTAATAAGGTAAAAGATCCGCCAAAAAAGTCACGGATATGGGATACAGATACACATATTTCTCCTTCCTCGGATATTCGCGGATACCGATACGGATATCCGACCCATCACTACATAGAACTTATATCTCCCCTTTTTCAAACTGGCAAAAGTCCCTTTAGACTAGTCATAGAATTTTTGGTTCAATTTGTATCCATCTTTAGGTATTTTTCTAGGACCTTCTAGGGATTCTTGATATATTTCTTTCCATTTTCTCAATTTCAGCATCCTTACTTTTTCTGCTGTATGCAGTTACTCTGACTTAACTACTGTGCAATGGTGCCTGTACTTGGCCCGATATTAGAGGGATATGGACTTGTATCTGTTGTATTCTCTGTTGTTGCAAAGTTTGAATGCCATATCCATTTTCCTAGCCCTTGCTTCAATGGCTGCTTTCTCGTTAGCATTTAGAGTCAAAATTTCTCCCAAATACTAAAATCTATAGTTCCTTTATTATATTCCCGTATTTAGTTTTCATTTCATGAAATAGACCCCATTAGTGGGAATTAATATACTTTGTTTTTTCAAAGGAAGTAGACATACTTGGTAGATTTAAAAACATTTTAAGTGCTTCCTTACTTAATTATTGCCATTTCTTCGGTAATTTCCTCATCATCACAATAAATTTCTTATATAACCATTATCTTCCAGCACTACAGCATGACAACAATATATATATATATATAAAACAGTACGTGGTAGAGACAGTAAGTTGGGCATTGGGGTGATTCGTCATAGATCACGCTCACCCGCCAGGTTTTTCACTCAATTAATCACTTCATAGAGGCATACTAAAGTATACAATGCGCACAATTATGAAACTAATATGATAAAAGGAACATGCTTATTTAATAGTTTTTAAACAGTATTTGAGAGAACTCTTTTAAAAAAATATATATTATAAGCCGGCCAGGGAAAACATTCAACTTTTATATCATACATGGGGATAGTTCTATGACTGTGAATAATTCTTTTAACCGGCCCAAGATAAGAACAAACGCCACAAGCATTAAGTACGCGGGCAAACAAAGTCTCTACAAAGAGCTACGTAGGAGAGGATTACAGAGAGGTATCCACCGGCGCCACGTGCCCAAATACAGGTGAGTGCACGGATTATCTCAATAGTCAACACGGCCTAGTTTATCTTGTAGGGTAGGGGATCTAATGTTAAATGTCATTATCATTCGTAAAAGGCGAAATTGGGAAGAGGAGGGGGTAATTGTTACTATTGTACGCTGGTAGGATACTGATTCACTGAAGTGTTTTACTTATTTATTATTTAGTCATCGATATTGTTATATTGACGGTTGTGCAAGGTGGTGATTGTTCTAGATCACGCTCAATTGTCAGGATTTCCTCCCTTAAGTGTACCCATTTTATAGAGGCTGGGGGAACCCAAGTAGGATTTCCAGATTCCAGATATATTAAAAAATTAAATAAATTATCTGAGACGGCCGGATTTGCACCTTCGGCACGGTAACTTAGTGCTCAATTGCTGACCTACCCTGCTCCTTATCCTCTAAAAAAATAAAATAAATAAAAATTACATATAATAAAAACAATAATTGCACACAATCATTATAGTCCAGGATCCATGGTCTATTTTTGCACTTGATTAGTATCAAGCTGAATCTTCGTGAGTAGCTTCGTTTCAATGAGACACCCAACAATTTCCTGTGCGAAAATTCTCGATTGTGGTAGCTAACAGAGGTAGTAAGGATCACATATGTCGATTTTATGATTCTCAAAAATTTATTATTAACTGGTTTTGTTTTTTGTTAAATCTCAAGATGATTATCTAAATTATTTGTCCTACAAAATCTATGGTTTGATCAAAGAGTCCCCTCCTTCCAATATATCTCGATAACGAAGTCAAAAAAGAAGAAGTAAAAAAAAACAGCTGGATAGTAATCATTTTTGATGACTTTTAGCTACCACAATCGAGAATTTTCGCACAGGAAATTGTTGGTATTCACGAAGATTTAGATTGATACTAATCAAGTGAAAAAATGGAAATTGGATCCTGGACTATTAATTACATACAACAAAAAAATGGATGAGTGGATGAGAAATGGTAGGACGTATGAAGGAGTATTCGAGGCGGAGAAAAATCCACCAGAACAAATAAAATAAATAAACTTGTTGCTTGATCCTGAGTGTTAAAAAAAAAAACACATTAAAAACTTTGGTTGCAGCAATTTATCATTCGGATAGTTTTTTAAAGAAAACAAAGACAATACTGGTAACAAAACCAGAATGAAAAGAAGATATTACAACATATACGAGTATTGTTAAGGATACTTAATGTTTTTTGAGCTACTAATACTAATATTGCTTCAAAATCTGACAAGCTTCACGGAATTACTTTTCATTATGTATTGTTTGAATGATAATTAAATAGAGTGCCGTTATCTAATTCCCTGAAGTCATTGCTAAAAAATTCCAATTTTTGTGATTCTAACAAGTATTTATTGAAATTATTTTATTATTAACTTGTTTACTTTGTTTAGCCTGCTTGTTTATTGACTGACGAAACAATATTTTTTTGTAAGAAAGGTAGTAAACCCTCATTAATAGTAGGCGAATTATTTTATTTTTTGAAAGTCGTTTATATGAAATGCCTCTAAAACTGATTCAGATAAGGTGTGATAAGGGGCACTGAGTATATTTCTTGAACTATCGCTTGTTATTACAGGGTTGGTCATTATAAGAACAAAAAACAAACTAAGTAAGGTAGAATACTTTGATGTCAAGGCTGGCATAGATAGAAGATTGAACTATATTCTATTTATTTATTTTTATTGCTGAATAAAGATATTATTTTTTATTTAAGACAACCCCTGTAGTCCAGGATCCGTGGTCCATTTTTGCACTTGATTAGTATCAAGCTGAATCTTCGTGAATAGCTTCGTTTCGATGAGACGCCCAACAATTTCCTGTGCAAAAATTCTCGATTGTGATAGCAAGGATAAAATATGTCGATTTAATGATTCTCAAAAATTTATTACTAAATGGTTTTTTTTTTTTAAATCTCAAGATAATTATCTAAATTATTTGAAAAAATATTTGTCCTACAAAATCTATGGTTTGATCAAAGAGTCCCCTCCTTCCAATATGTATCGATAACGAGGACATAAAAAATGATTACTATCCAGCTGTTTTTTTTTTTACTTCCTTTTTTGACTTCGTTATCGATACATATTGGAAGGAGGGGACTGTTTGATGAAACCATACATTTTGTAGGACAAATATTTTTTCAAATAATTTAGATAACTATCTTGAGATTTAACAAAAAAAAAAACCCAGTTAATAATAAATTTTTGAGAATCATCAAATCGACATATTTTATACTTGCTACCTCTTTTAGCTACCACAATCGAGAATTTTCGCAGAGGTAATTGTTGGGCCTCTCATCGAAACGAAGCTATTCACGAAGATTCAGCTTGATACTAATCGAGTGGAAAAATGGACCATGGATCCTGGACTACTGAGCTTATATGCATAGAAGAAATAATGAAAACTAATGATGTCATTTCGGAACTTCTAGATAGGATTATCTTCCTTACAGCTGTAACTTGTTTCAACGGATTTTCATATTTTTTGATACCATAAAATAACCGTTGTGTGGAATATTGAATCACGACGAAATGAAGAAAGAAAAAGCACAAAACTGAAATGGGACACCTAATAATAACTGACAAATGCATATAAGTTTATGGAGTTTAGTGGAAAATAATTTTAGGACTTTTTGGTATATCTTTATTAGTATTAAATGTGGCTGTTAACGTTGAAGGATCAAGAGTTTTAAGATGTTCGAAAATAAGGTACTGCGTAGAATATTCGGCCCGAAAAAGAATGTGATCACTGGAGAATTTATAAGACAGCACTAGGGCATCGGAAAAGTATTGTAGAGTATTCCGATCATGTAAACTTTTAATATTATTGAAGTAGGAGCGTTGCGAAAACTGAGATGGACTTGTAAAGATGTAACTGATTGAAGTTACTTTTAATCGCCTTTTGAATCAGCTGTTTCCTAAGATGAGTATTGTATCTCCTTATCAAACGACATAAGCGGAGCGAGGCGACTTACAGATGACACCAGGGCGGACATATGGCTAATCCTCCGGCACCGGACGGAAGGAGCCGAAGAGGATGTGACACCGGACACTTCCTGCTATCCGCTTCCGCGAAGTGGAGGATATCGATCGGATCCATGGATCGGGTGGAATGTATCATGTATTCTTTAAGAAAGGGGGAAGTTTTGTTAATAGTATCTGACACCTTTAACATATACACTCATTTTTTCGGTATATCTGCAGAATTCTGCAACGTTTCCAGTTTCTGGTTGTGAATCCCTTTCATTTTGAGTAAAAATTACTCTGTTGTTCTATTTTTATTATAATATTTATCTTTTTAGCTAAATATTATTTTTCTCATTATTATTTATTTTCATTTTTATTTTTTTCCACGAATAGACCAGCAAGGACCACGCGAACATCACTCAAATCTTCTTCACACTCTCCGCCTTCCGTCTACTCCGCGTTCTTCGGTTTAGTAGGTTTGTTATTTTACCCACTAGACCACTGGTCGCCCTATTTGTAGTGAATAAGGGGCTTAGTCAGGCTTTGGTTTTGAATGGAATTATTGCTTATATTACAGCTCAATTTCTATCCAAAAACTACGGGAATGACACGATTCAGTTTCCCAATTACGATATGAAACTATTCTCTCAATACAATTACCGCACTTCGGACAATATACGACTTAAAAACTTATTCACCTGAGCTGCAGAGTTGTTCTCCCACAAAAAAACACTTAGAAATTTCCTATTTTCATACTCTCCAATTTCTTAAGAGACCAGCTGTTGAGCCCTCGATAAAAAGAGGCTGTTGACACAACAGCTAATAGAAGCGGAGCTTTGAAGACTTATATTAATTTCCAGTCCATTAGAGGCTGGAGGGGATGATCCCGGGGGTGTGCGTGCCGTCACCGCAGTAACTTCCCACGGAGCGCAATCTAGATGGCGGTGGAGCGTGCCGCGCTTCCGCACTGCCTTTGTGGTCATTATCTCTTCATTGTAATTGCATCGGTGTAGCGTTACCTCTGGTGCGTTAGATGTCGATTGTAGGCAAGTAAAGAAGGGAAGTTTGTGTTCAGATGGTTGTCCCATCGTGTTCCATCCACGTTCTCTCTTTTTTAAAAATATAAATCATTCATAACGATTAAGTGGAAGATTTTGGGAAAAACTGGAAGATGAAAAACTTAAGATCCTGAGTACAAATATCAAAATATTTGATGGATATTTGGGAAATAACTGTGGGAAAATACCGAACGTACAAAAGGACCAACAGGGATGGAGAGAGACTTATCAATCTAGGCAAAATGTCTGGTCTAATACTGATGTCAGAGATGATGTAGGGCATTACAGCTCTCTAGTAAAGTCATTCATTTTGTATGGCACAGAAACAGCGAATTTCTCAAGTCTGGGAAAGCTTCTGAAAATTGAATGCAAATATTAAGAATAATATATAGCTCAAGAATATCACAGGGGAGCTTCAGATTGAGATCGAATAAAGGAATATACGGAAGGACAGAGGGCTTGGAAACAAATATGGAGAAAATAAGATTAACTTTCTAAGGGCACATGATCAGCATAGTTCCTACAAAGTTGAATAAATAAATATTCAATAAGATATACAACTTGAAAAGTGTTTAGAGCAGAATAATCCGAGTAGTTATCCAAAGCAGATGAAAGAAGAACTGAAAAGACTTCCAATTAACGATTAGGACTTCCTGGACAGAGAGTGATTTATAGCCCACTCAAAAGCATCAGGGTTTTTGTGGAGGATAGAACGAGGCATAGGCTTAGGGAATGAAAGGAGGAGAGTAGGCAATGATCGGAGAGAATGAAGGATTATTGGAGAAGAAGTTAGAATAAGCGAAAACATGATTTCCGCGTGGTCTTTGACAGTAATTATATTCCTTTTGATTATGGACAGATGGTACTCCCATAATCAAAAGGAATATAATTTTTGAAAATATTTGGAATATGAGAAAATGAAATGAAATATATTAAAAAATTGTTTTAAAAGCAAAAAAAAATATTATAGCCTGTAAAACCTAATATTTATCAAATTTTCAAACATTATTTAGTAACATTTCGATGCCTCAAGTCTAATGTTGCGATTAACAGCACCTTAGTGTGAATTAAGTAAATAGAAATAAATAATACTATTGTATTATAAATAGATAATTTTTCCCAGCAGTTAATTTGATACCTCCCTCCTGATGCTCTAAACCGAATCAATGACTGCGTTGCCAAGCAACGTGGCTCAAACAGGAAGATGGAATAAGAGAGCGGAAGTCCACTGCCGGGCTCAGAACAAAGTGACCTCGTATAGATATGATCGATAATATAAAGGTATCGATTTTGGAACAAACAATATATCTTTACTATAGTTATTATAATATACGAGGGGGGGGGGGAGGGGGGGTAGTTCAGTGTTAGAGGGCTGAGTTTCCGTGCCTAAGGTCCAGAGTTCAAAGCCGGCTGTGCCAGATAATTAATCTGTTAATAGCTGGGTATGGATCCTTAGGGATCTGAAGAACCTCCTGGAGATCCCCCAGCCTCTATATAGTGGGTTCCCTTAAAAGGGTGAAAAACCTAGCGATTGAGCATGATATAGGACAAATGACCTCCCTGCACAACCGGTGTCCTTCATGGGTTGTAGTAGCACACATTTTTTAAAAAGTTTTTTTTATTTTAGTATTTTTAATAGGTTCTCTCTTTCGAGTTCATTTCGTCCAAGGTTTTTCATTGTCGATATAAAAAAAAATCTGGCTAGTGAGATAATAAATTATAAACAAATATGTACCCCTGGAGGGTCCATCTATCTCCGTAACAGATTAAATAATTTATCTGCCGTCACAGGATTTGAATCCCGACTTGACACATAGCAACTCTGTGCTCTATCCCGCTAACAGATTAATGTGGGTAGGGGATTTTTTTTTTACATATGGAGTATTTTTTTAACTATTGTTATTACGTTTCTAGATCTTGACAAGGTCCAGGATTGTTCCAACTAAGTCCAACTAAGTCTTGCAACTAAGTGTTATCGTACAAAATCCTTACTTAGGGGAGACCGGGGCAGGTTGTAACAAAAAAAATTTCGAATTTATTTTTTCCTCCAAGTGTTTTAACTAACCAAAATTTTTTGCATGAATGTGTACTACCATATGTTGTGAACAAATTGATTAAATATTTATGACAAAATCTTTGTACACTAAACGACCAGATTTTTTAAAAATAAATCTGAACCTTTGTTACAATTTGCCCCGCCTTGGGGTAAAAAGTAACACTATTCGGGGTAAGTTGTAACACATATTTTTCAATGCTCTATTTATTTAAATACAAACATAAACATACAGATAAACCAAAAAAATATATCAATGAAGAGTATTTCATTAAGTGTTTGAAATTTTAAAACAAAATATGGTATTAGTATTAGTGTTCACCAACTATTCACAATCACTATCGCAATTATGGCAGATATATGGAAAACTTCCGTCTGTGCAATCCTCATGCGACCACAATTTGCATTCTCGGCAGCTAATCCACTTTTCTTTGGGTCTACTATTCGCATAGGATTCAGTGCAAACTAAGCAAAAATACTCTTCTTCTGAGGAATCATCTGATGAAACGAAAACTTTTTTCTTTAATTTCTTCACTTTAGATTTTATAATTTCTTTGGATTTTTTGGACTTTCGACTATTTTGTTCTTCTTCTAGCACATCTTTTTCTGGCGTATCAGTAAGTATCGCAGATTTCCTTTTTCTTCGATTCCTAAGGGTTGTGTAAGGTTGTGTTCAGGTAATATGTCGAGAACCTAGCACCTCGACAAAAACAAACTAAGAAAAGACTTCGAGATACCGTTGAATTTATAGGCTGTTCTTAATCCTCGATCTTCTAAGCTGTAGTCCCTTGCATTTAATAGTTCCTGTAATTTATCCCATTAGTTTTATTATCCTATTGAGCCGATAAAATAAATTCGATGGTTTCTCGAAGTCTGGCGAAACGTTGTAAAAGTGTTTATTTATAATAAATATCTAAAATCTATTAGATTTGGTATTTTTGACCCTCAAAATTGACTCGGTATTTTAATTATTAAAACGGTAAGTAATTACCTACGTGCATAATAATGTGGTGGGGCAAGTTGTAACATGTTACATTTTGCCCCGATGGAATTGTTACAACTTGCCCCGAACTTGATTTTTTCTATTTTTCCTAGATAAATAAAAAAGTAAACGTCAAATCACTAAAACCTTTCGTTCGAATAACAATCTAAACTGTAGCAATTAATTAGTGACAAAGAAAATACATTTCGACCGTTTGTAATATTAGTAATTTGAAATTAAACTCAGAGTCTAAAATTTACTTACGTGCTCGAATTATATTCACTTCCGGGAATAACTAGTACACTAACGCTTACCGCTCGATTGTCTGCGTGCAACTGATCGTCACAGTGATCCTTGCAAGCGTATGTTTGATGCAGGGTTGCCAAGTTTTAAATGCGGGAAAAACTTGGTGTGTTACAACTTACCCCGTGTTACAACCTGCCCCGGTCTCCCCTACATATCGACATGTGTAACTCTTTTTTTTCTTACTGTTAGTTACAAAAGGTACAATATTACCGAGGAGCTATTATAACAGAGGACACGAGGGAGAGATAATGAGACAGCCATATTGACAGCTTGGTAAGTCTATATGGGCGCGTGGACTGGAGACCGCAAGGGAACACGATACTATCGCTACATCTGATGTCGACTGGGATCGGATACATTGCTGTGGTCAGCGCGGCCCGTGTAGTCGCTTTTCGATATGTCATTGGAGGCTCGTCTCGATCAATGTCGTTTCATCAGATACGATTAGTTCATGGAGGGGGTCGGATCAAAAGTAGATGGTCTGCAGATTTACAGAAAGGACGAGCATATATTTGTAGTAATCTTCTTCAAAGGAAGGGGTTAAACAATTCAAGGAGCAAGTCGTAGAATTAAAGCACTTCATACGTAATTAGGAAAATAAAATTTTAAAAATTTACGTGTAAGGGGGAAACGGGTCAGTGCGTACAGCTGACTTGATGTGCCGAAGGTCAAAAGTTCCAATCCGGAGGTGGCAGATAATTTTTTTGATCAGTTAACAGCCCGGAATTTATCCTGTGGGATCTGGAGACCCTCCTGAGGTTCAATCATCCAATATAAAGGGGATTCCCTTAATGGGGGGCGACCTGGTACTTGGCAACTTCGTCCAACCTTCTCTGTACTTGATTCATCAAGAAACACTTCCAATTTTTTATTGTATATAATTAATGTTTTTATTATATGTATTTTTCATTTTTAGAGCATTTGGAGCAGGGTAGGTATGCGGCAGAGCACTGAGTTACCGTGCCGAAGGTCCCGGATTTGAATTCAGCTGTGGCAGACAATTTTTTAATTTATTAACAGAGCTGGGATTTGGAGATCTTTGTGGAGCTAACCCAGACTCTAAAAAATGGGTACCCTTAATGGGGGAAAACCTGACAGTAGAGCTTGACTTTGGACAACCCCTGCAAAACCATTTTCCTGGAAATAGTACAGTCTCTACTAGGCACTGAACAAAAGGCACCTGTAACTTAACTCTTCATGAGTTAAGGTACAGGATTTTTTTTCATGTTGACTGCCAAGATCGACTCTGTGGAATCTACAAATATTCGGATAAGCCTGGACTTTGAGCGTTATCTGAACCAAATAACCTCTCTGGAGAATTGATGGCTTGAGAACAGTATAGTCTCAACCATGTACTGAATACAAGGTCCTTAGTGTTTTATATTATACATGTTTTGGGGGTAATGAAGTTTATTAAAATGGAACAAGGCATCCTGGAATCTTGTGGTGGTATCTGCAGACCCTCCTGCAGCTCACATCCTTTACAAAGCCTGGTGGTTGAGCGTGATCTCATTCACATCATCACCCTCCACAACTATTCAGAAACAGTACAGTCCCCACCAAGTCCTGCAAGGCCCTTCGTGATTTATATGAAAAAGATTTTATGGTTAAGAAAGTATAGTAAAGTTAAAGTTAAAAGACATACTCATATCTTCATAATTACCTGATCGACATCAGGCATATTATCTTTGTCAAATAAAAACACCACATTAACAACTATACTGCTTTATGTTATTCAATGAGGGTAACAGAACTAACCAACTTTAATTATTTCCCGTTTTTAAATGTTTAACTTATTATTCATATTTTTAAAATTCTTGATTGGAATTTCTATTATACAGAACCATATTAAAGCAATACTTTTAAATAATATTTTTATAATTCATTTTTAATTTATTGTTCTTTTGATGGTTGAAAAATGGACGAAAGTCAGCGAGATCCTAGTTAAAGTTTTGTTCAATGAACATTCTTCCCCGTGTATACATCGCAAAAATTGCGAGAACACGGGGATATAGGATCGGTGAAGAGAATGGATTTGTCTGGCTTGGTTATGAGGCTTGGTAGCTCATATGGTTAGAGCACCGCGCGAGAAATGCGGTGGTCGACCCGGGTTTGAATCCCGGGCAAGACCAATCTTTTCTCTTCAAAACAAAAAACTTCTAAATAATAGTGCGATGGGGCCTCCATTTTTACCTTATATACATAAACAAAAGAAAAAAAAGGATGAAATTAGTGAGTAAGTATTAAAATTAAAATAGGAAATATACCATTTACTCGAACGAGGTTCCAGAATTAGAAATGCTGTTCTATCAGGCTTACCATTGACCAACCCAACTTCTTATATAGAATAATTTACTAACAATGTTATAAATTATTTAATCTCTTAACAGTCAGGGCTATTGAGCTTGAAAAACCACCTCTCTACATAGCCTTTGTCTTAAAACTTTTCCAGGTTCATTCATGTCAACTTAGTTGCATGCATTATGCTCTTGTGTTCCGAATATTCGAATCACCAACAGTAAAACATATTTGTTATTATTAACTGAATACCACAGATATCATTATTAATCTCCTCGAGGTTATATACTCCTCTTAAGTATGTGGAATCAACTGAGGTGTGAAAACGTTTAGTTCAATAACAATATCCAATTACGGAACTGGTCTCCATGGCGACGTACTTGGACGGGAAACTCGCCTGTCTAACCGATCCTGTTACGACAGTTCAAGGATATTCCTAACTTTCCTTTAAGCTGAATACTCTTGTATGCTCTCCAAACACAAAACAACAGATATGTTATGGTTTTATTATGTGAGGGAGTGAGAAACAGAGAGATTCAAATGATTTTTGTTCAGTAGAGACTGTAATGTTTCATGGAAAACGGTTGTGCAGGGAGTTGATTTGTCCTTGATCACGCTCAACCGCAAGATTTCTCCCTTATTTTGGGTAACCACTTTATACAGGCTGGGTGAGTCCTAGGAGGGTTCTTGATCCTATAAGATCTATCTCCGACTGCTAACAGACTAAATTAAAGACTTTCCAGCAGCAGGATTTGAACCAGGATTTTCGACATGGCAACTCAGTGCTCTACGACTAAGCCACCCCACTTCCCTGAATGTACGATACAAACTTTAAATTGGATTTTCTCAAAATTAATGAATTGATCATGTTGTTGTCATATTTCATAAACGTGTTTTTAGACGATAAAATTGACTAAAACTTTAGAAAAACATGCCGTAAGTTGTTGTTGTTTGTTCATTTAACGTCACTTTATGCTGCTATGGCTAATCGGACGCTGCTACAGTGGGAGCTCTAAATTTTGTCTATCCACTACTAAGTATTATGGTACGTTTGGAACTTCACATTACAGACATCTGTTGGTGTATGAACAGCTGGCAAGGCGAAGGAATCCATTACAAACGATTACTCAATAAACTACAAGATCCTATATGCTTGGTAACGATTTCAGAGGATTGAAAAAGAGCTGGTTGAGAGATCTCCTTGCCACACTGAATATTGTAACTAATACTTGAAGAATGAGATGCAGCTGGATATAACTCTATCAAGTCTGTTATACTGTGTCGAAGTTATAGCATGCATACATTTTTGACTAGTGTAAATACAAAAACAATCCTTAAAAATATTTATTACTGTACAATGTTATTGACTTCTCTTCACACCATAAAAATAAGAAACAGGCGACTGGGGAGTGAAGAACAGCTGTTAATTATATGGACCAGTTGGTGATTTAGTAAGGCGAGCCCAGAGCAGCTAAAATAACAGAGTGGGCAGCTTGGTCTCTTGTAAAACACCTTGACTAATTCGTATTGTACACATGAATCAGAAAAGCTTGGTATATCACTATTAGTTGTACTGATATTATATAACTTAAAAAAAATATATATAGTAATTTCTTCGATGATTGTGTTTTTAACCAGAAATGTCTCTTCCCATTTAATAAATGATTTTAATCAATTAACAACGTTATGAGTATTGTCTATTTATACAGCAGTTAGTGTACATTGAACCATAACAAATTAGTATTGTCTTTTAATGTTAGTTATCTGAAAACCTTTATTCAGTCATGTATGCATTGAATAAGACGTTTCGACATTAAATGTCATTTTCAATTATTTATATAAAAATTCTTGTATCCTTTCATCTTACTTAATAACTTGAAAAAGTTACAAGTCATAAATATTTGTAAATTATCAAATACAACAATAATAATATAATAAATTCAAATTTATAAAATATGTCCACAAATAGAAATAAGTATAGATACCTTTTTTCCTTATTGTCATTGTTAATGTTTAAAATGTTTTACTTAGAGGTCAATTATCCTCCATGGTCATCTTTTGTTGAATGGTTTAAACTTTGGTCTGTTTTATACTACATTTAATTTACATTTTAATACTAAAAAAAATTTTATTTAAAAAATAGCATAATCAAATTTAAAAAACAATACATACAATTTCTTAAATTAATAAAACTATTTTATTTTTATTACATTTTCATCAGTTTTATAAATTCTTAATTTATATAAGTCAGATGGAATGAAAAGGGATATCTAGGAAACTGTTGGGAGGTTATTGTGTTAGGTTATATTCTCTGTGTTTTTAAAAAGTAGAAAACATCATATTTATCATTTTCTTTTTAACTTTAAAATAACAGATGAATATAGTTTACCTATTTCACCTGCTTCTTTTCTGTCGTTCACTACATTATCCATTTTGTCATTAATATATAGTGCTTCCAAGAATCTCCTTTTAATCACATTGTTTTCTCTGTGCAAGATTCGTGGTTTTTCAAAATCAAATGTATATAATAAGTTTTTACAATGTGTTGAGAGTGTGGTGTTTGTTTTTGAGTATTTTTCAAGTGTGTGCTAGTATGTCCAACATATTCTTTATCAGAATTTTTACAATAAGGTTATATACATTACGTCCTTTTTCAAAAGATACCATCCTTGCATTCACATCTGGCCAGGAGTCGTAGGGGGGAGGAGCCGAAAAATTTTCGGTTTTCGATTTTCCAAGAATAATTTTCTTATCCATCAAAATAAAATATTTTATCGACACAATTCCAATTTTTTTAACTTGTTAGTAGTAGTATGGGTTTTACTCTTAGCAACCTTGGGAGTATAATGTTTTAACTAAAGTTTCGCGATTTGAAGTATGTTCTCAAATTTCAAAAAGATTTTCCCGATTTTTAGGTGGGTAGTAAATTAATTACGTAATTCATCCACAGCTATAATTTATATTATGTAGTGTACACTCACGTTATAAAATTGAAACATAGCAATACAATTTCGGAGAGCATTTGTGTTTGCAACTTCGTATTGCCACCTTGGGCCTTCTATACGCTTAATAATATTTTTAGTGATTTTAATAAATGTTAACAAAAGTCTTTCTTTACTTTTTTTTACATAATTTAAACTCGCATTGGAGTATTTGAATCAATTCATTTAAATTATAGTCTTTAAAATTTTATCTGCGATGCTTTTGTGTCCTCCTCTTCTGTTCCCATAACTTCTTCGTTCTTTCAGACCTGGGTGCCTTTCCTTCATTCGTAATGGTGTGTTATTTCCGTGCAACTGCTTATAATTTAAGTCTCGTAAGAGAATCCTCTTCTCTTTTCTCCCGTATTGTTAAATTTAACTCCTTTAAATCACCCTGGACCTCTGTGAACCAGTTGTTCTTGGTTTTATTTTTCCAAAATTAGTCGAATAATTGTTTTACTGGTCTGGTATCTAATAATAAAAAAGACAATTTGACTGAAAAATGTAAACATAAGGGTTTAAAATAATGTACTTAAAATTTTTTTTTTTAACAATTGCTTAACATAAAAACTAAGGCATATTTGAATTACAAAATGCTAATAATATCATGTAAGTCGTTTATGATGAATAGTCGTCAGTTATTTCAGCTCAGGTATTTCAGTCCCTACGTGCTACTAATGAAGTTAGCAAAAGTGGTTATATAACACGAGATTACTGACGTAAGGTAATACTAGTTCTCTAGGGGCGGGTTCGTCTTCCATTCCCTCCGGCACAGATTAACCTATAACATTTAGTATTTGTAAAACTATCAGTAAATAACAAGTTATATTTATAACAATCTATTATATTTTATAATTCATTATAATATTGATTAAACCTAAAGTTGGCAGACAATTTTTCTTATTTTTTTTATCTTCTTTGGACCTCTTGAATATTGTAGATCGGTCCTTCACAGAACTACGACATGACTGAAAAACTGAAAAACTGGCATGTTTAAGTCATCCCTTCAGTAGCAACTGTATTGGTTGATGGTTTTCAATTATTATAATCATTAGGAATGACATATCTGATATTCCATTTCCAACGTGTTTTTTTATAATTATATTTTGAGTTGTGTCATGTTTGAACCGAAGTTTTACGGGAATAACGACATGAATTAAAATAAAAAAGTTTCAAGCTTTTAAAAATTTTCTTATGGTTAATAAAATAATTCCAATACCATCATTACAATAGGAATGCTCTTGTTTACCAATACACAAATTTTTATTTTTTTTAACTCATCTGGTTTGATTTTGAGAAGACATGGAACTTGCAAATACCTCTATTAAAAAATAGTTTTTTTGAGTTATGACATTGTTCTTTTGAAGGAGCGATATGTCTCTAGAATGTGTTACGTGTAACACATTACGAGTTTAGAGTTAAACCTGGAATTTCATTATTATTTATTTCCAATAATTATTAGTTGGCCGTATAAGGATCATGGATCAGAAAGTGGTCTGGGTAGGGGTAAAGATTAAAGACATAAATAGTGATCAACTAATATTTATAAACAAATTTAAGAATTCTTTTTTGACCTCCTCACAGACCATCAACGAAAAGAAAACAATTCTCCATAACTCGATCGGAATTACAAATTAATTTACTTATGATCAATTAATATAAGTTTTCAGACTCTTGAGATTCAGTAAATAAATAAATTACTATATTTTGGTGACGTTACAATACTTTATTGTGGAGACTTTTAATAGTGAGGGCATCATTATGAGAAAAATAAAATTTCGAAACATGAAAACAGTCGCGAAAAAAACATTCATGTATATATATATATATATATACTGTTATATTTTGGTTATATATTATTGTTTTATTTTAGTCCTGAACATTAATGACAGAAAAATAATGTAAGAAAGCATTATCGTTTTCCGCCTAAAGATGTGCCATAAACATTTTATAATGTTTAACAAGTAATAATATATATTATATAGTTATATTAATATATAATATTAATTATATAGTTAAATACATAAATAATATTATAAGTGGGAAAAATGAGGGCTGGAGAGATCCAGTAGAGCGAATCTAGTTTCTTAAAAAAATTATCCTCATTTCTCCGAGATCAATAATAAAAATTGAATGTTTCAATACATTAAAAATCTTAATTTGAGCCTAAGGATCCTAATAGTCCATCCTGTGAAATTAAAGCAGTTTGAAACGCAATACGGAATATTAATAATTAAATAGAGTTTTGCATATTGTAGACGCGATATTTCAACTAGTTTAATAATTTTCGTTGGTTAGAATGCAACAATAGAAGTGAGTTACCATAAAAATATTTCATAATTGATCAAAATGCAAATTTCCAAAATTATTTCGTGATTACAAAACCGGCCTCGGCTGAGAGTTTAGCTGCGATAAGTTAAATACAACTTCTAATGTTTAGTATTGTATAGTTGATCTTTAACGAGAGAACTATTTACATAAATTACTACTGTTATTTCAAATGTGATTCTATCCGAGTCATTGCTTACTTACATAGATCGTTATATCCTTTTTATCTTCATATCTTTTAAGACCAATGTGACTATTATCTTTAACGTTATAATGTAATACATTATTTGTCAATATCTCGAGATATTACTGTAGTGGAATGTGAAATCCTACTCTCTTCAGTGGTTGCCGCGGCACGATCCATCAACCTTTGACGATTTCCGGAGCAAGAAGCCAGGAAGGTGTTCTTACAACAGGTTCAGGAAGCCGTCCACTTACAGTTGTTGTAGTGAATGGTTTTAGTTTCTGCCACATCCGCGTTTTGATTTGCTTAATTAGAATAAATAATAAAGAAATTATAAGTTTTTTTTTGTTGCTTAATTCGTGTTTGTTTGTTCATTTAAAATTTAACTCACTTTCTGCTGCTATTACTAATCAAACGATGCTACAGTGGGAGGTAATTAAATAAATAAATTATACAATCGTAGCAGAGGGGTCACATAAGAGATACATATTATATATAAATTTATAGTCATAATAAACTTTACGAGCACTTGGATAAAATAGAAGAAACAATAAAAAAAAATAAGGTTGGAATTTTTTAGTCATATATGCAAATTGGGTGACAAAAAAAATTCCTCTATTTTGATAAGAGAAAAACTGAACCTAAATAGTTCACAGAAGTTTATAAATAAGTAAAAAGTTAAGAGATTACAAAAAATGTAATCTGCAACAAAAAATTTCAAGAAAAAGAAAAACAATTCAGTCCGCACAGAAAATGGACAGAAGACAGAAGGGGCAATAGCGAGAATGATAATATTTTGTTTGTTTACTGATGCGTTTTAAGTATTTAAAAAAAAAATTGACTAGAGAATCATACACTAAATACATTTTTATGTTTTTTATTATAAGTCGAGTATGAAGGGTCTGTGAATGTTTGAATTAAAAAAGAAAAAATACAAAACTTATTTCTTATTTCAGTAGTCTTACTTATGCATGATCAACTATACAATATGGTTGTTCTTAAATAACTTTAACTTAAAAACTAGGAGGTATTTTTTGTATTAAGATTTTAAATATTTTTTATTGATGTAACGTAGAAATAGACACTGCTTAAGAAATACACAACCCATAATACTGAACGGCAGTTTTGTGAATTTTTTTATATTTTTAAAGGCAGTATTTACTTTTATTTTAGCTTTTATAAATTAATTAAAATAAATGGAATCTTCATCTAGAAACAAGTAACTTCAATAAATTAATAATCGATCCCAATTTCCAGATATCTGAAATGTTAAAATATATCGATTGGCATGTGATTGATCTTGAATTCAACAGTATTTTTATAACTTACACATTCGATAACTCGTTAATATACCACAATTTTGAGGATAATACTCTACAATAATACACCACAATTTTGAGGATATTCAAAGTATCTTTCCTTAAATTTTATCTCGTATCTAAGATTCGTGAAGACCCCAATCGGAATAAAAACACAATAAAACATTCTGTTTAAAAACATGTTGGTAAAAAAAAAAAAAAAATAATAATAATAGAATATTCAAAACAAAAATTTTATTTTGGATAAAAATTATGTTACTAAATTTCAGTTCTTTAGGAATTCCTAGAACCGAAAATCCTAAGTTTTAAATTATAAATTTAACATTATTTTAACAACTAACAAACTTCAAATTAATTTTAAAACAACAAAGAATTGCGAAATAATAACGAATAACTAAATGTCCTTTAAATGTTAGTAACATTATTATATGGATTAAGAAATTCCTTAATAAATTTCGTTAAACCAATATGAGCTGTAATTTTTGAAAGTGGTATAAATCCAATTTTTTTCACATATCGAAGTTAAGGTTAAGGTTTTGCACTTGAATTTATTTAAAAGTATGGGCGAACGTTATTTTTTCAACATTAAATTACCAAAGAGTGGTGTTTTAACACCATACCTACACGTTTTAAATTGTATTATGAAATAATAATCATTAAAAATATTTAAAAGAATCAACGATTTTTTTTTACATCCAAATGGATTTATACCACTTTCAAAGTAACAACTCATATAATTATTCAGCAATTGCATGTTTAATATTTTCTTTCATCTTTGACTTTAAGTATCACATTTTCTATGTTAATTTTAACGTTGTCTTTATTTTAATTAAAAATATTTCTAACTCAAATCCCTAACAGTTTGATGATTTATTTTAAGACAACACCCTTTCCACCACCGCTACGTCACAAGCTCATGTATCATGTATCCAGAATAGATAAAGATACTGAAGAAGATGGCGGATCCCAGCCAATGAGAATGCAGAAGACAACAGATCGATCTGTAACAATCGATATTGAACTAGTGGTGGGGGCGAAGTGACCAGCAGTCAGCTAGGCCACTACTTGTGCAGTGTTGTTGTGGGTCTTCTCTTCGCTCTTCCAGCAGCAGTATAGAGGTTAGTGGATAACACTTTATTAAATAATCAATTAAGTTATAAATTATAAATAATGTTATAGTGCGTAAAGTAAAATAAAGATATACAAAAATAAAATAAAAGATATCATAAAGGCGTTAAAGTTCCCCGATATTCCGAAAGAGTTTGCCCTTTCTTCCCTCTATCTCCTAATTTGTACTATAAAAATTTCTTACCATAAAATATAGGTTCATATATCTGAATAAAGTACTAAATTGAGTCCATAAATATATCTCATTAGCATAAAAAACGATAACAACTAATTTTGTTCATTGATGAAAATGGACATTTACTAAGTGTTACATCTGCAGCCCCGGTGAATAAGTGATTAAGACGAATTTTGTGCACAATGAGTTATTTATACTGAAGGAATCTTAATCATGTCTTGGCTTGAAATGGAGTTAATTATTAGCAATAACTCCATTTCAACCTTAAGACTGACATCGTCAAAAATGCGCTAGGAGGATAACACGATTCTACTTCCCTCAGTTCAATTGCTCATTTTGAAGAAAATTCGACTTGACCACCCGTTCACTAGGCCGACAGGTATAATAATAAATTTTATAAGAACTATGAATATTTTAAAAATATTTTAAACAGTAATATTAAATAAAACTGAATATTTCAAGTAAAAAAAAAAAACTTCAGCAAAAAAAGTAACCATTATGAAAATAATCAAATAAATAATATAATAATAATTTTTTAGTAAATTCAGATAATTTAAAGATAGATACTGAACATGTAAAATAATATTTAACTGCAACCAACAATTTTTAAGTCATACACTAAAGTACTTTACTGAATGAAGGGAGTGTGCAATCCTAAACATTGGATATTTTTTCAATCTCTTCTCTGAAAACGAAAATTCATATTTTTATAAAAACTAAGTTTACAGTTTTCGTCGGTAATGTGGTAACAACACAGTCTTTTAAAATTGATATTTAATGAAGGAGTACAAATTTAAGATCAGTTTCAAACACAGATTTATAAAAAAAATCAATTAATTTTGCCGATTGAGTAAAGATATATAATCTGGATAATGATATTTCCATAAAACTTACAAGGTTTTTGAGGGCAAATTGCAACATTGGAACCTTTTTTCACCCTCAAGGGGTTGTACTCGTAACAACACTCAATTTTGGCAAGATAAATATTGGAAAATATATACGATTAAATTTAACAACGTTTGTTACATATATTAAATCTTTATAAAAATATATTTATTTAGCGTAAATTTGGATCTTATTAGCAATAATAAGTAATAATATAAAATACATACTGAACATACTAGGCATTCTGAGACTCTACAAACGCATAAAGAAGTCAAATAGGGGTTATTTAAGTAACTTCATTTAAATGCATAATCACGAACTTATACTGGATATAAATTCGCTATTCTACTAATAAACTAAAATGGAGTATTTTGTACAAAATTAAGAGTCTTCTTAAATAAAAATTATATTTAAATTAGTTGGTAGGATAAAATAAATGTGCAATATTAAAATATTAGCAAAACGACACATACCTTAATAGCAATACGTAACATAGGTGAGTAAGTGGTAAACATTTTTAACAGGATCTAATTTTATTTACTGGAATCGAAATCCAGGGATAAACAATTAATTTAATTAAAAATCAAGAAATAAATATTTGCAAGTTAAGAATACAATTACTATTCATTAGGTTAGAGTTCGCTATCATTTTTAAGGTTGATCAATAATTATTTAAACATACGAAAATTGAATAATTAATAATGAAATAATAATCTGTGGTTAAAATATTAATTAGCAGTAATTAATTTAAAAATTATACACATTCGTACATATTTTCAGACGCTTCGGTGGGTTATCTAGAGAAAAAAAACTAGTGGGTTCGGAGTTGGTAATTTAAGCAGCTATTGCACAGGTATATCAGCTTCGGTCATTTTTGGTACCTGTGGATATATTAAGACGTATTTTTCTCAGTAGATTAATACTACTTGTCAGTTTTATTCCTTAGTCCTTTCTGTTGAAAAAAATTAAAACTCTGCGAGTTGGTTTTCTTGTGCAATTCTTGTTGTTAGATGTATTCCTAATATAAAGTATTTTTACAAGTTTTAGGTTGGGTAGAGAGGTGCACAAGAAAATAATTAAGTTCAAATTTTTTTTTTATCAAGAGAGGAGAAAAAAGAGAACTAGTATATTACTTCTTCGTATTCTTCTTCTTCTTCTTTAACACATTTTATTATAGCGCCAAGAAGCCTTTTCCCAGTACAGCCTGTCCTCCCGGTCTTTGCTTAACAGTTTCATTTGATTGAGGGATATTCCTCTTCTACTTCCAATGTTCTGTTCGAGGTCCAGATATGAAATTGAGGACCTGCAGTATAGTGTCAAAAATTTAATTTTTAATTTTTCAAGTTTAAACGCTCAAAAAGGGAGAAAAGTCGGAAGCGTCGTCGTTGAGAGATAATGGACGAAGATAAAAAGATAGTAGAAGGGTATATTCTTGGAAATATATTTTGTAATTATGTACAAAGCTATTCTAATAAGTTAGAAGAATAATGTATTGGTATTCAGGAGTAGCTTCTTGTCGTTGAACTCAACTCAGAATTGAAATTAAAATATTCATTGCACATTCCTGTACTTTTACTATTACGTATAATCACACATGGCGAAGTAGAGCTTCGGAGCTCCACTTAGCCATATAATTCCTCTCGTATCGAATACTTATCTCAAAATTCTTCGTGAAATACTCAATGCCCATTACTTTGTTAGGAAGTCGTCCTTAATGGCCTCGATGTTCCATTTCTTGGTGATTTGATCCGAAACCAATACCAGTTATTTCAAGACAAACTTTATTTCCACTCAAACCCATTACTTTCAATTTTAGCAACCTCTTCAATTCGAGGCGTCTAAGTTAAATTTTTCAAGTTCAGTGGGTAGTTCCTCTACTTGCCTTTATCTCTGACCGTCATGTAGTATCCATCTTATTTAATTGGTGTATTATTATTATGCAGTTATAAATTTCAATAAATAAATTAAATAATAATAATAATAGAAAGAAATATTCAATGTACATTCCTATATTTTTATGGTTGTACCTAAAAATGCAATAGTATTATTAAAAGTCAACGAAGGCTATTTCGTTTCTCGAAGGATGGGAGATCGGTGGACCACCACCGTCCGACCGACGACATCCTCGGAGACGACCAGTGCCTATAAGAAGCGAGGAGCGTTGAAATCGAATATGGTTCCTGTGAGGCCGGATGCTTCAGCCTCTGTAGCCGCTCGCTTTTTTATCAGGAACCTTTTTTGTGACTTCTTGTACCGGTTTTGGGTGTCATTCTTCCTGGCTTGGAGGTGTATCGGTGGTGTGGTATGCCAACTGTGTATGATTAGGAATATTGATTATTGAAAGAGAAATCGTCTGTGGTTGGTATGTTGGAAAGGGGTAATACTTAGAAATAGGATACTTTCTGCTACTGTTTTATGAGCTACTTGATTTTTTAAACACGCTTTTATTTAGCTTCGTATGTATGCAACGGAATCTTTGAACTCGATTTTCGGCCACTTTAAAACATCGAATTGAATCGAAACACCTTTCAAGTATCAATGACAAAGCATTAATGTCATAAGTGTGTCCCGTTATCCTGAAAAAGATCTGCAGTATTAGAGAAGTTTCATATCCCAAGTAGGTTAGTTCATAGGCCAAGTATTAAGGCGTGTACTACGGAGTATACGGCGTATTCTTTGTGCATATGACTCCTGGCAGGATCATTAGGGGAGTTTCATATATTCTTCAACAATATATATATATCGGGACTGTCTTGTCTTGCAGACAAATATTGTTTATGTAGTAAACGATAAGGTCTATCCCTGGTAAAAGGTAAAAGTTTTAAAAACAAAAATTTCAAAACTTGGTTTAGTTGTCTTTCTGTAGTTAGAGATTCAATTGCATTCATAAAGAGTATGGAAAACAATACATCTTTAGTGCGTTAAATAACAATAATTTAAAGTAACAAATGAATACTATCAATACTAATTGTCATAATACATAAGGTTTATTTTTTTTTTCTTCCGTATTGACTACTTCGGATCACGTTACAACTCTATTTCCTCTTCTTCTACTGGATTTTTGTATCTTCAATATTTCTTCGAGCGTTCTCTGGCACGTTTCTACTAATCCTCTGTCTAGGTTCGTCCAACCAAGAGGTTGGACCAGACAGAAGACTGGTCTTTCTTCATCCTGAAGCCCTTCCAGATTTATTACCCTGCTTCCAAAGTCACCTCCTTTTAGCAAGTGTGACCCTGTAATGTTCAACTTTTCTAAATCATTCTTTATTTCTTTAGTCATGTTGTCGTGGTCTTATTTTTCCAAAAATATATATTTGCTTGTTCAATCTATACTTGCCCATTCTGTATAGATATTAAGTTTCAGCCAACTCTTTTGCTTAGTTAACGAGATTATTTCTACACTCTCGTAGATTTCTCCGTACCTTCGCAATTTCCACCAGTCTCCAGTCTGAACCAGTGTCCTTGACTTTTCTTAGAATTATTCTTTCCAGAACTTCCAGTTTTTTTGAGACTGTAGTTCATCCATCTAGATGGATAAAAGGCATTCTGTTTTTACTTCAGTTTTATAATGTCTTATTTTGGCATTCCAGGAGATACACTCAGATATTCTTTTGGTAATCCATATTTCTTTTCCATTTTTAGAATCCGATCTCCAACAGCTGTTTTCTCAAATCCTGTATAGTCTCTCACAGATTCCTGATTTTTTAACTCTTTAAATCTGACCTATCTCCGTTATTTATTTCAATATTTTATTACAAATCATAAAGAAAAAAAATTTTAATTATTTAATCTGTAACGTTGTTCAATGATACCATTTTTGAAAGAGTACTACATGATATAAATACATACTGAATCGTGTTTGAAATAAATCTTTTGAAAAGTTGCATTTGGATGGATGTGTCCCTTTTATTGGAGTGTGGTAGGGTTTCCCCTGCGGTGCGGTATTATATCTGTACTTGAGGGATTTCCATGTTTACCGCCCTTAACACTTTCAATTACCCTAATGCCCTTAGTCCAATTTCCATCACACCCAGTTGTATGTAGTAGCTATTTCAATTTACTTGTGTCAACATAAATGGCCATTAAATCTAACCAACATTCATTATTTTTACTTGATGTATTCTGTTATACAGTTGTAAATTTCATTCAATAACTTTTTTTTTAAATCTAATCGATTTCACTATTGTTTATACTTAACGTGACACAAGTAATTAAAAGGGTTTTACTAAATGCAAAAACAAAAACATATAAATGTAGCATTATTACAAATATTATGAAAAATATTCATTCATTACTGAGCTTTTTTACCAAGTGCATAGATAATTTTGGGAGGATATCAACTAAAAAAAAGAAGTTCTACCCTTCTTGCTGATAATAAGAAAGAACTATCCATAAAAGGAGAACTCATAAACAGAAAAGAATAATCGAGCAAGCTTTTCCTAATGGTAATGGTGGCAATTATATGATAAGTACTTGCATAAATACGATGGGTGCATCCTGCATGCTTCATTCAGTCAAACTAGTCCAGAGCACTAATGCAGTCAATAGCACAAAACAATGCACTCAAAAGAAGTCGGTAAGCTTAGAATCTCCTGTTCCGTACAGAACCCCATGTTCTAGGGAGGTTTTGGCCAAAGAGTTATGTCCAACAAGATGTTGTTGTTCAAAGAAGAGTTGCTACAAACGATAATGAGTAAGCATGGTTTATCTGTCGTTTTTTTTTAGTCGTTTTACTGAAAGTTTTTTTGAAATATTATTTAGAATGCATAAGGAACTACTTTGAGGAGAATATGCCAATTTTTTAGCACTTCGATAAATATAATCAACTATTATTTTATTGAATTGCACAACTGTAATATATACATCTAGTACAAGGGCTATATGACTAACAAGATACATGAAAGGACATGTAGAGGCACTACCCACTGGTAGCACTCTAATAACATTTCTATAATATAAGGTCCCGAGGTCATCTTCTCATCAGACGCCTAGGAGGATTGTCCGGGATGGAATTGGATGCAAGGGTGGAAACTAGTTGGTTTGGATGGGCCTGGAGTTTATTATGGAATGATAGGTATCTGGAATGGGCTAAATCGGTAACATATGGAACGTTGAGGTCTTTATGGATGGTTTTATTTGTGACAAAATAAGGAGCGTTTAAGATTTTGCGAAGGATTTTGGATTGCAAGGATTGAATACGAGAGGAATTCGATGGTTTGGTAGAGCCCCGTATATGAATATTAAAAACAAAATTTGTATTGGACTCAGTAAATATATTTCACTATTTCTAAGCCAACGGTTGTGAATGATGTGGTTTGAGTGAGATCACGTTCATCCGCCTGACATTTCTTCCAATTTGTGGTACACACTTTATAGAGGGTGTGTGAACCAACGGGAGCTCTAGATGTCAGGAACACAGCACAATTCGTACTCAGCTAAGTCGTTCACTGTTATATTTTTTACAACTCAATGAGTTTTTCCATATTACCTTAACGATAAAGTTATTTTTGGATTTTGAAAAAACCGAACTACTTGGAAGAGCGATGACCCTTGCAGCTCAAGTACAAGTCGACACTGCGCATATTAAGAATTTTCTTCCACTTCCGAGACTAATGGAACCAATCGATTGGTCAGAGAATCGAATCAATATCCAATTATTTCATACCATTCACTGCTGTTTATTAGTTTAATTTAGATGTTATAATAGAGGAATTAAAGTTTGACGCATTATCTAGTTAATTTCTCCATGTATGAAAAAAAATGAATATTTTCGCTGCGGCGATGGATGGGGTTTCATAAAGGAGGATGGTTGGTTCACATTGCAGGAAGTGAGGCGGTATAGAACCGGTTATCTCAGGGCAGTTTATACGCTGCAAAGAGGACTCGGTTCTTTGAGGAAACAAGACATTTTTCATAATTAACGTTTTTTATATTAATTAATCGGATGATAATTTGTAATCCAAATATTTCGTGACTGACCTAGTTCTCAATTTAATTAGATACACGAACATTCCACAGTTATTTGTTGTGCTACATCCGAAGTACAATAGTTGGATGAATGAAGGGGAATGGGCTTGTCTTTGACACAAAGTAATTTATTCCTGGAATGATAAATAGCATTGACCCGGAGTATGCCAAAGTTGGATGAAACTCTGACATACTCCGGGTCAATCATCAATCAATCTTTTGTCCTGAAATCTAAAAATCAAAATTCATAAAACCATCTCTTCTTTACGGATGTGAAACTTGAATAATGAACAAAGTCTTCAGGATTTTGAAATAGGGTGTTGCGTAGAATATTCGTTCCAAAAAAGGATGACACCACTGGAGAATATAGGAGATTACATGAACCGGAATTGCGAAGCATGCATCGAGTAATTATGATTCAAGTGATAGCGTCACGAAGATTAAGATGAACCTGTAAAGTTTGCCTTGGCTTGATAACGGACGAATTCCTAAGATCTTAGTTAACGTTGTGCCGACTGGGAAGCGTCTGAGGGGTTGGTATTAGTGGCGTAGGTGGGATGATTGAGTTAAGAGGGTAAGTGGCTAAGTGGTAAGATCGAAATTTGTCGAGAATGGCTAACTGTTGTGACCAGGTTGTGGGGTTTTCGGTCCAAGGTCCAAATTGATTAAATAAAAAGGTCCCAAAAAAGTAGGTTGTATTCATAATAAAGTTCATAACATAATCATTACATCAAACGGTAAGACCAACAACATAATCACAACACCAACTAAAAAAATAATTTATAAAAATCAAAGATTATATATAATTTTATTTGCAAATTTTAATAGGGTGCTTACCGCTGATCCGCAAAGAAAAGATAAGATAAAATAGTAAAACTTGGCAAATACTTGGCCGTATAAACAACTGATTTGCATCCGCAAGTAACGTCAACCCACTGTAAAGTGAGCTCAGACAGGTAGAGACACATGACGGACGGAATTAGTGACAAAAAAAGAAACTCGTTAAACTTTATTGAGAGAAGCGGAATCGCGCCGTTATCATAGCATTTATGCTAAGTCCCGACTGAAGTAGTAATAATATATAAGCTTTAGGACAGAGGAAAGAGTTACACTTAATTGGTAATTTCTGAAAGGTCTTTAATGAGAACCTACCATACAGGATCGAGACCACCTTTTCGTGTACCTTTCCGAAAGACGGCGAAACCAAGGATTTTCTACTCCCTTTATAAAAACCTAAGGGCACCTGCCGGGCTGTGAACCCAGCTTTATCGAGTTGTAAAGTAGTAAGCTTTATCGAAAGTTGTCGACGTTCAAAGTTGTCCCTCTCTCTCCTCTCATAAGGAATTGGAATAACAAAACAGAAATAAATTTTGTGGTTTTGATTAAGCTAACTTTTTAATACATGTTTCATATAATTACATGTTTCACGAGAGGCTTGTATAGCAGTGAGGTAGGCTACCTCCAAGAGTTACACGTAGCGGGCCTACCTCTAGCCTAGGTGACGGAGAGGAGGTAACCCGACACCCGCCAAAGCGAGTCATACGGTCCGCTTGAGCAGACCACACTGTCTGCATTTATAATAGGCGCCTCCATCCAAGGCCCTTTCGCCGATTGTAGCCCGCGTCGACATCTCCAGACCGCAGGGGACACGAGCCGTCCCTGTCACTGACCGAAATCGCTTTCGAAACTGATCCAAGCTTTCTGCACCATTGAGGACCGAGAAAAAAAAAATATCATCCAAAGATTAGGAATTATCATCAATAATTAGGATAATTAGGAGGATAATTAGGAAATTATCATCCAAAGAAGTAGGAACATTGGTTTTCATAACTAAAAACTATTCGTCATTAAAAATGAACAGTATAAATATAACATAATAATAAGGCTTAGTGAACCCGAAGACTCGATGCCGATAACCCCGATCTCTGCTTACTAACCTCTGCTCACGGACCACTACCCAAACCCAAATCCGCCAGATCACTAAACGCAATCTTCCCACCTACGCCTTGGTCTACCCCTCAGACGCTCCCCAGTCGGCACAACGCTTATTGACTTTTTAGGAATTGTTTCGTTACTGAGCCCAACAACTTTCAAGCCATCTTAATCTTCGCGACGCTATCACTTGCACTCTCGCTTTTCTTTTTTATTTAGTTTCTTCTCTTATTTTTTTGTGTTGATATATTTTTAGTTGGCTTTGTTGTTTTTGAAGTTTGGCGAATGTATTTTACATTTTCTATTTATTTTTTATCAGCTGTTTTTATCAAACCTTTTTCCGGCTGTTGTCCTATAACCTTCCTTATGATTCAGTAGACTCATTTGTGCCTTGGAGGTGGTGGGGTGTTTCCTTTGGTAAGTGTCTTTCTGCATTTTTATGGTTAGGAAGGGCTTTATTCGTTCTTTATTTTCTTTATCTTTTATTCTCCTTAAGTCCTGCTGAAAATGAATAATATCAATGACTGATTAGGTGAAATGTTGATAGGTATTTTTGTTTCCTGTTTTTAGTTTAAAGATTAAAGCATTTTAGGTTGGAATGTTTCCACTAACATCTTAATAAGTATTTAGTGTTTGTTTTGAGCTATTGCTATTCTTTATTAAGACGTAGGAAAATCAATTTTCAATTAAACTATAATCTAGTTTAAGAATTGTCTAAAAGTGAATTTGTACTTTGATATAATTTTATATAAAAAAGGACATCAGTATAAATACAAAAATATAATATACAACTACAGGTAATGTACCTGGATCAGGTAATATTCAATTCGCGGCGGCCTCCTGAAATGAACTTTGACATTTCAGCCTTAATTATTACAGGATGTGACCTAAACTTGAGGCTTGTCAATAGGTGGTAATGATTTGTATCGATGTATTGGAGTGGTTCTTACTTACATGCAGATCATAACAGCCTTAATGTCATTCATATATCGGAAACATTATATTTTGTAATACATCTTTAGAACTATATATTTATATATTAGTTTTAAGACCAAATAGGTTTTTCTAGGTATGCACATAAGAGTTAGTTTTTGAGTAACATTGAATTTTGATCTGGAAAAATGAAAGTGAAACACGTAATTTGAAATGTTTACTATTCTTTTTTTTCATTTTGGTGTATCGGCACATAATAATTATGGTTACTGTGTAATCCTGTTTAACTCCAAACTGGAATAGTCATGAATCCCTAAAAATTGTGTACTTGAAATCACCAATGTGAATTCATCAAGATGGAGTATAACGCTTCGTACAGATGCAACTTACAACCTCAATAAAGTCGGATCTTTAAACTTCACTGTATTTTTTTTGTTATTTTTGAGGTAAGATTTTAAGATTAATCCTCCCCCTTGACTGCTTTCTAGTTTTTGGTCATTGGTCAGTAAATTGTGACAGTTGGAATTAGTGCAGAACCATGGTTTAGTACAACGATGTGTAGTGCATCAAACTTAACCATCGATTACTCACCACTAATATAATGTTTTGTTAGGAATAAGCGCATTGAAAATTTTTTTTTATACATTTATTTATTTATATTCCAGTTTCAACCACGACTGCTACTGGAGATTTAGAATATAAATCCCAGGCAAGCTCTTATTTTTTCAATTACCCTGTGTGATGTCAGGTACTGGTTAGAAATACTTTTCCTGAGTATAGCTGAATAGAAAAAATTAGGACTGCCTCCTCGTCAGATTAGCCAAAGCAGCACAAAGTTACGTTAAATGAAACAAACAATATCGTGGACATGTAATGATAAAAACCGTGCGTGGCAGGGACATTTTTAATATAGATGAAACATTCTGAGGTTTGCAGTTAATTGTTGCACTGAACTTTGTGAAATGCCTTCAACATAAAAATTTAATCTTTAACTTGTCACTTAAATATTTGAGCGAAATTAATTATTTTGAAAAGTCATTAGCATTAGATTGTGAAAATTTTATTTCAGTGGTAATATAACCAAGCAATTCATTGTAAAAAAAACATAATTTAAAGTACCCAAACATTATATAAAAAAATCAAATTTACTAAATTCTTTAGAATACCCTTTTTTTTCTAATTGTAACCGATGCATTTTGTGCTTATTCTGTCTTATCACTTTGGCATCATCAAAATTTTTTTTATTGGAGTTTACTCCTTAAGAAACGATTTTCATATTTAGCCCGCGGTATGAAAATTTTATGAGGAGTAAAATCGAATTTTGACTAAATGTGGTGCGTTACGTTCCTTTCTCGGTAATATTGTGTTATTTGTTTTACATAATAGATAGAAATTAAAAGTTAAATTCCGGGACTAATCGGGAAGAGATACGTGTGGTATCTATGGTAACAGTATATTTTTAGACTTTATTTCTGGCAGATTACTAGAGACGACTAGATATGGTACAACTATTGATGCAAGTTTTTCACGATTCACAATCCATATAACTCTGACGTAAAAGTATCGTATTTTAGTTACCACAAACCTATTGTCACAGTATTTAATAATGATGATAATACTATTAACGGACTAAATACTGTTCAAAATCGTTTTAAATGTCAAATTTCATAGTAAAACAAACGAGTCTTCTCAAGAATGATTTATATAAAAATATTAAAAATTATTATTTTGCGAAATAGTTGATGTTATATATTTCATTGGAATGAGGTAAATAATATGGATAAATATTTGTATATGCTTTGATTATTATTTAATATGCTTTAATTTTCCCTCTTTTTACATAATCTACACAATAATAGTTCTTAATGAGTAAACTCAAGTCGTGCACAAATTTTTTATTTTATCTAGTTTCAATTCGTTAGAAATTTTTTTATACTTTTGCAGAATTCTTTTGGATTGTAATAGGCAATGGAGGTTCCATTGGCGAATCCAAACAGATTGGGAGGGGGTGAGGATCACCCAGAAAGATGAAAAAAAAAAGGTTTCCACGAAAACTGTTCAATACTATAAATACGACAAGGGGTGTTGGAGATATAATAATTGAATTTCGATTGGATAAGGCTATGACGTCCTCAGTCTCAAGTGGTTATTCCTGGGAGGGGGAGTGACGAGAGGGTGATTTTCGGAGAAATAAACTCTCTATTACATTAAAAAAGGTTTTAGCCATCTCTGTGTGATATTTTATTTTAAATATCATTAAATATAAAAATGGGCCGTAAAAAATTGAGTTTACCTGATGAAGAATCCATTTTGCGAAACTAAGAACAAATGAAAGTTTATATGAAAGACAAAAATAGTTATAGAAGAGAATAATAGAAGAGTTATATCTTGAATAGTTAGAAACACAGAGAAGTAGGGATAGAATTTAAAACTGTAGGTCAAGTTAAATACAATTTAAATTTTAAAAAGCAATTAAGTGCAATTCAATACGTAAAATGTAATATGAGAAGCGAGGGATCGTTGACTGGATGATGTAAGGAAGAAAATAGTTGGGGGTGCAGTCAATTAAAACACTAAATAAGTGGATACTTATTTTAATTAAGTGCCGACGTTTCGACCCACTTTGTGGGTCATCTTCAGGGCTAAGGACGCTTGCAGAAGCACGAGGGGACGCGGTCTGATCGTCTGAAACGTCGGCACTTAAGTAAAATGTAATAATTTTTTTTTAGGAGGCGCTATATTGACGTAAAAATTAAAGTGCCCGGGATAAAGGTTAGAAATTTGTCCTGCTTACACTATATTGAAAAAAAAATCTGAACTACATAATAAATGTAAATTATGCACAAGATGAAAACTGAGTTCTATTTCTTTAGCGTGTTTATCATTGACAGTTCCCACACCCTCTAGCGATCTTCCTATGATTGTGTGCATTTCATTAACTCTTTTTTTCTACAACGCTTCCTGTGATCGAAGCTATTCTGAATTAATAGTTTTCTTAGTTTACCTTTCACTAAATATCTGCCAAAACACTTAAACACCTTACAGAATAAGGTTAGGGTAAATCTATTTATAAAAACAAATGTATTTGCGTTACCCAAACGGAGTTTGAGTAGTTATGACTCATGAAGCAGATATTTTTTAAACACATTGTTTTATGATTTACTGTATACACTTTTTATATAAAATTATCGATAGTGTATACTTTGGGGTTTCTGTTGATATTTAGTTTACCCTAATATTTATTGTTAAGAAAATTGCACAATAAATGTAGATAAAAAACAGTTGTTCTTTTCGAAATAAAATTGTCTAAATTTAATTGATAATGATTACCTTAATGGGCGATATCGATAGTTACAAAAACCTTCTGATCAAAGACTCTCTTAATTAATTAAAACTAATTACAAAAACCAGATCCCGATTAATTGCCTCTTCCCCCAGCGGTACCACAGAGAATGCAACCTTACAAGTTCCCCTTTTTCGGCGAGTGATGCCTCCAGCTTCTCTGATGTCGCTAGCTACCGCTTAAGCTCTCGATGAATCATTCAAAAAGGAAATACAAGGTAGTAGAGGTAGCTAAATGTAACTGTACAAGATGTAGATTCCCAGTCGTACCCTAAATGTAGAATTTCCCAGGTCTTCTTCGTTGTGGATAGTTAGACTGTGCGTGAGTGTATGCGGATGTTGTCTGTGTATAATTCACATGTTACCATTTCAGCATCTTTTCCATGGATAGAAGGAAAGGAACAGTGCCAAGAGGTTTGTGCTTATATAAGAATATAAATTTGGTAATTGAAGCCTCATTTACTTTATTCTGTAATTCGAGAAATTTGTAGTGTTTCTTAGATTTTATTTATTACTTTAATAAATATATAGCCTAATTTGTGAAAAATCTTATAGAAGAATTAGTATAAAAATCGTATTTCAAATATTTGTCTCATTGAAAAATAATTCGATGCTTTATTTTTCCGAGTTTGAATCAAACAGAGGGGTCTCTCATTCTTTTATCGTTTATTACTTATCTCGTTTAATATGAAAGAAATACAATATTAAAAATATGTAAGACAAGAACTCTGGCTTGATGTCTAGATAAGAGCGAGCTACGATTTTCTCAACTTTTAGGGCCTAGTTAATTCTCTAGGGAACTTGTAAGAAAAGGGTTGCTGCGAGGCGTCTCAAGGTCTCAAAAAAATTAATTTCATGTTGATCTTATAGCAAAATTTGTTTAGTTTCATGGGCACATTCACCTCCTTAAGGGGATTTATCGTTTTTTGTAACACCTTGTATAACTGTAAGTGTTCAATTTTAATTGCGTGCCTACTAGAGGGCACCTAGGTCACAATTGCACACGTACGCTACATGGGCTAGAGCCGGTGCTGTGTTACAAGCATATTTAGTAGATAAAATTGCATTGTAAGCAGAATAATGTGATATAAATGCGAAGATAATACAAATACAAAATACGAAATAAATCCTGGATTCCTTGGAAAAAACGGCAATTCATATTTCTTAGAAGAACTAAAATATAGAAATATGTCGGAATATAAAATGGTGGCGAAGAAAGAAAGAAGAAGTTTCTGGATAATAAATGAAATAAAAAAGGAACTGACAATGGTCCAACTGATAGAAAAACACATACTGGAGTTTCACGTAGAATGGTTATGTTTTAAATATATTGACTACTCCGGCATTAACAACCCCTTAGGATTAGCCTAAATAGGTTTAGTTTTAATGCAAAATCGATTTTGTTAAAACATAAGGGATATTATAACCAACATCTTAGCTTATGTAGATTAATATACATTTTTAAAAGACGTTTTCAGGAAGAAAAATACAAATAAAGAAGTTTCTAATGAATCTATTTCAATTATATTATTTAATTTATTGCTATATCGTTGTTTTAAGACTATTAAGGATAAATAATCAGATAACCTCCCGATTTTTGAGACTATTCCTCTCCACAATAATAATAATAATAATAATTAATGGCAATAATCCCCAATTATAATAAAATCCATCTCAAATAACCTCAGGTAAAGGGTGTAATTCTACTGTTTTATGGCAATCCATTATCTAAAATAAATTAGTTTTAAAAAGCTGAGAAATAGGTTAAGAGTATTTTGTTTTCTACATTGTTGTATGTTACTATTTAGTGTATATTAATGAACTATCACGATTTTCATAACTATATCACGTTGTAAACATTCTGTTGTTTTAAGTTTGCAAAAAATATATTGTACTTTATTATTATCTACAAATTTTAAATAATTCAAAATGGTGAAAGCTTCTTAGTAGGTACTTATTTACAAAACCAAAACAGAACTGTCTGATATAGTTATATAAACCATATCAAATCCAATTACTCAAGGTGATTAAACATTATTTGATTCGTGAAAACGAGTAATTACACTAGATCTTCACACCTCCATTCTACTACAAGGGATACCGGTGGAGAGGGTTAAGAGGGGGGAGGTGAAACTGCCTCTGGTTATTAAGGACGATCTGATTGGTCGATTGGTTAGGAGTGGGGAGACGTCTCGCCCAGTGGTGGGGGCTCGCTACCCCCACCCTCTCACTTCTCAATGAAAGAATGATTGTGTAGTCGGTATTGATCCCGCCCCAATCCTCTGCGTATATTTCTATAAATAAATTAGTTTCCTTTTTAAAATGCAAAGCCATTTCACTTGATTGCTACATTTTTGTAATCTTCATCTAGTGAAAAACTAAAAATTAGTGTATTGATTTATGAAATATGTTGAATAATATTAGTTGACCTTGTATATATGAGGAAAAAAATGGTCCGGGTAGAGGTCAAGAACATTCTCTTATTTATGGAGAACTTTTTATTGGTAAGCCAACGTTTCGATCCACATTCAGGGATAAATATACAAGATACAAATAAATTAAAATAATACATGGAACTTAATAGCACTATATGTTATATTAATAGAATAATGTTACATGTAGTAAGTAGTAGAAATAAAAATCAGAGGGGATTGAATTATATAATGACAAAGAGGTACTATTTAAATCCAACAAAGTAACACATGAAAAATTAAAAAAATAGAGCAAAGTAAAAAATGAAAAATAAACCAATAAAGTATCCAATTATTATCCAAGTATTTTATATTTTATAATTTTTAACAATTAAAAAAAAAGTAACTAATGAAAAATTAAGAATCAGAACAGAATTATATCTAGTAGAAAAAGATTAAAGATTGATAAAAAAAAAAAAAAAAAAAAATATATATATATATTTTAATAAATTCTATAAGTAATTATAGAACAGAATTTATAAAATAGGTAGCTACCTATAGATAACTAAAAATAGATACCTATTTTTGTTTATTATATTATATATTATTATTATATTACTGTCAATTTTCCTCACCCATAACGGTATCATTTTTTCTAATTTTATGTTCTTTTATTTATTTATGTATTCTCTCTCAGCTTAATTGTTATTTTAGATTTTTATTCTTTACCAGAAAATACCTTTTAGTTTTTACTTATTTTCAGATACTTATGTAAATACTGTACCATTTCTTATGTAGCTCTTTGGCCGAATACATATTCAATTAATTTTGTAAACATCTGTTATTCTTAAGCGATCTGGTCCTAGAATAAAATTCGTTTTCTGTTCTATTCTATGTCATGAAATAATAATAATAGAAATACTTTTCCAGAGTTGAATAAAATGATTTAGTAGAAAAGATGATAAATGTAATTCAAAACAAGCTATTTTTAACGCGCAACATATATGTTATTGTATCTAAAGTATAGAATGGTAAAAAAAAATATCAATACTAAATAAAAACGTAAATATATACGAAATAAAACATCGAACTGTTTAATTAAACGAAAATATCCACACTGACCATCATACAATTTCTCTATCGCAAACTTCAAAAATAGCAACAGAAAGTTTAAATTATTTTGGGAGTATTTAGTTAACATCTAGTTGTCTAATTTATTTTCAATAACCTCGTGATTACTGAAACTATTCTTGAACGTCTTAATAGATTTCAATCCATAGTTATATTCGTTACAAGAGTTACCACATTCATGATAGTGTGCAGAGGAATGATGCAGAACTCCTTTAGTATTACCCTCAACAATACAAACAATTAAATTAAAATAAAAAATGTATTTCATTAATGACCTAATTACTAATAACGATTAAAAGTAACTTTTAAATCCTTAAAACTCCTTAAGTTTATTACTATAAAGATTAAATTCATAAACTAAATAATCCACAGTTGAGCATAACATGATATTAGTCATAATACAATATAATAATGTAAAATATATTATATATTTTTTCATTATTTGAAACTTTTCAAGTTTGAATTGAGCAAATTAGAATACATCATAGTTAGTCAACAGATGTATTCGATTCATTAAATATTAAATGGGAATCCTTATATATAATTTATTGTTCAACAAAATGTCGATTAAGTTTTTTCGAAATCATTACATTTCCTACTTATAATAAAATAGTAATTTAATTAATTTTTCAGATTCTGTAAAACATTGAACACTTCGTTAACCTTTCACCATCCCATCCCAATGAAACAAAAAAATTACAACTTGTTTTGTAGGAAGTAGTTAAAGCTTAAATTGCTTAAAACTTTTTGAAGGAATACAGTTTTTTTTTGGACTGAAATATTTGACTAAAACTATTATATTTTTAATTACTCGTAATTGTCTTATGAAGACAGGCATACGTTTTTTTAATGAAATTTATAGTTTGCATAGCTTTTTAATCTGGTATCAATCTTTCCATGACAAACCCCATACTCATTCGAACTCTCTAGTTACCCATCTCGTTTCCTTTACAATTCCCGGATACTATCCGAAACGTTTGAAAAGAAGATGGCCTCGGGACCTTCTTATTTTGAATCCATTATTGGAGAACGACAAGTGGATAGTTTCTCTATATTTATGTATACTTGGCATAAGATCATTTCACTGTTCTTAATGTTTTCGTGTTGTGTTTCTAGTATTAGTGTGGTATCTCGTTTTTTCGTCACAATTGTAGGAAACAATACAAATTCGCATAATTTTTTGAAGTGAAAACTTCTTTTGGCGCACCGCAGACACAGTTAGCCAGACTCGTCACGCTCTGAGGTGAAACGCTCGATCATATATTGATATAAAATTAATAGAGAAGCTGTTATTATTAATATATATGTTATTATTAAATATATTGTGTGCTTAAACTTGAACTGTATTTCTTGTTTTAAATTATTATCTAAGTTGACTCGTGTAAAATCTTATTTTCGGCACGTAACACATAGTGAACTAAGGCATCGAAATGATTATAGTTCAATCAATAATAGTTATTATTGATACGTAATAATAATTATTTTTATTTTTATTTTAATAATATGACGTATGAATGCTTGAATACTGTCTTTTTCAGATTGCAAAATCGATGATGGATCAAAACAATAAACTCGATGACGAATTAAAACGAAAGAGGAAATTAGCTAATGCATGCTTAACAAAACATTGTAAAAAAAAAAGCGTGAAGAAGTTCAGCATTTACCATTTACATCTTACCTAGTTAAAGTGTAAATAAAATAGTTGAATTCATCCATGAAAATTCACTCATTTATACAGCAGCAGGGTCTGCTTTGCTTAATAGGAACTTAGATAAATTACCTTTCATCTTGAGTGGAGATTTCAATATCGATTTTTCACAAGAAACATCAAAGCCTTTAAATGATTTTTTAAAGATCACATTGGATTTAAATATGTCAAATAATAAAAATGAAAGTACAATAAAATACGGAACTACAATAATCGATCATAGATCAATCAATTATTGATGGATTTTTTTCTAGATTTATATATGTGAAATTCAATCAAAAGTATATATTTCTTACTTTAGTAATCACAAACCCATCGTATCCTTTGTATAATACGAAAAATAACAAAATAACTTGAATTAGGATTTAAAATTAAATAAATAATAACCTTAATTTCTGACTTGTTTCTCATTTATTCTACTAATACGATCTATAATAATACTCCATAATACATAATATTATTTACTAATATTACATAATATATAAATTGATTGCGATTTACCAATGAAGTTTTCACTTCTAACGTGCGTGCGGTCTTAAGCACACACTCTTTTTTATTTTTTAAATGTCCAAGCATTTAATGATTACGGTTATGCTATGGCGCGATAATGTGACATTTTACGTATTGATAATGATTCCACTTTATAATCATTACAAAGAGGACTTGACAGGAAGCGGTAGTTTCTGTTCTTGCGGAATCCATTTATTGCTAACCCTCACAGATTTACAAGCCCGTAATCTGCATTCGCATGCAATACAAGCCCTTATGCGTAAAAGTATAGTCTGCAACAAAACATTCCTCCTGCAAGAGTAGCTTTAAATATCCAATGGTTTCATCAATTTTCAGAACAAATAATTACGCAATAAGGAATTTTTAGAGGGAGTTAAAAGTCCTTGGTTGTGCCGTCCTCCGCGAGGGACGTTAAACGCGAGTCCCGAGCCTATAACGATGTCAGGTATTCGTTAAAAATCCCTATCCTAATTAAACCTGGATAGGTAACATTTAGAGCTTTCACTGTAGCATCGTACACTTAGCCATAGCAGCACAAAGTGAGGTTAAATAAACAAACTTCTACGATTTTGCTACTGTTTGGTTGTCTGATGTCTAGGGAGTAGAGTGGTTCAATGGTCGAGGGCTGAGTTGCCACGGCGAAGGTCCTGGGTTAAATCCCGCTGCTTGGGAGACTTTTATTTAATCTGTTACCAACCGGAATGGGTATTGTGGGAATATTAGACCTTCCTGATCCTCACCCAGTCTCAATAAAGTAGCTACCCAAAATAGGGGGATATCTGGCAGTTGAGCATGACCTAGGACAAATTACCTCTCTGCTAAACCGTTGTCCAAGAAACAGGGCAGTCCTTACCACCTACTGAACCCAAGATTTAGTTTTTTTGCTTGTTCAATATGTTGTTAAATTAAAATATGATGTTCTAATAATTTGCGTTTGAAAAATAAATTACATTTGATACGTTTATATCATATTCTATTATTCTATTATTATATTAACCCTCCATCCTTGTAAAGGAGACAGGTGAGAAGATATATTATGTATTTATTATGTATGACGTGCAGTTTCAGAGATGCTGTGCGAGGAGGAGTGGGGGAGGTGGGGCTGCCAGATCCCGGACTGGCGGGACGAGGAGATGACAGCCTTCGCCGGCCTGGACCTCGACCAGGGTCTCTTCCCCTTCAGTCCCCAGCCACTACAGCCCAACCTCTACAGGTAAATATATAAATATATGTATCTATATACTATATATTACATAAATACATGGAGTAAATATATTTACCTACAGTCAACTCAATCAATAACCATGCAAAATCACTACCATCTCATCCCAACAGACTAAATAACAAAGTCCTCAATGTCTGGTTTTCAATCCAAATAGAATAAAGTTGGACGCTATTTAGAATTAATGAAGAATCGATCAAAAAATGTATTCAAATAAAGTTAAATAATCTATAAAATTTGAAACAAATATTTAAAAGTACCTACGGATAATCACCATTTTCAGGTTTAACATTGCAGAATTGAGATTTCGAATAGGATGTTAATGTTTTTGTTCCTATATTTACTTTGAATATATGAGGTATTCAGGATCAAAATCGGATTACTCCGAATTTCGAAAATTAACTTTTTCATATTTTTGGCTTGTTTTGTTAACCAATGGTTTATTCATCCGAAATCTCAGGTTCAGAATCGGTCTTAAACCATGTGGAAAAACAAGGTGGAAAATGAAGCCCTAAATAAATTGATAGATAAACGTTTTAGAGTGTTTGGTGTAGAATGTAGGGTTGCAATTTCAGTGCTGGCGGAATACACTTGAGGGATACATGTAGAACAAATATGTGAAAAGTACAAGACCTCTGTATCCTTTAATACTTCTTAATAATATTGTTTATTATATGAAGCGTTCAGGATCGAAAACGGATAGCACCAAATTTAAAAAATTTACTTTATTACATTTTTCCCTTGTTTTTTTAACAGATGCTTTAGGCTTTGTGATATTTTAAGTTTTTGAACAATGACGTGTTAGACAAAATTGCTTGGCTAGACTAGCGAAAAATATGTAAAAGTAAATTTTGGAGATTTCGGAGTTATCCGCTTTTGGTCCTGAACGCCTAATATAATAAAAATCTTTAGAAGGCCTAGGGGATTTTCTCATATTTGTTTTACATATATTTCAACAGTGAATTCTGCTATTACCAAAACCCACAATCATTCGATCTACATTCAATCCCCAATTCGTTCCTTATGTAGCCCAAAAACTCAATTTCGAACTCTACGATTCAAGTACTTCAATGATATTTATAAGATTCATATTCAATCATTCCGCATTATTAAGATGTTACTGTATTCTCCACTTGGTAAACTATAAGAACCAAATTATCAAATATTATTCTCCAATGTTCGGATTTAGGATTGCAGAGTTCAGATTCTAAATAGATTGTAAATCTGTTTTCACTATTTATAATGAAAAATACTCGTACTAATAAAACGCTTTAGAGTATCCACAGATTTAGTACATTTCATATTTCGTTTCACAAATTTCTCTCCACTGAATTCTGCTAGGATTGGAATGTTACAAGCTAGAACGCTTATCTAGTTTATTTTGCAATTCGTTCCTTATCTAGAGACAAATATCTCACATTCGATACTTCAATCATACTTACAAGATTCATATTCCATAGTTGTGCATCGTTTTACCACTAAATTTCTTTTAGTTCCACTAAATGTGGTATATGGAGGCCTCTCTAAAATTCTTGAAGACAGACTAAAGAGATTAATGAACTTCTCTCTAAGATTTGTGCTTGATACTCCGCGCGTTTCCCACCTCTATGATGAGTTAAAGTGGTTGCTCTATCCCTTCCGAAGACAATATTTCCTCTGTTCATTCTTATACCAATCCATTTACTCTCAACACCCTTCATATATATACAGTCTCCTCCTATTCAAATCCTCAGTTCAACACCATAAAACAAGATCCCGCCTTTCTGATCTCTATATACGTTCACACAGAACTAAAGCATTCGAAGGTTCCTTTCTCGCCACCACAGTGTGGAACTCAATCCCTCCTAATATCCGTCAGAGTCCCTCACTATCATCATTTAAATCCTTCTTATTTCAACACCTCATTGCTTCCCAAAAGGATGCTCTCTAAGCAGGTCAGTCATTTGGGTAGAATGTAATGTATAGAATAACTCATTGTGTTATTTAGTTCTTTTTATTTTGCGTTTTGAGAAGCTGTACATCATGTAAAGAAATTATTGCATGCTAGCTCATGCATTTAACAAAAGCTATGGATCTATCTATTCTCTTTAATTGCTTAATATCTTGTCAAGATCTGTACTGTTTATTTACTTACTATTATTTTTGTTTAAATATTTCTTTTTAAATTGTTTTCTGTCACTTTCTACACGCTTTCTGATTTGTAACATTTAGCCTTCTGGCCAGATGAATATTATGTCTTTTTTTCCCTGTTCATATCTGTTATTCTAAAGGGACTTAGTCCCAGAACTCTTCTATTCTATTCTATTCTAAATTCTTAAGTTGGTACAAAAATATACTACGCAATTTCGATTTTCATTTAATTTCCTTTTTTTATGTAGAACTAAATTTTTATCAGCATATATCAAACTATTATAATTTCCACATTTGCTACATTGCTACCATATATCTGCCTAATTCAGTGGAACTAGCATTAAAAAAATGTTTAATTAAAATTTTTATTTATTTTGTCTGACATAAAAATAATTAAATTTTTGCCTAGACTATGCATGGAAAGAGACGATCAATTCCCTATAAAATATACATTGAACAAATAAAATAATCAGAAATTCACATTGTTGAAGAAAAAACCTAAACCATTTTTCATTCTCTGCCCAATATCTTGAAACTACCTACACAGTAAGTACAATATATTGTGAATATCATCATTAAAAATAAATAAATGTTCTTAAATTTTTGTTTTATTTGAGTTTTTTTTTCCTAACCCTCCTAAATGTATTTAACAACAAACAAATACAATATATATCTTACAATCTAACATATAATAATTCAAACTTAAAACTAGCAATCTTCTTTTACTCTGGGGTATTATTAGAGTTCTTTAAGTTAATACTAATATAAAAATACTATCGATATTGTATTTTTCAAAAACCAAAAAAAGATTATAAATCACCATTTTTCATATATAATACATTTTTAAATAACGGATACTCTTGCTACGAAATAGTTATATTAAACTATTTTATTATAAGGAAAATATTGAATGATGGGCGTAAGATAGACTATACCGCATAGCCTAATGGCGATGCTGGTTTATTCACCCTAAGGGGCTTTACAGCAGTGGTCTAGACATAAATTTCACAGACCCGGTGAATAAGTGGTTCAGTCTAATTTTCTCTAAAATGAGTTTCTTGTACTTAAGTAAACAGAATCGAGTTATTTTTGTAGTTAATAAGGGGCTAAGTAAGGCATTGGCTTGAACAGGAGTTTATATTATATTGTTTATATTACAACTCCATTTCAAGCCAAAAACTACGAGAATGATACGATTCCGGTTATCTGAAAGCAGTTAACTCTCTCTGGACATAATCCGACTTTACCACTTATTCACCGGGACTGTAGATATAATGCCTACATACATACTACATAGACGTTTTTTAAATTTAATTTTGCCAATGTTAAATAAATTAGATACGTCAACACGGACCAACGGCGTGTATAGGATCTTCCACCGGAAACCATAACCAATTTTCATTGAAAGTTGTGATAAATGAATGAAATTTATGTGTATGTATATATATATATATATATATATATATATAATACTTTTTATGTCTACGAATTCTGTTTATAAATGTGAGATGAAAGGATTACACAAAGAAGAAACAAGAACTGTATTTAACTAATATTCACCAAAGGGTTTGGAACACAAATAAAACGATATAATTTTCGATAAATCATTTTAAAGGTTAAGTGAATTGTTTGAATATGATCCCCTTAATAAATACATATATTAATGTTTGTTTGTAGAAAATGTAGTTCATAGAAAACATTTGATCTGTGCATTGTAACTAGTTTAAATAATTTGATAAGTTTAGGGAATTCAAAAATTTATAAAGTTTTCAAATTCGAATAATGATGGGTTGAAATTGCGTTAAATCATTTTTGTTTAATATTTTAAAACGCTAGGTATCTATTAAATTAATTTGTCATGCGATAGCGAATGAATTTATAAACATTATCTCTTTCTGTATATTCTTTTGAATCTACAGCAGATATAGATTTTTTTTCAATATTCAGAAAAATAATAAATATCCTTTTTAAAAAGATTAATCTTCTATTATCAGCTTACATATCATCGTGTAGAAAGAGTGTAAGAGAAAATAGTAGAACTACTTTCTTGAAAACTGTATTTCCCTCGACCAGCTGTTGTAGCTTTGAAACAAGGCATTAACATTGTTCTCTACTGAAGGGCCTTCTAAGGGCTACATTGTTCCAAAAATCACATAAGGAAAAAATTAAGTTTATTGTTTTTCTCCTTTCCCATTCCTATGTGATTAAATGCTAACTGACCATAAAGATTTTACAAGGATGATGAAGTAATTTTAAGGAGAATGATCAATATTTCTTGAACATAGAGAAAATTCAAAATTTTTAAGCTGTTCTCCTTTTTTATGTTTGATCAATTTAATCACTCCATACCTATCCTAAGTAACGAAATTTTTAAAATATGTATCTGAATAAAATTTTCTAAACTCCAAAACTTATGCTCCCTTCTTATATCTTTCCAGGTGTGAGACCAACAGCGGTCCTCAAGAAGTTGCTGACGTCTTGTTGTCGCTGAAGCACGCGGTAGTCCATCCACCATCACCACCATACGTTCAACCTCCGCCTCAACCACAACCAACCATTCAGGTAATTTTATCCTCTTTACCGCCATTGCTGTGTCTTGTGGTTTCTGGGGATTTCTTCATTTAAATTAATTAATTCTAAATGCGATGAACTTATTTTTTCCCAAATTTACTTAAAATATATTTTCATTTTACAGAACTGCAACGGGGGATACGGCACCCCAACAGGACTAGACCCAGTAGGATATTTTCCTCCACCTTACCACGAACAGCAGTTGCAGCCCTGCAATCAGGTAAACTACACACTCTTATTATATAAGTTTTGACTTTTTGTTCTTGAGATCCATTCAATTTGTTAAATTTCCTTTTGGTGACGTCTCGTGACTATATTGTTCTCATCATAGGCGGATTCAGGGGGGGGGCACGGGGGCACGTGCCCCCCAGACAGTTTTTTGTGTACTGTGGAGAATCCATTACAGTACATAATTATAGGTAAATCACATGATCATTGTTGTTAAAATAACACAACGAACATGATTGAAACTATTGTTTTGATATTTTAATAAACCTTTGAAATCTTTCTATAGATACTACAAGTTTATTTGTAAGTTATTGTTGATTTTTTTCCCGTCTGCGTGTTGTGCCCCCCCCCAGAAAAAAATCTAATTAATATGTTTGATCCATATATACTTTTATTTTATAACTTATTTTTAATAAAAATTAAAATCATCTTTTTCATTTAATATTTTGAGTAAAATAAAAATCATTCATTGACAATAGTGACTTCAGGAAAATCTTTCCCTATCAAAATATGATTATCAAACAGATAGTAATAAACAGAAATATGCCTTCTTTTTTTTTAAGCCTATAGATAAAAGTTAATATAGTATAGTTCATAGAGAACCAATTAACAAGCTGATCTATAAAAAGACATTGCTAAGGATATGTAAACAAAATGTAATGGGATTATCTCGAGAAATCCTTTGGAGACACAAGAGTAGAGGTGATGGTAAACAATAGCCATATCAAATATAGAAATAATCCTGATTGGACGATACTAATTGATTAGGGAGGGGTGGGGGCTGAACAATATGGCGGAGGAAGCCATAGAGGTCGCCATAGCAACCCCTGCTCGATAACAGCACGTGCTCAGTCGCCCTCCCTCTCGCTCTCTATCCCTCCTTCTAATTAGTATAGTTATTAACTTTCACTGACTCGTTAACAGGCAAAATGTTTACATAAACGATTATAAAGGTCAATCTGAATTCTGAATAAAATTGTAAAGAATTCAAATTATTTTTTATTTAAAGCTCATAAAGAATGAACCTCCGAACACCGAAAATAAAAAGTATGTCACTCTAGCTATACAAATTCCACTCTAGCAGTATAAGTTCCGCAGGTTGCCGCTTTGGGTTAAGTCACAACGAGTTTTAACTTTGCATTCGTTTCCTTTCTAATATTCTCGAAAATAAAAATAGTCAACAGTTTTAATATGAAAAAAAGAGTGTAATTATTGGAAATGCGTATATTCCGGTAATAAATTCATCAAGAAATGAATGTTTCAACAAACATATGCATACCACCTATACTTCGAAATGCTAGTTGAAACGTTCTAGTTAATGAATTGATTAACGAAATATAAACTTTTCCCATCATTACACTCTTTTTTTCATACTAAAACTCACGGTTATCTTTATTTTCGAGAATATTAAAAATGGAAAGTTAAAACTTGTTGTGACTTAATTCAAAGCGACAACCTGCGAAACTGATATTGAAACACGAGTATTTAATGATATCCAATGCGATTATAAAGTCGGTATTATAATTCGGTTATAATATATAACAGCTTATGAAATTAGTTTTAAATCAAAACCGCTTGTTTAGAGTTACCTGACATTCATTAATCACTGATGACATTGGGCCTTGCGGCATAAACCAGATTCCCACCTACACCTCGGTCTTTTTGGATACTTAGAAAAATTTTAGATATCTAGGTGGTGGTAGGGTCCAAGGTGGATTCTGGATTTCTGCTTTAGATATTTTAAGAGCTGAAATAAAAGTAGAAATTCTTTCTGCCATAGGAACATATATATGAATCTGGACAAAACACACATATATATATATATATATATATATATATATATATATATATATATATATATATGTGTATATATATATATATATATATATATATATATATATATATATATGTGTATATATATATATATATATATATATATATATATATATATATATATATATATCTTTGCTGTCCTTATTCTGAAATGAATGTTACATGTTATTCAGGTTCAATCACTCTGAACTGAATATATTACTGTTAAAATACCTAATTATAGTAAAAATTAATAGTAGAATAGAAATAGAATAGAAAAGTAACTTTATTCTGGGACTAAGTCCCTTTAGAATAACAGATATGAATAGGAAAAAAAACATAATTTTAATCTGGCCAGAAGGCTAAATGTTACAAATCATAAAGCGTGTAAAAAATGACAGAAAACAATTTAAAAAGAAATATATAAATAAATAAACCCAAACATCCTCATATCAAAAGTGGTACACAACTGTATTAAAAAATAAAATAAAGATACAACCAACAAATAATTATTTTCATACTGGAATTATTAACAATAATTACTGAAATATAATAAAATATGCATAACCCCATCTGCTTAGTGATTGATTCGTTACAACAAAAAAAAAGGAGAGAAACAATATTTAATTTATTATAATTGACTGGATCTATAATAAACAGAAACTACCACCTGGCTACCCCTAGAATCTAGTCACATTACAGTAAAAAGAGATTCCTACCCTGACAGTTCATCTTTCTTCCGGTCGGATCACGACCCCAACTCTGACGTATTGAGAAAAACCCGCTGTTTAAAAAAGTTAATTCCTGTTAGCGTAAACATTTTTAGAACTCTCCTATAAGGTGCTACATCCTAGCGGACACATTTGGCTAGTATCTTTCTATTCGAGTCTATAACGTTTACAGAATCAGTGGGAACTGATTGGATAGCAACGTCTCGACCACTGATGAGATCCTTAACAATACAATTTCTTAATCTAATTACAAATTTCATTTTTAGTTTTTTACATTTTGATTTGATAAAGTTGCTTTACTTGATAACATCTCCTTTGAAAAGTTGAATGCTCACGAACGAGTTGATCTGATGCAGATAGGCTGGAGCGGGAGCTCTCCTGGTTATCAGGCCCAGTACCCCCCGGTGTTCCCAGAGTATCAGGACAGCGGGGAGAGCAAGCGTAGCCCTTCACCTCGTCCTAACCTCTGCAGGATCTGCGGCAAGACCTACGCGCGCCCTTCAACCCTCAAGACGCACCTGAGGACTCACTCTGGGGAGAAGCCTTACAGGTGTGACGACTGCAATAAAAGCTTCAGCCAGGCCGCCAACCTCACCGCCCACGTTCGAACGCACTCCGGCGAGAAACCATTCAGGTAGGCGTTTTTAGAAGGAAAAGGTCCAACTGGAGTGCCAACAAACTGTTAATTAAGTGACTGATTACTTATTAAACAAACGGACTGAGATTCAACAACTCATTTATTTCTAAGAAGTTTTCGGTAATTATTGCGCATGTTGTCGCTTCGAGTTGACAAGTAATAACTTTTCACCCGTTCCTCTTTCAATATTTTCCAAAAGAAGAAGTTAACATGAGGTTTAGTGTGGAAATGAGGATGTGATTATGGGAAATGTGTAGGTATACTTCGGTTATCATTTCATCAAACATACATCATCTATGTTGAATGATAATAGTTGACATTGATAATATATGTGGAAGAAAATGGTCCTGGTAGAGGTCAATAAATTTCTCTAAGATGTGGAAAAAAGTTTATTAAGTAGCCAACGTTTCGACCTACTTTGCAGGTCTTCTTGAGGGCTAAATATGGAAAATACAGACAATTGAAAATTAAAAAAAAATAAAAAATTGCTAAGCATGGTAAATATAAAGGTTAAAATGTATGAGTGTATAGTATCAATAACCAAGTGACGGGAAGGTAGTAAAATACATACTAAAGAATAAAAATTTTGTAATACTAAATATTAAATTTAATAATACTAGTATGTAAAAATACATACTAAAGAATAAAAATTTAGTATGTATTTTACTTCCTTCCAGTCACTTGGGTATTAATATACACTCATTCATTTTAACCTTCATATTTACCATGCTTAGCAATTTTTTATTATTTTTTAATTTTCAATTGTCTGTATTTTGCATATTTAGCCCTCAAGAAGACCTGCAAAGTAGGTCGAAACGTTGGCTACTTAATAAACTTTTCTCCACATCTTAGAGAAATTTATTGACCTCTACCTGGACCATTTTCTTCCACATATATTATCAATGTCAACTATTACATCATCTATACTTCGAAATGTTAAGTTGAAACTTTTATTTCTTGATGAAATGATTAGTTCTCATTACCCATAATTACATTCTGGGAAATTATTAATTACCCATGTATTTTTGGGAAATATTAAAAGAGAAACGAATAAAAAGTTAAAACTTGTAATAACTCAACTCAAAGCGACAACCTGTGGAGCAGATACCAAGTTTTGCATTGAGGGAGCAGCCATAAAGGGCAGAACATGAAATTTTACATGTACACATTATATATGAGGCATTCAGGGTCAAAAGCGGATAACTCCGAAATTTCAAAAATTTACTTTTTCAAAATTTTCGCTTAATTTAGTCAAGCAATATTATGCTCCCGAAACTCCAATATCCACTATTGTAAAATTATTTATGGAAAGATATATACTTGAAGCATTTAATTATTACATAGACAAAGCAATTGGTACAAAAACATAATATTATTATTTTTTTGTTTCAAACCTCCGTTTATTCAAATAAAAATATTTATAATACAATATATATACAATACATAATAATATACATAGCATATATATATATACAGCAAAATAATTACAATACTTTTTCTAACTGAAGGTACAAAAACATTATAACTACTCTTTTAGGTTTCCATGGCCACTATTTATACAAAATTCTTCAATGGTATCTTCTGGTTTAGACCATGTCGCTAACTTTTTCACCAACGTTTCGCCAGACATGCTGCTGACTTCTTCAAGGCAGAAAAGAGAATGAAGACATGGCTCAGGATCTTCTCTGCCCTGAAGAAGTCAGCAGCATGTCTGGCGAAACGTTGGCGAAAAAGTTAGCGACAAGGTCTAAACCAGAAGATACCACTGAAGTATTTTTTAACATAATAACTCTTCGATACAGAATATTAATTTGTCAAAAAAATTTTTGTTAAATTGTTAAATTTTGATAATGGAATTTTATTAATATACAGAAACTGGATGATTTAGATGATAAATAATGATAAAGGCTATAATATCAGTATAAAACTATATTTATTTGATAAAACTTTCACACATTTCATTCAGTATAAATATTTCAACTGATAATAACAATCCCAATCCATATGAATGTTGTCACAACACTTTCTAATTTCCCATTTATTGCTGGGCATAAAGGATGCAATGTCAAAATTACCTAATTCTATATATTTTAATATACACAATTTTGAATCATCATAAATTTTCTCCAATAAATTCATTAAACATCATCTTCCTCTACATCTTACAGGTGTCCAATCTGTGCCAGAAGGTTTTCCCAATCAAGCTCGGTGACCACTCACATGAGAACTCACTCGGGAGAACGCCCTTATCGATGCCGCCTCTGCAAGAAAGCCTTCTCTGACTCAAGCACCCTTACTAAACATCTGAGGATACACTCTGGAGAGAAACCCTACCAGTGCAAGCTTTGCCTACTTAGGTATATGATGAAATGTTTGGTCCTGAAAACATTTATGATAAACATTAATTTTATAGTAAAAACAAACCACACATATTCATACTCATTCAGAAAGAAAAATTTAAAACTTCTGATACTTGGAGTAATAATAACAATATTATTAAGGACCGCAAAGGCACGATGCCGATGCTACCAATCTCTGCTTACAAACTTCTGTAGTGAGACCACTATCCAAACCCAAATCCGCCAAATCACTCTTAACGCAATCTTCCCACCTACACCTCGGTCTTGTTGGAAACTTAGAAAGATTTAAAATTTTAGATCTAGGTGGTGGTAGGGCCCAAGGTGGATTCTGGATTTCTGGTTTAGATATTTTAAGAGCTGAAATAAAAGTAGAAATTCTTTCTGCCATAGGAACATATATATATATATATATTCATATATATGAATCTGGACAAAACATACATACATACATATATATATATATATATATCTTTGCTGCCTTTATTCTGAATTGAATGTTACATGTTATTCAGGTTTAATCACTCTGGACTGAATATATTACAGTTAAAATACCTAATTATAGTAAAAATTAATAGTATATGGGTTCAAACTTAATTGCTATTTAATTATCTATGTAATTTTAATTTTTTTTTATATACATATATTTTATTTTCAATACATCGTGGGTATTACATTTGTTTTGTCGGTTTTATTAATTTTAATAATGCTTTATCAGCAGACAACATATCCAACGACTTTTTTACTATGCCTTCAAGCCAAGTAGTAGGTTGTTGGAAGAACAAAAAATCTGATTACCATTAATATGAAAACTAATGATCTCTTATAAGTAGTATAATGTGATTTGAGTGTTAGAAATGAAAAAACAAATCTCGAATTATAACATTCTGATGATTTCCAAATAAATAATATCAAAAGTAAAAAAAAAGATATTACTTTTTTATGTCTCATTTTACAATAGGGTATCTAATTCTATTATACTACATTTTTTTTCCTCTGTCTTTGGAAATGTGACATGAAGGTATGAAACCTTTAATAAGCTCCCATTGTTAAATGAAAAATGGTGAGCTGTTAGGTCTGGGGAGAAGAGTGACATCTCTAATCTAATCTAAAAACAAAACATAAGACCTCAAATTATGATAATAACAAGTATTTTTCTTGGGCAATGTTTAAAATAATAAATTTAAAAAAATTGTCATGATTAGAAGACCATAGAGGTCCTCTTATAGTGTGAAGGTAAAATTAAAAGTACTTTGACTGGCTACAGAAATCATTTACATCTTTCATTAATTACATTTATTTTATTTGTTTAATCATATTTCCAAGTATAACAATTAGTCACCTTCTAAGGGTATAAATAACAGGAATAAATGTTTTTCCAGTCATATAAAAACAAAGATGAAAAAAAATAACTAATATTTATCCTTAAGAATGTATGATATAATACAATTGATTATATGAAACTAAAATAATAATTGATAAAATTAGAAACACATCTTTTAATAATTACAATGTTTACATTCATTCTAGAGATTTCGGAAATTCCTCCCCTCACCTATTAGGGGTTAGGTGAGATACTAATTCATCTATCTGTGCTGTGCGAAACTATTTGATATTTTTTTTTTTTTATGATGAAACTAAAATACCACATTGCTTAAGCTCTGGGTAAAAAACAAAACAAATAAATACAATAATATAAAAGGCATATTATTTTTACAGTTTAACCACCCGGTAACTCACAGTTACATCAATTAAATATTAAAATATGTTTTATAAAGATGTATAACTAATGCAATATTGATTTTAAAAAGTATTAACTAAGTTTTATCATTATTATTTTAGATTCTCTCAATCTGGGAACCTCAACAGGCATATGCGTGTACACAGTGGAGTACCCTGCTGACGCTACCTTGACTGTGAGGACACTTCCTCAGTGTAATGAAAGGATCCTCTTGATTTGGAACACTCTTTCAGAACTGGAAAGGATAATCAAAAACAAATCCTGACTGTATATTTTTTTTTTGGTTGATTGATTACTAAAAACTCTTAATGAGTTTAATAAAAATTTGTCCTAGAATGAAAATTAGGAACACAAGAGTTAAATACACCGATATATTTTACTATATTAAATTATCTCTCTTTCATGAGTATAAAATGTAAATAGTGCACATTGATTGTGAATAGCATAATGTTAATGAATGTCTTATGTTAATGAATGTCTTATGCTTAGTACTTTTTTTTTATATACATAATTTAACATTACCATCATAGGTCATGAATTCCATCACTAACAACTTACAAATGATATAATTTATTCTAAAATTGTTATATACTAATTATCAAACCAAATGTTTCATCTCCATGATTTACTTCTGAAACATTTTTAAAGTTGAGTTGTTGGGGATTATAATAGGATTATAGTATTAATTACAAATAATTAAAATGAACTTAATGCAAATTTTAAATTAAATTTGAAAGAATAGATGGTTAAATATTTTTTTTAAAAACTACAATTTTTTTCAAGGGTATTACAAACATGGAAACCAAAAACTCTAATGTCAGCACTCAGAATCAAAAATCTATGCGTGTGGATAAGTTATAGTAATGTTATATCAGCTAATAGTTAGTTAAACTGTTTTATCATTTTTAAAATAATAAATATTTGGATTTTACTAATATATGGTGTCAAATGATTTTAAAACATGTTTTTCATGCTAAAGTAAGAAGCACTACATTATTCTAAATTTGTTCATTAAAAAAAATTGTGGAACATATCTTCCTCTATCAATTTAAAAAAAGAGATAAATATTGCCATTAATAAATATGTAATAAGAAAACAAGCCAAATTATCTTTTAAAAATAAAAAATAAATTTTAAACTGTGTTGCTTAATAATAAATGTAAATATTTAACCAAAATATATTTTAAATACAATTTAAAATACTGGAGCACTTTTTATTTATTTAATAAATTTTAATTAATAACCATAATAACTCATGTTTTTGTATATAAATTTTACGTTAAGATTTGTTCTGCCCAAATAGTTTTTAATCCGAACATCCTATAAATCCCAACAACTATCACTCAAGTTAGTATTATGGCCCATTTCGAGATCCACTAATATACTTAATTTTTATGGAACAATTTCAGGGGGATCCTGATAATATATTTTAAAAAGATGGTATGTAGATTATGCTTTTCCAAAAGCAAAACATAACAGTTTGACAGTCCTAGCTAAGAATCAGGCATCTCTTGTAATATTAGTATATTTATTTATTCATAGGTATTGACCTTGAAGATAAAAACTCCTGTAATATAGCTATAATGTTAAATCAAATGAAGGTTCTATAACAAACTATTATTGTTATAAATAATTGTATTAAGCCTAATGATTGTATTAACTTAATCTTAACCATTATTTTCTTATAATGCTTTGAATGAATATATAATTTTTAAGGAATTCTTAACAGAATTAAAGTATGTTCAAAACAGACATATAGCCAAAGGAGGTAGGGGTTTTCAAGAGGCCTTAGTCCCTCTTAAAATTATTATTTTTTTAATAATTTACTTCAGAAAATCATTGTGAAATAAAAATATTGGTTATTTTCAAAATGAAAACTGTTTTTAAATAATAATGAAGTTGAATCCTCAAAAACTGTAAGGAATTAATTTTTTAGGATTGTGAAATTATCAGCCCCTTCTGAAATAAAATCCTGCCTGCGTGCCTGAATCAAAACCGTTATAACATAACAACAACGTTGTGAATATTGGGATAAGTATTATTAAGAATCACAAAACTCATCAACTAAATTTCTTAATAGAAATTACAGGTTTAATGGAGTGAATTGTGTACTTCCTTTATTCTAGTCATAGTCACATATTGTATTTTAACTGTGATAACACTTTTTTTTACATTTAATTGTTTAAAAAATCCCATGTCTATTTAGGCAATAAAATAAGAAGGTGCATTGTTATGTGTTATAACATTTTAGAGTATTCTGTAATGATATTTAACAACATTGTTTGTAAAATCACTACCTATTATAATCTTGCAGTAACAAGAAATCATTAAAGGTTGAAGATTTAGCAATATGTTATTTTTTTCCAACCACTTATTACCTTTCTTATAAGACTTTGAATAGTGATGGTTTTCAAAAAATTAAATAATAAATAAACTATTACCTGGCTCTCAGAAAAGACTACAAAGCAATTATCATGATGACGGTAAGCTGATTTATTATTGAACAGTAATTAGCAAAAGGAATCTGTAATCTGTAAACATTCAAAAGACAACAGCAGAATATTTATTTCAAATTTACCTCAACCATTACATTATAAAACTTAGTCAATAAATTATTTTTACAATAGTTTGTTTGTTCAGTTAACGTCACTTTGTTTGTGCTATGGCTAATCAGACGATGCTACTGTGGGAGCCCTCAATTTTGCTAATCCAGATTTAATTAGGATAGGGATCTTAAAGGAGTACCTAACATTGTACAGGCTTAGGACCCTCGTTTTATGACCATTCCAAAGGACGGCATAACCAAGGATTTTTTACTCCCTTTTAAAAAATCTTAGGACCACCTGCCGGGCTATAAACTTGCAATCATGGGTACAGTAGGTTGTTTTTCTAACCACTACGCCACAGGTCCCCCAATTTTTTTCTAACTGCTTTTTTAACATTAATTATTGATCATCCGAAATATATTAACAAAAGATTAGTTTTAATAATTTGTTAAAATATCCTTTCCAATTTTTAAATAATTTTTCCAAGAAAGTAGTTTTAATCTCTTTTCATAAAAATTCAAACTAAAGGGAAATAAATTCCCAAAAGAATGTTTTTGGATTCCATGACCAATTTGAATTATAATAAATAGTAAAAGACCATAAAATGAAATAATTTATTGATTATTATCCTGGTGGGTAGTGAAGTACTTAAATGTTTATGACAGGAATGGTGACCAATGGTAGTCTGATTAATAATAATCACAATAAGCATATAATAGTGGAGAACTAGCTCAGGCTTATATTTCAAAATTACAGTTCTGCTCATTAAAATATTGTTTGATTTATTAATATCATTGATATGACGGGAAAGAAATAATAAAAAGAAAAAACTTCATTTTATATGATTAAAGCAAACAGATTATAATCTACATTCAAAGTTTAAGGAGTAGCCATTGTAAAAGGTCCTTCTTTTCATTTTAAATCAGTATTTGTCATATTGGCTCGGATATTTTATGGTTGTAAATATGTGTGATGCGCAATAACCAAAATCTTCAAACACCCCCAAACCGCTCTCAAGCTATATGTTCAACTCCTTAAGTAGAGCAATATTTAATCCAATAGAAGTTAATTAAGCTAAATATCAACAAACATTTTTAACTTCTTTGGTCCACGAGATCTGAAATGGAATATAATGAGCTTCAAAAGTAAAATTTTATGATATATAAAATTTCAAAAGATCATCGATATATCAACCAACACTTTTTAAGAAAATAAACTCGAGGATTCAATTAGTAGCATAACTAGAAAATAGTACCATGGAGCACTGTCATTTTGGTGCATGTCCTTCCCGATTCCCTTTAATATTGTTACATCCCACTCTTCAACCTTAATACCAAATTGTAATTAATGCTTCAAATATTTAATACACTGATTAAACGCTTTAATAAAAGTTGCGTCAAGTTGTTAGATACAGACATTCTTCAGTTTGAGGTGTACCCCATTCTGACCATCTTGAGGCACCAGGGACAAATTCAAACATTTTTTTGTAGTCATGCCACTGGTTTCAGAATATCCAAATATGAATAGTGTTATTGCAAACTTTGCTTCTCTCTATATCAAGTGTCTAATAATTTTAATAGCATAAATAATAGAGAAGACATTTTAACAAGCTCTGAAAGATATTTAGATTTTTTTTTACAACTGAAATTTTAAAAACTTTTAATTATCATAACGGCTATCTGTTGGGTGTGATGCCTTGAACCTATACTTTTTAAATTTTGATGCATTTAAAGAGTTTTTATGCGAACATTAGAACAACATAATGTATTTAGCTGAGCATAAATGGTGATCAGGAGTGAACGATTACTAAGGAAACAGAACTGTGTATCTTTCCACTATAGAGAAAAATTAGGAAAGTTATACTCATTCCATCATTATCTTATACCAGTCTCATCCCCTACAATACTTTCTACCTTTAGAAGCCCTTCCGAAACTTTCTAGCAATTGTATAAGTTATGGTAATAAAAGAACTTGGTAAAAGTGCGAACGACACATTTCAATTTTCTTATTTGCCTTTTAATTTCAACACCTTTCACGTGATATCATACCTCCCCCAACAGATGTAATGTAGTACTGAAGAACAAAAAAAAATATATATATATATATATATATATATATATATATATATATATATATATATATAAATATGAAATTTAAGTATCAAATGATTGAATTTAAATGGATAAATAGAAAAAAATAATAAATTTAATTTAGTTATAATCAGTTTTATGATCAATAAATTAGTTTATTATATCCAATTATAAGAGATCAGAAAAATAAACCAACAGAGTTCTCATTGAGTCAGAAATAGAAGAAAAACTTAAAAATTTTCAAGCTGCTGTTTGACTTTATATTGTATCATATTGTATCAGACTGACAATGTTAAAACAAAAAAAGATTGATCAATTGAAAAACCAAAAGACATGTTGGTATAAAAATCGGAGTGCAAGCCAAAGAAAACTGTTTATAATATACATGTATGAAAATTTAAGTACAAAAATTAATTATGGTTAGTACCTTTAATAAAAAAAAAAAACAAAGAAGAGAAAATGTACCATTAAAGCTTATGAAAGGTCTTGGGTTCATTACTATGTTAGGACCATCCGTACTGTTTTTAAGCAATTGTTAATCAAGGAGGTGATTTGGCCGAGATCATGCTCAACTGCCTGATTTTCTACCATTTAAGGATCTTTACACCGGCTGGGTGTGTCCAAGGATCACCCTGCACTCCAGTGTTAATCCTAAAATTAATCCTAAAACTCTAGTTCTGGCTGAACAGAACAAATAATTATCTGAAACAGTTAATAATTAAATAAATAATTAACTGCAACCGATTGACCAGAGATAAGTGGCACAGCCTGACACAGTGAGCTTCCCTCTTCCTGATTAAGAAGAAATCTCTATTAAATCAATTGAGCTAAGTAGATTTATAAGTCACAAAATGTTGTCAATTAAGAGTAATTTTACATCTAAAATATCAGCAAAAATGAAAAATTAGCCATAAAAATGAAAAATACTTAGTTTTTAAAAAAATTCTTTATATTGCAAATAATGGACGCAACATAATTTTCTAGATGTGATAAATGTATTTATAGAGGGAAACCTTGTAAGCTTGTAATCCTATTATAATTTAATGGAGACATCAGTTTCGGTGTTGCCTACTTTTAGGAGCAGTATGTTTATATAAGGATGAAGTAAACACAGATTTATGCTGATCAAAGCAACATTATTGAAATATAAATATGAAATAAATAATCAAATAAAATTCTTAAACAAAGGAAAGAAAAAAAAAACACATTTCTTAAACAAAAAAAAAAGAATTGCACCAGGGTTGATAACTTTATCAATGTGAAATTTGATGCTCATAATTTTTTTCTGATAAACACTGTATATCAGAATATTATTCTGTCCTTACTTTAATTACCCTATTGTCTTTAATTCAATAGAAAAAATATAATACATAAAATAATCACTTTCAAATTTTAAAAAAATACCAAAAGGAAAAAAATATAGATAAGATTCTATCCTCTCTATCTGTAGAGATATTTTCTGTTTTAATAACCTTTTAACTACAGATAATACTAAAAAAAAATAGTTATCTGTAACAATGATAATTATATACGTTTAAGTGCTAACTAAATATAAGATAACTAATCCAAAAAAAAAAGCTTTTTTTCTTTTTTCTCACCATATAAGTTATAAAATATGTTACTTAATAAATTGTATTATTTTAATTATAAATTTATGAATAAATCATTTGGAATTGTGAATAAATATGAATTACATTTTAATAATGGATTATCATTGTTAAATTTCTATAATTTCAAGTTGATTTATGAATCTATTCTATTTTTAAAAAATCAACAATTTTATTGAGATACTCTAAAAATACTGGGAGAAAGAAGACACAAAAGGTAGTAGTTAAAATTTGTTTGGAGAGTGAGATACAATTAAAATTACAAAACTGAAAGGTTTCAAGTAGAAAATAAATTATTGGAAGAACAGAGTTATGATTAATGATTAAACTATAGATGTAATATCTGAACAGATATATATGATATATATTAAATGTTAAATAATATATGACCAGTGACATCAGGAGCATTAGCCTTAAACATTTATGTACACTTTCCAGGGTTTTAGGACTGCAATTGCAGCTCTTAAAGTTTCATAAGAAGATAACTCACTCAAACAAAGAAAAAGATATTTATTTGTATTTTTTCTATCTTAAGGTGTCTAATCTGCTCTCCAAGTAATTATCTTTTGAGAAACATATTTTTATTATTTAAACATTGAAGAATATAAATAAAAATTTCATTTTAAAAATTATAAACCTTTAATTTTTAAAGAATTTTGAAACTTTATTCAATAAATAGTAAATTTTTAAAATTAAAACACATTGAAATGATTTTGATTTTATAAGAAAAAATCTAATTCCTTCTTTTATTATAATTTTTTAATATGAAAGAAATGAACTATCTTTTCATCTACTAATCATTTTTTGTTTCCATCCAAGTAAATTAATTACAGCAAAGGTACCATATAGTTAACTAAAACTAATAATTAACTGACCATCCTCATTTTTTTTACCAGATTAATTAAGGTGATTTTCAGAGAGTATAAAAAAATTGTGGAATAATTTTTTTTAAATGAAATTAATTTTTTGATAGTTTTTACAATATAAACCCTATAATATTGTTTTATTACTATTCTTTATTTATTTGTTTTAGAGAACCAATGCATGCCAGATTACTGGTTGTTCTAAGTAATTTTTCTTTGGTATTAAATCATAAAATATTATTTTGTATTAAATCATAAAATTAGGAGTGGTTATTATTGATTACCAGTATAAATTGTTTTAGATTAGAGAGGTACTACTGGGTTAAGGAGGGGATGAACTACCCCATGGAGGGGGTGGCTCTGTAGTGGCAGCCTGTAACTATTGGAGACATCACTGCCCTGACCTTACGTTTATAATATAGATCTAATCGTTGTGAGTGCACAAGAGAAAAAAATGTTTATTTTTGTTTGTAGTTTATTTACAAGTGTTTTCCTGGCTTCAGCTAATGTGATATGTGAAAATCAATCATATGTACACAAGCAACCTGGAAACATCACCATAGCAGGTATAAATTTTACATTGTACTAACAATAATTCGCATTATTAGAATTTAAAAATTATGTAACTATATTTAACAGTTAATGTAGCAATAGTTAGATATTTTATAACTAGGGAAATATTTTATAATTCACTAGAAATTAATTTATTATTCTGTATAAACAAGTTTTGTTCAATTAGACAAAACATTAACAATCACTATTATTTACACTACACAATAAATTCAAAACGATGGAGATACAATCTATTTGAAGGCAAATACTTTAATTCATGTAAATTTGTTCAGCTATTAGAAAATAAATTCAGTGTTTTGTATTTTAAAATTAAAAATCCAAACACAACAGTTCTGTATGTGTAATTGGATTATTTAAATGACCTTGAGGAAATGTAAAACATACAATTAGGTATACCCTGCTCATTTTAAGCTTCTTTTTTATTTAGGCATAAAAAATATTTTTGAAAACATTTAAAAACGACGAGGAAAAAATTATTGGTAATTTAGCAACTGCTCATCTTGCAAACAGTCATTTATTCTACATTACTGAGGATTCTTTTAATCTCATCTTCTTAATTATCAAATTTGGATTTTAATAAATTAAATTAAATGATTCTTTATAATATACCTGCTGTTTTCTATATAATATATTTTTTAAAATATCCTACATAATATATGAGTGCGGTATGTGGGGTCAATTGAAATATTGACATGAAAAACATTATGCAATTATAGAACCATTACATTTTTTTTCAATTAAGCGTGTTCGATATGTATTAAACAATCAATTTTCCCCAATTTTCATAATTTAATTCTGCTAAGAAAAATTTTTTTTAAAAATGTGTATTTAACACTTCTGAAACAACTATTATTCTGTCAATTCTTTATTTAGAAAATTTATTGAACTTGTAAATGAATATGTAACAATAAGAAAAAAATATTTTTTAGCTTTGATTGGAATTCACTATGGTGAAGGCTGCTCGATAGTTCGGAATCAGGGCCTCCAGGCAGTGCAATCTCTGATAACCGCTATAGAAGCTGTGAACATTAATAACATTGTTCCTGGATTAAACATAGGTAACATTTCCATAAAAAATAAGTTAAATAAATATATATATTTTTTTAAATGATTTGAATTCAGTTCACATAGGTAAGATTATTAAAAAATATATTTTACTTATAGGTTTAACAGTCTACGATACCTGTTCTCAAGAGGACATGGCTCAGAAGACTGTTATTTCAGCAATAGTAGATGCAGAATGCAGTAATTCATTTCTACTGGGTAATAATCAATTTGATTTAAAAAAATAAATAAATGAATGTGATTAAAAGTTTTAACTTTGATTAGCAACAATTAGCCTTATTGCTGTACTATTTTCTGTAATTTTTAAAAACATTTTAGACCACTTGGTGATATGCTGTATATGTACTAATAGTTTATTATTTAAATATTTCAAGTTGCCGGTTCTTAAACATTTCAAACTTAGTTGGAAATTTAAGTTTAATGATCTTAACTAATGTTAAATGTTCTGATAACAACATATAATTTTTAACATGTTTAATTTAAAAAAACAAAACAAAAAGAATGTTAATATTGTCATAGTGGTCGCTCCAATAATACAAAATAACATAGTGATATTTTGAGATGTAATTGTAAAATATTATAATATTTTGTAGTAGTTATTGAAAAAATTTAAATATTTATTTTGATATAAGGAGAGTAAGCATAAAATAAAAATATGTATTACAGGAGCAGTGATGGAAAAAGAAACAATAAGTCAGGTTAAAAATATATCAACAAATGTTGGTCTTTTAAATTTCGTTCTGACGACAAATGTCTCCAAAAGACTCCTTTCATCAATGGTAGTGAAGGTCCTTAACGAAGTACATTGGATGCCAGTTGACCTTGTTTTATCAGAAAATGAAAATATTGCCAATGAATTTGTGAGGTCAGCTTCAATGCTAAACATGTGTGTGAAAAATACGCATAAAATTGATCCAATGTAAGTATTATTAAACTATTTTTTAAATAAGAAAATTAATTTTTAAAAGAAACTAATTAATTTCCATTGAAGCTTATTTGTTTCTACATGTTTAAAATTTGGTTCTCAAAATTTAGATAACCTACTGGAATTTATTCCTAATCAAAATTAACACACCACCTTAATTTTTAAGCTTAAAAAAACTGAATCCCTTTGTTTTTAATAGTTTATAAGTGATTAACAAACATTCAAGAATTGTTAACAACACGTAATTATTCTCACCAATCCCATTTAAGTATAACAAAATGATTGAATTTTTTCAATTAAAAATACTATGGTTGACCAACAATCATACAATATTATTGTTATAGCAACTGTACACTATTGAGTTCTCAATTCCTTCCTACACCATCAATTGCCATCTATTTCTATAGCTAGTAGCTGCTCTCATCTGGTTGTTTTGAACTAAAATCAATGTCCATGAAATCTAGCAATCTTGACCTTCGTTTGGCAAAGCCCAAGTTCTGTATGTCAATGTATAATTTATAGCAACAGTCTAATTAATTTTGTCACTGTATCTAAATAACAAATAGACCATGAATGACAAATTATTTTACACCTTTAAACACCAACAAACAAACAAACAATAATAAATTATTCTCATTCTTTCCTACCATTAGCCTCTACTTTTAACAAGGCTTAAGCTAAGAAGGAGAACTTTTCTCTAAAAATTTTGTGAGTTTTTTTCAGCTCCCTTTGAAGTACACCAATATTCCATACTTTAGTTAATAAAGATATTTTTATTCCCTTTGAGATTAAAGTAATGTAAAAGAGATCTCTCATTTCAATGTAATATTTATTAGTGCTGATTAATCTGTTTTTAATTTCTACTGTATCCTGAACACAAGCTGTTGTATAAGTTAACACCCTACCGAAACCTAAATAATCAGTCTGATACTTCTTCAAACATAAAAGTTTCAATTTTAATTTTCACTCCTACTTCCCGGGGTGTTTCTTAAGAAACCATATACTTGTATTTCTCCTAATCAATGACAAGGCCCGAATGTTTTGCTCTATCTTCCAAGCCCCCAAAAGATTCATGAATGAAATCACTTCTCATAAAAAGTATATAAGGAATCATATAATTTCTATAACCACTTATAAAACATAATTCAAAATAAGAAACATGTTATGTTTTCATGATTATTTTAGGAAGAAACTAGAACCTTCTGAGATCGCAGTGTTATTTTCACAACACATGAACATAACAGAAATAATAGGTGATGTAGCTGTCAATAGATTGCTAATAGTTCCTTTGGAAGGGCAACATCTAACACTGATAGGTAAAATTAATCGGAGAAAATCATTTTCTATTTATATCTTACTTTAATTATGATGAATTTTAGAATACAATCCTCAAAATATATTAAGAAAGTAATTTATTTTGTGATGTAAAATACATAATACAATTGTAATGTATAATAATTTTATATTATCCATAATTTACTAGACTTTTAATCTATTTCAGATCCAAAAGTGACATCTGCAAAGATTTTAACATTACTTCCGACTACTGCTGAGAAACCTGCTTTGATGAATCCTTTTAACATTACGGAAAAATCTGACCCAGACTACATCACAGAGTTGACCAGATCTCAAGTATCGATGCAACAATTGATAACAATGAATGATATAATGAAGCTAGTAGGAATTTTAAAAGCATATTTAAAAGTTCACTGTCCCAAAGAAAATACTTGGAAGCTCTGCCCAAAACTTCCAAAGCTAAAACATCAAGTACAAAGTAATAGTTTGCTTGATAGTATAGGCTCACTCAAGAGCAATATAAAGCTCCTCAGAATTGATGAGGAAGAATTTGAAGCCGCCGTAGTCGTTGATTTGAACAATAATCACAAGTTGGGTTCCCTAAGGATTTCAGGCATTGACTGGAGTCTAGATGTGGAAATGAATGTGACTGATGATATAAAGCTTTGCAAACTGAAACCAACAAACGACTCAGTAGGATACGACTGTTCAAGGTGTTCCAACTACAATCTGTTGTATAAGGAATATTTGGAACAGCACGAGCACTTCTTTATTATGTTAGAGATAAAACAAGAAGCCTGGGTTGCTGCTTTATTGTCCATCTCGTCGGTCGGAGTTTTGTGCAGCATTGCCATAGCGATTTTCATAATAGTACGCATTTGTAAGAGAGACATGCTTGAAGGAAATCCTGGTTTTTCATTTTTACTCCTCTTTTCAATCATGTTTATGTATTTCTCAATCTTACCATTTTCCTTTCAAATTAAAAACATACAATATTATAAAGGAGTTTTTTGTGGTCTTAAAATATTTGGAACAAGTCTCAGTTATGCACTTGTGTTTTCGACCATGCTAGCTCGCAGCGTGATGTTGGCTTCTTGCGATGAAGATGGAGGATTCATGAGCCATGTGAATGGTTACCTTCAGACTATAATGTTCTTCTTTATAGCGGCAGTCCAGATCGCATTGACACTACAGTTTTGGGCTATCAATTGGCTCCTATTGAGTCAGCAACAGTGCCAAGAGATGAGCAGGGGGTCGTTATTCCTTTTCCTCTTGAGCTATGACATGTTACTCCTGCTTCTGTTATTGATAATTTCACCTTTCATTATGAGATCGAAGAGGAACTACCACGAGGGAGGATACTTTTCTGTCTCTGCACTGCTTTGCTTGACCATCTGGCTCGCTTGGTGCTCAGGATATGTTTTCTTGCCTGGGTGGGAAGAAGTGTTCATATGTAGTGGTCTGGTAGCGACAGCTACTGTCATTTTAGTTTCAGTTTTTATACCACGAACATATCTCATGCTAACAGGAATTGTACGAGATCATATTGTAAGTACATTGCCGTCATTGGCTCATACCGCTTCAACAAGTGTTATTGATGTAAACTATCGCTCGACGCAAGCCCTTTACGACTCAGTAACTATTCCAAGAGGAAATGGCAACCCAAATTACTACAGTGATCGTCCGACAACACCTTCTACTTCGAAAATGGAAGATGATGTTATCCATGAAAATGCATATGAGAGATATGAGACTTCACCGCCTCCACATAATATAACAAGATTCTGACAAGAAATTCTACTTGATTAAAATATAACCATAATCTAACTTGATCATAATGATCAAAAAAGATCAATAATATACCTTATAAGGTATTCTTTAAAGATCCTACTATATATTTTTTATTATGATGAAATAAACTGGGAGGATGCAAATAAAATATTTTTGTTTGTTGTAACAGTGAACATTTCATATCAAATTTCTGAGTCATAAATGGAGCAGAAATTAAATCAGAAATACAAAAAAGAAATAACGTATGTTCAATATAATTTAAAAAAATTAATAAAATATAAAGATAACAGCTAAATAAGAAAAGAATTTGAAAATAATTTAATGTTAAATATATGAGTAATGATAAAATAAAAATTATAATGCAATAAAAAAAACGAAAAAACACTAGGTTTAAAACAAGTAGATATATAAAAACAATAGTGCAAAATTATATATTACTAACATAAAAATAATTCCATGATTAAAAATATAATAAATAATAGATTACAGACTAAATAATTTTTTTTAGAAGTCAAAATTAGAAGTATGAAGTGAGGTATGAGGTGTTTGTTTCAAATCTTCCTGCGCTTGTCATTGTACTAAAAAAACACTTAAAAACAGAAAAAAATAACACTTGTAATTTTTGTTATATTCTTATGGATGTTCCGCTATGTTTTTATAAAGTACCATTAACATTGTCTATAATATGTATTTTAATAAACTATTTAGTTAAGAGATCTGGGTATATCTAATCAGTAATTTCTTTAATATTTTGGTTTATATTGTTCGATTTTTGGCAATTAAGGCTCAAATCTCTTCCAAACGACCAACACATCTCATCCATTACTTTTCTAACATTGACTTTCCAAGTCTAGTCTGTGATTTATTATCTATATTCTTAATTTAACTATTGATCTTTTAATTCACATGTTCTCTTAATTCTTTCTTAATCATTCATTCTTCTTCAATTAGTAATTCAAAATTTTATACTGATGGTTTAACATATCTGCTTATTTTATATACAGCATTCTCTACTTTTCTTACTGTATTATTATTTATAATTTATTATTAATCATATTACTAACAGTAACTTTGCTATTTAGCTCAGTAAAATACATATGTTATTAAATTCTGTAATTTTACTGAACTATTTTTTTAATCTCATTTAATTTCAAACCTGATGGCGGCTAAAAGTATGGACAGAAATTTTAATTTGTACAACAAATAAAAATATATTGACTGTATCCTAACCGTTGATTCCATCATTAATATCACAATCGAGCTAGCAACATCGATTTACTAATATTTTTAAAGGACTTTAACAAGCAAATGATTAGGAATCTTGGAATAATTTCATAGAACATAGAATTGAAATTTTATGTAAGCTATTCATAAGTAGTTAACTTATTTTAAATTCTATCCTCATAGAAATGGTAATATAGAAGAAAAACATTACATAAAATTTAAAATAGTATTATTCTCAAAATAAAACCTAATATATTTGAGTTATCAGCCTTTAATGTATTTTAAAAATGCAAGACTTTGTTTTAAAAAAACTAGTTAATTAGTAGACTTTTGCTGGATTGCGGAAAAAAAATGTTACTGTGTTAAAATAAATACGGATGAATTCTTAAGAAAAGAAATAAACAATTAAGATAACTACTTTAAGTATAAAGAAGGATATATAACAAGTGTAAATATGTAATATATGTATATTATAAAATATGTAAGAAAGTAAACATCGCATATGGAGACCACAGGGAAAAACACTGTCCAAATTGCTTGAATCCGAGTAAAATAAAATTCGAAGTATTTAATTCCCTCTTGTAGCTAGTTTTTGAACTCATAAATTCATAAGAGGTATAGAAACATATTTTTCTAGAGAGAAATTAATGTTTCTCTTTATCAAATTTTACCTTTCAATAACTCAAATTTTAAAGAATGATATCCCTTCCATCTAAATGCCACCCTGTGTTCTTCATACATAACTACAGATATTTTATATATGATTCTAGTTTGTGTGTGCATGCTTCAAAGTAAATATATGTAAGTGCTTTTGTAAATATATATATATATTAAATCAAAATTATAAGCTATAATAATATTTAATATCTAAGTATTTTTAATCTCATTGAAATTTAAATATTGAACAAAATAATAAATAGCTTTACTAATAGTGATTGATTAATATAAATTCAAAATAAATTGTTTTAAATAAAAATAACCTGATAAAAATTTACACACTAATATTAATATGTATTGTCCTTGTGTAATAGTATTTTAATTGAATACATACAATGATAAATGGAAAGAATTTTCATGCTTCATTTTCTTTACTACAATTTTTACTAATTAACATTAGTAATTAATTTGTAGTATTGCTATAATGCATCACATGGCATAGTATTATAATTTTAAATTAAAATAATAGTGAATTATTCATCAATTAATAAATTGCAAATGATATTAGTAATATACATATATAAATATAACATACAATTAATAAAGAATAAGAAGTTATTCTTTATTAATTATATATTGCTGTTTCTTACACACATTAATTACTCCATGCTTTACCCTTTTCCCCAAAACATATTAATCAATCATTGAATGTTTTAGCAAAGTAGATAAAAAATCAAATTTTAAGATTTGAATATGAATATGTTTAACTATTGTAATTGCGATTTATTTTTAAGAATCCGAGATATTAAATTTTAAATTAATTTTTCTCAGTATCAAAGACTGATTACTTCTTTAGCCTTAAGTTATTATTAATTATTGAAAAAGCTGACTGTTTAATCTGATAACATTAAAGTGGCACATTCATTAACATAATCATTCAAATTTTTGCAACTCATTTACGAAGCATTAAGAAGAAAGTGTTAAAATCTCGACTTCATTTAATTATTTTTAAAAAAATGTATAAAAATATAAACAAAAATATCACTTTTTTGTAATTTTATTATGCAACTCTATACTGAGTGCTATCTTGATGCAAATAGGGTGTAGGGCTAAATGTAGATCATGATACATTTCATAAGAACGTCTTTCTTTTTTTTCCCTTGCTCTTTTGTCTTTCAGCGTCAAGCACGAGCCTCAGGTCTTCTCCGTCATTTGCTTCTTTTATCGCCCATTTGTTGTATCTGGCCCTTTTCTCCCTCCCAATGCCTCGAAGTATAACCAATAGGTAAGCCTGGGTTGTTTAACAGGTCTTCATTCCTCTGGTTTTGCGTCCGTACACCATTTGGTGTTCGAAGAATCCAGCATTCATAAGTGCCAGTCACTATAGTTGTCATTCCTCTATTTTTGTCTTATACTGATACTATACCTAGCTCTTCTCTAGTAGATTCATTATGTATACAGTATCTCTTCGTCTTTCTGACAGTTCTTCTGTGTAAGATCACCTTTGCGGCAGTTACTCTGGTAGTTTGTGGATAGGGATGATAATATGTTTCCAATCCTTTGAGATTCTTTTCTCATTGCAGATTTTTTGAAATAGCGTCTGGAATGTCTTTGTTATTTTCTCTTCTCTGAACTTGATAAATTCTGGTAAGATACAATCTCTCCTAGCTTCCTGTTAGCCAATGTCTCATCTATTTCTTCATCTAGAATTGAGTCTGAAAATCTGCAAGAGAAGATTTCCCCCCATGTGGAACCAGAGTGAATGTGACAGCTAGCTATTGCCCGACCTGCCTTTCACCAGTTGAATATAAGCTGTACACCAGAATCATCGAAAGAAGACCACCACATAATTGAGGATGGACTGGAACAAGAACAGTCTGCCTTCAGACTAAAGAGACACCTAGTCTCACTACGAATCATTGTCAAAAAGGCTTGGGAATGAGGAAACAATGTCTACTTTGCTTTCTAGGAACTGTAGGCGGCCTATGATTCTGTTCCGAGGGAAGAGATTTGGGACACAATATGTGTAAAGAAGGTCCCTCCAAATCGGATAGTAAATTAAAACTGAAAACGGTAATTCAGAAATTATAATAACAATTTTTAAAAGTGAAAATACTTATTTCTTGCTTTGAAAATATGGCAATTTTTAGTTTTCTCTTTTATGCAGAACCATGCTTTATAAAAAATTGCAATCGAAAGGAAAAAAATCTGCATTTATGATTGTTACACACATCATTACATTTACTTTAATAATAAATTAACATCGTTTTTAAAAATTTTAATTTTTAAATGAGCCTCAAAAGCATGTTCAGGTAGCACATCTTGTAAAATAATAATAGACACAAGTTTCATACAGAGATAACATTAATTCAATTTATTCACATAATAAATTCAAAAGGAATATTGTATAATAAAATTCTAGTCTGCCTTCAGACTAAAGAGACACCTAGTCTCACTACGAATCATTGTCAAAAAGGCTTGGGAATGAGGAAACAATGTCTATTTTGCTTTCTAGGAACTGTAGGCGGCCTATGATTCTGTTCCGAGGGAAGAGATTTGGGACACAATATGTGTAAAGAAGGTCCCTCCAAATCGGATAGAGTTGGCCAATCAAGAACTCAAAGGGGTAGACCTTTTGATTCAGAAGTTGCATTCTGGCCTTGGTGTTGGTGGAGTGTTTTCTCTGGTTGGTGCCTTCCTGCATTTTGAGCTTAAAATGTGTTTTATTTCTTCAATTTCCTTTAATATTATTCTATTTCAACCCTGGCTATGCCTGAATTGGTGAAATGTCAACCACCATTTTTGTTTTAGAGACTTAAGACCTTTAGTTTGGAATTTTCACACTCACATCTATAAAAATAATGATAGAGAGGTTAGTGACATATGTCACTACATAATACAGTATCAGTTCAATGTAAATATTTAAAAACATAACAGAATAGAACAAAATAATGAATTTATTTGACTACAGAGTGTTTACAGCAGAATATATAACACTGACACTCAGTATTCACTTTTTAATAAAATAACTAAAAACAAAAATACCTATATCACAGCTAAAATCAAGTTGTTTATACATTACAAAAAGAACATGCATAAGCAAGTTGTAACACTTGCCTAGGTATATTCTACTACCCTTTTAATTCAATTAATATAATAGTATACATTAAACATTTTAATCTATAAAATAATAGTCAGATTTGCAACAAATAAGATCTTTTAATAATACATAATTGTACTTTTTTCCTACAAATATTACATCTTTTTCAGTTTAAATTATAAAAAGCTTATTTATATTTAAAAATTAATTGTAAATAAACTGAAACAAACAGAATATATATGATACACTATTTATAACATCTGTAAACATTTCACCAAAAAACTAGATTATAGTGAAATGTAAACATAGTTATTAACTTGATATCAACTTCAGTATGAAAATAGACTTTTCCATCCATTAAATGATAAACAATATAAGCCCATTAAAAATATATTTTCAAGTCCAGTTTTCTCACAAACCACTTATAAAACTTCAAAACAAAAGAAAAATTAATAGGCCGATATTATCATCCTGTGAAAAAATATCCCCTTAAAAAAAATCAGTAAATAAACCCTAGGAAAAAAATTTAATTGATACTCACAATATACTAATAAACGGAAAATAGTTGTAAAAAAAAGTTTATTGCACTAAACAATAACAGACAAGTTTCCACTTTTTAATCATTAGTTAGTAGATCTAGAAAAAAAAGTTTGAAAGCTATGTCAAACTTGTCCTCATAAAACAGATTCAGTAAATTAAAACTGAAAACGGTAATTCAGAAATTATAATAACAATTTTTAAAAGTGAAAATACTTATTTCTTGCTTTGAAAATATGGCAATTTTTAGTTTTCTCTTTTATGCAGAACCATGCTTTATAAAAAATTGCAATCGAAAGGAAAAAAATCTGCATTTATGATTGTTACACACATCATTACATTTACTTTAATAATAAATTAACATCGTTTTTAAAAATTTTAATTTTTAAATGAGCCTCAAAAGCATGTTCAGGTAGCACATCTTGTAAAATAATAATAGACACAAGTTTCATACAGAGATAACATTAATTCAATTTATTCACATAATAAATTCAAAAGGAATATTGTATAATAAACTAAATAAAAACAAAAATTATTGTTTTAGCTGTATTAATAAGTAAATAGGACAAACATCAATGTAGAATATGTATTGATATTTTTATGGAATATATGAATTTGAAGTGTTCTGAAATTTCTTACGTTTTTTATAGCTACATGCATGTTGGCTCTAATATTTAAATGATTAAGAATGCAAATCAGCTAAAAGACCAAATTTTAAAATGATTATTTTTTAAATTATCACCATTCAGACTAACTTAAAAAATCTAAGATATCAAATGAAAAATTAAGAGCAAGAAATAATCAAATTGTTTATCTTATATTGAATGATTTAATAAATGATAGAGAATCGTCACATACAACCTATGATGTAAATAAAACTTTTTGATTTATTAATCAGAAATACAAGACCATCAACAAGGTTTTATTAATTTATTTCTACATCTATGGCAATTGACTCCTCCTCATTTCATAGTTGATTGTAAAAATTTAATAATTGTATTTTAATTAATATGCACAATAAAAAAATATATTATTTTATGAGAAATATCGTAAATTAATATTCTGTCTAAAACAGGATACATGATGAAATATTATAACAAAGTGAAAACCACTTTTTTGCTCTTTTTGTTATAAATAAAACAACAACGTTTATCTATTTTTTTAACTATAGTTTATTTTCCTGCATAAAAATATTTTACATTTGAAAAAAAACAGAATAGAAATACAAATATACATTAAAAATATACAGAATAAAAAAATATACATTAAAAGCATACCAGCAATACCATACAAACTGAATCAGAATTGTAATACAGATCAGTATATAGGGGTCCTTAAAGATTACTAATATATTATGATTTAAATTCCATAATACCTTCACAATTCGCTTATCATTTAGTAAGTATATATCTTCAGAACAGACGCTCATAGAGGAGATAATTGTCAAATTTGATAAAGTCTTTAATTTAGTTAAACCAGAATACTATTTTAGAAAAAATAAAATACATTTCAACCAATATATATATATATATCAAACGCTGTGTACGTTACAGCAATAAGTTAATATGTATGTAACTACATAACTAAATCAATCATGTGAAATTATTTTGATATTTATCAAATTTTTTCAAGCAACTTTCAGTATGATACATAGAGGTTTTTTTATACATATTGAGACAAATAATTAAGGCTAATTCGATAATTGTATTTTTAATTAAATAATTACTAAATAACTGAAACATATAAAAAATAATTTTCAAATTGAGTTATTTTATTTTATCAAAACAATTATCCAGCTTAAAACATATAACATTAAATTGACATCTGTTTTCTTCATAAAATAATCCTAAGTGTGTAATATATATTTGCGAATATTTCTGCAAAAATTGTAAAATAATTATAACTTTTCTATTTAAAAAATTACAGAAAAATATAATCACCTATAACTTTCACTATCCAAAACAAAATATATGATACCAAACTTTTAGCATAATTATTATTACTATTATTGCTATTCAGAAATAGTCATATGATATTTTATACTAATTAACAATTGATATAAAATATTATTTTATTGTTAAACTTTAATCAATATGCGGAAATATTTAGAATAAGAGATAATTCATTCTTTTTTATAATTAATATGCGGGGGTTAATTATTGTAAAATTTATTTATATCCCATACATTTTTTTTTTTAATACATAACAGGCTTGTAATATGCATTTATGTGTATATTGGCTTGTAACCAACCGACAATATTTGCTAAAAAAAAATTTGGCATACAACAAAATTATTTTAGTAACTAATTTAACAGCTTACTCAGAATATAAAACAGATTCTATTCACCGAAATCATTAAAGCTGTCAATAAATTCTAATTGGGTGTAAATTTATAAAAGATTGAAATAAAATAAAATCTCAGTATATGACTCATTATTTTGATGAATTTTCTGATATTTTTGCCCCTACAGGTTATGCTGAAAATTTATTCATCCAAATTACATGATATTTTTAAAATCCACTACACAAACTTCATTACTTTTACACAATCAATGTCATTTATTAATTATTTAAGTCAAAGAAAGAAAAATTGGTAAAAAGTACGAGCTTGCTACTATTTTTTACACATTAATTAAAATAATTTTCTTAAGCCACAAAAATAAAAGAAATAAAGCATAATCAGAAAAGTATACACAAAAGCTTGTTTAGAAGAATTCAATTATGTATAAATACAAATATTTCAGCAACCGGATACTACAAAAACTTTTTATAAAAAAAAAAATCAGCAACTTAAAGAGGGCATTAGTGGAATAATTTGATTACAATAAAGTAGTAAATTGAGGACAATAAGTGAAAGCAAACTGAAAATGAGCCAGTAAAATTTAAAAATATCCATACATCTTAATTTGTGGAAGTTTTGTTATACCAATTAGAATATTTCTCTATGACTTATTAATATTATTAACATGATTTTATCTGATTATTAATGGTTTAAGTTATATTCCAATAATAACAGCTAAACATAATATTTAATAGGAAGCCTAAGGAAAGCTGCTGATCTATATTTTGCTCATTTGGCAACCTACAATTAGAAACTCAACGGGAAAAAAATATATAATGATATTATAGTAATGTAAATAATTGTTTTGATTTTAATATGATTGCAAATCTGAAAGTCAGTTACTAGTTAGTAATTCTTTCATAATGACTTCAACACCATAAAAGTTACTAATCCAGCTCCTAAGTACAAATACTGGGAATATGAACTGTCTCAGTAAATTTCGATAATCCATATTAAACAAGAAAACATTTCAGGAGTTTAATTGACAACATACTTTTTTTTTAATTAAAGAGAAATATTTTTGATCGAAGAATAAATATTTAATGGAGGTTAACATAACTAATTCATCTATTTTGTGAATCTTACAATTTTATTTCGTAACTAATATTGATAAAATTATTATGAATATTAATTATGAAATTAATTGATCAAGTAATGTTCTAAAATTTTAACTTGATAATTACAAACTCAACATTAAAAAAATGATGTGATCTGTTTAGAGAATTTTCGATTAACACAGTGATGTAGATACAAGCTAGATGTATGTACACTGATGTACATACAGCTAAATAAACGTTGTTACATGTTTCAATCGTTGATTATTGACATTAAAATTATGTACAAATTAATAACTACTTAAATTATTACATACAGAAAAATTAAATAGGAAGATAGCTAGTGAGACGCATCATGAAAATTAACGAACGTCTCGAGGGTTGCTGGAATTTGACCCTGGTAGGGGACCTGATACTGGACAACAGCAGTTGCCGCAAGACACTTGAGGCTGCTATATGAAATGAGGCAGATTGTATTCATAGGATTGCCTGCGATGAGGAGGTAAGGGCAGTCTCTTGCTCTATTAGGCTGGTCGAGATGTGCTCCATGATCCAAAAGCAATTTTACCAACTGAAAAAGATCATTAGATTGTTTTTTATTAAGTTAAAAATAAAATCAGAACATGCAACATCATTAGTCATGAAAAAGAAGTGAACAGAATGAACACTTCAAAATTGAAATTTTGTTATAGAAACTACCTACTAATATTTGAATGATGTTTTTATGTATGCAATAAATTCATTAATAATTAAATCAGATATTCTATGTGAACTAATTCGATAAATCAATATTTCAGTTAACAATTATTTTTTTGTTTATAATACCATTACATTTGTAAAAGATAAGTATCATAATTTCAAAACTAGTTGAAAAATTATGAACTGGAAAATCTTCGATTAATTATGGTTTTAAAATAATATTTAAAGTTTTAAAGAAAGCTACAAAAATGATTTCACATTCAAAAAGCAAGCCAATTAAAGTGTTTTGGTAATAGGAAAAAGGTTTCAGATATTTTATTAAGATTTTTTTTATGTGATTACCAGTGTTATGAATGCACCAAATTATTTAATTTAATTAGAAACATAATTCAAGCTCAAAGCCCTTTTCCTTAAAATTACAAATGAAAGGAGACTAATAATTTTGAAGTATTACTCAATACCTTGGACTATCAGCCACAAAAACCCTACATTGAAAATGATTCATTAAGCATGTAATTGTTTTGTTTTTTTAAACCAAAGGGAGAGGGAGTATTAGGAGCTTGAACTCAACAAACAAGATTAAGGAGGATACCCCATCAATCAATTCCATGATCAAACTATGTCAACAATACTCACTGGACTATAAAAGTTGTATGGGTTAGCAGCAACATGGAGTGGTGTTGATTTCGATTCATTTCTGGCATTAACAGGTGCACCACATTCCAAAAGAAGCTCTATCACAGGCATGCTTGGAAATATTAGCTACAACAACAAACAATCAGTTTATTGAAAAAGTAATCTATATCAATCAATGTACTGAATTTACAGATGTGAGTAATTATAAATAATTTTATAATACACTCTTTTTTATTTTAGAATATAAGTATAATATACTCATGAAGCTGGCAGATGCAAACTAACTCAGTCTTAATTATAAATTTAAATAGTAAATAATTAATTAAACTAAACAGACCTGATTGTCGTCAGTAAAGTAACTACTCTTAATGGTGTTAAGTCTAGAAACGCAGAGATGGAGAAGCGTATCGCCAGTGCAAGCCGAGTGAGGATTCGCCCTCACTAGTGTTCTCACGCTCTCTCGGACGTTCCCCTTCTGTTCTTCGGTTTTAGCTGTCTCGACGAGGAGGTAAATCAAGTGGGTCAGGCATTTCAAGATCCTATCGAAGCTCTCCTGTTGCCTCTTGTATACAGGTCTGATCTGTTTTTATCACCACATTTAATGATAATAACATCTCAACAAAAGTATAATGTAGAAATATAATAATAAAAAAGTAACTGAGTGGATTTTAAAACTAACTTAAAATCTGTAAAGCAAATCTTCACCAGAAATCTTAGTCAAAATTTATGTTCCTAACTTTGTTAATGAGTTTGTAGATATTATCATCATCTTTTGTCATGAAGTCATGTTGATAGGTTAGTGTTAGAGAAAAAATAAGGCAGATAAATAAAAATTTGCATTATTTTTATAAGTAGACAAATTATAACCAACTTTTGTATAAAGAAAGTTGAATACCAATTGAAGTGGCTGAGAAAATACCATGTGATTAACAGTAGTTTAAAGGGTGATTTACTCATGGCTGATATTTTGAATAAATTAAGTGTACTCATGTGTTTGTAAGGACGGAAAAGAAAAAAGCTGAGGTTGAGATTTTATTCGTTTTCATAATTATCTACAAATCTTTTCAACAGAAATATTATTTAGCAAAACGTTTTCAGATATGCTGGCCACAACTTATTGAACACAATTTAGTTTGTTTGAAAAGTGTAGGACAATCCAGCAATACAGTAATCAAGAAAAAAATCACATCGCTGTGTACACTTATAATAATTTAAAAACCTAAATGAAAATGACCTCCATTTGCTAAATACTTAAAACTAAAAAATAAAAGATATATTTTTAAAATAGTGAAGCATCATTGACTGGGCCAACAAAGAACAAACTTTTTTCAAAGCCATTGACGATTGACAAAAATTTTTCTATTGATCTTATTCTACTATTATTTAAAAAATAAATCAAACATACATTATACAATAGGAAAACTGCCTCATACATGAATATAAACCATAAAATAATCACTAAAAAATGATTAAACCCTTACATCAAGTAGCTGCCTGCAGTATGATATCTTGTTGGCTAAGAGGGTAAACGTTGCAAGGACATCTTCAAACTTAGGGTCTTCATCTGCCCTTATGCCTCCGTTCATCATAATATCGAGGCTTTTCAAATTTAAGTCAACAAACAGCCGTACTAATGCCTGAGCAGTGAAGCAAGTATCGCTGTATAAGATCTGTGGAACATAAAAGATTAATTAATTACATGTAAGAAAATAATAAATAATACATAGAACAGAACTATGGTCTAGGTTTGTCCCTAAATCAAACTTGGTAAAAATTTAGGAATTCCAAATAAAAGCAAAACTACGCAGTGAGAAAAATAGATTATTTAATTTTTTTTAATTAAAAAAACACTTGTTTCAACATCTATAGTAGTACAAAAGCAAATCAGAAAGGAAAAAAAAGTTTGCTGTAATTTATTGAATAGCAAGACAAAGCAAAAGGTTTTTAACAGAGGATTCCTTACTGAGAAAATTTAGTAAAATTTATAAGTGAATAATTCAAATGCCTTAGCTACTTATGATTCAGTTCATAATTAATTAATTAAACCTAGAGGAATTACTTACCGAATCTTTTTCTACTCTGATCTCTAAAGCCCTTCGCCACAAATCAATGCATTTTTGATACCGCAAATCATCTGCATAGGCAGCACCTCGATACATCAACCTGAACAAGGTATCTTTGTGATACGGGCCAAGAACCCTTTCACAAACTAGAAGACTCTGTATCCTCATGGCGTCTAGATCAAGCGCAATGGCGCTCAATTCTTCTGAAGTAGTGAATTCTACGGCATTTCCAAATGCAGACTTGGGCTCTAAGGAGGGCCTCTTAGGAAGGGGTTTTCCATCAATGCCATATTGCATTCTTATCTTTAATGCAGTTTCCCAATGTGAAAGTGCGACCTTTAAAACAAAACAATGAAAAAACTTGATAAATCGATGGATTATATAAAAAAATATGTTGTTTGTTAGAGGAAAAAAGTGGCCCAATTTACTGATGCATGTTTCAATTTGATGATTAGAGGGCTACCACAAATAAGTCAACTCAAATTAATAAAGGTTCTTCAAAAAATAATGGTATTTCTGAATAGACAATATGAAACTAATAAAAAAAGGATTGTGCAGAAGGGATAAATAAGGACGTCATAAAATCTAACCTATAGTATATAGTATATAGTATATAGTATATATACATATATAAGTGGAAAATAGTTGACTGGATAATTCTAATAATGGATTGAATTGTTTAGGGCGTGTAGTCACAGATAGCACAAAATCGGTTTGGATTATTTTGTGTTACCTTGGACTGCAGCACCTGACCAATTGAATCTATTTTTATAACAATAAGTCAAGGAAATACTTATTGATAATTCAAATTTTTCGAAACAAATGAAATTATAATTTTTTTTAATCCCTAGATTAAATTATATTTCTAGTGCTTGTAATTGGTATAGCAATTTCTCTTGTAAAAGACTAAAGAAATAATAGAGTTAGAGAGGAAAATAGTTTACAGGAAGATGTAATGGAGGATGGAAATAGTCGGGGGGTGCAATAAAAATGACTTTGTAGGACATCTTCAGGGCTATGAGAGAAAAAAGAGACAAAACAAAAATAACTACAAAAAAACATTACAGTACCAAGAATATAATAATATATAGAGTAATAGAAAAGTAGAACAAAATAGTGAAGGATATATGAATAAAAAAATTACAGAATAAATGTACAGAAGGGTGATAATGCAAACAAAATACAAAGAGAAAGAAAAATGAGAAGGTAAAACAGAAAGATACAAAATGAAAAAGTATAAATATAAAAAGGTGAGGTATTAAAGTATGGAAAACGTAGTTTAATACAGATAAAATATAAAATGCATGATAATAGACTCCTAGAGAGTTAAATAAGTAAAATGAAAGAAAATTGATACAAAATATGATGTCAAAGAATAAATACAGAAGAAATATGTAGAAAGTAATGAAAGGAATCTCGTGAATGACAGGTAGATAATTAAATATAAATATAAAATAAATATATATAATAATTATAATTTAACTTTTGAAGAAATAATAATTATTAATGGATTCAAAAAGAAGAATTTTGACCGCAAAAATTTTAAGAAGCCACCTGTTATCAAGAAGAGCCAAGGTGATACTTTACAAGACGTGCATAAGGCCTGTTTTAACTTACGGATCAGAAACCTGGCCTATGTCCAAGGCAGATGCCAATAGTCTACTGCTCTTCAAAAGAAAAATATTAAGAAGGATATATGGAGCAGTAAGAGTTGGCGATCAATTTAGACTCAGGCAGAATGCAGAGATATATCGGATGTATCAGGAGCTAGACATGGTTCAGTTTATAAGAATAGCTAGGCTTAGATGGGCTGGACATGTGGCCAGAATGGAGGACAACGCTACTCGTAAGAGACTGCTATTTGGGTATGTTGACGGAAAAAGGAAACGCGGACGGCCACGATTAAAATGGGCAGACGAGGTCGAGAAGGATGCAGGTAGCATTGTTGGATCCAGAGCTTGGAAGACCTTGGCAGAGGACAGAGAAGAGTGAAGGCGACGCCTTGATACGGCCAAGACCCGTACTGGGTTGTAGAGCCAGTGTTGATTGATTGAATGGATTCAAAACCATAAAAAAAATAAACTCAATATAATAATAAAACTTACCAAACCCATACAGAATGAAACTCTTTGGATCTGGTTAAAACCAATAGTTTTTTTCACTGCTTTATTATTAATTTTGTACCCCATCTTGTCAACAACTATGCCCAATGAATTTAATCTGCCATTATATTTAGCATTAAAATCAACAACTGTAATAATGTCATACTGACATGTTTATCATTTTTTAGGGGGCACTCACACTGCATAAGCAATAGAGAAGATGGACTATGATGATGATGTAGGGGGCATGATAGCAGAAGAGTTAAGTTTAAAATCAGTTACCAGTCTACATCTTCTTCCCGCAACAAATCCAATTCTAATGATGCACTTTTTTTCAGCACAGCTACAGTATTTAGAGCTGTTAGCAGTTTTTTTGCCTTGGATCTAAATAAACTTAATATATTTTAGCACCTGATAGTAAAATCAATTAAACAAGTGTTTCTTATTCTTTTTTACAATCGGGCTCATAATCCTTGAGGATTCATGAGAGTATAGTTCAGTAAGTCTCAGTAATCAGCTAAGCTGCTAGTGAATAAGGGATTGTTGACCTTGCATGTAACTTAGAATGAGTAGAGTACAGTAGTTTGCGTTAGTGCACAATATTCAAGGAAGAAACTGGAGGAAGAAGGCAGAGGAGCTTCAGCCAGATCAGTGCACTTTAACTAACTCATGCCAAAGGCTAACCTGTGGCTCGAATGGGAGGAAAAAAAGGACAGTATCTAGTGTAATTCTAAATAGCAGACCAACATAATGGACAGTGAATTACAAGATGGTTTATGAAAAGCCAAGAACCCTATAGAGCATATTGATCAATTTCTTTATTACATTGATAAGAAAAGAAATGAATGAGTTCTACAGGTTGTTGCTTCAAGTTAAGTGATAACAAGTTTTAACTTTTCTTTCATTTCCTTTTTCAATATTCTCGAAAATAAAAATAAATGTGAGTTCCAGCATGAAAAAATAGTGTAATTGTGAGAAATGTGTATATTTCGATAATCATTTCACCAAGAAATGAGTGTTTCGACAAACATTTCAAAGTATAGATGATATAACCTAAAAAGAATGTATATATCGGTTGGCTCTTTAATTTATATACAATCAGTAATAGTCACTCTATACAGTCAATAATAATATTATAATTTTTATTTTCTAGAATATTAAAAAGTAAATGAATGAAAAGTTAAAACTTGTGATCACAAAACTCGAAGTGACAACCTGCAGAACTGATATCAAAGAAACTATTATATTTTGTAAAGATAACTTGTATTCATATTTTTCTTTTAAATTTTATTTATTTGGAACTAAATCAGATAAAATTTCATTGCGACTCCATAGCAATGCCACCTTCAACATAGATAATAAATTTAATAGTTAAAATAACAAATTTTACAGTACAATTCCAAGTTGTTAAGATTACGTAGTATTTATTAAGTTGTTTACTATTAATTCCAATGGATGACACTAGTGTAGAGCCATGAATTAATAAGGCAGCAGTACTCATACGTTATACCAGACCTTCTATTTAGAACCATAATAAAAACAATAGCATCAAATTCTTTATACTTTAACATAAACAATCTAATATATAATTTTACAGACCTGTGTTTCAACATGCTCATCGAGAAATGTAGAGCCGATTAACTCATGAGCATCTGCCCGTCTCTCAGGATCATAATTGATTCTTTCAATCAAATAGCGAAAAATCTGAGCAGCTCCTTTTAGACATGCAGTTTGCAAAGCATCATCATTGTACCTGCTACGAGCAAAAGGGTCTGCACCATTGTCCAATAACAGCTTTGTTGTTTCTAGTCTGTGTTCTTGTATAGCATAATGAAGAGCAGTTTTATTCTGTATATCTCTCGCATTCACTTTAGCACCATGTTCTAGGAGATAAAGACATAACTGAACACTTTGTACAGAATTTATTAAACAAGTCCCACCATTGTAGTTAGCCTTAAGTATGTCAGCACCACAATCGACCAAATATGCAACAATGTCTAGATGCGTCATAAAACAGGCACTTCTAACTGGTGTTGAACCCGAATCAGAAACAGCGTTTACATCTGCTCCATAATGAACTAAACAGCGAATGACAGGCAATTTTCCAGAAACAGCAGCACACCACAACGGAGTTACATTATGTACAGACCTATCATCTGGCACTTCATAAAGCCCTCGTTGTTCAATATCTGCATCACAACTAGTAATTAGGTATTCAACAATTTCTACATGTCCCCTTTTACATGCAATGAACAGAGGAGCACACCCATCCTTAACTCTGCAAGCAATTTCTTTCCTGTCTGCTCTGGAATATCTTTCTAGTTTGGCTCTTAGGTTATAGGTCAGCCTAGCTCCGGGTGCAGCAGACTTTACTTCAGTTATAAGTTCTGCAAATAACACATCTTTATGATGAGACAAATCAAGTATGCCAGTAAACCACATGTCTATAAAAAGGAACAGAAAAGTTCAACACACAAAGGGCCTTTGATTATTTTCAGTATCGCTAATTGTTAAAATAACATAAGTCGCTTTTCACAGTGGGGGAGCAGCCACGGCCACCGCATGACAGTTTTAAACACTAACGAAACTACATCAAGTTAAGTGTATATCAAACAAAAGCGAAGAATAACATCCCTTCAAGTACACCAGCCATTTTAGTGACAGCTGATTCGGTGACGTCAGAGCCTACTGGTGTTCCCGGTTCTATTAAAATCAGAATCAATAGTAGGTACTTAGAACATTATGTTCATGATCTATGAATGCTGTTCTACTTCTTTCATTAAAATTAGATAGGACTTGAGTAATTTACCTAGACAAAATCTCTAAATAAAAAGCTAAAAATAACAGCTTTCTCATCCATCAACCAAATTATCTCATTTAATATGTACCAAATCAGAAAATTGTAGCATTCGCAAGTTTTCACTATCTCTGAAATTTTTAGTCTGAGTTATTGAAATAGACCTTGTTAGGGAGCGACGAGGGAGGGGGCAAAATTCCTGGGACCTAGGTTTCAGGGGAGGCTGGTATGTGTTGTCTGTAAGAGTAGCTCTTTCTACAGTCTATATACTTAAAGTTGAAAAGTGTGTTTATTTATTATTTATATTTACGAAAAATAATAGCATTTTAAGTAACTTTTCAAAATTTCTGCAGGTACCATGCCATGGGTCCTATTCGGTTAAAACGTATTGTTGGAAAAGTACATTGTAGGTGGACTAATTTATGTTATTTAAAGCTATAAAGACAAATAAAGTGCTGTCTACAGAGTCTAGGAAAACCAAAAAACATTTAATTTATTACCGATTTTTCAAAAACAAAGCAGTGTTGAATATATGCCTTTTTTTAACCTCTAACAACAGTCTATGATACTGTCGAAATAGTATTGGGTGTCACCTATTGCTGAGATTAGGGTGACATATTTGACCAAAAGGTCTGAAATAGTACGTATTTAGACCAGCAGAACCGAAATAGTTGTTGTCTGTTAATTTTACGTCAATGTATGCTGCTATGGCTAATCGGACGATGCTACAGTGGTAGCTCTAAATTTTGCCTACCCAGGTTTAATTTAGATAAGGATTTTTAACGAGTACCTGACATCGTACAGGCTTGGGACAGGCTTTCTAAGGGTAAATCATTCGTGCTTCATTCTAACCACAGATGGCATTACCAAGGATTAAGGAGACTCCATCAGTTCCGCAGGTTGTCGCTTTGAGTTATGTCACGACAAGTTTTAACTTTTCATTCGTTTCCTTTTTTATATTCTCGAAAATAAAATTAATCGCGAGTTTTGATATGGAAAACAGAGTGTAATTATGGAAAATGTGTTTGTTTCAGTAATCATTTCATCAAGAAATGAACGTTTCAACAAACATATATCATTACACTTCGAAATGCTAGTTTATTTCTGGATGAAATGATTACAGAAATACACACATTTTCCATAATTACTAGTTATAATTTAACCTCAAAGCGACAACCTGTGGAACTGATACCATGTTTTGATCCCATAGGGAAGTACCTGAGGTGCGAGGAGAAATATAAGGGCTTTCCTATCTGTTTGAGAAGGGTTCTTATAATTTTCTACTGATTTGCACCCCTATGTATTTATATTGCCGTTAATTCTTTTTAGAAGGAGATTGAGTTATCTGTGATTATGTTGGTATGTGATGTCTTTGCGTGCTGCGGACCATGTTGGTATGTGATGTCTTTGCGTGCTGCGGACCATGTTGGTATGTGATGTCTTTGCGTGCTGCGGACCATGTTGGTATGTGATGTCTTTGCGTGCTGCGGACCATGTTGGTATGTGATGTCTTTGCGTGCTGCGGACCATGTTGGTATGTGATGTCTTTGCGTGCTGCGTCACGTTGAACATTAGTCTGCCAGTAGTGTTGCCTTATCCCACTTCTATGAAAAAATCATCTCGGTATATTTTAAAGGATTACTGTTTTGTATTATTACTGATGACTAATGTCCAGAGCCATGGGAGTCATGCGTGCGACATAATTGATCATGGCCTAGGGACGTTTTCCACTAGGACATGATAGAAGTTCCCTAGGTAGGTACCGTGTAGGAGCAAATGTTTACTCTAAAAGGCTTACTTAAATATTAAACAATGAGTCACCACTTATTGTCAACTTAACATTGGCTGAGTAATAACTGAATTCTAAAATATTCCTTTGTTGACCACTTCTTGTAAATAAATTCAATATCATTCACATGGGAGGAGAGTGCCAGAATAAAAGCTTTTGCTTTTATTTTTTACTTTCTATGGACATAGAATGTATAGACAAATCTTAATTAATACACATAATAAATAATCAAAAGACCTTCTTCCTTCTGTCTCATCTTTGCCCAACCTACCTGCTTATGTGCTTAAAGCAAAGACCCAATAATGGGGCCTTGTGAAATTATCTTATACTAAGGTAAAACCATTTCATATCCTCTGTTCTGAACCCTTCCCCTGCTTCCAAAATTCAACGTAGAAATCATCTTTTTTCTCCACTTATCATGTGGTTACTTTTTTACTATCCAAACATTTCAAACCAATAATTAAGGATTCAGCTTTGTTATTTATTTATTTTTTACTTCAGTCTTGCAAGATCTTGGTCAGTCTTACCATCTTCAATCTCTCTCACCGATATATGAAGATGCATCTGCCATCTTCTAATTCCTATCCTCGTCCTAGTTCAGTCACCTCAGTTGTGATCTTTCTCTCTTATGAATTCTGCCAAGTCGATCCTCAAGTAGGCGTTAATGGATTGATTATCTGGGCAAGCAGATCACATGACCTTTATTTCCAATATTGTAAGGTTTCACAGAAGAAATGGATATTGCATTTGTTTGAGCAACCTCGAAATAGTTATTGGACCTTTCGATGAGAGCTCCGAAATGGATAAGGAAAATAAATTTCTGATTCAATTATACCAGATCGCATGTCATTTTGATTGTAACCTTTTATTAAACTAATAACCTAAATCAATTTTCATAAATTAAATAACTAATACTTTTGATAATGTAAAATAATTGATTAAATTAAAAGAACAATTTAAACGTTTTTATAATGAGAAAATGAAGTTACTAATATTAACTAAATTATAAACAACTAATTAATAACAAAAATAAAACAATTATTATTTAATCTTACGATAGTAAATTTAACTCTATTAAATTACAAATAAATAAAATGTTCAAATAAATCTATTACAAAATAATGAATGTTCATCTGGTTTTGTAGTTGAAATGATGTAAACAAAAAAAACTCTTATCTGTCTGTCGAGGTAGATTCCAGTAGTAGATTCTCGGCAGGGCGAGCTGGATGTTGAGACGACAGAGGATTTTCGTCGGCAGGGCGAGCGAAGATGTTGAGACAATAGAGGTTGAGATGATCGACTGGGTCAATTCGAATTGGTCGAATCGATGACTGAGTTTAAACTAATTACACCTGCAGGTGGGCAGCAAATTAGTATCTTCTTCGAATCCAAAATGCAACTTTGGGCTCCTATAGAGCATACGATGTGCACGTCAAGGGGCTCCTCCCAACACTGTCTGCTCGGTCTCACCGGAGCGAACATAAGCCGCTCGACTCTCTTTTGTTTTTCTCTCTTCACTTTTAAAACATGTTTTCAAACTTACTACAAATATTACACTTATATCTAAACAAAATAGAATTACCTTTTAAATTAAATTATTCTAAACAATTATGAAATTAAACGTTTAAATAATTATATTAAAAATAAAAATGTGGAAAAAATAAGTAAAGAAAATGCTCTTTCTTTTACGAAAAAAAAATTATTTAATTTTTATGATTAAAAATCATAATATTTTATAAGGTTACTACTTCATCTGGCCTTAACAGCATTTATTCAATAAATTGATTTATTTTTAATAAATTTTGTATTAGTTTTGAGATATGAATCTCTTCCAATCAATAATAAAAAACCTTGAAATTAATCATAAAAATCAGTTTATTTAAAAGAATCCTTATTATTTTCATTCCTTTCCTAAGTTTATTATTTCTATTGTATACTATATTTTTTATTATCAGTGATCACTCCTTATGATTTTTAATTTCACATATTAATGTAATATCATAAGATAATTTTATAATATTATCTACCATCATCTTTAAACAATGTATCTAAATCAACAGTGTATTTCCTGGAATGTTTTAAATATTTATTTTCTTGGTGCTCGATTCTACCTATATTACATTATTGGCGCGAAAGACTCATAAAGAAGTCCTTGGCCTGCTCAACCGCTCTACCTCAATTGCCTGCTCGAGTGATGGAGACCTTGCTCAGCTTCAGATCTTGACAGATGGCATCCTTCCATCTAGCTTTGGGCCTTCCTCGAGGTCTAATTCCATCCGGATTTCCTCTATACAGCTTTTTAGCTGTTCTTTCTTCGTTCATCCTATATAAGTGGGCCAGCCACTTGATGCGTTGAATCCTGATGAAGCTCGATATTCTATATTGATATGATTCTACCTACATTCATCAGGAATATTTTATTTTTAGTTTCATCCAACTATGGGTTACTCCAGATAAATCATTAGTACTTGTTCCATGACTTTGTCCGCCCAGTATCTCCTCATACTTTCCTCTTTGGAGATTTTGATCTCTTGCTTCAAACCTAGTCATGTCTTGAGTCATGCTTATGGCAGAAACTCCATAACTCCATGTTCTCTTATGTCCCTTGCTGCCTCCTTAAACCAGTTTGGGTTTTTTTTTATTGTTAATTATTTTTTTCTTTTATCCTCCTATGTCTTATATTTTTCTTTTCTATGTATGATAACTTATGATTGTATTGGTTTTTTTTTTTAACCTTATAATTTATTTTATTTTGTTAATTTTTTCTTCTCATAAGTGCCTTTTGTATTAACATACAATGATTCATGACACCTTTTGATTTAATTTACCTAAATGTTAAGTTTCCTTAGATAGATGTATAACATTATTGACGGTCGAGTTATTTCTCAGAAATTTATATTTTCCTGTAATTAATTATTTCCATATTTAATTGCGTCCTTGTATTACATATCAACCTTTTTGATTATCAATTTAGTTTCTAAATCAAATTAGTAATGGTAGTTTTCATATTTCAAACATTTTAAAATTCCATAATTATTATTTCCCTCACATTATTTTTTCAATTTTTATCAATTATTTTATAGATTAATTTTTTGTTCTTTGATATCATTATTTGATCACTCCAGTCATTTCTGGAATTAATTTTATTGTCCACAACCCCAACCACATTAAACATATTATTATTAAAGTAATTTATTTTAGGTTTTTTTTTTTTAGGTTTTATTTTAGGTAGTTGCTTGTTTTGTTTTGGGGGGAAAACATCTGAAAACAAGTAGAGAGTAATTTATCATCGGATAATTTTCAAATTTACTTTTATTTCAAACTATAGTTCATGGAAAAAAATAGATAAATGATTATAAACCTTACCACTACAACCTATGAACGAAATGTATTGGGTTGAGATATAAATAATTACGAATGTAAATAAATTATTTCGTATTAAATTATATATTAGTATCTTATTGAATCACATGAAATGTAAGTTTTGAGAGTGAATAAGTAACGTAACAATTTACATGTTTATAAAATAATAATTACAACAAAACACCTATTTCAAAGAATAAGCATTCGTTAATTACTTTTCCTCTCCATAAGTTATGCATTTTCAGATTAAAAGATTAACCAAGTTTTTCAGTACTCCATAGTATCAGTTAAAAATGAAGAATTATATGATTTCTTTGGTGAGTCTAATGTGATTAATGTCATTAAACGATCCCGACTAAGATGGGCTGGACATGTGGCCAGGATGAGCGAGGGGTAAATTCCTAAACGTTTACTGACAGAGGTCATCCATGGACGGAGAAGAGTTGGCCGACCGTGACTGCGGTGGACTGACTGTGTGCCAGAAGACGCAAGAAACCTGGGAGTCCACAACTGGATGGCAGCAGCACTCAACAGGGACTACTGGAGGATACATAATATTTGGCAATGATGATGTAATATATAATGCCTTTCACAAATTTATTTTCCTAAATTAATTATCCAAAGATCATGTTTTAATAAAATCATAAATTTAGAGTACAATAATTTGAAACTTCAAAAACTGACATTTCATGTGATTACTACCGGACAATGAGGATTGACAATGGGGCTAAATTAAAATTGAAAACTCAATATAAAAGAAAGGGTGTGAAAGAAACAAAGAAAAATGTCAAAATATAAATAAATTTAAACAAATAAATAAATTAACAATTAATAAGCAAATGTAAAAATAATGACGAGATGATAATCATAGGAAAATATTTAAGATGGCAGGCACAGCCATATTGGGCGTTAAAGGTATCGACAATGTGTATTTTCCATCCAGTGTTCATATGAGTATAGCTGTTATAATACACAATATCAGGCCATGTTGAATTTGGAGTAACTTCTAAAATGGCTGATTCACCTTTAACAGATAAAAAAATTTTTTTTAAATACACAAAATTTACATTTTGATAAGAAATAAGAAAGTCATTTTATATAAATTTAAAACACACCTGGTTCACAAGTCACAACCAATGTTTTATTAAAATCTCTGAAAGTTGGGTAATCATCGTCCAGTCTTCTATCAACACCATTATGCCGAGCTAAGCAAAGTGGTCCGACTGAAAAAGAGTTCATTGAATGCCAATGCATTTTTTCATATTGTATAAATTTATTTCAAAGATTATACTATATAAATAGTTGCTGTAATGAAATTAGTGTATGAAAATACCTCATCAAAAAAACTAAAAAAAAAGAGCCCAATAACTAACTTACTTTTTGTCAACAAAATGATTAACTTAAAATATTGATTCTGTGAACTGTATAACCATTATTAAATATAGTACTGCTAGTATCATAACAGCCATTGCAAATCCAAGTAAAATCCACCAATATACTTGCATTAAGCATTTAAAGAAATAATAAATTTTGCTACAGCATTATCAACAATTTTCAAACTTAGAATTTCTTCATAATTATTATCTGCACTATGCAGGTTATAATTTATTTTTTATTATTTTTGTTTTTAACTAAACATATGATTAATTAAAAAATAACTAGAAACCACATATACTATTATTATAAACTTAATTATTAATGGTACATAGCATTCATTGAATCAAAAAGTTAAATACTCATATATGGATCATGAATTGGTAAACTACAAATTTAAAAAAATACAATAAAAAAAAACAAAAGGAGATTTAATGATAGACTTTCATACCCGTTGTTGGCCTGGATTGCCCTCTTAATGTATATTGAAGACCGGCAAGAGCTCTGATGTGCCTGTGAACTGATTCAGACCTCCTCTCAAGTCCTCCGTGTGGTTCATCAGTAATAATAAAAGGATTATAAAGCTCTGCACTATGGGGGTTGTTTCCTCCAAAAACCCTGATAGCATAAGTGGTACCCCTCTTCATCCAAATTTCTGGGATAAGAAGACCATTGATGTACCAAGCGAGGCCACCAGAAGGCATTCCTATTAGTGATCATAATAAACTGTTGTTATTTTATATACTTACAATACAATAACCGTATTTTATATATACTTATATAATATACTGCAATTATTAATATACTTGCTAGCTCTATTGCTTAAAAGAATAAAATAAGGTATATAAATGAAATGGGGAAATTATAACGGTTTTTTTACCGACATCTTACTGTAAACCAAAAGATATTTCGTTAGTAACAAGGTTGACAATGGCATTTCACTACAGTCAAATTACTTTGTTGGAGCCACAGAAAATTCATTGAAATACTTGTTTATATCTAACGAGCTTGCAAAGTATATTTTAAGCATACATTATAAAAATACACTTTATTACTGATTTTTTTACAATGATTTTTATGGTTTAAAAAAAAATAAAACATTTAGTAATTTGCTGAGTTACAATATTTCTCTAATCTTATTAAAATGGAAATGGCATATCGCTAAGTTTCCTTTGTATATCTCGTCTCACCAATCAACTCAGTGTGATGACTAATATTTTGAGTTATTGAGAGAGTGAAATTTAAATAAAATAAGTATTAATCTGACATTATTCACAATGACGGTACCTCTTATTAGGCTAAACATCACACCTCTCATTAAAGCTTGATCACACAAAGGTAGAAATTCAGTAAATAAACAATGTTACGGACGCTCAGTTTGTAATTACATGCTCATGTTTGATGTTTTTTGGTTTAAATTATTTTATATTTGTATTAATTTAATTTCAATTAAAATAAATTATTTGTAAAAATACGCAATAAAATAGTTTATATTTTTGTATATAATTTGTGAATTAACCGAAAACAGCTGTGAGACTTCTTTTTTTTTTATTAGCCAAAAGTCGCTAATTTTTCCTTGTTGGCTTCATTAGCGACCCGCGCGGTGCAGCTTACAGCAATCATTATTACAATTGTTAGTCATTGTGGCCATTGCGTTTACAAATCAGGGAACTTCTAATTGAGAAACCAGTCTGAAGAGTGAACTAGGGTATTATAGACATTTATTATTTTTTTTAATTGCTCGATTAAAATTATCACTTATGAATTCATTGAAAAATTACCTTTTCATTTGGTATAAGGCTATTTCGATTATTAAATTCTGTTTATTTATTGTATTTAACGAAACTTTGATGTATTTTCACACCTCATGTTTATTTTGTTTTTGATTTGTATCTGATTTGGTTTAATAGTTTGTTTATCTTTTTGTAAGTAATTTATTCATTTATCAATATAAAAGTTTCAAAAATTAAGCATTTGATATTATATATGACGTCCATTTATTTTTTTGATTTTACAACTCAAATATAAATTAAATATAACTTATCAGGTAATTTTCCGCAAAGAAACAACATGGGGATTTGTAAACACCCTCGTATTAAATACAAAAAAATTAGCTTGTGGAAGCCATTTGATTGTTGCGGATAACAATTAACAGTATATGATCTCCCAATTATGCAAAAAAACAAGTAGTAAAAAAAAACTTAATCAAAATAGTCATGGTATGCACATTTCATTAATCACATCCTGGTTGAACAAGATGTTATTAAAAAAATAGCAATGATGACACGTTATCTGTTGATGACATAGAAGTTTCGAGCAAAAGTGACTTAACCTTTGCCTGAGCGGTACTTGCTTGGGAGCAGCAAAATTTGAGTGAAATTGTATTTTTAGACTTAAGTACAAAAATACAAGAATATAATATAATAAATAGATATAATAGAATATCAAAATACAAGAATATAAAAATTACTTCCACTTAGTTTTAATCGATGGAAAGGGCTGATGGGAAAGGAATTTTCCTAATCCTACATATTTTTAATCTAGGTTATGCTGACTTTCCTTATCCTCAAGCTTTCCCAAAATTATTAATTAATAAAACAAAATCAATCATTTTTATTCATAATGTTTTTAAAAAGATAGAAATAATGGAATTAGATTCAGTAAAAGTAAAAGACTAATTTAATTTTTATTGAATTTAAAAATCACGAATTGATTTATTTACATAAGTAATGAAGTATACTTAAAATAATGGTTGATTTAATTGCTGAAAATACCTGTGATGCCTTGGTATCCTCTTCTGCTACCTGCTGGTCCCAATGTGGCAGTGTAAACCCGGAGAGCCTTATCAATGATCTTTGCCCTATCCCATGGTTTATCCAGGTCACGATTTGATGTAGTAAAAGAAAAACAATTGTGCATGGATTTTCCCCACTCAACTGTGGCAGAGCCTCTGGGATATAGATCATGAAAAGCAGGTTCTTTGTTTGAGTCCAATTTTCCTATTGCCCATACTAAATGAGTGACTCCAACGGGGGAAAATTCCTTATCCCCAGGATCAGCTGAAATTAGAATATTTTTGTTGTATTATTTAACAAGTATCATAATAAAATTTTTAATCCAAGCTAAAATAATGAAGTGACCGGACCATTTCTGAGCATGGCAATACTAATTTGTCATTTACTTACCGGATTTAAGAGTTCTTCTATAAGTAATAATATTGATGCCATCCTGCCTTTCTGATGTGTAAAGTTGGTTATCTTCTGTTCCACCAACTCGACTGTCCTTGCAAACACCCTTGTATTGACCAAGAACTTTCACACACTGTATAATGATGAATCAATAGTTCATTAGAAACGTTTCAAATTTAACTACTGTACATGGTTTGAATAATAAAATTATTAAATTTACAGGTGAATTGGCAGTAATATTGTAGTCTTCAGCAAAACCTCTGTACCCATCAACGTAGGCAATGGTAACGTCTGAACCGAGCATTTGTAACTTGCTGTTTGAGCCACTCTGACCAAATGCAATATACTCATCTTCTTCTGTAAATATCAAAATATTTTTCATTAAAAAAATAATAATAAAATTTATTAATAAAAAGCTGATACCATTTCAGATAGTTAAATTTTAAAATATCTGCCCATACACACGATCAGAGGGAGATCTTTATTTTTATTAACTCAAAATAAAATGAGGACTTACCAACTCGACCAGCAAGTTGAATCGTTATCTGAGGGCCAAATAATTCCCAACTAGCCTGTAAGTCTTTGTGAAGTTGGATACAATTAGGAAGAGCCTTCTTTTGTGGCTGAAAGATGAAATTATTGTTATAAATTATTAAATTATAGCAACCTTGATTGTTATTTCTAAACTACCCAAATGTTAATGGCTTATAAATTAAATAATATTATTTCTTCATTTGATTCTATGAATATTTTGTGGTGGACAATAAACATTTGTTTTTTCATCTTACATAAGCTTCAATGTTTAAAAACCCATATATATCAATTAACCTGTTTACACCTGACATCCTTACATATTGTTTGGCCAAGCAAGAGTAATATTTCTAGGTAGAGCACTGGTAGGCGATTCGTTAAGTTTTGCCAGGGTTTTCATACTTTGTAGAGAGAAAATATTTACTTAAATACGATCTGTAGCTGGTAATAGTAGTTCTATGATTAAGTTTTTTCCTCAATAGTATACCATATATACCTAATAATAATATTTAATGAATGATTTCTTGAGTCAAATATTATTTTGAAAAATTATTAGTTTTTGTCTTTTCTTCATTTCCAATTATGATTTGACCTACAGAGGACTATTGAAGTACATATGACTGTAGTAACTTTATTTCGCTTTTTTATATTCTTGTCTATGCATAGACCAACAATACTTTAACATTAGAGTGAAATAAATCAAAAGTTTAGAATTATGTGGAAAAAAAAGTTGCATGCCATACTCCCATATTAAAAGTACATCATAAATAAAACGTAAATGAATTATAAAGAAAAGTATTCAAACTGAACAAAAGCTATACTTACAATTATTTTTACAAGTGAAGGAGGTACATTTGGGTTGTCGGGTATGAGGACCGAACCAAAATTTTCTTTTTCTTGAATGTCGTAAATACTAAACCAATCTATGTCGAATATTGTCAGATCACCAGGCAACTCAACTTTTATTGTTTGTTTTGAATACAACCTCAGAGGTTCTAAACTGAAATAGAATTAAGTAATGTTTAACTAAATTAATTTGTATGCCTTAAATCAATCGATTTTTAACTGAATTAAATTAAACAAACTGCAGTAGATCTTCAGCTTACACTGTAATTATGGATATAGAAACAATGATGTTGAGTGAAATTAGGTTTATTAAGTGTTATCAGAATAAATGGTTTTTTTTCTAGCTTTAAAGAGTAATTTAATTTATACCACAAGAGGGGGGGAAGTGATTTTCATGCATTCATTTTAATTGACAAGAATTTTTGTGCTAGATAACATACTTCAGTGGGTAATTGGTTGGGACGTTCAGAATAAGGGTTAATAGTTGTTAAGTTAATAACAACTTAATTTTTCTTTTAATTCTTTAAGAGGGGGCTCTAAATAGTTGTTACGTTAATTGCAATTAAAATGCAAATAATTTAGGTATTAGATAGTGGTTGGTAATTAATTTTTCAACAATCAAATTAGTTTTAGTTATGGTAAACAAATATTTTTAATGGCTAGTTAATATAGCTTTTTTCATTAAAAAACAATCTGTCAGTATATTAGTAATAGAAAACTAATCAGTATTATCTGTAATTTTCAATTAAAAATTAATATTTTGTTTGCCAATTTAATTTTGATCTATAAAACCTTACTGCTACTGTTAATCTATGGGTGTCTGCTCATACCAGACAGGTCAAAATTTATTTGAAATAATAATAAAGTTTAAAATATTACAAAAAAAAATGTATTTATTTCAAATATTATTCAAAAAAGTGAATATATGTTAAGGAAACCTTTATGGATCGAAAGGAACATTCTTCTAGCTGCTCTCAGGCTTTGAGAAATGAAATAGCCTCTTTGATTCAGACAACTAAGTATTTGAAATCCCAAACCTGTTCCACTTAAACAGGCCCAAATATTTTCAACCTCAATATTCTCATTATTCAGCATGAGGTAAAGAAACTAAGAATACAAAAACGAATAGAACCTAAATTTCACTATGGTTCAAATTGAATAGAGGAGACAATAGCTATAAATTTTTTAGATCATTTTACAGCTAAAAAATATTGAATGGTGAGATTAAGTGATAAACACATTTGAATTTTCATTTTATTTTTTTGAAAATGGCTTAACTATATTCTAATTTAAATTGTTTCTTATGATCTCAAACAAAAAGTTTCTCAAAAAAAAAAATATCTTGTGGGGCTTCGATAATCATTCCCTTAAAAAATTGTTTTTATCCGCATCAGAACATGTTATTTTTCTTCTTAAACAGTTATAATAAAATTAAGTACTTACTAGCCATACTCATCAGGAACTTTTGAGCCTTTTGTTGACGGTTGCGGACCTACTCCAGCCCAAAAATATGTATCTGTAAAAAGAATATAAATTTTTGTGAGGTGAAAATGGTTGACCTTGAATATAACAATTAAGAAGAAATTTGTCTGGGCTATGGTTAATGAAAGATCAGCATATTAGTAAGTTTATTACTTATTGCGTACCAAAGTTTCGATCTAACTTTTAGACCATAAGGACTAAAAAGAAACAAACAATACTAATCATGGCAGTAGCAAAGATGGTAAAAAAAAAAGTTTATAAACAGAAATGACTAGTATGATAAAATAATAAAATATAAAGCACAAAAAATGTCAAACTACAAACATTATAAACTATAATTACAAGTGAAGTAATCTTACAATCAATAATATTTACAAATAATAATGAAAATAAGATGAAGGAGTTAAATCACTTTGGTTCTGCTACTGTTAATATTGTTTGTCATTTTGTTTTTTTCTTTCCCCTGATGATGGACTAAAAGTTAGGTAAAAATGTTGACACGCGATTAATTTTATTTAATTTTCATTAGTGTTGATTTGTTACTGATGACACGCCTGGCCAGTATCTTCGTAACTAATATGTTTTTATGTAATCATATTTATATAATCAAGAATAATTGTATTCATGATTTGAAAAATAATTACCCTTTCCTGCTCCATTGTATGTTAAGTCTGGAATCACAAGGGTTTTAGCATCCAGAATTTGCAGATTGCCTGATGATACTCCATGGGATTTTTTACTAAGTGCTGCTATTACTTGAGTAGCAGGTGGTTCAAAATTTTCATCCATGTAAACATCTCCAAAAGCATTCTGAACAAAATATAACATTTGGATAGATTTTATTTTTTTTAAAACATGTCTACGTAATTTCTAGTTTATCATAATGAATTTATAGAAAACAGACGTTATCTAATGCTAATATGCAATAATAATAGTTAGTATCCATCTTGATTCATGTAATTGTTATCTGAACCAGTTAATAACAAAAATAATTCATTATACTTATTTACATCTAAGACTAATGTATGATTTATGTTTTTGTTAACATATTAACTCATACCTGGCTGGAAAGATCGTACACCGCAAACCATTTTATATCAGTCAATTTCTTCTTTTCTGGAAGTGTCAGTGTGAAATCTTTATTAAAATACCTTCCAAGTACATTAGTTCTAGAAAAAAAAATTTGAATCAATGAAATTAATAACTCATTCCTTATACAATTATAATCAGAAATATGTTTCTAACAATACACGGGTAGTACTTTATAAAATGTGGCATATGAGTGTCTTATGAGTATTAGAACTTTCTTTTAAATACAGGTTATTAACAATATATATGAGTAATTGATTAAAGTTTTAAGTTCTTATTAAAATAAAAATAAACTGAATCGAGAAATAAATTTCCGTAGCTATCATGATAAATGGATAATAATTATTATTTACCCAAAAAAAGTTAAACATAGTTACAATCTACAATATGGGAGGGGATAGAAGATATTAATTAAAATACACAGGAAGTACTAATTAATTTAAGCTTATATTTAAGCCCTCCAAGGACTATGATAAAGACATGATCAAACAGTAAAAGCATACATTTGAAGAAGAAATAATTGACTTTGACATGGAAAATAAATAAAATAAAAATTAAAGAACAGGAGACAGACCATCAAATGATCTAAATAATGCATGTAAAATCACAAAAATGTTATCAGAACTAAATTGGATTGTTAGTTATGCTTTTATTTATAAATAGAAAATATTATGGGTCAATATACATTATAAGCAGATATTGAATAATTTTAAGTTTCTTTTTTAAAATCAGACCAAATTAAACCATTAATTTTATCATTAAAAAAAAAAAGGTTTTCCATAATTGCTGAGAAAAAATCATATATTACATACACAGCAATGTTTATGTAACATTTGTGATCTAAGAATAATCTTGACAATTATTTTTTTTAAAACAAATAATAATTTTGTTCTAAAAATGACGTATTAGTAAATTAAAAAAAATAAAAAATTAACAAACTAGTAACAAAAATATTGAGAATAGTATTTATTATGACTAACTTTCCATGTTCATCAGGAACTATAAACCCCTGTGGGCCAGGCCTGTTAGAAGCTCCAGCCCAAAAGAATGTGTCTGCACCGTTTCCGTCATAGTTGAAACCGGTTATAAGAATGGTGTATTGATCGACAGCATAAACATCACCCGATACTTGATGATGATATGAATTCAACTTTCCAATATGTTTCCCCTTGTATTCCTCACAATTGGCCAGAAGAACTAAAAAAATAAAACATTTGCATTGAATTTATTTATAAACGGTGCATAAATTAAAATTGTCAGGCACATACAACTTACCAACTAGACAAAAAAAATGGTATTTTTTCCTGGTTCAGTTAACCCTCCTAATACTGGGTGAAAAAAGTTACATGTAATAAAATACCAGGTGGGGTTGCTGGAGGACCCCATCCTTTTCTGCTTTCAGCTACGATGATATATGATATCAAATGGATGATATGATATCATCCACCTAAGAGTTATTGCTTATAATTCTGATAGAAAAGTAATAGCAATCATTTCTGAACTATCAAAATGTATAATTTTATTTATTTTGAAAATAACTCGTTTTAGTGAACAACAAACATGTTCAAAGAGAACCTAAATTACCTACTGACAATGAATGCATGAATTTGCTGTGGTTCTGTGCTCTTTACAAATATATTTAATGCAAACAGTACAAACAAGGTTTACTTTAGTGTCATTTTTTCTTGAGCATAAGTAATACCTGGCCTTCTTTTCACGTAACATTTTCTGAATCATGGGTGTAGCAAATTTTTTTCCGAGTTCAAGTAAAAAAAATCGTTGTTTATAAGCCTTTTTCCATTCCATATGTAGATCAATCCAAAGACGAATGCATTTACTGCAACAATATCTATCAGATTCATAAAAAGTGCGAAAGGCCACCTTTTAGTTTGCCACTGTCAGGTATTCTCGTACTCACTTATCATTCTGTCAAAATTGTTCATTCCTCATTTTAATGGTCAATGATGTCAGCCTTTTTCCCAATATCATTTTTGAGAATGCTTACGCTGTGATAATAAGCAAATGACAGAAATTCTGCAAGAACAGTTCTGAAAAATCTAGACCCCCCCCCACCCTTTCGTTTAGTAGGTACCTAATTCATCTGAGAAATATCAAGGAACTGACACCCATCAAAGAATTCATAGCTTCTGAACAAAGGGTGCAAACAAGAAAGAAAGAGAGAATTCCAACAAAACAACACCAAAGCTTGAACGATATCCAGAAAATATTTACTTAACTATAATAATATATATTTACGGTGGTAATTGGAACCCCTACTGGCAAACTGACACTGTAAATGCAAATACTCATCTAGGAAATTATATCAAGTGCCTGAAAAGGCAGAGTTTGGGATTTGGGCGATCTGAAATAAGGCTAATAATAACTACAAGGTGGGATTGTTCCGGGACCCCATCCTCGTTTTTTGGAAAAAAATTAATCCACAGTGATTTATTTTGAGCATGAAATTCGTTAGAGCTCTACTCTTCGTGTTACATATAGTCTAAGGATAAATGTCCTAGACCCTCGTGAGCATAACTTTGTTTTTGACCTAAGGAGAGTCAAAAATATGAGCTTGGGGTCGTTAGCGACCCCACCCGGTATTAGGAGGGTTAATACTTGCCAAGCCTGTGAAATAAATCTAGAAACTCCAATTCGGTTTAGTGGGTAGAAGATTCAGTAAAAAGTACCATTAGACCTATATAGTGAACGGTAATACATTTTTTTAAGAGCCTGCTGATATTGATAAAAATATCAATTGAGTAAGAAAATGTAATACGTGTAAAATGTAATGGAAAAATTAAAATACTATACCATATATTTAATATGTGAGAAAGAAATAGTTGACTGTGGGTACTATAATAGGATGTTGATAGTTGGGGGTGCAGTCAAGAAAACACGCAAAAAATAGGTGAAACTATTTTATTTTAAGTGCCGACGTTTCGACCTACTATGTAGGTCATCTTCAGGGCCGATGGCAGCTGGGACAGCGAGAAACTGACAGTTTCACTGAGAAACTGTCAGTTTCTCGCTGTCCCAGCTGCCATCGGCCCTGAAGATGACCTACATAGTAGGTCGAAACGTCGGCACTTAAAATAAAATAGTTTCACCTATTTTTTGCGTGTTTTCTTGACTGCACCCCCAACTATCAACATCCTATCATATATTTAATAGTTAAATGAATATAAAAATATTATTATTTTAAACAATGCAGAGCCTTCTTCAACGAATTAAACAGAATTTGAAAAAATATGAAATCGCTATAAACAATATTTTTAGAGTAAAATTGATCTATAAAAAAAAAAAAACAGAAAAATATTAACAGTCAACAAAGAAAAAAATAGAAAATGATTCCTTTTTTTATAATTACATACTTGCACCAATCAGGAAATGAGTTGAACAATTTTATTGCAGAAGTGGCACATAAAAAAATAAGTAAGCAGCCCTCATAAAAAATAAAAATACTCACTTGAATGCTTAATAAAGATATAGAATTAATAATTCCACAAACAAAAACCGTATGAACAGACATAAACAAGTGAACAACAACTAAAATTATTACATACAGAAGAAAACTGAATCTATCTACTTAGCATTCTTTTTGAAGATTCAAATGCATATTAAAAAAAAAAAAAAAAAATCAGCTGAATAGTGCTGTTCGTTTTTGTTACCAAGAAATTTCCTCTTTATGTTCAAATATTCTAATTGCTAGATTTTTTCAGTTTTAAAAACAAGAAGTTAATGGTATCAGTTCCATAGGATGTCGCTTCAAGGGGTCTGAATAAGTTTTAAGTTTTTAATGGTTTCCTTTTTATTATTCTTGAAAATAAAAATAGAAAGGAAAAAAAAACGTTTTATATCATGTATTATAAATTCATAATATTTTTGGAAATTTATAATATTTACATTCTTCAATTAATTTCATCTAACTGAAAAATTTATTTAAACAAAAAATAATAATTATTATTTGTGGCTAAACAAAAAACAATATCATATGTATATTTACTATATATAAATTATGCTTATTATACATAAATTTGTAATATACTAATTTTTTTAGCATAATTTTATTACTGTTATTACTTTATCCAACAAATAAATTAATTTTAAATATAGTAAGTATGTGAAACGTTATAATAATATATAATATAATAATTATAAACGTTATAAGAGTTATAATAATATGCTGAAGCAACAATTAAAAGCAATAGTGATTACAAAAGGACAAAATGTTTATCATCAACATCCCTGTTTAAAATAATTTATATGAATTATTTATAAGTGCTTACAACAACTAGAAAGTGCATAAAAGTTACAATTGTTATCCTTGAACTGGGGCAACAGGATAAGAAAGCAGAATCATTAGAAACTCATTTCTTATTTTATTCACTCTCCTAGCAAACACAAAGCCAAATATATCAAAGACAAAATTCCATCTAATAGAATGGGTAACCAATAAGAAAAATTGAATCTCTTGAAGAAGTCATTGGCCTTTGAAAAAGCCATTCATGCTACTCGTTCAATAGCATTGCCTAATCAGTTCAATGCTATTTGTGTATGTGTTTTTAAGCTATTGTAACTGAAATTAAAAATTACTTCTACTGTAATTAGTTATTTCAAATAATTTGTTTATTAGCTTTTGTTTCATTATTTCATTGAATAATACATTAAGTTTTATGATGAAATTTAAAAAAGAAGTGAAAGAAAATTATACTAAACAGGAATAATTATAAACATGGATGTAACTGTTACAAACTGACAAACAGAACAAATGATACCATTCAATTTTTTATTCACACACATACTCTGACCATGGATTGAGCCAGTCTTATATGTATTACCTGGTGGGGGTGAAAGGTTTTTTTTTATTGTTATATTTTGTCAACTAGTTATTTAAATTAACCTTGGAAAGAAATGCCAAGGTAGATGGGGTCCTTCCTTCTTGAGGTTGTAAATATTCAATTTAACATCGGTTTATTAATATTTTCTCAAGAGATTCTATAAAAGTTATTGCACTCATTTTAGGTGAATTTATAATTGATAAAACAATTTTTAAAAATAAGGTTTAATTCATGTTTTCGATAAACACCAAATTGATATATATATATCAATATAATTTAGATTAAAAATCAGTAACAATAAATCAATAGACTAATGCTTGCATGAAATCATTACCAATAAAAATAGTTAAATAAAGGTAGAAAGAAGGGAAACATATTTAATTAAAATTTATTATTTCCTTCATTCATTACAAACAACTCATAATATTAACTTGAGGTAGCTTATAAGAACTTTATATGACCATTAAACATTCAACAGAGAGAAGATCTGATAAAATAAGTGATAAAAGAAACATCGCTGATAGGAGATTTTAATGCACAGTCAGGTAAGAATGTTTCCTTTTGAAACATAATTCGATATTAATTCATAACAAACGTAGTATAACAATAAAAATAACTAATTTAATAGGAGCATAAAACAGATACGGACACAAATTCAGTTTCAATTTTAGTGAATAGATCTCGGGAAAGAAAAGAGAAAGGATAGTACATATGGTAAGAGGAAAGTCGATTTTGTATTCACTTCATTCAGTTAATTTGATTTTTAAAAAAAACTTCTGAACTCACCGAAGAGAGAGACGAAGATCACTATCATCATCAAAGTTTATCTATCATATTAGTTTATGTACAAAAATATATATCACTACGTAGCTAAGACTAGACGTGCATTGTGTGAGTGAAACCTTCGCATACCAGACTGTTCTGGTCGGTGCCCCCTCCCTTTCGTTACACTTCCTTTGTGTTGGTTACTTTCTTCATCCCTACTGGTGGATATGGGATCGGCAGTTACATCACGCGGCGAATCACAGATCCAGAAATAGAAGTTTAAAGTTACTGTGAAATAGAAAACCGCTATAGCGGTCCCCCTGTGATGACTTTTTCCACGGAGGTTGCGGCGGCTAAACTTTCGCCTGAGAGGAAATTTTAATTTTGGGTAGTTTCGGAAATACCAAAGTTTTGGTGGGGAGCCTGCTACTTTTCGTGTTACATCCGTTTACCAAAAGTGCATTGTTAGTTTTTTATTTAAAAATAAAAGGTTTTAATATTTACAGAGGAGAATATATGCGGATCCGCGTATGTACATTAAAAGTAAGACTGGAGGAAACGTATTCAAGCATTTTTAATCACATGCTTATTGAATACCTCCGAAGAAAATATTTTAAAAAATAGCGAGTTCCTTTAGGTAATGAAATCATCGAACTCAAAACTTCAGATTTGAGACGGGCTCCGATAACAAATCACTTTTCAGATAGAAATGAGTGTATTTAAGAAAATTGAAATTATACTGAAAATACTAAATCAAGAATTTAGATAGCAAGTAACACGCATTAGAACTAAAGGAAAAAAAAAAACACCTGTACCACTAAAACGCATGAAGGGTCTTGAGTCCAGTTGGTGGTTGAGACTGTACTGTTTATTGGGCAACATATGTGCAGGAAGGTGATTTGTCCTACATCATGCTTAACTTCCAAATTTTTCTCCCTATTTTGATTACCCACTGTATAGAGGCTGGCTGAGCACTTGGAAGGTCCCAGATCCACATTATCCATCTCCAGCTCTTAAAAGATTAATTAAAATCTGTGATATGAACCAGGGACTTTTTGGCATGGCAACTCAGCGCTCTACCACTTAGCGACTCCGCTCCCATACTAGGTAGGATGTAGCATCCAACAGCTTCTTGAAGGTTCATTGATCATCATTATTAGATCAACTTAGAGAGGCTAAAAACTGGAAAATCGTCAAAAATTGATGATGATATGCTGCAACAAGACATTTTAAACATACCCTAATTCCAAATAACCACCTTCAAATTCTTTCCAAATACATACACAATTACAAAGCACAATATTCTTTCTTTAAGTCCAAAGTCTAATTCTTAGAAGAAATTTTTCTGTAACTCATTCCAAATCTCTTTATAATTTAAAATCTTCCATACTCAAATCATGAATGGTCAAGACTTCATTTTTCATTTCAACTTCAGAACAAATTATTACACTTAGTTTACACCTTCATCCTTCCTGAGCTTCTATAACTCTTCCCTTCAAAACTCCACAGCTTCCAACTTTAAATTCATCTCTATTTAATCAAATTTATTAAAACCTCATATTAATGCCCTCTGTTAACATTAATTTCCAAATTGCCTCCTTCATTGATGAAACTTTTCAATTTGGTTCCTTTTCTGGTTATTACTTTTTGGTTTTATAACAGGCTCTAACATCTCCCACTGGTGTTCTGAATGAGTGGTAGGTTGTTAAGTGCACTGCTGCCTTTAAAAATCTCTTGTCATTGATTCGTTCATGAATCATTTACCAATATCCTTTCACCAAGCTAAACATAACTAAAAGGAATGGAGTTATCCAACATTTCATTGCCTTATGTTCCAACTAGTCCAGGCAACCACTCTTATGATTTCCCATCGTCATTTAACAAATTTGGTAGTTCCTCGTATTCTTCAAATCCAACCAGAAATTTCTAGAGCTTTTATTATGGTGTTTTGGAATAATCGAGAGCCATAGGAGTCATATTTACCTCAAAATACATACACATATATATTATAGATTAGTAAAAATCAATTGTGCTTAGGCAGTGAATAGATGATATTAAAACATACTTTGGGGGTTGGGTTTTTCGCAGAAGTTTTTTTTTGTAGCAAAATTAACTAATTTTAGCTAATTAATTACTGCTGATATCCTTTCTACCATTGTCTTTAACTTAATTTTTAGTCTTAATATGGTGATTCAATACCAAAGAAGTATCAATTCAATGGCAGAAAAGAATTTCTGAATTACCTAAAAGTCTAGAAGAAGGCAAAAATTTGTCAATAAATTACAATATCACCTTAGTTATAAAAGTACTAATATTTAAATGAATAATTAGCAATGTTTCGTTAAGACTTTATTGTCCAAAATGTACAATCATAGATAAGTACTGGAGCAGTGATACAGTTAATTAAAATATACAGAACATATTGTTCATTGTTGAATTCTTATACAATAAGGCTGCTACAGAAGGGGAAAGACCTCGGTACCAGGTTGTTGCGTCCGGTGGAATCATTGGTCTACTCTAGCACCACCAGGTAGTTTTAGGATCTACCAGACAGAACATTTTTTCACAGGGTTCATAGGAGATCCGAGGGGGCAGTTATAAACTTTGGAGAAGTCTTCACTGTTTGAGAGAGTTCCAATGACCCTATAAATAAAAAATAAGATATAAATTGTTATAAAAGCTATGTCCATGCCTGATGAATTAATAAAACATAGAATATCCTATCGTCAACTTTTTTTATCAATTCTTCCCCATGGGTTTATAACAGATGTAAACAAAACTAGAATAGCAAATATAATTATAAGACGTTTTCTAAGAAATCCAGGAATGACACTAATAAAACATACAAACGACAGTAGCTCCACCCTTCTGTCAGCCCTGAAGATGGCCTACAACGTAGATCGAAACGTCGGCACTTATAATAAATAAGTTTGTCTTATTTAGTGGTTTTCTTTACCGCACCCCCAGACTATCTATATCCCACAATAAAACATATATTTGACTTTATCTTTATTTCACAAAAAATAAATTGTGAAACTGTATTTCCAAATTTTATAAATAAATTTCAATTCTGAAATTATAAAATTTAAATAACTGTTAACTAGACTTCACGTAAGCCCAAGCAAGACATACATAGAAGAGATTATTTGAGTTTTCAAAGATTAAATGGTGTAACAGTCTTATTGGAAAATAAATCTTGCTTGTTCAGGGGGGCTAAGAAAACGCACATCTTATATTTGAACTTTTAAAATCCTTTATGAGGTGAGAAGATATGACAGCTAAAGGTCTGAAAGAAGATGATTGCATGGACAGGAAATATTGGTAGGGAGTCATATAGGGAATCGGGACGTGATAAATATTTCAAAACTGCAATGAAAAAAAAAATCCTTTACTTCAGTTGCATTAGAATAATGACGTTTAACCAAAGAATGTTATATTGAGAGAAATAGATGTTTCTTTTGAGAATATGCTAATAAAGGATTATGTAAAGTATATAGACAATTTTACATAAAAGTATTACCATTCCCCCAATACTATAGGTAATATGTTTGAAATCAAAGCTTCTAGAAAAACTAATTTCCAATAGCTATATAGAAATCTCCAGTCTCTTAAGTGTACCTGTTAATTCGATATTTCTAACAAGTTGCACGAAAAAAGTATCCTTCTCATCAATAGCAGCATGGAGACTAAAGATGCTTAAATAATAATACTCATATCTCATTATTATATTGTAAATTCTAGAGCTAACAGGGAAACAAAAAAATCAAACATATTCATTGCAGCTGGATTATCCTCCATGATCTTTTTTTTTCTCAATATTCATATTATAACAGCTATAAAATGCATGCAAAAACCATTTACAGTCTGTAAATTTAGTAGTGACCTATGGCGGAACTGGATGCAGGGCTAGGGAGGTGTGGTAGGGGAACACAGTTCCACCATCACAACTCTAGAGTCTGGGCTATGGAAATAGCCTTGTCTAAAATACAATAACAATAGCAAGTGCAAGGTCAGCCGGGTTAACTCACAGTAAAACAATAACTCCAAGAGAAAGCAAAGATATAAAAGTAACAGTAAAATAGCCACAATGAGGAAAGGACTCAGTTTCCCTATGCACGGGTAATTTACTAACTTGTCAGCCTATAGTAGGATAGTTACGTTAAATGGAATGAGTTCCGAACCATTTTTACAAGAAAAAAATGCTTCAACATTTTATTCTTTATTCTACTCTTAGACTGAAATGTACACTTCCCAGGAGTAGACCCAAGACATAGGCTTACTTTAAGGGTGTTCATAAATTTAGGTGATAATCCACGGATGACAATTTGTAAACAGCGACTGAAGATATGGGAATTGAAACTTTGGCTCGCTCAACCTTATTCAACTATAAAAAAATAAATAAATTAAACATACAAATTATTGAGTGAGAGGGATTGTGCTATTAATTACCTTTCCCTGAGCCAGAACTCAACTGAAGAAGCCCTCATTTATAGAAACTATTAAGGACTATACATTCTTTAATTAAAACAGTTATTAACGGAAAAGGTAAAGGTAAAGTAATTGAAAAAAACACATGGCCTAGAATTAAAAAAAAAAAATGTATTCATTCAACACAATATACCTACCGATGGCCAGAATAGGGTAGACTCAAGTCAGTAGGTGGAACTAAGATCATTTAGCTTCTTTTTACATCTTTTACACGTTGATTTTTTAGAAAGTTAATATTTAACACTAACATAAAACAGAGTTGTCTCACTTTTAAAGTCAACGGGTCATTTATTTAAAAGAAAACAAGGTTTAATAAACAAATAAATATGGAAAAATCAAAGATTTCATAGTTCATTGTTTTAATTTTTAAATATAATTATTTTGAAGAGAAAAGATTTTGCCCTGGCCGGGATTCGAAGGGGTATTGGGATCGGTGAAGAGAATGGATTTGTCCTGGCTGGGAGGTGACCCCTGGTAGCTCAAATGGTAAGAGCGCTCTCACAGAGAGGCGGACGACCCGGGTTCGAATCCCGGCCAGGGCCAAATCTTTTATCTTCAAAATAATTATATTTAAAAATGAAAACAATGTACAAAAAATTATAAATAATATAATGACGTAAGTCTACAAGATCCTAATTAAAGTAATGTTCAATGAACGTTCTTCCTTATGCATACATCGCAAAATTTCGAAAACATGGGGATATGGGATAGGTGAAGAGAACGGATTTGTCCAGGCTGGGAGGCAATCCCTGGTAGCTCAAATGGTAAGAGCGCTGCTACGAAGAGGTGGGCGACCCGGGTTCGAATCCTGGCCAGGGCCAAATCTTTTCTCTTCAAAATAGTTAAAAACTATTCTCTTCAAAGCTATACCAATGTAAGATAAACACAATGGACATAACATTCCATAAAAAATTGGTTGACATTTTTCACCACTTAAATGAATGCTAAAGAATGGTTCATAAAATTTAAAGTGAATACTTCTTTATATAATAGACCAGAAACTGGGTAATCATTATCAATAAAAACACAGCCATAATTTTTACTGTTATATTTAAAACTTCCTAAAGGCCTCACTATTTATACAAATATTTCTCTGGAAGTTGAAAATATACAAATGTATTTTGGAAAAAAAAAAAAGAAAAACGTCCAATACAAATTTAAATAGCAAAAGATATTCACAATAACACAAATTAAATAATTTATTATAAAAATTTTAAATTTTCTACTCTTGGTTATGTCAGTAGACAATAAATATACTTTCATATACAATGATTTCTAGAGCTTTATACAAAATAATTATTGCTATTCACAAAATCAAATATTTCTTCATAATTATAATTAAAACAAAAACATGCCATCACGTGTAGCATATATTAGAATATTGAATAATCAACACTAACTTTAAAATTTTTGTATTAATTATGTTAATAATTAAAAAGGAGGAACATATGAAGTAAATGATTATAAAACAAAATAATAAAAAATTATTCAATTAAAACTTTTTTTTTAAACATGAGAAAAATAAGTACACACACACGCACGGTTAAGAAAACAAATTAATACAATATTGCACTAGTAGTGTTGTGAAAAATTAGTTATTATTAAAATGACTATTTTTAAAGCTGATACCAGCAAAAGTGATTGGCAAAATAGCTAAATTAATCAAATTTTCAATTCTTCTAATTTACATTTCAGTAATAACCTAAAACATTTTGTCAATTTCGATTCTTACATAACCATAATAAATAAAATAAACTAGAATTCATAAAAAATAAGAAAAATACAAGTTTTTTTTTAATAATGAGATCGATTAATTTGATTTATAGGTGCACCCATTTCTATGCAACATCTCTAATGTGCTTACCCTAAAGCAAAAATTTTAATGTATCAAGGATAACAGTAATAAATGATATTACATAAAATTTCAATCAACAGTCTTTAAAATGCCTCCAGATTTAAATTGACAAAAATCAAACTTCTATTATACATTTAATTCAAATTTAAACATAAGCATTATTTATATGAATCCATTAGGGGTTCCACACAAGTGAGCAGTATGATTCAATTTGATGTTTCAATTAAAAAACCCAAGCATAACTTTTTACATCCAAATCTGTAACCATGCCCAACAATGTAGAACCCATAACAAATAAACATCTTTAAAAAATTACAAAAATACATGTACAGAGAAAATATAAATCACTCATTCAAGATAAAAATACTATAAAATGTTATTGTATAACATTTTTAAAAGTTAATAACATTAATTGATTTTTACATTTTAATTAATTTACATATCAATGTTTTGTTTAATAATACACGCTTATTAATCCTGAACTCCAGCAGTTATTCTATCAGCACATAAGCCTTTAACTTTTTTAGCCAAAGCCAAGCTGTATGAAGAGTTCTTCTCCTCATCATCATCAGCAAGTAGTCTCTTCCCCACTCGAAATAAATCAGGTTTAGAAACCATATTGTTAATTGCCCTAAGATCTTTGGCTGGGCTCCGGCTGAATCTGTAGCTTAAATGTGATGCATTGTTAGGGGAATTTTCTCCATTTTTATCCAATTCAAATGATCGCAAATATAAACTATGTTTTTCAGATATTCTTCTCGTATTGGGTGGTGTGGTAACTTGTTGAGGTATAGGAGATAAAATAATTCTATCGGTATCTGAAGAACAATTAAACTTTTTAACCAGAGATTTAACTTTGGTTATATAAACAGAATTGTAAAATTTAATAAGATCGATCCGTTCTTCCCTTATATCTGCTAAATCTGAGTCAGTTAAGTTTTTTATATCTTCAAGGGAAAAATCAGGAGACGACAATACCTCACGATAAACATCTGATAATGCTTGAGGTTGATTTCGATAGCATTTCATCACATCAGTGAAAGCAAGTTCGATTCCTAATATTTTACAAATAACGTAAATGGAACACATTAGAAGCTGGTCCAGGTGTCTCTCAAACATAAGACCAATATGTTTAACAACTGTTTCTTCAAAACAAGTCCATATTTTTTGCCTTACATCAACTTGCATGAGCTTCAGTTGGTCACATAAATCTAACATTCTGACAGAGGCAAGATAATAAAACTTCCTAAAGAATAGTGCTACTGGTCCAGTTCGCCGAGGTCTTTTATTTTCTTTAAGCACTGTAGAATCTGACAACTTAGTTACTTCAAAACTATGGTCATTTAGGTGTAACAGTTGTTTAGAAATTACAACAGAAGCAATTCCATTGTCAGCTTCACTTTTTATAATTTTTAGTGCAGCTTCAGTTTCATTGTCATTAATATTTTCACTTGTAAGAACTCTCTTGAAATTTATTCTTTGAGGAGAAGCCTTGAAGTTGTCAGCCAGAGGAGTACCAGGAGAATTAGTCAAAGCACTGTCTTTACCAGCTAAAACAGTCAGCCTATCAACATTCAAATCTATCATACCAGATCTCATTGCAGAATCATTATCTGGCATGACATCTTCACTACATGGGACACCAAGCCCAGATTCAATAATGGCTTTCCACAAAGGGCTGTTTCTTTTCCAAGCAAGATTATCTAAAATTTTTTCCTCAATAGTTTTAAGGTGCTTAACAACATCTCTACTCAATGAACTTTCAGTCCTTACCACAACTTCAATTATTTTATAGAAGTAGTAATGTGGCAACTTTAAAGTGTTGGCAATCCAGGGATACTGTTGTGCACTGGTACATAAAAATGCAGCAATTTCAAAGGAACAGGCAAATAAGGTCTTGATAAATACTTCTTGATTCAGGAGTGAATTTGGATCAAAGGCTGGCTTTTTTGTTTCTTCAGGTAATATAGAATCAATCAGTTTATAAAACAATTTTATAACTACTTCACATTGCTTTTCAGGGAATTCTTTACCTCTCACTTCCCCCTCAAGAGCTTGTTTGACTTGAGTAGCAAGTACAATTACATATTCTTCTATCACAGGTCTTTTTTCACAAGAATCAATCATCTTTCTTAAATCGTCACTTGGATAAGCTTCTCTAAATCCTACTATTGTTTGTAATAAAGCAAAGTTTTGAACTTCACTACGTAAAGGGCAGAAAGTCGTTCGATCACTATTTCTTAAGAACTGTCGACAAGTCAAAGGTGTCATCAGACCAGGAGTTTTGCTCTGAGTATTTAATTTTTTTTTGGCTTCTAATTGTTCAGATATTTCACATAATTTATTACATGTAAGGCTTTCGATAGTATAAGAATTATTGGTACGACCTAAAAATATTCTTTCATCAAATGCGCCAACACTTAAAACATATTCTTCATAAACTTTGTTAACTGATTTGAAATTCTGTTCAAAACAATTAGCATCCAATATCTCAGATAACAAAGTATTGTTACCTTTGAGTGTTCTCTTTTCGAACATTTGCTTGATATGCTTTCTCCAAGTGTATTCTTTGATGGATTTTGCATCAACAGGCTTCCCATCATGACGAGAACATAGAACATCAAGCACACAAGGTACATCAGACAAATTGAAGAATCGAGTTTTAAGAGCAAGATTATCAGGAAAATCTTTATTTATAATATCTTTCCTACCACCAATGTAAGCATTTGCGAATATGAAATCAAAACAAGCTAACAATAAATGATAAGAATGAACAAGATCATCACTAATTTTAGGGTAGTTTGACTTCACACATATGAATAATGTCCAACTAAAATCAAATATTCTAATCAAAGGTATTTGGTTGTTCTTCTGTTTTTTATTTTTACTCATTTTGACATTTTCTACATTGTTTTCAGAAAAAATATCATTAAAAATAGGTTGAAATTTTTTAAATAGAACCATAGAGACAGTAAAGTCTCTTTCACATTGATCAAGGCTTCTGAAAAACTCAACAGATAGCTTTGCAAAGTTAGCCCATCGCCTAATATATTTGAAAAAATCAACAATACTCAGATCGATTAACTTTAAAAGCCCTTTTAAATTAACCAAATTTCCTTGAATGATGACAGGTGATTTTGAAACTGTAGCTACAGTAGCAGTCTTACAAGCAACATAAAGAGCACAACCCATCCAATGTTGAGGTTCACCAGCTAACATATATGGTTCATAGATTTCATTAAAAGACCTCCAAGCTTCTGCAGAAGAAATTTTATCCATGTTTAGAGCTCGGCATAATTCATGAAATTGTTTATATAGCTTTCTCACCGTATCTTCTGGGAGCATTTTGAGAACTGAGTAATACTTTTAAACCTTGTTCATGAAGTATTGAATTATCAGCACTTTGCCAATAACTAGTATAATTAAAGAAATCAAAACATGAAATAATATATGTCCATCAAAACAAATCACAGTCAGCACAAAAGTAAAAAATCACAAAGAAGTGATCTATAAAATAGCAGTTTTCTAACCGAGAACAAATTAACGACGCAGTAATTAAACAAAATACCAAACTGAATTTACGATAAACCTGTCACAACACGATAATAATTTACAATAATACCACAAAATAATTTTAGTAGTAAGTAAATAAGGAAACGAAAGAAACAAAAAAAAGCCTTCTGACAGATAAGAACCTACACAGCGAACCTTTCTCATGTATACTGCCATTAAAAGGCGCTATGTCAATCTCGTATCGATAGTTACGTAAATCGATAGCAAATACTCTTGTTTCTCATTTTTATTAAATAAACCAGGCTAAATTTCTTGGAAAAAACAAGTACCAAACAATTTTATTTTAGCTTAATCCCATCAAATCAAAAAAACAACAAATAGTTTTAAAAATTACAAAATTATTTTACTTATTCAATTCAGGCTCTTCCCCGGCAGTCCATATTGAAAAAAAAATCCCGCCAAAACTTTTCCATGAAAAAATTAAGATCAATGTTATTTCTAAAATAAATAGAAGTGTCATTACTCATTTTGATATTTTTTAAAATTAACGTTGTAAGTGTATACATGATCTAACAGTAAAATCTTAGGAAACAGTAGATTAATTTTACTACTGGTATGAAATTAAATTTATTCCCATTGATCCAATAATATTTTATTAAATTAACACAAAAATAAAATTTTCCAAGCTTATCATTATAATTTTTGAAAACTATATTTACCAAATATATTTTATTTAATCATCTGCAGTACATGTTTTTGTAATGAAGGTCAAATTAAAGTTTCTTTGTTTATTCGAAACAGCAATAATAAGCACATTTAATTTTCAAGAGATCATTTTATTTACTAATGTGATATCAATTTTAGTTTTGCAATAAAAAACATTCTGATCCGATAAAAAAGAAGATTTGTAGTTGTTTTGGTATTACTAACGGAATTTTTCAATAGGCTAAATTTCTACAAATTTAAATTAAATGAAACAGAGTTAGTTACCAAATGTTTTCTCACAGTACTAATTAGTAGAATAGAATGTTATAAGAATGGTCTAAACTAATATTAAGATACTTTATAAATCGATCATAATGTTTTATAACAATTAGATGATAATAATTATTCTTCTAGCAGAAATGAATGCTGGCTAATGGTGTTATTAATCAGGAACCTAAGTTATTTAAATTTATTGTTTGCCAAATAACAAATGAATACATATTCTCCTTTTCACTTTAAACAAGATGGGAATCTTCTGTCATTAAACTATATTGGCCCAATGAATTTAACCTTGAACAATAAATGATAAATGTCATAGAAGCATTCCAACAGGTTGAGACTCAGAGAAGTAAAAACAAATAGCCATCTTATCACATTTAAAAGGGACTTGAAAATTATAAAATAAATTTGTAAAAAGTTTAATAAAGAATGGAAAAACAAAGCAATTTTTATAATTTTCAAAAGATGAATAGAGCAATTTTTTATTCATTAAAACTAACGGTTTAATTATTATTTTTGTCATTAAATAGAATATGAAACCACAAATCTTATTAAAATAAGTGAAAAAACTGAAGTCCTAAGACGCGACGCATTATTATAACAGCTATAATATATATGGTTGACTGGATCTATCTTGAGCAATGTTGAATTGAATGTTGAAAATGGTGGGGTGCAGTAAATATATTTTACACAAATATTGATATTATTAACATTAAACATAAATATTATTATTATCATTATTATTATTAGCAAATGTCACAAATGGAGAACTATAAGCAGGTGCGGGCGATTACAATTCTTCCAAGGGTTCTTCTTCTTTCCAAGCAATATATATGTACATAATATTCATTAGAACCTTTTAACAACAATTTTCTCTATAAAATAGGCTAACTTTTATACCTTGTATTATCTTATACAATTTGACTTATCAGTTGTATACTATAAGATATATGTAATGTCTATAATATAAATATAAATCAAAAGAGGATTGTGAAAATCACTTGGTCAAGTTTTTGGTTCAGAAATCTCAGTTCTGCAGCAATAGAATTATTGTTTTATTGAATTATGGTAACTGATCAAAATGGCAAATATATCATGTATTGGTGTTATAAAGAAAAAAAAAATTACTTTGTACTTTGTATTCAACTATCATACACTGTATATATATATATATTTATATATATATATATATATATATATATATATATCAATAAAATAGAGTCAAAACTCAAAATGAAACACTAAATTTTTATTATAATGCAAATGGAAAAAAACCACAAGCAGAGCCTTATGTTTCAAATCTGGTGTAAAATACAAACACTTATACAAACAGTCGACGTTTCGCCCATTCAGGCATTATCAAGACACAATAAAAAGTAAGTTCACTCACATCTCAAAACAGAAGTGCAATACATCCCAACGAATAATCGCTCAAAAAGGCTCATAATCCGGGACCGCACCTCCACCCCAAGACGTTCAACCCAAAACTCAAGTCTTGTTTTGGGTTGAACGTCTTGGGGTGGAGGTGCGGTCCCGGATTATGAGCCTTTTTGAGCGATTATTCGTTGGGATGTATTGCACTTCTGTTTTGAGATGTGAGTGAACTTACTTTTTATTGTGTCTTGATAATGCCTGAATGGGCGAAACGTCGACTGTTTGTATAAGTGTTTGTATTTTACACCAGATTTGAAACATAAGGCTCTGCTTGTGGTTTTTTCCATTTGCATTATAATATATATATATATATATATATATATATATATATATATATATATATATATATATATATACATGTATAAAAACAAACACATATAAAACCTTAATTTTTTAAAATACATACCAAAATAAATTTATTAATATTTTATAAATTTAAAACATTCATCTGAACATTTCAAATACGAGTGTTTTCAACAAAATTTAATTTTTATAACAATGAACTATAAACACCAAATTTAGATTTTTAAATATTGTAGATATCATAAATAACACAATGAGATTGACAATACCTGTATTTGCCTGGGGAGTGAACAGCAGTTTTCATTTTGTTTCTGGTCGCAGCAGGCCTTGTGTCTCCACACCAGACCTGAGCGAAATTTAGAAAGAATAACTGCATTCCCGTATAGTTGAGACCAGGTAAGGTTTCATCGGAATCTCCATTCTGATCCAACCACTTTTTGTAAGCCTGTGGAGACCATTTTGATTGAAATGTCATTAACAAATTGTATGAAATATTAATTTTGAAACAGGACTGAAAATTATTATTATTTTTTTTTTTTTTTTTAATATAATTTGTTACAATTCACAAAAGCGATATGCTGTACCAAACAGACCAGTCTCAAACTCAAAAACTTAATAGACAAATTTGAATGTATCTATAAAGAATCACATATACAATGCGGGTTTGTAGCCCGGCAGGTGACCCTAGGATTTTTCTAAGGGAGTAAAAAATCCTTAGTTACGCCGTCCTTCGGAAGGGACATTAAACGGGGGTCCCGAGCCTGGACGATGTCAGGTACTCGTTAAAAACCCCTATCCTAATTAAACCTGGGTAGGCAAAATTTAGAGCTCCCACTGTAGCATCGTCCGATTAGCCATAGCAGCATAAAGTGATCTTAAATGAATAAACAAACAAACATATACAATGAAAGAAAAAAATTATACATAAAAACATTCAGCAGTCAGAAAAAAAAAAAATTATAATCAAAATAAACAAAAATTGTATCTATACATTCTTAGTAACTTATATACATCTGCATGAACAATAACAATAATATAAGATAATTTGGTATCCTACAATAATAAATGCTTTGTTATTTTATGTACATACCACTTTGTACTGTTTTTTGTGTGGTTCCGTATATTTTTCATAAGTGGGTTTTTATAGTGTTTACACTTATTAAAGAATTTTTTGCATAATTTATTGATAAATTCATTAATATACGTTACATATAATTCTTTGTGCATAATTTTAACTCTAGTGTAATATGCATAGTTTCCAGCAATTCTTAGGCATTTGTTTTGAAATATTTGTAGTTTTTTATAATTTGTTTTCGAGATATAACTAAATATTGGGCATGCATATGTTAGAATAGATCGTAAGCAGGCTTTATATAATAATAACTTATTATCTGTGCTTAATTTTGAATTCCTATTGAAGTATGGATATATAGTAAACAGAGCTCTATCAGTGTGGTAAGTAAAAGATAACCTTTTGTCTATGTTAAGTCCTAAATATTTAATCTGATTTGTCCAAGGTACAGGCATTCTGTTTACATTCAGTTGGGGGATATTATTCGGTCGTCTCTTAGTAAATAATATGGCTTGGGTTTTATCTTGATTTATATTAATTTTCCATTTATTATAGAATTTCACAATTTTTTTTTAGAGCTGTAGTCAGTCTATTTGTAATTGTGTCAGTTCTATAACTTGTAGTATAAAAAGCAGTATCATCTGCAAAAAGGGATTTTTGTACTTTGAATGTATTCGGTATGTCATTAATATACATACTGTAGAGCGTTGGCGAAATAACCCCGCCCTGAGGGAGACAGGCTGTGAGTGTACCTACTGTGGAGTAGTGGCCTTCTATAGTTACTTTAAATAAGATTTAATTAATGATATTAAGTATGGAGGGAAATTGTAAAGAGTGAGTTTGAATATCAGCCCGTTATGCCAGATACTGTCAAAAGCTCTTTGAACGTCGAGCAATACCATACCGTATGTTGTTCATTATTAAACCCCTCAGTAATCTGGTTGGTAAGCCTGCCTAATTGAGCTATAGCAGAATGCTGGTGTCTGAATACAAAGTGTTCATTTATAAAGATTTTATTATTTTTAATAAATTTGTTTAATCTTTGATATATTAATTTTTCTGCTATTTTACCTATAGCGCATAACAAAATAATGGGGCTGCAGTTTTCTACAAGTTTTTTGTCCTTTTTAGGTTTGGGGATTCCTTTAATTATTGCCATTTTCCATATCTGTGGGTAATATTTTAGTTTTAACATTAAATTTATCAAATGTACCAGTCGAGTGATTCCTGCCGGTGGTAACTTTTTTAAGTATATTGGAAGTATTGCGTCATTACTGGGTTTTTTTTCTTATTAATTTTTTTGAGAATTTTATAAATTTCTGAATAGTTGCACAGTGCATTTTGGGGGGTATAATTATTTTGGTTTAATTTTCTTTTAACTTCTCTATTTATTCTTGTGGTATGGCTAGTGGTTCCTAAATTATTATTTTGTTTACTGATTTTTATTAAATGGTCCGCTATCAGATTAGTTTTTCCAGCAGGAGAAAATTTGATATTATTTGAATAAGTGAGAGGTGGATAATGGTAAGCTTTGCCTCTTTTGAAAATTCTGTGGATCCTCAATAGTTTATCGGTTGTTTTGACTTTAATGAGCTTTTTGTTTCATTGTTTGCTTGCCTGATTAAATAATAATTTGCTTATTATTTTAGATAAATATATTTCAATTGTTTTAAATGTTTTAATTAGGTATTGTTGGTGTTTACGTCTGAACATATTCTTTAGTTTAATTAAAAAATGTATGTAGGGATTTTTGTTGTTACTATTTCTTTTAATATTGAGTTGGTTTAATGATTGTTGTGTAGATTCGGCTATTGATGATAATATACTATTTTGAAAATGTTCTATCGCTTTTTCTAAGTCAATTTTTGTTACTAGGGGAAGATCTATTTCAAGTTTTCTGTTAATTATTTCTTTATATTGTTTCCAGTTTATTTGTGTATTGGCTTGTTTATTATTAAAATGGTTATATTGAACTTAAAATTGATTTGGTACGCTAGAGGATTGTGATCGGAGGTAAGTTCGGATAATGAGTGAATATTATTTGTTGTGTTTATGTATTTGGATAAAACCGAGTCAATAATACTGGGTTTCCTAGAATTTTAGTGAGATAATAAGTTGGTTTACCCGGTTTATTTATTTTTATATTATCTTGAAGGCAATAGTCCAGTAATTTTGTGCCACCCCGGCATTCGGCAAGGGATTCTTTTATGTTATTAAAACAATTCCATGCACAATGTTTTGAATTAAAATCCCCCATGGCAACTAATCTGCTATTTAATTTTAAAATTAAGATGTTTAGATCTCTTAATTTTAATTTCTTATTTGGTGATTTGTAACAGGAAACTATTGCCATTGGATATTTATCATGTTCGATTTCTACTGCTATAGCCCAAGGTTTTGTAAGTTAGGAATTTTAATACGGTGATGTTTAATGGATTTGTGGATAATTAGGGCCACTCCTCCACCATGCCTATTTCTATCAGCTCTGTGCACTATACATCCCTCGATATTTAATGAACACGTATCACTTAAATGTGTTTCAACTGAAGCAGGCAGTCCTTTCAATATAAATGAGGGAGTTTTGTCTTCATATAATGCATAACTGTGATATTCACCTTTGCTCTCGATTATTAGTTTCTTCAGATTGTCGAAGTCATCTTTGGTGCTTGTATAAATTAATATACAATTTCTATTGTACTTTAATGAGAAACCATTTTTTAGATTTTTTTTTTAATGTTCCACCGAGCTTTTATAGTTTTTGAACTTATTGTAGAGGACTAGCGGTGGAATTTTAGATTTTTTTATAGCTTGAACTGTATTTTCTTTTATGTCATCCTCTTCCTCGTCACTCAAAAGGTCATAAATGTTTTTTGTCAATATTGGGGTACCTTCAGTTTGTTGATTTGTGGTTAGCCTTCTTCTTTTTGTTCGTTTTTATTTTTTAATTTCCCATTCATCTTCAGTTACTGAAGGACATAATTCCATTGTACGACTTGTTAGGTATAAGTATATTAAAAAAAAAAAAAGAAGAGAAGAAAAAGAGGAAAAAAAAATGTAATTGTAAGTCACTATCAGACGCTGCCAGTTAGGGCAGGGTCTAATCCTATTGCACTGGACACTGAGCGATGTTTACTGTTGAGTGTCTTAACACAGACTGTCGATTATTATTCATGTATATAAATATATACATATGAAATGGTAACAAAATTACCAATTATATATTCTCTTTTTATATTGTACATCACATTACTAACAAAATGATACCAGTAAGGAAACCTGCACAAGCTAAAACAATAGTTTTCATTTAAACAAAATAGTGAATTAAAACAATAGAAAAAAGAAAAAAAGAGAAATGTAAAAGTTTGAACCTTCAAATAACATAATTTGTATAACAAACGAAGTCAGTGTTAAAATTTACTTACTCTAAAAGATTGCTTGATTCCACCATTGTCCGCTATGTTCTCTCCTTGGGTGCTTTCTCCGTTAACTTGAATCCCAACTTCGTCGACAACATATTTGCTATACTGATCTGTAACAACCGATACAGAATATTATTTTTGTATAATAAATTAAAAGATCTCTTTTCTTGATATTAACTGCAAGAGTGTTATAATTTTTAATGTTAATAATAAGTAAATGTGGAACTACTCAATCTTTGTTTGAGATTTCTTTGTTTTTGGCATGAAATTATTATTACAAGATGAGATTATTTATATTGACAAGTAAACAAATCGATTATAGCTTTTTTATTTTCTAATTGCTCGGATCACATATACAATTGATTCATTAAGCAGTGAGTTAAGAAGAAATCTGTGATGTATGATAAAATAATAGTATTATACTAGTAAAGGCATTACTAGAATAATAAGAATAGTCATAGAATGGTTACCTATCGGATTACCAGTACTTTCTGCCTTAATTGGAATTTATAAAGATGGTACACAACAAATTGAAAAATATGTAGGCAATTCCATTTCAGCAAGGCATAAACTATTTAATATAATCTTTTGTATGAAAAGTAAACTACAGATTAATTCAGAGAAGTGGGCATTGTTTTAAATGTAGACTTAGGGTTATGTATTTAATTTATTTTTTTTATAATACTTATGTCACATAATTAGACCTATCATTAATCCATAAAAAGTGGAGACAGCCCTGGTTTTTTGGTTCTGCCCAAGGTTGCAAAAATTTCAAGGTTTGAGAATTTATTAACTGGCGAGGGTTTTTTACTTTTATTTCTTAATTATAAATTTAAAAAAATATTTTAAAACATTTTCTTATGGAGCAGTGAGGTACAAACACAAAAGGTAATTATGATGTTTTCATTAAAACAAATAATCCATTACTAGAAAAAGTCATATCAAGTGAGAAATAAAGTTGAATATTTCAGTAAAATCTTAGTAATTCAGATGTGAATCTTAACAGTTTACTGATAAATATCCCAGGCTGGACCCCAAAAATCCATCCCAAAAAAAATCGGTTTGGACCCCAAAAAAATATGGTGAGCTTAATTGATTCAACAGTGAAATTTATGAAAATAAAACCAGGAAAATGTTTAATACACTAGGAAAGAATCTTAATTAGAAAATATTAATGACTTTAAAGAAACCACATTACCAAATCAATATGAAATGATAAAGAATAGAAAGGAATATAAGTTTAAATAGATAATATTTTATTTTTTATATTGTTTAAATATTATTTTATTATTATTCACTATACCTATCATGCATTGGGCTCTTTCATGGAAATTGTTAATAGCTTCATCCCTCCACCATCTATGCAAATTTCCTTTTTTATCAAAAAGCCGTCCTTTGTCATCAAAACCATGTGTGATTTCATGGCCAATAACAACTCCAATACCTCCATAGTTAAGGCTCTTAGGAAAATAGCGATGGTAAAAAGGAGGTTGGAGAATTCCAGCAGGGAACACTATAACATTAATTAAGTTTCTTTAATTGATCTATAATCTTATATGATTCATTATTCAGAATTTAAGTTTAATTTTAGTTCCTTTAAGTTAAAGTAAAGCACTTTTGTTGTTTAGTTAAAGATAATAGATTTTTAACATTTGTTACCAAAATATTTTTAAGCAATGAATTCACATGAAGGAGAATGTACTTAATTAAATCTTTCTTTTATTGATTCAATAATTAGACAACTGGTAGTCAAAACATATATCATACAATGGCATTACCAACTATAAATTGCATAATAACAATATAATTAAATACATAACAAAGTCGCATAATGGTTTATACTACTCAAGCAATTCAGATCTCTATTGGCTTTATAACACTGATATTTTCAGTTTCTGAGAAGTTTAATAACTGAGATTCAGGATTTTTTTTAAACAAAGATCTGTAAAGGCAATTAACAAAATAATAGAACTAGACAAATTAAATGAAAACTTGATATAAAAAAAAAGGACAGAAATTGAAGTTCCTTTAGATAAATAAAATTTAAAAAACAATTCCCATTGGAGGTTGAGGATAGGTTTATAGTGTTTGTAAAAAAATAAGAAATGAAATTCACAAAGGTTCGTTATTCTCTTTTTATATTCGTGGAAAGCCAGACAATTCTCACCATTCCTTTCTCTTCTTTTAATGTTCATTATTGGTACTTACAAACTACATTAAGCGATATAATTATTCATCAAAACAGTTTTTCAGTAAAAAGTATGTTTAATGATTTATAAAACATAAAAAACTAAGTTACGAATATAAAACAGAACAGTTTTCTGGAATAATTTTATGAGTAAGGAAAATGAAAAATCTCAATAGCTTAATTAACATAGAACACTGAAAATTTATAGAGCAAATAAAACATATTTATCTATAAAATATACACCTAATAATCCAAATTGACATGGAAAATAATTAAGCTCTAACTACTAAGATTTGTATACCTCACAAGGACTTAATTCTCAATATGTCAGAAGAATTTCGATATTGTCTTGATATCTTATTGGCATTGTCTTTTAATACATTATTAAAAATTTTAAAACTAGATTAGTGAATAGTAAGAAACACTCGAATAGAAAATGTTTTGTAAAAATGTATGGATCACTTGTTATTAGTGGACTGATGGATGATAAGAAAAATTCAGACAGATACATTCTGCTCAATTCATAATGAATAATTCACTTGAAATCTTACAAAAGGTAGCCGAAAATCCCAAAAAAATTATTTGGGATTATTTGAACAGATTGTATCATAATCCTCAACTCTGCCTAATTTTACACATTATTTATTAAAGATGGCAAATTGTATAGTTTTTATTTTATTTGTCTACAAAAGAATTAAAAGACTTACAGGGTTTTATTTTTTGTTGCACAAAATTTACAAGCTTTGCCATTTTTATTGTAAATTTTATTCCATGCGATCAAGGCTCAAATAATAATAAATTATAACCCTGTAGCTCAAAGTAAAATTATTTATCCATAAAGCTTACTTATCTGATTTTTATTCCTTGAATAATAGGCATTAACTATTGCAGGAGCGGTGTTCCAAATGGATTTGTTCACAGGGTTACCAAGGTGACTCTGTTCAATTCTCGCCAAATGTCTAAGAATATTAACTGTATTTTCGAAATATAAGCTAGAATCAATGTCTACCTAAAACATGTTTGTTATGAATTAATGAGAACCATATTATTAAGTAATTATACATACTTAGATGAACTAATAACTATAGCAATACAATAAAAATGAAAAAATATTATAATAGAAAAAGTTATTCATTATGTTTTCATGATTGAGCTACATCAATAATCTAAAAAAAAAAAAAAATGGTAAAAACCAAATGCATAACCCTTCTCATTTAAATATTGCTGAAGGGATTCCATGGACTGCATCTTATACATTCCTGTAAAGGATAAAGTCAATGGTTTGGCCATTAATGCGGGATGAGAAATGGATGATAGGCATACTGGATGATTGAAACAAGGCCACTCTAAAAGCTCCCTAAAGGTAGGAATTGTATTAATCTATAATGAATAAAAATAGATGAGCTTGGAAGGGAATGCAACTTCCCAATGGATTAACCCAGAAGGATGGATAGAGATAAGTACAAAAGGTTTAACTAAGGCCACTCCACCAAATATTTGTTTAATTAATCAAATATACACAAAAATATAAATTACAATTAAATCTAATCAAATACACAGGATAAATGTTGGTAACACGAGGAGGGATTCAATGATCTCTGAAACCCTAGTTATTTCTGTATTTCTTAGCTACCTTTTTTTTCTGTCAAAACAGTTATTCAATACAGCTGTGAGAGTATTTTTAATCTTGTGTGTATCATATAAATCTAATGATATTATCATGCTATTTTCAGGTGAGCATTTTTTAACCCAAACAAGGAAATATATTTACTTCCAGTTCGTTCAGAAACTGTTCCAGACAATTAGCTGGATTATCAAACTACTTCATATATAAAATAGACAGCAATACAAAAAAAAAAGTATAACATAAAAGGAATGGTGTAAACCCAAAAGAAAAATTAAACATACAGACAGCAAATTTAGAAATTCAACTAAAGGGATTTGAAATATTATTAACAACAGAACTTACATCTTTATATTTTTCGTTCAGATGTTGAGAAACAAGAATAGAATCAGGGTATCCAATTTTCAAAGTCATAGCATCAACTTTTTCCCGAGCAAGACGTTTTGTATCATCATCTATCCAATCAGTACCATTTAAAATTTCTCGGAATGATTGTTGAATTTCCCTCGTCATTATCAAAGTCTACAAAATAGATCTTCTGAGACACTGATAACAGTTTCTGATATGTTACTCTAAGATCACCAGCATATAATCAAATGTAACATATTATACTTACATCATTTTTACTATATTCATCAAAGAATTTTTTTACAAACATGGCGCCCATAGCCATTCCCATGTTGCTATTGACTTGGGCTACACAAGACTTCCAACGGGGCGGTGATTCCTCTCTCCCGAACAGTATAAAATAAAATTTTTGTTTAGCATCTTGGAAACGGTCATCAAGATTGTTCACTCGGTGACGGATGAATCTCCAGAATAGGTAGTTTGCTACTGTCCTGCAATGTTCATCTTTGAAGATAGGCTTTAAACAAAGAATGACTTAACTTTAGAAACAAAAAAATTTGGAAGCTGACAAACCATTTGCAATGACTAGCCACAAAAAGGTATTGAAGATATATCTCAGCTTGAAAAATCAGTATCAATATATGTTGATAACAAATTTAATGTTCATTTTCTAGAACCTATATAAATTTATTTTCCCTAAATAAATTCATTCAAATATCAATATATAACTAACTTAGATAATAGGCATAGATGAATTGGTAGTGTCTGAATCAGGAAAAACATACATTATCAAAGTTCAAAGTATTAACATAGTCAACTTTCTAAAAATATTATAACAATATTTTAATAAATAAATAAAAAAATTAGCTAACATTATGAAACCTTCATCCACTTTACTTGCCACATCTTTTAAAAATTCTTTTTTGTCAATATTTTATTTAGATTTTCAAAATTTATTTTTTAATGTACAAAAGCCTTATGTCATTATGAGTAATTTCATTGATGAGAGTTCATTGCTTATTTAACTGGTCCAATAGTTAATTCACTGAGATTTTCAGACAATCGTTATGACACATGAAAAGACATCAAAATAGCATGAATCCTCATATTCATCTACAAATATGCCCTGTAAATGAAAAATAGTTGGCACCCCAAAGGAAGAATATTTACGAGTATTAACAATTAGTTTTAAAAATGTATGGAATAATGCTGACCTAAGAATATCTCTAATTCTGATTCTGAGCTGGAATACGGAGGAGGAAAGAGAACATTTACTTCCACGATTAGGGAGGAGCGAATTTAAAGCAAAATTTTATTTTTAGATTAAGTAAACACTCATAGATTGTAACAACTTACAATTCATGAATCACTTCCACGACTGAATCCACTGATCAATCATTTTATATATATATATTAACCCTACCCCGTAAAAAAATAAATATTTTGAAACCTGATATCAGCCTCGAAGCTGGTAAAGGCGGCCAAAGATCTACAAGGTGTGTAGATATATACCTAAAATTTTGACTAGATATTTTTTTCTTATTTACTACTTCCTCACTTTTATATCCGAGATCAGCCAATCCTCGGACTAACTCTATCTGCAAACACCAAAGCTGGTGGTGAACACCCTCAGCTCTGAAGCATCCCTGGAGTTTCCTGTGGATAATAACTCTTCAGGTTGTTTCTATTTCCTCGGCTTATGCTGAGTTTGGAAGTAAAGACCTCCATTAATGGATTGGTGGTTTCTGGTTTCCTTTCTGTATCATGAATAGCTATACATCCACTTGCTGTAAGTGATGTTAATGACCCATCGGTACTTCTATCATACCATCTTTTTATCTCCTACCTATGTTATAAATTCAACCAGAATAAGGATTGTTTCTGGCCTGGTAATTACTGGCTAATTTAACAACAGCTTGACAAAGGAAAATTCTTTTTTCATTATCATTAATAATTATTTAATGCATATAAAATAAATAATATATATAAGCTCTACTGTATATTAGTAATGAGTACATAAGTTATATGTAATGAAATATTGAAATACATTTTGGCATACCAACTCTACCTTGAAGGAGTCCTGCCAAGAAGAGAAACTAGGTCCTCAAGATATCTCAAAGCAAATACAACTACATTTTCTGATATATTGACAGGTCTACCAAGCACAACCGTCAAATAGCGAGTCCAGTCAATTTGCGGAACATAAGTACGTAATTCTCCAACAGTCATTCTTTGGTAAAGTTCACTTACATTCCTTCTTTCATCTGGAGAAGACGTAATCTGAAAGTTTAATATACTTTCAGCAAATCAAACCTTAAGACAGTGAACAACATGAGTTTTATCTGAGTTGCATAGTCTCTCCACTTTTTCATACGCTACAAAGTAACATTTTCGTTGAAATAATTTAGATCTGGTGTAGTGTGAATGTTAACACTTTTCAAGTCTATAAAAAAATGGTTTTTTTCTATTCTCTTATCAAAAGATATAAACCTGTTAAAGGCGCTATTATTGTATAATGCTTCAATGCATTTATATTAAGCTTGGTAACTTATTGTGGCTGTATTAAAAATAAATACAAAATTTCTCTAATCCATTCATCATATGTTTCTTCTGGTTTTCAAGATGGTCAAATTCTTTGCCATTATCAACAGATAAGTTAACCAAAATATGGCTCCCAAACATACCAGTGGCCAAGAAGAACCCAAAAAACCTGAAAGAAAAGCCAAACAATCGGAAGTCAGCCAGTCGAGGCCCACCCAATCAGAGACCACCCGGTCGGAACCCAGCCAATCAGATCACTGAAGGAATAGGCTCTACCCCCGGATCCGGAAAGGTATAGAAAAACATTTTCAGACCCAGACTAAGCTCAGAGGAAGCTAGCAATATGGCCAGCAAAACGTTGGCAAAGATTTCATGACACAGTCGAAACCAGAAGAAATATGTGATGAATGAATTAAAAATATTGGCCGTGTAAATTTAAGATAGAATAAAACATTTCTCTCTCTAAAATGATTAATTAAAAGTAATTCTACTACCTTTGCCAAATTGGTTTCAAAATTAATAGTTTCCTGAGCATCTCGTGTCACGTTTTCAACAGAAGCTCCTAAGAGTGTAGCTACTCTAGTCAAGTACTCAGTGTAGGCTTGAAGATACAAGAGATTTGCAGGTTGCAAGTAATAGTCTCGGGTGGGGAGACCAAGGCTGGTCTGGTCTAGCTGCAATCAGGTTCCAATATATTTATTGAATATTTATTTTGTTTTTTAAATTAATGATAATAATTTGTTTGTAAGTATTATGTTGTTTCAAAACCTTAAATATTTAATATTTATACTTTTAAATCGCATAATTAGTTATTAGTTGAGAAGCTTTCAAATCAAAGAGTTTATTAGAAAAAGTAAAAAGTACTGTTATAATTATAATTAACTTACATGTATAACATACTCATCAGAATTTTTTATATCAGGACCGACCCATTCTGAAACCAGAACATCGTTGTTGAATAGTCTCAGATTTGCCATCAGCCAAAGCCAATCAAAATTAGTTTCATTCCAAGAAGGAGTTATCATAGGCCAATCACCAAGTTGTTTCAGTAGATTCAAGAGAGGGGATGAACCTCGTTTTTCGACAACATCTGAGGCCAAAAAATTAAAGAATAAGAATCTAAAACTCATAAGGAAAATTCTTCTAAATTATATAGAATACAATTGAACTTCTTTAGCCCAAGAATGGGCTTGTTGCAACATGCATTGTATAACGCAATTATTATATAACACAATATAGTTTAGATTTTTTCAGTTTTAAAACCCAATATTTAACATTCCGGGTATTCTTCATAGCCCTTTTCAGCATATGATAACCCAGAAAAATTAGGTAGGTCACTTAATCTTGCAATCCTAATGAGACTGGTCAATGAATGGAATATGGAGGATCAGAAATTGCAAATAATGCTTATTTTATTACTCTATCGGTTTTTGTATCATTTAAATTTTCTACTTATATAGTAGATGTCAATAAACAAAGTACACGCATAAAGGTTGAGTGTAAATTTTGGTATGTAATTATTAAATTTTTCTGTTACATACTAAAATTAAGAATTACTGAATTCTCACAAGGAATATCCAGTGAGAAAAATAATAAGTGAGAAAATGTGTATGCACAAAATTTCAAATATAAGTAAAATAAAAAATAAATGGTTAGTATACCATAATTAACACAGGATCTATACAGGTTTTTAGCTTTGCTGTAAGCTATGACATCATCAGGCGAATCCTTTTCTTCTAACAACTCCTTCAGAACGGTATCCAACGATTCTCTAAGCATTTCGAAAGTGTCAAATGCACCTTTGTCTCTAGGGATAGGATTTAACTTACTCCAACGCCCACAAGCGTGCTGGTAAAAATCTTGACAAGGATCTATACATGTGTCCATGTATTGCTTCATTAATTTACCTAAAATCATAGCAAGATTTTTTACGGGTTTCTGAGGCACATTTGTGTATAATGTCGAACACAGTTCAATATTTGAAGGCTTAGATTCAGCCAAAATAGTTTCATACAAATCAAGGAAACATGTTGTAAGTAAAAATCGAGCTATTATTTTTGAAAGTGGTACATTTTTTCATGTATCGGTATATTCAAGGTTTGCATTAGAATTTATTATAAAATAGGGGCAAATGTTATGTTTTTAATACTTAGAAAATAAGATAAATTGTACCAACAACAATTCATATAGTTAAATTTAAATTTAATAATAATAAACATTGAGTATACTAATACTTAGCACTTAGCAAAGAGTAGTGTTTACAGTTCTACACATCTTTTAAATTTTATTATGAAATAATAATAATTAAAAGAATAAACAATTTTTCCAAGATCCCAATGGACTTCAATCACTTTCGAAAATAACAACTCAATCCAACAAAACTTTTACTATGTTTTCTAAAGCAAACCTTATTGTTTCAAAGGTTTAAAATGTTAAATCAATGTAAAACTGTTGTAAAGCTGAGCTTTGGTTAGTATGTGAAACCTTATACTTATATGAACTTCAAAAAGTATACAACTTCTTTTTAAAAGTATACCTTGATTGACTCTGATGGTTTTCATATCTCCTTCCCCCTTCCAGAATGCATACTGGACACCAGGGCCCTCGTCCGATATGAAATCACACTTTTTTTTTTCTTCTTTTAAATTCCCGCCTTCAATTTCTTTATGATCCTGTTTCTCAATACCTAGGTCATTTTTAGCTCTGTAAATTTAATTTATAACTGATGTTATAAAGATTTATTTAAAATTAATTTTGGTAAGAAATTCTACATAAAAAGAAATCATTTCATTCTTCCATACCTGTTGTCAATTCTCTTTAACACGGTTTCAATTTTGTCTCTGAAATCTGTCGGTCCGATTCGTCTTGCTGTTGACTTTTTAAAAAAAAAAAGTTAAAATACTCCAAGCGAATAAAAAAGTTTAATAAGTAACTATATTTTACCAACCCAAATATCTTCTTTTTTTCTGATCAACGGCCTAAAATTGTTTGATTGATTCAGGGGTTGATAAGTATTAGTTTCCTTCCAAACAATAACTTCATCAGTTCCATTTACCTTAAATAAAATATAGGATAACATGTTACATGGGAAATAAACTGAAAAAAATAAATAAATTTATTTTTGTGATCACCGTGTAATATTTTATTTCACACATAAGGTAGAATAATAAAAATGGGTTATGAAAAATTGATTTTTTTTTTTTGTACTTCCAATATACAATATAAAATTATACTACCAAGGAAGAGTGATTTGAACAATCATAACATTGGAACAAAGGGGGTTGGTCCGCCACTAGGAGGAGAGCAATACTCCCATGATTTTTCAAAACTAAAAATCTGAAATATCAATCAACTAGCTAATACTTTACTATTACTGTTTCTAAAGAAAATAAGACTGAAAAATTGAACAATTTTGTTTAAAATAAAATAGTATTGAATTTCAAACGACTTTGATTTTCATAACCAAGCAATGCATTAGTATTGGATGTTTTATTGGTCTAATCTAAATCAATTTCACACTTTATCCAGAATAAATACCTATATTTAGTTAATGTAAAATTACCTACTTTTAAGAGATCAAGAGGCAGTGACTGGGTCGAAAAATTGAGATCCCTCCTTTTTCTAGAATATTGTTCACTCTGTGGAAAACAGTTGGTCTTAAATTCAATTACAGAATGTCCTGCTCCATATGAGTCCGAGATGATCCCAATTGCTAAATATTTAAAAAAATAATAGTAAATATACCGAGATATTACACAACCGCTATAAATATAAATTGGAAATAAAACTACCTCAAAATAAAAAGTACAATAAGCTTACATTTATCCTCATGTAATACATCACTGTCATGATTTGAAACAGGAATTATAACGTAGATAGACAGAATAAATATTACCAAAATAAAGGAAGCAATACCTCGCATATGTTTAATAAATATGTTTTTCCCCCATTTTTCTATGAATCTGTAAAACAAATTTAATTAATTCGGGTCTTTTTTGTTTAATCCCTTCATCTATTTTTATATTAAAAATAAAACACGTCTTATTTAAAAAAAAACAACTACATTTAATAACAGTTATTCTGAAGACAAAATACTTAGACCAAAAAATATACAACCACCTTATTTTGTAAAGAAGAATTAAGAATGTCTGCGGAAACTGCTACCAATTGATAGAATTATTTAAGGAAAGTTTGCGTAGATTCTCTCATCAGAAACCCAATCAAGATAGGAGGAAATGGGATGAATGTAGAAATTGATGAATCTTCTTTCAGTAGAAGAAAATATAATTTAGGTCGAGTATATCGATAACAGGGGATATTTTCGGTGGGTTATGCTGGGAAACAAAATAATGCTTTATTTATGCAGTCCCTAACAGGAATGAAACAACACGATCAGCATGCATTCATCCCCAAACAATCATCATGTCTGACTTATGAAAGACCTACTCAAAAAGAGGAAAAATATTCAGATATGAGTATAAGTTACACAGACATCCACTCAGAACATTTTGTGGATCTGTGATCTGGAGCGCACATGCAGTCAATTGCATCACTATGGGCTGCAGCCAATAGAAGAAATAAGGTAAAGGCCGGAACTAAAAGATCCCTATTGGGCTCGTATCTGTGTAAATTTATGTGGAGACAGAGTTATAAAGACAAAAATCTTTTTGAAGTTGTTATAAATCACATATTTATTATAAACCAAAGCATTTTGTCTTTAGAATAACTGTTATTAAATGTAATTACTTTTTCATAACATGTGTTTTATTTTTAATATAAAAATAGATGCGGGGATTAAACGAAAAAGGCCCATTAATTCAACAAAATACACCAGCCATAATTCATCAAAACTACCTTACCTAGGTATTTTAAAAGTACTGGTTTCTCTATGATAAGTTTCTGCACCAAATTTTAAACCACATTCAAAATCCTCTTGGCCAACCTGAAATAATAACACTAAATTTATTATTTTGGTAGGAATCATACTGAGGTCAAATATATAAACATCAAATCAATTGGAAAATATAACTCAACCATATAAAATAATTATTTAAACAATATCTATTGTTTATTTAGTACATATAGAACATTTCATTTGAATCATAAATAATAACTTATATTCAAAGAAACATAATGGATAAAATTAATCTTACTTTCCCCATTCCTTTTCAATGATTGTTTTCAAAAACATACAATGAATGACATTTTTCACATTAGTCAAACTAGTGACACTAGTAAGGTTCAACCCATGGGCTACTATGACCCATTAATTTAAGTCGGAATAAATTTAACCTTGACAATAACCGTTGGTTTATTCATAACATATTTTATTTTATCATATTAAAATTTCTAAAATTTTCTCTCATTAATTTTTACTTAATACTTTAAAAAAAAAATCACATCATAAAATTATGTGTTATCCTGCATCATAACATAAATAAGATAAATTGTACCAACAACAATTCATTCAAAAACTCAGATAGTTAAATTTAAATTTAATAATAATGAACATTGAGCACTGGCACCATTTTCCAACATAAATTAAAAACATTATTTAGGATTTTTCCGCAAATAGAAACAGTAAATTTTATCAGAGAACTTTCTAAAGTTATTCTGAATTCAATGAAATCCAATTAGCTGTATATTATTATTCATGCCTAACAAAAGTAATTAGTTATTTTCCACAAAATAAATTAAATTGATTTTTAGTTGAAAAAAAAATGAAATGAAGATTTAATATAATTTATAATTAATATAAATTATTAATAAATAACTGCTACAGTACTTATTATTTTAATACAAAATTTTAAGTCAATTATTGTTATGAGGAACAACCTTTTAAAAAACAACAGTTATTTAACATTACCACAACAGTTAAAAAAATATTTAATGGAGACAAAAGTTTGAAATCTAATATAACAAATATATCTATCTATTCAAGTCGATCGGTTAAAAAAGAGGTTTTTACATACTAAAAATATTATTTCTTAATAAAAAAAAAAATACAATTTTCACTTCCATTAAAGTTATCTATTTTAAAAAATTTCTTAGTATTTGAATTAAAGAAAATAATTTTTAAGATGAAAGTTAATAATGTTTATATTTTTTCATTATACTATAGTAATGCTTCAGCCAATAATATGGAGATAAATATTTAAATGCGGAAATTGTTGACCATTGATTTAATGTTAACTGAAGTCATAATTAGAATTTTTAATACAACTGCATTAAAATTAAGCTATTAACTAAAGCAATAAAACATGAAAAAAAAGTTGATCCTTGGTGTAATTCAGAGTGATTCAGGAAGCGTTCAAAGAAGACACTTATTCTTCAATGCTACTTATCAGTGTGTTCTATGACTGGACCAACAGATTTTATTTAAAGAAAGATTGAATGAAAATAATTTCATGACCGACTGTTTTTCTTTCTTTTATCTCAATTCCCAAAAATCTTAGGTTTTAAAACAATACAATGGGAAAATAAATGGCATAAGTTTTAAAATGTTGGGAACATTAGTTATAGCCTACGGAACCTATTTAGTTTAATTTAAAAGATGATAAATAAAACTGATGGAATTAAAACACTAATTCCAAGCAACATGCAAACCACTATATTAAAAAAAAAAACTCCATTGCAATTCCTCTGTTAAAGAGCACTGTTTAACAATAAACACAATTCAATGCATTATAAACTGAATATTAAACCTGAGATTTTAACGCAAAACAGGTTTCTCATACACGAATTAGAACTCTTTTGAACTATATAACGATAATTAGTATAACATATATAGTGATAAATTTAAAAATATTTAATGGAGTTTGGTAATTAAATTAAGAAAGACTGGAAATTTCCTGAAATTGAAGAAAATAAATTTCAATAAATTACTTTACGTAATGTATATTTATACAAAGGTATAATACACATTAACACCTGAAATTTAGCTATGAATAACGGATTACTATTAGCATCCTCTAAAGTTATATCCATTGATCAATTTATATACAATTGATTCAATAAAAAAATTTTTTAATTTAAAAGCACTTAAAATTATCTTTTAATCTTAATCATATATAATTTATACTTGTTTTTTAAACTTATTTTTTAAAATAGTAACCGTTTTAATAAGCACAAAAATACTAACATTATTTACGGAATCATCACACACTTGTAAATTCATCACTAAAACTGAACAATTCTTCCCCCAGCCAAGAAATAATCAGAAATAAGAATTTGACTCCAAATATAATTCCAAAAAGCACATGCGTATGATGGATTTTTTAAGAAACTGATTTTGTGCCTTTCTTTTCATTCATAATCATGAACATATTAATAAAGAAAAAACTAAATTTGTTTGATAATGATTCTGCTGCAAAAAAATAGTGTAAACACTAGTAAAACTTTCTTTTTAATACCTTGTGAATTACTAATTCCTCAGATTCAACAAAACATTATAAAGTCTAAATAAACAAATTGATCAGCAATTTTTTGTTAGTACCAATAAATTATTAAGCTTTTATACATCTTGCTTATAGATTTATTTTAAACTTAAAACACTAATTAAAAAGAAACAATTACCTTAGGTAAACTTGCTTATATATTTGTAAGAGAAACATACTGATCAAGATTCTTCTAACCTAGTCATTGACCAATTATACAATTCACAGCACATATTTATTATTTCTGTCCTTAATAAACTGATTAAACATTATCTTAAGATATATTAAAAGTACGGTTAACAATTTTACATATGATGCTAATAAATTAAAACAAATGATTGGTTTCCATGAAAACATGACCAGTTAAAATTAATTATGTGAAATATAAAAGTATATTTTTTAAATTAGTTCAATATTCTGTATAATTATAGTTATTAAAATTTAATATTCTCAATAATATTTACCAAATTCCAGAGTTAATTTTTATTTACACTCCTTAAACATACGAACAATATGGGTGAAGAATTTAAGTTACATTTTTGGATGTCTACCCTCGATAGCACTAACAGGAAGAAAAAATAGATAATGATTTGAATGTTGTGGAAATAGAAACAATAGGTTACAAAGAGCAACCTGTTAATTTTTCAATAGAAATAAAATTAGTACATTGATACAGCTCAGCCTTCTTTTCCCCAATCCACCAGTCAAATTTCATCTAGTAAGAGGCTCTGGGCCATTTTATTTAATCGGTAACCATTCTGTACACAGCTCGGAGGAAGATATTGGTAGAAATACAGACGGGTCAGATCAAGAAGAAGAGCTAATAGAACTAGATGAGTAGGATGATGAAGAGGAACACAAAGAAATTTCGGAAAGGAGTAATGGAATGGACAACACTTGGAATATTACACAACCTAACATTACCAAGATAAGGGAAAAAATGAATAATGATTGAAATAAATAGTAAATAAAGAAGAAAATTTACTATTTATTTCTAAAAAGTGAAATCATAAGGCCAAACCAATAAAACAGACAAGTTACTAAAAACTACCCGTTTTTAAAAAAAACCTTTTAGCTGTTTGTTCCCGATATTTTAAAAAATGTTAATCTAAAATTAAACATTCAATTTTATTTACTAACATAAAGTAAAGTTATTTTTTCAAATATTGACTTATATATTTTATTATAGTTTATTTTTTTAACAAAGTTTTCATTTAAATATTTTATTTAAATTTATTTTTTAACCTATTTCTTTTCTATTTTTCCTCGTAGTATAAACTGTTTAACATCTGGCATTCTTTTGTCTTTTTTACTAACATATTTTATATTTATTAATTGCTAATACTTTTATATGGACGATAATGATGAAGAGAATGTAGGCCAAGCCACTGATCCTGTGAGCATTAATGCTTAAGGAAATCACTTTTAACAACTTTAATATGAATGTTAATGATTACATTTAATGAATAAAATGGTTCTGGTTGGAGGTCAAAGAAAGAATTTCTCAAATAGATATGAACTATTTATTGGAAACCAATGCACGAACCCACATTGCAGGCCTTGTTCAGAGCTGGTACAAAACAATTAAAATGTAATAGAAAAAAAATCGTAACAAATAAAATAATATATAAAAATAAAATTATTGGTTAATTAAACTATCTGGTAATTTGTCTATCCAGTCGTGAAGAAGGCCTGCAATGTGGGACAAAACATAGGGTTCCAATCTCTCAAATTCTTTCTTTGATCACCTGTAGGACCAATACAATTTATATAAGCATTTATGTATGTGTGGGAAAAAGGATATTTTAAAATTTTATTTAAACAAAAACAATTTATTGGTGAAGTAATTTTTTATTTAATAATAATAAGAAATTTATTCACTCACATCTGAGAACAATCTTATATTGTCCCAATTCTATTCATTCCTTACTTTTTTCCTTATTTTAGTAATGTTAGACTGTGAAACAGTGCGTTTATGTTCTCTTCTACCACTTTTGTCCAAGATTTCTTCTTGCTCTTCAGAATCTTCATCCTCATCAACTACTACGAAGTCTACCTCCTGACATAACCCATCCGAATTTCTACAAATTTCTTCATCTGGGCTGTGTACAGTATGGTTACCAAGCAAATGCACAGGTCCCGAGCCCCTCACAAGATTAAACGTAACAGGAGGATTTGGGAAAAAAAGGTTTAGGTGCATTAATGCACGCTTATTATTCAATGTTAACGCTAAAGGGAATTTAATAGGCTGTTCTTTATAACCTATTGCTTCTATTTCTAGGACGTTCAGATCAGTGGGTCGTGTATCTCCTACGACCATAACATGTTTTAACGATAGCTGGTGTTCTCGATGTAGAGTTTCTTCATGAGGGCTTAGAAAACCCTCAGGGTCCCACTTGTTTTGTCTGTTATTGCTGTCTAGGGTAATGGCCCAAAAATGTGACTTAGGATCTTCAACCATTTTAGGTAAGAAAATGTATAAATTTACAAATTTAATTTGATAAATAATAATGTGATAACTAAATTTAAAAATAATTACTTTACAGAATTCTTAACAAGATTTTAAAAATTAGTTTTATTTCAGATTACAAAATTAAATCATGGGTGTTGCCACAGAAACCAGCATATGTTGACACCATATGTAAAATTATTAACTTTATATTGCTCCTTCAAAAAAAACATTGAATTCAGCCTTCAGTAGCAAATGTATTGGTTGAAGATTTTTAATTCAGGAACAACATATCTCATATTTTACCATTTCCAACATTTTTTTATGAAGTCTTTAAATATTTAACTGACAATAAAGTACTTTTTTTTTGTACGGCCTAGATATTATTGTAAAATATCTGGTATCTTCTTCACCTAATTTCATTATTCTTTTTTTAGAGAGGAAAATAGTTGACTGGAAGGATGGAAATTGTTGGGGGGTACAGTCAAAATATACACAATAATAACTGAATACTTATTTTTGAGTATATTTTGACTGCACCCCCCAACAATTTCTATCCTCCATTCTTTTTTTATATTTGATTGATTTATTGTTTGCTCATTAATTTATTATTAGATCATTTCCTACTCTTAGGGAGAACATTATCTGAATATAAATATATATCTAGTTGGTACAGGATAGACTCGAATATAAAGTTAATTAGAAGATAAAATGCCAGAGCTTTCTGTAGTCGATCCAGTATTATGGTAAGAAATTAAAAGGTACATAAAAGGAATAGAAAATAACAAGAAAAAAACCCAAAGAAACTTGAGAACAGGAAAAATCCAAAACGTTACGTTAAATAAACAAACAGGAAAAATCAAATTGATTGGTTCTTCAGGGGAACTCAGAGAGAGTTAAGAATGCAAAGTTTGACCATGATGAGTAGATCCATTGGTTCATTGTGATTGTCAATCTCGTTTTTTATTAAGAATTTTCCTCTAGTGGCATAACCTGAATTATTGTGGCTCCTGTAACAGCTTATGGAGGGATGATGCCCCTTAGGAAATGATTTGCTAAAAAGAAAACTTGTTTATGAATGGTTTTCAATAATGGATGGATGCAGATTGAAATTCAACATTATTCTGGATGTACCACAACTTCAAAAATCAACATTGTTGAAAAAAATCCCACCCTTAATCATGGAGACCATCACCGAACCATTTATCTAAGATGTCTGGAGTGGCTTTTGGCTCACAGGAGATATGTTTATTCACCATAATACTGCACTTTGTTTTTGATTAAAAATTGCATGTCAATGATTGTTCACCACTCCTATTTACAACCTATGATTTTGTGTTCTCTACACTTAAAAGGGACATGAAAGCAAAACATCATCTTTGATCACAGATATATATAATTGATTTGTTACTTTATAGCAAACTAGTTACCAAAAATATCATGAAATGTGAGCATGAAAATAAACATATTTCGATAGGCAATAAACACTCTTAATGTGTAACTATCAAGTAAAATATGCAGACATGAGATATCCTTTAATTGCAATGGAAAATATTTTTATTACACAAAATACTTACATAAATAGAGGTATTTATTCAGTAAATTACATAAGGCTATATCAATTTTATGTACAAAGTTGTAAGCATCGATCATATTAAATATGACAGATGACAATATCAAATTTAATAAAATACATTGGCCGATTAATCCTAGATCACTTGATACGAGATAGTACGGCAGCTCTTCTGTCGGATACTTGGAACAAAGCCTTAACCATCTGCCGGACTTCATCGGCAGTAAAGTCGACGGCTAATGGGCCTTTGCCATCTGCCCACCTTTCCCCTACTTCTGCTAGTGACGCTCCTAAAACTCTTATTAATTCTCTGAATCTGCTCCAACACTTTATCTGATGAATGACTTCAGTTGGTTCCTGTAACATTTTTTTTTGTTTAATTATTAAAACATCTACAAAATCGGTCACTTACATAAAAACAAAAAATGTTAGTTTAAGAAAATAACAATATTTTAATTGCAAGAGTATTTGTGTTTTGATGATGAAATTTTAAAGGAAAAACTATATCCGACTTTGATTGCTACAAATCATATTTTTTAATAGTACCTACTTCGAACTCATTTTGTCTTCATATTTTAAAATAATTTTACTGTGTTTTATTTATTATCTTCTAGATTTCTTTCCTTATATTCTTGTTATTTCTCATTAATTATTTCATTACTTATCTTTTACTCATTGTATTTCTTTCTTGTCATTCCTATCTTTTCTATTATAAAACCTGTTATATTTTCTTTGCTACTGCTTTGTTTATTTAGCTATTCTGTTTTCTTTTATTCTCAGCCCTGACGATGGCCTAAAAATCAAGCTGGAACGATGGCACAAATAAAATAAGTTAATATTATTCTGTCAAATTTATTGACTGCACCCTCTCCCCCCCCCCTGAACATTTCACACTTCCACACCAATATGATTGCTACAGATTATTATTAAATGAAGATTTCCACTCATATTGGCAGTATGAAAAGATTTCCTCAACTTGAGGACTGCTAAAACTGATAATACTCGAAGATAACTATCAATTTATTAGGACAACTATAATAATTTAGGACAACATTATAAAGTTTTTAAAAATTTGGTCGAATAAATACAGAAACACTTGCCTTAAAATGATCGAATAAATACAAAAATTACATTAGTTTTAACAAACAACTCACTAAAAAAAAAATCTCACATGAAATAGGAGTGGCAATTCAGTTTCAATCATGGCCAGGGCTTTTGCCAAGGAGGTAGCTACATTAGCCCTGATATCTCTAGTCATTACAATTCTATTCGTTATCTCCTTCACAAAAACATTGCTTAGTGTTCCTAAAACATAATTTAAATAATTAAGAATATATATTGGTTTCTATTTATCTATAGAAAATATACATTCTGATTCTTGAGGTCCAGTCAGTTCTTAAATTCTCGAAACATCACCAAAAGAAATTTAAGAACTGCCTGGAGCTCAAGAATCAGAATATATATAAAATACAGTAATACAATAATAAGAGTTATTCTAACTGTGCAGGCTGAAATCGTATTAAAAAAAAAAAAAATTGTGATGGAGCACATAGTATAACTAAAATCACTAAAAATACACTTATTTGTCAATTTGTCTCAGGGAAAAGCTCCCATACAAGTAGAATTGGTTCCAAATAAACCTATTAATAAATAAAAAAGTTTAAAAAAAATCAACTTCAGTTCATTTGGAAGAATCGAGTACGGAAGGCTTTCAGAAAAGATTGGAGGAACTAGCACAGAACAGAAAATAAGGCAGAAAAAACGGTAAAGGTTACATTAGTAGGCTAATATACTAAAATTGGTATGTTATAAACTTACTAATAATATATTTTAACATTTTTAAAGCTTTGTGACTTCTATAGTCAGGTAAACATTAATCGCTTCGAGCTTATGATCATTTGCATGAAGAAGAACAGGAACCAATAGAAGGCTCAACTATTCACTTCCAATACATCAGACTCGGCCTGTTTTCATCATTCTACAGAGCACATAGATAACGAACGTATGATTCGTAGAGGCTTCGTATAAAAGTAATATATGAAATTAGTTATTTAATTTTTAGAATATCAAATTTGAATGCATTAAATTAAATAGGCTGTACTGTATTAAAACCATCTGATTGGGCTCTAGCTTAAGATTGTTTGTAACAAAAGTAAACCAGAGAAGGCAGGGGTAACGTGTGGAGTAATGGTTAGCTTAACAACCTACTATGCCCAAGATTGTGAGTTCATAGCCCGGCATGTGGCCTTAGGATTTTTTAAGAGGGAGTGAAAAATACTTGTTTAAGCTGACCTTCAGAAGGGATGAAAAATGGGGGTCCTGTACAGACAGTAAAGGCCATGATTAGAAAGACAATATAATAAAATTGTTATGTTATAAAAACATGTACTAATAATATATTTTAATATTTTTAAACGTTTGTGACTTCTATAGTCAGATAAACATTAATCGCTTCGAGCTTGTGATCATTTGGATGAACAGGAGTAGGAACCAATAGAAGGCTCAACTATTCACTTCCAATACATCAGACTCGGCCTGTTTTCATCATTCTATAGAGCACAAGGAACCATAATGAAATACTAAGATGTTTTTGGTTTAAATGGTCCTATGACATAATAGGAATACAGAATTATGATCATTTGCATGAAAGCGAGATAAGGCTCAACTACTTCCATATATTACATGAATGTATTAGCCTTGGCCTGCTGTCATCATTCTATAAGGGAATGTAGTTAATTATGTAATGATTTTATTTTAGCAAACGGCTCAACCAATTTTAATATTTTATGTTCTAATTAGTCAGCGAGATTATTAGGTGATCTAGTTACAAGTTATGGCTCCTTGCAAGTTCATTCCATCCTATACATTAGTGCATATCAATACACAGAAAGTTAGTCACAACTGTGAGTACAAACATACAGACACCAAATTAACAAATTACCAGAAGAGCCTTTATTTTCAGTCCGGCCTAGAAAGCATTTAACCAATCTACCAATGTGAATACTTACAGACCTCAATTTCACTAGGAGTCGATCACTGGATTTAATTAGATATGCAAGAATATTCTGCTCTTCAGAACACATAAAAAAAAAAAAAAACCTGTACCACTACGACCCGTGAACGAGTCTGGGGGTTCAGTACATGGCTGAGACTGTACTGTTTCATGTACAACGGTTCTGCAAGGAGGTGACTTGTCCTAGGTCACGCTCAACCGCCAGGTATTTCCCCCTTATTATGGGTACCCTAGTTTTATAATATTTTATAGAGGCTGGGTGAGCCCCAGGAGGGTCCTAGATCCTATATGATTCATCTCCGGCTGCAAACAGACTAAATAAAAGTAACTGCCCGCAGCGGGATTTGAACCAGGATTTCCGGCATGGCAACTCAGTGCTCAACCACTGAGCCACTCCGCTCCTTCTTCAGAACACATAAGGTTTTTTAATTTTATTTTTAAAATTATAAATTAAATTTTAAATAAAACTTTTTAATTGATAAATGTTTGGATAATGAACACATTCTTTTATTTTTATTTTATAGTTTAATTAATACATGAGGGGGTGAGAAGTCAAGGAGTAGGAAATGACAATTTAGTAATTTTATGAAAACTCATTTTAATAGTCTTTAGTAACCCTGTACTTCCCATTGCCTCATAAGTCCTTATGGAAAACTGCAAGTGATATAACTATTGCTGTTTTTTTTACTGTCCTTCGAAAGGTCTTTAATATATCAGCACAAATTTTAATTTTAATAAAATAAAGTTGCTAATTCATATAAATTTTGATAGGTCCTATTCATCACAAGTACATTTTTTAAGGACTAAAAAGTGGGGTTCAGAGAATAATAATTTAACCTTTTAAAAACTTTAAGTAGATATAAAATACAATTTTGAATAAAAATAGTCAAATAGTGTATAAGAGAGATGATAGTGGCAACGATAATGTTTGTTTTTTATCATATTTATATTTTACAGTCAGAAGTAAATTATTCGCTTCAGGTTATAGATCAACTGTTTCAAAAGAAAAAGGAAACTAAAAGTCTCAACTAATTCCATTTGAAACATCAGACTCGGCCTGTTGTTTGTCATCATTCCATAAAATTTAAAAGTGATAAAAAACACATTAATTATTAAGATATTAGCATTAGGTTAAATGTTATTACATTAGGTTTCAATGTGGTTAAAGTTATCATATTTCTTATTTAATTGTTTACATTGATGCAGTAAACTTTATGTAAATTAATACAATACACATTATTTATACCACTTTATTTTCAATATTTAAGAAGTTCCTATTTAACAATGCTTTAAGTGATTGAAACAGTACTAAGTGTATAAACTAAACTATACAATTAGAAGAATTAGTTTCAATTTTAACATTTTTCAGTTAGATATTTCAGCAAATGGTCTAGTCATACTTCATGAAAGTTGTCTATCATAAACCAATCTGTAGGTGGAGAGTTCAAAAACAAACTTAAATGACAAAAGAAATTTGAATATGGAGGATAACTGACATGTCTGTAACTCAGAATAAAATAGTATGTTGGGAGACCAACACTACAACAGGAGATTTTTGGAGAACACTGTCTTATATTCAAATATTGTTTTAATATATTAATATCTTTTATCAGGTAATAAGGCTTGATTGGATACATTGGAGTACATAATACTGTTAAATCCCAATAAAATAAAAATGTGTATAAGTGAGTCCTAATGCAACTACAGAGTCAGTATTTTTTAAAAATAATAATTAATGTTTAATTTTTAATAATCTTAGGGAATATCATATACCTTAGTTTACAAAACATGACTACTAAAAACAGTTAAGATTTATTTTTTATTTATTGAAATTTACAACTGTATACAAAATACATCTAGTAAATGTATAATGTATACAGTTGTATATAATGAGTGAATACATTGACGTGAAAAGACAAGTAGAGAAACTACCCAGTGGTAGTACTCAAATAAAAAGTTCAGTTTAGAAGGTCACGAGGCCATCTTCTTTTCAGACGCCTCGGAAGATTATCAGGAATTGAAGAGGTTGCGAGGTTTGAAACTAGTGGGTTTGAGTGGAAATGAAGTTTGTCATGAAAAGATTGATATCGGATTCGGGCCAAATCAGCAATAAACGGGACGTTAAGGTCATTGTGGATTACTTTGTTCGTAACAAAGTAAGGAGCATTAAGGATTTTGGATTATAAGGATTGAATACTAGAGGAATTTGATGGCTTAGTGGAGCCTCAAAGCTCTACGTGGGTCCAAATAGGTCGTATAATGGTCATGTATATGAGTCTTTTGTAGTTTATTGGGAGCTTGGAGCGTTTGTCTAGTAAGTGTTGAAGCAGCCTGAAACGGCGAGCTGTTTCTTGTCGTTTCAGTCTAGTATGAGGATTCCAAGTTAAGCGTTTGTCAAGGTGTAGTCCTAAGTACCGGATCTGCTCTACAGGACTTAGAGGGATGTTATTAAACGATACAGGGGGGCAGGAAGTCGCTGGTTTACGACGGAGGGTAAAGGTGATTTGATGAGATTTGTGAGAATTTATTTTAATCCTCCAGACAGTTAAGATTAAATGAGAAATGATAACAAAAGTAGAAGTACCTAGTTCTAATCTAAAGTAATCTCATGAGGTCACAATGTTCCTAACTAAACATTCCAAATAAACTTATCCATTAAGGAAAAACTTGTGTATAAGAATATTAGTAGAATTAAATTATAAACAAAATTAATTTAATTACTAAATACAAGTACCTATTATTTCTGAATATATATTTGCAACTAAAACTTTTTCCCAAACAGTCTTAAGAAGAAACAAATGTCGGAGACATTTTCTGATGCCTTTTTCGACACACTCAGGCAGTTCTTCGTACTCACTGAGACAAGACAATCCTAGAAAAAAAACAACTACATGAAATATATTTATTTCATAGAAAGATAATATATGAATAACCATTTCATCAGAAGTAACAATTTGGCCAGATTCACCTTTCTCTATATTTTACAAGAGCTAGTAAATGAAGTATTTTTTTTTTTAATTATGCTTTTGAAAGTTTAAAATATAGATAACATTATTTGACAGGTGATTTCAGGGATAATTTTTACAAGAACTTAAACAACTGACATGGAAAAATTGAGAGTTTTCATCAAATTTTTTATAGAGAGAAGTTGGCAGCTTTAGACAGGACAAATCGAGTTTTAACAATCTCAACATCAGGATCTACATGTCTAAATGCTACAGTGGAACTTATTATGTCCTGACTTTTAATCTGCTGAAACCTACTCTTTTTAAGATAACAGAGGATATAGTGCTGCTTGGACTTCTATCCCAAGTTGGCGTCGTCATGACAACTCCATATCTTAAAAGTGAAATGACTATGACAAACACTTTTAAAAAAGTATAAAATTATTTTGTAAATAAATGTGATATAATATTTTTGTGTAGATACTGTTTGTGTAGATAATATTCATGGCTTCAACAAATAACAATGTACGTATAGTGAATGAAATTTCTAGGCAAACGTGTTTGGTTTTAGTTCTTCATTGATGGATATGATATTTATGTTTCTTATGAATATAATACATCTGAATCTTCCATAAAACATTTTGTGAAATTAATAAATTAAAATTCCACAAAACTGCATCTCATGATAGAATTATTATTATCATGAATATTTAAAAAAATGAATTTATAACAATTAAAATAAACTAACTGATGAAGTGAGCTGATTCTCTCTCTCGCGCTGAGTCCTTAATATTATAATTATTAAGGATACTGTAATTATTACAATATTAAAAATAGTAATTACTTACCACATTCTTTTACCATTTCTGATAAATTCTTTTCTTGCATATTTATTTGTTCAGATAAAACATTAATGGCTTGTTTCCGTAGTGGAATGACCAAATCAGCAAAGCAAGGCATAACTTGAACACTATCGGCAGATAGATATGGCCTTTTATCATACTCCATAATCATTGTTCGATGGGCCAGGTACATCATGTTGTTGTATACTATTGCTGTTATGGCAGATTTTTACATTAAAAGTAATGATATATTATTCTTAATAAAATTTTATAGGTATAAAATTTATATTATATATTGTATTATAAGTAGGGATATATTATTCTTAATACAATTTTATAGTTAGAAAGATATGATTATAAACTAACTACCACGTATAAAAGTTGTATAATCAAATAAACCACCATTAAATTATTAAACTGGCACCAATAGCCATCACAAAATTAGAAACATGATAGACTTAATTGGCCTCCCAAATCCTTATTTGAAATCACTTGAAAACCCAGATAATACTCTATAAGGCAGTCCAAGATTAATACATTGCTTTTTCAAAATGAAATATAAAATCACCACTAGAAACGATTTTGGAGATCACAAGTTCCTAATTTTGTCACAGCTACAACACTTACACTTTATAGTCCAGCCACCACTTTTGGATAGTTAAAAAAAAAATTAATAAAATATAATTTGAGCATTTATTTATCATAAATATATATATTAAGTCTAGAAAACTTATCTCTGAACAGCTTACATACTATTATCTTTAAAACATGTACTCTTTGTTATTAATATCAAGAACACAAATAAAAAAAATTTTATAAATAGTCAAATCAAACAAAATTTTGTATTTTCAAAAAATTGAAATATAAAAGTTTCGTAAGTGTAGTTTTGATATATTCGATAGACTATATTTTAACCGTAATATAAATGTAATCATGCTGTACATTGTTTTTTTAAATCTATTAATTTTCTCTTCTCCGAGTTTACTACCTTACATTCCTGAAATTCAATAGTAAATAAACATTTCATTAGGTAAGTAAAAAGAGTTAGAAACAGGGCTAACAACAGCAACCACAAGACCATTGGCCATATAAATACAAAACAGGATATTAAGTTAAATATTCTAAAATCATTTAAAGTTATTTTTGCATAAAAACGTTTTTGCAACAATATATAATTATCCTAAATCTGCAATATGACATTAAAATTTCTAAATTATCACTTATTACAGACAAAAAAATATGCTAGGTTACAATTACTAAAAAAACTAGCCAAAATGGATTTGCCCATTGTATTCTACAATAAAAATTTATATTTATTTACAAAATTGTTACAATTATGATACTTCCTTTACTGTGTTAAAGGAAATAGAAACCTGGGTAGATAATTTTGTGGAATTGGTCCTAAACCCCATTTACCATTTGGCAGGCAGTAAGAGGCAATTTAGAGTTACAAATTGTCCTTTCTGTTTTATCAACTATTTTATAGTTCAAGAAGGGATAATTTTTTTTATAAAAACAAAGCTTCAAATAAAATCCCGCTTCTAATAATTCATTCACTCAATGAAAACCTATTTCCAGTCGTTTCTTTTTTCATATAACTTTATTACGTGGATACGTTTCGACTATATGTCATTTACAATCCATCAAGAACTTCTTTAACTTCTAAGAAGAGTTATAAGTCATCTTTTTTCTTTTTTATATTATTCATTGTCATTAGCTAAAATTTTTTCTTGGAGGTCCATTGTCCTCCATGGTCCTTTTGGTTTTCATTGAGTGAATGAATTATTAGATAATGCAATCCAGTTTACATCCTTTCAAAATAAAATCCCGCTTACAGTGATCATCTAATAACCAAAAAAGGAGGAACACTACTAAATATTGCATCAAATATAAAATTCCAACTTTGTGCTTCGAATTGTTTATGAATAATGTAAGAAATGTACGAACACATGCACCTACATGCAGAAATCAAGTCAAAACTAGCTAAAATATATATAGGGATGGTCAAAATAGATAGTTGTTGAAATTGGAAAATTGAACTTTTTTGCATTTAAAATAATTCTTTTAGTGAACTAAGAAAAAGTATATGCTTATATTTTAATTAAAAATTAACTAGATCTGATTCACATTAAAAATAAATTAAAAGAAAAATATGAATGCATTACATACCTGCATACTGAGGTATCTCGCTCAGAACATCACTGTGGTACATAGGAACGACATCGCTATACAGTTCAACAATACCTCGAGCAAGTTGAAACAATTTAAGGCAAGTAGGTCCATCCGAATCTATTGCATCTGATAAAATAACTCCAATGTGATCAATAAGACTTTCTACAGATTTGCTACAAAAATATATTTAAAAATAAAAAACAAAACAAAACAACTAAAATTTGTTAAGATATGTAGAAAAAATATTTTAGTTCTTCTATAAACATAAAATTGACTAGTGAATGTTAAATAAATACCTTACAGAACACTTTGGAAACTGAAAGAAATTTGAGCTCAAATCATTCAAGTTGAATGTCACATTGTCAACGTTTACACTTTTATTTGTCGATTGCTCATTTTTGATTGTGTTATCAATCTGTGGTAAAGGCTTTAAAAGAAAAAGAAAACATAATTAATGAAAAATAACTTAATGTTATTATTAAATTTAAATGTTAATGCAAGGTGTTCATACTGTTGAGGGGAAAAAGCATTAAAAAGTGTTATAGCAAGTTATAGAGTAGGGTGAAGATTTTTTTTATAAACTTTGATTTTTCGTTACTTATTTCTTTCGCCAATCTTTATTTAATTACTTTATTTATATTATATATAAATTGGTTTCTACTTTTCTTGACAGTTATAAATAATTTATACTTGTGGATTCTCAAGATTCAGTCAGTTCTTTCCAATTCTTTTTGGCAACATTTCGAGACTACATTGGTCTCATTACCATGCCTTAACAATAAAAAAATAAGATTTTAGTGAATACATTTAATAACACACTAGACTAAATATAATAAATATACATCAACTTGTAAGTACGACTTATGTTTTAACATCTTACACATGTCAATTTATATTTTGAAATAGTGAATCTCGAGAACCAGAAGTATAAAATAAATAAGCATAAATATACATATATAAGAGGTGGACTCACTACTCTTAAGGACTCTACATAATCCTCTGAGTACGTACGGTAAATAATCTATATGGCTTAAATTCAAGACCTCTTGTAGTAAGTAAACAATTTTATTTTGTTGTGACCCTCCTATGGTTCACCCAGCTTCTATTAATCGTTTACCCTTAACTGGAGGAAAAACCTTGAGGTTGAGCGTGGTCTAGGGCAAATACTTCCGAACATGTACTGTATCCGTGTTCATGTTACATTACTTCCCAAAGCTAAGTACTATGAAACCTATGTATTTATTTAATGCATGTGTATTTATATAAAATCCTGAGTGAATATTAATTAAAAGAGATTGAAAATGAGAACATGTCTTAGTTCTTCTTTATTTGGTTATGAGAAAGATTTACTTACTTCGATTCCAACTTCAATCAATTCATGTAGATCAGCTTTCATAAGTTGCCTGGCAGTTTCTAAATATTTTTCTATTGTTTTATTGAGAAATAACAAATCAACATTGCCAAAATAGTTGTCCAGTAATTTATTTGAAGGAGGTAGAAAACCTGAAGTTTATAATTAAAAAAAAAAAATAACTATCAAGATTATTTTTCATTTTGCTTTTGCAAAATTCTTAAAAATGAGAGCATTTCTATTACAATTAATGTATCCTTCTTTTATATTTATAGAAAAATCTTAAAGAAAGGGAATTTTTAGAAAATCATTACAAGTTAATGAAGAATTCACAAAAATGTAAAAATTATAAAAACATACTTTAATTACACCATTGAAAACTTAACTAGGAATTTCAGAAGAGTTTAAGAATAATTAAGTATCATACTTTGTTAAGATATGAAGATTATATCTAATATAACATTATATTATATTAGATATAACTAGATATTATTATATCTAATTTTTTTATTAAGTTATATAATTAGAAAATTATATTACTTTTTTTCTAAAGTAAGTTATACCATCAAATAATTCATAAATCATTTAATTACCACTATAATAGAGGATGATTTTAATGCACTAAATCCATGTATTTCTGCAACTGAATTTTATGTGCTAATACTAAACCTGGTTATTTATATTAATTGATTGTAACTTACCTATGGTATTCAACAGGTTTTGAAAACTTTGAATGGATTCAATAACAGGAGTACAATTCTTTGAATGCTCTCGTTTGGAGGGTATAGCATCTGTTAGACATTCATCGACTAAAGTATTCAAAAAATCATCAGCGATATATTCTCCGATATATGAAACAAACGATTTTTCATGCATATTGACACCTAAACATTCATTAATAAACTCAAATGTTGAAGTTAGGTTTCCTAAAACAACAGTATATGTGGGTTTTTTTGGCTTAGAAGAGCTTGAAATAACTATTTCCTGTACAGTTGAGCCATTCTGTTTTTTTATTGATATACTACTTTCTGTTTGAATTATTGGTAAAATAAATGATTTCAAAAAGTTATCACTGAAAGTAGCAACTTCCTTATCAGACACATCAAAAAGTTCTAAAGTTTTGATTATATTTTCAAGATGAGGCTTATCTCCTGATATTGTCAGAGAAGTATAATATTTTTCATTCTCCATATCTCCATCAATATGAGTCCATTTAATAGATTTCCTCCATTCAGCCAGCGAGTCTCTGCTATACTCATCACGATAATAAGCCATGGTCTGCGTAAGACTTTTATACATGTCGAGGAAGTCGAGATCTTTACATTCCTCATTAAGGTACTTGCAAGCTGAGTCAATATGCCTAGCAGCACTGTAATAATTGTTATTTTTTGCATTATCTTTGGCCTCTTTAAGGTCTTTGTCAATGTGGACAAGTTTACCGACTACTTCAACAATTGTTGAAGCTTCAACTAGTGATTCTTTAGAATGCTTCAGCTCTTCTGCCAAATCTTCAACATCACGCTTTGTCTAAAAAAACAAAAAAAACTCGCAATGTAGTAATTATTAAAAAAGTAAAAATGATAAGATATGATAAAATAAGACTAAATATGATTTAGCAAAAAACCTGAGTTTCTAATCGTAGATGTAATCCCTTGATATCCTCAACTAAATCATCAACTTGGCGTATAACATCACTGTTTTCTTTGATAACTGGCAACAATTTATGATAATCATCGTCCATTTGATCTTTAATATTCATCTTAAGTAAACTAGCCTGCTCAGAAACATTTTGTATAGAATCTTGAAGATTCTTTAACTCTGTTTCACCTGTTTAAAATTTAAAAAATTAAATCATTTTGTAGATGACGAAACAAATAATTATGCTTTAATGAAAATTGTTCTACATGTCTAAAAATATACTATATTAAGTTAAAAAATTATTGTTTTATGAAAGATCATTATGAATGACATTGACAAATTTAAATCCATGATGGAGCCTAGATACACCTCAGCTTAGCAATGTAGCAAAGCAATACTGTCCTGTAGTATTTGTATTTCTATACATTACAGTCATACATTAAGTAAGGTTGGCCGACTTTAAATGCTGACAATCAAAACCCATTATATTTCTTATAAGTCCATCTATATAAGTTATTGAGACATTTCCAGAATATAATAGAAAGTTAATTAAACAAAAAAACGTTTATATATTATCGAAGATCATCACTTGAAAATTTATAGTGTGAGATTTTGTAGCTTCTTTATAAGACATATCTGTTTTTTGTTTTTTTTTAGTGCCTAATGAAGCAATATTTTATGCTAAATTGGTCACTATCCCATAGGATATTTACTCCTGAAATATCCTGCATACTTCGTACAGAGATTTTGTGATAAATTTTGAATAGTTATGATGTTTCTCATTAAGATTTATTTAAAATTAAAACAGCAAGTGATATATTCTTTGTTAACAATAGAAAAATGACACTAATTTTGAAAAACCTTTTTTTGTTCTTCCTGTCATTTATATGAAAAGAAAAAGAATTAAACATATTGAAATAATCAAAATTTAAACTACACAATTTTTCATTTTAGAAAATAATTTAACATGACTACCCATTATATAACCATTTATAATGACCATTAACAAAATAATTAATCCTTAAGGATTATTTGATGTTTATTTAAAGTTTCAGGAATGGTTTCATATACTTAATATATGAAATTTTAACTACAGCGTAATATAAAAGCACTCACTAGCAGCTGAAATAATTTCTGAAACAAAATTTAAATCCATGCTTAATTTAAAATTTAAAAATTCCTAAAAACTAAAATACTCTACAACCAAGCCTCAAAAGCATAATTCAAAGCGAGAAATTTGATTTTCAACACTCTCTAAGGGTACAGTCGAAGTAAGTTGATACAGCGAGATATTTAAATCAAGTAGAGTACACGTTTTTTTTTTTAAGGATTCTTAACATTGTTATAGTTTGGTTGGAACCATAATTGAACTGTCAATTGCGAGGAGAAATTAAAAAAAAAATGAATAATGTTGATCTTAAAAAGCCTATGACAGTGTTCCACGTAAACTTCGATAGGGGTGCATGCGAAAAGCAAACATTAATGACTCCTTAATCTGTCCTGTTAAACATATCTACCATAATAGCATATGTCAAATAAAAGTTGGAAGCAAACTATCCCTTAAATTTCAAAGTTCCAAAGGAATTCTTCAAGGATGCTCTATGTCACGGACTCTAGTTAAAATATTTATTTTAGGTGCTAGGACTGAGTGGTCGACGAAATGTAGAACGATGGAACTACATATTCAGAATGATTTTTACCCTCACCACTTATTATTTTCAGATGACCAAGTCATCTTTTTAGCACAGGACAAGGAAGATGCAGAATATATGAGTGCAAAACTCAGGGAAGAATATAATTGGTGGGAAATGAATATGAACTTGAAAAAGGCAGAATATTTGGATACTGAGGATAGCAGACCATTGGAAGTGAACGGTCTACAGATTAAAAATGTTAGCAATTTCAAATATTTAGGATCTTTCCTTCAAAAAGACGAAACAACTGAAGGGGGTGTAGCTCGAAGAACTAGGGAAGGAAGAAAAGCTATTGGCATGCACAATTCTGTTACACCATCTTAAAAACAACAGAAAGAATGATTTCCCATGGTATTATAATGGCTATACTGTTATAAGGTAGTGAACCGTGTAAATTGGATGAGGGAAGAAAACTAGTAGTCGCGGAGATGGACTTCTAAAGAGGGAAGCAGAAATATCTAGCCGTGATTGGATCCCAATTCAGTAGTAAGAGAGATAATGGATACTCACAATATCATTCTCGAAAAAATCACCATAAAGCGATTAGGGTGGTTTGGACACCCACTGAGGATGGAAAATAGTGAAATCCCAAAAATGACCGTGTACTGGTACCCTGAAGGAAGAAAAGGAAGAGGCCGACCAAGAATTTCATGGATGAACCAAGTTCAGGAAGACATGCCAAAATACGGCCTGAATGAAGAAGACATACTTGACACAGAAACTACATCGTGCTCCAGTACATTTATTTCATAACATCCTCACTTGAGTCGCGGAGAGTTTTTGGGTGTATTTATCTATCGCGATTACATACGTAAAGCTGTTAAATTTGTGAAGAAAATGTTGATGGATATTGAATACTTGTTCGAGACAATATTCTGTTTAAGATGTAACCTGTAATCATAACAGCTTTGTGAATCACTTCTAATTTTGCTCTTTTTTAAAATAATTATGTTAGACTATGTTAAAAATGATTGTGAATTTTAATTAAAATAAGCAATTTTTAAAATTAATTTATATCTTTTAATCCATATAAAATTCCCACTTTTTTATGTTGGTATGGCGGTTAAGATAAATTATTGATAATTATTGTCGTATGTGACGTCCTGATAAGACTGCCTCTATCTCTCCCACAACTCTTTCCATTTCCTGCTTAAAATAGATTTATTTCAATAGTCGTCACAGTGACTATGCTCTCTTCTTAACATACGAAATTATTTCCAAATTATTTAAAATATTTGTGATTGTAAACCCACTAATATAATCCCATTGCAACTTATTAACGTGACCTTAAATCACAACCTCTCGGTGAGAAATTCCTATTCAGCGATGATTTCCGAAAGACAATATTTTAGGTGTCGGTTTTAGACATCTTAAACAATATATCTAAAATGACTTGAAAATAAATTGAAGATATTTTCTACAAATGGTAAAAAGATGGCTAATAGATTCCAAAAAAAATTATGTGTCGATGCGATTTCACTTCAACATGTTGGATAATGGATACGGACATTACTTTCAAGTGAATGTTGTACTCAATGTCATGCAGCGGAATATGACGTTTATAAGTTAATCAGATCAATTTCTATAAAGGATATATATTTTATATTTTGTTATACTAAAAAGGATGAGCGGATCATGGTTCGTTAGGGGAAGCCATAATAAAAATTAGTTTTTAATTTCAAAGTCATATATTGTACATTTAGTTTATTGCTTGAGTCAAATATATTTTTAATTTTGTCAGTCATTTGGATAATCTTTAGTTTCGTATATCCTGACAGGGGGAGGGATAGCTGAGTGTGCCATGAGTTGCTGATCTCTAGCTCCGGGCTCGAATTCGACAGTGACAGATCAATTATTTAAACCCCTTCTACACGGTCGGGACCAACCGCCTACCATCGTTGCCTTGGTCGGGACAACCAATTTTGGTATTCGTACTACACGGTCGGTGGTTGACTAAACTTGTTAGTTCTTCTCCGGTATTCGCCATGGCTCCTGGCCTTTCAAAGCAACAGAAGATCGGACTAATTGTTTACAATATTCCAATAAAAAATTATAGAATTTTAAACATGAATTTTGTCCAGCTAGCTCCTACTAATCGAAACATTGTGCATAGGCCAACAGCGTTCCAGACGGTCGGCGCCAACCCCAAACACAGCCTGTCGCGAGGGATGAGCTCACGACCACGGACTTGTCGGTCAACCGTTTTCTACACTATTTTTACATCAACCCGACCAAGGCCACGATGGTTGGCGGTTGGTCCCGAGTGTGATAAGGGGTTTTATAATATGTTAACAGCATTGATCAACCTAATTGGATAATCAGGGAAAACCCTGCCAGAATGTTAGTTGCAGTACTCTTTACGAACAAAGTATGTACTTGAATGAAGACACTTCGTGGGTTATAAGGATACAGGTTTTCATTACTTGTTTTTTTAATAGATATTTTGACGCAAGGAAACGACTTATATAGATTTTTCGGAGAAAAAAATATATCTTTTGGGTGTATATCGAAGATCATTTCGACGGAATGTTAAGATATCTAGCGAAGAGCATTCAGGTATCTTCTAGATAACTTATAGAGAGCTTTTATAAGACAAGTTTACGCACCAGAATTAAGTCAATAAAATTGCCATGTCTCCAAGTAAATAATCAATTTGTCTATTTATTTAAGAAATATAGCTGTTACCTAGATTAGGATGAAATATATTTTTTCCTAGCCATTGTTAATTATAAGTTTACAAAATAAAACTCTTTCTTCACTGAACATTAAATATTTATGAATGCATATTATCACCTTCATCTACCCGCTCCAATTGTTAGGAGCATTTCTCTATTACGTAATCTCAGTTGTTATTAAAACTTAGTTAGCGAAAAGATAGCCAGCCGTATGGTAAATATTGGTGGAGATAGCACATTTTGACACGCATCATGTTGAGTCTCCCACAGAGGTCTCGGATTTGATATCAGTTGATTTTGGTTCTGTGTAATTCGGTTGGGAAATTAAACTTGTTTTTGAGAAAGTGTCCAGTCGGGATTTTTGCAATGTTTTACTAAATAATGCTCTAATTAAAGTTTAAATAAAACAGATTATACATTATGGAGTATTGGAAATGTATCACGAATATGATTGGTCGTTGAACTATAATATGTCACTGGGTATTTGAAAATTTTAATTATTTTCTTCGTTGTGAATGTTTTATTAACCATTGCATAGGCCCCGTTTTGTTTTTCCCCATGAATATTTTGTAGATAATAGGTGGATAATGTTCTAATGAGTTAGAATTTTTCTGAAATTTCTATTTTCATTAGTATTAGATTATTTATTTTATGCAGATGATTTGCCTGTTGATATTGCTCAAGAAGCACTGGTCCTGAATGGTGATACCATGGGAAGCCCCAAAGCTAGACAACCACCTTTGCAATATGAGTAAGTTTCAGATATTCCTCTTATTTGTATTTTGTTAATTTATATTCCGAAGTCGACCAATTTTATGTTTGTCACTGATAAACAACAAACCTATTTACTTTGTCATCAGAAGGATTGATTTTTTATTTTTATTATATTTTATTGTATATTATTTTTGAAAATCTGTTGATTAACATAATATTATTAAATCATATCTATCAATGTTATTTCTGTGTTATAACATACTAGTATTACTCAACGAATTTTTAGTAGAGTATCAGTCCCCAAAAGAATTTGTAATATGCTATATATTAACGCTCAAATTATATCTGGGTATTAATTGAAATTTAATTAAACAGACTGGAGGTCTCGTATTTATTTCACATTTGCGAAACTTATTGGTAGTTGTGTTCTTCATTGAATGTCAGTTAAATTAAAGAAATTGAGGCCATTTCGCCTTTTTATTTAAAAATATTAATGTATAAAAACCGCGGTTTAGAAATCAATAGTCATTTTTGTGGCTGATATGGCACGGTTCCATTGCCAGATAAGATAAGCCAACTATTTCCTTAGAGGAAAATTATTTTTTGGTTTATTCTCACTTCAGTTACTTACCTCCTCTTTAAAGTTAAAACTTGGTTTTTATTTGAATAAACTATACAATTTTTGTAGCTCTGACTATCTTAAGGATTTTTAGTTGTTATTTTTTCTCTATCTACTGGGGGGAAATCATATAGTTGTATATAAAATTTAATTTATTTAAACAGATTTTCTAACATTGAATAAAGATCAGTTGTTTTGAAAAGGTGGCTGTGAGGATTTGCAAAGGGTCACTAACCGGTGAAAATTTTTAAATACTTTTCTATTGACCATTTTTCTTTTCCCCAATATTATTCTTTTGTATTTTTTACTATTGATTGGTTTTAATCTTTATTAACGCTTTTTTTATTGAAGAAAATCTCAAAATTACTTTAGTTTAATTCACATTTCCAGTGGATACCTGATGATTTATCTTATTCCTTACTGTCATTTGGTAAGAACTGGCTACTGATTTTTATAATTATTATTAACTCCAGATGAAGTAATGTCTGCTTCCGCTCACTCTTGGTTTAAATAATCAACCGAGAGTTAAAACTAATTAAATATTAAATAAATGACAGTTTAGAATTTGAAACCAAGTTTTTTTTTCTGGTGTCATCCACAAATGATTTGAGATTATACCGACTGTTTTGGACAATTTTTCATATTATTAAATAAAAGATAATCGAGAAGAGCACTTTTCAAACACGATGTTACACCTTCGAGTATAGAAATGAAATAAATTAGAAATTTCTGTAGAGAATAAGCTGGTTCATGTTTGTGTAATACATTTCGTAAAGCATATTGTAAAATAAATGTAATTGGTGCTAATTGCAGTGTGTTGCAAGTAAAATAGTAGCAGTTATTCTAGAGAAGTGCTTAACATTTATTCACTTTATTTATTATCTATTTTCTTATTAGGTTGAAAAAAAGGGCTTTAGGTTGCAATAAATTGAAGAGAGCTGATTTTTTGATATGTTGTTAGGGCATGTCTGACCATTGGAAATCCATGTTTGCTACCGAAAAAACCGATGGGAAAACTTTTGGTGGCCGAAAAACCTCGAAATTTTCGGAGTTATTTCAGTTATTAGCCAATATCTCCTAATCGGTGCATTTTTTTTATAAAAAAACATTTGTAACTCTTTTTAAAGAAGATTAAATTTACTATAATTTGAGCCCAACCACAGCTCTGTAGCTTTAATTTATTCTGAGTTACATCTCTTTGAAAATTGGTAATTTTTTCCAAAAAATCCAAATTTACGATGAAAGTCAAGTAAAATGGAGTTGTAGTCAATTTAATTAGCTTTAATTTAAGCACATAACGAGGCCTTTAGTTGTTACACTTCTCTTGTTAATTAAAAAAAAAGAAAATCTGGGAAAGTGGGTGTGAAAAAATGACCAATTTTCAAAGAGGCCTGACTCAGAATCTGTTACACCTACAGGCCTTAGTCTCTGCTTAAATTAAAGCTAATTATATTTACTACCTTGACTTTCATCTTAGAATCACTCCTACGGCCGCTGTTCCTCAAGAAAGTCCGCCAAAACTTAAAATTTGGACATTTTGGAAAAAAAGACCAATTTTCAAAGAGGCGTAATTCAGAATCTATTCGACCTACAGAACTGCGGTTGGATTCAAATTGTAGCAAATTTAATCTACTTTAAAATGGTTACCCATGGTTTTTTTTTCAAAAATGCACCGATTATGAGACACAGGCCAAAAACTGAAATAACTGCGAAAATGTCGAGGTTTTTGGCCACCAAAAGTTTTCCCATCCGTTTTTGCGGTAGCAAACTTGGATTTCCACTAGTCAGACATGCCCTTACAACATATCAAAAATGCAGCTCTATTCGATTTTTTGCGACCCTCAAACTCGTGGCCGCTGGCCTATATTAATTTTTTTATTTGATAGTATTAAAAAAAAAAGCAAAGTAAAGAAGTATATTTTCATGATTGAATTTTAATTCCTAATTCATCCAAATGAGTTTGAAAACACACTGAAACCTATGGAGAAAGTTTGTCTCTTCTTAGGTAGGGTATGGATTACACTAGGTATCAAGTTTTACATTTTAAAGTATATAACAAGCCAAAAATTACAAGCAATAAATACAAACAACTGGCAATCAGCAGATTGTCTGTCAGTTAAATTGAACAAGATAACATGCAAGGTATGAAGAAGAAAGTACCCAGTGGTACTAATGTTTTTTAAATATTAAATTTAATTTGTATTGTATTATAAAAAATGATCAAAATAAAATATATAAATGAATAATAAACAAGCTTGAGAAATTCCCAATTAATGATAATTCCAAAATAAATTACTGATGTAAAATTAATAATCACCATCAAAAGAACAATAAATAAAAATATAAAATTAATATTATAATACAGTGATTCCCAACCTGCATAATAAAATGTAGGATGGAAATGGTTGGGGGTGCAGTCAATGTAAACAACTAATAAGTGAGACTTATTTATTGATACTGCCGATGTTTCGACTTCGACTACTTTGTAAGTCATCTTCAGGGCAAATCGAAGGAGCTTAGTTACAAGCTTCACCTAGCCACGACTCCTTCGATTTGCCCTGAAGATGACCTACAAAGTAGGTAAAAACTTTGGCACTATCAATATATAAGTCTCACTTATTAGTTGTTTACATTGGCTGCACCCCTAACTACTTCCATCCTACGTTAGATCTTCCAGTCAACGATTTTCTCTCTATCCTGTATAATAAAAGTTTATTGACTTATTTGCTTAAGGACTTCTATTTATTGGGAAAATACACTGGCAATAATAATAATATATTTTTCTTAAAATCTCCAAGTTTTTAAAAAGAAATTTATACTTAAATTATCGTTACTTCTTGAAGTATCAGAAATAGGTCAAGGAATGAAATAAGAAAAAACCTTAAGAATTGAGCTTAGAAGCCCGCATAAAGTTATTACCCTCTTTGCTTCCATATTTTTGTGGCCCTGATACTATCGTTAAGTTCTTTATGCTGGTCTCAAAATTAATTCTGATGACTTAATTTTTATTTAAATAAGTAAGATTATTTTTATTTAAGCTTCTAATGTATTTTAGAGAAGAATGGAGGTCTCTATTGAAGGAAGGGATAGATTTATGCGATCTTCGTAAAAAAGCATTAGAAGGAGGTTTAAGAGCTGCAAGATTTAGGAGTATAGCCTGGAAGCTACTACTTGGAGCACTAACTCCTGGTTCACCGGACACCTGGCTCAGTCAAGTAGAAGCGGACCGTAATCATTACTCTACCCTAAAAAATAAGCTTAAGGTTTCACCTATAATATCAGCGGAACCACAATCCGATAATCCGTTATCTCAAGATGAACAGGTATGAAGTACATTATTTTTCATTGTAATAATCCATGAGAAAAAGATGTCAACTCTGTTTCATTGAACTTAGCTGTAGTTATATTTTTATAGATATCAGCAGTACTAATTATCAGTAATGATTGGTTTGGGAATAAGTCGCCTCTTTCCAAAATTCTTTGGTATTTGTGATGATTTGGGGGATCAGTTTTCTTTTTCTTTTTATTGAGAATTATTAATTTTAATGCTTAAGAACCTATCAGTATTCATATTATTTCGATCCTTTGGCACTCCCTTACCAAGTCTAGAATCCAAAACCCTTTATGGCTTGTAAAGGTACAAGTTTTTTATTGATGTTAAACTTGAACCGCTACAAACCATGAAAAATCTTTAGTTAATTTCAAATTAAGGATACTACTAATTCCAAGTCCATGCTTGTGGAAGGTGATTTGATCACACTGAAGTCTCAGGTTTTTTTCCCACCTTAGGTTACCCACTTTACAGTGACAGTGCCCTAGAAGAGGTTCGCAAATCCGCAGGTTTCAAAATGCTGATATAATGAAATAAAATATTTATGTCACAGCTGGTCTTTAACTCAAGACCAACAGAATAGGAGCATAGTGCCTTACCATCGAGCTACCCCACTCTTTTTTAAGTAAGGTTCATTAATTTTTTTTAGGCATTAATTGTTTCCTGTTAAAAATCAAAATATGAATCTTTAACTGCAGCATTTATGGCCTTTATTATTGCTATTATTAAGGGTTTTTAATTATTTCTGAAAGTTATGTACAAATATTTCTATTTCTATTTCCAAGACTAGTTTTGTTAAGCATTTATAAATTAATTTTTATATTGACTCTTTGGTTGCTGTTAAATTAAACTTAATGATCCTGAACAGATCATGACTTAATGATGTTTTCCTTTATGTAGTAGTGCTTATCTTTGTTGATGTTAAAGACCTAGTATTGTTACTTTAATTTAAGGCATAACATAATGATTTCAAGGATCCATAAAAAATTATTTATGTTCTATAGTGAAGGTTATTTTTTTTTATACTGAAAATCTCATCAAATTATTTTTTAATAAATCTAAGAATTTCATTTTTAATTTGATGATGATTAAAAAAAATTATAAGAATTTAGTGATGGTTTGTTTTATTAGTTACTTTATTTGATTGCCTGTATGTTATAACTTTATTATGTAAGCAAGAAAAAAATATAAAATGCACGGAAAAGGTGATATCTAAAAATTGTGCTGTAGTCTCTTCTCTTTAAGGATTTCCTGATATTTCAACTAAAATAGTCCAGGATCCATGGTCCATTTTTGCACTTGATTAGTATCAAGTTGAATCTTTGTGTATAGCTTCGTTTCGATGAGACGCCCAACAATTTCCTGTGCAAAAATTCTCGATTGTGGTAGCTAATAGAGGTAGCAAGGATAAAATATCTCGATTTGATGATTCAAAAATTTATTACTAACTGGGTTTTTTTTTGTTAAATCTCAAGATAATTATCTAAATTATTTGAAAAAATATTTGTCCTACGAAATGTATGGTTGATCAATGAGTCCCCTCCTTCCAATATGTATCGATAACAAAGTCAAAAAAGAAGAAGTAAAAAAAAAAACAGCTGGTTAGTAATCATTTTTGATGACCTTTCATTATCGATACATGTTGGAAGGAGGGGACTCTTTGATCAAACCATACATTTTATAGGACAAATATTTTTACAAATAATTTAGATTGTTATCTTGAGATTTAACAAAAAAAACCAACCCAGTTAGTAATAAATTTTTGAGAATCATCAAATCGAGATATTTTATCCTTGCTACCTCTGTTAGCTACCACAATCGAGAATTTTTGCACAGGAAATTGTTGGGCGTCTCATCGAAACGAAGCTATTCACGAAGATTCAGCTAGATACTAATCAAGTGAAAAATTGGACCATGGATCCTGATCCTGGACTAAAAGAATTGTTTTGTCAATTAATTGTAATAAGATAAAATAAAAAATCCCTCTGCTTTGATTTATCAGTCCCCTAGTTTTCTGTAATTCGCGTTTTTATTTATTTATTTAATTTGTTTGTTTAGAGCACCTGGCATCAGTTTTTTTGTGATCGGGATTTGCAGGCCCTCATAAAACAAGACGTAGTAAGGACATTTCCTGGGGTAGATTTCTTCAGGGGAGATTATGTTCAAGATATTATGATAAACATATTATTCGCATATGCCCGAGAGTATCCAGCTATGTGCTACCGACAAGTGAGTTAAACTGTAGTTTTCCTAATTTTGTCAGATAAAATTATTTTTTATCACTGTTCTTAAAATCTTTGCACTCGTCAATAAAATCGAATTATTTGTTCCCATTTGTTCTAGTCATTTGATTTTGTTTTATATTATAGAATATAATTGTATACTTATATTTTATATACTTAATAATTGTATTCATTATAAAATAGAGATACTTATTTCTATATAGGCTTGGGACATTGATTTTATTTGGTGAATGCATAGTATAGTAGAGATGAGATGAATATTGCACTGGAGAAAGTTTTGTAAAATCTTGCATAACCAATAAGTTTTACAAGAAAGTTTTCATTTTAACTCAACTTTCTCAATAAGTTAACTTAATAATTTCTAATTGTATATATTTCACATAAGTCATAAAACATTATACATAGTTTTCATGTTAGTCTATAATGCTAATTATAATTCAATATTAAGACAAAATAAAATGAGATAAAAATTGGCTTCAATTTAATTAAAATGTTAATCCTGGATTAAATATTTGTGTTTCTATTTGTCATTAAATCTATGAATGTATGTGATAAATATTTCATAATATAAATTTGTTATATTATGAAAATTTCTGTTAGGGTATGCATGAAGTTCTAGCTCCTGTAGTGTTTGTAGTCCATTGTGATCAGCAGGCACTGCTTCACACTCAGGAGCAGTCTGAAGTAAGGTAATAATAATTTTTGATGACGCTATTTATTTAAACTTATTATGGAAAAATGCAACTAAATTTTTTTTAATCCTTTCTGCATTCTGTATTCCATTTTTTTTATTTATAAAAAATTCGATTTTTTTATTATTATTAATTTATTTTTACTATAACACTGCTTGTTATAAAACCTCCATAATTTTGAGATTTTTATTATATTTAAGAATATGTTTGTTTATCTGGAATATTTTTACTTGATGATTATTTCTATGTCTTTATATTTAATTTCAATCATATTTAAAAGATACTTTTGATGCAATTAGAAAAATTCCCTAAACAAAGCCTTAAGTCTCTAAAATATTGGGGGAAAAAAAAACAGTCGACGTTTTGCCTATTCCATCATCATCAGGACACACATCAAAGAAGACAAATTGCAGTACAACTCAAACCAACAGTCCTAAAAAACCCACCAATTAGTGACATCATCCTTGGTCCAAGACGCTCCACAAACAACTAAAGCAAAAAAGGTCTTAGAACAAGGTTGTTGTCTATTTGGATTGTTGTGGTGTGAGATATGCTGTACTTTCTCTTCTTTGATGTTTGTCCCCGGAATAGCCGAAACATCGACTGGTTGGTTTTGTTTCCTGTATATTAGAGACTTAAGGCTTTGCTTTGGGGAGTTTTCCTATTTATGTATTTTTTAAATATATAATAAAACTCTTTCTGAGTTTTTACTCACTTTTGAAAAGAAGTTTTGTTTGATAAAATTACTTACATGCGTTTTCAAAGATTATTGTGTTTGATTTTTATGTAATGCCTGTTTTCATATCTTTTCAGCCCTGAAATCGTGATTGCTTTAGACCCGAAATACCTCGAAGCCGACTCGTAGTGAGTATTTATATTATTTAAGGTCAGTTGCTGGCTTATTTGATTTACCTATTATAAAACTTTTAATTCCAAGGGTAAAAAATTGTGTAGCTGGTTTCTGCTAAGCATCAGAGTTAAACTAGTTATGGACTAATTTGATTTTATAACTAACCTTATTCTTAATTTTGTTCAAGTCTTGCGTCTTTGACTATTCTAGAATTAAACCTAACATGTATTAAAAATGTCTAAAAATTATTTTTTAAATGTTGGTGCATTAAATTTGAAATAGTTTTGTTATTTATTTTATTCTTATAATAGGTATTCCTGTAATATCAAAGCATACTTCAAGAATGTATTTTATTTATTCTTATTTGCAGTACTCTGTTCAGGAGAATCATGAATGCTATTGAAGGTTCATATCTGATTCCAAATATGGCCCCTACCTCAACTGGATATTTTCCTGCCAACATGAAAGCAACAGTAATTTTTATATTTATTTAACTTTAATATTTCTTTAATATTATATATTTTATTTATTTAATATTATATATTATAATATAGGTTTTTCCTAAATGTTCAGGAAATCAAATTTACCTCGAATCAGTATCCCTATTTTTATTAAAGCCCGTGTGGACTGCTAGTCATGTTAATCTGACAATTAAAAAGGTTTTGGAGGCCTGGAAACTCAACTCGTTGATGTCACCTTACCTCCTTCAGATAAACTAGTTTTACCCATATATGAACATACTTTTTTTGCTGTTTTGAACTTTTTTTTCATGATAAAACTTTACATTATCATTTATTTGGAGCTTCAAGAATATTAAGTAAAGTTTAGTCAATATATACTCTATACCTTCTTCCATTCGCTATTCCAATAATCTTTCAACCTTTAAATCCCGTTTATTCAATCACCTAATTTCCTTAGAATTCCTAAAAAATCGGAAATAGTTTGTTCAGTTTTGAGATTAAGTTAATACATTAGTGGACAAATTCCAACTAAAAACTTTAAGTCTCTAAACTAAAACAGGAAATTAAAAATACCTGTCCAATATTTCGCCTATTGAGGCATCCTCAGGGCAGAAAGAGAATAATAGCAAACCAAACGATGAATAATGCACCCAAAAAAACACACATCCCACCACCTCCAAGGCTCAAATGCAACTACTGAATCATAGGAAAGGTTACTAGATTCCCAGCTGGCTAAGGTTAGATAAAAACAGCTGATAAATACACCAGATTTGAAACATCAATATACATTCACCAAACCCCCGAAAAACCCAACAGGAAATCAAAATAAAATAAATAATAGTAACAAACAACACAAGAACAGAATACAAACAACTATATGAAAAAATGAAAGTAAAAGTGCAAGAAAAAAAGAGAATTTATAAAAAACAAGTGGACTTATGGTTATTCCACAAAATATATATTGAAAAAGGGAACGGGCAACAGAGACATCAAATAAATGTTAATACATTAATGGAAAAATTCCAACTAAAAACCTTGGTTTGTTGAATGTATATTGATGTTTCAAATCTGGTGTATTTATCAGCTGTTTTTATCTAACCTTAGCCAGCTGGGAATCTAGTAACCTTCCCTATGATTCAGTAGTTGCATTTGAGCCTTGGAGGTGGTGGGATGTATGTTTTTTTGGGTGCATTATTCATCGTTTGGTTTGCTATTGTTCTCTTTCTGCCCTGAGGATGCCTGAGTAGGCGAAATAGTGGACAAGTATTTTTAATTTCCTGTTTTAGTTTAGAGACTTAAGGTTTTTAGTTGGAATTTTTCCACTAATGTATTAACATTTATTTGATGTCTCTGTTGACCGTTCCCTTTTTTGAGATTAAGGTTTTCTAAGTGATGGATAGATGATGTATTTGATATATATGTGTGTATCTGTATAATTGTGTGTGAGTGAGGTGTGCATATACTTTTATTTTCTTTCTCTGCTAATTTGGATGTTCACACTTCCAGTCACATAGTTTTATATTTACTTATTTTATTTTTTTTAACAGTTATCATAGTTAGTTTTTTCTTTCATATTCTTATTTCTTTTTTCGTTGTTATTTTGTTTACACAAATTTGTATGTATATGCATGTGTGTATGTGTAAGTGGGTATGTATATGTGTGTATGTGTATATATACATATGTAACTGTCAATTATTTCTCTGTCTATAATTATTGTTATCTTATTTCTCTTTTCTTGTATTGCTTCTTCTTTTTTAAGAAATAGTTTTCTTTAAATATTGTTTTAGGAGGTAATTTATTTATTTTTTAAAATTAATTTTTTATTCATTCCTCATCTATTAATTTTCAGTTGTAATTAATTAATGTAATCTCATATATTCTACTTTAATACATTTTAGTTTTTACATTATTCCTGTATTGTTATTCTAAAGGGACTTGTCCCAGAATAAATAAAGTCTTATTATTATTATATCATTTATATTTTAAATGCTTCATCTGTGAAAAGTTCTAAAGAGCAAATTTTAAAGATTGTCTTGACAATGCTGGGTGCCATTACTTAATCATAAAAAGTGATTTTTTCTAACTTTACTTAGACCAGTATCAGTGGTCTTGGGCTAGCTAATGGATGGAACTAATTATAAGACATGGGGCGACCTGTAGTCTAGTGGTTAGCGTAACAAACTGCTAAGCCCAAGATCGCGGGTTCGTTAGCCCGGCAGGTGGCCCTAGGAATTTTTTTTAAAGGGAGTTAAAAATCCTTAGGTACGCCGTCCTTCGAAAGGGATATTAAACGGGGTCCCGAGCCTGTACGGTCAGGTAATCGTTAAAAATCCCTATCCTAATTAAACCTGGATATGCAAAATTTAGAGCTCCCAATGTAGCATTGTCCGATTAGCCATAGCAGCATAAAGTGATGTTAAATGAACAAACAACAAAAATTATAAGACATAACCTAAACAATATGAAAGCAATTTTTAATTATGTTACAAAGGAAAGAATCAATCAACTCACTCAGAGGAAAAATTATATTAATGAAATAGTGAATGAGGAACAGTATAGGAGTGTTAATTGTTTGATGGATAGAGACAGAATTCTTTAATTTTATTCTAGAGAAACAAACTAGTGGTTTGCACAAAATACTTATTTACTGTTTAGATGTGGCTTATCAAGTTCTTGCCCTGAACCCTTTGATCGATTGATTAAACTTATTTATTTTCATTTTACCGGCTTTAAAATCATTTGTCTTTTATTTATCCAGGTGTTATTAGTATTTTTTGTTTAAAACAAATATTAATTTCATCATGCTTGTGTATAATATTCTTCTATTTTTTAAAAATATTTATGTAATGTAGATGAATAATACGGAGAATCAAGTGGTTGCTCAACTTAATTGGATTAAGGAAGTGCTTTTAGCTCCTAATGACCCTCAGCTGTACCAGCATCTGGAGAAATTGGATATTCCTCTCCAATTATTTGGCATGTATGTTATGTATTTCCAGTATTTTGGTTCAGTTTTACTTTAACTTACCTATTTATGAAATTTATAATAAGGAAAAATATGGTATTGTAAAATACTTTGAATTTAAGATTTCAACAGAAATCTTTTTTTTAAGGCCCCCTGGGTCTAAACCAATTATCAAAAAAGTGTTTTTGCTTGACAAGCCTAGCCAAAAAATAAAACTTTTATATTTAATGATCGAGGCATTCAGTCAATAAATTTTACACAAAATAAGTAAATGGCACAAATAAAATAAGTTATGATTATTTTGAGTAAAGCTTGTTGACTGTCCCTCCTCTGACCATTTTCTTTTCTAAAAAAATTTCATATTTTAAGATAGCTAAATTATATACTTTTACATGAAATGTATGGAGTTAAGTAATTTTTACCAAAATCGATTTACTGGCCCTATCTCTTGATAAAATCAATTTTACAATTTTCAACAAATCTTAACAATTTCGATGTCAAATTAAATTCTCTTTAATATCAGTTTGGTCAATCCACATTGAAATAATCTTATAGGGCTTCAATTCCGAAAAGTACTTCCCTAAAATACCGGTAATTTTGTTTCTTTGAAATAGTAGAAATTTGATAATTAACCAAATAAAAAATATTATCTCATGTTAAAAAAAAAAAAAAATTCCAGAAATAAGAGACTAATATATGTAAATATTATACTATTGTAAGGCTAAGGATTTTTGTAAAAATGTTAAGTTCTAAAAGTTAATGATAAATAGTAATCAGTAATGAAAAAACTCAAAGTTCAGTTTATACTCTAAATATTATATATTAGTAATGTGAGAAGACACACAAGAGATTTTTATTTGAAAAATATTTCTTTTTTAATTTCACCATTAATGTTAATACAAGTTTTTATAAGTTGATGTTACTACACATACCAGGGAATACTGTTCAGCAGAATACTTTTACTATATCGGGAAGGCCAAGTCTAAAGACTTGGTCATGCCATGATATTGTTCCCATGTATGTAGTGGGATATAGTGAATTATTTATTTAGGAATGGTGTGAATTATTTCCTGTAATTCATTTTAGACGATGGTTGCGGCTACTCTTTGGAAGAGAATTTCCCCTCCAGGATCTCCTCGTGCTCTGGGATGCAATATTCGCTGACAGCTCCAGCTTTGACCTTGTCAATTATATTTTGGTTTCGATGTTGGTTGCTATTAGATCAACATGTAAGTATGGCTTTGAAAATTCCATTTGAATCAGTTATTGGTTCATCAAATTAATCTTAGAGTTTTAATAGGGTAGATCAGTGTAAAGGGGCCTCAATCTAAGTTCAATGATTATATTTATTCTTAACTTTTAAGAATTTAATTATTTTAAGCCCATCTATCTCTCTCGGGCCATTAACCCATTGCTGGGTCCAGGGCTCCATCTTCCACTAGTTGTCATGATACTGTACAACCCCTGCCAATTGCATTAGTAGGATGCCCCGATTATCAGCAGCTACATCCTACCCCAATACTTGGTTTATGTACAGCTCAGTATGCTGTTATAGTGTACTGTTCCAAAACTGGCGGATCATTGGCTTATAAGTATTCATTGTGAATGGTTATTTATAATTTCTCGAGGGACTTTGAAATATCTTATAAAAATTTGATTCAAATGCTTAGGTATCTTTGATATATTCTCATTAATTCATGCTGTTTATTTTCTTCTGTTGCAGTATTGAAGTCAGACTATACGAACTGTCTAACCCAGCTGATGCGATATCCTGGTTCAATGGACATTTCTATTATTATTGATTATGCCCTGTACCTTAAAAATCCTTCCGTGAGTCTTTTTTTTTTTTTACTTACTTTTCTTAATATTGGTTTATCTTAGTTTTAAATGGTAATGCTATCAAAAATATTTTTTTGGTGTTATGCAGGTGCAGGTATATGACGCTATTATGTTTATTTCATTTTTTATGTAAAATTATACATTTATTACGTACTTCTTATTGTGATGCATGTTTAAATAGTGTTCATAATAGATGAGAACAAAAAAGCAAAACAAGACTTTGATCAGTGCATGAACAGTAGCTTTAGCTATTCTCTAATCCCACATTAGAGACTGGCTATGGCAGATAATTATATATTTTATCAGTGAATCAGTTTGTTCAATCATCAGTCAAATCACCAAAATTAAAAAATGGAAATATAAGGTTGTAAGGGTATCTTGCATATTTAACCAATATTGGTTTATTTCATAGGTCAAATAGTCTTGTTGCTCCACAAGTTTTTTTGTTGATTTTATAACATACTTCAATTTAATTATAAAATATTTTTAAGCTCTATATGATTCTATATTTATTCTAAAATTTTAACATTAATATAGTATATTAACAAATTATATACTATATCCATAAATTAACGTTCAAATGTTATTACAGAAATTCAGCCCACCGCCCAAAATAATTCCCCCTAAGGTGTTGATCAATACAGACGAGAAGCATGAGAGGGCCCATTACCATCGGAGGAAACAGGTAACATTAAGAAGGTATGTTGTGTAACACTAGCTATAAGAGATAAAATGAATAGACAGTTGAATGTCCTTATACTAAATACTAATCAATATTATTTAAAAATAAAAAAAAATTTCATATCCTCATGAAAATTGATCATTAGAAAGGAAAATGATTAATATATTATTATTTTAATTGTAAATGATATATGACTTCCAAATGTCCCACAGTTAATAGATGTTAAAGAAGTAGTATGTTTTAATCTAAAAATGTTCTTACGATTTGCTCCTAATGTGTTTATTCTTACAATTTGCATTCCATACAAATTTGAATTTTCTCAACAAGATAATTTGTGGATACTAATGAACTACTGTATGATTTAAGTTAATTAAAAATGTTAATGGTTTATATAAATTGAATTACAATCTTACCTTTTTAAAAAATTTCATAGATTTTGATAGTTCACTTCTTCAAAAGATTCTTAGTTACATTGCTTCACTTTATTTTTTCAAAGAAGATATGCAATTGGAATAAAATAAGCATAGAAGTGCATTGACATAATTTAAATTGTGTTTACAGGATACATGCACTGCATTTCTGTGTTCAAGTCCTTTTTTCACATTGAATATTCTACACAATACTTCATTCAAAAACTTCAAAAAGACCTAATGCTGTCCATCTTTCAAAGTTAAATACCACTTTCTAAATCTATACAGCACAGTTAAAGGATAATGGTTTTAGAAATTTAAATTTTTATGCATCGGGACAAAAGGTGATAGCTAAGTAATATTGGGGCCGCAATGTATAGACTCCTAATACTTAAATTTTTCAATTTGCCTAAGCTTGTATTTAGTTTTTACTTGACTGTACAAAATCATTGTAAACACAAGCCTTTCTGTTTTTCTCACTATCATATTGTGTTTTCTACTGAAAGATCCAATTGGAAAAATTATTTTCTACAGGAATCAGAAAGCCGTAAGTGAGGAAACCATCGGATTCACCGTACCTGTACCCAGGGCTCAATCGACCCAATTCAATAGCAGTGAAATTGTAGATGGGTTCAGAACTAATGTAAGCTATTTTAAATCATATTTTATTCATTCTACCGGTTGTAATTTTAGTTAATAATAAAATTATTTGAGTTCAGGACACTATTATGAATGAATTATTGAATGCCTACACTGTGATGTCACTTTGCCGCCTCAAACTTAGTCAGTACCACAGTGTTCTTGAAGATGCCGTGCCCCCAAATAATGTTGAAGCACAGCAGGCACTCACTGGGATACACGAGGTAGGAATTATAAGTGATAGTTCTAATCAAAATTAGTGTTAACGTACAATTTAAAATCATAACATAAAATAATTTTTAAAAGTCATAATTTTATATTTGCTCACTTAACATAAGAAATTTAACGATAAAACTTGATCTATATGTTACGACCTTCAGTTTAAAAAATATATAAATGATAGAAATTTGAGGTAGCATTTGCTAAAGATAATTGTAAAAGTATTAATTACTGGTTGTATCCCTTGAAATTTGGTTTTGAGGAATGAAATTAATATGAAAAGTGAAAAATGGCAATTATTTAATTAGCATAGCAGTACTTAATATTTGAACCATAAGCATTAGCCAAAATCTCCTAATATTAAATTTTGAAGTATTGTCAGTCTATCGCCCTATCAGTGATACTTATAAATTTTTTAAGACCTTGGAAAATTTCCTTAAAAGTAATTTATACAAACTAGCAAAGTTACATTAAAAATTAAGTGTAATTTTTTTTTATTTTATTTTGACTGAGTTTTTATAAGCAAAAAATTAAAGTTATGTCTATTATAAGAATTTTGTAAAACCAAAAATCTTATTATAATTAATTTCTTAAATTATACTACATCAATTTATACTAAAACACTCAAATTAAATTTGATGCAATTAGCTAAGAAAAGCTTGAACTGTTGAAAATTGTTTTCGTAGTTTTATAGAAATGATTATGATGAATGCAATGATTCTCTTTAAATCCACATTTTTTTTCCAGTTATGTTCTCTGCTGAAGGTTCAGAAAGTAGTAAGAGTAGAGAAAGGTACAGAGGCAAACGAAGTAGTACAAAAAAGACCTGAGAGGAAACCGTCAGTCGATATGACAGTCTTCAAACATGTCACCATTCCCATTAAAGAAACTTCACCAACATGACATAAAATTATTATTAAATATGATACTGTTATTATTATTAAGGTGTATTATACGAGAAAATATTTATTTTTATTATATATTTGTACTTATGGGTGCATCTCAGTTGGTGGTTTATAGGTATGGGATTCAGTCTATGTCCTATTATACAATTCATTTTAATATGTTTGTATACATTGGAACAATGACTATCATTTTGATAACTATATTTATACTTAGCAGTAATTATCCGATTCTTAATCCTTAATTATTTGTTATTGAATTGATTTCAAATTCTAACAATCAAGCCTGTTACAGTTCTGCTATTGCTTGATTTTGTCTTCCCGCTAAAGTTGTTCCTTATTAAGTTAAGAATCGCATTTATGTCATAGATAAGTTTGTTTGAAATAGATTTTTGTTTTATTGTTTCTTGAATAAACTACATTCGCTACAATAATAGGTTCTTCACAGACTTCTATTACAGCACTCATATAAGCCGTAATGAATAGGTAAGATTGTCGATTCAAATTTATCATTCTGTAATATCTACATACTTAAATCTATTAACTTACAGCTGAATGGTATTGCACTGAAATTTCCAATTTGTTTCAAAAATATATTTTTTGGGAAACTTGATTTGTCAATTAGCTAGATTTTTTCATGCTTTACATAAGCTGTATGTAGTATTTAGAAATAAGGGATTTACTTGTTTTTTAAAATTATATATGTATTTTTTTTATTTTATGGTACTCAACAATTACATTTGATTATTTTTAAGAGCATATTGAAGTGCCTTTTATGGATACATACATTTTTTATCAATTAGCTAATATTTTCTATATTATAGAATATTTTAAATGTATATATTTTTTTGGAGTTAAATTTTTGTTCATTAATGTTAAGTCTATTTCAAATAATTCTGAGTATAATAGTATTCAGTACTTCTTGGGAGACCATAACGTTATAAACTTGCCTCAAGTCTGCTGTGATGAATTTCAGTTCTTAAAGAGCATATTTTTTATTCTGAAAATAAAAATAAAATAATATGGCACTTATCTAGTCGTGAAAACAGTGAAGATTGTACAGTTTATTAAGGTATCTTTTCATAAATTGTGATATATAAGTATAAAGATCTATGAAAATTTTAAATACATAATTTAAAATGGTATAAGATTATTTTATATTTTCCTCCAAAACATGTACTCTAGTAATTAATGCGTTAAAACATTCCATAAGGCAAATAAACACTAAAATAATAGAATTTAATAACATTATAGACAGGCTATACTAATTAATCACCATCAACTATCAGTACATGACACTATCCCTATTTTCCAACTTAATTTAGTCTTCTTCTTTATGTTCCTCTTTAGTGCCTCAGCGTGGAGGTAATTTTTTTTTGCCATAACGGCTGTTAAATATAAGGAAAAAATAGATAAATAAATAAGTTTATATTTTATGTATAAATATTTGTTTTAAAATGCCATAAAGAATCTACCATCTAGAGATTAAGCAATCCATCAACATGTTAAAAAAAAAATCATTCCTTTGATGTAGCGGCTTTCATTAATTCATAAAGCTGAGCTATTTGTTCTTCCCTCATCATATCCAAAATGTTCTCATCTATTGGCCTCCCTAGTTTTGACGAATGAACTAGACCTTTTACACTGATTTGTTTGGTCAATAGAGTTGCATATTCCTATAACAGAATTAAAAATGTAACCATAGAAAACAATTACAAATTAAAGCTGTATCAAATTGAAAAAGCTGATGAAATGAAAGATTTATTTAATAGTATTTGTTCATGATCCAATCAACTATAATAAGGTAATCTAATTAACAAATTAAGGAGTACTAGGATGCAAAAATGCGGTATCAGTTCCTCAGGTTGTCTCTTCAAGTTTAGTCTCAACAAGTTGTAAATTTTCCTTTTTAATATTTTCTAAAAATACAAATATATTATAGCTTTAATATGGAAAATAGAATGTAATTATAGGAAATGTTAATACTTTTGTAATCATTTGATCTAGAAATGAACGTTTCAACAAACATATATCATCTACGCTTCAAAAAGTTAGTTGAAACATTTGTTTCTTGATGAAATGATTACTGAAATATACACATTTCCTATAACTACACTCTTGGTTTTATGCTAAAACTCGAGTTTATTTTTATTATCGGGAATATTAAAATGGAAAACAAATGACAAACTAAAACTTGTTGTGACTTAACTCAAAACAACAACCTGTGGAACTGATACCAAATATGCCTTTGGACAATTAGAAGAAATGAACTTTACCTACATAATTTCAGGGAATTAGGAATTGTGATGTAAATTTATCAGTGGGGTTATTAATCACTATCATGAAGAATAATAGTTATCTTAGAATCTCTGAAACTCTTTACTCTCCTCACATAAATTATCCATTAAAAGGTGATTCTTATTTTTTTTTTAAACAATCCTGAAACCTGTTCTACTACAACCGGTGAAGGGTCTGAGATTCAGTTTAGAGTACTGAGACTGTACTGTTTCTTGGACGATGGTTGTGCAAGGAGGTGATTTGTCCTAGATTACACTCAATCACCAGATCCCCCCTTATTTTGGGTACCCACTTTATAGAGGCTGGGTAAGCACCAGGAAGGTCTTAATCCAATAGGATATATCTTGTATTTAACAGATTAAATCTTTATTATCTTGACCATGGAGGATAAACGATCCCCTAGTTTTTATTTAAACATTTTTTTTAATGAATGTGACTTGGAGAATTTTTAGACTTATAACTGTTATAAAGTTTTTTAAATGATTGGTACTGATGCAGAAAACTGAATGTAAAAGATTGAAAATGACACAGTGTCGAAACGTCTCAAATGATCAATAAGGATTAAGAAAACATAATTGACTGGAAAATGGTTTTCTCTTTCCCAATATGAAAAACACAATAACATTAAAAAGGCAGTTTTATGAATATCTACAAAATGCAAAGATTAGAACAAATCCTTACAGCCCATTGAGTAATAAAAACAGCAGCAGTTGGTTCATCACAGTTTTTGTGGCGCCGAAACTCATCTCTAACGTAAAGTGTTCCTAACAATCTCAGTTCTTCAGGTAAGCCACGGTGTAATCTTAATATAGTCTTGTACAATAGCCGAACTGTGTTTTTGTGGCTGTTTGAATTCATCACATTACCTCTAAGAAAACTTTTAAACACTGAATTAAACAATTCGTTCGCTAAAGAGTGTTCAGTTTAGCTGAGAATTAGACATCGATTTTGAAAATATTGAGTCGACATATTACTAGGGACGACATTTGGTTGAAGCAAAAGTTGTCTTATTATGTAAGACAAACAAAAATTAAGAATTTGATAATGTTAGATCACAACGATAAATATTTTCTTGCCAATGCTGACAGGCAATGGTACCAATTTAACTGTCCACTTGTTGCTTTTAGAAACGTATAAAAAACAAACAGCCAAAATAGAACTGTTAGCAGTTTAACACATTTTTTTCCACCGATGAGCTTACAAATATTCTGATGGATTTACGATACCATCGATAAGTTCCTTGTTGTTTAGAAAATTTATCAAACATTACATGTTTTTAATAATAAAATATGTATTTGGGATATTCTACAAATGCCGTCTATGTGCATAGTATGTGTGCCCTCTCCTTTGGAAACTTCTTAGGAATTTAGACGGAAGCATGGGTAGAACAAACACAATGAAAGCACTCCTAGCGTGTTTGAGCGTTTCTCTGCAGTAGTTCCCTGTTCCAGAGATGTTTCAATCTTCTTTTCGGATTCTGTGGTAGTGTTTGTGCCAGTAATGTCCTCACCAGTAAGTTTGGGTGCTCAGCAAGCAAGAGCAAGAATGTTTTTTAAATCATGTCACCAGTGGTATGCCAGGTCTTTGTGTTAATGATTTGTTAGTTACGTAGAAGGGAAAATTAGTAAAATAACAAACTTAATAATCTTCAAATAAAAGGTGTAATGCGTATGACAGTTACTCTCACATTCAAAAATAAATATAAAAGTATTTATGAGAAGCGAGGGATGGTTGACTGGATGATCGATGTAAGGAAGAAAATAGTTGGGGGTGCAGTCAAATAAGACACTAAATAAGTGGTTACTTATTTTAATTACGTGCCGACGTTTCGACCCACTTTTAATTAAAATAAGTAACCACTTATTTAGTGTCTTATTTGACTGCACCCCCAACTATTTTCTTCCTTACTTATAAAAGTATTTAGTTATTTTACTTGTTTTAGCTCGTATGATCCCGTGTTTAAGCATGACGTCAATGTCATTTATTCCTTCTACGAAGAAATGACGCAGTCACGTCATGGCGTATTCTATAGCGATTTCGAGACTACTTACTTATTCCACTACTTAAATATTTTTATTTGAAAATCAATAACTAATAAATTATTTAATAAAATCAATAACTAATAATTAATTAATAAAATCAATAACTAATAAAATATAATATATTCCACTACTTAGTTTATTACCTTGCTAGTGGACCTTCTGACTTAGATTCACTACTTTGATATTGCTGTGGCTTGAATAATAAAAATTGTCTAGATTATTTTTAGTTAAATAATATTTGTTGACCTTACATATATGAGGAAGAAAATAACCAATAAACAGTTCACCCTGTATAAGAGAATTTTTTTCACCTCCACCCGGACCATTTCCTTCCTCATAGATTATTTTAAGTAATCCACTTGGTGACTTCGTAACTCAAATTCAAGGCTTATATCCGTAGGATATGCTAAATTAATTTGTTAATGATATTGCTTGTTTTACCTTTGCAATCAGTTAAATTAAATAATGTCGCTGATATTTATATATTGGTATTATTATGTCAAAATTAAGGAATAAAAAGTTTGTTGTGACAATTCGAAAAACAGACAATTCTGCGTAAGTCTTTTGATACAATAAGCATCATCAAGAGAGTACGAAGTTTTTCGACAAACGCTTCGTAACTAAAAATGGAATGGTCATCAAGGGAAGTTGCCCAAGTGTCAACCACTGATCGGTACAATTGACATCAGTCAACAGTTTTTGAGAACCCTAAATGACTTTTCGTTAGAAGAATCGTTGCATGCGAGGAAGTATAGATATATTTGATAAGTAGTGAAACTAAGAACAATAGTTAGGCTGCAATTAGTGATCTGCACTGATCTGTAAGTAACAGTTATGCGGAAAAAAAGATCTATGTATTCTGTTTTGGAATTATAAAAGAATTGTTCATTTCATGACTTTAAATTGACCACATAATGAAGGAGGTGGGGAGTGCCCCAGTGTTACCTAGAGTTAAGAACAGAAACCAAGTTTTGTTCAAACGCACTACTGATTATTTTTTCCTAATAGAAGTCAAATATTTCAGATCTGTAAGAGATTTATCTTCTTCCTCATCTTACTGGCAGTCTGAACTCAGCACTTTCTGGCTATCATTTGTTCTTATACTGTCAGAGGCTCAATATTTTAACCGAAAAAACTCAAGTTTTCTGGATGATATTCATAATGGTGTTGAGGAATTCTTCCATTCAAAACTAGAACTGTGATAAAGGAAGCCGCTAGCAAGTATCTAGAAAACAACATACGATAGTACTCAATTTTGTATGCCTGGAATATCTAAAAAAATATTTTTAAATTTTAAAGGAAAGCTGCACTGGCTCATCCTATTACTTTCACTTGCAGAGATGGTTTTAACTTTACTCTATTTAAAATTTAAAATAAAGATTCTGTTTCATTTCAGGTCAAGTTATATTCTTAAGAATTTTACACTGTATTAAATGAAATTGTTTTCAAATATTTTTAATTTTAAGAGAATGGATTTGTCTGGCTTGAATGCGAGCCTTGGTAACTCAGTGGGTAAGACCACCGCTCTAGAGACACGGGCGACCTGCTTCGAATCCCGTCCAAGAGAAATCTTTTCTCTTCAAAATAAAAAAAATTAAAAATTTCACCATCAAAAGAACAGTAAATAAATAAAAAGAAATTGTTTTCAGTATAATAACGTACTGTCATAAATTCTATACTTAAAATTTTGATTTGACTGACTTCGTCTAATTTTGTTTATGTAATGTTAAACCTTTTAAGATGCTGCCATCTGTTACAATGTTCTATCAGATGTGTTAATATGCATTCATTAATGCGTACACAGATGTAATTATTTAGTGCAATGTGCGAATTGCTGAAGGACACCTCTAGTATGACTCTCATCCCGTTTATTTCTGCCATTGGATGAGCATTTACCCATTTCAGAGTTGCTGTTTCCCCTTTCCTTGTTTCTTTTTTTAATGATTAAGTTTCGTATAATCTACTCAGCTAAATGGTCATGAATACTTAAGCTATTAACAGAGACCAGTCAAATATTGTTATTTGTACGCATAATGGTATATTTAATGACACATATTTATAGAGGATGGAAATAGTTGGGAGTGCAGTCAAAAAAACACCAAATAAGTGAACTTATTTTTTATTTGTGCTGACGTTTCGACCTACTTTGTAGGTCATCCTCAGGGCTAATAGAAAGAGTGGCTGCTGGGTGAACCGTGTAACTGACTAATCCCGGTTCAGTTACTTCACCATACAGTGGCTAAACCAATATACCAATACAGTGGCTTCACCCAGCAGCCACTCTTTCTATTAGCCCTGAAGATGGCCTACAAAGTAGGTCGAAACGTTGGCACAAATAAAAAATATGTCCACTTATTTGGTGTTTTTTTTACTCCACCCCAACTATTTCCATCCTCCATTAGATCTTCCAGTAAACTATTTTCCTCTCTAATGGTCATTATTTATGTACTCTTATCAATTCCAACATAGACAGTAGATCAGTCTGGTTATAATAATTGCAATTATGATGGATTTAATAACCATAATTACCCAACATTCACTCTGCTGATAGTATAAACATCAGTATTTCCTTTTTTAATTTATTGGTTAGTCCTGCCATTATCAGAGTCGTACCTGAATGTAGCCAACTTTTGCACTGGGTTTTTAAAAATTGTTTTTGTTTTGAGTCTTTGTTGCAGCTTGTCTTTAAATGAAGTAGTACATTCCTCAATTCTGATTTGGATTGGCTGTATTTCTGTCAATAGTATCACATCCCCAAAAAATAATATATTTATATATATCACATATTTTTGTTATAATTATTCTCAGTATATATTACCAGAAAAACAGGAATATATAGAATTACATTTTAAACACACAGATTATATTGTATATATAAAAATATGTGTTTGTGTGTATGTATGAATGCATATTATAAATACATATATTAGTATTGGAGCTTAATCCTATTGGAGATGTAAACAACTTCCTAAAGATATAAATGTAGAATTAATTCTGAAATAAGGTCAGTCTTATTTCAATTACTACAATAGTGACTGAAGTAAGACTGAAATATTTTTGAATTACAATATAGTAACTGTGTTGTCTTTTTTTTTTTTTATTATAAAGTAACTCAGATCATTCAACTTTTATAAATATAATATATATTTATAAAAACATATATGTATATGAAAAACAGGTTTCATATATATATATGAAATGAAACCTGTTTTCATGATTACTTACAAGCCTCTAATTGAACATGGTTTGGAGATATTCTTCAAGTTTCAGAAACCGGTAGCAGTAGAAAACTCGCAGGATTTTAAAAAGTTAGGTAATTGTTTATTCACAAAAAAATATTTATTGACACGATTTTAAAGAAAAAGAAATCAACTTCTGTTGTCGTGTATTTGTTCATAAATATATTGCCAAGGTGAGTTGATTCAATTTGAGTCAAAGTTATTTCCCTACTTATCAATACTTAAGAAATAATTGGACATTTTTGTCAACAAAAAAAAAAATTATCAAAGATTGTGTGTATAGATAAAATTAAGGATAGTGGAAATGTCTATTAGTTAATTACTAAAATTGCTTCTGTTTATTCACAATTATAATAAGGTTTAAGACCAATTTTTTAATGATTCTGACAAACTTGCACAAAATATAATTAGAAATTTAGCATGACATCTGTCATTTATATCAGAAGAATTAACTGAATAGTTTTTCTGCCTGAAGTCTTATACTTCTTCTATCAATAAGTGAATCATTGGAAACATCATAATTAACTTTTTTTATTATTGGACAAAGCCATGAAGGTGTATTTTAATAAGGATAGTGTAGATTATGGGTGAGAAATTAAAATTGAAGGATTCCTACAAATTTAGGGCAATTAAAATAATCAAATGATTCCTTAAATGTTCAAGGTTATCCAAGAATGCCTGATTGGCAACATTATTAATAAGATTCTGCATATAATTAGATTAAAACGGGTCTTTATTTATGTAGGTATTATTATTTATACATGTAATGAGTTGAAAGTATTTTAAATATTGAAAATAAGAAATCAATCAACCAAATAAATAAATCTACCTACACCACTTTCAAAATTTGAGGTTTAGCTTAGATTCAGGATACGTGGAATTGAAATATTTAGTAAAAAAAAAGTCTATCATCCCCTTGTAGCATTCCTCTGAGCCAATTTTACACACAAGTCACATACCGCCCCAGGATGATCGTTGGAGCTTGATATTATATCTGACTTTTAAAAGAATTAATACATTTATAGCTTTTTTTTTTATAGAAATAAAAGGAAAACTTTTTTATAAGAAATATACTAAGGACTTAAAAATAATATACAAAAATGTTAGTAGTTATAACTTTTAATAATGTATCTTCGAGTTATCAATTGTTAAGTTTTATGGTTTGCCTCTTGACTTCCACTCGTTATTTTTCACTGAATTATACTTTGAAGAGAAAAATCTGTAAACCATTTTTCTTAAATGTACTTCCTGATTAGTTGTTTCCATCCTCTTTTTTTTGTATGATAATCTTAGTTAACTGAAATCATCCTGGGCCATGCACAAGATTTCCATATGTGACCTCTAGTCAAAAGATTTATATAATTTTAAATTAGCAGAAGCTTGAGAATATTAATTTTATTTTTAACTAGATAGATTTGTTTTATAAAGTATTCTGTCTGTACATCGTTCTATAGAAACTGGGTCACCTTTAGTTTTAAAAAATAAAAGGGAAATCAGAATAAAGAAATAGCCTTAAAGACAAAAACTAGTACATTAACAAATGTTCGGCTAAACTCTCTTCCCTTTCATTTATTAAGCTACCATAAGTAGCTATCATGCAATTTAAAAGTCAACTAGTTTAGAATTTAAAGATGACTTTCCTAGCCATACAAATCCCCTGATCTATCTTGATTTGATAGACACTCATGAAATAGTTTAGATTTGGTATTTGTATCTGTATTGTGCTAACTTATAATGGTAGTCCTTTTGATTGAGCCCAAGAATTATTTGAAACCAAGGCAGATTTTTTTTTTTTTCAGGGTGTCGAGTGTATTTTCTTCCTCTCATATGGTCCAACCACAACCTAATATAGATACTTTTAAATACCTTAATAAAATTCAAATTATCTATTATTTCTAAATATTTTTATTTTGAAGATAAAGATTTGTGCAGGCCGGGATTCGAACCCGGGTGCTCTAACCAACTGATTATCAGATGATAAACCAACTGACTTATCAGTTGGTTAGGGTAGTGCGCTAGTGACGCTGGTTCGAATCCCCGCCTGGACAAATCTTTTCTCTTCAAAATAAAAATATTTAAAAATTATCACCATCATAAGAATAATAAATATAAAATAAATTATCTATTATTTTGTTTTGGATAATACCAATTCAGTCCATTGAGATACTGAATGTTTAAAGGAATAAATAAAAGTTAGTATTCATGATAAATCAATTATTCTACATAATTGAAAAAGTTATACAATGATTTATTGATTTAAAAAAAAAATGTTAATGAAAGATTTTAATGATTTATGGATTTGATTAGATTTAATATTAATTAGGTTAAGGAAAGCAAATGCGATGCTAAATAATTTTACTTTTTATTTTGCCTTACAATTTACAATCTATTTGCTATATGGTCACTGTGCATCTAAATGTTTTCATCTTTTGAAAAATGTCATTTATCTCTAATGGTTTTAAAACACATTAAACAAAAATAAAATTTGAACATTATAAATAAAGGTGTAGGAGGTTCAGAGTTTCGAGACAATCCATGCCCGGGTTCACATTTAGAATTGTTTTCACCCTGAGGAATAATTAGCTTTCAAAATTTAGAGAGATAATATTTCACCAACCATAATCGATGTTATTATATAATACATTATAAATCTTGAATTCATTAACATATAAAAATATAGACATTGATAATTTTTATAACCATATTAAATGCTTCAATAACAACAAAAATAAGTTAATTCATAGGGAAAAAAATTTAAGACGCTTAGCCTTTATAATTTACAACTACAAAATGAGAGTGGTAACTCAAAATAAATACTAAAAAACCTACACCTTTTTTTCTAAATAAGAAACAAAAAACTAATACTTTTTCAGTACTCTATTAGAAAAGAAATAATATATATAACGCATTTACATTCAATGGTAAGTTCCAATGCAAACAAAATATGTACCAAACACTGATTGGTACATGGTAAAAAAAAAAAAATAGAGAGACTACCGAAAAAAATGTTCAATCAATTAAGTCTTGTTTGCATCAAAACCCACCTTGATAACAATTTTTTTCCGAATACTGCCGCACTTTGACCAGTAATAAAATATCTCATGTACATGTCTAATACAAAGATTCATTTATACATTAAATTGGAAAGTAAACCAACATGATGAGCATATACGTTAATTAATAATGTCACATACTAAACGCATTTTTTTTTTTCATTTTTTTTTGTATTTTATTTATATTGACAGGTTTAATATATATAGACACCTTGCTGTTGATAAAACTTCTCTAACAACTAAGTCTATCTACCATATTTCTTTATTTATATATATTTATATTCGAAGTTGGGATGAACATGCATCATAAGGGCGTATATTTTAATAAAATAATGCCCATAGTATAAGGTACATATCAACCTGATTATGGCGAAGATGATATATACATAATACAAATTTTAAAATCAACATTTTTCAACAGTATTCATATATATACAAACAAATATAGGCATATATTTATAAAAAAGTGAGATTTACTAAAATCTTCATTACAATATAATATCATATGCAAGTTTATATAACATACAAAATCTTCACCATAACCAAAGTGATACACCTGGAGGGTATACAATCACTTGTTTATACTTTGGATCATTAACATAAAAATAATTAAAAACAAGTTTTTTTTTTCTTCCACTTTACATAAAATGACATAATAGCCGTAACTGTACACGTGGTCACTAATAAGGTCCACACAAAATGTCTATTTCACAGCCGCATTCTGATTAGACGCTACCCAAGAACTAAAAACGTCTCTGAAAATAATTTTACAAAATTAATTGAAAAATCGCTAAATTAAAAAAATAGATAAGAAATAAAAACCACAAATATTTAAAAATTGAAATATTAATATAATTTGGCACAGCTTACAATTATTATTTTATAACAGTCATAAAATCATAACCCCATGCAACTAAAATGTATTTTGTCTTTCAAAAGCTAAGATGAAAAAATCCAATAAGATATGTGACAACCACAATATACGCATTTGGGTACACTTCTGAAACAAATTTAGAATCTAGAATAAATGAAATGTTGTCAGTTCTAATAATTTAGAACTAAAAATTAAGTTTGAATGTAAATTGAGTGAAACAAAAGCAAATATTAGCTTCAATTAACTTTTGTATTAAAGTACAGTAATTACTTTAATGTCCTAATTTATTAATCTACTTCTTGAAAAATATAAACACTAATTAGAAATTGTTTCACTTTATAAATAGCAGTAACAGACAATTCTTAACCTACAGGCCAAATAAAGGTATTAAAATAAATCAGAATTATTTATAATCATAATATAAAACAAACATGTAACATTACCATTGCGCATGACACAGTGCTGAACTTGTAGCAATTGTGTACAGAAAAGAAGTCAAAGTAAATTAAAAATGTTACCTGCAGTGAGTAACGACACATTCATTACTGCAATATTCGTCCTCCCACTCCGAGTTGGCTACAGCGATGTTGGTGCAGCCGGCGCGGATGCAATGATTCGGGGGTGGATTCACTGGCTCACCCCCGCCGTTGGGGGGCTCCTGTAACACCATGACCACTGAACAGACAAATTGCAATAGCCCCAAGTCGGCATGAACAGGCTCAAAACGATTTACGAACACCAGAATATGAATAATTTTTTAATTTATTGATTATGTTTGTATCCCTAGAAAATCTAACTTTTTATTAGGTGTGAATCATTTTTCAAAACTATTTTAGCTCTAAAACCTTCCAAACTTAAAGAAGTTCCCTTACCAATTAAAATCTTTCAATATTTACAGAAATGGTGAAACCAAGTTAATTAACGTTATTATGCGAAGGAACAAAATAAATTTCAACCAAACTAGAACAGGCACTGCATTTATGTAATATATGCTTTAATATACTCAATATATTCAATAATACTATAAACTCATCTGTAAGATTATACCAATTGAATAATAAGAATCACAAATTGATTTTGAAAATGAAATCAGTAATGGTTTTAACAGCTTGTGTAATAAGTATAATTAATCATAACTTTTTTTAATGCCAAAATATTATCCACACCTTATAAAATAATTAGGTTTGGAAGCTATTTTCAGAAATAAAAAACAAAACATAGAGAATAAACATTAAGATATTCACCTGCTGCTGCATGTAGTTGTTGGGGTTAACTTGCTGCGGGGAGGGTTGATTAACTTGTTGCATATGTTGCTGCTGCTGCTGCTGTTGCTGTTGCGGCTGGTTTTGTTGTTGCTGCTGTTGTTGTTGAGGTTGTTGTTGTCCCATATGACCCATCATGACCTGAAAATTGTTTGCATTAGGATGGGACATTTCTTCATTTGTCCTAAATGTCAAGCACATTTACTTAACAATGGCTAAGGGACTTGGTGATTACGAATACATTTTTAGTTTATAAGTATCTGATAATAACTTTACCATTAAATTAGTCGCACTTATAGAGATTGAGAGGAACTATAGAGACAAAAACTCCAGAGCGAAACAAACAACTAGCTGATAGCATCAATACTGAATCCAGCCATTGCGCAGGTCACGACTTATGACGTAACAACATGGAGGTCATGCCGCAATCTCACCAGCGCGATATTCAATTTAAAATGTTTAACTTCAATAAATTGAAAATTTTGTAGCAAATTTATTTATGAACGAAATAAATGGGGGGAAAACGTAAAATTAATTTCTAAATTAACGGTAATTTTTCATGGAATATTTTGAATCCACAAGAAAATTTTGAACATAATTAAAAAGAAAATGTTTAATCTCAATATTACTGACGTAGTCAGGTATACAATTACACAAAAAATATATCCATCTCTTAACATAAGTAAAAAAAATATATTGAAAACGTAATTTAATAATCAAAACCTGTACAGGAAAGGTAACACCTAACTTACAAATTTTAGAATTTTACATAAGCTTTAGCAGTATTAGTACCCAAAATTAATTTTCAAAGAAAGTAATAAGAGCTAGGCTGTTTTTTTTTGCTACAAAACTGATATTCTATCTATTTCCCAGAAAAAAGAATTTATTGAAAAAATACTGTGTTTATATAACACTTGATGTAATGAAATGTGTAAACATATTGCGATTAAAAAATACTTATAGTTATACAAGGTGTTACCAAAAACGGCAAACCCCTTAAGGAGGTGAATGTGCCCATGAAACTAAACAAATTTTGCTATGGGATCAACATGAAATGAAATTTCTTGAGAACCTAAGACGCCTCACGGCGCCCTTGAAACCCGGCTCGTCTGCCTCGCACACCCTGCACATAAGATAAAGCCTGGAAGTAACAAAACAAAACATTTTTCTATTCCTATAAGCTTAAAAACTTAATTTACCAGGAGAATATTTAGGATGAGAACCAGTGTTTAGAGCAATAAATTTCGGGTACAAAAAACAAAAATATTTGATAGCTATAAAATAGCGCATTTTAGCCCAAACTTTGTATAGATTATTTGTTTAAAATTTAGGTAACATAATTTAACCGTTAAAAGTTCATTATATTTTTTAGTAAACCTACAAAAATTTAACTGTAATGGTTTTGAAAGTTTCTCATGAGAGCAAATTTGTATCAAATATGGAAGTACAAAATATGTAATTAATGACTTGAAATTAATAAGTAAGTCAACAACTTAGTATGTGGAGAAGCTCAGTACATAGGGCACGGTACTGATTTCTAGACCCCTAGTTCAAAACCTTGTGTGATTTATAAACTATTTATTATATTAGTAGCTGTGAATCGGCTCAGTGGTTCCTGGAGACTCATCCATTCTCGGGGCTCATCCAGCCATACTAAAATCTGTATTAGAGAAAAAAAACTGGCAGTAAAGGATAGGTACTTTGCCATTAGCCGGGCGCAAGCGAAAAATCGCCAAATAATGTAGAATTCCGCCAAATGTCTTAGAATCTTAAGGTGGTTCCCCTGAATTCATTTAAAACAAAGCACGTTTTCCTTTTTTTCTTCAGTTTAAAGTTTTGTAAAAAAAAAAAAAATGAAAATTCGGGATTTAGCTAGAACTGAAAAAGATGCAGTCCCTAGTTTTCAAGAGAAAGACATATTGGCTAAGAATGCAACATGCGATCAGAATTATGAAATGTAACTGTCTTTTAGTGACGGAGTTCGTTGGCGGTACAATCTTTAATCATATCGCACGAAGAAGAGCATTCGCAATGGTACGTAGTTCGAATCGTTCAGATTGAGTTTTCTAACATCCTTGAGATTTTTTTTCGGCTGGAGCGACGAGATGACATCGGTCAAATGGTGTAAAAAACAGCTGAATATGAATCATAATACAGTTGTAGTAACAACTACTTAAGAGAAGTTTGTGTAGAAGTATTAGTGGAACTTGAGGAAAAAAAAAATTAGTGGTTCTGAAAAATAGCTTGATAGGCGAGAGCCATTAGCTTGAAAATAAAATACTGCATCTTTTTCAGTTTTAGCTAAATCACAAATTTTCATCATTTTTTTTTACAAAAATTAAGACTGGAGAAAAAAAGGAAAACGTGGTTTGTTTTGAATTAATTCAGAGAATAGAAAACATGGACCCAAACATTTGCAACCGGCTAACGGAAAAGTACCAAAGCATGATCTCGCCCAAGTCAACTTTTTGAACATATCAATTAGCTTAGAAACTGTACAACCACAATAGGACGGGATATGGTGGTAACTTTTTTTTTTTACTTAATTTTTATTCAAGATATTTATTCTTTTATCAAATACCCACTAACTCAAAATGATTGGTTAATTTGTTGGTACTATTATATGAAACAGATGGTAGTGTTGCAGTCAACAAATTAAACCACTATAAATATGAGAATATATTCATAATTATTCATAACTATATTTATAAATTTAACGATGGGGACAAAATATTAATAAATGAAATCAGAACAAAAATGGGTTTCAATATTTAGATAAAAGTCCTTCTACTATCATTCATTACTAATAAATATGCAACAAATAAAATAATTTTTATGTCCTTATAAGGGTAGTGAATAAATAATGAATATACTCATAATTAACTGTAATCTATTATGAACATGTTTGAACATACAGAGAACTCATAATAACATAAACTATCATATAAATAAAGGAATACATAACCCCCCTTTCCAAAGAGATACACAACAATAATGAAGAGAAAAAATAATGAGTTTAGGTTTCACTATTGCTACGCTTGTTTAATAGTATGTTCTAACTTTGCAGATTAGCTTATATGATGATAAATTATTTATCCAAAGGTTCAAAAGGCTTTTAAAAATACTAACTTGAGTTGTCTGATTCTGCCTGTTATCTTGTGGCATCATTTGATGTGTGGGCTTCTTCAAATGGTGCTGTGGCGAGGGTGCGGACATTGGCGGAGAAGGCAGGCCTGTAGGTGGCGAATAGCCACTGTATCCTCCCCCATACCCCCCGTAACCTCCGTACATGGTCTCTTGTTCGGTTCCTCCCTGTTTTCCAGGAATATATATTAATTTATTAACAATAAATATATAAATAATAAATTATTATACACAAAAAGTTTACTGTTTATAAACACCATATTTTGTGACAATAGCTTTGTTTCCTTTAGAATGCTTAAAACAATAATGGATTAAATATGATAATGAATTCACTAGATATAATCTAAAAACAACAAGATTCATGATTGAGAGGAAAATTGTTGGCTGGAAGATCTAATGTGGGATATAGATAGTCTGAGAGTGCAGTCGAAAAAACACTAAATAAGACAAACTTAGTGTTAACCTGTGACAGAAGGCTGGAGCTACTGTTATCTATCAGCCCGGAAGATGGCCTACAACGTAGGTCGAAACGTCGGCACTTATAATAAATAAGTTTGTTTTATTTAGTCTTTTTTTGACTGTACCCCCAGACTATCTATATCCCACATTAAAAACAATGAGGTTATTTTTATTATTATTAAATGTATTAATAAATAAATTATACCTTAGAGACAAGACTTGCTCTGTAAGCTGCTAAAGCCTTCAGATAGTCTTTTTTTGCAGCTTCTGTTTTCTTCTTATATACCTGTAAACACAATTATTAGTAATCATATTAATCCATATTCATTAAATTTTGAAGAAAAAAAAGAACTACTAGATTATTTACATTTTTGTGTTCAGCGTCCAATGAGTCCCACATTGATGCAACGATCTTTGACACCTCACCAAAACTAGCGTTTGGATTTTGTCCTTTAATTGCAGCCTGAGTATCCCTAAAGAATAGTGCATAAGCTGAAACTGGCCTGAAAAAGATAAAAAAGAAATTATTTTAACAATTTCCATTGAGAGAAAAATTACTTTGGAAATTTTACTTACTTTTGTGGTTCATTGGGGTCCCTCTTCTTCTTCTTCTTTTGGGTTTTTGGCTTCTTCTGTATTTTGGCTAAACCATTTTCGGCTGGTTCAGGGGATGGTCGTTTCATCCCAGCAACCTGCAAAAATATAAAACATTAAGAAGGAAACAAATGTGATGCCTAGAACTTTTTTTTTTGATAAAACAGAATCGTGGATATTTGTTATTAATTTGACATTTATAATGCGATATAACAAAAATGTTTGATGTTGCCAAATACTTAATCTTATTCCAAATTATTTTTATTTGAATAGTTTAATCAACATTGGGGAAAACTGATAATGCAAACAAGCCATTTAAAAAGGCCATAGTAAAATTTTATAAACTGTTGTATGCAAATATAAAGTAGGTCTTACTTCAATACAATATGATTTCGCTTTGTGATGAAACAATTAAACTTTATGAATAAATTTACTACACAAGATATTAATAAACCAGGTGCAATAATGCTTGATACACTATAGTGTTGTAATGCTGATGCGTATCAAGCCAATAAATTTCTTCAAGATTCTTAGATCTTGTAAAATACAAATTTTCAAATATGGAGATGCACATACTAGGTGAGTATGTGGAGTGGAGTCATCACTATCATCACTAGTTGTAGTTGTGTCATGAGGATGACTTCCTTGTGGCGATGGGGTAGGCCTAGCCTGCGGTGGAGTCGACTGTGGCGGACCCATGCTGTAATGCTGCAGTTGCTGCAAAGAGCTGGGAGGCAGCCTGTATCCATTTTGCTGCTGGCCATTGTAGCCACTAGAACAATACAAAAATTAGCTTTAGCAATGCTCCATTATTTTGAAATTTTCCTATTGTTTTTAGGAAATACTCCTACACAACTAAATTCTATTACAAGAAATATTTTGAACTTCTTCAATAGATATCTATCTATTTTCTGTTCAACCTATAAAGAAACATAAAACCATAAAGTTATAGAATGGAACAAACAAGGCCTCTAACATTAGCTTTTATTTAATATGTTAATATCATAGACCCTCCAAATATTGAACAATTTTTTTTCAATTTATGTGTAGTTAAAATAATCTTATAGTTTATGGGATAAATGTATCCAAATTTAGTCGCAATATCTAGTCATAAATTAATCTATTTATGTTTATAAATTTTTATTTTAAAATTTTTAAGTGAAAAGAATTGATAATTTATGATTTCTATCGCCATATGATGATGGACTGTAAGTAAAATGTAAGATATTGTAAAATATCTTATTTACTAATAAGAATTATTAAAAAATACGTCTTAAATATTTAAAATATATTGAAATATTCTTTTTTAGTATTTTATCTTTAAATGTAAATGACAGGGTAATTTAAGCCAGCTGACTTAAAAATAATTACATCTTAGTTAAAAAAAAAGTTTTATAAAAATTTATGCAAAATACCCTGAACCTTTAATAGGACATTTTTTTAACAGTTTAAGCTCTAAATATGTCTAAACATTCACGCATTGCAACGAATTATTCGAGTCATAAAAATTAAAAATCGGTTAATATTAGACAATAAAATAGTAATTTACCCTTCTACACCGTTATCAGGTAATAATTAATATTTATGGAATCAAATTTTTAGCTAGGTGTGATGATCATTTACACATTAAAACAAAACAAAAAAAAATTTTTTTTTTACAAAAATATTATGAATATGTTCAGTTTGCAAATATTTGACCGACTACAATGTCCAAAACAACGAACTTTTAGTTTTTTGAAAAATATTTTTCCCCCAGCATTGAAAAACAAACTATTTTTTTTGTTTAAGTTTGAGTGGAAAGTAGTTGACTGGACAATTCTAATGATAGATTGAATTGGTCAGGGGTTTTGGCCTACAATGTAGGCCATCTTCAGGGCGAATGTGAGTGCCTGTTTTGTGGTGACTAGTCAAACACACAAATGTCAATTTTTTCAGCTATGAGGAGAAATCTAGCTAGGAAAAAACTACTTTCATTACTTTTTTTCATATTGATGCTGTGTTATTAATTTTTATTTTTACCATATATAAAAAGTTTATTTTAAAGTTGTTAATTTGGTAATATTAATGGAGTTAAATTTTACATAAGTCCCTTAATTAAAGAAAACTATAGTTTTACTAATTAGACATGACAATGTTAAATATAAATGATAAAGCCGATAAAATTAATCAAAAAGCTATTCCATAGTTTGCTTGCAGATATATATTTTGCTCGAATACTTACTTCATATTGAGATTCATGTGCTCATGGGGAGGGGACAGATAGAGCGGCTGATAAGGTGAAGAGTGGTCGCTCATGGACATCGAGTTGGTTGTCTGGCTCATTGGCATCGATATCTAGAATCGATATAAAACTAGTTAGAATATCTAAAGTCGAAAAATATATATCGAAAAATAAATTTGTATGATCTGTATCTTAACCTGTGGATGATAGCTGAGATTATTCTGTTGCTGGCCGCCATTGGAGCTCTGATGTGGGTTTATCGGGGGAATGTCGAAGTCTTCATCACCGAAGCTTGGTGTGTGGAATGTCTGAAACAATTAAATATTTATTATTAACTTAGGAAGATTGTTTTCATGTCAATTATATAATAGGTTGGGGAATAAGAAATCCATTATTTTTGCGTGAAATTCAAAACTTTATTTAAGATGTTTCGGATTGTCCGATTTGGGTCAAATATGCACCGTTTTGTTGTATAATTTGTTGACATTTTAAAGGTAGCTTCATAATGCCTCTCTCATAGAAGTCTCGGTCTTTATTGGCAGATTTTCACAATCTTCTCTTGATCCTAATTTCTTATCACTCAGGAAGTTTTGCAATGCGAGAGAAAGGTGGTAATCGCTTGGCGCCGGGTTCGGACTATATGGTTGATGCATTAAAAATTCCTAACGCCCTGGAGTTTATGGAGATTCACTACAGACGTGTGTGGCCTTGCGTTGTTCTGATGGAAAACAACACCTCTTCTGTTGGCCGATTCTGGTCAATCGCTAACTTCTAAAAGCCCAGTTGTTGACAGTAGAGATCTGAATTTAGTGTTTGGCCATGCGGAAGCAACTTATAATAAATGATTCCTTTTAAGTCCCGCCAAATACACAGTAGAACCTTCCTGGCCGTTATTCCTGGTTTGGCCACCGTTTGAGCTGCTTCACCAGGCTTCGATCCATCATGTTTTTTGGTGTTAATTGGTGTGGTACCCAAACATCGAGCTTCTTTGTGAATGGTCGATCTTCAGTAGATAAATAGATAGATAGATAGATATTTATTTGTCTTTGGAGGCTTCTCCATACAAATGGAGCCCAACTTGGCTATAAATTACAATATTATGAATTTAACAATTTATGTACATTTCATTTCAAAAATAAAATAAAGTTTACTAACACATTCTGGTTTTTAAAACATAAATAACAGATTAATGAATAAAACAATTATTGGTGCTATGATAGAAACAATAAAAATAAAAAAATCACTTTAAAGATAAACTAAAAAAAACCACTTAATAGAAAATGGTCTATGATAAACAATTTAGCACTTTTTGAACTACCATCATGTAACAATACATTTTATGTAACTTATCTACACTGTCGATATTGAGCATATCTTGGATACTTAGGTTATCAGAAGATTCTAAGATGAAGTGTTAGAGAAATTGTTGTCTATATTCATTGTGTGCTGGGCATTGGTGGAGGCATCATCGCACTAAAAAATGATCTCGCCATAATGATTTAGCAATTTTTTGGAGAGCTTGAAGAATAGTATGAAGGATTTGAATGATAACAATAAAAGTACACGGAAATCGGAAATGTAATTTCAACTTTTTTTGAGTAAAATACTTTCTAGTTAAATCATCGTAAGGTTCTAAGTTCTAGTTCATCTAACAGAATCTGGGAAGAAATAATTAAAAAAATATTAGTTTAAAATTTAACTTCAAATTGGATAGGAAAAGATTAAATAGACATTGACCAAGAGACCTACTCAACTATTGACATTTCCATTCCAAAACTTGATGTTCCAGTAGAAAAGCAAAGAGAATAAATATTGGGTCGAATTTGCTGGATGCGCAATTGCGCAGTTGCAAATGAAAATTAAATATTAAATAAAATAAAAACTTCAAATTGAGGTTTCAGTCTTTTTTTTTGTCAAGAGATTAGATACTTGAGAAATTAGTTACATATTATTCCAATGTCACTAAATCGCATTTATTCTTCTTCCTTAAAGGCGCAAAAGAAGGAATAGTCGAACCTTGTCCTACTCCACAGTCTTTGCCCTTTCTCCTCTGATGGCAGAAAACTCAGTGGAGATTTCAGCATTGTTCGATTTGTCTTTGACTTTGATCCGCCATTTTCTGTACAGTCTTCAATGAGACATCTACTTCCATTATATTATTTTGGTCTACATTATATTCATTATATAACTTTGGTTTTCCATTATATAAATCCTTGGTCACTCTCAATTAATTACATTATTAGTTCATTACATTCATCACTAATCCACTACATTCATTCATCGAAATGTTTTACTGTAGCAATCTAAGTTAATTTTTTTCCTATCCTTTTAAATTTTACATTCATTTTTGCTCTTTTCCTCCATCCACTGCCCCTAGTTAATTATTTTACTTAGTTATAAAACTTCAAGGAATAATTAAGTATTTCACACGTTAATTGACATTAGAATAATCTACCGTTTGATAGGCATCGTGATCCATCAAAATGGTTGGACCATATCAATTTAGAACTTGGACAAGCACTGATCGGTACTCTTTGGAAGGCATACATCTTAAGAAGGTGCATAAATCGATTAAAAAGTGAGCAAAAGGGTCAAGCAATTTTTAATTTGAACCACGGTTATAGAAGAATGAGTGATTTTTTATTGTTTAGCTTCACCGGAAAAAGCCATAAAAATACATTATATGTTCATAAAATTCAAATGATTACCTGAAAGGGTTTCTTTTATATAAAGAGCAAACATTATAATACATTTTGCCGTACCTTTTGTACGTTTAATGAACCTTTTCGTCCCCCCTCTTTTCTGATTCCTTTTTTGTTGTGTGTAATCTATTTTAAGTTTATTTTTCTTTTATTTTGTTCGCCAAAGTATTTCATTCTCTACAGCTTGGTTCTCATTGAATTTTGAGAAGGAAGGCGAGGTAAAACTTTTCAACAAGTAATTTACACAAATTGGGTCCACTTTGTGATTATAACTCTAATTAAAAAACTTCCTAATTACCCCTCCTTTCCTCTCAAGTTAGCCTATTTTTAAGCAAATAATAAACTTTGTGAGTATTAAAAGCTATTCAGGAAAAAAAAAAGAGATATATATTAAGTTTATGAATGCTGAATAATAATTATGAATGTATATATTCAAACTTTGAAGTTATTGGACTAATATAAAAACCTACAGGAATTTTCTTTCTGGTGAATTGATTCTGTGGCTTGGTTCTAAAAGGGCCAAAGTCAATTTTTTCAAATTATGTGTTATTTATACCGAAAGTTTCCAATTTAGTAAATCTTTAATTCTAAAAATGCCAATGTCTAATAACATACTAAAATAGGTTGTATTTCAATATTTTTAATAGATTGTTTGAAAAATATAGCATTCACAATAATCTCAAATATCTGCCAATGCCTAGATTCTTGAAGCTTTTAGAACCAAGCCACAGAATTTATTTTAATAGAAGTCCCGTATGTAATTATCTTTCATAATAAGCGATTTAGGTCTTGTTGAAAGGGACATAAAATCCGAATAATGATAAATTAAGATTTTTATAATTATGAATAACGAATAAATCTTAGACCCATAGAAAAATGAGGAATGATAGGTATATCAATACTTTCAATAAACGGAACTTATTTTTTCTTCTCGTCTCCTTGTTGATCGTTATTACATTATTAATAGAAAAATTATTTCCTACGTTAATAGCCGTGAATAGAATCTGCGGGGACTGGAGACCATCAAAGTGCTCACCCAACCCTTATGGAGGAAAAAAACAGGCGGTTGAACTCTATTTCGGCAAAACACTTCCTTACACATCCATTGGCTTTCACTACACGAGTACCAGCGAGGTTTGACTAATAATAATTAATGGTCTCAACTGTCATCTTAGAACTATTGCACAAAGGCAGGACGAGTCGCTGCTGGATGATGCTCTCAAGCCTACGGGGTAGCTGAGCATGTAGGGGATCACTTAGTTACTGTGTTGAAGGTCCTAGCTTCAAATACGGCTGTGGCAGATAAATTCTTTAACTTATTAACAGCGCTTGTTCTTATTCGGAGAGAAACCTGGTAGTTAAGGGTGATATCGGTCCAATCATGTTTTCGCTCAACTGCTGTCTTTGAAAAAGTGCAGCCTGATAAAATTATTATCAAAATCTACTTGTTATCCATAATTGAATTCTATTTCCCATAATAAAGCTCACGATAACTTGTATTTTTGAAAAAAACATTAATACGGAAACGAAGGAAAAGTTATAACTTGTGACTCAACTCGAAGCGGCAACCTGCAGATTGATACCGGTCTTGTGTTCAATACGTGGTAGAGACTTTACTGTTTCTTGGACAACGGTTGTGCAGTGGAACTGATACAAAAAATGAACCTATTGAGATGCGTGTAATCATATTTATCCGACAGTTGTTTTCCTTCGCGATGCCGATCTTGTAAAATTGATTAAAAGACGCCACAATCGCGACGGAAACATAAGTAAACATGTTTAGGTATCGGAAAGAGCTCCCCCACCCCGACGACACACGCGAAGGCTAGGCCACGCCCCTCCCCCTCCTCCCTCTGGTGGGGGTGGGGGAGAACAAACTTTTACACAACTCAAATTGGATCTTGTTACTTGAAAACTCCGAGTATTGACGTTCTCTCCGCCATGACGGCTCGGGGCTGGAGGGGGGGATCCAATTTCCTTCCTATTATTATTTTGTCTGGAATGTGTTTGGGAACGAATATTCAAGATTTCATTCCAAGGGTTTTCCTCTCTCCTCCTCCTCTATTCTCCTTGGACCCTTTTAATTTTTCTTTTATCTTCTCCTGTATCTTTCATAACGAACCTTTTCACCCCTTCTTTCTCTCCCCCACCGTAATGGTATCTGACCGTATTAATCTCGTAGACCGCATAAAAGAGAGATAAATCCGGAGAATTACGATGAAATGATATTCTAATTTCGACCTAATTCAATTTTGATGTACCTCTTCTTTTTTTTTCTTTTTCTTTTTTAAAGGCGGAGTTAATAATGATAACAAAGGTAGCTTATTTGAGATTCTTGAAGATTAACTAAAAACTTAAAGTTTATATAGAATAGAATACAAAAATAATTTTATTCTGGGATCAGGTCTCTTAAGAATAACATTATTGTACAAAAATTAATAGAAATATATCTGGCCAGACGGCGACATTATTGGAATACTGCAATTAAATATGAACAAAAACCTATGTTCTGATAGAGATAAAAAAAAAAAATATATATATGTATATATTAAACAAACAAATAAAATAATATATATATATATATATATATATATATATATATATATATATATATATATATATATATATATAAGTAAGGAAGAAAATAGTTGGGGGTGCAGTCAAATAAAAACACTAAATAAATGGTTACTTATTTAGTGTTTTTATTTGACTGCACCCCCAACTATTTTCTTCCTTACGTCTATCATCCAGTCAACCATCCCCTCGCTTCTCAAATAAAATAATAGAATACAAATTTACAATAAACAGAAATTGGCTAATGGAAGAATAAATAAGTAAAGAACATCTATTAATATGAATAATAGTATCATAATGAGTGTGGAATATTTACAGTATTTTCTCAGTCTATCGTGTTGATTAGTGTGTTGAGCTATTTATTTTATTGATTAGGATCTGTTTGGGAATTAAGGAGATGTAGGAATAGTTTGGATTTGAATGTGGATAAAGAAGAAGCATGACGGATATCGAGTGGGAGTGAGTTCCAAAGAGAGGTAGAACGAGCTAGAAAGGAGCGCTCAAAAGTTTTGGTTCTGTGGGAACGGGAATAAAGGTTGGAAAGGCGAGATCCAATGCCCTGGGATTGGATAGATGATTTGAACCGTAGGAGACTATAGATATAAGATGGATGTTGTGAGTTGATGATTTGATATAAGAAAGAACCTAGAAAATAGAGTCTAAGGATAGAAGGGAGGAGCCACTTTAACTCATCATAGATGTAGGACACATGAGACTTCGGGGCGTCGAAGATAAACCGAAGTGAGCTGTTCATAATTCGTCTCTGTCTTTCCTCATGCTGGTTTGCGAGCCCATCATAAGCCACACAGCTATAGTCAAAGTGTGGAAAGATGAAAGAAGTGATGAGGAGCTTACGTGGTGTTGAGTAGGATAGGTGGCGTTAGAAGATGCCGGGAACGATGGAATAACTTTAGGGAGCTTATTGATTGACGGGAAATTTGGGCAATGTTGGGTTTCCAGGAAAGGGTTTTGGTGAAAACGATACCGAGATTTTTAACAGAGGAACTGAAAGTAATAAGGAATCTTCAGCGTATAGATGGTGGGAACAGTGGTGGATTGATTTAGGAAGGTCATGAATGTAACAGTTAAAAAGGATTGGGGAAATACTAGAACCCTGAGCCACTCCTGTGTTCAGCGGGATGAAAGAGGATAGGGGTTGATTTGGGAAGGAGACCGCTTGAGTCCTAGCCGAGAGGAAAGCTTGGACCCAGAGTATGGAACTGTTGGAAAAGGAAAGAGATTTTAAGTTAGAAAAACGTTTCATGTGTTGTGTCGTTAACAAACGGTGGACGACTTGGAAGAAAGATATAGAGTTATTGTGATTTACAATTATTAAACGTAAGGTTATTGTCCTTAATGATGTAAGATGGATATACAGCGACTTTCTTATATGAGCTAACTATGTTGACTTATTAAATATGGAGTATCATTATAACTTATTGACTACTCTAGAACTTGTGCAGTGACAACTCTCTTTACATACTCCCTTACCACCGCATTCGGAAAAGGATGTTGTAATTTAGTGACACATATTAATTTATAAATGAAGAAAAAACATCACATCCTCATCGTACTGCACGGATATTTAAACCTGTATTGCTTAATCTTTGGGGTCTCTATGTCATATACAAGGGTAGACCTCATAACCCGTGAAGAAACTAAACGAGCTGGGTTACGAAGTTATTAACAATTAGTAAATTTATGCTGCAATGGCTAGTCCGACAATGCTACAGGACGAATCCTAAATTTTGCCTATTATTGGGAAAGGGATCCTTAACGAGTACCTGACACCGTAACATTTTACGTCCGAAGGACGGCACAGCCATGAATGATAACTACTAGATCTTTGTGGTGGTTGCAAAAAAAAGTCATGATTATTGAAGAATCAATTACTGATATTTACTATCAATATTATTTGCTTCAATATCTTTCACATGACATGATAAAGGAATTGATCATACAACTACATTCTATTGTTAACTTGCATTCCCAATTTTGTGATGTCGTTAGAGACATGAATTGTAATTTACAATGAACTGCACAAGTTACTTCGTTGAGATCGGTAATGGTTTGAATTAGTGAACAGGGGGGTGGGGGGGGGGTGTCTTGGAAACTTCCCAACCAATCATAACAGCGGATTCGGAAAGTTTAATTAGATGTCTCTCATTTGCTTGATTAACTTTTCAGTTTGATAGGTTTGAAATTATTTCATCCACCGCTCTACGTCACAGGCTGCCATCTCGTAAAATCTCATTTCCAACAAGTGTGGGTGTCGCTTTTAGCCTATAAATGGCACAAAATCCGGAGAATTGATCGTGCGTAGGATTTTGATATCCGATTATTTAATGACTAATTAGATTTTGTAGTCCACGGTATTATTTTTTTCTTTACAATAAATTATACAGAACTAAAGACTTATGTTATTTCTAATTGGTATAAACCTCACGATGATTAAATTTACTGATTACGAAATTTAAATGGATATACACACCATAAATAATTAAAATATGGCTTTTTAAAATAAATAATTTTCAAACGCTGTAAGCAGAAAGATATGTTGGAGTCGCAATGACTGGCAAATTAAAAAATTTGGAATGAAGTAGAATAAAAGAATTTTCGAAACAAATGTTGACTTAAATAAATAAGTTAATAGTTAGAGTATGTCTAAATAAAGCCTTAAGTTCCGTTAATATATATATATATATATATTTCAATTGTAAAGATAGGAGAGGTAATATTACGCAATTTGTGTTCTATTTTTTGAGGTTCTCTCTCATCAGTCAATGGAGAGCGTAAAACGAGGTATGATTGATTCTTCCTAATCCTCATATCAACCCTTATAAAAATGAGAGCATATAAATCTTACAGGTACAAGTCGGATCATCCTGTATCCGAATACATCATGGGAGAGATGTGAAAATATAAAACAAACATACCTACAATAAAAAAATCTGTACCACTACAGCACATGGGGGGTCTAGGGCTCAGTACATGTGAGAGACTGGACTGTTTCTTGGACAACGGTTGTGCAGGGAGGTAATTTATCTTATATTGCCGGGTCCACACCAAAGCAACAAAAGAAAAACAAAACAGCAACTCAATGTTTCCCAACAATTATCAAACAAAATGAAAACATTCAGGCAACTATTTTGTTATGTTGGTGTTTTCAACAACTTTTTATTTTCCCGGCGGCTGTCGGTAAATATCAAAGTGTTGATGTTTTGTCTGCGTTTCTGGCAACTATGTTGGTCTATTCAAGTCTAGTGTGTACGCGCTTGACATCAAGAAACAAATAAATTCGTTGTTTAGTTTGTATCGTTCCTGTGTGCAAAATGACTAAGTCGGGTGAAAAAATAAAATGGACTGTTGAAAATACCTGTAAATTTTTAAAGCTTAAAACTTAAAAAGTTTTTAAAACTAGATCGCATTTCTGCACTAATGCCGATATCATCTTTTCGTAACTCTTCCAGTAATTCTTCAACATAGTTTTTCTGCCGGTTCTTTAAGCTCGGTTAAACCCAAAAAAGTTTTTTCTTTTTTTGGTTTAAGAATACAAAACCAGCTGCCATAATAAATAAGTCATGGTTCCTTGGTATAGCGAAATTTCGAGCACGCCACATTATAGCAGATTCGATCACAAAGTTGAAAGATTAATAATAATTATTGTTTTCGTATATGTGGACAGCACTGGACAATTTGTTTCTGTTTTCGAGAACTTGCAATTTTTTCTTCCGTTGCTATTTTGTTTTGTTGGTTTGGTGTGGACACGGCCTTAAGCTCATCCGCCAGATTTCCCCCCTTATTTTGGAGCCCACTTTATAGAGGGTGGGTGAGCCCCAGGAGGGCCCTAGATCTCATAGGATCCATCTCTGGCCGTTAATAGATTATATAAATTATTTGCCAAAGCGAATTTTGAACCCAAGACTGGCGAACTCAGCGCTCAACCACTGAGCCACTCCGCTCCCTTATATTATACATCATGCTATATTACGCTCTCCTTTAATCATATATGAAAACCCTCTTTTTATTCGTTCAAAGAAAAACAATATTTTTCGTTGAGAATTCTTGAAATATACCTCTTTTCAGTGAAAAATAGAGTGAATTAACAGCATACAATTAAATACATCAAAAATCCACAACTAAGGTTATAAACCTTCTAAACCAAAAACCCCACTAATAAAACTAATAATCATTGATAATCATAAAGCTAAAGTTAGTAATCATTGTTTATGCGGTTAACACGCCCCCATGCGCAAGAAGTCGCGATGACAGGGATCACAAACACACGCTTTTTTTTTTTTAATTGAAAAGATAATAGTAATTAAACAATTGAAACATGATGAAGGATTATAAAATGGGCGATAAAGACAGCTTAATCCGAGAGCTTAGAGCGCCTTTGTGCTCGGAGGGGAGGTTGTTCGTTAAGGCTCTGTCATTCGGGGAGTTAGTGGTTTCGGCGGTCGCTCCCACAGCCTTCCCAATTCACCATCAACAAGTGCCTCCGCAATAAAATATATTCAAACCCTGATATTCTTTGAACTACCTATATCATTTGTTAACTGTGCGACTACTGATAAATTTCCGCAGGTATGGTGTGGTTTAAGCGTGTATCTATCATTTTATACTCTTACTAAATCAGTATACTTAGCTGAGTTATAAATAATGCGTTCATGGACAAAAGCGTATAACTCCGAAAATATAAAAATTGACATATTCACTTTTTAACTATTTCACAGTCAACTAATTTTACGCTTTCTTAACTTCATATTCAGAACCGGACTAAAACAATGATAATTAAGGTGGCTAAGTATCGTTTGAAGCAAAATTGCTTTTCACTAAAGAAGCGAAAAATAAGAAAAAGACTTTTTGAAAATCTGAAGTTATCTGATTTTGAAACCTGAAAACAGCAGTCAACGATTCATCAACTGAAGCATCAGAATAAAATAATCATTATCTAAAATAATTATATATATACACACACACCAATGGCGGATTTGAGTGGGGGGGGGGTGCCATGGCCCCCTTAGAGTTCTCATTAGTTGATATTGACCTGAATTTTAGTTGGTTTTCAACAAAAAAAAAACACGTTTTACAGACCAAAATTATTCATTGTTTCGAATGTTTTTTCAATGGGTGCATCCAAAATCGGCGAATCCGAACCTTTTTATGTTTTTCACTCACCTATAGATAGCTATATGTTCCATTTTTCATTGTTTACTATTTATTAGAATTTGAGGATCGTATTTTCGTTTGTTTCGTTCTTTCCATGTTATTGTTTTCTGGCTTCAGTTCTCTTGAATTAAAAATTGATATTTTATGTATCCTCATTCATATATGGATCGTATACATTGATAACAAATTCACTTTGATTGCCGCCTCCCTGAAAATTCTCGTTGAAGGCTGGAAGCTCCTCATCGTAATGCAGATAAACTCCGTAATAATTCTTTCAAGTAAATCCGGGCTTAAATAAATTTACTTGTCCTTCCTTAAATTTCCAATTCCTTGCACACATTGACCTTCTAGTTCGTAGTTATTGATATCAAGTCGTTCCTGATAATTTTCCCAGGAATCAGTAGCTCCTTCTCACACTGTCATAACTTCTTGACGGGGGGGGGGGGGGGGGGGTCACCTGAGGTGTAGTGATTAACTTAAAAACCGACTTTGCCCAAGATCACAGGTTAAAGGGAATAAAATATCCTTGGTTATACCGTCCTTCGGCGGGGATGTAAAATGGAGGGTACCGAGGTTGTCCGATGTCAGGTGTTAGTTAAACTTTCCTATCCTAATTATACCTGTATAAGCAAAATTTAGGACTCTCACTGTAGCATCGTCCGATAAGACATTGCGTCATTAAATGACGTTGAATAAATAAACAGACAACAACTTATATTACATACTTTTTTACGCATTAAATAATACTAATCGATATAGGCATTACAAATTCCGGCTGACAATAACTAATAAAAAATATTAATAAGCCATCAACTCAAGGACACAAAAAAACAAACAAAGTTCCCAATAAATAACTCGTTTTTTATATGAAAAAGCCCTATTAAGGGAAATCAACAAAGTCTTAACCTCGGAATGAGGGATGGTTTGGCGGAGCACCCCGGACCTAGGCCCCAGATCCAATATCAATGGAAGGGCTCCTAACTTCCCTAAACTGTTTAGCCAGTTCTCCTTTGATCATCCAAGTCCGTTATTGGTTTTATTATCTGTTAGTGCTCCTTCATTAGCAGCTTCGGCGGCCTCTATTTACAACCCGCCCGCTAAGATATTCCTCTTGTCCAAGGCGGTTCGTTACCCATGCTTGTTCAAAGCCTTGCGGTCATGGGGTATATTATATGATTATATCTCTCTGATTGGAAATGGTTCTTTGAGAGGGGGAGTGTGAGGTAGCTCCGATCGTCATCACAATTTAATAATTAACCCACATTTTCTTTCTCCTACATAGCAAGTTTGATTATGAAACATCCACTCCTAGCGTAGGCGCTTAAAACGAATCCCTTATAGAGACATAGTGCTTCAAATGAGGGATACCCTTGGTAGACAAGCAGTAGGAGATGGATAGATGGGGCCTACATAGGCATTTATTTAAGTTATTGGGTGATAATGAACAATATATCAATACACACATACATTCCTGTACCGCTACAACCTACGAAGGGTTTTGGGTTCAGTACATGATAGACCATATTGTTAATAAGAACGGTTATCCAGAGTGGTGATTTGTCTAAAATCACTCTCAACCGCCAGATTCCCCCCCCCCATTAAGGGTACCAACTTTATCGGGTCTCCAGGTCTCAAAGGAGTAAAGTCGGGGATGGCTAGAGACAGGTGGAATATTTGAGAAAAAAAACGCTACGTAAGTATTTAGAAGTGTAAAGTACAAGTTTTGGGAGGTGGCAAAACATTTTCTTCCTGGTCGATTACAAAGGTTCATCTTTGTAAATAATAAACAAGAAGGATACAGACGCTTAGGTGGCGTATTACTCCGTGTTGGAAAGAGGTGCTTTAGCAAAGCTTTAGGGTGGCCACTACCAAGTGACAATAGTGGCTCAGAGGATGTTGGCTCTCAGGGGCCAGCTCGTAATTTCCGGACTCATTTGCAAAACGGAAAGTGTGAAACAGCGTATTCCGAATATGGCTTCTATCTTCATTTTGTGTCCAGTTGTAGAAAATTTTGTATTGAAGATTTAAATTGGACACTTCTAAATATTTGGATCATTAAAAAAAACACCACTTTTCCACCTCTTTCGGTAACTAAGGTAACTTCTTTTTCAGGTTAAAAAATATCATTTCACTCACCCTCAATTTTATTTAAGACTGGGGATAAGGGAGGTATACCACTACACACAACAGCCGTTAACCATGCAAACAACTTGATTAGCTCAAGGATAGTGAAAATATTTATGGTGACAATGAGTTACCGGGCAATGGCTTTCAGCAAGTTGTTTAATAAAATAGTTTTGTAACAAGGAAGTTTCATCAATGTAAACCGTGTTGTCAGCAATGTAAACTTCTTTGTCCTCAAGTATCAAGTAACAAGAGAGAGGTGGGATGACCTTGTTAGCACCTCCCACCTCTCTCTTGTTACTTGATACTTATATCAACTGATACAAAAGTATCAGGTACATTTCGACTGTATCTGATACTTGTATCAACTACTTTTTAGTATCCGATACAAAGTATCAGATTGATACAACCTTACCCATCCTTAATATATACTAGCTCTAAGATTAGGGGGTAGGAGAGTAGAGAGTAGAGATGCAGTAGTTAGTTATAGTATGTAAGAGAGTAGTCTCCAAGTTAAATTAGCCAATATAGTCATAGTCAATAGTCTATAATCCACCTAGTTAGTTCATATGAATGTCTCTTTAATATTTCTTGTATATCACATTATATCTGTTCAATATCTCAAAAAATGTATATTTCTCTTACAAGTCGTCCAACGTTTTAAAACTAATGTTACACAGAATAAAAATCATACAATGTTTTTAAGGGTTCAAGGAATCAATCAAAATCAATGTTGCCAAGGGAGCAATAACTAATGTGAGGTAACTAATTGGACAAATGTTCTTAATAGGAATTAAATCCTGAATTTTGAAGTAACAGTATAACCATACCCCTTTAAAATACTACGTAGCTGTGTAAACCAAAAGAGAAATGATGACCGATAAAATATAAAAGAAAGTTATTCAGCACGAATCCAACATTTGAAATATTGTTGAGACAGTAACTAACGGTTATTTATGTCAGCATAAATCAGCTTTTCTCGGCAATCTGCTGCAACAAGTTTATTTTTTGGAACATAGAACGAACTTAGAAATTAAGTTGACTGCGTGAGGGACAGTGAAAGAGATAATTTTTTTTAAATGACCCATTTAAGCTTTATTAAAAAAAAACAACTAATAAACGAATCATGCTCAACCACCAGATTTTGGGTACACATTTTATAGAGGCCGGGTGAACCCCTCGAGATTCCCGGATCACAAAGGCTCTATACCCCGCTGTTAACAAATTAAAAAAAATCTGCCACCGCCGTATTTGAACCCAGAACTTCAGCAAGGCAACTCAGGGCTCTATTATTTAGCTACTTATGCTGTTTATTTTAAATATTGAAGTTAAAAAAGATGAGGTTGTGAGAAAAGAACAAGGTAGATTTATTATTTTTGACAGGTTACAAATTTACGCTAAAGGGATCAAATAATTATAAACAGGTTAGGAGCAATTAACGTAAAATTTATCAATAATTATAGCTAAGGGGAATATTCACAAACAATTAATTATCCTAAGATAAGATGAATCGATAAGGAAGTTGGAACAGGTATTAGCAACAGATCCCCAAAGTGTATTCGACAACTAGTTAGCTCTTGTTCAAGTTGTCTGTATCAGTTGCCATCTCAATATTAATCCGCTGAGGCAACTTCCCTCCTCCCCAACAACCCTAACTACTCTTCTTTCGCCCGAAATCTTGTCAGGCTTTGTAAACCTCTATGAAAAAAACGGGGATTTGTGATTGTCTCAGCGATGGGCGAAGTTCACCGTGGGAGAATGCTGAACTATTTGTCCACAGCCCATGTACATCGATTAGTGAGTGGTATTTTCATTTGTATTTGATGAGTCGGGTACTCACTTTTCAACTCTGACGTTATACCGTATCAAAAGTTGTTTGAGTCAAATAATATCGATATTAAACGAATGAAGGCGACAGAGGAAAAATGAGGTAACTCGAATTTCCCCCCAAAATTTGGTAACAGCATTTTCTGATAGATTTTCCAAAGACGAACACGATGGTGTGGCGGTCAAAAGTGGTTCAAACGGCTCAAAACGGTTGAAGGACTATATCCGTACAGGGGAAAAATAGTTGTAAAGGAGGAAAGAGGTAACGTGGCTTCCCCGAGTAGGGCTTCGAGTATCTCAAACATCATGATCATTGTCAGGTTGATAGAACCAGGAATGAACACAGACTTAAAAAAAAATAATGTTGATTATGATACTGATAGAATTTAAGGTTAATTTTGCTCTCCTGAACATTTAGAAAAAATTGAGTGACCCCTGCCAGCTTTTTGGATTCATCTCTTCTTCCCCACTATATAAATTCTTAACGTATCTAACTAGATATGAATCGCAGAGAACTTTTTATATATTTCTTATATCCAATTTAATGATCAATTAAACAAAAATATTTAAAAATTATAATAATTATAAAAAAAATGAAATATATTATAAATAAGACAAAAATAAATTATATTCATATTGTCCTTGCAATTTTGAAGGAATTAAAAATAAAAATAAAATATTGTTTAATACAATTTTAATCCTAATACATAAGTTTTGATCGTTGACCGAGAGATGGCGCTGATTACGGAACGGCCCGCAAAGACGACAATAGGGCTGTTTTGACAGGCCCTCTGGTCGCAAAGGGCCAATAAAGCCTTTAACGCAGGCCGTAAACCTCTCGGCAACCTGTTGTGCCCTTTAGCCGGTCATTTTGTCTAGTTCTTCCGTAGAGTATCGAATGCAACCTCAATAGTCATCCATCAGTGTAATCAACTAATAGGTAAAAAAAACCCAGATCATTTAAAAAAAAAAATGAAAGTGTAAAAACTATTTCAGGCTCAGATTAACACTTCATGTTCACGCCAGATAATGATTTTATGCTGATATAGTTAGCAAGAAGGTAAATATTTATAAATATTCGCTTTTTAGATTTATTTAATGTACAGTTCTTGTACAGAATGAACATTAAATTTTTGGTATTAGGGAAAGGTTTATTGTACCACGACAGGAAGTTAAAATTGATTGACCCATAGATTTTAAATGCTTTAAGCTACATATTGCATATAATATGTAATATATACAGAGCTCAGAACGTAGAGCGATCTGAGGGTCCCGGATTTAAATCCAGTTGTGCCAGATAAATCATTGAATCTGTTCATAGCCAAGGATGGACCCTATGGAATCGGCAGGACCTTCTGGGAGTCACTCAGCCTCTATAAACTTGGTACTCTCAATTGGGGGAAGAACCTGGCGGTTGAGTGCCACCTTAGCCAAACCGTCTCCCAATACAACCACGGTCTTAGAAACAGTCAAATATCTACGATCACTAAACTCATTAACCTTCATGAGTTGTAGTATATATAATATATTTATATATTATATTTACTACATTTACTACTTATACATATATATATATATATATATATAATATTCTAAAACATATATATATATATATGTTTTAGAATATTAATCAACGAAGAACTAATCATGACAAGTATAAAAAAAACTCTTATGCGATTATGAACCATTATACATCCCATTAAGAGTCTTAGAATCAGTTCTTGCTAGAGACTACTTCTAGGAAAATGGTTGTACAGTTGATTTGTCCGAGATCACGCTCAACTGGCAGGTTTCCCCCCTATAAAGCGTATCTACTTTATAGAGACTGGATTTGTACCCAGGAACTTCGGGATGGCAACTCAGTGCTCTACCGCTGAGATACTCCGCTCCCTTATGACTTAAAATCGGCCTAGATAAGTTTATCAACCCCCTTAATTGATACAATTAATGCCATAGGAACAATTATTCTATCAATTTTGATAAGTCTCTTTTTAAGTGGGTGTACCTCTGATTCGAGTAAATTTTCTTATTTAATGTCACTGGCTATGATTGGTTGTTTTTTGGAAACATTGACGCAGGCGCATTACAGCCCTTCGGCACCGAATACCAACTTCCATTAATCTTTCGTATCGGCTTTTTTCAATGACGTCAGCTTAATATATGACCTCTCTCAATGGGATTCAGTAAAACAGGTTCCCGGTAGAAGGGGATGGAAAACCTTTTCACATTTTCCTCCTCCAGAGAAACTAATATTCGTTCATTATTGTTACCATTCTGCCCCAGGTTGCGTGTAAATATGAATCGTTCAGGGAATACTAGGATAATAAGAAGTGGAAGTTCAGTTCCTGAACTAGATATGAAAGTCTTCTGACCAACTACTTGGTTAGGGATAAGAACAATTTAAACGGTCGGTGAGGGCTATTCAAGTGGTTAGTAGAGTTGTAGACTTATAGAGCAAGGAAAAATTACTTTTTAAATATTTTTATTTTGAAGGGAAAAGTTTTGTCCTGGCCGGGATTCGAACCCGGGTCTTCCGCATCTCTAGTGCGGCACTCTTCCAACTAAGCTACCAGGGCTTGTAACCAGGTCAGACAAATCCATCCTCTTAACCGATTCCACATCCCCAGCATACTTGACGTACGTCAACCAGATCCCATTTAAAGTCATTTGATTTATTTTTTGTTATTAGGCGTAACACTACATTGCTCATCAATGCCGTATACTTCTTTTTCGACACTTATTTAATATAGTTTTAAAAATTAAATCATTTTTACCAAGGTAGAAGAGTTCAACTATAATTGAACATGATAATTATCCTCTCTATTTAAAATTTATATGCATGATAAAAACTTATTTGACCAGTTTTATTTTTTTATTGTATCTTGTTTTATTATGTTTTTTAATTAAGCCACTTCAGGCTTAAAACTTCATTACCAATCACTGAAGGTATTGTTTTACATATATATTTTTTCCTTCCTGAGTGTTTTGTTACAATAGGGTTGGGGAGAAGAAAGAATTTATTCTGTCTTAGAATTGTTAAAAATAAAAAAAGGAGAAGCATTCGTATCCTCAGTTAAATGCTATACGTACATAAACTGGGAAGATTGACTCGAGAAACGACTACAAGAGGAGATGAAGTAAGAAGATTAATAAAAAATTCAAGAAGAAAAGGGAATAAAAAAAAAGAGCGGAATAGAGGAGGGAGATAAGATTGAAAATAGTAAAAAGAAAGTCTAAAGGGAATTGGTAAAGTTGAAAAATAAATGACAGTGACTCTTAAACGTTCCCAACGATCCTTACCTGTTTGGGTCTTGCCTTGGGTTTAGTCTAAGTCCAATATGGGTTAGATTCATAAATGAAACTCTAAATAAAGTGAAAATCTGAGTTGAATACTGGTGAGGTCACCCTCGGCAAACATTTAAATGTTAGAGTCCTTTATAGAATAGATCGGACAGGATTTAATTAAAAATTTGTTTGCACAAAGGAGTTGCCTCAACCTTGCCCCGACCAATTTACATTTTAAAACCGACTGACAAAAATTAACAAACTCCCTCCCCCCCCCCAACAAACTTTAAAAACCTTCAAACAACTTTATGGTTATTAAATGAAATTTATTTGTATTTATAATGTGGAACCGGGAGCAATTAAAAATCCCTTTTATCAAACGAGACATGTTTTAATAGTCTTTCCCTCTTTTTTTTTTATTTAATAAATTCTTTTTTGATGTTTTTTTCCTTTATGTTAAAAAATTACCCTTCGGTATAAATAAAAAGAAATATTAATGAGTAATGAATGTGTTTTTAAAAGGTTTCTTGTTGGGATTCCCGTTCTTAATTTATAGTACTTGTTTATTTTTTATTAAAATCTCCTAAATCTCCCTTTGATATGTCCCAGGCTTATTAACGATCTACCTGACCTTTTCATATGAATTTAATCATTTTAGAATTATATAAAATGTTACTCAATGCTTTTAGTATCCCTTATGGCATTAAAATTACAAAATAAAAAAAGTAAACATCATTTCTCTATCATCCCACCAAGTCGTTTCTTCCTTTAACATTATATTATGGCTAATTGGACGACGTTACAGTGAAAGTCCTAAATTGTGCCTATACAAGTTTGATTAGGTTAGGGATCTATAACGAGTACCTGACACTGTACAGGTTTATTTTACGTCCCTTCCGGAGGACGGCATAACTAAGGATTTTTTACTACCTTTAAAAAGTCATAGCAGGTTTTTTGTTAGCAACTACACCACAGATGACCCCATTGAATTATTGTGATTCATGAGATGCTATAACCTAAGTATAGACATTAATATATGAGCCGTTGATTTTGAAAGTGAGACAACTCCATTTTAAGTTATTGTTAGACATTTATTTTCATAATCAACACATTTGTAGTATGGGTGAACAAATACATTTCGATAACAAATTTATACTAATATTGAAATTATATTGACTGTTAATTGATTAAAAATTAACCTTAAGGAGTTGTCTCACTTTCAAAATCAACGACTCATTACTTGAGTGAATTTTACTATAATTCAGCGTTTCAAAAAATAAAAATAAAAAGATATATGATTCAGAATCAATGACTTAGTTAAGAGAGAAGCGGAAAAACATTTATTTACTTATTATTATTTCTATCGATAAATTATGGCCAATAATATAGATTGAAGAAACGTTGGTTGAACATAAACATATTTTCAAAGTGTGTCCTGGCTCTCCGAAGTACTTTTTTTATACTTACTCTTATGTAAATGTTAAAAACTTCGGATATACTTTTATAAATTAAGATTAAAATTATGACCTCTGTGGCTAGGAAATATACAATAATTTGATCTTATTTACGGAGGATTCCTTTGAAATAATAATAACAATCTTTAGTTTCCTTTTGTAATGATACTTAAAAATGGCGACAAACGTCAAATAAGATAAAAAGCTATTAATGGTGGTAATTATTTCTATTTTTTCCTTAAATCTAGAACAAAAATTAATCATAAGATTCTTTTATTTTTATTATTCCCTTTTATTTTACATCTATAACAACATTCACACATAATATTATTAATTAGATATTGTCATACCTGCTCATTCATTCCGTAGCCGTTATGAATGTGGTTCGGTACTGACAGTGCCACATCGATGTTCTCGCTCCTCTGCAACCATAATAATATTTATAAATAAATAATAATTAATCAGGAATTATTATAAATAATTTATTATTATAATTATATAAAATTTAGAGAATTTATGAGATTTAAGAGCGATTTATTGTATACAATAAATCTTCGAATATTATAAAGATGTAATAATACATTATAAATGATTGTTTAATAAAAATATTTGGTTATAGTGCTAAAAATATTAAGTTGTAATGAAGACATAATTAAAACAACATCAACTGGAATGCTTTTTATAATTAATTGATTTAAAAAATAAATTATTATACTGAAACGACATGAAACTGCCCGTCGTTTCAGGCTACTTCAATACCGACTTGACAAATGCTCTAAGCTCGCAATAAATTACAAAAACTCATAAACGCGACATTATAAGACCCAGTTTGAATTACCAAGTAGAGCTTTGGGGCATCAAATTCCCTTCCAATCCAAAATCCTCAATGCTCCTTATTTTGTTACTAATAAAGTAATCCACAATGACTTCAATGTCCGATTTATTGCTGATTTGACCCGAACCCGATAGCAGTTCTTTCATGAGAAACTTTATTCCCACTAAAACCACTAGTTTCAAACCTAGCTACTTCTTCAATTCCTGATAATCCTCCGAGCCTGAAAAGAAGATAGCCCCATGATCTTTTAAATTGAATTTTTTATTTGACCACTCACCATTCTCACTGGGTATTTTCTCTACTTGCGTTTATTGCATGTTATGTATCATTCATTCTTTTTACTTGATGTTTTATTATTATACTACAATTGTAAATTTCAATAAATAAATTTAAACAAATAAATTACTAATAATCCATGAATAAGGCAATAAAAAGAAAATATAACAGTTATAAGTCAAGAAATAACTGAAACATCCATTAAAGGAAAAAGTAATGAAATACTACCAACCACTTCTACCAGAGAGAATATTAAAAGTGTTCGGTCATTTTTTTTTCTCATCAGTAAATCATCCTGTTAATATTTAAGACCATAACGTTAAATAATGTGGTTAAGGAGGAGAAAGTAGGTCTCGTTTTCTAAAAAAGAAAGAAAAATATTAAAAATCGAGGTCACAAGAAGAATGATGTCGAATGAAAGTATAAGAAAGGAAGGGGTCGTTCATTAGTCCGTTATGTCCGACTCAAGTTTAATTTATTTGTATCAATAGTATTAACTAATTGTAACAATATTATTACTTAAGTATATCAATGTTATTATTTATTATAACTTGTATTGGTTGGATGGTCATATTATTTCCATACGTCACGTGAGATTATAGGGGTCGATCGTGAACAAGATTAAAGAAATTCTACTTCGGTATCGAAGTAAGGAAGTGTATTTAGATGAGAACGTATAAGGAGATACATTTATACTATTATGTAAAATCAATAAAAGTGAGCAATAGTTAAGAAAGACACATAAACTGTAAATAGAAAAAATCCGCAAGCATAGCTTTAAGTATCTAAAATGCTGGAGAAAAACAACAGCTAGTCAACGTTTCGGTAATAATTATCAGGACACAATGCAAAAGATCACCTCAAAGAAGACAAAGGTCTTGTTCGTCTTGGAGCAAGGTTGCTGTCTCTACTTGATCTGTCTCTTTATACTGTTAGTGTGAGATGTGCTGCACTTATACCACTTTGATATGGTTTTCTTTTGGTGTGTGCCTTGACGACGCCTGAATTGACGAAATATTTACTACTTGTTCCCCCCCCGGTTGTTTTTGTGATTTTTACAATAAGTAGGAATGATTCCAGGTAAGCTGCATAAAACTGTTTAAAAAAACAAACAAAAAAGAACTCTACAACTCATGAAGATTCCATAGTATTCTTTAAATGCTAATGTACAGGTGTGTCTAATAATCAGCGGCAGATGTAATAAAATAAATATCAACAATTAATGTAACTATGTCACGTCCGGCAAAACTAAAAAAAAACCTACACTATTACAACCCATGAAGTACCTCAGGTTCAGCACGTGGTAGAGACTGTACTTTTTCTAGGACAACGATTGTGCAGGGAGGTTATTTGTCATAGATCACGCTCAATATCAAGGAAGGTTATTTGTCATAGATCACGCACCTCCAGGTCCCCTATTTTGGGTACTCACATTATAGAAGCTGGGTGAGTCCCATGAGGGTTCCAGATCCTGAATCAGGAACCTTCAACAAGGCAACTCACCGATCTACCATCACTCCCTCCGGCAAAACTAGTTACTGCTAATCATTGTTTATAATGACTATTTCGTTTTTTGAATAAATTATAAACACCAGGTACGATACAAGACCATTCATCGAGTTTACATCAGTCCTTATCTGTTTGCCTGAGAGAAGGAGTTTCTATACAAGGTTGATTCAGATACCTAATTACCTCAAAGTATACAAGATGGAATGGATGATCGAAAAGGGAAAAGGGGAAAAAAAGGGAAAAGCCAATATTTTCGTATTAATAGATAACACCGACGGGGAATTTTCATCCGTTGGAGATTATAGCGGGAGTGCAATAGATGCTATCTCCCTCGGCTATGTTTACTCTCGCTAGAGGTGGAAAATTTCGGCCCGGAAAATGCGATAGGAATATCTTCCAATTAAGTCGGTTGATTTATTTCTCGTCAGGTGGGGGAACCATTTTGCAATTTTGGTTATGTGATGGGGAGGGGGGAATGTGATTTCGTCTGGGTAATCGCAATTCCGGATTCCCGTGCCGTTCACATCAGATTTTTTTTCCTAACGATCCTGACGAAGCCCAGCCATCTATTTACAGGATAGGCGAATGTAACTAATATATTTCTTTATTGAAATATTTCCTTATAAAAGAGTATGAGTGAGTGGAGTAGTTAAGTATGAAGATCCTAGGTTTAAATCCGGCTCTGCTAGATACATTATTTAATCTGATGGACCAATCTGGATTTGCAGACCCATCTGGGGTTTTCCCAAACTATGGATACACTTATTGGGGGAAAAACCTGGCGGTTGTGAGTAACTTCTGAAAAATTAACTACTCTGCACAACCGTTTTATCGGGATAAATTTTAGTAGGAATACATCACTAAAAAAAAATTTGATGTTTTGACCGAATTTTGTTTAATCATAAAATTATAAATGTACGATTATAAAGCATTATAGTATAGAATCAGACCGATTAAGTTGTAAAGATAGAAATCTTGAACTATTTAAAAAGGTTAAGATATATTTTATTGCATTTTTTTAATTAAAAAATTTAACAAATTGAAAAAAAACAGATTAGTTTTACTAAGTGAGAATAGATAGGGTATTAAGTGATAAAATCATCCAATCAAACTTGTTTTCATTTCTTTAATTATTTATTTTAAACTATTAATAACTTAAATGATCCGTAGAAAGAAGATTGAACATTCTGGACTCCGTGTATTTTTACCAAATCGCTTATAATTGTAAAATAAAGCGTTCAGGTATCAGACCGAACTGATTAAGTTATGATAAATAGAAATTTTTAACTATTTATTAAGTGAGAATTAATATTGATTCAGTAGTTGCATTTGTGCCTTTGGAGGTGGTGGGATGTTTCTTGGGGGCATTATTCATGTTTTGCTTTGCAGCTATTCTCTTTCTACACTGAGGATGCCTGAATAGGCGAAATATTGGACGTATATTTTCAATTTCTGTTTTAGTTTTGGAGACTTAAGGGCTTTTCGTTGGAATTTTTACACGGTCTTAACATTTATGTAAGGTCTCTTTTTATCTATCCCTTTTCAATATTAATATATTTTGTGGAATAGCCTTAAGTCCACTGGTTTCTTGATAATCTTCTTTTTTTCTTGCACTTTTACTTTCATTTTTCTTTTGTTTTTTTGTGTTGTTTATTACTATTATTTATTTTATTTTATTTTCCTGTTGTGCTTTTTGAAGTTTGGTAAGTGTATATTGAATTTTCAATTTCTGAAGTATTGATCAGCTGTTTTTTATCTAACCTTATCCAGTTGGGGTCTAGTAACCTTCCTCATGATTCATAGTTGCATTTGAGCCTTTGGAGGGGTGGGATGTTTCTTGGGTGCATTATTCATGTTTTGCTTTGCAGTTATTCTCTTTCTACACTGAGTATGCCTGGATAGGCGAAATATTGGACAGATATTTTCAATTTTTGGTTTTTTGGCTTTTAGACTTAAGGGCTTTTCGTTGGAATTTTTCCACGATCTTAGAAATTTTTACCTTTCTATTAAAACCTTATAATGCCGATATATTTGCTTGTTTTTTTCCCATAAATTTAATCTGTATATAAAATAGGTTAGTCTTATTAAATTTATCGAAGAATAATCAAATCTCTCTTCCTTTCTTGAGAATCGTCATTTCTTTAATTAATTAACTGATTAAACTAATAATAACTTAAATGATCCGTAAAAAGAAGATGGGACCAATCAAGATGCGGAATATTTTTACCGAATCGCTTACTCCACCGGATCGCTTTTATTCCGACTAAATCAACGACGCCGGAGAAGAAAGCAAACTGGGCAAGCGATAAGATCTGTTAGAATAAGAAGTTGGGAGTGAATCAGGGAGCACTTTAGCGGCTGAGTGGGCAAAAACCCGAACTGTATTAATCCCCTCCAAACCAAACAGTTTTAAACAAATTCTTAGCAAGATCTCTTAGGCAGGGAACCGCTGATGCCACAACTTATATCATTAACCGTTCGCTTCTTTTATTTGTGTTATACCGGTTTCAGAGGTAACTAATTGGAGGAATTTACCTTATTTTTCATTTTCATATCATCGTTTGGAAAGAAAAAGAAAAAAAAATATTAAAGTGAGCATTGAGGAAATTTATGTTTATTCGAAGAAACTCTCATTCTACAAATTAATTCTACCAAGAAAAAAACCCTGTACCACTACATCCCATGAAGAGACTTGGGTTCAATACACGGTAGAGACTGTACTGTTTCTAAGTGAACAGTTGCGAAAGGATATGATTCGATCGAGCTCACACTCAACCATCATATTTTCCTTCCAATTAAGAATTTTTGCTTTATAGAGCCTGGATGAGCTCCGTGAGGGTCTACATTTCTCACAGGGTACATTTATGACTACTGACAGATTAAATAATATAACTGCCACAGCCGGATTTGAACCAGGGACTTTCAATATCTCAGCGCTCTAAAAACCAACATACCCCACTCCTGTATCACAAGGTAGAGGAGGATTGAATACTAGATATGGTGTAGACATTGAAGCATATGAATCAATCATGTATTTTCGGTATTTATTTATAAAATCTTTATTATCGACATCATCGTGGTTCGGATAATAAAAAGTAAGTTTCAAAATTCATCTAAAAGAAGGAAAATGCCAAACGTTGGTATATAAGAAATCTTTATTTTATCGTGTAGTACACAAGTTAAACAAATAAAAATATGTAGGCACATAGCAAGGTTTACCAAGTTGTAACTCAAAGAAATTTCTGTTATTTGTTTGCTTAATCTTGACTATTTTGTATATAGCAGCTAAATTTATAATTCCTTTGAATACAGTGGTAAGTTTTAAATAATAAATATTTATTCAGAGAAATCATACAAATGCCTTTTGGCACATATAATGTCTGTGATCTTCTTTGGAACACCTCTCATAAAGAATTCACGTGGAAGCATGTATGGAGAAACCTCCCATTGAAGGCACTCCTAGCATGTTTCCTCTATCTGTAGTAGATCTCAGCTCAAGAGACGTTTCAACCTCTTTGCCGGATTCTTTAGTGATGTGTCTTTCAGTAATGTTTGTACCAGTAAGTTAGGGTGTCCAGCTAGTGATTGATAAATTTTTTTGTAGTTTTTCTTGATCGTGTCACGAGTGATATGTTCAGGTCTTTGCAAGTTTTAAATAATTGTTCCTGGAAGTCATATTTAAAAAAAAATACATTTCTAACTTCTTGGTTTGGCCATATTGACATTGGTCGACTCCTCCTTGCATATTTTCTGCAAAGTCAGTTCGGATGGTTGAACGTTGCGACAATTACCGCTCTATTGTTTACGTTATTTATGCATATACATATTAATAAATAATTAAAACGATATGTTCTTCTGAAATTACTCATTTCCGGAGACATAAATCCGAACGGAGTCCGGGTGATAAAAGCGCAAAGGCATCAGTTCATCAGAGATACAAACACTGACCGCCCATTATCCTATAGGCTATTGCTCCTGCTCAAATAATTTATACGTTGGGGGGGGGGGCGTATTATAAAGAACGGGGCCGAAAATTCTATAAATCTCCGCAGTGAATGGAATGGGGGTATAAAAAATGTCGGCCATTACATCGGCGGCCATCAGTCACAGTGTCCAGCTCATTGCTTCGTTTCCGTTTGTCTCTCTGTGTCTTCCTGTTTAGTCATAAAGGGGCAGTGTTTGCTGTCAGGGGGTGGAAGGGCTAATTTGTAACTGGGGGAGGGTTCGTTGTATGCAAAATTATCAATAATTCTAATAGAAATGGAAAGAGGGATCATACGTTATATAACACACATAAAGCGCAATCGATACATTTGTCGTTTATCACAAATTTTGCCAGATTCAGGCATCTTCAGGACACACACCAAAAGAAAATCACATCATAAAAGGCAAAGCCTAGCACACCTCACACTAACAGTCCAAACAGACTCATCAAATAGAGACAACATCCTTACTCCAAGGTGCTCCACAAGCAATTTTTTTTTACAAAACCTTGAATGGTTGGTTTCTCCAGTAGTTTAGAGCCTTAAGGCTTTGTTTTGGGCATTTTTTCTGCGAAAGGAGATTGAATGAGAATCTAGGCTCTGATATGCATAAAATAAATATTAAAATCGAACTTCTGGAACATGCTCTTCTGTAGTTCAAAATAAAATATCTTGAATAATATTAGTTGATTTTATGTATAAGAGGAGGAAAATGGTCCTATAAAATTAGTTAAAAGTACTTTTCCTATCTCCACCCAGACCGTTTTGTTCCTTTTAAAATATAATAGTTGCCTTCTGTAAATAACTAGTAAATAACTTTACTTTAGTAATTCACTTATACTAATAGACTTGCTCATATAAAACAAAATTTCAGTTTATGTGTACATATTATTACTGTTCTCAGATTACAATAAAGACAAAAAAAACTACTCATCTGAAGATTTTTTGAGCCATTGCTAATTTTATCAAGAAAATTTAAATTAAACGTCAACCATATCTCAGACTAAGATAAGCATTCATTATTATGGCAATTTAAACAGGCCAGTATCTGTACATCTACAAACTAAGACGGAGCAAGATGATACTCCTAGAAGGCATAATAAAACACTCTGCAGAGGAGGACATCATTTATACCGGGACATAAGGAGGTCGCCACCGCCATTTCAGGCATTTGCAGACAAAGTAGTTATAACTTTGCCATGGTAAGGAGAAGGGAGAAGGGAGGAGTTTGCTCGGGAAAAATGGAATAAGTTGAGAACTTTTTAAGGAGGTCCATTGAGGGCGTGTACACAGTCCTCTGATGGCTACCGTCTTTATTGCCGTTAGTTGTTGGAAACGTAATATATCTACGAAGGGCATGGTTATAGACATGGAAATTGGAGCAATAAAGTGCAAGAAGGCTATTATTGTCTTCAAAAAGGCTCTGAAATAACGGTCAATCATACTGGCAATTCAGACATCATAAGAACACAGAGGATAACATCAGAAACCTATACAAGGTGACCTATGATATAGTGGTTAGCAAACAATTAACGTCCATGATCATCCGCAGCCCGGCAGGAGGCCCTAGGAGTAAAAAATCCTTGGTTATGGCGTACACGGAAGGGACGTAAAATGGGGATCCTGTGCGATATCAGGTACTCGTTAAAGATCTGATAAAGATAAATGATCTGCTGAAATGTGTTGTTTCTTTCGATGTTTAGCGTTATAGACGAAACATTAACTGATTTCACACGTTTCCAAACGGCATGAATTATCGGAATTTTGGGAACAAAACTTAATACAAATTAGCCCTTGTCAATAATTATGTGTTATGAATATTTCAGTTCATATAATATATTTATTCATTGTGTGGATAAATATTTTAAACTTAAATACTTAATATATTATTAAAACACCTATTCATAATGAATTGAACTATACCCTAGTTAATTTTGTCATTATTGATCATCGGAGAGATAGAATTCTCATTTCTTTAATTTGCTAATCGGACGATGCTACAGTGATAATCCTAAATTTTGCCTATCCAGGTATAATTAGGATGGGAATCTTTAACGAGTACTTGACATCGTACAGGCTTAGGACTTACCGATTTTATGTCCTTTCCGAAGGATGATTTTTTACTCCCCAAAGACCACCTTCTGGGCATATTAGGTTGTTATACTTACCACTATACCACAGGTGATCCCAAATCGTTAATTGTGAATATGTTTGTTTATTCATTTAGCGTTACTTAGTGCTCCTATGACTAATCGCACGATGCTACAGTGGGAGTCCTTGATTTTGCCTATCAAGGTATAATAATTTGTATCGAGTACTTGTTACATCGCTCAAACTCAAAACTCTTTTTTACGCCATAACCAAGGATATTTTACTTAGTTTGTTATTATAACCACTATACCACAGGTGATCCTAATTTTCATCGCTCACCTTTCAGAACTTTTTTCTTCACTAGTAGTACGAGAATTATCCGCATCATACACAATAAATTTGCTGAAGAACGGAACACATTATAGAAATAGTAAAGCTTTATTATTATTGGAGTTCTAATTACAAGTGGCCTAGCAATAAAATGAACTTAATAGCTATCTTAATTAGATGTATAATGAGAATCGGGGTCAGACAAATTGGCGCTAATTTATTGATCATTAGACGCTACCAGGCTGCAAGCGGTATACTCAATAGCGGAGCAAAAGCTATCATGATCACAAATAGTATAAATCTGGAGCTGGTATTTTCTTTATAATATCTGGAAGGCTGATTTGTTGGGATCGCGTGAGTCGTAATTACATGGATTCATCCCCCAGCTGGCATGCGAGGTTGCAATAAATTCAGAAATATTTGCGAGTAAATAGTGAAGAGAACGCCGGCCCTGCCTCAAACCCTGAGAGAGTTCGTAATAAATGCAGATTGAGGCAAGCACTTGGGTTGTGCAAGGCTCTGCCACATGATGGAGGACCCTCCGACAGACATAGTCTTCGTATTAAATGGTGTCAATTGGAGTTAATATTGTCTCTATTGAATATCGATAGGCGCTTTGGGATCAGGCTTCATGGGCTAATACGATACAGCCGAGGAACTTTTAAGATTATTTATATACTTCTTAAATCTGCTGACAGCTGTAGATGGATCTACTGAGACCCTCTTAGGGCTCAATCAGCCTCTATAAAGGGGGTACCCTTAATTGGGAGAAAAACGTGGGGGTTGAGCGTGACCTGGGGCATATCACCTCCCAGTAACTCTTCCAAGAAACACTATAGTCTGTACCATGCAGGGAACCCCAGATCTTTCATATGTCGTAGTGGCAAATGATTTTTTTTTTTTTTAAAGTGATTCAGGATCATCATTCCTGAGGATAACACTAACGATATAGGACTATGGCAAACGTTTTCCAAAAAACTCTTGGGTTTAGTACGTGGTAGAGACTGTACTGTTTCTTGGACAAAGATTACAGGGAGATTACTTGCTAGAAATCTCGCTTAATGGATAACCTGGCGAGGTTCCCCCAATTAAGGGTAGCCACTTTACAGAGTCTGGGTGAGCCACAGGAGGGTGTACAGATCTCACAGGATCCATCCCTGTCTGATTTCCGCCATCTAAAAATACCTTGCGCCCCAGGAAGTTCGATTTATGGCTTCTTATAATAGTTACAATGGATGAAGCGCTTAATAATAAATTTTATACCTTTCTTATAGTAATATAAAGCTCACCCAGGTCAATAAGACATCTATAAATTGTACATCCTTAATTGGGAGATAAACCTAGCTATTGAACCTGATTTTAGACAAACTTCCCTCCACAACCGTTCTTAGTAACAGTACACTCTACCATGTACTAAACCCAAGACTCTTCATGGATTGTGGCAGTAACAGCAAAAAAAATTTTAAAAGACGGATGAAGCGTTTAATTCGAAGAATTTCTTAAGATTATTCAGGCAAACAAATTATACGATTTGAAAAAAAATAATCGACATTTATTTTAAAATTCTGGATTTTGTAAATTGTCTTATATTTATACCCTGGAGGATCCATAACTCACCCTGAAGGTTTATTATATATATATACTGAGAGACATAGGTAATATTTTAAAATGAAGGCCCGTGAATACGAGCTATTACAGAACCGATATATCACACCTGAACGTTACAAATGGCCACAATTTCGAGGCGAGATCTGCCCAATTTATAAATAGAATTTATTTTTATAATTAACCTTTGGAAAGGTCGCTGGTGATAATTACGCTAAGAAATATATCCACGCTACGGATAGAGCTCTTCTATAAACCCACTACTAATGGCTACAATTTATATCTCTAATCTCTACAAGGGAAGAATTATTAGTTCCGAGGATAGGGATTCTGATAGTTAGCCAGCGATTGTATCTAATAATGTTGTCATATATATAGTACTTTACAACTACATATAATACTATATCTGGTATGAATTGGATATAATACCACTACAACCGTGAGGGTCTGAGGTTCAGTACATGGTAGAGACTGTACTGTTTCATGGACATTTTAAACTATTACTTTCAGCATGACAACTTAACCACTGAGTCACTCTACTCCCGGGATATAATAATAATTTAAATTATGGTTATATAACTATTTCTTCTGGTTAAAAAAATTATTTTTTCTTTATCGACTGATCATCGGAATGTACCAAAGAAAAACCCTGGACTACGGATAATAACCAGTTAATACCTTTTGTATATGTTGGTTCATTTCCTTTTAAAAAAACCTCTTTGGAGTGATGGATTGTTGTAATAATATTTTTTATTAATATGTAGAATTAAAGATATCTGAAATAAAAACAAAGATTTAAAAACAAAATATTTATTGAAACTCACAACTGTATTATAACAATATAACAAGTAAATATAGTGAATGGTTGATAGTGACAAGGACAAAGGCAAGTAGAATAACTTTACAAGTGTTAGTACTCAAATAAGAAATTCGACGTAGGAGGTCACAAACCTATCTTCTTTTCAGGAGGATTACTAGAAATTGAAGAAGTTGCAAGGTTAGAAACTTGTAGCTTTATGTAGGAACAAAGTTTGTCTTGAAAGGACTGATATCGGGTTCGGGTCAAACCAGCCACAAATGGAACATTGAAGTCATTGTGGATGAATTTATTCGTAACGAAGTAAGGAGCAATGAGGATTTTACAAAGGATTTTGAGGATTTTTATGGCTCAGTGAAGCCCCAAAGCTCTACTCCATAAGTCCAGATAGGCCTTCTAATAGTCATGTTTATGAGTCGTTTTGCAAGTAATTGAGAGCTTCGAGCGTTTGTCTAGTAAGTGTTAAAGTAGCCTGAAAAGGCGAAAAGCAAAGTTGAATACTGATAATACATGGTTTTACTTTTTGCAAAATTTCTCAATCTGGTTATAATTAATTGAACTAATATTTTTAATGGAAGGATCTAATGCATTTGAGGCACATGGGCTTTGGTGTACGGAAAGAACCGCGGTTTAAGGTTTTTATATGTATTTAAAAACCTACATTTTTGGTAAATGGAAAAAACTATTAGTGAGCATTGGGACACTAACAGTGACACACGTGCCTTCTGGCAGACAATCTCTGAAGCAAGGTTGTTTTGATGAGTGATAAAGGAATATTTACACATTTCCTTCATGGTCATAACTTAGCATTGAAAAAGCACCGATTATCAGTTCTGTCCGCTCAGAAATACTAGAAATATGTGGAATGAAAAATGATGAACCAACTGGAAATTTGTATGTAATTTAAACAAACAAGTATTAATTATTAATTTATGATTATTTTTTAATTTTTGATAATGTTAATTCAGGATATCTAAAACGATAATTACACAGAGCATTTGCGAAAGTTGCAATTAGTAATCTATTGCAGAAGACCACCCACGACCACTCGACAGTCCCTGTGCCGAAGCATTACCAACATCGCTAATCACTTATGTAAATTACTACATTTACTATCCCTTTTAATGAACCTCTGAGCAGCCTGTGCCCTCAACTCAGAGCCATTGCTTCATCTGCTCGTTACCAATCTCTAAATCTTATTCCATCCTCGTTATGGAAGAGTTCTTAAGTAATAAAAGCCAGTTTATTGGATATCCAATCTCCATCTATGGATATCCAAAGCTGTCGATTATTAATGGCCGATGTGTGACTTATTATGGTATTATTATGGTGATGTATTATGGTGTATATGTTGTATTATGGTGTACAGTATAAGTTACAGCCATATAAAAATATGCAGTTGTACATGCTTCAGACACTGCATTCAACTGTCAAAAAACTGAAAATATTTTCTTTTGTTTAAGTACTTAATAGGGTGTTAAAGTAATTAAATTTCCAAACATTTATTCATGATAAAACATAATTTCATAAGTATTTACGTGGCACAGTTAATGAGTCATCAAAGTATTCAACGAATCTTTTTTGGATGGATTTGTATAGGAATAAATTTAAATCGAATTACGATGATCGTTATTAATCTTGAGAAATATATATATCACTTTCGGGTTTTCTTATTAATACTGGTATGTTTGGAGGACATTAGGGCATACCCAGCATATGTGGAGCTGTTATCATATTTGTATGAATTTCCGATTACTCACGAAACGCCAACACTAAAATAGTATAGCCAGTTAATGGTACTAAGGTGTGTGAATTTGTCAGATAATTCTCATTTAAGTCGTATGTTAATGGTTTTATCAGTTGCGAGAAAAAATAAAATAAAATTATATTCGTTGGACCAAGTGCATATGAAATTATCACAAAAACATAAAAGTCTCGAATTTCACTTCAATTATTCAACAAACTAATGACAATCGTATGGTGATTTTTAGTATTGCATTCTTTTTTTTAAAGTTAAGAAATGGGCCAATTTTGGAATTATGGGATTGGATCTACTTTAGATAATTTTAAAATAACCATTTGGAACAATTTGAATATATAATTGACCACTATAGAATTAATTTAAATTAAAAATAAGCTACAATAGTTTATTTCTTCTAGCTTCTTTGTTTTTATTTGACAATTTTCCATCACAGATATTATTTATAAATATTAGAATTTCCACATTCAAAGCATTCTGCTGGTTAATGCAAATGTACAATGCAAATGAAGCCATTTAACTCTGAATAAATCAGAAATATCTATGGGCTTATTATGATGGACTACTTCAACGATCAGTTTTTTCTTTATAAACTCGTCTTAATACAAAACTTTAAAAAAGTGATACTTGAAACATTGTTTATACAAGCAAAGCCCAGATGGTTTACGAATATTTTCAAATTCTAAATACTCCCAATGTCAAAAACAATTAAGCTATCCATAATAATTTTAGCGATAGCCATGACAGAGCACCTTTTATATTAAAATTAATATTCTTATCGGCGTAAAAGTGACAAGTATTCATTATCAGATGTTTTGAATTGTTGATAAATGGCTTGTCTAATGCACATATAATTAATTACCCGATGTGAAATGTCGTCTCGGGTTGATTTATGAAGCCCTACTCCACCGGTAGAAACTCGGCTCAAAATTGCAAAAGCAACTTTGATCGAGTTATATTAATTTTGTTAAATTTATCACATGGATTATTAAAATAAAAAAAAAATTATATTATGAAACAACAATAGTCATTTAATAAAACATGCCAACGATGAAAAACTTTTGTACTGAAAATACCTTCCTATATTCCTATAGTTTTTGCTGAATCCAAATATGCTGTTAAAAAATCTGTATCACCCACAATTTCTTCACATTTTACAGTTAAATTGAATAAATTAAGCGATTTTTAAAGAATTGAACAGCTTTAATATTTAAAATAAAAAACGCTACCAGGGCCGCTGGAACACCAACATGATGGGCGACTACTGTTGGTCACTTCACCGAGAAGTTCAACAAGCGACTCATCTTAGGAAAAGCTACACAAGAAGCTTCAAAGAAAAAAGAGAAAAAAGTATAGACCAATTCCAGTTGACAAGTGAAACCTGTATTAGCACATTATATCAATGTTTTAAGTCGCCACTGTAAATACAAACCATGCTTATGATGTAACATAGTGATTCATTAATTCCCCCTTATACCGTAAAGGGGTTTATACTATATAATACAAAGCATATTCCTGGAAAACTATGGGTGATACAAAAAAACTAAGGCCAGATTTAGATTCAGCACATACAAATCTTTAAAGATCAACTATTAAAGTTAAAATAGTTTTCAAAAAAATGTTGATATAATACCATTATAGTTGTAAATATCATTGAATTAAATAAAATAAAAATAAAAAAAAAATGTTTTTTGTTGGCCTGTGTAATAGGAGATATATATATATATATAATTTATTGTTCTTATTTAATTTTTTTTTTTTTAAGAGAAAAGATTATATCTTGGACGGGATTCGAACCCATATCGCCCGGTTAAGTGTTAAAACATCAATGAAATAAAACTGATCACTTAAAAACAAATACAACCAAAAAAAAGGACCTTTCAAAAGTGTTTGCATAAATTAAAATTTTTATGATATAATGCATAATATGTATATTGTTTTTTTTCTCAATATTTTATGCGCAATCCATTTGCATCGATAACAGCTTGAAGACTTAGAATAGAATAACAAGATATTTTTTTAAACTCTGTTCGATTTTTTCCCAACCAAAACTTTTATCAGGCGTTTTTGGAGGTAATGACATATTTTTGAATCCTTTGTTCTAAAATGTGCGATAAGTTTTCTATGACTTTAAGGTCCGGACTTTGGAGAGGGGTTAGAAGCATTCTGCGTACTATATACTAGAGCCACTCTTTGGCCTTATTCGCAGTATGTTTAGGATCATTATCCTGTTGAAATATGTAAGAATTTTCAATCCCCAATTTTTGAGTGTTGATCTGTAGATTATGGCGCAACATGTTGACGTATTCATCTGCGTTTAAGATGTATTAAATCGGAACAAGTTTACCAAATCCATGAAATGAAGTGCACCTCCAAACCATAACATGACCTCCTCCATGTTTCACAGTTGGTCAAATATTTAGTCCTTTTAATTCTTTGTTAGGTTTTCACCAAATGTACTCCCTACCATCACTCCCAAATATATTAAATTTGCTCTCGTCGCTAAATAGTACATTTTGCCAAAATTGTACATGTTTGTTAATGTACTCTTTTGCAAACTCAAGTCTCTTTCTTCTGTTAAGCTCACTGATAAACGGTTTCTTCCTTGGTATCCTACCGTGCATATTTGCTTGATAAAGGGCTCTTCTTAAAGAGACTCACTTACTTGCTTATTTGAAGTACAAGCCACCCTTATCTTGTACCAGTTGCCAATAACTAATTGATGGATTTTTTGTTGCTTCTTTAATTATGTTTCTGCACTCTCTGGGTGGCAATACCTTTGCCCGTCCTTTTCGTGGCTTGTTGGTGCTGGTTCCTGTCTGGTCATATTTCTTAATAATTTAACAAACTGTAGAAAAGCACATACCCAAGGTTTGACCAATTTCCCGATGTTTTTCCGCTGTTTCGCAAAAATACACACCTTTCTCGGATCGGATTAGAAAATATAATATCAAATTTGCCTTTCTTAGGTTACATGTTTACTTCGATACTGAACAATACAGATTAAATAAATTTCATTACAATCCTCCTCATCCTGAATGGAATTAGGCTCTTAACAAACAAATACAATTAAATTTGTGCAAATTGTTTAGAAAGGTTTTTTGTGTTGTATTTTATTTTATTGATCAGTTTTATTTAATTGATTATTTATCACTTTAAAACATTTGTAAATAAAAGATTTCTCAATTGAAAAAGTTGAGTAATTTTATTTCATTCCAATATAACTTTAGGGCCGATATTTGGCTTGTGCAATTAACTGCCACTGTATATATATATCTGGATCTGGCCAGAAGGCTAATTGGCTAAATAACACACACCATAAAGTGTATTAAAAGTGAAAAAAAAATTAATACCAATAGGTAAATAAAAAGTACGAATCCCGACAAGATATTAAGCAATTAAAGAAAATAGATAAATCTATAACAACTGTTAAATACATGAACTAACGTGCAATAATTTCTTTACATGATTTATATCTTCTTAAAAAACAAAATTAAAACGACTAAACAACAAAATAAATTATTCAATACATTTCATTTTAAGAAAATGGCTAACCTGGCTAGAGAGCATCTTTTTGGGAAGCCAGATGTTAGAAAAGCAAGGATTTAAATGACGAATATATATATGTATCTACACACATACATGTACATACTTCTGCCCCGCACCCATCACGTAAGGATTTTTAAAAAATTATTTTTTTAAATCAATATTTGTGAAAGAAATATAAATGAATGACTCAGGGTTCCTTTAGATTTACATCTCGACATGATATGACTCTCCAAAATATTAACAACAACCCAAAATATTGAGTTGTTTACCAAAATTTATTTATTATTTACAAGATTATTTATTTAATTACTAAATTATGTAGCAAAAATTATTATTATAAAGAAAAATTATTACCAACTCTCCTCTGAACATAAGTCCAGGTATGAAGGTGTGTGCTCCACCTAATTAATTTAATAATTATATTTAATTTTAATTCCTACCAGAATAAAAAGAAGCTTCGAGCTATAATTTTAATTAAAAATTAATTAGTGAGCTCTTACAATTAGTTTTTACTGGACCACAGGCCATTACGCTTATATTATGTAGATGCTCTAATTAGAGATTTGAATATCAATAAAATATACGGTATATTATTGATAATTTATAGTAAATTAAGGATTATAGTAAATTTGAGTAGTGGAAAACGGATAGTTTTTTTATAAATAATTTTATGATAAAAATACTAAAATAATAAAAATTTAATTTTATAACTCTATCATTTATTGATTTTATTCAAACTTGCGATATCGTCGAAACAAATGGAAAGTATCAAAAGTGAAAAATACCATTTTTCAAAAGAGTGAAAAATCTGTTTCTAGGTTCATTTAAAATCAGTGGATATCGCCAAACGTTCTTTATCTACGTAAGTTTTGTACCTTATAGATGACTCTGTATAAATTTTGTTTCAATTATCAATCTTAAAGTAATCGCTATAGATCGAAAACGAATTTTTTTTTACATTCGATATTTTCATTTGTATCGACGATACACTCCATATGTAATATATGATTTCTATATATATTTTATTTTTGGATGATTGATATAGTATACCGGGGAGCAGAATGGCTCAGTGGTAGTGCAATGAGTTGCCACACCGAAAATCCCGGTTCAAATTCCGCTGCAGGGAAGACTTTTATTTAGTCTGTTAGCAGCCGGAGATGGATCAGATAGGATCTAGTACCCTCCTGGGGCTCAACCAGCCTCTGAAAGGGGGTATTCAAAATAAGGAGGAAAATCTGGAGGTTGAGCTTGATCTAGGAAAAATCACTTCCCTGCACTACCGTTGTCCATGAAACAGTATTGTCTGAAACCATGTATTGAACCCAAGACCCTTCACGGGTTGTAGTGGTACCGGTTTTTTCCCCATATAGTATACCTCACACTATGGTATGCAAATGGTTAATAATTAAATGTTTCTTCTATATATTACAATATTCTTTTAAAATAATTAACAGTTTTTGATTGAACAAATTAACGTTTAAAAAAATATCTATATGGATGGTAGATTAATTAATTAACAAGACTGAAGATGATCTTCCATCAAGTAGATATGACAGTAAAGCACGAGTACAAAGATAGGCGATTGAGACTCATTGTCTTAGCCGGGAGGGTAGGAAAGACAAATGGTCCAACGAGATATAAATTATGTGACAAAGAAGAAGAGGAAAAAGATTGACGTAGAAAACAAAACAGAATAAAAATGATCATGAGGAGGAGAAGTCTTTCATGTTGACATTTGATGAATCTTTAATGAAGACACCGAATGAGAAGCGGACGAGGACTTAGAATTTTAATGGTTAGCCCTTTGAAGATGAACCTTCTGTAACTGCCCTTCCCTGATTTAGTTACTCTTCCGTCTTAGTCACTGTATACATACATACCTATGCTTATGTAGTCATATAAAGAGGTTTACATATATGAAATATAATAAGGCATATACTCGACCATGTTAACTTCGAACAAAACAGAAATTATATAATCCTTTAATTTCTCACTAGGTATTCATAACCAACCCAAAAATGCCCCATTAATATTTTTTACTGCATCTTTATTATTTATTTTAATATTAGGTTATTTTAGAATATTCAGCCTCAAGATACCACGGAGACCAGGAAAAATTTTGGGATACACTCAGTTTCCAAAAAATGTGAAACAGACAGAAGAAATATATATATATATATATATATATATATATATATATATATATATATATATATATAAAAAAAAGAAAATATAAAAAAAACGTGTACGTATGTATTATAAATTTACCTGTACCACTACGACCCGTGAACGAGTCTGGGGGTTCAGTACATGGTTGAGACTGTACTGTTTCATGGACAACGGTTCTGCAAGTAGGTGACTTGTCCTAGGTCACGCTCAACCGCCAGGTTTTTCCCCCTTATTATGGGTACCCTATTTTTATAATATTTTATAGATGCATTATGTATTATAAATTAGCATATCTAATTAGCTTTGTTTGCAACTTTACCTTTTTTAACATTGATTTTAGGCTACCTTTATTCCACTAGAAATTCACCAATTGCCTGAATAATTGATTGTTATTGTTTCATTTATATCTTTAACACGCTAATTTACTTTTCTTAAATATTTAGGTACAATTTTATTTTATCATTTAATTTAATTATTATTACTATCATTTGTAATTTATCTATTCCTGTCTGGTTCTTTAGATATTAAAGGTAGTAAAAATGCAAACCCTCTTTGGGCACACAACTCTTTTAGATTATTATTATAATTTGATACATATAACTCTTATAGAGTGTTATTTAATTATTATTGTTATTATAATTATTTATTTGTATTATTTAGTATGTCAAGGTAACATAGTTAGTTTTGATTTATTTGATTTAAGCATTACCTTGAACCAACAACTGAAATCAACGAGGGACCAAATACAATTTTTTATTAATACCTAATTATTTAAATTTTTAGAAATTTAATTTTAGTTTAATGATATAGGACTAATCATCTCCCTCCACAACTGTTGTCCTAGAAACATTACAGTCTCAACAAAGTACTGAACCCAAGACCTCTCATAGATTGTAGTGGTGTAAATATATAAGCTATTTTTGAAAGTGGTATAAGTCCATTTTTCATATACCTGATATCTAAGGGTTTCCATATGAATTAGTTTAAAAAATGGGCCAATGGGCAAATGTTTTTAGCACTTAATACTAAGCAAAGAGTGATGTTTTTAACCCTACACACCTTTCAAATTTTATTATGAATGTTTTCTTTAAAAACAGATCTTGTTTTAATTATTATATTTCTGATTGTACTTTAATAATTAATGGATAATGAGAAATTTTCTAACTTAAATAAAACATGAAAATTGAATTCTTCTTCAATATCAATTCAATCCTGTAAATTTATTGTAAATAAAAAATAAAAAAAATAAAAGAGCAAAATTACACGTTTAAATGAGAAAAGTTATATAATTTAAAATAAGCGTATCTTTTCATGAGAAAACTTTTCTTTCTGGATGAAGATTATTTCTTTAGTTTTTTTTTCTTCTCTTTTTTAAATTTAAAAGAAGTTGTTTCGATAAACTTTTAAAAATCCCTCATAGGTCCTAAGATGGCGGCTTTAACCAAGGTTCTCTTGAGGGTAACTTTTAAAATTGAAAGAAAGACACTTTGACTTGGGGAGGATGGGGGAAAGCAAATAGAGTTAAACAAACTGACTTGAGGGTAATGCTCTCTCATCGATCTCAACATATTCTCAGCCTCTCTTTGGAGATAAATATTATACATTCCCGCGTGTGGCTGTGCTCATCTTATGGATTATAATTAAAGAATTTCCTCCACATAACATGACAAATAGTAAATTATTCTTAGGAAGAGTATCATATATATAAAAGTAAAAAAAAGACAAGAGTATCTGTGGCGACGTCTTGGATTGGACATAATTAATTGATGGCTCTTTTATTCGACTGTTGATGTGAGATGTATTCCCATTAAACTTAATGTCGTAAGGATGAATGAATTGGCTAAACCTTTAGCAAGTTATTTAGTATAACTATTAAACGACCTCTTAGTTAAAAGGAATTATCCATTAATCAATGGACCTTTAAACTAAAGTTGATTTTTATATATATTTTCTTTATAACTGGGCTCATTTCTTTAGGAATTTATATTGGGAAAGAGAAAAACCACTTTCCAGTCAATTATATTTTCTTGATCCTTATTGATCACTTGAGACGTTTCGACAATGTGTCATATTCAATCTATTACATTTAGTTCTCTTCATCAATGTCCAAAATAACTAGTAATAACTTAAGTATGGACACCTCCAAGTCACATTCATTTTAAAATTTATTTAAATAAATCTCTAAAGGATCATTTATCCTCCATGGTCAAGATAATATTACATTAAAACCAAACTTTGATCCTTGAATGACTATATCTCTTTTAAGTACTTTTGAATATTTAAAAAAATAAAATATATCAAATAATGCTTAAAAATTACATAATTTAGTATAGTTATTATTATTTTTCCACAGAATTTTTAGACTTGTAACTGTGATAAAGTTAAATAAATGATAGGTACTGATGAAGAGAACTAAATGTAATTGATTGAAAATGACACATTGTCGAAACGTATCAAGTGATCAATAAGGATCAAGAAAATATAATTGACTTGAAAATGGTCTTACTCTTTCCCAATACTAAAGTTCATTAAAACAAATTGTCTAACCAATGTATAGGCCACTAGATGTCACCAGTTTCGCGCAATAGGTAACGAGCATGTCTATCATGTTGGTGACGCGAAGCTTTACTTTCCCACCCTACCAAAAGTCGCTAAACAAGACTAATGAAGTTTTCACTTTAAAAAAATTCATATTTGCAAGGTATGTTGTCAGAAATATGGTAGTAAGAGATTCAAAATCAAAAGTACTGTAAAAGTAATTTTTAAAGTATAATTTTCGTAACAATAAACAAATATTAAGTTACCTATAACTAGACTACGTAATGTAATGACCTAGACATATTAGTAGAGATAATCAATGGCCAACGATAATTAAAAACATATATAAATCAAACATCAGATTAATCAAATAACATAGATTCAAGCAAGCAAGGGATGTCGGTCATTAATGAGTTGCCTTACAGTTATTCCTTAGACTCAGTTCCGAATTCCCGACCTCTATGTAAAGGTCAGACATCCACTCTGCAAGGATTCGTTCAAGAAGGAGGTCGTTGAACCGGTGATATTTGCCAGTGACAGACATACGATGGAGGTTACTGTCATGGCCGAATAAGTTTACCTCCACGAGCTTGTCTCAAGCGTATCTGCTGAAAGTTTCCATAATACTTTCATGATAAAGTATATTATTTAAGAGAAAGAAAATGGTCCGGGTAGAGGTCAAGAATATTCTCTTATAATGGTAATATTGTATAAGAAACATTTGTAACCTAACTCTCAGTAAATATCCTCAGGAATCCTCCCATACCCCATACAAGCCCTTATCTTCGTAAAGCTTAAAAACTAAACCACAGAACCTGTTGTAAAATTGCATAAACAACATACTAAAACCAAATTTTCAAATAAACAGTCTTGCCTCATATTATTTGTAATTTATCCTGAAATTTTGCATTAAAAGACTGCTCCGAAGCGTTTCATAAGTCAAGAAAGGGAAATCTTAAAAATCTCTTGATAGGTTGTAAAATACTGGTTGTGTTGCATTCGTAATACCTTGAACTATGCGGTCGTATACTACTACGATCAAATGTTAAGTTTACAATTTCATATTATAATCTGCAATGTAAGCCATGGAGAAGGGAACTATGATGTTTGTTTACAACTTTATATAAAGGTTAACAGTAAATAATGTGTTCTATAATATGTTTTCCTTTTGTTTATTTTGAGCGTGATCTCGGACAAATCATCTTCCTCCATGACAGATGTCTTAGAAATAGTACAATCTCTAAACCATTTACTAAACCAAAGATTCTTCAATGAGTTACAGTGGTACAGGTTGAATTGGATGAATTAAGACGTCAACAACATTCACTGACCATAAATAAATTTATAATCATTATTTAAGTGAAAGTTATCTTTACAATAAACATTAGGGAAAGAAAAACTACATACAGTTACATAATTCATTACGTGTTTTTTTCTCCACAAAAAAACGCTAGAAATACTACACCAATGATCTATCAAAAAATATCCTCCTGAAAAATAATAATACATAAAGAAGTTAAATAAACTCAGGTCATTTTACACGAGGGTTTTTATTTCTGAAACCAAACTTTGAACATCTCAAGTACTACCGAATTTGCTGAGATAGATAGGCAAGACAATTTAGTTGGGTGCACACCAAACAAAAGTCTACCTTGGGGACCACCTGCGGGCAGTGCCTTTAGGATTTCTTAAAGGGAGTAAAAAATCATCACGCCATCTTTCGGAAGGGACCTAAATTGTGGGACCTGTACTTTTTCAGGAACTCGTTAAAGATCTCTTCCTAATTATAAATGGATTGGCAAAATTTAGGATTCGCACTGCACCATCATCCGATTATCCATGGTAGCATAAGGTGACGTTAAACGAATAAACAATAAACAAAGTCTACCACTCCAGTCGCCCAAGAACAAACGTACTTGAAGTTCTCCATAACTTGGTTCAGCCGACATTCTTTCGGTAGACTGATGTTGATATTGATCGGGACAGTTTGGAAACGCCAGATAGCAATTTGTTTTGGTAAGAGATTGTTTTGATCTTGATAAGTATAAATGGGACTGACATATGCGGGAGACGGTGAAGAATTCCACCATTAATAACTGCTCGCCTCAAGCTATTCCATCCGTTCCCAACATCTTCACTTGATATAACTCACTCAGGGGATTGTCTATTTGTATTTTTAATTTTATTTATTACCTAGTCTTCTCTATGATGTATGGCCAAGTTCATCATTGCTGCCACGATTGATTAAATCGTTAAACATATTGGAAATAAGTTGGAGCAAAGGGGTGAGTGAGCTGAGAAAAAAACTTTTTTTTTGTAAAAAACAAGACTTTTTTATCTATTTTTTATGGCAGTTCTTATTAATAAATTCGAACTTATATTTATTTATTCATTTAAGGCTCAGATTTCATAAATTTATTTAAATACTTGATAGTTTAAAAAATAATAGTTCATCTAATTGTTCCTATAGAATTGTATTAATTAAAATAGCTATTTTAATATAAATAATAATTATACAACAATTCAATATATCAAGATTATATAAATATTAATTACTAAGGGTGGCGATTTAGGCGAGAACACACTCACCCCCCGGGTTTTACGCCAATTTATAGAGGCTGGGTGAACCCAAGGAGGAGTCTGCAGATTCCACAGGGTCCATTTATTAAAATATTGAACAATTTATCTACTACAGAAGGATTTCAACAAAATGTTAAAACTTAATATAGGATTCTGAAAACCTTTTTCTTGGATAAATTAACAAATAACATACTATTAACCTAGATTCAGATAAAAACATTTAAAGTGGATTTGTAATTTATTTTTTAAAATAATTTTAAAAAACCTCTAATTTTTTTTTTAATCCAAAAACTAAAACATTATAATTAATTGTTCTATTCAGCGCCTATCAAGAGAATAATACAAAATATAAACTGACTTCTTATAAATAAAATGAAACAAGAAAGCCATTTATAAATGGCCACGAGATTTTATTTCTCTAAAAAAATTTAGCATCTTCGTAATTATGTAATAAATAAAAAAAACTTTTGCCTTTAGTCAAACCTGGGTACCTACAAACAAATGATTGAAATATTGTACGTGTCTCTCTAAATGCCAAGGTTACTTGCTATGTAGGAACTGAGCGTGGATAATTTTTTTAAATGATAAGTTTTTTCCCCACAGAAAAGATATAGAAAATTTAATACTGATTCAAAATTAATGGGACACCAGTGATATTTACATTGTTTGTCCTTCTCAAGGCTGAAGATAGATCCGTACAGGGGAAAGGAAAGTGTAAAATTTTTTATTTAGACCAGAATGTGAATAATAAAGAGTAGAGTATTGTCAGGGATTGTTTGATTTGTGAAGAATATCTGGAATTATACGCAACTTCACTAACTGGAAGAATAATTAGAATTTGAAAATAAAACCTAGGGAGCCATCACTGTATCGTTAACAACAACTGATATCATAATTACTTTGGAAAAAATAATAATGAATTAAAGCTGAGCACATTTAATTTGGGATAACACAGTGTTAAGAATTTTAATTTACTTATTTATGTAGCAATTGAGTTCGCCAAACGCAATAACTTTATTGAGTCGGGTTTAAAGCATAATGAAGCTTAAATATCTTCATAAAAATGAGACAATCAATGTAAATAGGTTCTTTTACACATGTTTACATATTTTAATCAATATCAGATCATTGCATATAATTCTAAGATATTCAATTTTAATTTAAAAACAAGAAACTTATAATAAGCATCAGTTAATGAGTTTGTTATTGAACTTCTTAACTGAGTCTGTTTGGTCTGTACATGTGAGATGTACTGCATTGATGTGAATTTTTTTGTATATGTATTGATTGGCGAAACGTTATTTATTTAGCGGTATTTATAGGTTCTGTTTATAGGAATTAAAAATTAGCAGTACTCAAGGCTTTGTTTGTAGGAATATTTCATTTGCATCCTAATATTTATTTGCTATGTAACAAAGTATTTGTAACAAATGTCGGTCTCTAAATCAAAGGGCAGATTCTTGTATTAATCTTTTATGGAGAAATCGCTAAGTCACTTGTTCCGTATGCAGTTGTAGTTAAGCGGAGATCTGCACACAGGGATTATTGATAGGGAAACGTTTTTAAATATATTTTTTTGCTGATCAGAGTGATCTAAACACTATGCAAAAAGTGCTGCTAAGAACTTCATATACATAAAAAGGGAGTGTTCGGAATCTAGTTTCGTAGAAAAATCTTTCAATCCATTCTGACCCAGTAAGATGATAAAATGAGGTCACCCTAGACCACTCTGGAATAGAAATAGAAAGGTAGTTGGTGTTGGAGATGATAATTTACTTAATTTTTTCCTAATTATTGCTCATCGACTAAGTTATTTTATTTAGTTATCAGTTTATGATAAAATAGCCAATTTTTAGTATAATTATAACAACGATATAATTAATAAAAAGGACGATTTATAATAATGGAATCTATTGTAACAGACCGCACAGTGTGATATCATAAATCAAATATCCTCCATCATATAGCGAGAAAAAAAACTGAATGATAATAAAAAAAATGATTCCACATACAAATAGTTCCAGCAATCCCATTATTCTCTTCTTAGAGAAATTTGTTCTACATGAATCTACGTATTCTGAATTATAGCTGTACAGATGAACTCATCTCATACGCTGTTATTCAATTATCTCACAGATCTGCCTGTGTATGAAAGTTTGACATTTGATATGTTAATGCAATCCCCAATTCTAACATGGCAAGATACAGTATAGTATGGGAACATAAAATAATTAAACTTTATGCAGTAAAGCTAATCGGAGTTAGAGGAAACTATAAACTCGGTATCAGATGAGAAGAGGAGATGTATCCAACATAATTTCCTCGGTCATCAACTTTTCTTCCTCTCTCGCTCCGGAGCAACTTCATTTAACAACTGCAAACTCATTTAAATTCGTGAACATATAAAATAAAGTTAGAAAGGGGGGGGGGGGTGTAGGGGGCCTAATATGAAAATGCTATTATCGAAGTTGGCAAATTGGAATCCCCAGACCGCTCTTATGGCTCTCTCAAAACTCCGGTAAAAACCCAAACAGTTTGTCAGGGTATTTATTGGCTTTGTTTTCCAATTATGGTGATTTTGAAGCCTATAATGGTTTTTAAGGGAAAACACTCTCAAAATATATCAGAAAAAAATTAGCCAGTCATGAGGACTGCTGGCAGAAAAAAACCTGTACCACTACAACCCATGAACGGGTCAGGGCTTTAGTACATGGTAGAGACTGTACTGTTTCAAGGACAACGGTTGTGCAGGGAGTTCATTTGTGCTAGATCACGTTCAACCACCAGATGTTTTCTCCCTTATTTTGGGTACCCACTTTATAGAGGCAGGGTGAACCCCAGGTGGGTCCTAGATCCCATTCTTTCAGATTCTTCTCCGACTTCTAACAGACTAAATAAAAGTTTTGCCAGCAGCGGGATTTGAAGCAGGATTTTCGGCATGGCAACACAGTGCTCTATCACTGAGCCATTCCACTCCCGCAGGCAGTAATGAAATTTCGAAACTTTGGAGTAATTGTTTCATCTTTTAAATTTTTAAATTAATTATAGTTGTTTTGATGCACCCAATTATTATATACAAACATCTAAAGCATCCATATACTTATATTCATATGTAATTGTAAAAAGTTTAATTAGAGATGAACATGTAGTAAGAATCTTATTTGTTAATTCATCACGATGCTGCAGTGGGAGTCCTAAATTTTGCCTATGCAGATATAATTAGGATAGGGATCTTTAACAAGTACCATCGGTGAAAGCTGTACTTCTTCACAATGGTAACCGATATGCTTCTGTGCCTGTTGGACACTCAGTCTATTTGAAAGATTGCTACGAAAATCTTGAGTTTGTTCTCAATTAGCTCGGCTACTTTGATCATAAATGGAACATTTGTGGGGATTTGAAAGTTATATCCATGTTACTAGGTCAACAAAGTGGTTACACATAGTTTCCATCTTTGCTCTGTGAATGGAAGCCGTGACGGGAAACAACACTATGTCAAGCAGACGTGGCCAATCAGAAAGGCTCTTATTCCTGGAGTTAATAATGTTGGAAGACAAAGTCTAGTGGATCCTAAAAAGATCTTACTTCCACCACTTCATATCAAATTGGGGCTAATGAAACAGTTTGTGAAAGTATTGCCCAAACAAGGAGAGTGTTTCCGGTATCTTTCTAAACAGTTTCCGGGTATATCCGATGCTAAGCTGAAAGAGGGAGTCTTTGTTGGGCATGATGTCAGAAAAAGATGAAAGATTTTTCACTAAAATGGAAATGAAAGAACAAAATGCCTGGAATTCATTTAAACTTGTTCCAAACGAAAGTTTAAAATTTTGCAAAACTTTGGTTGCTGAATTATTACAAAACTACAAAATGTTGGGCTGCAACATTAGTGTCAAAGTTCATTTCCTTCACTCACATCTGGACTACTTTCCAGAAAATCTTAGGGCTTCAAGGAGAATGTTTCCATCAAGATATAAAAGAAATAGAGCGCAGATAGCAAGGTCGAAGGAATGTCAACATGATGGCATACTACTGTTGGATGTTAAAAAGGGAAAATTCACAAGAACACAGCCGAAAAGGTACCAAATGAAGCTTTAATGGAAAAAGAAAACGTTTTAACAAAAACTTATAATAACTTTACAACACGCGTGGATCACTTTTATGCTGATTTTAGCTTATCCTTAAGACCTTTCCTTCTTTCCTTTGTAAAATCGATCAACGGGTGAACGAGGAGTTTCGTGATAAATTCAACACTGTCGAAAACCTCTAATTGACAATTCAGCTATGAATTTGAAATTAAAATTATAGATATAGGTAAAAGCTAGGCTTGGGTTACTAAACATAATAAATATTTTAAGAAATGGGACAGAGAATGTGGTTGAGATGAAGACAGAATTGGGAGCCGCAATGGACGGAGTATTGATTCACCGCTGGCTTGCTAATACATTGCCAAACTTAGCTATTTAAAGTTTCTCCCCCTCCCCCCCCCCACCACCATCCCTAACTCCCCCTGAATAAACACACGTCCTCTCTCTCGTTTTTACTTCTCTCTCTCTCTCACTCTCTCTCTCTCTCTCTTTCTCTCTTATAACAATAATAATATATTTATTTTCCTCCGGGAAAGCACTCGTATTATGAGAGCTCTTTGGAAAAATAAAAATATTACAAGAATACATAAATATTACTCGGGATTTAATAATTCATATTTAACAAAAATTATACCGTCATATACAATATGAATTCTTAGTACATTAGTGATTGTAATATACTCCAAACAGAGTATAAATAACCTACTAATATTTGTCTGATAATTTTTTTAATAAGAACATTCTGAAATTCATTTGTAAAAAAAAAAAAAAAATAGATGAAATAAAGTATATACTTCTATATATAATTCTATACTTATATAAATATATTCAGTAATCAATTAAAGTGACATTTAATAATTTATAGGAAGTGGAGTTGGTCATTTTAAAGGCTGGTGACTTGTTGTGCTGAGGATCTAGGTTCGAAACCAGTTAGTTATTTAATATGTTAATAAACACGGGTGGGATTTTTGGAATCTGCAGAACCTTTTGGGGCTCACCCAGCCTATATAAAATGGGGAAAAACTGGCAGATCTCGGACAAAATCACCTCCTTGTACAACAGTTGTACTAGAAAAACTTGGTTGTAGTAGTACATTTTTTTTGTAATATCAGAAGGAAGTGCTCTAGCTAGCTCTCACTATGTGGAGACGTTTTGACATTACAAACATGTGGAATTTCTTGATGGCTAAAATAGTTGACTTTTGACAGTAATTTCAGTTCTTCTCTTAAAGTATTATATAATAAGTATTTTAAACGTCTGAAAATAAAGCATAAACATTGAAACTAACTAAGTAAATAAATAAATGTATAAATATACAAATAAACACATGAACACCTTGTGAGACTACTAAAAAAAAAAAAAACCTGTACCACTACGACCCGTGAACGAGTCTGGGGGTTCAGTACATGGTTGAGACTGTACTGTTTCATGGACAACGGTTCTGCAAGGAGGTGACTTGTCCTAGGTCACGCTCAACTGCCAGGTTTTTCCCCCTTATTATGGGTACCCTATTGTTATAATTTTATAGAGGCTGGGTGAGCCCCAGGAGGGTCCTAGATCCTATATGATCCATCTCCGGCTACAAACAGACTAAATAAAAGTAACTGGCCGCAGCGAGATTTGAACCAGGATTTCCAGCATGGCAACTTAGTGCTCAACCACTGAGCCACTCCGGTCCCTCTGTGACTACTACAAGAGACAAATCTAAAGTATTCCCAAATTTATGTAATTATTAGTCTTTTTTGTTAAAATTTGCATAAATTAGTTAAAATTTCGTGTAGCAAATGATTAGTCAAGTCTTAATAAATTGCAGTTTGCCAATTTTATTTAAAAACAATGCATTTCATAATTTTGTTTTATTTGTTTTTACAATAATTTTAAATCAACTTCACTGTCCTGTGACTTAGGCAACTCAATCTGAAAATCCAGATTTCAGAGAAGAAATATTATGCTCAGTTTCTTAACGATTTCTTCAACTACAAAAAGAGTTCCTGACTCACGTACTTCCTAGTGGCCTATACAATTTTTGCACTTGTACTACAAGGGGCAGTTATAACTTTTTCCTTTTCTCCCTAAAAGAAAACGCCAATAGGAGGATGATAAAGAGCCGGGTGGGGGAAATTACTTAATTTCCTGAATTACAGTTATTGTTTCAGCTGAATTTCCTCTTGGCCCTATTTAGGTCAGGCTCGAATAAAACCATTAAAATATGAAACCACGCCCAGTACTGTCTTAACTTAGGCTTTCCTACCCATTATTCTTGCTGTCATAATAGTAAATTTTATTCTTCTATTATTATTTTATAGTTGACAGCGGGTTGTGATGGGTTTTTGAACGGTTTCAAAATATTATATGTGTATACAGTACATGTATATAAGTATATACCATGTATATACATGTATATATAAGTACTTGGGCTTAACAAAGGAGGTACAAATTCTTATCACCTTAGATATTCATAGGTTTTGGAAAAAAGGTACACTCAGGCTTGTTTTTATGCAGCGATTGCGATGCTACAGTAGGGTTCCAAAATTTTGCGTATCTAGATATGATTAGGATATACATCTTTAACGAGTACTTGACATCACACAAGCTCAGGACCGACATTATACGTTCCCTCCGAAAGACGGCATAACTCAGGATTTTTTACTCGCTTAAAATATATATAAGCCACAAGGTAGGCTTCGAACCCGAGCTTCTTGAACACTGAAGGTTCTTAACCTTCTCACGTTAACCACCACACATCAGGTGACTTCAACACTCAGATTTGTTCAGGACTGGAATAAGGAGGTACTGAATAAAGCATGTCACTTTTTTAGGTATCATCACAAAACTGACAAAAATTGAAAATCATTGTTTATTATTAAATTATTTAAACAAAGCCTTTAAGTCCATATTCACTTAAAAATAACGATAATATGTACTATTTGTAAATTAATAAAAAAATTAATGATGTTACGCTTGTATTTTAATTAAATAAAATAATAATATTATTTGAAGATATGATTGGGTTCTTAAAGGAATATTATATGTATTATAAAAATGCTTATTCTGAATAAGCATTATCACAATTTTATATAAATATTTTATAATATTAACTATACATACATATGTGATGCTCATACCCGAGGTACTGTTAAATAATTTAGTATTATTAGTGAATTCTTTAAAGTTTCATAATTAATAATTAATTTTAAATATAACTAACATTTGAGAGAAAGAAAATAATTGATTCTAATTATATATTTTTAATGCTTTTGTTCCCTGTTGGCTCGTAGCTAAAACTTTATTTGCAGTTGTTGAAGTAATTTTAACTTGAAAGGGAATTATTTCCGCTGAACCGCCCCCATTGAATGGGATAAAGTTATAAAAGGTAGGAACAAGATTTATATAAAGAAACTTTCTTAATAAAGGGATAAGCTTTATTTTTAAATTCAATATAATATGATGAATAAAAATGACTAAACCTGACTGGATTGTTAAACAATATTAATTGAATTTTTTTTATATATGTGTATACATCTATATATAACATCGCATGTATTTATGCAAAAGAAATTAATAAGAAAAAATTAGTTTTTCAATTTATGTAATAAACTGCTTTACATATTAAAATATCGTGGGAAATTTGTGTAACGTGGCTGCATTGTCAAAAAATGTTAATTGAAACTTGCTTTAACATGTGTATACTTATATCAATCAAATATTAGATATTTATATCATAATAATTATTAAGAAATATTTTAATTTTGCAATTAACGTAATAGACTGATTTACATATTAAAATATTTTGGGAAAACCTCCAAGATTCTTCAATTTGAGTAACGTTTTTACATTTTTCGCAAGTTTAGTCAAGAAATTTAGTATAAAATTGACACTTTGCCGACTTATTGCTCTTTGTTTAAGTCCGGTTCTGAACACGAAGTTTCGGGGGAAATAAAATCCTTGACAAATCCAGCGAAAAAGGAAAAAAATGATAATTTTTTAAATTTCGGAACTATTCGTTTTTGATCCTGAACACCTCATTGCATAATGTACAAATATATATTTTTAAATATTTACTTAAATATTTAACGATTCAGGCAAGAAATTTTGATTTTGACATCTATATAATTTCCCACATCCGTTATTATGTTGTAATATAGATATCATTAGTCAATAATTTACTGTTGAACATTAATAACATTAAAGTTTAGATGATTTAGAAGAATTAACTATGGTTAGCCTTGATATTTAGGTGGGAGAATTTATGAAAAACATTCAGCAGAAGTGAAATATTAAAAAAAGGAACATCAGACCAGAACATAAGAACAGTGAATGAAAAATAATTATTTTAAATACACAATGAGATCATTGTGAACGCGACTCACCGCCAGAGAAGATTCACTTGGAGAATCACCCATTAGAGATTACACACTATAGAGAAGAGGCAACATTCACGGACCAAATCCGATTCCGACTGACGCAGTCAAATATTTGAACTGGCTGATTGTATTTTCATTGATTTACATCGCCATATGTAATATTTATACACTCAAGGACGGCCCCTTCCATTCCCGTTGGCCTTTTAATAAATTCTTTTGCATTTTCTTTTACAGGCAATACTCCACTAAAGTTTTAATGCAAACAAATAAGTTTTCGTGTAAAGGTGTAAAACATATTACTATTGACTTCAATAAAAGAAAGTCAATAAGAACAATAATCTCTCTCTCTCACTCTCTCTCTCTCACTCTCTCTCTCTCTCTCCCTCCCTCTCACTCTCACTTTCTCTCTCTATCTCTCTCTCCCTCTCTCTCTCTCTCTCTCTCTCTCTATATATATATATATATATATATATATATATATATATATATATATATATATATATATATATTATAGTGTACGTAAATATAGTAAACATAAAATCACCAAGCATATATAATAGAATAATTGTGAAGATCGGATTTTATTTACAAGAGTGCAGAGAAATATACATAAAAATAATATTTAAAAAACTAATAATCTCCCTCTAGTAGGAAATAAAACTAAAAAGTATGAAATAATTTTCAATAAGATTAAAAAAAGACAAGAGCGATGGACAACAAATTATTTTTATCATCATAAAGAACATGGGATGCTTAATGTTAATTGATGCAAATATTTTATTGACTAATATTGGTAAAAGCAGAATCATTATGAAATGATTATAAGTTAGAAAAGCAACCCACGTTTTTTGTTTTGTTTTTTACGAGAAAATGTTAGTCCAGGATCCATGGTCCATTTTTGCACTTGATTAGTATCAAGCTGAATCTTCGTGAATAGCTTCGTTTCGATGAGACGCCCAACAATTTCCTGATCGAAAATTCTCGATTGTGTTAGCTAAAAGAGGTAGCAAGGATAAAATATGTCGATTTGATGATTCTCAAAAATTTATTACTAACTGGGTTTTTTTTTGTTAAATCTCAAGATAACTATCTAAATTATTTGAAAAAAAAATTGTCCTACAAAATGTATGGTTTGATCAAAGAGTCCCATCCTTCCAACGTGTATCGATAACAAGGTCATAAAAAATGATTACTAACGAGCTGATATTTTTTTGACTTCGTTATCGATACATATTGGAAGGAGAGGACTCTTTGATCAAACCATACATCTATATTTCAAATAATTTAGATAATTATCTTGAGATTTAACAAAAAAAAACCCAGTTAGTAATAAATTTTTGAGAATCATCAAATCGACATATTTTATCCTTGGTACCTCTGTTAGCTACCACAGTCGAGAATGTTCGCACAGGAAATTGTTGGGCGTCTCATCGAAACGAAGCTATTCACGAAGATTCAGCTTGATACTAATCAAGTGCAAAAATGGACCATGGATCCTGGACTATGTATTTTTTGTTCATTACTTATTTATTAATTATTTCAAACTTATTAAAGACTATTCTGTACTTATTTGTTTTGTTTACTATTTAAGAAAGTAATTTACCAAACGATTCATTATGACATGGATCAACTTAGATTTTTCTTTCAATCAATCGCTAAACAGTGTATTTTAGGTCTTAAAACTATTTTTTTTTTCTAAATATAAGACACTCCCCAATTGATCCTGACAGTAATCATACACTTGTCTCAAAAGATTAGTCCATGCCTTAGTACATGGCACAAGACACTACCGTGTCTTCGGATATGAAAAATCGCTAATTCTGTAGAACCTGGTCAGGTTAATGAGACAAACTTATTAAATTGTGGTATTGTCATCGGTCCTTGAGAAGTGTGCAAAGTTTCACTTTACTTTGATATTTTAAAAAAGGCCGAAAATTTATTTTAAAGATTTCCATAGATACATACAGACGAAGTTCATAAAAACTTTTAATAAAGGTAGTTATGGTTTTTTCATTTACATCCCGAAAAGGGTTCGTTTTAGTTTTAATAATAAAATATTTTATATAAAATGTTTTCCTCCAAAAATGTTCCTCCAATTTATCTGTTATAGTTTAAGAAATTTTCATTCTATGTAACAAACAAGGGGACTTTATTATTATTTCATTAACAAAGAAAAATGAACATTTGAATTAAATATTTATTCAATTTTAGATATAATTGATGCTTCTACTACTCTCGCAATCAGGAAGATATATCAGTAAAATTAAATCGTAAGGTCATTAACAGAAGACGAAACGTATATAAAAGCCCATAACAGTTCTCACATTCAAAAGTCGTTAGCAAGGAGTTGGGGAGTGATGTTCACCCAGAAAGAGATTAGGCCAATAGATGTAACTGGGTCTTCCAATACATTAGACCCGTTCTTAACAAGTACATCTCTAGATGTTGGAGAATAAGAATCCATTTTTCTTTGAATCTTCATTATCTGATATATGAAATATAATTTAAGAAATTGATTTATCTATGTTATCGAAAAATATAAATAATTATTCGTGCTATTTATTTAGTTAAACTAGGCGGAATCGCGATGCATGCTAACAATTTATACTCTTCAAGTGATAGCAGCACGAAGATTAAGAAGGGCCTCTAAAGTTGGGTAAAGTAACGAAAGAATTCTTAAAAAGTTAATAAGCACTGATCCGACTGGGAAGTGTCTGAGGGGTTGACCGAGGCGTAGGCAGGAGGATTGCGTTAGGAATGATCTAGCGGATTGGGTTTGGGCGGCTTCATGTTCGCTAACGCTATGTATTATTATTATTATTTAGTTAGTATTATTATTATTATTTATATGGAAATGGAGTAGCTCAGTGTGTATAATAATATTTAAAACATCGGTGTGTCACAACGCCATCATATTTACTGTTAACACGGAATGCCTTTAAATGCAATAAATTGTTGTACAAGGCGACAATAAGAAGAAGAACGAGTAAATAAAAAAAAACATCTATTTATAGGGGTATTGGAAATAAAAATAAAAAATATGTGTATAGATCCGAATCACTAAACTGTAGGTCCAGGATGCGGCAGTTAAGTTTTGTTTGTCAAGTTCAGATTATAACAATTTACGTCCTCATCAGCTAATAATTTTATGCTACTTTTTAGTTAGAAAGAACGTTAATATTTATGCGTAAGCTAAACATCGGTTTGGTTTAATTTTATTCGGATTAACGAGATTTGGCGTATCTATTTTATTTATCCTTATATCATATATGGAGTAGGATATATCGATATTGAGTTACTGGGCTGAAGGAACCGTATTTTAATCCAGGTGTGGCAGACAAATAATATATTCTTTAAGTAGCCATGGATGTACCCTTTGGGATCTACAGATCTTCCAGAAAGCTCACTCAACCTCTATGAAGTGTGCTCCGTTGCAGTTGGTCCTGTTATCGGCTAAATCACATTCCTCCACAACCGTTGGCTTCGGAACAGTCTCAACCATGGTCTGAACTGGCCCCAGTACTCTTTGTGGACTGTACTGATTTTTAAAATTATTTTTTTAAACAGAACATAAGCAGTAACGTACCCCATTTCTTATTCCTTATTTATAAAGTTTTAAAAGTAATAACAATCAAATCTGGATTCAACATTAGGAAATATTATCAAGCTCCTGAAATCGCTTTAAGTAATTGATCAAATGGGATTCAGAGGCCTAACGAACATTAAGTGATTAAGCCTCGAAGCCATTTCGCAACTTAGTTAAACTCCTCCCCATTCTCTTATTTCATGCAATTAATTATTAATTAATTTCTAGCCAAAAACAAATTATATGAAATGTCATTACTAATAAATTCCAGATGGACTCTTATAACTATAATTATTATAGACAATCTATTTTTCGTCTCGCAGATCCCAGACTGTTGAGTCTTATAGTACGCCATATTTTTTTTTAGTCGCAGTTTCCGAAAATAATCTTAATTATCCAAAAGTCCTTGGGGAAGCAAAGATGTGCGACATGCGTGATGGTAATTTGCTGGAAACAGGTCTATATAAACCATATGTCAGTCTAACACTGTGGTATAGTATATATTTCAACATATGTATTATATAATGTACAAATTTAACACTAAATATGGGCCAACTTTTCAATTTTAAAAAATAATGAAAATATAATATTTACATTATCACCCAATCCCGTTCACTCATCACATTCTTCTATTTTTCTAACCTTTTTTCCTTTACCACTACAACCTATAAAGGGTCTTAGGATCAGAATGTACTGTGAGACTGTACTGTTTCAAGGACAACGGCTGTGCAGGAAGGTAATTTATCCGAGATATTCCTCAACTGCCAGGTTTTTCCCTTTTATAGAGAATTGGTAGAGGACCTGGTGGGTCTCCAGATACCATTGGACCCATCCTCTGCTGTTAATAGATAAAATGATTTATACACCACAGCCGGATTTGAACCCGGGACATTCGGCAGGCAACTCAGCGCGCTACCACTGGACTATCCCGCTCCCTGTTTAACTATAGTTATGTAATATTATTAGCTCCAGGTTTTTGATTATTTTGTGATGTCCTAGTGTAAAATTAACTATTAAAATTAATTTTCTCAACATACCGATCTAGATTTAAGGCCTCAGATAAGATTAAACAAGTTTTATATATAATGGTATATAAGTTTTTACAAGAAATGAATATAAATTGCTCTAGCATAGAGGTAACTGAAGGGGTCCACTATTCAGCGTTGTGAGGGATCGGGCTATAACTCTCCTCCCGGGGTTGTTCTATTCAAACCCTTCTGATTTAGGGCAGAAATTTTGTTATCAGTCTCTATTGTCATTAGAAAATTGCGAAACAGTTTACCTGCTGTCGTCCAACAAGGCTACATCAAAAGAGCTTTGTAAATGGATTCATACCTAGAACAGAAAAAGAAACATAATTAGAAAATATGTAAAAAAAAAACTACAATAAAATTAGTCGTATTACTATTTACCTATTTGGGAGTTCGTATATGTATGTATATATAATAAGCCTTGTAACAACACTTTGTTTTTTCAACAAAAATATTAAGTATATTCATTGAGTTTTTTTTTTGTTTTTTTTTTGAAAAGCAATACAAACCATGACGATTGCCGTTCAAAACCTCTGAAGAATCTAAAAATGATACCTTCTCATAAATTTAGTACACATCACTACCCTATTTTAACCTTATCATAGTGAGCAATGCCATATATAAACGATAACGTATATTAATAATAACCATATTAAATATATAATTTTTATTAATATAGGTATAAGATTAGATGCAGGTAAGAAATAATAGTTTTTATTTTTCTAATAAACGAATAGTTCCATAATAAAATAGAATAGAGAAGTAAATTTATTCTGAGACCAAGTCCCTGTAGAATAACTGAAATGAACAGAAAAATAAATGCATCTGGCCAGAAGGCTACGTAATACAAATCATTAAGTAATTATAAAAGTGACAATAGAGTAAGTACAAAAAAATAAATAAATAAAAGTACAATTCATGACAAAATACTAAGAAAAGTAAATAAATGAATAATATATAAATAATATCTTTTTTAAAAAGAAATTCTACGCAGATCTCTACGATAGGACTACTATACTTTCTACCTTGGACGTTCCTTTTTTTTAGAATTACGTAATACATAAGCTAAAAAAATGGGAGGGTATTCCCTGTCCAACTAAAAATAAATTATTCAGTTTAAGTCTGTATTGAAAAAAATGTTTACAAAATTGTATAGTAAAAATTTAAAACTTCATTGCATTTGAGTGATGAAGAACAATCACAACGCGTTTTGAGAAAGAGAGGGAAATAAAACCATTATACGTGAACGGGAGTTCGAGTTATTTGAAATATTATACGATTGGAACAATAGTGGATGGTCCACTGCTAGGACAGGAGGTACAACCCTAGTTTTATTTAAAGAAAAGTTTTTAACAACTCTAACTAGAATAGAACCTTCGACATCCTGACCGCCAAATATAACTACGTCGTTGACAAATCGCGGTTACCCTCCGAAGCAATATCCCCTGACACCTCCGGAATGCATTCCACGACGAGGCAGCTAAGACATGATCCTAATCAGGACCTCACACGACCAATAAGTCCCCGACTTATAAATAACAGCGCTTCCAATGCTCAGCTTTCCCGCCATATTTATTGGCGCTCATTTTTCTTCTCGCCGCTTTAATATTCGCAACAACCCCCAAAATGAAATTTCTTACCCCTAACGGCCCTTTTTCATTTCCTCTGTCAAACTATTATTTATGTGTGTGTGTGTATGTGCCCTATGGCTTCTTTAAATTGAAAATAAAATTAAATTTCTGTCAGGCTGAGGGTGATTTACGTTTTATATTCCGGCCAAAGAACAATGGAGTATTATTTTCCCTTTGAAAATTCCATAATCCCTGTAATAATTCATGCTTGATATATACTTTTTTATATATTAAAAAGGGAGGGATAAAAGAACAACTATGATTAAATTTGATTTTATAAACATTTAGATACATACTTATGGCATTATTATTTATTTTCATGATGCAAAGTAAGAGAATAAATAATACCGGGACATTTTATATATTATTTGTAATAATGCACATTATACATTTACATATGTAACTTTTTATAATACTTTACATATGCGTATTTAGGGAAGCGGAGTGGCTCAGTAGTAGAGCACATGCCGAAGGTCCTGGGTTAAAATACCGATGCCTGGAAGACTTTTATTTAATCTGTTAACGGCCGGATATGGATCCTATGGATCTAGGACCCTCTGGGGGCTCACCCAGCCTATATAAAGCAGGCACACAAAATAAGGGGGGGAATCTGGAGCTCGAGCGCATTCTAGAAGAAATCACCTCCCTGCACAACCGTTGTCCAACAAACAGTACAACATCTACCGAGTGTTGAATCTCAGACCCTTCTCGGGTAGTGGTAGAACAGGTTTTTAAAATTTTTAATGGTTTTTTATTATTTCTATTTTTACCATTAAAAATAGGTACCTAATGGCATGCAATAAAGGCGAGTAGAGAAACTGCCCCCTGGTAGTAACCAAATAACAAATTCAACTTGGAAGGTCACGAGGCTATTTTCTTTTCTGACGCCTCGGAGGATTATCCGACATTGCATAGGTTTCTAGGTTTGAAACAAGTGGGAATAAAATTTTTCATGAAAAGGATACATTTGTCTTATTGGAATCGAGGTAAATCAGTAACAAATGGGATATTTAGGCCATTATGGATGACTTTGTTTGTAACAAAGTAAGGAGATTTGAGGATTTCAGAAAGGATTGGATTCGAGAGGAATTTGATGGCTTATTGAAGCTCCAAAGCTCCACTCTGTAAGTCCAAATGTGTCTTATGATTGTCATATATAAGAGTCTTTTGTAATTAGTTGGGACCTTAGAGCGTTTGCCTAGTTAGTGCAGAAGTAGCGGTCGGAGGAACATCTTTTAAAATTGTTCAAACATTTGAAGTAATGTCCTATGACTCCTAGAGATTAATTTCGCAATTAAAAAGCATAACTAGATATGAAGATCTTAAATAATGTGTAAACTTCCTTAATCAATGGTAAAGAGATTAAGTGAATGTAAGGGGGTGGGCCGAGTCTTACGGATTTAATAAATTTATGGGGTGGGGGGGGGGGGGCAGAACCCACGTGAGTTAGAGCCGGGGCACGATGAAGTTTTACGATGGCGTTAGTTTTACGAGGATATGCCTCAATTTGTGGCCTCATACTTTCATAGAGGTTATCAATTCTTTTCCCCGGCTCCCGTGCGAAATTGTGGCGCCGAGATCTCAATAATTCTGAATAACATCCCGTATTTACAACTGTGCCAGCGTACAGAGGAAATAACAGATTCGATACATCAAAAGATTAGATAAATCGATTCAACACTATGTATCGAGAAGTAGGGTGATGTAAATGCCAAGGGCGCTGAGATTACTAATTTTACTCAGAATGAGGAAGTGTTTGCCCAAATTGTAGTTATTTGTTTAATAGCCGACTTGTTAACTCGGCCTAAGATTAGACTTTTCACCAAATTGTGAAACTATAATATTAACCGTTTGGACATATATGGAAAAAAATTGAGAACAAAAAAATAGCCGAGAAGTTTTAAAAGTATTTTTGAGACTTAAGGCTTCTTTATTGGGATCTTTCCATTTTTGTTCCTAACAACTATTTAATGTCTCATTTTGAGCTTTTCCTCTTCAAGAAAAAAAAGTGTTTAAGCACTTTTAATCATTTACGTTTATAATACATGTTATTGTTGAGCCTTGCAGTTTTAGATTGTTAAAAAAATCGCTTAACCTAGCGTATACCTCACTAAAAAGAGAAAAATCAAATCATTATGAATAGTCTATTGTTTTAGTTAGCTGTTGAAGTGAGGTGTACTATCTCTGGTAAGTGTTCGTGGTTCTTTGTTATTTGTACACACAATACCTAAATTATTCAATGCTGGTTTTCCAATCTAATCAAACAAATAGCCTACATTATAGGTTTGTCTTATGTTATGAGTTTTTGCACTCATTGAAAAATCTAATGTAATATATATACACATGCGTTCAGGATGAAATGCGGATAATTTAGTTAACCAACGGTTTGTGCTCCCGAAACTTCAGGTTCAGAAAAGGACTAAAACTATGAGAAATAATGCGGTAAAGTGTTATGTTAAACAAACTAGCAAAACATGTGAAAAAGTCAATGTTTTAAATTTTGGAGGTATCTTGATTTTGATCCTGAACGCCTTATATGTTACATATCAAACTCGAAAACCATTAAACCTAATTATTTAATGTTTTTTCAATAAATTTGTAGAGAGAAAAAATCAGGAAAGCGTATGCTTGTACGATAAATAATTTTAATATTATATTCTTTATCTCTAATGGTCTATTTTTTAACATAAATAAAAATCATTGTGCGAAAATACGAAATTCAAATGATTTAACTTTTCTTTATCAAATCACTGTGTGATTTTTTAACATCTATTTACAACAAAATTGTATAAAAAACTGAGAGATACTCGATATTTCAGTCAATTACTGTTACTCCTTCCAATGTTATTACAGCACATTCATAAATTTACAATAATAACGGGCCGTCATTTTCCAGACTATCGAATCGGAAGGGACCGTGACCTCGCAGAGAAAATATTTTCTCCAGATTTTCCCGAAGAAACCACCCTTTCGGATAATTCTTCGATTATTCTTTTCCGAGTGAGTGCTCCTTCAATAAAAACATAAACATGATATTTCAGACAAAAAGCATATGGAATCCGGTTGAAATTATTTATGCATTCAGTGGGTCCATTTTCTTTTTGTCAATTGAAATGTATTCATTTATTCGGGAAGCCTCGGTTAAGTAATGTATTCATGTATTCAATACTATACCGTTTCCATTATCGTCTAGATATTATATTTATTAACTATAATGTCTCCACTTGCACCTTTTAGTATAAGTTCATTAGGGTAGTGGGATTGCTCGGATGTAGATTTTTGTTTTAAATACATACATATTGGATTTCTGCGTGGGTCTACATGTTCTCAGGACTCTCAGCAAATTGATTTCATTTGAATAATAAATGTGGAGGAATTTAGAATGCGCCTCTCTAATACTGAATAGAACTAGAACGCATAGTAATTGTTTATAACGAGCTATTATTGTAGTATTAACTGGTATTATAATATTGTTTAAACATATCAAATAAAATTGATGATATAATAAACATTACATTAAATATCATTTGATTCAATACCTTTCTACACCAAGAGCTCATTGTGGACAAATCGTTTAGATATAGATGCACGTTTAACCTTGAATTATTTATTTATGTCTGCTTGAATATAAAGCATTTTATTAATAATATTAATGAATCATTACCAAGCATATTATTGACTTATTGAAAATAAATGTAGCGAGCGTGATGGTTCAAGGTACAAAGCTGAGTTGCCATGGCGAAGGGTTCAAACCCCGCTCGCTAGCAGACTTTTATTTAATCTATTAACAACAGGGGATTAAATGTATCTGTTACCCAAAATAGTAGGAAAAGCATGGAGTTTGAGTGTGATTTCGGACAAATAACCTCCCTACACAACTGTTGTCTTTGAAACTGTAAAGTCTCTACCACTTACTGGGTCCAATACTCTTCATGGATCGTAGTGGTACATTTTTTTTGTTTTCAATATATTTAATCAGTTGAGGAAATGTATTATCTACTTTGTTCAAAATCGTTTCTTAAGGCTATTGAGGTATTTTTATTTCGTTTAATTTTTATATAAATTATGGAAGAAATATATTAGAGCAGTTTCGGGTAATTAAATTCGGAAATTTTTGTCCGAAGTAAAGGGTATTTTTGTCCGATTGTTTTAATTTAATAAATCGAATTATTAACATTTAACGTAAGTATCGGAAAACGACAGTTGTACAAAATAAAGGAAAAAAAAAAGTTAAATGAAGAAATAAAAGATGCCTACAAGGACAGCGGGTTCCACAACAAGAGAGACAAAAGAAACTTGTTTAAAATGGTGTGTTGTATTAGTGTTCATTTATTTTTTTACCGAATAATGTTAATTAATCATTTTTTTTACCAAGTAAAGTAAATTAATAATTGGAAAAATATAAAATTGTTGGTGTAAAAGGTATTAATTATTTAAGTCTGGTTACTTATTATTTTTATGCTATCTATTAACTCCATGTAAAATCACTTATCTTCTATGCTTTAATGTTTAGAAATATCAATATTTTTATTAACATATAGGTTTCGGGTTCAAATGAGGCTGTATTATTTACTCTTTTAATAGCCATGGATGTATCCTGTATCCTGTAACCTCCTGGGGCTCACTTACAGTCCATAAAGAAGGAGAAAAATGTGGCGGTTATGCATAATCTCGGTGGAATCACCTCCTAGCATAACCGTTTTCCTTCCACGTACTACATCCAAGTCTTTTCTAGGGTTGTAGAGGAATACTTGGTGTACTAGATATATTTTTGTCTACATTTCCCTATACTATCTCTATAATCTCTAGTATTAGATAAGGGTTTCGCGATTCTTTCGCTAAGAACTTTTTGACAATATGACCAACTTATATCGAGCTGAAGGATGATGAGGTTTGATTCGGTTAGAGATGTTGAAGAGACGAAGCGTATCCTCGCCGTTTGGCTCTCAATCACGAAGCGCGCTGTGTTTGCGATGCAGTTCAAATTGTCCATAATTAGGCAGGCATTTATGTTTACAATAATATTCCCTCCTGATTATAATTTCATTTGTAGCTTCGATTAGTGGAGTGTGGCCTCAACGGCTCCCTACTTCCTGATTAGGGATGTGTGTGTTTGGGGCCCTGATTGTACGCTCTAGGAGGGGTTTGTGTTATACATTTTATATAACAGAGTTAAATTATATATTCACAAGAGCTTGAAAGCGGGTATGAAATTAAATATATTTAACAACATAGTTTAAAAAATACATAATAAACATGATGAAAAGGAATTACTGTACAGATCTTTAGCGAAACCGCACAAGATCGGGATAGCTATTTTACATCCCATCCGAAAGGCGGCGTAGCCAAAGATTTTTACTCCCGCGATATATAATTAATAGGTTACCCGATTTAAGAAAATTATATATATGTTCTTTAAATGTAATTTTTATAATACTGAAAAAAATAATTAGGTTTTTTAAATACATTTATAATTTATTTAATTAGAGGATTAAATATAAGAGATAACAGCACAAACAAAATTATACCATAATATTAATAAATACATTTGATAAGTAATGAATAATAAATAATAATGAAAAATGAGAGAAACGAAATTGCAGATAACTACCGTAGATGTTTTAATTGAAACAAAAAATTCCATAGGAGGATAGGAAACAGTAACTTCTTGCAAACCCGAAGACAAAGTTTCGGTTTTCGGAATTCTTGATAATCGTCACTAACATAATTTACTAAGCTATGTAAGTAGTGATTAGGGAGACAAGGTACCGGTTTGTTCTAGAAAATATTAATTAATATTGTGAGACTTTTTTAAGAAATTTAATACATTCTTGTGCCCAAATCTCATATATATCCCTGAGATTAAGAAAGATAGAAAAATAATTATTAAGGCGTAATTGAAAAATCCGAAAAATCATCAGGAGATACACGAAACTATTAATTCACGCCAATGAAGATAAAATCAAACACATCTCACAGCCTATCTACAGCCAAACAGTCCATCAGTTAGAGACAGCAACCTCATTCCGAAACGTTCAACAAATAACTCCGAGTCCTGAAGATGCTTGAATTGGCGAATGTTGATTGAGATTTTTTACAGTATTTCAAGACTTATGGTTTTTTGTTTTTCATTTTTCCAATTATAGTATGACTCTTTTTTTAGTGTTTGCTCGCTTTTAATAATAAAAAGGGAATTTATTTTTAAAAAATCGTTTTCAAGCTTTCAGTTTTTCATGGTTATTGTGTCCAACAAAGATACACAAACATGTTAATATATATTATAGTCCAAGATTCAATTTTTTTTTTAATAATGATAATTTTTCTTCTAAACGTGTCTAATCTCTTTGGGTATTGGCGCTTATAACGGCCCGTAATAGCAATCCTATTATCATAAAACCTTATGAATATTTAATGATATATCTCTCAGCCAACAAACAAGTTATTTGATAATTCATCGATGCATTATCCTGTGGTATAATGATAACGTACCTTGAAAGGTGTTGACGGATCCTAAACAGTGAGAGAAGGATACAGAAGTCATGATTGGCCATCCATTGTAGCTTAAGTGGGACCATTGTAGTGCTACCGTCCTCCGTCAACTCTGTGTAGGATGCACCCTCTCATCGAACTGTCCATGTCTCTTCCTCTGTCCTTATTGTTCCCTTATTACAGGTTAATGTTGATAAATTATACCTTAGGCTCTGAATAATCCTAGATGATAGAACAACGTAATAACTTAAAAAACCTAATTTTGAATAGAGGTATTTGAAAGTTCCATGTGAGCTTTTGAGTGATCAGAAAAAATTGTGTATTGGTAAAGCAAAGCATTCCTGTTGTAATGGAAGTATTGCAATTCTGTTAATAACCATTAGAAAGTTTATGTCATTATTTCCAAAAAACAAGTCCATCCATGATTCAACTCAAAATATGAATTTATTTTTAAAAAATGTTAGAAATATGTCGTTTCTGAATTATAAAGCTTCATCCAATACAATTGTTACAAAAGCCTTTACTCAAAAATTCTAATTTTCGAGTTATTTCGTTGTTTTTTTGAAGGTGCGATATGTAACATGAGATTCATTCCGTCGATTTTACATTACATTTTAACACACCTTTAGCAGCCTCGACTTCTGATATTGCATTTATTTTTTCCTACTTCTTGCTATTGCTGAAGTTCTGTAAATAGCACGATATAACATCGCTCAACTTGAAGGAGTTCCAAAAAAATACGTTATGAAATTGTTGATAGGTGTGTGGCCTACTGATAATTTTTATTAATAATAATAACTGTTTATTAAATCAAACTGGGGTATTACTAATTTAATCATACCATAATTTAGATAATATCTGCACCCCGGTTAATAAAGTCGAATTTTGTCCAGAAAGAGTTAACTGTATTGAGGGAAGCGGAATATGGCCATTATCGTAATTTTTTGCTTGAAATGGAGTTTTGATATGAGCAATAACTCCTTTTCACGCGAATTACTGAGTTAGCCATTTATTCATTGCGAAAATAAGATGTTTACGCTTCTATAAATACTCATTTTGGAGAAAATTCGACTCAAATACTTATATACTATGGCTGTAGATATAATAATATTCTTAATTATAATAAACATAAATTATAACTCTACCATACAATGGAGAAGTGAGGATACTCCTACGCCCTTCAACTATCGGTGCATTCAGAATGCCAAAAGGAATGCTTGCGTTAGAAGAGCGCGTGAGAACCACACTGGGAACTTAGGCCAGTTATTCCGTCCGATTAAGCCCAACCTTTTTTGCAATTTTTCCCTCCTTTTTTGAATGTTTTTTTTTTATTTGAACCTCTGCAACTTTGTCCTCTCTTTTCTCATTCCACGAGTCAGGGGGTCATCATAAAACATTTAAATGCTTGCGATAATTAAAACAATTTAAAAAATACCTGAGGGTTCCTCAGGAACCTCTTCAGATGCCTCAACCCCCTCCAACCCCATTAAGGGGCTAGCATCATAAGATCCCTGATTCTTTAGTTACTCAGAGGACGAAAGAGTGGTTTAGGGATTTTCTGACAAAATGGAAATACGTTTTAAACAGTATAAAATTGGTTCGATTTACACGTTTAGATAAAAAAATACGTTTTTAAATACAAACCGATTCAATTTTTTAAGCCGGTATGTTCATGAATTATTGTGATGTATGTAATATAAGCCTTTTCAACAATAACTCATGACTTCTACTTCTACCCAGTCCATGGCAGGGATTATTACAGAGTAGCATTTGTACTGGTTCTGAGCCAACGGTTGTGCAGGTAGGTGATATAGCCAAGATACCAACTACCAACAAATAATTCCGGTTTCGAAAACTTTCAAAATCGTATATGTTCTTTAAGTGTTCATTTCATACATTTTTTTCTTGTACTACCACAAAAGATGAGGGGTCTTGGGTCAAGCACATGTTAGAGAGTGTATCGTTGTGCCTGGATGTGATGAAGCCGAGATTACACTCAATCCGCTGATTTTCTCCAAATTAACAGTACTTTCTTTATAGAAGCTGGGTGAACCCGAAATCCTACAGGGACGATCTATGACTGTTAATTATTTATCAACCATCGCCGGATTCGAATTCTGAAACTCCAGCTCAGCAACGTAACACTGAGCTAACCCTTTCTCTATTTCTAACACATGCTTAAAGAATCGCCCGAATTAATGATAAATAACAATAAAATAAAACTTTTTGTTTTCATTCTCAAAGTGTATATTGCATATACATAGATTTATTGATACTCATTAGAATGGAATCTAATGATGTAAAATCGAAAGGAAAATATAAATAGAGAAAGTTAATATCAAAAGGTGTGGTTAGTATCAATGACCTACTGCACAGGTTTTCTCATACTCGGGGAAAGTTGTAATTGTATAGCACTAATAATTATATTATGCACTTCCTCATTAACTATCATGAGAATAATGACATAATATAATATTAGTTTTTAGTTACATATTATATAATATATTATGGATGAATAATGAATTTCATAATTATTGTATCATCGTAATTGTTGAGATATAGATGTGGATTTAAAATACTTTTTTTTGCGTGTATATATATATATATATATATATATATATTTATAGGATCCTGCAGTTATTAAAAAAAAAATATGGATTGACGTAGGAGTTCAATGGCCAAAGAATAAAGATTAAAATAGCAATGAATGACCAATATTAAAGTTAAATAGCAAATTTAAGTTTTATTTAATATCCTGTACTTTTATTTGTTATTATAAATGTAATGAAAACATGTTAAAAAAACCAAATTTCTAAAAAAGTTATTTGCTAATATTGTTATTTACAAAAATAAAATACCCTTTGTTTTATCAAGACAAATACGGATAAAATATTTCCTAGAGCCGACACCTAGATCATAAGCGATGGAATGGCCAAATATTCGAAATATTCCAAACTCGGGACTAAACTCAATGCCGGTTCGTCGGACGTTCAACGCCCGCCTCCCCACAGATCATAAATTCAAGCTCCCCTACATCACCCTATCTCTCTATTCACATTCCATATATTTTTATTACCCTCTTTTAAATTTAAAATATAATAAATCTCATTAGATAGCCAGTTACTAGATAGGGTGAAATGGACCGTTCATGAAATAATAGCTGTTTTTCCTTTAGTTAGAAGCGATAAATATCAGTAATTGCTACATATAAATCACAAAATGAATGTTATACTGGTGGAGTGATGAACTGGGATTAGGTTGGCTTTCTGTAGAGATTGATTTATTTAAACCTTTATTTTCTAAATATGTACTAAAATTGAAAAATAAATAAACGAGTTGAGATTTCTATATGTTTTTATATATATTTAAAAAAAAACTGTATCACTACAGCCCATGAAGAGTATTGGCTTCAGGACGTGATAGAGACTGTATTTTTTCTAGGACAACGGTTGTCCAGGTAGGTGATTTGTCCTAGATCACGCTCAAACGCCAGATTTTCCCTCCAATTATGGGACTCACTTTATAGAGGCTTAATGAGTCCTAATACGATCTCCAGATCCCACAGGGTTCATTCCCGGCTGTTAACAGATTAAATTAATTATCTGCCATACTGAGATTTGAACCTGGGACCTTCGGCATGGGATCTCAGAGCTCAAACTCTGGGCTACCCTGCTTCCTTATAAATGATATTTTTAATTTTTGACTGAAATAAGAAACAACGAAATTACAGCAATACTAGCAAGCTCTGTAAAAGAGATGGAATCGGGAAATTTGGTTGAAATGATTGCTAAATATATTACTAAAATCTAGTTTCAACATTAAACATGTATATTTTAGATTTTTTTTCAATGAATAAATATAATATATCAGTTTAATATCTCCTTGAATGCTGATAGAACGTTTATAATAAGCGACGAAGGACGCTTACTTCTGATCAATAATCCTCGCATGATGTAATGCTGACATTTTTAATTCAAAACAATAGATCAATAAGTTATTCTCAGTCGGATTGAAAAATGAACATCAATATAAATTTTATCAAAAATAATTTGTTTAAAGCAATAAGGAATACAAAATAATGTTGTTTGGTTAATAATTATTTTAGTCCAATTACGTGTAATTTATAAATAAGAAAAAAAATACTGAATAATATTAGTTACTCCTATTTAATGGGGAGGAAATTAAAGAATAATGGTCTGGGAGGATGTTAAAGAATAAAAAGTAGCTGAACAAAGACTGCACTATCTTAATTTCATAATATTTAGGTATTGTTTAATATTAGTGAAATTTCTTAATAATTATATAACAATAGTTTATAATAATAAAATTAACACTTATAAGACATCTCATGAGAGGGCTATCTATCTCAGGAAACAAGATTGAAAGATGTTCCTGGGTCTTTTGTTGCATCAGAGATTATGGTAAGTACGATGCACTAATCTCTTGAATAATACATTACACTCATAATAAACATATTATCTCAATGTTAATATAAACAAGTAGTTACATTATTACTTATAATTGCGTTAATCTTAAATTGTTAAGAGTTGGAAAAACCTCATAAAGATTACTAAGTAACCTATTTAGAGAATAAGTTACTTAGTACGGGCAGGGCCAAATCTTTTATCTTCAAAATAAAAATATTTAGAGAATAATTTATTTTTTTATATTTTTTTATAATTATTATAATTTTTAAATATTTTTATTTTGAAGAGAAATATTTGTCCAGGGTCGGGATCCGAACCCGGGTCTCCCAAGCATCCGTCGTGGTACTCTGTCACTTGAGCTATCCTGGCACGTACCTCGGTCAGATAAATGCTTTCTCTTCACCGATCCCATATCCCCGTGTTCTCGCAATTTGCGATGTATAAAAGGGGGAGAATGTTCATTGAACATAACCTTAATTAGAATCTGGGGGGGAGGATATGGGATCGGTGAAGAGAAAGGATTTGTCTGACCGAGGTTCGTGCCAGGATAGCTCAAATGGCAGAGTACCACGACGGATGCGTGGGAGACCCGGGTTCGAATCCCGGTCCGGGGCAAATCTTTTCTTTTCAAAATAAAAATATTAAAAAATTATAATAATTATAAAAAAGTAAAATAAAATAAATTATTCTATAAATATTTTTATTTTGAAGAGAAAAGATTTGGCCCTGCCCGTACTAAGTAACTTATTCTCTAAATAGGTTACTTAGTAATCTTTATGAGCTTAGCGACTTTTTCCAACTCATTACAATTTATTATTGTTTAGTAAATAGATTCAGTTAATTAATAATCAATGAATCAGTTGAGCTAATTCATGAGTTTAAGTAATTTCTTGATTTTTTTTGGTCAACCCAGGAGAAATTTTTTATTTCCTTACAACTAAAACTTATGAGTTGTTTATATATTGAAATCACAATTTATTTATAGTAGATAATGACTCAGAAGATTATTGATTTTAACATACTTTATCAATCGTTTTAACAATATATATTACTAAAAGAAAACTAATTAATAATCAATACCTAATAAATGTATGTTTTCTTTGAAATAGAGAGAATAATTAAATGGATACTTTATCAATAATTAATTCTCCTAAGAAATTTCCCTTGGGCTTTGTATTCAAAATTTATTTGCAATAAAAATTATTCAAAGACTTCTATTAATTATTCTGAGGTAAAGATATTTGAATAACTAAAAGTATCTTAGCTCATTAAGAATATTTCAGAGGGTTTCTTTGATTTGTATAGAACGTTTTATATAGAAGATTATTTATAAATATTATTGAATTTATAGCAGAGGAAGATTTATTTAAACTTGTTACAATTGGAAAAAATAGTTCTGTCCATATTTGTTATTAGATAATTGAGTTTTAAAATAGTAATCAATAAATGGTCTATAACTGTATAAAAGTATATATGTTTGTTGCATATTACAGTTAGTATTTTTCTTTGTCGCGATTTGGTATAGAATACAATAAAAGGCATTTCGTTCCCCAAAAAATAAATTATCTGTACTATACAATTGCACTTGATACACTAATAAAAAAATGTTATACAAAATTACTATTTAATAAAATAAAATGATATTTTTATTACGATACACGGGGATTGCGGATATCGTCAATTGACGATGGTCCTGGATTCGAATCCGGAAGATAAATTATTTTATCTGTTAACAGTGACTGATGGGACTTGTAGGATCTGAAAACTCTGCTAGGGCTCACCCAGCTTCTAAACCTGTTGAGCATGGACAAATCATTTCACTGCATAACTGTAGTGGCTTAGAAACAGTACAGTTCTAGTATTTACCACTATATTAAAAACCTTCATGAGTAGTAGAGGTGTATTTTTTTTTGTTGTAAATTAGCAGTAACAGATAATTAGAACTTATAATTATAACTCATGGCACGATTATTCATGAAGCAAATTTATATATTTAATAAATAATACTAAAATATATAGTCAGTCTTAAGGAAACAGCTGCAACTAACTTCTTTGATGAAATAAATTACTTTTTCGATAATTCGGCATATTCTAATTATTTATTATTATTAATGTTTATGATTTATTATTAAACATTTATTAAATTAACGTATTATAAACTTCAAAACCTGAATATTTCTTTTTCCTCGTGCTCTGTCGATTAAAAAAATAACTCCAATTGCTCTAACCCCACAATCAAAAGAAATAATAACCATAATCTGAAAGATAGAATGGTAATGGCCATCGTTTCTGACAATTTTCTGAAAAGATTGAACATTCCCGACCTTGGCAGCAGGCAATAATTTTTTATCTAATTATGTTGTTATTAACCAATATTATAGTTATTTACATCTAATGGGATATTCTTTAATAAACCATAGTTGTTGGATATTATTTTTATCAAGCAGAAGGAGTTATACCGTATAGTCTATTTTATTTCCGTCAATAACATAAATGTGTACCGCTTTAAAAAAGAATATAAATATTAAAAAAAAAAAATTAATGTTACTAATAACGAAATATTTCGTAGATCAGCACAAGGGAATGACCAATAAAAATAATGCAGAGACTTAATACTTAAAAATTATCATAATTTTATTCTTATGAAAATTACTGTGTTTGAGTAATATTTATTGAATATTACTTGAGGGTAATTCACTATTTTTAAAAATATGTAATTACTAAAATGAAATAAATTCAGTATAGCATTCTAACTTAACTAATTTATCCTGGAATAATTGATTCTTACTTAAATATAAATAATTAGATAGAATGGTGATTTTTTTAAAACTTATGTATAAATATCTTCTGAAGCTAATACTTGATTTTCTAACGATTTTTGGTCATATTTATGGAACATGTGAACAGAGCTGACATTTATTTGTTTTATATATCTACTTTTTACATATAATTGCAACATAAATAATACTGCAACATGTTATTTGTTTTTGTTTTTTTTTAAAATAATATAATAATAATAATATTTTCTTATATATTAAATAATCCATGCATTAGGATGAGGATCCTCCAGTGACTTACCCAGACTCAGTAAATATACCCTCATTCGGGGAGAATATCTGGCTGTTAAGCGTAAACTAGGCTGAATCACCTCCTTACATAACCGTTAGCTAAGAAACAGTAAAATCTCGACCATTTACTGGGCCCAAAACCTTAATCCTGGGACCAGCAATATATGCTTAGGAAGCTCCTAGAGGAGTACTATAAATGGGGTCTGGTCAGGGGAAACGGAGTACGTGTCCTTTAATTCTTCGTGCACATCCTTGACCTTGACACATTGCACTCTAACTCGCAGCAAGGAATGAATGAGACACTCGACAAGGATATAGAAATGAAGATATCCCGAAGAAGGAAAATTATTAGGATCCTCAAGTCAGTCCTTAGGAATAAAGGGGTATTGTTATAACTAAAAAAGAAAATATATCATTCTTTTCTTCTGGGGACAACCCTATATGGGGCCGAAACATGGACAGTAAAAAGACAAGATGCCCGTAAACTGCTTGCTCTTGAGATGGACTTTTTAAGACGAAGCTGCGGCATCTCAAAGCCCCAACAAATAGCCAATAGTGTTATAAGAGAAAATATAAGGCAGGAGAAAAATATATTATACGAAAGAGAGACCAGGAGGCTTCAATGGTTTGGCCACCTGATGAGAATGGGCGACAATAGATGGCCAAAGAAACTCTTCTTATATACACCAAATTATAGAAGAAAGAGAGGAAGACCGAGGAAGACATGGCTGGAGGATGTAAGAGAAGGAATGCGAGGAAGAGGGCTGCGAGAGGAAGAAGAAGAATGGGATAGGAAGGATTGGCGGGAAAAAATTGTGGGTATCGGGATACATAATTGTAAAAAACCCGAATAAATAATTTAAAATATCCTAGTGTACTTTACCCTAACTATTAAAGACGGCCGTAACAAAACATTTTACAACACTCTTTTTTTGCCACATTTTCTTCGAATGTTTGAATAATTGAATATGTATTCAATGTTCTTTAGAATATAACCCTAGATTTAATATAAGATTATTTTCTCTCTTTAAAGTATTAAAACACAAATATCAATAAATTACGACACATTGTCACCAGGGTCATTTTTAACTCGGAGGAACATGAGACTCAAGATTAAGTGTCCCCAGATTAGTGAATTTATTTTCTGAACAATTTTGGATCATTGCCAGAAATAAAGAACACACTAGCTTGTCATTTTTAAATTTAATATTAGTTTAATATACATATTTAATATATAAACATTAAAAAATAATTTATTAAAAGAAAAAAATGGTCGTTGGCACGGATTCAGTAGGCAAATATTCTTGTATATTTGGGAATTCGATAGATTATTTTAATATGTATGTTTCTGATAAAAAAATAATTGTTTATAATTCAACGCTGCAATTCTTACTGTTATAGGATGTCCTAGTATAGAGATTTGTTCTTATTTTTAGGGTTCGATACCGGCTGTGATTTGATTAATTATTTAATGTGGTAACAGCAACGGATGGACCCTATGGGATCTACAGATCCTCCTGTGGCTCACCCAGGATTCATGAAGTGGGTACCCAAAATTGAGGGAAAACCTGACGCTGGAGCATGATCTCAGACAAACCACTTCCTGGGAAAAGTGCAGTCTCTACCATCTATCTACCACCAGACTCCTTATTGAATGTAGTAGAACATTTTATTTTTTAAATTCTATTATTCTAAGGACTTATCAAACCTAGGCGGTTATTTTAAATTTTAAATTTAATCTTCTTAGGTCCCATTTTAACTTAATTAACTTTAAGTTAATTTTGTTTATTATGATAATTAGCAACTATCGGAATGATATTGTTTTGGATGAACATGAATGAAAAATAATAAAGCAATATAATATTTTGTAAAATTATAATATACTGTTTGTATACTACAATTGCAAAATTTTTAATGGCCTGTTTTCATATTTTCAGATCTCATTTTTTCAGGTATAATTATTAACTTTAAATATGATTGAGAGTTTTTGAATTTTAATTTTACAACATTCTCAATAAACAGAATTTACTCATAATGACAGTCTTCTTGTGCTTTGATATAAACGATTTCAATGGACAAAATATTACTTTAGGGGTGAAATATCTGGTTTTTGGAGAGCTGAAAAATACTAGAATGTTTCATATCCAGTTCATAAAATGTTCGTTTAAATAGTTTCTCGATCCATTTAATCTGCGAAATGGCAGTTGTAAATATTAGTGAAACCTATTGACGAAAGGGACACTGATTTAAAAGGAGATCCGGCCATAGATCAGGGGGGGGGGGGCGAATATACAGGTCGATGACAAAACGACCCCCCTCATAGCTAATAATTCCTGCAAATTTACGAGTTTCCAGGACTCACTCACAATATAACTCGCTGAGTTATTGCCTGGGGTTCTGCTCATCATTCAGCCTGCTGATGATCGGGGCGTTTTTGTTGTGGGAATCTCAATGCGCACAATGGCTTTGTTTATTAATTGAATAAAATAAATTTAGAAAATGGATTAGCCATGTAAAAAGTAAGTATCGGAGTTTGTTAGGCAAGAAAATTCCATGAACAAAAATTTAAGCCACACAAACAAACAAGAGAGATGGTAAATAGCCAACGGTTTTGCTGTTTCAGCCATCAGATAAAGACAATATAACCTAAAAGAAGGGTTTTGGGTTTAGTACATGGTAGAGACTGTAGGACACGGATTATGCAGGGAGGCCATTAGTCCGAGATCACGCTTGACCACGAGGGTTTTCCTCCACTTCTTAGAAGCTTGGTGAGTCCCAGGAGAGCGTGTAGATCCCCTAGGATTCATACAGATTGCCACAACCAGATTTTGTACCTTCAGCATACCCACTCAGCACTCAACAAACTGAGCTAAAGTCGAAGATGGTCAAGAAAGAGGCTTACATTTATATGCATATATATTTTAAATTAAGCCCTCTCAAATTTAATTAATCCGTAAGTCTAACTAGGTCTTATAATAGTCATGTGTATGAGTCTTTTTTAATTAATTGGCAGTATAGAGCGTTTGTTTAGTAAATGTGGAAGTAGCCTGAAACGGTGGATTCTATGTTAATACTAGATTCACTACTACCAATTCATTTAATATTATAGCTACTATATTTATTTTAAACATAATTAATATATACAATTAGTTGGAAATCAAGCATTTTTAAAAAAAATAGATAAATTAAAAAGAGAGCGAGTACCTCCAGGTTTTATATTCCAACTGCAATGCAAAATAATACTTAAAAAAAAGATCACCCTTGGCAATCAACTAATGATGGGACACGAGAAGGGTGAAGCTATCATGCAGATATGTACAGGAAGGGGTGAGGGAGGGTGTAGTGTGTAGGGTCTACGTGAAACCGAATCGATGCATCTCCCCTTTTCAAAACAAACTGGATGCTTATCCCATCCTACAACAATTCCGTTTGCAGCTTCCTCGGAATGATTTGTATGTATGCGATAGTTACAATTCTATTTGTAACTAAGCAATTAAAACTTGTAGAAAATAAGTGTTGTACAATCGGCTAACATTGAGATTTTACAACGTTAAGGAGTGTAGGACAGCTCAGTAGATAGCGCTGATTAGTTGTAGCCTAGCGAGTTGGTGGTTCAAATGGAGCTGTAAGCTTCTACAACATGGGTACCCTTAAGTTGACGTATTTGAAGAAAAAACCTCGCGGTTGAGAGTTGTACAATCATTTTGTACAAACCGTGGACACCATTGTCCTTGAAACAGTACAGGCTCTACCGTGTACTGAACCCAAGACCGTTCATAGGTTGTAGTGGTACTGGTTTAATATATAAAATAACAATGGGATGATAGAAAATTACACTACACTGCACAGTAATTAAACCTGCAGCACAGCATGTGTACTACAATTTGTCATTATCACATCTTAGAAAAAGATATAAAAAACTACTGAGAATAATGTCTTAATAAATACAAAATTCAAGAGAGATGTGTAAAAACACTAAGTTGTTTAAGGAAATCATTTCAAAATATACAGATATACTTTATAATTTATAATTACTTTATCATATAGTTTTGACAGCGTCAAAGCTCATAAAACCTAATTTTTCAATAGAGGTATTAGAAAGTTCCATGTGAAACCATAGAAAAATTTGGATATAAAACTTATGTCATTATTTCCATAAAACTTCAAGTTTAAACATATTAATTCTAAAAATATGACGTTATTAAAAAAAATAAATATTGGAAAGGGATCAGGTATGTCGTTCCTGAATTAAAATGCTTCAACCAAACTGCCACTGAAGCCTTAACTCATAATTCGGATTTTTTTTGTATTATGACATTGTTCTTTTGAAGGAGCGATATGTGACTATACAAATACATACATTAAACGTAACCCTTAGTTTTCCATATAAAATAGTATTTTTATTGTATACTTATATACAAAAATTATATAGAGTGCCTATAAAGATTACATAAAACTAGCCGAATACCACCCGCTGAGAATGCACCGTTGGACACAATGATAACGGCAAGCTATGAAGCGATTACCACACCTTTCTCTCCAACCTTTTTCCATTTTCGGGGTTTTTCCGAGGAATATTTATGGAGGAAACAGAATTTTCTTTTCCTTACCTAACCTCGCCATGATGGGAATTTCACAGTTGACGGATTGAATGGTGGTGATGTTAACAATGAAAACTCCTTTCCTTTTTTTATGTAATGATTCTAAATTATCTATCTTGATTTACCAAAAATCTTATTGATAAAGAAATTTTATAAGATAAACCGTTATTTGAATATACATATAGTTGTTTTTCAAAAGATGTATAAGTATGATTTATTGAAAGTAATTGAGAATGACAGATCTCGAGTAAAAAAATTAAATCATAGCAACAAAACAAAAACTGTACAACTGCATGCCATAGTGGACATTGGGCTTAGTACATGGTAGACACTTTACTCTTTTCAGGACATCAGTTGTGCAGAGGCTGGGTGAGCCCCAGGAGGGTCCTAGATCCTTTTTGATCCATCTCCGACTGCATACAGACTAAATAAAAGTGTTGTCTGTAGCGGGATTTGAACCAGAACTAGGATTTTCCCCAGATTAAGAGTAGCCGCTTTTTAAAGGTTGGATAATCTCCACAAGGGTCGCAATCGCACAGAGTTGATTCACGACTATTTAAATAACAAATATTTCATATTCCATAGCTTATTACGAAGTGAGGGCCAACAGTTCAGTAACTAAGCGCTCAACTATGTCACCCAGCCCCCAAATAATATTTAAAAATATAAAAAATCATATATTTAATATAATTATTATTAAAATAAGTTATTTAGTCTTGGATTAAACTAACTCTGGGTTTATTTCATATCAATTTATTCAAGCTATTTCGTCTAAAAAATCCTGAAAATCCTGAATGCCTCATATGACACAGCTGAATTTTCATTTAACTAACTTTATTATGTACCATTCCTGCTATTTACTCGTTGTAATGTTATGATACAGTTGTAAATTTCAATGAATAAATTATTTAAAAAAATAAATAAAAAAACTAACTTTATAAGTGTGAATGAAAGACGTTGGGTAGCGAATTTACGAGTCTCAACAATTTTATAGCATCGATTTTTTAAAAAACTAAAAATGAAATATTAACTGTTCTTTATTTAATGATTTATGGCTGGTAATGATTCGTTCCAAATTTATGAGAAAGTTCTTTGGAGACTATAGTTATCATATCTCATATTGGTTTTATGCGGTAAAACAATATTACAAAAAAAAAATCAACGAACAATTTTGATTTTTTTTTGTTGAAAAAACAACATATTTTATTGGAAGGATAATTTAATATCAAGAACCCACAATAATGATGAGATGGGATGAGCCCGGCTGAAATATTAATCTGAGGTTATATTACATGTTTTTTATAAAGGGAAACAAATTGAACGGGGGAAATAGGAATTTTTAAATTAAATTCCAAGCAGCCACAGAAAGCAATTCCAAGGAGAAGTAATTTGAACAGAATACACAAGAGCAGCCTGTTTAATAAAAAAACTTGCTCCCTTTCGGGATACCCCCCCTCACCCCCCCTCTTCTCCATTCCGACCTACTCTCAATAATAAGATTTTAACAACGCAGTAACCGTTCTTTCGGTTAAGTATGTTGTATATCACTGTTTTATCATCATCCGATTCGGTTGTAAATACATTGGTAGATCAAATATGGCCAATAGTTGAAAAAAGCTGTACTACTACAATCCATGAAGTGCCCTGAGATCAGTAAATAATGAAAACTATACTGTTTCAACGGTTGTGCAGAGAGCTGATTTGTCCGAGATCATGATCAACCACCAGTTTTTGTCAGCAAATTTAAGGTTCCAATTTATAGCGGCTGAGTGAGCCCTGGGAGATTCTGTAGATCCCAGAGGGTCCTAATAATTTTATTAAAATAACTCTGGTACTTTTAAAATAGTCAGATAATTCCATTTAAGTAACTCTTATAATTTCAAAAGCGCACGATAATTTCATTATAATAGCTGTGATAATTTCAAAATAGTAAGATAATTTGATAAAAATAACTCTGCTAATTTAAAAATAACCAAACATGTCCATTAAAATAACTCTGATATTTTTTAAGTAGCCAGAAAATTTCATTAAAATCGCTTTGATAGTTTCATTAAAATAACTGTGTCAGTTTCAAAACAACCAGATAATTTCATTAAAATAACTTGACCGGTTTTAAAATAACCAGATAATACTATTAAACCGCTCTGTTAATTTCAGTATAATCAGACAATTTAATATAAATAATACTGATATTTTTAAAGTAGTCAGACAATTTCATTAAAACAGCTCTGATAATTTCATTAAAATAACTCTGATCATTTCATTAAAATATATCTGGTAATTTCAAAAGTGCAAGATAATTTCATTAAAATTACTCTAACAGTTTCAAAATAACCAGATAATTTCATTAAAATAACTCAAATAATTTCATTTTAATAACTCTGTTAATTTTAAAATAACAGAGTATTTATTTCTCTCTAATGGCATATGGACTCTGATATTTTTAAAGCTGTCAGACATCAGAAATAAAGCTGAAAAATTCAAAAGAATAAGATAATTTCATTAAAACAACTTTAACAGTTTCAAAATAACAAGATAATTTTATTAAAATAACTCTGCTAATTTTGAAATAACTTAAGAAATCCATTAAAAAACTCCGATATTTTTAAAGTAAACAGACAAGTTCATTAAAATAACCCTGATAGTTTTAAAACAATGAGATAATTTCATTAAAATAACTCTGATAATTTTAAAACAACATAGATAAATTCATTTTGATAACTCTGATATTGCTCTATGATATTCTGCTATTGTAAAAATCTAAATAAAAACTCTCAATACTACATACGGAATATATTATGATAAATAACATAGAATAACTTTCTGATAAAGAATGCAATTAGACGGTGTTTTGCCAAGAAGAAGCGAAGAACAATAAAATTAAAAGAAAAATTTTAAACTGATTCCAAACAGGGTAGCAATAATGGAATGGCTTTAATTATCATTAAAGCTATCTATAAATTAATAGAATTAATTTTTAAGGATTATGGAATATTAGATAATCTATGTATGCTGTAAGTATTTAAATTTAGAATGCATACACACATCATACCTATACCGTACGATCTTTCAAGACACCATGTTTGTTTTACATATGTATGAGAACTGTTTCGCCTTCACTATCAGATTATCAATTCCATGATAACAACAAAGCTTCTTGCTGGGTTAGAAATTAACACCGTTAGTCATAGCATTTAGGGGAAATTAATGGACAAAGTGGAAACTAAGTGTGTTTAAACCATTTTACGAACCCAAGCTGCATTGCGCCGAAGCAGAGGGCTATTATATTACTTGAAAACTTAGAACAAAGCTCAGACAAAAGCAGCTCTATTTTAATAATAAACGATTCAAATACAGTAAATTTCGGAGGGAAAATTAAATAGACAATTGTAGATGAATATTAAACGTATGCCAATATTGAGGGAACAGTACTTGGGTACTATCGTTATTACTGTTTCTATCAAACTGAGCTCTAATATTAGCTAAATTTAAAAAAAATAGTTGCAGTATATACAAAAATTTTATAATCATAATATATGTGGTATAATGTTGGAGCTCTATGTTACACTAAGGAATTGGAATTTCGCTGCACAAATGAGAATTAAGAAAAGGAAGATGATACTTCATATCTGTACCCCGAAGGTAAAGGACACAATGTTCACAAAACAGTCAATATTTTAGGTACATTTTCATAAATAAATACTATGATCCATACCTCCAATTACTTTGTCAATAACAATGTGAGAAATTTTCTTTAAGCTATTTCAGTAATTAACGAAGAAACAAAATTTAATGGTTCAAAGTGATGGGAAATTGGTAGTCTTTATTAAAGAATTAGAAAAATGCGACTTTATCTCCTGTGTACAGATATAATTTATGCTAAAACTGATTTATTTTTTATTTTTTTATTCAGTCATTGAATGGAAAGCTTTTATTTATTCATTAAAGAAATAAATACAAGGTGGCAATCCTATTTTGTTTAACAGAACGTTTAGTTAGATTAAAAACAATGTTTCATTTTTATTAATATCATTTTATCCGTATTTTTAATTCATCAAGACATTTTAAGTATGTCTTTATGCTGCGTTTGCATTATTGGTTTTTTATTGTTTATTCAAAGAATTGGAATAACTTTATTAGCACAATTTATTAAGTATTAAGTATAAAATAGTTATAGTCAAATAGTATAAAATGTACTAGTATACATACAATTAATATATAACAAATATACAAACATTACTTGTGGAAAATATAAACAATGAGGAATAACTAAATTTATTCCTAAAAGTTTCTGATGTATATTTGGTCATTTCAAATATATATATATATATATATATATATATATATATATATATATATATATATATATATATATATATATATATATTTATATATAAAGTACAATTTGTACATGAAGGCCAGGACCTTCTATTGAATTCTAAAATAGCTTGAACTGCCTTTACAGTTCCTGCCGAATTTAATTACAACATGCACTAAAATTAATCACCATAAGCCTTATTAATATTTAGAGTGGCGAGCAATAACTGCGGTTATGGTTTTGTTTAAATTATACTTTGCTGATAATTAGTCTCGCATTGAGATATAATAATAATTTATTATAATTGTGTTAGGAGCTTCGATTAGGTTATATTAAATATTATTAATCAACAAAATAACTTTATGAGGGATGGCCGTATTTTTTTACATTAAAAAGATTAGGTGAGAAAAAAAATTTGAAAATAAATTTTAGAAATAAAATAAACCACAACGGTTTACCATTTTATAATTGTGTCGTAGTTTAGACTAATTATTTAAAAAAAATAAAATATATCAGAATTTGCGAATTTGTTTCTGGTGAAATTATTTTGAATGGGAAGTCTCAGTGGTGGAGTGCAGAGTTGCTATGCAGAAGGTCCTGGGTTCAAATCTCGCTTTCTGGCAGACTTTTATTTAATTAAGTCAGTGACCGGAGATGGCTTCTATCGGATCTAGGGCCATCCCGGGGCTCACCCAGCCTCTATAAAGTGGGTACCCAAAATAAGGGAGAAAAATCTGGCAGTTGAACGTGATCTAGGACAAACCAACACAACACCCTACACAACCGTTGTCCAAGAAACAGTATAGTCTCTACTGAACCCCAGAACCTTCACGGGTTGTAGTGGTACATTTTTTTAAATCCTTAAATGAGTGTTGCCCCTATCGTTAGATAGCTTAAATGAATAAAAAGTAAATAAAGATATCCTGTAATTTTAATAAATGAACAAAAATAAATTAAAAATCAACAAAATGAGAAATAATTTAAATAAGCAAGACTTATTTATATGCTCGTCTCGGGTTACGGCATTTGTCGAGTTTCATGACCGTAAATCTCCTGAGATATCTCCGATAATTCATCTCTCCCTTTACAAAGTCATTAGTAACAGTCGAAGTCTAAAATAAAACTTAAATTACCGAGATAAACGCTAGCCAATAAGAGAAGTCTTGATATGCGAGCCATCATCCCTAAGCACACAACATTTGTATCCTGCTATTTGATTGGCTGAGGCCCATTACCATTAAATAATGACACTTATGTTAACGATGATGCAAGGCTTCGGGTTCCCACGGATCAGTTCTAATGCTTCATTCGCTCTTATAAGTCAAGAGTGCAACGAATGTGTAAGATTTATTCCGACAGGAAAGTTTATTACAGAAATTTATGAGAAGATCATGTTAAACTCTTTAATCTGGGTCCTATGGGATCTATAGGATCTCCGAGGGCTCACCCAGCCTATAAAATGAATACCCTAAATTTGTCGAAAAAACCCGGCGGTTGAGCGTGTTCTTGGACAGGACGTATTCACCTCCTAGCAGAACTGTTGTTCTCGAAATAGTACGGTGTGTCCATTATTTACTGAACCCAAGACCCTTCATAGGTTGAAGTGGTACAGGTCTTATTAAATGCCGGGATCAAATTCGGCTGTGGCAGGTAAATCATTCAATCTATTAACAACCACTGATGGACCCTGTTGGATCTATAGATCCTCTTTGTTTTCACCCAGCCTCAATAAAATGAGAAGCATTTAGGATCGAGATCTCGGACAAATAGCCTCCCTGCTCAGCCGAGAGAGAGAGAGAGAGAGAGAGAGAGAGAGAGAGAGAGAGAGAGAGAGAGAGAGAGAGATAGAGAACGAGCGAGAGAGAAAAAAGAATGAAAGAGAATTCTTAAGAGAGGTTTTCTCGAAGAGCAATGTTTTATTTTTACCAGCTAACAATTGAATGGATTTCAGAAATAGCATTTGGCCTAGAAAGAAGAAAAACATAATCCTGATTCTCTTTCATCGACCCCAACTGGAAACGTCTGAAAAGCGTTTTTCATGTTCAGTCTCTCTCATGTTACTTTTTTTTTATTCCCTTCGCATTCTCTTTTAAGTAAGACACTCAAAAAACATAACCATCACACTGGAAATATGACTTTAGGATAGTACTTGAGATCTTTATTGATTTGTGGAAAGTGAATCCAGTCTAGATATTCATGCATTCTCGTATATACACACACATATATTTGTTTAGTTTAATTACTGACTATTAGCTAACGTTCCAATTAAGTTTCTATAAGTATAAATTTAAAAAAAAAACACAATTAAAATTACAAGAAAGTGACGTCTGTTTCTAATATACTCAAAGACTTACAATCTTGAGCATTCCCGATTTACTATTACCCTTCTTCAGTTTAGCTAAACATATAATTAATTTTACTCCTGTAATATCTACTACAGAACTTGAGTTCGCAGCGATAGGGTGTTGGGTTCAGTTGGGTGTCAGAGACTATACTGTTTCTAAAAAAACGGTTGTGCAGGTGATTAATCTGAGATAACGCTTTTCCTTCTATTAAGGGTAACAACTTTATAGAATCTACGGAAGCCCCGGGACACATCATCTATACATCCCCGGCTGTTGACAAATTAAAATAAGTCTAATTTTTAAACTCGGCCTTCGACACGGCAACTCATCGCTCTATCACTGAATAGGCAAATAACTGATGACATCAAAGCCCTAACGAGGACCAGCAACATGGGCCGAAACGTCGGCTCCCAATAATTAGTTGCTTCAGTTTCAAACTTTGTTTTTTATCTCTAGCCGGACTATTTTCTCCTTCCTGACATTTATACAGTTAATTAATAATTATTCAATATTTAATTTAAGTTTTTAGTTGTTTTTAAAGGAAATAAGAAGAAGAAACTGAAGCTACTAAAATAAGCTCGTGTTGTCCCCTCCTTTAAACATCTATCGATAACGAGGTCATCAAAAATGATTACTAACCAGCTATTTTTTTTTTTTACTACTTCTTTTTTGACTTCGTTATTGATACATATTGGAAGGAGGGGACTCTTTGATCAAACCATACATTTTGTAGGAGAAATATTTTTTCAAATAATTTAGATAATTATCTTGAGATTGAACAAAAAAACCCAGTTAGTAATAAATTTTTGAGAATCATCAAATCGATATATTTGATCCTTGCTACCTCTTTTAGCTACCACAATCGAGAATTTTCGCAAAGGAAATTGTTGGGCGTCTCATCGAAACGAACCTATTCACGAAGATTCTGCTTGATACTAATCAAGTGAAAATATGAACCATGGATCCTGCACTAACAGGTTTTTCTCAGTTTTTTATTTGGAAGATGGACACTGGGAAAGCAGATCGTTGCAATAATATTTTACAATTATATCTCGTAATTCTGAAGTAAGAGAAAAATACATACGAGTTATATTTTAAACTCGAGAAAAGTAAAAAAAATTCTGTCACTGAAAATAATTTATGTAAAGTGACGTCGAGGAGTAAATGTAAACTTGAATTATTTAGAGGGTGAGGTTAGTGGGGGGAGGGGGGAGTAAAGCAAGAGCTAACAACAAAACAGCTTTAAAAATAAACGACGCGCATTAGTTACCGGCGGGGCATGAGCGAGTGGAAAAATAAAAATAAACCATAAATGAAAAAATAAAATAATGAAATAGAGAAAGAGAAGAAAAAATAAAATAAAATGAGGACTGTTCCCTGGACCCATGACGAAAAGCACTGCATTCTTTCCCATAGGGAGCAGTGTACAGTCATGTCAGGCAACGCTGGTCCCCGTGTCTACATAGTCTCTCTGTAGTGTAGTTATTTCCTTATTGTAACGGCATGTTCTTTCGTAAAATGGGGACTATAAATGTTTTTTTGGTAATTATTCCGCAGGTTATCGCATCGAGTTGAGTTACAAGATTTAACGTTTCGTTTTAATATTTTTTAAGAATACAAGCAATCATAAGAAATGGGAAAGAGAATGTAATTATGGGAAATGATTGTACTTCGGTAACCATTGTATCTAGAAATGGACGTTTCAACAAACATTTATCATCTATACTTCAAAATGTTTGTTAAAACTATTATTTATTGATGAAATGATTACCGAAATCTACTCATTATTCATAATTAGATAGAAAAATTAACCAGTTAAAACTTGTTTTGACTCAACTCGAAGCGACATTTTCTGACAATACTCCCACCCTTAAAATAAACAAATAATATATTCTTAACTGCTTGCCAGTAACAAAATATCTCAATTGATTTACGCCATTACATCGAAGAGCTTGAAGGAATCCTTCGCACCGATTAGAATTTAGTGACAGATTTAATTAATTATTAACTATAGTTTCTTGGAATATTCCTTAGAATACTTAAAAACCAAAGGTGGTTATGTCCAGGAATACGCTGTAAAGAGGTAAGCTGGAATCATGGAGATCACTGACATGCATTTTTAAAAAGAGTAAAAAGACTTCGTCATGCCGTTGTTCGGAGAGGACGTACAATGGTGGTCCAGATCTAATATGGAGTTAGGTACCCGTTAAAGATCTTTATCCTAATTATTCCTGGATAGGCAAAATTTAGGACTCCCATTGTAGCTTCGTCCGATTAGCCATAGCAGCAAGAAAAAAAACCTGTACCACTACACCTGAACGGGTCTGGAGTTCAGTACATGTAGAGATTGTACTGTTTCATGGACAACGGTTCTGCAGGGAGTTGATTTGTCCTAGATCACGCTCAACCGCCAGATTTTTCCCGCTTATTTTGGGTATCCTATTTTTATAATATGTTATAGAGGCTGGGTAAGTCCCAGGAGGGTCCTAGATACTACATGATCCGTCTCCGAGTGCAAACAGACTAAATAAAAGTTTTGCCTGCACCGGGATTTGAACCAGGACTTTCGGCATGGCAACTAAGTGCTCTACGACTGAGCCACTCCACTCCATAGCAGCATAAAGTGAAATGAAAAAAGTGATGTAGATAAAGATTATATAAAGTTGGAATTTAGCGGTTGAGCGTAATCTCGAACAAATAACATTGCTCCACAAACGATGTCCTAGATAGTTGTAATGGTACCGGTTTTGAATATATTTCCCGATTTAAATTTGTTTTACATTGGGTGTAAAAATTAAAAGTTTTGCGTCCATAACTTTTTTTTCATTCTTTTAATTACTCTACGCACGATGAAACATTTTCTAATTTTATTTTTAATTACATATTAATGATGCTTAGCGAATCTTTTATTTAAAGAATTTATTTATGGAGATTATGTGATTCTTAGAGGTCACCGATCGATTACCGATGTTTCTTTTTATTTGCATGACTAATGTAACGATTGTCTTTTAATGAATGCGTAACGCACAATAGCATATCGAAACTGAATGGCAAAGAACTTACAAACAACGACTTCGGACGTTGGGCTTAGGCATGTATAAGCTGTAGATTGCATGTCGCAACGGTGTACTACAGGGGCCATTGTTTTTCCAACTTGTTTGTTGTTCACTATTTTCAAACAAGAGAAAACAACTCCGTATGATTTTAATCCATTGGATAACAATAGCATCTTTGAACAAGAGTAAAATATTTCTGAAGTAATATTCGAAGGATAATATGCAGGAATGAGAATTCCACATTTAATGAACGATTATCCTGCACATACCTTAGTTGGAATGGTAAACATTCGTGATGAAATACTCTGTTTAAAGAGAAGATGTTAATCATTCCGATCCAGAAATGTAAAACTTAATCTAAACAATTATTCTGATAAAAGTTTTAAATAAGGAATTATTTAAAATATTTTGGTTAGTAGTTTAGAAGAAAACAGCTATAATATATATATATATATATATATATATATATATATATATATATATATATATATATATATATAATATAGTCATTATTGAACAGAATGAACTATTGTTATAAGAATACAACTTGATTACTTTGTTCTAACAATCATATTACTTTTACCGAAACCTGTTTATTAATAACAAAACAATAAATACATAGTTTAATCTATGATATAATTGGAAATTTCTTGTGTGCCTGATGCTGATCACGTAAAATGGAGTGTTCGGACTCCATACCTCACAGCTCCGATGGCCAACTCGTTCTTTTGCCTCGATAAATCTAACATTACATGGTCGGTTTATCTTTGTCACAGGGCCTTAAGATTTTTTTTCTTTTAATCCTTGACTTAAAACTAATTATAACTAAAATGAATAAAAGCTAAAAAATATTACCTGTGTAATATTTTAATATAAGATAATATAGCTAGATTGTAAACTAAAACTAAAAACTTAACTGAATATGCATATAATAAAAAACTTAAATTTATGGTTAAAAATTAAAATATATTCATATTTATTTTTATAGTGACTCATATTTTTATAGTTTATCTGTTTAATTATTATGTTTCTTATGTTAAATTGTCTGTTATAATTTCTTTTTTTAATTATAGAAATTAATTATAACAAAATAATTTAAAAAGTATAATAAAATGTTTGTCTTGTGTAGAGTTCGAGGTTAATATAGATAAATTAGCCCCGTACACTAAATCCCTATACTATATAAACAAATAAATAAATAAATAAATAATACATATATAATATATGTAATGTATATGTATATGTAATAATATATAATATACTACATATAATACATATATATATGTATTATATGTATAATATAATACATATAATAATATATATGTATGTATATATGATAATATATGTAATATATACATATATACATATAATATATATGTACGTATGTATATATATATATATACACACATACATATAAATTTAATAAATTCAAGTTTTTGATTAAACAAATTTTTTTAATAGATATAGATTTTAGAAACTAATTAACTATAAATACAAAACAATATAAAAAGTATAAGAAACGTTGCATAGTATATATTTCGAGGCTAATTTTGTTCTAATATATTTAATGTAAAACTTAAGTAATGGGTTAAACAAATTATATATTTAATTCGAAGCTGCGGCTTCGAGGGGTAACACCCTAGGGTCATCAACACCTGTAGATTTTAATTTTTATAATTAATTATCTTGAAAAAAAATACATGTAATTAAAATATATATACACACATATACTAACTAAAAATTATATCTATAATGAGGAAATAAAAAAATCGGAAAAAATAACAATTGTATCTATAGTAGGGACTATGTATGATTAAATATTGGTTATTAGTCGGCAGTTTGTAACAAATTTCACAACTTTGTCGATTTCAGATTTACTGTCTTTAAGTGCTTCTTAACATCGGATGGTATTTTGAGCTGATTTAGTATTTTTTAATAGTAGTCGCATTCCTCAAATATGTGTCTGATACTAAGATTTGTATTGCACATAGGGCATATCGGAGGTGCATCCCTTGTAATTTAATAATAATAATAATATACATTTTTTATTTATTTTTACTATAGTGACTTTTATTTTTATAGTACATTTCAAAATTTATCTATTTAAACATTATGTTTCTTATTTAAAATCTTTAGCTGTAATTTTATTTCAATATTGATTATAGAAAGCTAGATTTTAAAGTTAATGAGTTAGTTAAAAAAAAAAACGATAAATATAACTTTACCTAAAATAATTTAATATTAAAACAAAATAGTTATTAAAATATTGTTTGGAAAAAAGTTTGTTTGCCGCCAACTATAGTAGCCAGATGTTCTCATGGTTAGAAGTTTTTTCCCAATTGTTTTTAATTGACCGTAATTGGCCTTAGACTTGTTGGTCTTCTGCAAGCTGTTTATTTTGTCATAGAGGTCTTTATAATTTTTCATATTTATTATCAAGGATACGAAATGAAGTGAATAAAATACACCATATTTGTTTTTTTTTATTATAAGTCTACTTAAAATATTCGACGGAACAATATGTGAATTTCCTGCACATACATGTACACGTGTGTAAATAATAGGAGTTACTTCCTTAAAATATGATCATACAAACAAAATAAAAACAGTAAGTTTTGACTATACGTTTGGGAATTTACCAGAGAAACAGCTTCTAGATTATAAATATTTTCCAGAAGGTTCCACGTTATGTCAAGGAAAAATGTTTTTTTCATAAATCTTATCCAATATTTTCAGCGGAGGGAAAAACGGATTATGGTAAGCTCTACTGACTTTGAAGTTTGATGAGTTTCGCAATTTCCTTCAACTTTAACATAGAAATGGGACTTGTGAGGGACATATAAACAGTATGCAAATACGAATGTTGGTACGGGTCTGGAAATTTAATATCGAACATCAGTAATAGAGAAATATTATGTTTATAATCATGAAAATAGTTATAATAAGGCAATAAGTGTGTGTGTGTGTGTGTGTTTTAGTAAAATTTATTATAATCCCAATCTGTATAAATTTACCAATAGGCTATCCTATGTACGTCAAAAACGAATAGAATCATAACGTTAATACATGCAACAAACAATGAATAATTATCAATAAGTACTTACAATACTTGAGGGAAAACATTCCAATGTAACATATTTATCATCCAACATAACTAACAAATAATATACATACTCGATTGAAGTTCTGTTAACTTCTTCACCACCCGATATATTTTCTGAGCCCAGAATTATTTTTGGATTTATCTGGGAAGTTTATCGGCTGATGACACCCATTATTATCGACGGTAATTCACAAGATGGTAAACACATTTTCCTTAGTGTATTCAACGTATTATTTAATATACCAGGATCCTATCACCGCCTTTTTTTTTTTTATCGCTGGTAATATTGCACTCTCCCCCTAAGGACTTTTCTTCATTGTTAATCTCTATCTGGATCTCTGTTATATACTTTTTCCAATTCAGTTAGTTAGGGAGAGGTTAGCTTTGTATTTATATTATTAAATCGATTTTTTTTTTAAATTATGTTTAAAATAACTCTACATTTTGTGAATGTAAATAGTATATAATAATAAAAAATAATTAAACAATAAATTAAAATATAAACATTGTATAGCATCGCGGTAACTGAAATGTTTATTCTGTGGGAAGAGATGAAGGAATCACTGGGAAACCAACGTAAAGCCGTCTTGCAAATGAACAATAATATAATATATTATATGAATGTTTAAACTTATTATATTAAAAATAATATTATAGTAAACGAAAAAAACCCAGATTTGAGTATTATGGATCGCACAATCTAGATTTATATTGTTCAATAGGCATATGTATAAAGATTTTATTAATTTATCTCTATCAAACATCCCGGTTTTTATTATAGGTTAATTTTATCGTAGCAATTTCGTAAAAATAAATATAATCACTAGTATATTATCTACTATAAATATTTGTTTTAATTTTTAAAAAAATGCATGATATCCTGAAAAAAGGTGTATATACAATGGACACGAAATAAAACAAACATCTATATGAGGATTATTCATATTTATGAAAAAATACATTAATATGTTTCTCTTATAACTTTAGTATCCTCATCAATGATATATAAATAAAGTAGGACTTGAGAATTATATATTTAAAAAAAAATTTTAATCTCAATTTTATTTGTTATTATTATTTCCTTCTTTAGTTCTTATGTTTTACCATATTTCCCATTTAGAATATTAATTTAATTTGTCTAACTTTTAATTGGTTTGATAAAATTATAAAAAACATTAAAAACTTCAACGAATAAACTTCCAATAGAAATGTTATATTAATAAAATAAGTTCGTAAGTTCTACAAAAGTATATGTTATTATTTGCTATGTTTATAATAAAATTAGTATTAATTTTTTTCTCCACTAACTTGAACTTCCTCATCAATGAATAAAATCAAGCTTGGTAATTTTGTTCTATTTATATTTTATTTTTTAGTATTTCGTCCATTTTTAGTTCTTCTCTTTTACCATTTTTTCTGTTTAAAATGCTACTTGAATTTTAATAACTAATTATTTATTTGAATTAAATTTTAATAAACATTTAGTTCAACGTAAAGCCTATTTACTATAAAAAATGTTGAACATACACCGGGAAAAATTTATTATAGAATAGCTTCAACGAATGAACTCACTATCTAAATATTATACACCAATAACATGAGAACACGTTTCGCAAAAGTATCTGTTGTAATGAAATAAAACATAACTAACAGTTGTTTTATCTCAAGGAGAAAAGTCCAGGTAACACAATCGGGCGTCTGAAAGGGAAACTCGGGAAAATTATATTTGTTGCCGAAAGCGATAGCAACTGGAAGTTGGACTTATTCCAAGGGAGCTGGTACCAAAGGAATTCACAAACTGTTATCAATAACGAAATTTTCTTGGAGATCAATATGCCGTGAAGGATAGCCCTTAGCAAGTGCCATAGCTCCGGGATTGTAGGGCCACGGCTTATCTCAACTTTCCAAACTGCTTTCGATTCTATAGTAACAGCGACTATAATGAAATGATTACAGATTTAATGATCCAGTTGTAATAAATCAGCAACTCTTTTATTGGTGGATCTAAGATGGTGTATTAGTAATAATTATTGAAACGATAATAATTATTAGAAAACAATTCTTCAATTGAAAAAAGCAACATAAGTTCTACAAGAAAGTGACAAACTTAAAGACTTACTATCTCAAGTGAATATCATTCCTGATTTACTATTGCCCTTCCTCAGGTTGTTAGCTAAAATTATAATTAATATTACTCATATAATAACTATAATAATAATTCTAGGTTACGCAGTACTTCGGAAATATTGCTCTGCGATTTTTCTTGACATTGAAAAATCTTTTGATAGTGTCTGGCACAAGGGTCTTCTCTGGAAAATAAAACCTCACTTACCTCCTACATACTTTTTAATTCTTCAATCTTATTTCCACGACAGATTCTTCTGTACTTCCGTTGACTCTTCGATTTCCTCCTCTTTCCACAATGCAAAGGTGTACCGCATGGCAGTGTTTTAAGCCCCATTCTCTATTCTGTTTACACCTCTGATATCCCGGAGCATCCTTGCACCAACATCTACACCTTCGCTGACGATACAGCCATTATTTCTTCTCACAGAGACCCAAACCTAGCATCTATAGCTCTTCAAAATCATTTATTTGATAAATAGAATAAACGCCTCAAAATCGAGCCATGTAACCTTCTCTCTACGCAAAGCTTCGTGTCCAGTAGTCAAAATTGACAACGACGAAGTACCTTCCAAAAATTATGTACGTTATCTCGGACTATACTTGGACAAAAGACTTACATGGAACGTACATACAAAATTAAAGAGACAAGTACTGACTAGACGGTACAAACAACTATCACATCTGCTGGAGTACAGATCTTCACTTGACTTACGGAACAAACGACTTATCTATAATAGCATACTGAAACCTATTTGGACATATGGAGCAGAACTTTGGGGTTCAGCAAAAAAAGTCCATATACACAAGATTCAAACAACACAGTCCAAAATTCTCAGAAAAATTGTTAATGCACCATGGTATATTTCGAATCACACCATACACAACGACATGAACATTCCCACTATAAAATCATATATTCATAACAAAGACTGGACAGGCAATAAATCAATTTTTACCAAAAACATCTTAAGTCAGATATGAAAAGGAATATAAATATAAATCAAGATATAATAATATACGTTTATTTTATTTTTGTATGTGTTATCAGAATATTATTTTCTAAATAATAATAAATAAATGTTTCAATGAGTAAACTAGAGTTATAATTTGCATGGTTAGTAATGGAAAATTGTGAGAGATAGAGCTAGTGTAGTTCTAGTGTAGTATCTAACAAATCTAAAGTTTCACCTTTAATTTCTTAATTTTTAAATGGTTGCAAGAAAAATGTAATATTTAACACGTGAGAAAAGTGCTTATAACACCTTCGTTTACTTACCAAACTCGCCTTCGGCTCGTGTGGTAAAATTCACTCGGGTGTAATAAAGTGACACATTCCTCACTTGTCAAATAAATAACTATTTATTTTTTTCTTACCGACGATGAGAAGTTTTTTTTCGTGATCTGTATTCATGAGGTTTTAATCTTTTTAGTTCTTAGTTTGGAGTAAAGTTGTGGGTAATCAACTATTATCTTATGTCTGTTAGAGTGTGTTCAATTTGTATTTATTATAAAAATATACTGATTGAAATTAATAATAATACGGCTTAGTGAATCCGGGGGCTCGATGCCGTTACCACCAATCTCTTCTTACGAACTTCCCTCCGCGGACCAAATCCGCCAGATCACTCCTACGTTTAATAGTCGGAACAGCGCTTATTCAATTTTTGGGAATTTGTTCGTTAGCTATCCTAATAACTTTACAAGCCCGTCTTAGTCTTCGCGAACCTATAATTTCAATAATATTAACCGGGTGCATGTTCCGCAATCGCAACTGGTTGATATTAGATTTTTTTTTTTTATGGAAAAAAATAGGATTAGAAATGGAAAATTGTATCGGTCCAGATTCAATTTGTGTATAATTGAAGGGGAATTTCCACTGCATCCTCTCCAACAGTCAACGCATCAAAGAGATCGACTATTTGAGCGCAAGAGTGGATCTTAATTCTGATAAAGCCAACATCCATGAACTATACACAAATATATCAGAACCATCAACCGCACAGAGCCGAATAGATTGCTTTTAGGATTAGCTTATTTGCAGAATCAATTTGAAGAGCAAGTTTCGAATCAAAGCCCAGCCCATACTGACGGATTACGGTTCAAACTTCAATATAAGTTAGGCCTGTAACAGTCCTCCAATCAGAGGCTTCGTCGCAGGCGACCAATAAGCGTTCATCTTTCATTGCCTGTTAGAATTGCTGAGTATCTCCAATAGCGTGTGTGGGTCTGACTGATATTTATTCAATTATTTCAAATCATAAAGTAAAATTATAATATATAATTCAGTTATTACAAAGATAATGAATTTTGAAATTATTTATATTCATATATCCTGTACTTAAGGTAAACCCTCTATTGCTAGAACCATTTTCAATTCATTACATGTTGAGACCACTCTTTCTAAGACAACGGATGTGCAGGTAAGAGATATGGCTTAGATCATATACAAACGCCAAGTTTTTTAACAATAAATCAGGAACCCTCTTATAAGTGGATCTATGACGGAGAATTGATAAAAAAACCATAATAGTTCTTCTAAAACAAGCCTTGCCGATATTATTAACATTGTTAATTATATAAAAACTTGCACCTTCATAACTCATAAAAGACCATGATTTCAAAAGATGGTAGAGACTAGTGTTTCAAGCCGGTTTTGCTTTGAAGATATTTGGCTGAGATCACATTCCGCAAGGTTTTCCCCCTATTAATGGTAGCCTCTTTGAAGAGGCTGAATGAGACCATACAGAGCCTCCGTATTTTATCGCTACCCCCTTTTTTAAAAATTAAATGCAGTGTGTGCAGTTGACAGGTGGATACTACTTCACCATAAACCAATGACTATCTCCAGAAGTCTTAGTTTATTAAAGAATACTCTCTTAATACTAATAATATCCAAGTGGTTCCTGGACAATAGATTCGATACTTAAGACTGCAACTTGACTGATGTTTAACTTGGTATGAGGATTCCAAATTAAACATCTGTCCATGACATTAGACTGGAACGGGATGAACTGCTAGCGTTTCAGGCTACTTCGACACTTACTAGACAAATGTTCTAAGTTTCCAATTAATTACAAAAGATTCATAAAAATTACTATTATGAGACCAATTTGGACTTACGGAGTAGAGCTTTGGGGCTCTCGCATCGAAAATCCTCAATGCTTCTTAGTTCATTAAGAATAAAGTCTTCCGTAATAGCCGAAATGTTCCATTTGATGCTTATTTAGCCCGAGCACGAAATCATTACTTTTCTGATAAACTTTATTCCACTAGCTTCAAACCTAGCTACCTCTTGTATTCCCGATAATCCTCCAAGGCGTCTGAACAGAAGATGGCCTCGAGACCTTATAAGTTGAATTGGTTATTTGAGTACTACCATTGAGTAGTTTCTATAGTTTATCTCATCTATCATTCATTCCATTTACTTGTCATATCAAAAAATATATTAAAATCAAATCGGCTCAGTTTCATGCGATTACAACAAGCCCACATTTGTTCAACACATTTAAAAACATTTCAAAACAATAAAAACAAATGATAAATCATACTAATGATAAACACATCAATAAATTAAGTGTTTACCGCCCTTAATCAGATGAAATAATGAATATTACTGAGATAAAATCTTTATTCCTACAGATGGTCAGAGCAGATTACTCCTATCGGCAAGATCAACTTATTATGTAAAGCGTTAGTAATAAATATCAGGTGACAAGGATCTGAGAGATAAGGTAACCAATTATAAAGCACTTGCCACCGGGCCATAGTGGAGATGATACCCTCTGATTAAGTCAGGTGGAGAGAAAGGAATGCGAGGTAGATCTTGTCATCGGTCGGGAATCCTGGCAGCTGAGCGGTATATGCTCACTCAGGCTAAAGATTTTTTTTTTATACATTGTTACAAATTATATTATAATACACAACTTTCAACACCATTGTTAATTAATGAAATGAATAAGAAATAAAAAAAAAAAGTGAACAACAACCCATGAAGAGTCATGGGTTCAGTATATGTTCAATTGTGCAAGGGGGTGATGTGACAGATAACACTCATCCTCCAATTGGGGGTATCGTTGTAGAGTCTGTGTGAGGCAAGGAGGGCCCTAATCAGGTCTGACTGATCCTGAAGGGTAAAAAGATTGAATTATTTATCTGCCACAGTGGATCTAAACTCTGGACTTTCAAAACGGCAACTTAGCACGCTAAGCGATTTTCACGAACTTATTTCATTTTTTAGAGTAATTATTATTTATACGATTTCATAGAAAACATTCAAACTGGAATGAGAATGGAATGGAACAAAATATATTTAAAAATTGCAGTGAAACTACATTACGGTATGGGTTCCTAGCCGAACATGTTTTGTAATTATTCGTTTAAACTTTTACCACTACAACCTACAAAGAATCTTGGATACTTAATAAGATAGAGTTTACTGGCTCTAGGGCAGCAGCTGTGAAAGGACGTGATTTGGCAGGGTATTTCCCCAATTAAAGTTAAACATTTTCTAGAGGCTAGGTGTTCCTGTAGATACGAGTATAACATAATTCATCCCTGACGGGTAACAGATTAAATAATTTTATTTTATGATCATTTGCAAATATAATACAAATATATTTGAGTTCATTTTTTCATTAACAAGTTCATTTTTTCGTACATCTATTATTTTATACCATTTATATTCAATCAAGCGTTAACGTAATGACCTAATGTTACAGTGGATAAAGTACAACTTTATATATCTTACTTACATACTCAAACAATTTTTTCGTAAGTAGGACTTTGTCAACTCACCTGAAAAAAAAAAAGTTAGTATATATTATATTTTATTAGTTCTAATTTATTTGAATGAGTAAAATTACTTTTGTTAAATTCCTTATCTATATCATAATTTAAAAATTCATTAATTATTTAACCGTTATTTATATTACTTAATTTAAATCACCGCGGAGTTTAAATAAAACAACTTGACTTCAAGCAATTTAAAGTTAAAGTCTTTTAGAGTATTTAACCTATTTATGTATCCATAGGGATTGTTTCGTATTCCTTATCCATGAGAAACAACATACAGAATTATAGAAGGGACTGTGCGTAACAAATTTTTGGAGAATAGAAGATTCAGCAGAATAATTTGTGGATGTAAAGTTTAACATATGCCCTTCCCTCGGGTAGGGCAATATATAATTTATGTAACATTAAACAGAACAAGTGTGGAATTCTACGTATTATATTAAACATGAAGTTAATGAATTTAATTAGCAAGGGATGACAGATAAAGGGTAACAGAAATAATAATGAAGGCTAATATTAACAGAGTGTGTGCTCAATAAAATACAATAATATGCCTTAATATTTAAAGAATACAAACTTAAAACATGAAGGATCTTGGGTTCAGTAATTTTTGTGCATTGTACGAGATAAAATAACATAGCGATAAGTACAAACTTGTTTATGATTAACTGCATTAAACAAATTTTTTTATATATGTCATCTTTCACTAAAAATAATAAAATTATAAAATAATAGGCTAAATAGTTAACCAAAATTACTGGGGAAGATTGTCTTAATATATCAGATTTTATTAAAAATAATTAGATACCATAGACGAATCAGTGATTTTTATATAAAGAATTGGTAAATAAAACAATATTTTCGAAATAGTACTAAGTAGAGTTTAATAAAAGAAATATAATTTGTAATAAATCAGTAAAAAACGAATTATTATATGAAAAAAAAATCAAAATCAAATCTATATACAAAAACATTATTTTTTTCTCAATACTCAGGATAATTCCTTTATATTGAACAATACAGTTATTAAATAGCTATGAATAATTATATAAAACCAAACTCGTAGGGAAATCGAATCAATACATCAGAATTGACCAAAAACGATTAAATATATTCGACGGATCTCATATGAAGATATAATAAATAGAATATTTTTTAAAATATTGTAAGCATGTAAAAATCTAAGAAAGAATAGTAACAAAATTAATTATTTATGCAAAACCATTATTTTTTGACATTTCTCAAAAGGACTTGTGAAGACGGAGTGCATATATTATATTGGAGTTAATAGCTTTTATATACTTTTTCTATACCATTGCAATTTGCTAGTATATTGTACATTCAGCCCTGAATGAGATCTGCAATGTGGGTCGAAACGGTGGTTTCAAATAAATAGTTCATTTAAGAAATTATTTCTTCGGCCTCCACCCGGACCATTTTTGTCCATATATATTAGATCGGCCATTATTATTCAAGATACAGTGTAAGGTAACTTATTTCCACTTGTAAATATTTTTCCACGATGAGTTTTCTGAAGTATTGATCGCCCTGCCCATAGGAACAGAACAGTACAACCCACACAATTATTAGATGAAACTGAGATAAAGAAGAACCTAATGTCATTATTGTCCTTCAGGCTCGTCTCTACTCCAGACAATTCTAACAAATTGACTCAACTTATAAATAATTCACGGAATAAATTGGGAAATGGAAAACTCCAGAAAGGCGGAAAATCCGAGCGCCAGCTGGGAATGTTATTATATCGAAGGGGACCGGGAAAGCTTTTCCGAAAGTTTACATCAATTTCGATGAATATTTATCATCAGCTATCAAAACAATATTGATAATTGTAATTTATCACTGGCCCCCCCCCCTCCACGTCCTCTTCATTCTCCCGAGTTAATGAGTTTAAAAACTAATTTTGCATTAGGTCCCTTTAAGTAATGAATTCATTTTTCTTAAAATATAATTAACTTGCTAATGAAGCGGGGTTGGTAGATCGACCCACCAAGGCTCCGACCTTACATTCATGTAGGCTTCCAAGGGACTATACTTGATCATAAAATATATTCACTAATAATATATACATACACAGTTACAATACACACACACACACACACACACACACACATATATATATATATATATATATATACATATTTTTTTGGAGGGGTAGATAATAATTGATGAAAAGTAAATAATCACAAATTTATGACGTTTAACGTGTTTAATAGTTTGTTATTTCGATTAAATTAATATATTCTATTAATTATATTCATTCAATTATATTAAATTAATATAATATGCAATATCAATATTACTATCTTAATTATTAACTGTTTAGTTAACAAACAATCACAAATTATAGTATATACATATAATCAGTACAATATAATAAATATAATGCGTAAAATAATATAATTCGCCTGTTATAATTCAATTCCAACAATATTTTGATAACAAACACATAAAACAAAATTTTTTTTAAATTTATGTTATATTTTTATATAATTACATTATATAATATAATTTTATTTTAATTTTTTATCATTACAGTCTATTTCATTTATTTTTTATTTCAGGGAATAAAAAAAAATGACAAACACGTAAAGATAAGGAAAATTTAAATCAAACAGCAATCAATGTGTTCAATTCAATTAAAATATTCTGATATTTTTAATAAATTTTAATGTATTGTTGATATATTTCTCATTATTGGTCCATGCCTTAAAAATGTGTAATAAAAAATCTTCTAATAGTTACCCCCAAAAAATAAGTACACGAATCGATTTCTGATAAGTAGGTAACTATTTAACACGTATAAAATTACCTATCTAGCTGGAATTGCAATGGAGAAGTCAGGAAAATAACAGGGTAATATCAGGAAGGCTAACGAAGCCACTGACTGGTGGAGAGATGAAGCCCTAAACCTCGACTAATGCAACCACTTAATCTCCCGGTAAATATCAGAGCCCTTCAGCCAAGCCTCCAGCCATTTGATCTCGATGACTCCGGTTTAAAGGTCACAATCAAATATGCTGTCTTATAAAGCATGCATCTCTCTGTAATATACAAGGATATTTTTTAGTGATCGGCAATATTTTATTTAATATACAATAAAAATGGAGTTCAAACGATAAAAAACGCACTTTTCTAAGAAAAGGGCAAGTGATAAGGGCACGGAACGCAGACATTATTAATAAAGAGGTTAGTTGAAAATTTTCTTTCTGAACAGATTGAAAAAAAGCGAAGTGGATATATTGAAAACGCAAAGCCAATACAGTTAAAAAACTTCGAACTGGACAGCGAATTGAAAACTTAAATTCAGTTCAAATAAAAATTCTTTTTTTCCTCTGCCCCTTGGCTTTTATTAATTTTTGACAATAACATATTAATGTGATATATGGAATCTCTTTTACGACACCAGGTGCATTTTAAGAGATGAATATGGATAATATTTTCTGGTTTTAAGTTAGATGGTAGGGGTGGGGGTCTAGTGACGTGCAATAAAAATTCAGTGCAATTCAGAGGACTAAGTGATTGGAATGTAAATTAAAATGCCGGGATATAGATTTGAAACTTCTTTATTTCTCCTTCTTACGCTTTTTGATTTTAAAAAAATACAACAGAATATGTACATGAAAATTGCAGTTATACAATTTGAGCAACGAGTAGTACAATTAAATGAATACCTAGAAAATCGTCGAACCAGACATGGAATTGAAAACTTAAATTCGATTAAATTTAAATCAAATAAAAATCCAGAGCAATTTATAGGAAACCGTGATTATGAAGAGGCACTAATTGAACTACAAATTCAAATGCCGGGAAAACGAATTGAAATTTATTTATTTTTTGTGTTTACTCTGTATTGAAAAAAAAAATACAACAAAATTACAAGACTACAGGATACATGATAAATTACATTTATAAAAATTTATAAACGAGTAGTGCTATTAAGGGGGCCGAGTGCCTCAGTTGAAGAGCTCTGAGTTGCCGTACCGACTGTCCTGCGTTCAAATCCCAATGCTTGGAAAATATGTTTAATCTGTTAACGGCCGGAGATGGATTCTATGATATCTAGGACTCTCCTAAATCTAGACCAAGGCTCCATTAAGTGGGTTTCTAGGGGGGAAATCTGGTTGTTGAGGGTGATCTTGGACAAAGTACCTCCCCCCACAACCGTTGTCCAAGAATCAGTATAGGCCCTAGCACGTATTGAACCCAAGATCCTTCATGGGTTGTAGTGGTACAGGAAAGGTCGTATGATTAAATAAACAGTTAGGATCAATAACTTGGACATTATTCTTTCCCTTTGTGAGATATTGACCGCCAAGCAAAATGAAGACAGACTAATCCAAATGAATCAGAACTATCAACATTCACGAGTCAGTCTGATATGTCAGATATTACCGTAATCATCGGCCATCACTCAGGTTTCGTAGATTTTGATGTTCCAATTGATATGTTGCATAACTCTTTTATCGTATATTTGTTTTGAATAATATAACCAAAATAGGTTGTCTTAGATTCAACTGCTAGTGTGATGTTTGTGAGAACCTCCTAGGGATCTCCTAGCCTCTGTAACGTGGTATCCTTTCTATGTGATTAGGACCTTATAGTGGATGTTTTGATAAACCTGACAGTTATCAAAACATTCCCTAATCTTTCCCTATCAATCCCTAATCTATCCCTACCAAATCCCTTAGTTCTCTTTTGGTTGCTTCAGTGCAGGTTTTATTTATTGAATAAGTAGTTGGAGAAAATTACAATATTATCATGGTAGCTTAAGTAAATGGCTAAATACATTTTCCTCCTTAAACAAATTAATTTTAAATTCACGATACAAATAAATTACCTTTTGGATAAAGTTAACCTAAAGTTATTCTTGACTCCAGGCGCACCAGATATACCATACCGCATAACAAACTAAATGCAGTTTATGAATATTGAATACAATATATTGAGGGCTTATAAATGTAATATATGGTACATATTGCTCTTACTTTTTATATATTACCAATAAGCAGGTTTTATTAGGCATATGTAAGTCGCACATCAGGATCAGAAATTGTTAATGCTATTTTTTATTTTGTTAGAATAAAGCATGTTGTCCCTGCGTGTGGAAGTTAAGTTAGGATTAAGTTCTCAAACTAAGTTCTAGGTAGTGTCATTGGATCAGCTTGAGAGCTCATCCCTTAACTTTCTTGCTCACTGAGTCATGTTAAACATTATTTCGACAAATAAAGTAATGAAGAAATAAGTCAAATCAAGCACAGCTTAAACTAGCGATTCAATATATAAATCGCTTGATCGATTACTTCAGTACTAAATTAAAGGCCTATTTTACTATATTAAAAATACACTACAGGCGATTTTAACTCATCTTTTGTAAAATATTTAACAAAAACAAGAATAATAAGCAGCCTGTTGTGCCGTCATTACAAATTCCTTTTAATACATCTAGCAGTAATACGGGTACTACGATTATATATCAGATAAAGAAGGCTGTGGCGGATGGATTAGATATTGAGGTGGGAAAAAGTTGATCCAGCAATATAACACTCCCAGCCATTCGTGTAAATTATTTCAACTTTTCCGAGGGATCGATCGAGTATACATTTGGAGAATTGGATAAGTTTCTAAACAAAATATCCAGTTTTATCAAACCTCCGGGGGGGGGGGGTGGAAGTCGGTTTAATGAAGCATTTTATTGGAGCAGAGATCGTTCGATAACACATCAGATGGAATGGATTCTCTTTTGGCCGAAACTTTATTAAAACTTTTTATAAATTTGGTCAATGTTAAAAGAGCGAATAAGCACACCGTAAAAATATCTATATGACTCTCCCATATTATGTTACTGTCGTGTAAATGCTCTGAAGAATATTAATAATATGAATTAATTAACTGAAGAATAATAGGAGGTAGTACCATTTTTATAATGATAACGCCTACTCTTTTAGGTAGAAGTAGCTAAGTACAATTCCTTCCTGAAATAAATTTATATTAAATACATGATAAGAATATGGGAACTTTAGGTTAACTTGAATAAGAGATATTTCCGACTCAAGGCGCATTGGATATACCGTACCGCATGACAAACCAAGTCAAGTTACACTATTAACATTATATTTATATACTAGCCTTTGTCCACGGCTTCGCGTGGAATTTGATCTGCCACGTAAAGTTTCGTGACATATCATTTTAAATACATATTTTTTTAAAACTATAAGCTACTCGTACATCCGAAATTTCAGATGTATAACTTCAAAACTGACGGATTCCATACAATCTATGAACCCCTAATATATTAAGGGGGGACCCTCGGGGGTGGAATTGTCTAAATCCCTTTCTTAGTGTTCATTGAGCTACACAAAGAACCTATCTACGAATTTCAAGATGCTAAGTTCTGTGGTTTCTGCTGTGCGTTGACCGCTGGGTGTGTTAGTCAATCAGTTTACAGTTTTATATAAACTTCGCCTGTGTAGTGTGTTGATAAAAAGTAGCCTATGTCCTTTCCCAGGCTTGAGATTATCCATATCAAATTTCATCACAGACGGATCAGCACAGCCGTGAAACATACATTGACACTGATTAACAATCGGGACGGACAGAAGTTTACTATTGTTCGTGTCAGTAAAGGATTAGTATGTAATGTTATTGAATTTATTGAAAAGGATTTCTTAGTATAAAGGTTTCACTTGTCGTAAGGCAGCAGCGAGAAGTAAACTTTTTATTTATTTATTTTTTTATGATTTGTTTTGTTCAGCGAAAATATGTAGATTTTGGAAGTAAGAAACAGATGAGCAACCATATAAACTTTGGCCCCCTTTTTCACCCCCATAGAGTTGAATTTCGGAAAATCCTTTCTTATCGGATGCCTACATCCTTACAAAGAACACACCCTCCAAGTTTCAGGTCTCTACGATCAGCTGTTTAGGCTGTGCGTTGATCCTTCAGTCATCAAGGACAAAGAATTTCATATGTATAGATTTAGCGGGATCATTTCTCTTATATTTTTAAATATCATTACTAAACAGGTTTCATTAACCCATTGCAAGTTGAATTAATTTAATTTATGCACATTAATTTTAACTCACATAGATCTTTAAAATACCTTTATTGAAAAATAATTTTTTTTAGTTAAGACATTGTTCTTAAGAGCGATATCCGAAAATAAGAAGTGAGGTGTCTCCGTTACGGTCCGTCCAGCTTTACAAAACCGAAATATCACAAATACATTTTTTTAGAGAGATTATTTAATAACATTGCTCGCACATCACGTTCCAAGGAATATTAATTAATAATAATTGGAAGTTTTATATATTTATCTCCCGTCTACATGGGAATGAAAATGAGTAAATAAGTGTGTAAATATATTGGATGTGGGGGGGGGGTTAGAGTGGGGGGAAAAGGTGGATAATTGGTTACGTGAGAGTTTGATATTAAGCCGTACCTATACCGAAGCTATACCTGTTTAATTACACACCACTCTCCAAACTCCACTTACATTTTACCTCTCAATACAAGTAGTTCTATCTTATATTAACTACTTGCTTAATAATCTTTGTATAATACTACTGTCATAGTTATTATACCCAGTTTTAATTAATTTAATAATCCTGAAATAAGTCGGAAAGGACGGATAATAGGAGATTTTTAATGAAATCTACAATGATTGTGAAATATCTTGACAATTTATGAAATATATCAAAATTAGTTTATAATTTTTATTTAAGTTGATACCAGAAATGAGAGTGCTATTCGACATATGTCTACTTAATTATTTCCTTCTGTGTAGTCGAATCACGAGGACTGCCGAAAATAATGATAACTAAAGACTTAGCTGTGTTCTTTTTTGAATTTCTAAATCGATAATAGTCTGAACTATTTCAAGTTTGTAAATTTAAATTATTAACATTAGTCTTAGTGGTTTTTCATTTAAAAGTAATTTATTTATTAATCAAAGCATATGTTGGGCTATGCAAGCTCAATACAAAATATTAATAATTTAATTGAAATAGTAATCAGCATTTGGTTATATTATTTTTACCATGTATTTGTATTTACATAGATTAAAATTTAATTTTAGAATCTATCCAGCAATGCCATCGTGTGGTGGACATTGTCTCATCCGCATTAGAGCGCGGAATGTACTGCACGGGAGCTTTTCTCGATATAGAGCAGGCTTTTGATCGAGTCTGGCACCTGGGACTGCTGCACAAACTCCGTAAATTCTTACCTTCTACTTAATTCCTTATTATCAGTTCCTACCTCAGTAATAGAACCTTTAAAGTAAACCATAATTTCTCCTACTCTTCCCTCTTCACCCAGTCTACCGGTGTTCCTCAAGGTAGTATTCTGGGTCCCATCCTATACACGATATATACAGCTGACATCCCAACCCATCCAAGCACTGTTCTCATTACGTACGCTGATGACACATGTGTGTTATCAGTAAATAAGGATCCATTTGTTGCATCCCAATCTCTTCAATACCATATCTCAAACCTTCAAGAATGGTGTCAAAATTTTAGACTTAAAACAAATCCTAACAAATCCCATCAAATTACCATCACCTTTCGTCGTAAACCTACGAATTCCTGCCCTACACTATCCTTTAATAATATTCCACTGAGCCCTGTCGAACAGATACGTTACCTAGGACTCCATCTGGACAAACAGCTCACTTGGAATCGTAATACAAGACAAGAAACTGCCAAACGTTTTCGCCTACTTCGACATTTACTGGACAAACGCTCTAAACTCCCAATTAATTACAAAAGACTCATTTACATGACAGTTATCAGACCTGTTTGGACATACGGAGTTGAGCTTTGGGGCTCTACTAAACCATCCAATTCATCTCGTATCCAATCCTTACAATCCAAAATCTTTCGTAAAACCCTCAATGCTCCTTATTATTTCACAAACAAACTCATCCATCATGATCCCATATGTTGCTGATTTGGCCCAAACTAGATACCTATTCTTCCATGACAAGCTCCATACACACTTGAATCCGCTGGTCTCTCAACTTGCTTCCCATACTATTCCTGATAACCCTACGAGGCGTCTGAAAAGAAGATGGCCTCGAGACCTTCTACTATAGAACTTTATTCTTGCTACCGATGGCCAGTTTCTCCAAAAATGTTTTTTTTTCATGTCATATTGTTCATATTAGCAGATTTTCTTGTTGTAATATTATTACAGTTGTAAATATCAATAAAAAAAAATGAATTATTATCATCGATAAGATCAACAATACTTAGATCATTCGTACTTTCATTCATTTCATAAAACAAGATATTCAATTGTTACAAATAAATTCTTTTAGAGGAAACGAAAAGTTCAACTATTTACTGATGTTTTAAGTTATTATTAGTATAAATCGCACAACAATTAAACGAATATTTCGAAAAATATAATTATTCTTATATCAATGGAATTCTAACCTTTAGACTATTAAAGATTAAAAGAAATTGTATAACTCATGCACAGGAAGCTAGGTGTGGCCAGTCTCGAGCATGTTGCTGACGCGAACCCTCAAGTTTAGATAGATAGATAGATAGATAGATATAAAATGCTCTTTATTAAATTATTTACAACTGTTCTTTTTTAATTTTATTTTTCACATTAGCAACCTCAGCATGGTACTTATACCGTCTGCCGGGAGTTTGATTAAACTACTAAACAACAAGAAAACCAAAAAATAAATCAAATTTCTTTTTGACATTAATAATTAAATTCTGAAATTAAAAAATGTCTATAACGACCTGCATTACTTACAAAATTATATAAACCTATAAAATTCTCTCCATTCAGAATATCTATTAATTTTTGTTTTGATATCAGCTCATATTTTAAGAATTTTTTTCTATACAATTTTAAGACGGGACACACTGCCAGGAAGTGAAAACTGTTTTCAATTTCTTTCAGATTACACAGTGAGCATAGCTGTATATTTTGCGAATCAATTTCAAATGGTTTGTAATTTAGATTCAGAAGTTCCCCTCTACACTTCATAACTACGCTCATTTTTTTTGTTGCTTTAAAATGTCTATGGTAATCTATTGTTTTATTTAATGAGCTATAGAGGCCGTGGTGTGTGCCCTCTGCTGCTTTTGCATGGCAAACTTGGATAAAATAATCTTTGTACAGCTCCAACATTTTGAACATTTCTCCCTCCCAAGTATCCACGGAGTTTAAAGTTAAATCCAGTCTATAATTTATTTTTTTTGCAATTTCCCCCCACTCTTTAAACCATGATATGTTTTGTTTTATTATTTCTCTTGCTATAACTGTACATAGCCTATTCCCTCAAGTTTATCCTCTACCAAAAGTCGCTAAACGCAGCTAAATAAGTTTTCACATAAAAAAAAAAAATATTTGCAAGAAAGCAAATTTTTAATGGCTCACTTCACTTGGATTGACCTCACTATCAGTTTGGTAAATGTCAAAATGGTAAATTTCAGGAAAAGCCTGAAGGTTGAGCGTGATCCAGTACAAATCTGCACTACCATTGTCTCAGAAATAACACAGTCCCTACCACACACTGAACTATCCGAGACTTTTCATGTGTTGTAGAGGTACAGGTTAATTAGTTTTAATGTTAGTTGGGGAAAAAAGCAGTATGTAGGTTCCAACATCGATACCTAAATTGTTTAATGTATCAAACAAGTATTTTTACTCGGTGATAACTGAGAGATGTTGAAAGTTGAAATGAATACATTTTTGAATAATGGCTCTTCACATTTTGTACAAAGGGGGATAAGTATTGACTGAATGTGGGGAGAGCTGGTGGGGGAAAATGGAAGGGGTATGTGAAAAGTGGTCTCAAACGTTGAGTTATTCCTCATTTTTTGTTGCCAGGGGCGTAAGATTCCATTCATCCCTTCCTACTGTGAAATGTGATAACACTGAGGTTATGGGGGATATGTATCACACTGCAAACTGCTCTATAGCAACATTATGCCCAAGAAAATATTTATATACACATTCATAAATATATAATTAAATAATTAATTATATATACAAAACAAGGTCGTGATTCAGGCAGCAGCGATTGTAAGAATCATGAAGGCAGTGACAGGCTTCCCAATTGAATTCATAAAGCCTTGACGTCATTGCTCATTCAATTTGTCCTTTCAGCTCTAACATTTATATTATTTCAGTTTTCGTCATTTCAGCGTTTGTATTAACTATTTTATATTACAAACTATAATCGCAAATATTTTTAATACAAACAATAAACTGTGTCACAGGATTGATAAAATTAATAATCGACAATAGTTTGTAATTCTTTATTTAACCTGTACCACCACAACCGGAGAACTGCCTGGGTTCAAAACATGGTAGAGACTGTAATGTTTCTTGGACAACGGTTGTACAGGCAGGTTTGTCCTTGATCACGCTCAACCGCCAGATTCCCCCCTTATTTAGAGGAAGAGAATCATCTTCCTTCGTGTAGCAACTCCATCGAATCTATTCCAAGCTTAAAATATAAGTGAAGTAGAACCAATGCTTCGCCAATTGGAGAATTTGGGGTTAAAGAAAAACAAATAAAAAGACATTGGAAAAATTCCAACCAAAAAATCTGTAAACTTCTTCTTCTTCATAGGCACGACAGACTCACAAGGTGGTCCTTGGCCTGCTCAATCACTCTTGCCCAGTCTTGTCGGTCTGTAGCAAGCCTCAGAGACACGTTAAGATTTCGGAGGTCCTCTGAGACGCCGTCCTTCCATGTGCCTCGTGGCATTCCTCGAGCTCTCAATCCTTCTGGACAATAATTATACAGCCCTTTGACGGTTCTGCTATCATCCATTCTATGGAGGTGACCCAACCACTTTAGTATTCTGACATAGTCGGAAAGCTTCACATCGTCATATAGGGAATATACTCCTCTATTCTTTCTAAGAAGGTATACCCCATTTTCTTTCTTAGGTCCCAGAATGCGCCTTAATATTTTGCGTTCAAAGATGTCCATCTTTTCAGCTGCTGATTTCTTAAGTAGCCATGTCTCACATGGATATCCTGCGACTGGTCTAATGATGGTCTTATGTAGCCTTAACTTGGTCAAGCGGCTAACTAATCTACTTTTCATAAGGTGAGCTATAGAGAAAAAAGCTTTATTGGCCGAGATAATGCGTGCCTGATTCTCCTCCTGCTCCAATGCTTCATTAAACTGTGCAAGATACTTAAAACTATCAACACATTGGAATGTGTGCTTTCCAATTGTGTAGCACATCTGGAGTCGCACTTGTTTCCTTTTCCTGAGGATCATAATTTTTGTCTTTTCTTCATTAATTTCTAGGGCAAATCTCCTGGCCTCCCTTTCCAGCTTCCCAAAAGCATCTTTGACATTAAGGAGAGATCTTCCAGCTATCATTACATCATCGGCATATGCTAATAATTGGGACCCTTTGTAGAAGATATTACCTCCCACATCCAGACAGGCTCTTGCTACTATAATTTGTAATATGATGTTGAAAAGCAGCGGGGCTAGAGAATCACCCTGCCTGAGTCCATCGTTTACCTGAAATGCGCTGGTTAACTTGCCATTGACTCTAACTTTGCAGCTTGTATTGTCCATTGTGTATATTACGAGTCTGATCATTTTTAAGGGAATTAAACTAAAACAGGAAAAAATAATTGTCAACATTTCGCCCATTTTTAGGCATCTTCAGAACAGAAAGAGAATAATAGCAAAGAAAAAAATAAATCGGATCCCCGTCACCCTCAACACCCAAATGGAGCTGTATTACATATTGATAGGTATCTTTCTTCCCTATTTTAGTTTAGATACTTAAGGCTTTGTGGTTGGAATATTTTCACTAATGTCTTAACATGAATTTTATATCTCTTTTGTTCTTCAATATTAAGGAAAAAAAATCTGTTATAAAGAACATTCGGTCTTCCAGAAAAACATAGCGTTACAATGATTATGGTCTTCCAGAGAGATTGTAGTAGAAAATATGTTTTTAATGATTTAAATTTGCCAGGCAAATTGTAAATAATGTAAAATCATTTATTTTATTTTATTTTTTATTTGTTTTATGGAATGATTGTAAGCTATTTAGCACTATTACTTATTGCCCAAAAGTGGCAGATTGTAATATTTCAATAGAATGTGTGTTTCTCTCTCTCTCTCTCTCTCTCTCTCTCTCTCTCTCTCTAAAAAAAATGATTTAAATAAATATTGTATAATGTTATGAATATATATTTCAGAAGAGAGGTAAATACCCAAGTTGAGGGGAACGCCCTCAGACAAAAGAACAATTTTCAAGATTAAATATTTGAGTTATTTTCAAATGACTTATCCCCCCCCCCTCCATCCACCGGCTCCGAATCTAAATCAAATTCGCAATCCCTTTGTTTTCATAACTAATGCATTTTTTTTTTGTTTTATTAAAGGAAAATATCTGGTAAGTTTGTACAAGTAATAGGATATTTTGAAATGAAAACCCTTTTCCCTTTTAAATCAACTGGAGTGCTCCGTTGATACTTCCCCATTGCATTTCCGCTTTTCATTAAGGTTTAGTGCTTCGTTTTCTATCATTTTTATTTTTTTTTAATCATTTAATGCAAGAACTTTTTTTTTCAGATCTGTTATTTCATATTTTTTTCTATTCAGAAGGAAAGATAATTTCATTATAAAAATTCGATGCGGAGTTTCCCTCTCCAGATTCCGTACAAAATAAAAAAGCTTCACAGAACGGAATTTTAAAAATTATTTTTTCTCCTTAATTTAATAATGAAATATTAAAAACTATGATCAAACATAAAATGAATGTAATATTGAATATTAACAATATAATTATGTCAAAATGGAATCGAACAATATCACCACAAAGCATTTTCAATATTTTAACGAATTACATCAATCAATCTAACGAATTGTTTAGAAACTTGTTACAAAAAAGGGCCTTTTAGAGTTAAATAATTTTTATTAAAATTTTTGTAAAAAAAAGTGTTAACAATTTTTTCGTTGGTGTAAAGATAAATTTTTCGCTGAAAAAATATATTTTATTGTTGTAAAGAATTTTTTAAAGCAAAAGTTCGTCTATTCTTTGTTCTTATGGCATAGTTATATTAACAAAAACATCAGTCTAGTTCAGGTATAAGTAATTTTAATATAAAAATAAATTTTATTTTTGAAAAGAAATTTTCTTAATGTAGATGTTTATCTATTAACTGTTCGTATGTTATGGTTTCATTTACCGAAATATCAGTCTAGTTCAGGGATAAATAAGTTTGATAATGTAATAATTTATTTTAAAATAAATTTTAATTCTGGAAAGATATATTTTTCACTATAAAAATAAATTTTATTGTTGAATTATGATTTTTTTTGCTGTAAAAATAAATTTTATAGCTATAAAGATTTTTTTTTTTAAATTGCAAAAATGTTGTACCAAGTGTTGGGCTAAAATTTGGTATTTACTCTATTAATCTTCGTTCTTATTACAATTGTAAGGTATGTGAAATATGACTTCAAATATACGATACAGCCATAGTTATAAACAATTAGAACATACTTCACGATCTTATTAGCCAGAAACTACAAAAGTTTTATGATTGAATTTCGGTTATTTTTTAAATTTCTTTTATAAATAAAAAAGAAAAGAAAATAACAGTAATAAAAGCAAAAACAGGCGTTCCCTTTAAAGACAGGGTCTAAAAAAAGGACTTAGATAAATACGAGCAGATTGTGCCAAGATAACTTGATTCCGACAACAAAGGACTGGTAAGGATTGATTCTGCTTCGTGTAGGTATTTACTCGGGAAAGCCACTATCCTTGGGAAATATCCCTATTCACAAGGGAAATGGAATTTTCCCGGGGCTTGTATTTGTCGGTTCTTACACAAGGCAGTACCAATCTTCCTTGTTCCTCTATTTTCCGGAGTATCCAATCTATGCCATCGAGTCTTTTGAAAGGATAGTCATACTATCATAATAATAATGACGATGTTATCATTTATTTTAATTTTCATTAATACTAATATAAACTACTAACGAAAAACTAAAATGAAAATCTATTTGTTGGAAAACTGTAACGTAAAAGTAGGCTCTTACGGAATTTTCTATTCAGCAATGTAAGAACATTATCAAGAAAGTATTGGCAAGCAGGATAATGGAATATTCAATCTATTAGGGGATATTGAGATTGCATTAAAATAATTTTATTTAGGATGGAAATAGTTGGGGGTGCAGTCAATGTAAACAACTAAATAAGTCTCACTTATTTATTGATAGTGCCGACGTTTCGGCCTACTTTGTAGGTCATCTTCAGGGCTATGAGAGAACACAGACAAAAAAATAAACTATAAAAAAATATTATTATCTTTATTTTATTTATTTTTTATTATTGATATAATTATTTTTGTGTCTGTTTTCTCTCACAGCCCTGAAGATGACCTACAAAGTAGGTCGAAACGTCGGCACTATCAATAAATAAGTCTCCCTTATTAGTTGGTTACATTGACTGCACCCCACATCTATTTCCATCCTAATTAGGTCTTCCAGTCAACGACTTTCTCTCTACTATAAAATTTTTTTAGGATAAGTCTGAAACTTGTAGGATATAATTACATATTAATGTATAGATATATATTTTATTTATATGTATTCATACATGTATATATGACTATATTATATACGTCTATATTATTCCAGTACATGGTAGGGACAATACTGTTTCTAGTACGATTGTGCAAGGAGTTTATTTCATCAAGATAGAACCAATGGGAAACTTGGCTTCTTCGCCAGAAACGGCTTGATTTAAGAATGTTGCTTTCCAGTATTTTAGAGAATTAATTTGTTTCTTTATATTGTGTTCTAATATATTATTTTTATTCGAATTTCCGTTGATTTCAATATATACGTGCAATTTGTTCTCATGTTTGTCCGTAGAAACTTTTCACATTTCCAACAAAAACTCGAGAGATACCTACGGATTTTTCTCAGCTTTCATTTTGGAATATTTTTTATTTTTTAATAGCATCACAGGTTGTGGGAAGTGTCAATTGGAGACAATGAGGTGATCCCACATGAAAATAGTGGATTTGGTATAAAATTAATTTTCAGATAGGTAACATCAATTTTTGTCATGTAATTCTAGTAAAAAATAAGTTATTATGAACATTTAAACTACACCTTCTTCATTTGTTTCCAATTTAATAATATTTTTTCACAGGGGCTGAAAAATATATACAAAAAAAATAAAAGTTTTCAAAATGATGAATAAATACATTATTAATTTCTTCAAAAGCTAAAAATTTCTATGAGCAAGGGAATGAAAAAAGGTAATGGAAATAATTTTAAATTAAAAAAACATTGTTTACACATTTGTTTAACATTGTTAGAAGTTTTTTTTTAATAATGTGTTTTTGTAATTTAATCAAATCTTAAATTGCTCTCTGAACTAGACTTCACATTATTAAATAAACTTTTTTCTTCATTTACGAAACACAATTGAGTCAAATGTAAAGGAGTATAGCGCGCAAAGAATAAAAATTAATCAATTCATTATTTAAACAAATAATTGATTCGCTAAAAAGATTTTTAAACTAATTAATTAACAGAGATAGATAGAGAGGGAGAGTGGGAGATAGATAGAGAGAGAGTGAGGGAGAGAGACTTAAGCTACGGAGTCTTTCTCTATTAATACAAACAACTTGGTGAGAGTTGGAGTCAGAGAAAAGTTATAAATTACTTTAGTTAAATGAAAATGAAGTTTGGAGCTTTGAAGGCGAACGTTAATGGATGCTAATTCATTCGGACTTGCTAATATCAACTAATCGTTTGAGCCAGCCCACTCACTAACTCAGAATAAAGGAAATTTTACTAAAACAGAGCTGAGATGGGCAAGGAGAGAGATTGATCCGAAAATTCATCAATTTGACAACAATAAGTTTAGTATTGATAGTTCACAGTAAGGGTGATATGGACTTCATCCACTAATGCATTATCGAGCCTCGTTAGCTTCTCCTATCTAGAACTATGTACCTTAAAAACACTATGTACATTATCTCAGATTATACTTGGAGATACGACAAACATATATAGATACTTAATAAGATAAGAACTGACAAGAGGTAAGATCTTCACTAGTCTTACGTAATAAAGGACCGATCTTAGAAACAGCTCTAGATTTTTCAAAAAATATAAAAAAGGCGTTGTCAAGACTGAGTTATCTACTAAATGCCCTATCGGTTTTTGTTAGATTTTTCGGTTGCCATTTGCTCAGAATAAAGGGAATTTCACTAAATCAGGGCTGATTTGGGTAAGGAGATTGAACAAGATGATTATGATAGCAATGTGTTGACGAGTGAAATTCGTCGTGAATGTAGAATTTTACAGTTGCAATGTTCGTATTATGCAATTCAAAATAAATCATAGAGGATTAACAATTATTCTTAAGATTTAGGATCTGATGTTGGAATTTTTGTATGTGGATGTGTTTTGCAGAACCCCAAAGATCTGATCCATACAAATCCAAATTCCAGTTGATTTTTTTCACATATTTCGCTAGTTTAGTAAAGAATGTTTTTATGCTACCGAAATTTCAGGTTCAGAATCGGACTAAAACCACGAGAAATAAAGCGGCAAAGTGTTTTAGACAAAATTGCTTAAATAAATTAGCGAAAAATGTGAGCCAATTTTTGCTATTTCGGAGTTATCTGCTTTTGAAGGACATTTGCCCTCAAGATTTCACGGTCTTGTACAATTTAAAGAAGTGGACTAGTTGCTTTGCTGCAGTTACCGATTCATGCCCAGGTCGTATGTTTCATTAGAAAAATCTTGTCATTTTAATTGTGTATGTATGCTCCGTGTGTTTCGTTTGTCCATGTATAATCCGATATAACGTACATAGTTTTTCGAAGGTACATAGTCTTTCTTAATTTTGATAGCTGGAAGCTTTCCGTAGGTAGATGGTAATCCGGCTCGATTATTTACTATACAGTGAAATAATACGGTATTACCTTAAAACCAAGAATAGTGATATGGAATTAATTCAGAATTTATATAAACACCAAAGAGTTTTAGAATTAATTATTTATGGGATATAAAAAAATGATTAAAAAAATATTAAAGCTAACCTCAGAATCTGCTCAATTCGGCTTCCTTGCCAGAAATGAAAGAAGTTTAGATAGAACCCCAACCCCAAACTGATCAAGAAGTCATTAGTGTCGAAGTAACTGGTCCGGGTGTCTAAATGGAATCGGCAAAGAGCCGTTCGAAATTCCTCCAGAAAAGGTCGTGTATGGAGCAAATGTCAAGTAATCTGATCCAGCTTATTAAGAAATCGATTAGAAGGTGGTAATTGGGAGAGTGAAGGAGATTTGACGGATCTGATAATTTTTTAATGGAAGCGTCCATTTTCACCAGGAAAGTTGAAGAATTCCAGGATTTTAACACTTGATATAACCTGAAAAATTGGTATATTACGGCCGTAGAATATTAAACAAAATATTTCATTCACAATACAAAGAGGAGGTTCAGTTAATAAAGTCGTTATTCACTAAAAGACAGAATTGTGAAACCGTTTATTTATTGACACTTTTCCATACCTCCGTACATTATGTGCCCTTTAATTACTTATTTACAGAACGAAGTTTGTACACTTATTATAACAAAAAATGTATACAAAAGCATTGTAACTTCCTATCATATTTTTCCTTCATATGTGTTTTAGGAGTGGAGTTGACGTGCGGAAGGTCCTGAGCTTAAATCCGGTTCTTGACAGACGGCTGTTAGCACCTGGAAATGGATCCTATGGGATCTAGTACCCTCCTGGGGCTCACTAAAGCCTCTATAAAGTTAGTACCCAAAATAGGGGCTCTGGCGGTTGAGCCTGATCTAGGACAAATCAACTCCCTGCACAATCGTTGTCCAGGAAGCATAACAGTCTCTACCACTTATTGAACCCAAGAACCTTCAAGAGTAGTAGGGGTACAGGTTTTTTTTTTTCGTATATAATTCACATTGTATAAATCTTATGAATTCCAAGTAAACTTTTCAAAATCAATGTTATTAATGAATTTGGGCCAAAATTTATTAGATAGTGGAGGTCAAGTTACTACATAGTTCGCACCCCGGCAGCTGGCACTAGGATTTTTTATGGGAGAAAAAGTCCTTGGTTATACCGTCCTTTGGAAAGGAGGTAAAATGTGGGTCCTGAGCATATCTGATGTCAGTCACTCTTTCCTATTTTATAAGATATCTATTTTATTTATATCTAGATATGCAACATTAAAGCACACTATATCATCGACCGATTAGCCATGATAGCAAATGGCGTTAAATAAATAAACAAAAATATTACATAGCTGTCACTGGCCAACTCTTTCTATTAAAGAAACAAAAAACAAATCTGTACCACTACAACTCTTGAAGAGGACGAGTTCGAGGCTATACTGGGTGAGCCCTAAGAGAGTTCTAGATCCCATCGAATCTAATTAAAGTAAATTATAAATCTCCAGCCGCTAACAGATTAAATAAAAGTACGCCAATAAGCGGGATTCGAACCCAGGACCTTCACTATGGCAACTCAGCGTTCAACCAGTGAGATACTCCACTTCCTATGTTTCACATTGAAATAATGAATTTTTACCTTTGCCTTTTGATATACTTGGCTATCGTAAATGAACATGTTTAAAAGGCTGATCTACTTTGTCTAGTGAGACAGAAGTTTGTTTGTTCCATAGAAAAAAACGTAGCGACGGTATTCCGTATTTCATTCGGTAGTAGCCAAAGGCTGAATGAATATGTTATTCAATCTCATGCTCAAAGCGCGTCTCAGCGAGAAAAAAAATGTAATTAGCTGATATTTTTAGTAACGAACTAATCAATATTTCGTAATGGACATTTGTAAGCCGCTGAATCAGACAATGGGAATGTGTGCGGTGAAGTTTGTCGTGACTAGCGTAATAATGTACCCCGTCCAAGATGGTTGTTATGAGGCTAGTACTTATTTATGCCTAAGATCAGGCAAAAAGTGATTTCTAAATGCAATTACCGACTAATAGCAGTATTTCAGCCAATCGCCAATGAGTTGGTTAATATTGCACTCAATAATTAGCCGCAATGAGGAGTTATTAACACTACACGGCGTGCTCATATTCTTTTAATTACTGTTTGGTTGTAATGTATTCCGCGAGTCATTGGGTGCTTACTATGATCGTCCAACATAAATAACTAAAAATCTGTCCTTGATTTGGAAGATTTCAAAACCCATACCACTAAACTTGACATAAAGAACAACAGGTTAAATAACATGCATGCTTATTTGTCTAAACTTTCTATAATCTGTCAAAGAATTAGAAATTCTTGTAACAACCTACTCTGTTAGCTCGCCGGTAGGTAGCCTTAGGTATTTTTAAAGGGTGTTTTAGTCTTTGGAGAGGGAGTAACCCTATTTTACCCCCCCCTCCCCCCCCCCCCGAGCATGTGCGTCAGGTGCTCGTTAAAAATCCTTATCTTAATTATACCTGGGTAGGTAAAATTTAGGAATTACTATTTATCACTCTTACTGTCGCATCGTCCGATCAGCCATAACAGCATAAAGTGACGTTAAATGAATAAACAAATATTACATTTAAATTGTATTCTTTGAAATACTGATGTAAGATATTTAAATTTAATACATTATAACTTTTCCTAATATACCTTTCCAATTTAAATTCCCCCCCCAAAAAAAAATAAAAATACATTTTTTGGAAATTTAATTTTTTTAAATTGAGGGAAAATAATTAAATTTATTACACATTATTTACTTCTTTGCTTACCATTAATTCCCTATTTATAACTTTTTAAAAAATTACGTGGGCTTCTTAAAATGGAACAAATAACAAATCATTTTGTTAATTAAATTTTTAAAAGCTGAAGTAAAATAGCTAAGTTTAATACACTATGTATTTTCCTTTTTCTTCCTGACAACAGGGAAATAATTAAAATAAAATGTTATTATATGGGTTTCTTAAATATAAGTATAATGATTTCACCCATGTCTCAAACATTTATAGATGATCATAAGACATAATGATTTCACCCATGTCTTAAAATTTTATGAGATTGATATATCAATTATGAACTAATAATTATTGATAATAAGTAAATATGAATTAAATACTTATAAACAATAAATTGCAGCCGAAATTAAAGTTAAGAGGATTTTTAATAAATACGGAAGAGAATTGAATAATAATTATTACTTTTCGGAACAAGATAGGGACAAAAATAATTATAATCTTTTCAACCCTTTTTCTTTACCCTTCCGTGTTATTCGATCCTACAAGATAACGAACCCTTAAATATATTTATATGTAGCTACGTGTAGCTTTATAATAGGCTTTATGATGAAACAAAATTATTCCATCTCTTCAACCCTTAACTCATCACGGTTCTCTAGGGCACCGAAAGTTGATTAAAAAATAAAAAACCCTGCAGCATTACAACTTACGAAGGGTTTTGGGTTCAATAGATATAGAGACTTTCGTAACCTACAGTTGTCCTGAGAGGTGATTTGGTCTAGATCACGCTATTCCGCCAATTTGGAGGGTACCCAATTCATAGAGGCTGGGTAAGCCCCAAGAGGTTCTGTAGATCCCACAGGGTCCAACGATAATAGCTGTAACAGACTAAATTATTTATTTATCACAGCCGGATTTGAATCCAGGGCTTTCAGAATACTAACTCAACGCCCTACACCCAGAGCTATCCCACTCCCTATTTAAAATTTAGTTCAAATCCGGCTATGAATTTTATTTAATGTACTAACAGCCGGAATGGATACCCCGGAGACCCTCCTAGGGCTCACCCAGCCTATACAGTGGGTACCATTAGTAGGGGGATACCTGGTGGTTGAGCGTAACCTTGAACAAATCACTTCCCTGCACAATCGTTGTACTATGGACAGTACAGTCTCTACCACGTACTGAACCCAAGATCCTCCATGGGTTAATATTCTTCCATGCAACATTTTAGTTATTTCCTATTTCATAGTTGTTAGTACATTAGTTTACCTCTTCCAATATATATCATCTTCCCATTACTAGCAAGGCTATGTAGCTGTCCAAAAAAAAAGTAGATTCTCCCTTTTTTTATCAATTCCCACATTAATTCAACACTCGAGAATATCGTGTTAATTGGAAACTCCTAGAGTGTTTTATGAGAAACGTCCTGCTGATTATTATTTTTTCAATTTAAGATAACAAAAAATATAATAAACGCCTCGAATATATTATATCCAGAAGAGACTAATGATACGATTTACGCATAGATAATACCTCGGATAGATAATACATTGGAAGGATATATATTTAGTGCGGAGGTCGTGCGGTCACGCCCGATCTCCCGCAGAGCTGCTATTAACTGGAATAGCTTTCTCGTAGCCATCCTAAACTGAAATAGGGCCGATTGTGTCAGTCCAGGGATAAATAACACGATCTGGGGCTTTGCAGTTATTAGCAGGAATAGAAAGTTGTGCTAAGTTATAGATTAACTTGATACTTAAATAGGATGTAAATGGAATCAAGTATTTGATTCTATCGCCTGTAAATGCACTTAATCTTTTTTGGAAGAATATAGAAGGAAAAATAAGAAAAATTTTAACAAATCTAAACTGGTCATTAAGACTAAGCTACAGAAATATAAAACATTAGTTATTAAATAATATCTTGAAAATTGTATAATTTGCAGCACTATAGTGGAAATGAAAGAAATAGGGAATTCTGTTAAAACTCCACATCTACAAAGCAGTACATCTCCTAGTTTTATTATAAGGTTGCGAAAGGAAGACAAACACTCAGCAGCAGGATAATGGAAGCGGAAATGAAATTTCTATAAAGAATATTGGGAAAACGAGGAGAGATAGAATAAGAAATGAGTAAGGAAGAGAAGAACTTAAGAATATCTGAAAACCACCTCAGGATTCCGTCTACTTAGATGATATGGGCATAAGAACTCGTAAATGGGGGACGGCATAGGACTGAGAGAGTGTCTGGAAGCGAAAACAACTGGGAGAAGACCCCGAGGTAGGCCTAGAAGAACATACATGGAGGGTATCAAAGGCCAGAAAAGATCTTAGTTCAGCTGAAGAAAACGAGATGTTTGGACGAAGTGGGGGCTCTCCCACGCTGAAAGGACAAAATGGGGGAGGGGAAGAAGAAGAACAGGAAGTTAATAAAGGCCTTGAAGAGGCTGAAGGTCTAACTCGCCAGAGCTAAGCAACCTGGATCTTCAATACTTGGATGGGGGACCGCTCGAGAAATAGCCTACGGAAGAAGACCACGAAGACTTAAAATCTGCATACGTTTATTTCACCCGACAGGCATGTGAGACCTGATACTTAGACTAGGAGGCAATGCACAAAATCCTGTTATTACTCAATCTAGTGTACTTGTATTGGGGATTTACCAGTACGCGTTTTCAGTATACCGGGTTAAAGATTGTTAATTTATTTTTCCAAATTTTTCAATTGTACAATATTAAATTTTGCTTCAGTTATGGATAATGGTAATGAAAATGAATGACTGACTTCATTCAACCTTTATTTACAAAAGAACATGAACTAAGTCAAATAATAAAACTATTTCATTAATAGGGATGACAAATACCTAATTAAGTGTATCCACTTATACTGGATTGGAGATCCTACAAGGTTAAAATATGGTTGTCAACATATTAAATAAATTATCTTCTACAGACGGATTAAAACCTGGGATTTTACCACTCTGTTATCTCGCTCCTACATTAAAATTTAATATTAAATATATACATAAAACATTTCAATAGCATCGATAGATTCTCAATTTTGCCTAAAAATTGAGGTAATTGAAAGATTCAGTTTGCACTTGAGTAAATGTCTATTCCCTATGCAATGATATTCAGTCCGAAGGCACACGGTGAAAGCAAGACCTAGAGGCGGACGACATCGGAGACACCAATAAATCTACAAAGATACTACACGACTCTCTGCTAATTTATATCTTGTCACTATCTCCTCGCTATTCTATCCTCTGTGTTTACAGTTTCCTATACTTTATTAGCCTTTCCCACTAAATCAAAAGTACTAACTGCGATGGTAATCCCTTTCTGCCATACACTGACAGGTTTAAATTGCTTACCGGCTTTCGATACAATTGTTCTGTCGATGGTTGATGTACTCTGGTGAGTTATGTGAGTAGGCGCATTGTTCCTGGACAAGAGCTATAGCCGTCCTCAGTATATAAAATAGGCTCCGAGCGATTCAAGATACTAACTTCAGTACATCAGTAAAAGTATTAACAACTTAAATAACAAATTAAATAACTGTATTTTTTTTATCTTGAATAAAATTAGTTGTCCTTATATATATTAATGCACGATTCCTCCTTCAGTTGGAGATCTCCGATAATTATTATCAGTGAAGCATGCCTAGTATGGGTTCGTGACTGACCGGGATCACAGTTTCTATACTTTCACAGGCCTATCCTTCACTTCTACGCACACTAATAGCGGACAGCCATTAAGGAATTTAATCTACCACCATCAGATAAGCCGCTCTTATCTCCAACAAGATCAATCTCATTTGCATTGATTCGTTCTGGTATATTTTCGTAATAACCCGATATGTTCCCATGTGCCGTTCGAATCTTGGAAAAAAACACAGGATAATTTTTTCGAACGTGAAAGTGAAAGAAATCATGCAAAAACGTGACTTGTATATAACGTATTTCATTACAGCTATATGACCATTATATGATTATTATATGACACGTATATATATATATATATTCAACTAACAATGGGGGTCTTGGGCTCAGTATGAGGTAGATAATAATTTCCAATGCAACGGTTTAGCAGGGAGATGATTTGCCCGACATCACGCTCATCCGCCAGGTTTTGCCACCGTTTAAGGGTACCCACTTTATAGAGGCTGGCTGATCCCCTGGAGGGACTGCAGATACCGCAGGATCCAAATATGTTTATTATATAATTTATTAGTCACAGACGGATTTGAACACGGGATATTCAGCATTGTGACTCGGCACATATGTTTGTATTATTAATTAAATACATTACAAATTTCAATAGCATCGATCCATACGGAATTTCCCCCCGAAAAAATGGGGGTGATAAAGTAGCCAATCGGCTGTCTTTATAAATATATACATACAAAGAACGCTGAAAGAAATCCAAATAATATCAACAAATTGATGTTTACATTCATATGGACACCCTAAGTTACGTTGGAAAACAGTATGGCTCGGGAAATTTCTTGATGATCGGACGAAATTATTTAAATAATAACTCACTTCAACTATTTGCTACCGAAATATGTATCAAGATTAATTATTAAAAAGGATATAAAGGACTAAAGAGAGAATATGAAAGATGAACAAAGTACATAGTTTGAAGATGGAGGATTATTACCAGAAGAAGAATGAAGAACAACAAAGGACCAAGCATAAAAATTGTCTCGTGGTCCCCAGAAGACTCTAAGGGAGAAAGAAGAAAAACTAATAATAATAAAAAAATTCAATTTGAAAACCTAATGCTTAAATATATCGCGAGTTTGGGATAAGAGACTTTATAAATTTTAGAATAAATGAACACCTTTATGATTTATTAATACAAAGCTGTTATTTTGTTTATTGCTATCTGTTATTCCATTTATTATTTTTACAATGCGTAACCTTTCTTTATATCGTAACTATTCGACATTGATTATTATAATGTTACTAAAGGTAATAAAACTAGGGTGAGGTTGCATAAGTATCATTAGCACCAACTGTTCCTTGCCGAATAACTTTCTTCAAACCAATACGATTGCAATGTTAGATTTTTATTCGCCATAAAATATTGAGACGTGACATTTGTAACTGATTGCGAAATTTCTCTTGGGTCGGAGAATATTATTCAATTATATTCGACTTTCTATTACTCTTATGATTTGCAAATATTTTTATCTTCATTTTATTCCTATCGAGATTTTCTCTTATTTATGAGCATTTTCTAAATAATTGCTTGTCCGATGGTTTCATCAGAACAGAGTTATCTTCTATCATCAGGATACCGGAATATTTTTATTTTAAGGAAATAAATAAAACATTAATAGGAAAAAATAACTGCCTGAAGGTTAATGTAAAAAAAAAAGAAAAGTAAAAAGCTTATATCGATAAACAACAAGGTATTGCACAACGTACTAGTTTTATGAATTATTAAAAAGTTTACACATGCATTCAGGATCTCCGTCTTTAATTTTCTCAGCTTTAAACCACAAGCTTATTTTATAATTATAATGAAAAGTTATTTAGTTCGGTCTGTAAACAGGATTATTAAGGAATAACAACAAATTAATAGTTTAATTTAATCCAGAATAAAAGAGAAACTTCCAAAGACATCAAATATAATCCAGGATCCATGGTATAGCTAAAAGAGGTAGCAAGGATAAATTATGTCAATTTGATGATTCTCAAAAATGTATTACTAACTGGGTTTTTTTTTTTATATCTCAAGATAATTATCTAAATTATTTTAAAAAGTATTTGTCCTACAAATGTATGGTTTGGTCAAAGAGTCCCCTCCTTCCAATGTGTATCGATAACGAGGTCATCAAAAATGATTACTAACCAGTTGTTTTCTTATTGACTTCGCTATCGATACATATTGGAAGGAGGGGACTCTTTGATCAAACCATACATTTTGTAGGACTAATATTTTTTCAAATAATTTAGATAATTATGTTGAGATTTAACAAAAAAAAACAACCCAGTTAGTAATAAATTTTTGAAAGTCATCAAATCGACATATTTTATCCTTGCTACCTCTTTTAGCTACCACAATCGAGAATTTTCGCACAGGAAATTGTAGGGGGTCTCATCGAAACGAAGCTATTCACGAAGATTCAGCTTGATACTAATCAAGTGAAAAATGAACCATGGATCCTGGACTAATAGAGGTTTTAAAATACTAAATTTCTCTCCACATAGACCTACTCCTCCGAACCTTTGGCATGATAAAAGCGAAAAGCATACTAGACCGCATTCGTAACACAACCATCAAACCTCGGAGTAGAACCAGCAGGAAAAGTTATCGAGAAATAATGTTAAAGATGAATTCATGTATCAGGAATGGAAAACAAAAGGCTGATAACATTCGACGCTAAGGTTGGCGGTAGAAGATCCAGAATCACCTGGAATGAAGGAGCCAAGGAAGAAAGATAAATTTAGAATAGAACTGAAGAGAAATGGTGGAGGATCGTAGGGTATAGTGTGTGAATGAAACCTCATACTGCATGAGCGGTAGAGAGGAATGATTATGATGATGATGATTTAATTTAATCTTCATACTAATTCGATGATTTGTGAAAAGCTGCCATTGACAAAACATTAATAACATATAAGAAAACACTTTTGGGATATGCCTAATTACATGTATGCGTATTGGATTACTATTTTTTTTGTATTTCGGATGTGCAGACTGGATTACGAATCTCGAATTAAGTGGGTGAGTCCCAAAATCAGTTTAACCGACTTTGAACATTTATTACAAAAATAAATTAGTTACTACTAATTTTATAAATATATAAATATACTTAGACAGATTTGAAATTCTTCGCCGTAATCATTTATATTTATATAATTATTCAGGATTTGATCGAGATAGATAATACATATGATACTTAAGTGAGAGCGGAGTAGCTCAGTAGTAGAGCAGTGAGTTGCCGTGCTGAAGGTACTGGGTTCAAATACCGATAGCTGGCAGACTTATTTAATCTGTTAGTTCCCGAACATGGATCCTATGGGATCTAGGACCCTCATGGGGTTCACCCCGCCTCCATAAAGTGGGTAAAATAAGGGAGAAAATCAGGCGGTTAAGCGTAATCTAGGGCACCTCCCTGCACAACCGTTGTCCAGTAAACAGTGCAGTCTCTACCATGTACTGAACCCCAGATCCTTCACGGTTTTTAAAATTATAATTAATAATAAAAACGTTCCCAAACTAATTTGTCTAGTATTCAAATCTGTTGGAAAACTGTTTTCAGAGAATATTTAAATAAATGAAGCAAAACAACAATACTAAGAAATATAATAAAACAGAGAAATAAAGCAATAAAATAGAGAGAAACAGAATAAGAGAAGTGGACAAAGAGACAGGGTTGGAGGGAAGGCGTAATTCAGGTGACTACGTTAAAAAGTTGGGGAATGGTTTTGTTAAACTCCCCCCTTCAGGGCCAACTCCACAACAATATTACTTTATTCTTTCTATTTTACCAACTTTTTTTTTATTATATTCATTTTTTTGTTTAATTTTTCTTTTCTTGTCAGAACTTTATTACAGAAACATTTTCTTCTCGAACTATTGATTGGAATGCTGAAAAGCTTTTCATGACTTTTACCAGCCACTGCCTTCTTCTTCCATAATATTTGTATTAATGCAATTTTAATGTTACTTTAACAAGGATTTTTAATTCAGTTAAAAAATTGAGTAAAAGATAAAAAAAACCTTGTACCATTACAAATCATATATGGTCTTGGAGGATTCAGCATATGACAAAGACTGTTCTGTTTCTTGGATAACGGATGTGCAGGGAGATGATTTGCCATATGCCACGCTCAACCAGGTTTCCCCCCCATTTTAGGCACCCACTTTATGGAGGCTGGGTGAGCCCCAGGAGGGTCCCAGATCCCACAGCATCCCTAGCTGAGATTTTAAATAAGTTTTAACTGCTATCATAAGGAAGAAACAATGTATATTTTCTGCAGTAATTAAAAAGGTCTTTGCTCAATACTTATTAAATTAATTGAATTGTTGGCTTGAACTAATTTAATTTAAGTAATTTAAAATCCATTCATCTATTTATGTCTTTTATTATATACCAACTTTAGAACATTGTTATCTTATCACTCAATTTGTCGAATTATTTAAAAAAAAAAAGTTCTTTCAATGTTAATGCCGAAGTAGCCTAGTTGTAAATATCAATTCTTTTATTTACAGATTCTCATTGTGTAGTTACATTATTCAAATTGTCTGCCAAGTTTTAAGTATTATTTTTTTTTGTGAAAACATATTAAAAAGAATATTTTTTTAAATAAAAAAAATCATAAAAAGTTTAATATTAAAAGTATTAGTCTTGGTATGATAAAACAAAACTAAAAATCCCTCTACAGTAAAATTTTAATTTTAGAGGTTGAATACCCTGCTCTAATATATTCATAAATAAATTAAATATTTGCCTTTTTTAAATTATTATTCAACAAAATGTTTTGCATTTTAATAAATAATACCGTTTAAGGACTTTTTTGTTGTTTAAAATTATAACTTTTGATTTATTTAAATTCTTTTGGCACTATTTTACTATATTATCTTAAGCAAGAATATTGTATTGATAACTCTACATATAAAGCGAATTACATTAAATTAAAATATCACAAATACGAGTGAAAGGGATTTATAAGTAAAAATATTCTTACCACAATCTACTATTGACATTAACGGTGAAAGATAGGCAGTCAGCACTGTCTGATACGTACCTGAAAAAAGAAACGCCCGATTAATACAGCATCAAAGAGCGCAATATATTATAAATGTAATTTTATTTTGACAGGGGTTATGTTTTCGTAGTGATATTTTCTAACACGTTTCGAAAATTGCTTACGAAACAAGATTTGATTCCAGTGTTGAAACGTAGTGTGAAGGTTACAGAATGTTCGGGAGTGAATGTTTTCGAATGAGAGTGTAAATATGTTGATGTATCGCTAGAATAGGTCAGGCCTCATTTATTTATTTATGATTATTTACAATGTAAGCCATGAGGAAAACGTGTCATATGGTCAATACATGCATATGTAAACACAAACACAAATATTTGTCAACATAGTTCATATTAATCTATCAATACACGCTCACACACACACACACACACACACACACACACATATATATATATATATATATATATATATATATATATATATATATATATATGTATAAATCTAAATATACATGCATGTATTAGTTTTTACAAAGCATATTAGTTTTGTAGTTTTTTGCCCTTAAAATAAAACAACAACATACATGTATTTTCTGAAATTCCCATAAAATTATTAACCACTGAAATTAAAACTCGTATTTTTCTATCTAAGCAAAAAAAAGTATTATGTTAATTTATTAAATAATTATTATGTATGTAAAAAGCTAAACAGTAAAAAAACTCTAAGTCATTTCTTATTTAAAATTATTAGATACTTCTTTGTACTTAAATGTTTCTTATCTTTAGTGTTGATTCGTAAATATTTAGGTACATAATTTTTTATATCATTTATTTTATTAACTGTTTAAAACACTCTGAAATTTATAAGGATGCCCCTATACGTTTTAAATTCTGAATTTAATTATTCTGTAGGAATTTGATAAAATCACTCTTTTGGAAATTAATTAGTATTTCTAGAAAAAAATCTAAAGCTGTTGAAGACTCCATGGCCCAAAGGACAATTCGGTAATTAGAGTTTTTTTTAATGAGAAAATGAACGGTGTTTTATGAATTAAGTATAAAAAATATATATAAAATTTTTATTGACATATTTTCTTTATATTCCCAATTATTTCAGTTATGGATATGTAAGAAATGTATGAACGTTGTTAATGAGAAAAAATCCGATAAAACCTTTAGCTTATTCCTCGTAAGATTATTCTAAAAGTTCTTGTACTGGAATAAATAACGATTATTCAGCAAAAACATTATTTTAATAAATTCATATTATGTAGGGAAACATCTTGTTATATTATACGAAAATACCCTAGTTGTTATCTATATGACGATGCCATATAATTGATTGGGTAACAGCAGAATAGAACATCAAAGATATTCTGTCTGTTAAAATGTCAGATCCACTGACAGCCGAGTACTGACAGATTGACCGGGCTACAAGGCATGTCTTGCCTCCAACGAAATTAAACATTTTCATATCGTCATCAAAGAAGATCACACCTGACATCGAAATGGATATGAATCCGTGAATGTTAATCAGGAACACATGCCGAGGGTTGACAGCAAAAAAAGATTATGCGCGGTAAGAAAAGGGAACGAAAAACAATCATAAATAAATAATGATTCCGACTGAATAAAAGATGGTTTCCATCAATTCCGATAAGATTTTTTTAATGCTGTCAGAATATTTTTGATGTGCGTCATTGTTAATTTTCGGACGTATCAAGTATGATTTAAATGACAATTTCGGATTCTTCCAAGAATGAAAAAAAAATGGGCTGATATCTATATTTAATGCAGAAATAACGGATAATTTATAATGATCAAATAAATACTCCATTATTAAATACGAATTTATTATCAATTAAAAGTATTACATCGAAATGTGTTTTATGTTCAATGCCGTTATAATATACAGTGAACCAACAGAAATAATTAAAGACAAACGAAATGTAAAAAATATTTTTCAAATTTAATAATACTCCAATTGACAATTATCTGTTTCAATATTTGCTAGAGGAATATATGAACGTAGTTACGAGTAGCAGGATGAAGATCTAATAAAACCTACAATTTATTGCTAGTAAGGTTATTCTAAAAGTTCTGGTTATGGTATAAATAAGTATGATGGTTCATTACTTCTACACAAATATTTGTTTTTAATTAATTTATTATAAATTTCTAGAAGATTGGTCGACCTCTAGTATAACTCAAGATTTAGAAATTATTAAAAAATATTGAAATAAAATACTATTCCTCATATTTTTTTGTAAAATTTATAAGGTTTTTATAACAACCAAGGGAGTAAAATGAAAATAACAGAATTGTTAGTAATTAAGTAAAGAAAGAAATGTTTTTTGCAAATAAAGAAAACTAAGTTTATTCATATTTTTTACTGATACAAATTTTTTTTTTTTTTTAAATTTATTTATTGATATTTACAACTGTATTAAAATAATACATCAAGTAAATGGGCTAAGCGATACATAATGACATGTGAAAATGACAAGTAGAGAAACTACCCACTGGTAGTACTCGAATCACAAGTTCAACTAAGAAGTCACGGGGCCATCTTTTCAGACGCCTCGGAGGATTATCGGGATTTGAAGAGGAAGCTAGGTTTGAAACTAGAGGGTTTGAGCGGAAATGAAGTTTGTTATGAAAGGATAGATAGCGGGTTCGGGCCAAATCAGCAACAAATGGGATCATACAAAAATTGAAAATGAAACTGTTTTAATAGAAGTATTAATTGAGAGTTAACTATTTTAGCTGTTTTCATATTTTATTTCCACTTTTCTTATATTGTTGTTGGATATCTAGGTTTTATTTTAACAACATTTGATCTTTCAACCTTGATTTTCGGCACATAAATGTAATATTAGTACTTTTGAGAAAAAATTAAAATCTATTCGGATTTCTTGGCGGCCCTAAAAAGAATAGATACACTTTAATATTTAAAGCTGATGGCCAATAGACAATGCATGTAAAATTAAGCTTGTAACTTTACAACCTAAGAAGAGCCTGGGGTAGAAACTGTACTGTTTAATGGACAACTATTGTGCTGGATTGACAAAGATCATCTGTCCTAGTACAAGCTCAACCACCAGGTTTTTCTGGCTGAGCCTGGAAGATGGTGGATGATCCTCAGGAAGGTCTCAGATCCCAATGGATCCGCCCCAGCTGTTAACACATTCTGTTATTTTATAGATTTATAGATTAATGGTTTTATTTCGATCTAATTAATATCATTAAAATTCTGCCATGAAATTTGCCCTTCATCTGAGTATTATCCTAATAGATAACCAGAGATTAGGGTATTCCATGATTCCTTATAGAATTAATGAAATTAAATAAATTCTTTAAGTTTAAACTATGTCACATTTTAATAATAATCTTTTAAAAAAACAAATTGGCCTTTCATGAAGTAAATATCCCAACAAAGCGTGGACATAGTGGAAACGCTACGTCATGTCCACTGGACTGACCAATGTTCTGATCAAACCCGCTAGTCACATGACAAACAGCTGAGTCATACAAGTGATGAATTATGACGTGTCAGAGCGAAAGGTCATTTTTCAGGCCACTGACACAGCAGACTTATTAAAAAAGACGATAGATAATTATACATTCAATTTATAATCCTTAGTGTGTTCGTTAAAACTAATATTAGCCGGATTTAAAGTTTTGCATTAAAAAAATAAAAATGAGCAATAACATAAATAAAGTAACCAGAATTTTATTGACATTTTCTTTGATGTGATTTTTCTTTTGGTACATGCATTGATGAAGCCTGAATTGGCGAACCGTTGACTCGATAGTTTTTTCAAGTATTTTATAATTCAAGGATTTGATTTTTTAGGATTTTTCTTATTGCATCATAATTTTAAAAAATAACTTCTTAAAATTACGGTTTATGTTTAATTTTTTTTTTATTCTGAAAAATTCTTAGGTAATCATTTCATCAAGAAATGAAGGTTTATCAAATATATGTCATCTATACTTCGAAATGTTAGTTGGAACTTTTATTTTTTATTATTTCTTCATGAAATTATTACCGAAATATACTCATTACCGTTAATTATACCCTCTTTCCCATATTAAAGCTCACGATAACTTATATTTTTTGAAAATACTAAAAATGAACTCAACTCGAAGTGACAACTTGCGGAACAGATACCCTAGTTATTTATTATTAATATATTTTTATCGATCGATATCAGAAGATAAATTATCCCTTTTAGATAAATATATAAAAAATAAATTTCCTAAAGGTATTGTATATCTTGGTAAAGCAATAGAGATTATTAATGATGTGAGTAGAAAATGTTGTGGGCCGATAAAACGGGAACTATCAATCGCGACGACCAATAGGATCGTTAATTCGGCTAAGCTGACTGCTATTGGTCCATTCAGCTCCGAATTAGCACCAATCACAAGACTCTTTTATCTCTTTATAGGCCACGTTTTTCTCCCTACTATTAAATTACTGCCAATTAATAAGTTGTGCTATCACTCATTAGTGCTTATAAATGTGTTCCGATAGAATTGTATCGTAAACATTAATATAAGCTAATCGGAGATAATAAGTTAACTCAGAGAATCACTGGCTGATTTTTATTATATAGATTATTATTTTTATTTTATTTATTATTTTAATATATTATTTATATTTTGTCAGTTAATTTTTTTCACAGATTACCCCGTTAAATATGATATTTTCCTGTTTCTTAAAAATAATTTGGTGAGTATCCATGATATGTTACAGAGATATAGAGAGAATGATACAATTTTTGTTAAGTTCGATTTTTTAAATTCTTTATTGACAGAATATTATCTAAACTACATAATTCACTATGATCGATATTTTATATGATAATTCTAGGATACATTTGTTGAAACAGAAATCATAAAATAAATTTTCGTTTTTGAGATTCATTATAGGAGCTGTTGTAATTACTGAGTTATTTCGTGATTGTTAGAATTTGATCCTATTAAACGTTTCATAAAATTATTTTAGTAAACACAACCATATATTATTATAAATTATAATATGATATTTATTACAAAATAGATATTCAAGTTAAAATATTACTGTATCAATACAACCCATCAAGAGTCCTGTGTTCAGTTCAACACAGGTTGTGAAGGGAAATCATTTTCAATCGCCAGAGATTATTCCCCCAAAAGCTGGATTTTTAACCTACTTTACAGAGGCTGGATGAGCCCCAAGAGGTTATGTAGATCCCATAGAGTACATCCGTGGCTTTTAATAGTTTAAATAATTTTATCTACCACAACCAGATTTAAATTCGGAATCTTAAGCATAGTAACTAAGCACTCTACAGGCTTAGCAACTCTATTCCGCCATGATTTATAAAGATATATTTATTTTCAACAGTGATTAGTAATATGTAATCCTCCTAAAATCTAAAATAATAAATAACAAATATTTTTATTATTCAATAAAATTTGGAAAATAAACTTTAGGGATAACCTCCAAAATTTTCAACTTAAGGCGATTATAAAAAACTCCACTGACGAGTTGAAGAAGCCGATACCCAACTTAATATCAACTCTTAGAAAAACCAATGCGCGTGACCAGAAGGTATAATATGGCCTTTTCAATTTTTTAATTTTATTTTCGAAGTAGGCGGTGAAGGGGGAGTGAAACAAGTTTTTAGTATACATGAAATTTGTACTTTTATATTGTAGCCGCTCTGGAGGGGGAAAAAAGTCGGTTATTTGAAATTGTAATACTAGGAGGCTTTTAGTATGTAGAGTTGTGAGGATTCCATAATTCATGGAGCAACTTCTACTGTAGGGAGGGGGAGGATTGTATGGAAAGTCTCCCCCCCCCCTTAGTTGGCTGAATTTGCATGGCTGTATTCTATTATTACAGCCACCGCCTTTTGTATCTATAGTGGAAATAATTTTATTTCTCCATCTACAAGCCCTTTTGAATGTAGGAATCGTTTGCGCATCACCTTTTTTTTAAAAGCAATAAAAGCATGCGCTAAATGGTTCAGTAGCCTTTGGCTCTTTTAGCCTGTCGTTAGGTGTTAAGGGATGATAATTTTCGGTAATATCGTTACTTGTAGAAAATTTGAACGGAGGGGCTCAGTGGCAGAGTTCTGAGTTGCAATGCCGAAGGTCCTGGGTTCAAATCGCGCTGCTGGGAAGACTTTTATTTAATCTGTTAGCAGCCGGAGATAGATCCCAAGGGATCTAGGATCCTCCTGGGGATCATCCAGCCTCTATTAAGTGGGAACCCAAAATAAGGGCGGGATCGAGGGGATGAGTCTGATCTAGTACAAATCACCTCCCTGCACAACCGCTGAAACAGTACTGTCTTTAACATGTACTGAACCACAGACCCGTTCACGGGTTGCAGCGGTACAGGTTTAGGTTTATAAAATTTAATACTTCGGCAAAGTTAAATTTGGTAGTATTAAAAATATCGCTTATGGAAGCCAGAGTCCCTAAGTTGTGTATTATTTGTAACGAGGCGTTCAGTATCAGAATCGGATAACCCCAAAATTTCAAAAACCTACTTTCGTTATTGCTCGGTTGGTTATTTTGAATTTGAGGCGTAAAACTGATTGATCATGAAAGGCTTAATTCAGTCTGGTTCAAATAAGTATTTATATTCGTTTTTAGCAATAATTTTTATAAAGCTGAAATAAAAAAAAATGGACTATTGTTAAGCTCTCGTTAAACTTAGTCTAGGGATTCTATGCTTCTGAAACATAGGGTGCAGGACCGGCATTAAATATTAAAATTTTTATGAAAAATATGGTGACAAAGTGTCATGTTAGACAAAATTGCTTGAATACATTAAATATGAAATATAAACTAAATGTGAAAAAAATCAACGTTTGAAATATTAGGAGTTATCTGCTTTTGAACCGGCACACCTCAGATGTGTTATATTCTAATTAAAAACGTCACCCTATCCATTTCAATTAAGGCCTTGTCTATTGCCGATAAAGCATAGTAACTTGAAATGACAACCAAATTAACTATGTAAATATTTATATGGGAGCAGGAAGGCTGAGAGGTATGGTCCTGGATTGCTATGCTAAAGCCAGGGATGGACCCTGTAGGGGATCTGGGGAAACTTGTGCTCACCCAGCCTCTATAAAGTCTATCCCCATTATTGAGGGAAAATCAAGCAGTTGAGCGCGACCTCGGACAAACGCCACTCTCTACAACCGTTGTCTTACAAACACTACAGACTCTAGTGTACACTTCTACACTGTACAAAACCCAACACCCTTCACGGGTTGTAGTAGTACAGTAATATATTAATAATAAATCATAAAAACTAAAATTTTGTTTATAAAACTAATTTATTTTAGCAAAGAATTTGTTAATGGTTATGCATGGAATACCAAATAGAACAAAACTTTAAAATACTTTTAAGTTAAAAAAATAGTCTAAAAAAGTATTAAACAAACAGTTGTTTTTAAACACCGGGGGGAAAATAATTATTTATTTTAATGCCTTAACAAAGATTGAGGTGAACTTATAATTATATTATATTATAATTTTGTTAAATAGAACTTACAGTTACATTTTGTTGTATTAGATATTAGATAATACAGTTAATTTGTTAATGTTAATAGAGTAATGAATATCTGCGTTACACAATCAATATTGTTTTAAGTTTCATGACCACGTATTGTGACAAACAGATTAAACAATAATGATCATATTATCCTTGTAGTAAACACTGGGAGAGCGTAATAAGATATGATTTATAAAAATAGTTAATTATTGATACAAATACGAATTGTAAATTAGTTGCCTATGTATTATGTATGTAATTATTTTATGTTTGATATCATTCAAATGAGTCATAATCATTGTATAACATAAAGAAATAGTATTTGTAGTTCTATTAGCTGTGATTATATAATTTTTTATCTATTTGTAATTATAATGTAGGCTACTATAACGAACTATGGTTTAGTATTAATATTTTCATAATAATGAGAAGAGGTGAAATCCTCTAATTCAAAACGTCACTCGATCCAATTTTCCAATCCCTAAAAATTAAGATCACATACAATGATAATATTCAGAAATTAAAATGAAAAACAAATCAGAATTTTAATTTTAATGTTATAGTGCTTACTTAAGTCAACTTTTGTAACACAGTAAATATTCTGTTTTTACAAACAAACTACTTGTTTTTTTTCCACTTGCATAGTAACCCTGTGCAAGAAGAGACTGTTTAGAAAGTATACTTAATCCATACCAAATGGTATAATATATGTATGGAATGCACAGTTTACATTTTTATTTATGGTAATGTATAATACAAATGTCAAATTTACATAAAATGTTCCAAGATAAAACAAACAAACATATTTCACACCGCTAATAGTCTCATATTAAGCGATTCTAATGAAATATGCATGGAATAATCAACTATTTAAGAAAATGTCATTTTAACTACCTGACAAAAAATAAGTTAAATAAAATTAATCCTTAAGTAAGTAATTTTCTTTTCTTTATTATTTTTCGTTAAAAAAAAATTGTCGTAACACTAAGTTAGTCATTTTGAGTTGTTTTTTATAGCAGTAATATATATATTTTATTTTTAAAAATCGGTTAATATAAGCGGGAAACTAATAATATGTTTTTTTATTTGAGAAGTCAATAATTTGAAAATTCTTTTTTCTCCCATTCTGTCATTTTTTTTAAGGCAGCTCCGTTCTTCCAACACATTGGTTTTTACCAGTTTGAGAAATTTATTATAATACCAATTCACCATGAAGTAATATGGTATCCATTGCTTTTCACTTTATGCTTCGTAAACTAAGATACCCGAGGAATTCCTAGATTTTAAAGGAATAAATAAAAAATCTGAACAAAAATTCGAATAGACTTCACAATTTTGCCGATTTCATTTGACCTATCAATTATTTTAATTATTCAGTTTTTTATTATTAAATCAATGATTCTATTACATCTAATACGGGATGTTAACGAATTAATTAATTAAATCAGTTTTTAGCAAAACATGGAAATTATTTTACCTACTTTTATGAACATGAAGAAAAAACAAACAAAAATTATTTTTGAAAGAAAATTGAAAACATTAAAGATAAAAGGTGGGAAGCAATTTTAGCAGTATTTATTAAGAATTTTCGTTTTCTTATAAAAAATATCATCCATTATATATTTTATGATATTTTTCTTGATTTTTATTTATCTATTTTTTTGTTTGTGACTAAGTGAATAAGGTACTCTAAGGTGAATGAAGCATTCTTCCTTTCTAACTCTAGTCGAGAAATAACTATGATAAAACAGATCAAGTAATATACATTCAGCCCAGAAACAAGTTCCGCTTATCCCGCCTGGAACAAAGTTTCCGAGTTTGTTATCGATTCCTTAGTGCTTGGGAATGTTCTCGATCTTCTGCTTATCAAGAAGTGAAAAGGAGATACCGTTTAACCTTTTTTCAAATCCGTTAAATTGAAGGTATTTAATAAGAGTTCCGTGTCCTCTAAGAAGCTTTTTCGGTCGTCTAATCTAAATTCACTAAACTCAGAATGTATCGGTTTCATGAGAGGGCTGAAGGTGTCTCTTGGGAAACACTTGAAAATAAGACTTATTGTTTTGAAGAAACAGCAATAAACGAAGAAATCTTAAAAAATAATTGTTATAAAACCCCAGAAATCGTGTCTAATCATCAATGATAAATAACTAAAAAACATTATGCAATTAAATGAAAAAAATTAATGTTTAAATACAAACAACCTACTATGCCCAATATAGCGGGTATGTAAAAAATCCTTGGTTATGTTGTTTTTCGGAAGGGACGTAAATTGGGGGTCCCGACCCTGTACCCTGAAAGGTACTTATTAAAAATCCTTATTCTAATTAAACCTGGATAGGAAAAATTCCGGGCTTCCAATGTCATCGTCCTATTAGCCATAGAAGCATAAAGTGATAAAGTGATAAATGAAGTAACAGAAAGCCAGGCTGAGTCCTAGGAGGGTCTGGGAGAGCCCCAGATCCACCTTTTAACAAATTTAATACCTATAATCTGCCACAGCCATACTTGAAGATTCGGCACAGCAATTCATCGCTCTACCATTATACTAATACTATTATGCCCGATTGTCTTAAATTGTTTTAAGGGTAATCATAATTAATAGATTGTACAGTTTTTGAACAAGACAAAAGTTCGCTCAACAAAGACCCAGAGGCCAAACAAAGAGGAATAAACAATTTATCCCTAATCAGACTTGTTAACTCCTTCTTCTTCTTCCTAAAAGAGGAAAATAAATAAATAAGGTGGAGTCGCATTAGAAATGTGTTTAGTTTAAATTAGAAAAGTTATAACTTAATTTGGGAGCATGTTTCGTAAAAGCGGGAGTAACTAACTGAGAGCGAGTGTGCTTTAGAAGGAGCAAGGAGGAGGCAATAAATACAGAACTAATATAAGTTTGGATCATTAGAGTTCGCCAAGATCCACAATTGCCTCGGAGGAAAACTTTGTCCATTCTTAACAGAATTTATGTGATCTAGATAAACATTTCTTGTGGGGGGGGGGTAGTCTGATTTACAATTAATTATAAATGTGTCTCATAGTTCTGTTTTATGACCTAGTTTATTGCGACCCCGATCTTGTTTAATTTTACTGCCGATTCCTTTTCCCCGGGATCACATGCCACTGTCCCGTAAATAATGGAAATGCCAACAGTATCGATTCTAGTTCTTGGTCTCGGCTTTAAGTCTCCTACGTTCTTCATAAATACTGGATCGCCCTATGTAATTGATATATCCTTTATATAAAAACATACTTGCATATATATATTATTTATCTATATTATATTTACAACTTCGAGGCATCATTTTAAGTAAATTCTTAATTAGATGTATTTTGCTATATCATTTTTTAAATTAATTGAACAATTATACAATTATATAAGCATGGTTGACCAACTAGCCCTATACTTTAAGATTCACTGTGAAAAAATATTTATAATATACAGTGAATAAAATGAAAAACAAATAATAATAAAATGGATACACATAATATCATACAAAAAACCAACAACAAATTCTTGGGGTTCAGTACCTACCGCCGGGTTTTCCCTTTATTGAGCGTACCCACTTTTTAGTGGCTGGGCTAGCTCCAGTAAGGCCACAAATCCCATAAGATCCATCACCGAGTGTTAACAGATTAAATAAAATCTATCACAGCCGGATTTGAACCCGGGACCATCGGTAATATATTTGATAATAGCAAATTATGCAATATAGTAATGCCGCAGGAAAAAAGTTAATAAACTATAAATTAAACCATTTTAACTATAATTTTCTATATATAATATGTATTTAATAATACAGAAGAACCGATGCTCAAAAAAGGCTTAAAATGCTTGTAAAGACATTGGAAAAATTCCAATCGAAAAGCTTTGTGCCTGTTTAAAATAAAACAGGAAACAAAAATAGCTGTCAATATTTCGCCAATTCAGACATCTTCAGGACAGAAAGAGATTTACAGCTATCGGAAAAATCGAATGAAGCACACGCTAACCTCAAAATGCAGCAATTCACTTATCAGAGGAAACATCCCACCAACTCTAAGGCCCAAATACTACTACCGTTCTCTTTCTGTCCTGATGGTGACTAAATGAGTGAATTATTGAAAGGTATTTTTATTTTCTATTTTTGGTATAGAGACTTAAGGCTTTTTGGTTGGAATTTGTCTACTAATATCTTAGTAAATGATATAATATTTGCATTATACGCTGTCTAAAACTAGATTCTCATTTCATGTATGGATGGAAAAACAGAACTGCATGAGTTTTTTCCTCCAATCCGCGCTTTTCTACCTGTAGCGTCTTCTGGTTTTAAGCCCGATAAAGACATAACGCTGGGTAAATGTATACGATGGGAAAATGTTTTGAATTTTATTTTATTTCTTATTACAGGGCCTAATAAGACCGACTCGCATATTGCCGACTATCCTTCTTTTTGTAATTGTACCATAAATCAGGCTTTGCTTGTTACTCCAGTGGCCCCCTTGTTATGCAGACATCGGTAATATTTCACATGACTGAAACATGAAAGGTGATTCACAAGTGCAGTTAACAACTGTTGCTAAACAACAAGACACTGACAGAAGGCAATAGGGTTTACTGACATTAACTGTGAAGGAGTAAATCACATCCGTTTGGAGAGCACTCTGTGAGATACACAAGGAACTACCCCGCCTTCCGGCTGTAATATATGACATCGATAAATAAAACCGAGCCTGTAAGATTGCGCAGTAAACGGAACAATCTTCTTGCAATGTAATGCATTCCGGGAGATGTAATGGGAGGGTAACGATGATCCAATTATAGCAGATGCAGGATAAGGGCCGAGACGTAGGTGGGGAAACAACATCATTTTGATTTACGGATAATTAAAATCATTAGGCCTGTTTTCAATTACAGCAATGCACAATTTTCATTAATACTATAAATGATACGTCCAGGATCAAAAGCGGATAACTCCAGATTTTCAAAATCGACTTTTAGATACTATTAGTTCTCGCCTTCAACCTCATCCTCATCATCGCAGTTCCATCCTAAAGCATAACCTTTGTAACCCCGAGTTATTTCGTGCCCTCTCTTCTTGCTTAAACCAGTTCGGTTTGTTCTCCTCATTGTTAAGGATGCTATTCTTTTCGTTAGCAAGAGCATGTATTTTCCTCAATGTGTCGAAGACCGTATTACCTGATTAAAACAAAAACAGTTTTTAATAATAACAACCTTTGTTGAAGAAACTCAAGTTTTAGGTTTTGTATACAACAAAATAATAATAAAACAAATAAATGATCTGCCAAACGAATGTTTTTCGACTGAATCGCATGGAATTTAATGTAGTTTTTGTTTTCTTAATCTTTCTCGAAATCTAAAAGAGCATTTTTAAAATAAACTTTATACTCAACATAGGCTTCTGCCTGACACCTTGGACTAATAAATCGTTTATTAACTTTTTAGTGATTTGCTAGATTTATCTAGCAATTCACTATCTAGATAAATTGATTATCTAGATCGCTTAAACAGCGAAGTTAAAATAATCAATCTGTAACAGATTCATCTCCGATAGAAAACCTTAACTGTAAAGTAGAGGAAGCATGTCGCATGAACATTTAAGAGATAAATAATACTTCTATCAAATAAATACTCCTATTTACAGAGATAAACGCAGGATTCTTCCAATAGGACAACTCGATTTATTTTCCCGTAACATTCCACGATATCAATAAAGATACACAATTGCCATAAGTCTTGTAAATAATCGTCTGATTTGCATCTCAGTTTTTGCGTAGAGATAAGACAACATATATGAGCGCATACTAATGAAAGCTCTTGATCGATGGCTTTTGTTTTGCCTTATCTAAATTGGCATCGGTTCATTACAGTCACGCGGTATTCATTCGTCCTCTCTTACGATATACCATAAAGACCCTATTTAAATTTTAAAATATATATTTTTACAGTAAGGTAATATAAGGGAGCGGAGTGGCTCAGTGGTAGAGCACTGAGTTACCATGCCGATAATAATGGTTCAAATCCCGCTGCGGACAAGACTCTTATTTAGTCTGTTTGCAGCCGAAGGTGGATCATATAGGATCTAGGACCCTCCTGGAGCTCACCCAGCCTCTATAAAGTATTATAAAAATAGGGTACCCAAAATAAGGGGGGGAAATCTGGCGGTTGAGCGTGACCTAGGACAAGTCACCTCCTTGCAGAACCGATGTTACAATGTTAAAATTATAAAACTTATATATGAATTGAACATTATGATTTATGGAATAATTAGTTTGAATCAATTATTGGGTGGAGTATAATGATTTCATAGGTAAGTTTCTATCTTTTAGTCCAGAATAAGACCTGCAATGTGGATCGAAATATATGCATTTTTAGCCATACATACCAATATTTGTCTTTTTTTTCGGCATTCGGACTCATTCCTTTCTTCTTTCGAAAGAATGAAGTCACAGAGTTCTGTACTTGTACGTACCAGTAACTCGATGAATGTCAATGTTTTATAAGAATCAATAAATATGTCCATACAAGTGAATATGATAAATTGTAGTTTGCTTTCAAATATAGTAGCAGCCTTTTATCTAGTCTGTTTGCAGCCGGAGATTGATCATATAGGATCTAGGACCATCCTGGGGCTCAACCGGCCTCTATAAAATATTATAAAAATAGGTTACCAAAAATAAGGGAGGGGGATCCGGCGGTTGAGCGTAACCTAGGACAAATCACCTCCATGCAGAACCGTTGTCCATGAAACAATACAGACTCTACAATTTACTGAACCCTTTCACGGGTTGTAGTGGTACAGTTGTTCTTAGTTTTTTATTGAAGATAATATGTTCTTGTTCTTTGACCTCCTCTTATGCCATTACTAGCGCCGAGGAGCCTCTACCCAATGCAGCCATGCCTCGCGGTCTTTTAAGATAATATTGATAATTTAAATATTGATCATAATAGGGGCTTGTAATGTTTGCAAAATTGCTGGGCTTGGTAACGAAAGAATTCCTAATAACTTAATAAGCGCAGTCCCTGCTGGGAAGTGCCTGAGGGATATACCGAGACGTAGGTGAGAGGATTGCGTTAAGAGTGATCTGTCGGATTTAGGTTTGGGTGGCGGTCCGTGGACAGAGGTTTGTAAGCAGAGATTGGTGGTATCGGCATCGACTCTTCGGATTCGCTGAGCCCTATTATTAGTATTAACCCCATTGTTTTAAGTTGGATGTATCAAGGATTTCTGTACATTATTGTAAATTGATTGAATATAACTAGAGTGGCAATAATGAATTCAAATTTAATCATCGATAATTTATAATGTTTATAGCATTTGTATTGTGGAATTTTAGTTGACAGTTTTATTAATTATAGTTGAAGTTTGTATAGGAGGAGATGGTTAACATATTGAAGTAAAAAAATGACATGATTGTTTTTATTCTTGATATATAGGACCATCATCAGGTTTAAAAAAAAAAACTAGGCCTAATGAGTGCCGACAGATGTGAAAATTAAAACCTCTGTAATGCTGCGCTCCTTTTTGAATTTCTAAATAATTATATATATTTAAGTAATTTATTTATTAATCAAACCATATAAAGCCAAACTATTTTGACACATGCAATAAAAAATAAACTGTTCTACCATTTACAACACCAATGCTAAATGCTTTAGTTTTGTTGAATAAACCTATGCTATTTCAGGCGTTCAGGATCAAAAGCGAATAACCCATTTTTCAAAAATTTACTTGTTCGTTAGTTTATTCAAACTATCCTTTATACGCCCAAAATGATCAGATTCAGAACTGAACTACAAAGATGAGAATTAATGAGGCAAAACAATATGTTTGACTAATATAAATAAATAATATATAAAGGCTTGACTTAACAATCGAAAAATGTGAAAAAGTCAATTTTTTAAATTGTTAGGTATCCACTTTTGATACTGAACACCACATTTGTTTAGGATCAGATCTAACACGGGGTTTATATTTAATAGGATTAGTTAAGCATATTGGGTAGTGTTCACGTGAGAATTTCTATTTCTGGAATGGTTGAAACAAGAAGATGACAAGAATCCAGGAACAAGTATTTGTTACGGGCAATTAAGAATACTTAATATTTATTATTGAATATTGTTCCAAAGCTGTTCCATTAAGGATAAGTTAAAAATAGCATAAAAAATTGTTAAATATAATCATCATTTATTTTAAAATAATTATTTTTCATATTCACATTATGTAACCTTGTTATAGCATCTGTGTTTTTTTTCTAAGTTTGACCTAGATTACAGTTAACTTGGGTTAGTATGTTATGTTCATTAAAAGCTTAAATCAGAGTTCAGTCAGTAATTTATTCAAATTACTTAAACAGAGTAATTCATTCAAATTACCTAAACAAAAATAACTATAGAATATAATTTGCAGGGAACGGAATAAAAAAAACAATAAAACAACACAAGTGCAACGCCTTCAGGGAGGCCTTACACAAATAGCCAGCAACTTTAATAGTGTGTGCAAAGCTATCTCGATAACGCCTGTGGTATAAGTCTCGATTTTCCACGGGCACTGCGTGTATAACAGGATTAGGAAAATGGTCTCGAGGTGCCATTAATATTATGAATAAAAAAAAATGTACCGAGCCTTTAAAAGATACTGTGAGAACCTTCTAGAATCTTTAAGTCTTTTTTCTTCAACAGATTGGTCATCTGCTATGGACGGTAGAAGTATAATTTTGTCAGTGTATTTAGTACCCTGAAACTTGCTGGAGTTAGTTTGAGAGGATTACATTACCAAATTTTGTAAAATTGCCATTGTTTGAACATAATTGAAATACTTTAGATAGTATATGATTAAAATTGCAGCCCCGGTAAATATTTGGTTAAGTCGAATTTTGTCCAGAGAGAGTGAAACGTATTGAGTTAAGCGTAATCGTGCCATTATAGTAGTTTTTGGTTTGAAATGGAGTTGTAATTTAAGCAATAACTCCTTTTCAAGCCTGATGTAACACTTACAAAACTATCTCAAATCCGCTCCCCTAAGAACAAGAAGCCTATTTTGCACAAAATTTGACTTAACCACTAATTCACTAGGGCGGTAAATATATACACGTCAAAATAAATGTTAAATTTCTTCAAACGCCTTGACCTGTTCCATTAAACTAATATATCATTAACCTTTAAGTGATTTGCTAGATTTCTCTCCTTTCAGCTTAATACATTTTTAATCACAGCTAAGTTAGAATAAATAATCTTTCAGTGACTCTTAGACAGAATACCTTGGCTGTATTTAGTATTGGAATCACGTCGCATTAGGTTTTAAGAGATATATAATGTCTAGCTTAGCCCCTTTTTCACCACGACAATAACACGAATCCGTTCTCTAAGGTACAAGAAATTAATGAGTACCTGACACCGCACAGCCTCGGGACCATTTTACGTTCCTTCCGCACGACAACATAACCAAGAATTTTTAACCTGGGCGTAAGAAATTAGTATTTTATCACTATTTAGTACTTCATGATCACTTTTTTGAACCTTGGAAACTTTCAATGTGGATCCAAACGTTGGTTTCTCAAAAACATTTGTCTTTTATTACTACGAAATACTGTATTTACATATTCCGTTTAAAAAAAATAAATCTGTGTCACTACAACTCAGTGATATAAGATAAAAGGGTTCAGTACTCGGTGGAGACTGTACTGTTTTGGAAGGAAATAATGCCTTGAGAAGATGTCCTCAATCGCCAGATTTTTCCCCTATTTTGGGTACACACTTTATAGAAGCCGGGTGAACCCCAGGTGGATCCTAAAACTTAAGACTCCAACCTTCGCTGTTAACCTGAAGACCCAGACACTACGAAACCTAGACAGACATGGCGTGCATTCGTACGACATTGAATAACCTTGGACTAAGGACACGCAAGACACACACTCATTTTCTGTGCAGGTAGCATGTTCTAACAATAATGCAACGATCTGAGCTGATATTCATCGGCCATTTTCAGTTAAGATGCGAATAATACGGAACTAGTTAAATACTACACATGTAAATACTAAAGTTAAGTGTCCAAACCAATTAATTTAAGAGTGGTTCAATACAACTCGCTCTAAAGCTACAACTATTGCTAGTTTTAAAAACACGGAGCCAATATACTTTATCTATAGCTGAAATTTATATTTGACATGTTGCTCGGCACACAGTCTTCTTATGTTCTTTACGAAGTAAATTGTTCTACTGACTCAGAAACCAACTATTATAGTACTACAAGTATAGATTAAAAATATTAAAGCGTGCTTTTTAGTTGTTTAAACTATTAATTATTTTTATTTGAAAATTAGTAACAAATAAAATAAAATAAAATAAATTATATTAATTATTTTATGTCGTATTACTTAGTAGGTCCATATATGTTTTTGTATTCATCGAAGTTAAGACTATACCATTATATCAGTATATGTAGGCGCCCAGTTTATAATCCAGTTCACCCTATGTTTACTACTGAAAGCTTACGATTATAGAACTTCCGATTCTGCTTAAACTTTAAAATACATCGATTTTAAAAGTAGGGGTGGAGCCCGAATAAACGGGAACTGACATTTTAAAAAATTCATGGGCACATCTGGCGAAATAACGGGTCCAAATGGAGTTGACGTGTCTATAGCTCTGACATCAGCATTTCAAATTTGACTGATAGCTACCAAAAGTCGAGTGGGTTTCATAATATCGAAGGAAATTGGAAATGTGATGTGCGGATATCGGAAAGCCGGTGATAAATTTATAATGATAATGAATTATTGAAGTCTACTGTGGGAGAGTCGACTGTGCTTGTCAAATATTCACAACATCCTGTCTTTAATAAAAAAAACTTTGAAGTAGAAGCGAGTTAATTCGTAGAACTCGGGTATTGGGATCGTTACGCATGAGTGAGCCAGAACATCCAAAAACCGAAAGTGAAATCATGGCATTCCGAATGAAAACATGCAAAAAAATACTTTCACTTTAAGTAACCGTTTCACTAAACACATAACCCCATTAAATAACTAACTAAAAAAACAAAACATAAATTCAGTATTTTATTTATGTGTGCGTGATTATGTCCTGTTACTTTTTAAATTAATATAATTAAACTTATTCAGTTTTTTAGTGTAAATTATTACTTATCCTAGAGCGTTTCGCAACAATTTCAAAATATCAGAATGAGGATCAAATATCAAATTTTCCCAGCCACGGTACTGACATAAAATAAATTTGGTAGATATTCTTCAGAAAAATTATAAAATTTATATATATGAATTGAACATTAAGATCTATGGAATAATTAGTTTGAATCACTTATTGGGGGAGGGGTTAATGATTTCATAGGTAAGTTTCTATCTTTTAGCCCAGAATAAAACCTGCAATGTGGATCGAAATATTTGGATTTTAGGACATACATACCAATATTTGTCTTTTTTTCGGTATTCGGACTCATTCCTTTCTTCTTTCGAAAGTATGAAGTCACAGAGACTTCTGTACTTGTACATATTAGTAACTCGATGACTGTCAATGCTTTATAGGAATAAATAAATTGGAAGATATATGTTCATATTAGTGAATATGATAAATTGTAAACATAAGGAAGAAAATAGTTGGGGGTGCAGTCAAATGATTTCAACCCCAACTATTTTCTTCCTTATGTCTACTTTCCTGTCAACCATCACCTCGCTTCTCATGATAAATTGTAGTTTGCTTTCACATAACTTCAAAAACCGCTGTGGCCAAGCCTTTTATTTAGTCTGTTTGCAGCCGATGATGGATCATATAGAATCTGGGACCTTTCTGGGGCTCACCCGGCCTCTTTAAACTATTATAAAAATAGGGTACCCAAAATAAAGGGGGGGGAATCTGGCGGTTGAGCGTGACCTAGGGCAAGTCACCACCTTGCAGAACATTTGTCCATGAAACTGTACAGTCTCTACCATATACTGAACCACAGAACGTCACGGGTTGTAGTGGTACAGGTTTTTTTTCACATAACAGGAAGAGGATAGCTCAGTGCGTAGATCTGATATATATATATGTATGTATATATCCTAAGATTGACTATACTGTTTTACAAGCAAAGATGCTAGTGATTGATGCTAGAAAGCAGGTGGGTATGGTTACCTGCGCAGGTAAGATTTCTCTGTTCCGTGACTCATTAGATGGATTTTTTTTACTCTTTCCAGTCTCGCATTCCTATTACGTATAACATTCATAAATCCACCGGAGGTTTATTTTATTCATCTTATTTACTGCATTGCAATTTTAGCCACTTTTATCCTTTTCTCTTTCTTTTCCATTTAGCAAAGGTTTCTCTTATAATGTTGATCATTTATTATTTTTGTACGATTTAATTGACTATAAATTACGTAGAATTATAATTTAAAATGTACTCCCAGTTTTACGTTTAAGCATTTATTTGTAAATATTGTTAGGAAAAAAAACTCTTCGTAAAAAAATTACTATTTAATGAAATTAGGAATATTATAATAATTAACGAAATTATATTAAATTGGCATGATTTACTATGCATTAAAAAAAAAGTCAACGAAAAATGTTTTATAAATTTGGAGAAATTTCAAGAGTTCCTATGACTCAAACATAATAGGTCATATATCACAATGATGTATTATCATTCAGTGTATTTATGCCACTTTCTATAAAATTTATTCTGTTGGTCAAATATATATTATAAGAAAAAAAATTAGTGGATGAAAGGCCACAAAAAATAGGCCTGTAATAAAAAAATATGCCAGATTTGATTAAAATTACACTATTCCAATCCTAAAATAAGATTTTTCCGATAATAAACAATTTTAATTCTAAAGACTCGAAATTAAATATTTTCTGAAGAAAAATATGTTTGTATCCTCTATTTTTTAAAAATGGAGGCTATAGTGATATATAAATTATAATTCATAATAATTTATAGATTATAAATTTTTTTTTTATATTTTAATATAAATTATGTTTTATTTATTTATACAATCTCATAAATTGTTTGTTGATTGTTCATTTAAACTCATTTTATTCTACCTTAATCGGATGATGCTACAATGTAAGTCCTAACCTATGCTCATCCAGGTAAAATTAGGATAGGGATCTATAGCGAATATCTGACAGCACAAAGACTAGGCAAGTCCATTTTACGTTCCCTCCGAAGGATGACATAAAGAATTTTACTCCCTAAAAATCCTTAGGTCACCTGACGTGATGGGAGCCCACAATTTTAGGCACAGATGGTTGTTATGCTAACCCCTATACCAAAGGAGACCCCTTGTCCTTAAAATTATCATTATAATATATAATGATCTTCATAATTTATAAAGATACGTAAAATTTGACTTGATAATTTTACTTATTCCCAACAATAATATCTTAATATACAACCCTCATTCCGGATCATATATTAATATTGACCGCTGCTATGATCCATACATTTGAAACACGATATAAATTTCAATATTAAGATTTCTTAAGTAACACAATGATCATAAAAAAAAAAATTATTAATGTCACGAAGGTGATTTAAATTCTAAAAGGTTAAGAGTCACATAAATAAAGTGGAAAAAAAGGTCGTAATAATATATCGAATAATTCCTGAGATAAACGTAAATATTTACTGTGTAACTCAGCTTCGACTATAAAACATCAAACTAGAAGTTATCATCGATCTGAAATCTATGGATACAGACACACGCACGCAAGCTAAAGGGCACCGATAGCTCATAATATATGCAAAAATATTCCCTTTCCACATAAATTATGTAAAATTATTTAAATGTATGTAATTTCACATCAATGCTCAGCCTCAATGGTTCGAGTTTAGAGTTTATTCAAGCAATTGGGATTTGAGTTGGACAGGTGATGTCTGCGCGGCTAACAAGCGGGTAATGGCACAATCAGGGAAATGGTTCGCGATGGCTACGGGTTAGTTATCTACTTATTGAATTAATGCATAATAAGAATGTTTATAAACATTATTAGCAGTAGCGTGTCCCAATGAAACGAGAAATACGCTGATCATGATTTGTGCACAAGTCCATATTGTTTATTCATCACTTCGTGCTGTCATGGTTAAAAAAAGAAACCTTCGTTAATAAGGATTATCTAAACAAATATAATCGGTTACTTAAACATTGGCGATGAGTAATATTTGTAGGAAATTTTCATCAAATTCCACACTTCCCTGACCATGAAATTTAAGGATGTAATATTATATGGATCTAAATATTATTTGTTTATTTAGTTAAATCTTGGCTTTGGCGACAGTAAGAATAACACACGGACAGTAAGCATATCCAGCCATTCTTACCACCTATCATAGCTTACAATGTTATTCTAAAGAGACATGCCCGGAAATACCGGACTCATTGGTATTTGTGTATGCTCTATGCATCCAACATGTTAAGGAGCGTGGGCGGTGGTTAGTTAATATTAGGATGATTGACTTCCCAAAAAGTTTCTAAGCCCGAGACTCTCTAGACATTACTCTCCTCATCTCTGATAATAAGATCGTAAGCCTAATAGAGAAAACTCAAAACGATTGGATCTAAGATTGAAGACCTTACCCTGGTTCTCTTGAATCGCGTCATGATCTTTCAGAATGTCAAGTGGTCTCGGAATATTACTTCGCGGACTGTCTGCTTGCGGTAAATATTTCGTGATTAGGCTAAACTCGAAGCCAACAGCCGTGGATCTAGTGGAGTTTATAGCTGTCCTTGAACTCAAGCGAGTCAGTGGGAAAGATGTACTGAGAGAAGAATAACATAGTATAATGCATAGTAATCATTATTTTAAGAATATAATTACCTTCTACAATAAGAAACTTTTAAGTTTATGATGAAACATAAGAAACTTAAATGAAATATTGTATAATATATGAACAAGCTTGTTTCAAATCTAGTTGCGTAACTTTGAAAACTGGATTTAATAAATAATGATTTGGAGAATTAACTATCTACCCTTTATAAACTTCAACAAAACTATTTAATAAATTTCCCAATGGGCTCATTTGTGTATTGGGAATTATCTGTCGAGAGCATATACTTAATATATAGGCAACATATTACGGCAGAGTTAGGAAACATAAATTACTTCTCGAGGAAAGGAGATTACACAAATTCTGTGAACTCATCTAGAATATTAATTCATTTAGGTGGAGTTTGAAATACCGTTTTGGAACCAAGTTGTATAACTTACTTATGGAGGTGTATTTAGTTACTAAATTGGATCCAGGCAGCCATTGGAATAAAGTTAGCCTTAATTAAGTTGCGATGAAACTTCTTCTGACGCTGTAAGAGGCTTTGTCATCGGTTAGCGGTTCTCAGGTATAATGTCAGGGGAAGCGGGGGTTGTTGATTGGTAAGGATGTGTGTGTGTACGCCTGCGTGGGGAATGAATTAGGATTTAGGGGTGGTTAGAGGTTTTCTTGGTTCCCGAGAAATTGAATATATTTAAGCTCGAAAATTATTCCAGATTTTCAAGGCTGAATGCGATCAGACCCGAGTCAGGTGAGCCATCTTCAATAAAAAAACTTTGTAGATACTTTATTATACATGTAAATGATCACACTATACGTAACGTAAATGTGTACCGAAATTATGAAGAAATAGTTTCACCATCAAGTATGAGAAAAACGAGATTCGAGAATGTGAGAAAAGAGTATCCAAGTATGAGTTGTACACAGTATAGAAAATTTAGAAGGATTATAGAAAAAACATAGAGGTATACAAAAATGTATATGATATTACTAGCGACAAATAACATTGAAGCAAAAATGCTATTCGTATAGGTTCTTAGGTATTGCTAAGATGCAAGTAAAGAAAAGGAGGATAAATATGTGGGAAAAAACAAAACTGAAAGATAATATAAAATAAAAATAGGGATAAAATAAGGGTAACATAAAAAATAAATAGATAAGAGGGTAAACAAATAAATAACAAGAAAGAAGAATGAAAAGAAAACGTTCATTTTGATTCTTAATTGGCAATACAATGATTTTTATTAGAGTTCTTAATGGACAGCTATCTATAGCGGAAGATAGAGGTAAAGTTAATGTACGAACTTTATGCTATGCTGTAGAGCAGGAGAGGGATCGGGTAATAAAACTATAACAACTATACTAGAAAAATTTAAAATAGCATATTGAAAGTGAATAAAATATATTCAACACAAAGCTAATAAATAATGAATTCAAAGAGTAAACTTAACCACAGAATTGAAAATAATAGTAAAATTAGATTTTTAACTTTTTTACATCCTGACCCGAAAAAAATTAAATACAGCGATCTATCTCTATACCATTCTTTTAAATTTAACGCGAAAATATCATGCTTTTAGAATCATGATAACTTGGATAGATCCATTTAATCAATACCATCAAATATTAATTACACCAGCATATTAATTATACGTTAATAACAATGGTAATAATGGTAATTAAATTTTTAAAGGAGATAAAAGAATCAGGAAGATTGGGAGTCGTTTTTCACCTCATCCTTGATCCTGGGAGATCCTGGTCATGGCAACGCACTGTCAAGGACACTGTGGTTGCCATCTATCATTTCTTCCTTATTATCCTGATTATTCCTTATTATATTATTTAAAAATAATTCAATTTTTATGAATAAATTTTTATATTTTTTAATTTTATATATTGAATTATTTCTACTCTTGAATCTGGTTTATTCCAATAGTTCCCTTTATATATATTATTCTTTTATTACCAATAATTTCAGTTCTAAATATTATGTTCATTTAAGCAATTTTATGCTTTTGTACGGGCAATGACACAGTGGGCGTCCGTTTTGCATATTTATTTTCGTAAATCCCCATTTTGCGTCCTTTCTGCGATCAATATATTTTTGTATATCTTTTTTTTTTATCCCTGAAGATCTACAATGTGGGTCGAATCGTCTGTTTCTAATAAATAGGTTATCACAATTTAAGGAATCATTTTTTGGCCTCTAAAGAAACCATTCCATTTGCCTGTTTTTAATTTGTTTTGCATAAATAATTTAACATAGAAGGAAATAGTGAATTTATATTTCATCACATCCTAATTTTTTCTCTTGACCCTAGAGGTAAAAGAGAAGGGATCTCTGAGTGTACATTTTAAGAGAGGGATGTGGAGGGGAACAAGTTCTGATTTTTATAATATCTTCTTAAAAATTCATAATCCTATTATACAATCTTTGGTAATTTTATTCCTCGCGATTTGTTAGTTAAGGCCATAAACAGGTTTCCTTTGCCAAAGAAATAACCATTTCAATAGCAATTATACATTATATCTATTTTTAAACAATTAAAATATTCTATTTACTATATATGTACGGTAAAAGGACTGTATTGTATCAATTAAGAGGCGTGAGAATGACATTGTCAATCCAGTTGCCCTTGGACCTCTCGACTTGATGAGATTCCACAGTTTTCGTTTTTTCTTCTTCTCTTTTTGCCCCTTCACTTAGTTCTTGCTTCGTTTCTTCTGTTTCTTCCCCTCTTTTTAAGTCAGTCAACTTTTTCTTGCCCCTTCTTAATTTCAGTTATTTTCTACTTCTTCCATTCTTCTACCACCCTTTCTTCAACCGTTTCGAATTCTGCACTGCCTTCCCTCCACTGTCGCAACAAATCACAACTAAACGCCCGTCAGTGGAGAGTTGAATATGTCCCTTGTATTATATATGAAAGGTTTTTATATATAATGTTGGTCGTCACAGAAAATTGCGGAAACAAAGTGATTCCACAGCATAGAGAGTGGAAGAATGTTAAACGTTCAATTTACTCGACATACTTAATGTTTACAGTTAATCTCATAAAGAAGAGTTATTTTCTACGTTTTCATTCTCCTTATGTCTCTTTAAATATTGCTTTTTAAAAACGTCGATTTTTCAATCGAAGTATTTGAAAATTCCATGTCTTGTCAAGATTAAACCAGGTGAGTTAAAAAAAAATTGGGTATTGGTAAATCACCCAATTTTGAAAAGCTCGAAACGTTTTTGTTTTAACCATTATTCCTTTCAAACCCCAGATTCACACGTGATTGAGCTCTAAATCTTTCTCAAAATTTATTTAAAAAAAGAAAAAAGAAAAGGGAAATGTGAATGTCGTTCCTGAATTAAAATTCTTCAACCAATATCATTTTTACTGAAGGCTTAACTCAAAATGGCATTTTTGAGTTATTTTGTTGTTCTTGTGTAGAAGTGATTTATCAAGAAAATGTGTTTTGTAATTTCCTGAAATACATATCCAATTTTTTTTTTTTTTAGAAGAAATACAGTTAATACATATATAAAAATAAAATAATCCTTAATATAAACAAAAAACTGCTGAATGTTCAGATATTATTATATTAGATTCTATGATATCAGATTGAAAATTTGAAGATGCAAAACGATAATGGAATACACGCAATGTTTTTTTCTTTATCCTTTATAAATATTCATTTTGTATTATTTAAGTTGTTACATTTCATTATCTAAGATGTTATCTTTGACACTATTTACACTGTTATGAATAGTTAATTTATCAGATGTAAAAGGGTCTTTATTAAACAACTTACTAAACAACTCCCAGTAAATCTACCAAGTCTACATTTGAAAAAGGATCAAACATCCCTGAAGAACATTGCTTCGTCTGTTTTCGTTAAATAACTTTGTTCTATTTACGATCATTTTTATCGATCATAGAAGATGCGTTAACACTCGCAATCGATTGTAGTGAATCGGAGAGATTACAGAACTAATTCTAGCGACATTTACCTATCGATTCATTGGCCAGCTTTTACAGCCAATCAGAGCCGACAATGCAAATAACTGAGCCCACAAACATTCTCTAATTTATTGAAATAGTTGGGACGGTTAGAGTTACCTACGGGGCTAATCGTGTAGTAATTATAGAGGACTATTGGAGATGTATGGGACTACCAACTCTGGGGTGGGTGGACCATGATTATTAATATGTCTATTTGTCTAATTGTTCTATATAATGGTTTATATATTAAATTGAATATGGTTATATGTAAAAATATAATAATAGTTTCACCATTTGATGATGTCATTTTTATTGTTACAATATCTCAGCAAATATTTATTATAGGATAGCTAGCTTTATAGGACTCCTTCAAAAGAACACATACATAATAAAAAAATTGGGCATTTCTGAGTAAAGCATTAGGCAGCAATTCTATTGGTCGAAGCTTTTTAGTTCAGGAAAGACATATCTGATATTCCATTTTCAACATTTTTTTTTTTTTACTAAAGCCTTATTTTGAGTTGTATCATGTTTGAATCTGAAGTTTTAATAAAATCAATACTATCATTACAATAGAAATGCTTTGCTTTAGCAAACTAAAATGAGAAGTTTAAGAACTAAAGGAAATAGCGAACTTTAGATTCAATAGAGAATTGTGAGCCTTTTCTGAATTTTATAAAAAAAAAAGGTACTCGAAACAGATTTGAATGCACTTAACATCGTCATTTGAATCATTATACTCATTATTTAATTGTTTAACAGTTTCCTAAATCCCTGTTTTATGAAACATAAATGGGACAGAACAGAAACAGAAGAATGGAATCGAAAATTAATTGAAAAATATATCGTAAATAAAGCCTAGTGCTTTAATTTTCTCGCATAAATCGTTAGATTCCACCTAAAAATATAACAAATATTATACAGCTCATGATCTTATTAATTATTTAATTTATAGGTATTATTATTACTTATAGGTAAGTAAACTTGTTGTGTATAAAGTGAAAAAAAAATAATATATTATATGTTTCTGTATATTTATTATGGAAGAGATTCATTAACTACACCGCCATATAGTATACCGGAATATCATAAATAAATCGTTGGAAATTATATTTTATGACGCCGTTAATTATTTCAAGAGCTAACATTAATAAGTCGACGATCTTTTATGTGCAAGAGGAACATAAAACAATTCTTACACGAGGCGTTTGAAACTCGAGAGGTGAAAGTTAACCACGCCCACCTTTGGGGTAATTAATATCAAGTAATATATTTCTTTTATCGTTTATTGTCTTTAGACGTTTCGTCATTTATTATTATTATTTCTAAACATTATTTCTGACTGGATTTCATAAACAACTTCTCTGGAATGCTGAAGATAGTATCTCGGAGATTTGTTTTTATAAGAGCTCAATTTACCACCGCTCTCAACGTATTAATAAAATGTGAAATAAAAATGTATTTTTAATTTATAATGTTTGAAATATCACGTTTTATATTTGATATTACCTCATATAACATTTAATCGAACGATTTCGAATCATTTAAAAACAATAGTAAAAATATCAAAAGGCCCTGTCTGTAAATTCCAAAGAGGGAAAATTAATATAAAATGTTTGTATATTTATTACATAATAAGAAAAAATGAATTCTAATAACACGGCATTTTAAGAGCCACACATTACACAAATACTTTACTATATCATGTATAATATAAAATATTATGATATATTCTATATAATATAATAATTATTCGTTTCAAAATATTACATATCGTGTTACTCGACTATTCAGTTGTTGAAAAAATATTATGTTAAAACCATACACAATAACTAGTAGAAAATATATACCCCCATAAATGTGATAATGTGTTCCTAAATTGCCCTTAATTGAGAATGATTACAATATTTCATACTGTCTATCTCTTCTGGTGAAATATAACGAATCCACCATTGGTACTTTTAATGAAATAGGTACATTGAAAATAATAATAATATATAGAAAGAGAATGATTGAGATGGGAACACGACGTGAGCTACTTTGGAAGCAAAGAGCAGTGCCGTAACTTTGTATTAATTTATATTTCTATTTGAATTTCATATGACCCGAGCGTTGACGTCTGGAGTGATGTATGGAGTCTGAGGGGGGGGGGGGGGGTCAAAAAAATAGGGCCTTCGTATCAGAGCAGTTTTTATTTAAAGAAGATGAAAATTTATAATATATTGCTTTATTAAATTCTTCTGTTTAATATATAGTATTTTGCAATTTGGTTGTATATAACAGTAACCTAAGCTAGTCTCAAATAAAAAATTTCTGTTTGATTAATTCTATAATTACATTTTTTATGAATAATAATATGTAAATTTAATTTGCAATTTCGGATAATGTATTTATTTGTTCATTTTAATGAATTATTTAACAATAATTTCAAATCATCAACATTGTTTTTTACGCATATTCCTATAATTCTAATTAAAATTTCCGTAACCGAATTCTTGCTACAAGAAACTATAAAATAATCAGTATAATTTTGGACAATAAATCCATATAATTAAAATTCATAGTTTATTTTTAGCAAAATCATAAACAAGTCTGATATAAAATTAGGCTTATTAAAATATTTATTTATTGATTTGAGAAAATCAATAAAAAATAAAAATAAATAAATTGATAAAGATTTAATTTAAATTCATATATTATACTTGGACTTTTCATTTATCAATTTCTATGTCAAATTTAAAATCATTAACAATATTTTTAACTTTAAATATATTTTTTTAAATGTTATTATTAAAATTCTTCCGAAAACGATTTATTACATTTTGGTACACTTTAACCAACTAAAAAAAAATGTTTTAATATAAAATTAGAATTTTAAATAAATATTTACTCCCTGATGAATGAAAGGGAGCCGGGTGGTTAGGGGTGTATAAAGTTGCTGTGCCGGTGCTGTGACTTTGCTGAGTATAAAACCGATGGCAGATAAATTATTTAATTTTTTATCAGCCACGGATAGACCTTGAGAAATCTATAGACCCTCATGGGGCTCACCAAGCCTCTATGAATTGCGCATCCTTAATTTGGGAAAATCCTGGAAGTTGAGCGTGATATCGCTGAGTTATATTACCTATGCGCAATTGTTGGCTTAGTAACAGCGCACTCTGTACCGAAGCCTTCTTGGGATAAAGTTGTAAAGATTTTTTTTGTTTTTATATGCCAGAAACAACAAAAATGTAAAAAATAATTCAAGCTATCAGATGAATTGATATACATACATTGTAAAACAGGTCCTCGATTTTTCAAATTTTTCGTGATGCAATTGGCATAAAAACTGACGGACGAAAGTTCTAGGACCACTTTCATTAATTTTTTTTTTTATTGATACTTTAATTATTATACCTTTAAGTAAACTTACAGTCGAGTCGGGACTCGAATCTGCTCCACCCCCACGACTACAGCAAACATGAGACTCCTTTGCAGAGACTAAAAGCTACGTAACCGCTGACACTGGGGAATTCGGAAGGCGTTTGCAATTTGTCGCTTGAATAACCCCCTGCTACGTGAGCCGCACCGAGAAAGTACTTTTATTATTTATTTCTTACAATGGTTGCACCCCTTTATATAACATACCTTGTGGGGGTTGGATTTCGTAACGGGGTGTAAGTCATCGCTGGTAGTGGGAGTAGACACGTACGACGATTTGAATGCATTATAATTAAAAAATACAATAGACCTTACATTAAGTAAATTTTAGATACATCACATACAACTCATACATCACATTAGAAGGAAATATCTGATAAATAAAGATTTGAAATTAAACGAATAGATAAACAAATGAAATAACGAAGAATCGAGAAAGAAAATCGAACTATATTTTATCTATGTACGCTTTTATAGTGGCTACGTGGGTTAAATACTTACATTATTTAAATAAATAATAAAATATATTTGAACAATTCAAATAAGGATAGAAACTTGAGATATGAATGGTCAGTCAGAGAAGAGACAAAGAGGTTGAGGACCGTTGGTTCGTCTCCGATTGGACATGCCAAAGCGAACAGAATCACATCCAGTTCCAAGGACCTTTTTTATAACCTCTGTCGTTCTTTATTTTCCAATATTCCTTTTGTGTTTTTTCCCCCATATATTTCTTTTATTTACGCTAACCTATGTGTCTTTTCCAGTCTTAAGGTTTTTTTATATTATATTAAGAAAGAGAGAAGGATAAAATATTGAACGGATTTAAAATTTAATGTCAGGATCCATTGACTGTAAATTTTAATAAGGAGCACTTCAGGTGGTTTCAGTTTTAATAATCTAAGGCTGAGAAATGTTTCAGTCGTAAAACCTGGATTGCAATTATGATAACAAACTGTTTATAAAATATGAGATTAAATGCACATTAAATTAAAAGGTTTTAATTTTTTATTTATTTTACTTTATAGAGCTAATAACTTCCCAATGTCTCAAGCTTAAAATAAAATTTCAATCATACATTCACTAAACACGAAGTAAAACCTTATATTGACATTCCTTACTTAATTTAAACACTAAAAAAGTGTTATGTATAAACTAGCCAAGAACAAATATTTTTTTATGTGAATACTTGAAATCAGTGTTTATTCCAGAGGTGTTAGAAAATGATTTCCTACAAAGTTTCATAATATGTTGAATTGTTAATAAAATAATCGACTAACGAGAAATCTGTGAAGATATTTTTCAAAATAGGTACTATTAAATAAATAAATAAAAATTTTAAGAACATAACTATTGAATCAAAAATCAAAACAATTAATTTATTACAGATAGCCTTAATTTTATACAAATTAAGTATCCGATATAGAAGCAGGTGAGTCTAAACAATTTTTCTTCTTCTTATTTTAATTCCTCTTACGCCATTTATTAATGAATATACATGAGTGTGTGTTTTGTGTAAATTGAATAAAAATTAAAACGAATCAGAAATTTATTTGAATTTAATCTCAAAACATTTTTAATAAATATCTTTACACAAATAGATTCAGAAACCGACAGAGCTGAAGCTGTAGCCAAACATAATGCTAGTTCTGCTAAAGATAAGGGCCATCACCTGAAACAGAAAAGGCCAGAACCAGCTAGCTACATTGCCATAACAGTAGTTGAGGCCGACGAAATCGATTGCTTAAATGTGACTGATTTCATAAAACTTATATGAATTTATCAATTTCAACACATTACTTAAACGTTTCTAGACCATGCTATAGCCTCAGGATTCAAATATATATATTTATAAGGAGTTATAAAACAAATTAAAATTAAAAAAAAAAAACTATCCTTATTCTTGACATATGAAGAGAAAGGACAGAAAAATATCGAGTAAGTAAAAAAGACAAAAAGTAAGACATTATAGACTGAGATATAGAAGCATGACATTTTAATGAAACATACTTATAGTCAGTTTTCTCAATATTTTTTTATAATTGTGCAAAATAGTTATTAATTTGAGGCGTTCAGCAACAAAAACGGATAAATTCAAAAATTGATTTTTTTACATTTTTCGTAAGTTTAGTCAATCTAAATAAGGCTACTGATTTATAACCAGACTAAAACCACTAGAAATATGGCGGCAAAGTGTCGTGTAGGACAATCGAAAAATGTGAACAAATCTTTTTTTCTAATTTAGGAGTTATCCACTTTTGATTCTGAACGCCTCATTTACAACATACTCAATAATTAAATTATACCTAATAAAAAATTTACACCTGATCATAAAAAAATAATAGCACAACTAATTACCTTCTTGTGATAATATGGTCATTATATGGACACATTATAGCGAATTCCAAGCGTAATGAGAGAATTCATTCGAATCAAAGAGCTTCCTGAATACCCATTCCAATTAGCATTGAAATAAATAATCCGTTATAAACGAATCTGATAAAAACACTTTAATAGGTTTTAATGAGTAATTAAAACTTATATGCATTAAATCTTGGCAATCGTTAAATGATTTAGAAAAATAATTGTTTCGCCTTTATAGTGAAAGTGAGATAATGGGGGTAATGAGACAAACTAGAGCATAATTATCTACTTACATAAAATGTACAGAGAGTAAAACCTGGAATGTGGTCAATCGGCTTCACTTACCTGCGAAAATAAAATAAAATTATAAATAAATAAAATAATTAATAATTTAAACAAAAATATAGAATGAATAAGATTTGAAATAATGAAGTACAAATTTTTATTATATATATATATATATATATATATATATATATGCCTATATGAAATTTTATGTCCCGTGCAAGAAGGAATTCGAAATTGAGAGAGTAAATTAGAAATCATTTGAAACCGGTAAAAAAAGAAAAAAAATATAATCACGAAGGAAGATTGATTAGGTTGATAGTATAGCCATCATTACATGTCTGGCCACAGCGATACGCTTTGGAATCCAGTTCGTTTCCATAAAATATTTAAAGTAATTTATAACTTTATTATAACATTTAATTGAGAATTAGATATGATATTCATTAAGAAATATCAATTAAAATCATAACTCTTAATAATCTCTTTTGATTAAATGTAATTAAAATATCGTAATGGAATTGTATTGATACATTTCTTACCGATTTATTTTTAATTTCATGCATATGGCGTAATTTACAGCAATAAAAATTTTTTATGTATCAATGAATAATAAAGTTTAATGATAAGTCGTTAATAGCATGCCCTATGAACTCAAATTAACCATTATGTATTATTTTATTTGTTAATACTATTATTAACCTAGCTTCTGGTCATATATATATATATATATATATATATATATATATATATATATATATATATATATATTATGTTTTTTTTTCGGGCCATGTTCGCAATTCTAACAAGAGCTAGTCCAAGAAAAGAGTTACTTTTCTATTCTCCTATATAATTTTTCTACTTGAAAGTATCATTCTGAGACAATTTCAGCTCGGAAATGACTTCAGAGTTCACTTAGAAAAATGGTTAGATCCTTAGAAATACTTGGACTTCCAGTAGATTTTTCTAGAATTACTGGTACATATTACTAAAATAGAAGTAATGGTCAGAGACGGATCTCTCCGAGCAGTGACAAATGACCCACATCATCTGAGAGCTACTAAATCATTAAGCACACAGTATTAATTACCTGGGGTGGAATTATCAGAGGTTCATTAACTTTTTTCTACCTGCCATAGTCTCTTGCTCTTCCCTCACAGCCCTTACTACATCAATATTCATTTTCGTTTAATACTGGTATCGTATCCATTAGAATATGTACGTCCATAATATTTTGTGCTTGTTCCTCATTATACGTTAGTAAAAGATACGAACGAAATCTAACAAATAGTTTTTCTTATACAAGTTCCTATCCTCTTTGGATGTTGGCTATATGTTCCGTTACGACAGAGGCCAACTAACGAATACCAACTAAAAATATTTATTTTTTTAATTACATACCAGATAAAAATAAAAAACGCTTCAAGGCAGCGTTACATCTCTGAATTCCTTTACATATATATTTATATAATACATAACTTATGTAAAAAGGAGTAGGTACAGAATTCGAAATCGTATTTTCTTTAAACCTTTCACATTATGGCTGACATTTAGATACGGGGCGATTTAATTAGCCATTTTATAAACGATTTAATTTTAAATCGAGTTTATTTATCGCCTCTTGTTTTATATTTTTGTTGCACGTTATCAGATACATTAGGAATTAGTAATTTAAAAGTTAATAACTTTTAAATTGAATTCTCCCTCAGGGTGGGAAAAAAAGAACAACCTAATGACTCGTAATTTTATAACCCAAAAACCATTTAACTTTTACTCCATCCAGCCTTTCTTTTTCCTTCTTTGGGGCATTAATTTATATTCTGTAATTTTGTCAGTTTCTTTTTGTTACTAATTTCGAATATTTCCTCCAGAGGAAAATAAAAGATCGCAGCTATTGGAATTAATTCGGGTGTAGTTTATTTGTATTCGTGATTTTTTTCCGTTAATTTATTTTTCATTTTGTATTCGCTTTTATAGGAATTTTATTAAAATGAATTTCTTGACAGTATTCTTAAAGGCATCGACCCCCGTGTTAACCAATATGACAGTAGAAGAGTGTTCAGTTTGAAAATGGCGTATGAATTGGCTGTTCAAAGAAGAATACGCTTTATGTAACCAGAAAGTATAAAATATAATTTTACCAGCGTAAACATAATTTTTATTTATTCCTCCTTGATTAAAATAATCTAAGACAATTAAATTCTCCTACTAATACTATTCAACAGATGCAGATGAATATTACAATAGTTTTTGAGTTATGACTTCGTCATAAAAGGCAATTTATAAGTAATTCATGTATTATTTACAGAGATATATTAATTTATTTTAAATTAATTTTATTCATCATGAATCATTGCTTATTTTCTATAAATAATTTATAAATGGACTTACAACTATACTTATTTTTATCCTCACCTATAATTATAGCAAGGGCACTTTTTACGCGAGTTTGCTACAAGGCGATTTTTCTTGAATATTATTTTAGAAGAAAAAAAAACATAGTAATAAAAATCTATAACACTACAATCCATAAAGGTTTTTGGTTCATTACATGGTAGAGATGGTAATGTTCCAAGGACAATGGTTTTTCACGGAGGCTATTGAGGCTGAGTGTACTCCAGTGTAGTCTGTAGATCCCACAGAGCCCATTCGTGTCTGTCAAATTAAATAATTTTATTGCCACACATTAAATATTTATAATTTTATTACAATGTAGAGCGGTGAGTCAGATGTAGAGCGGTGAGTTGCCGTGCCAAAGGTCCTCGTTTCAAATCCAAGTGAGGTAGAAAATTCATTTAATCTATTAACAGCCGGGAATGGACAGTGAGGGATCTGGAGACTCTCCTGGGGCTCACCCAACCCCTAGGAGTATCAATCACATCTCGGACAAATCACGTCCTTGCAAAACCGTGGTCCTAGAAACAGTACAATCTCTACCAAGTACTGAACCCATGATCCTTCATTTGGCTGTAGTGGTACAGGCCAGGTTGATGTACCATTCCATCCTACAGTACATGGGAATTCTGGCAGACTTCAACGTCCCACGACGAAAGATGGTAGGAGGAGCGCACATTTTGCTGTCTATCTCTTTTAAGGAAGAGCTAAAATTAAAATAGTAGAGATGAATTATGACGTGGAAATGACTGGGACTAGCGCCATATATAATTACAGTGAGAAGAGAAAAAAAAAAAGATGAGAATGAAATAATGAAAGATAAAAGCTTATAATCTCGTATCTTTTTATTTCCTCCTAGAACGTTCTACGTGAGGGAGATAATTCGCTTTCCCCGGGTCAGGGAAACGACATTACACAACCCTGCATGCGTGTTGTATCTTGTCTAATGGAGCGTAAATCGTGTTCAGGGTGTGTATTGATTTAATGCCCCTCTTTTTACAAAAGTTATACTTTCATTTGCAACATTTCTAATAAAGAAAATCTCTCCATTAATTCTTTTAAGGTTCAAGACTGGACAATTTGAACCAAATTATTGAAGGGAATGAAGGAACATTCTAAACAATATAAAAACTGACCATTACAGCTCATACGGTACTGAATTAATATATAGTAATCGTTGTACTGTAGGGGTAGCCAACTTTGAGCATTTTTGTGGCCCGAAAGATTAATTTTTTTTTACAAAATATATATTAATTTATGTATTGAAAGCCAATGAATTAAAAAAAATTCAGACATTCAAAAATTAACCTTCAAAATTATGAGATATTTGACATCGCTTAAACATTCACGAAATTCACTCCACCACTGACGAAGCATTGCTCAGTGTATATTGTGCACGAATAATACTGTTGATAATCGTCCGTATTAGAGCTACGATATAAATCTAGTAATCATTATAATGATTTTACTGTACTGTTTCAAAGCCAACGGTTGTGAAGAGAGGTGATTTAGCAGATATAACACTCTCCTGGTTACCCCGCCAATTAGCGGTACAAAATTTATAGATGCTGGGTGAGCCCCAGGAAGGCTTGCAGATACCACAGGATCTTTAACTTTCATAGCCGGATTTGAACTACTGGGCTCTACATATCTATATGCGACATATTACATATCTACACCGTTCCCTTATATTTCGAATACACACAAAAAATATAAAAATCAGGATATTTACTAAGGCTATTAAATGAATTCTCATAACCCCCCTCCTATGTCGTTTACTTATCACTAATGTATATTTCTGACGTATGTTATGCTCTTATGTTTATGGTGTTTATTATTACTGGATCATTATTGACAGAAACATAATTTGTCGAAATCAAGATTATTAGATTTTTTATAGATTATTATATTTATATCGTAGCTCTAATACGGACGATTATCAATCGCATTATTCGTGCACAATATACACTGAGCAATTTTTCGTCAGTCGTGGAGTGAATTTCGTGAATGTTCAAGCGATGTCAAATATTTATCATAACTTTTCATTTAATTTTCACTGTAGTAAACCCATGTCAACGAAAATGACAATGCTACCAATTCCTGATCCACACTTTTCATTTTCTTTTATATGAAATCTTTATTTTATACCATAGCCAAATCATTTAGAATAATACCAAGTTGAAAACCATTCTTATTAATGAAAATAAAAAATGTAATTCTTGGCAGGAAAATAAATCGTAATAATCTATTAGATGAACCTAGGATTCGTGCAAGATAATACTCTCACTTACATATAAGATTTCATATTATATTTATGTGAATAATTGTTAATATTTTGTCGATAATACTAACTAATTATTATATTACCACCGAAGTCTTTATTATTGAAGATAAATCCTTTACATAATCCATAGTTCCTGCTGCGCTATGACTATTCAAAGCTCCAAATAGCGTTTAAACGGGCAATATTTTACTGAAATACTCTCATTGTATAAATAAATAGACTAAATGCGATAAGTTAGCAGTTAGCCGGGAATAAAATTACCATTACTTTAATATAAACAAAACTCCTGAATAAATTAACATCCCTTAATGCGTTTTATGAATACATCTGCATAATCCCCACTTTTAAATTGTTTAATAAATGAATTACTGAAGTTTTTTTTATAAAGGAATAATAATACGATTTAATAAGCTTAATCGTTTTTAAAAATTTAGTTTTAAATAATACATGAAGCGTTGATAACTTTAAAAAGCTTTTTCGTATATATATATATATATATCCCACTTGAACTTATATTATTTATTTACAAGCCATCATATTCAGTTATCATTAACATTATTGAATATTATTTTTATTTATACACTAAATCCTGTGAAAGGAAGTTAAAATCTTTACTTATATCATATATTGATTCGATAAATCATATAAATTCCCATATTTCCATAGCATTTATTTATTTATTAAAAATAACATTAATTGCATTATGTATTTAATTAAACTTGCGGTAGATTATTATGACAAATATCCAATACTCGTATTAACTTGGCACTATCAACAAATAAAAAAAATAAAATTTTTATAGGTTCAAGTGTGTGAAATTCTTCATTACGGTCTGTATGATCCGACCATCTGTAAAATTAATATATAAATGCTGGATTTGTTTTGATTTGTTTATGCATTTATTTTTAATTGTTTTATATACAGTCCACACCTGTTGGAAGACTAAATTAAAATGATTTAAAAAATCTAGATTGATGTTAATAATAGATAGATTGATAACAGGATGCTAAGAGCTACAAATATTTACGATCTAAGCTCTTATTTGCTTCGGGATTGTTAAATAAATCCATACAATCTTGAGGACAAAAAAAAAATTAAAATTAAAAACAATTTAATGAATATCTGTGAAATTATTGTGAAAATAGTTCCTGTGAGTCATAAAACATAATTATTATCATTTAACCGTTGCGGTCTCTAATGAAGAATGCTATAAAAAAATACTACAATTAATAAAACTTTTTAAATCTGAATAGTCATAAACGAATTCCATACTAACTTAGAAATGTCCCTAATTGCTTATACGAGATTAATTCCATCCGAGTATGACAGTATTACCTTTCAGGGTACATATCAATTCTATGCCGCGAATAGTCAATAGAATTAATTAATTTTGGATCAGATCGATTTGATTTGTAGAGCAATGAATGCAAACATTTCCGTGGATTAACAGAGTACAATAGAACTAAGACCCCAATATCTCTACATCCATATCGGATAGCATGAATAGACGATGGGTTTAAATCACGTTTTGGATCGTTTTTTGAACAGCGGTTATTTTCATGACGAAGTGCAATAAGGTTCTGGGCCCTTCGTGACTGCTAAGGACGAAGTTATTCTGGAAACATTTCAACTCTAATTCTATTTCATTGTACTTAATGTGCCATAAAGTTATCAGTAGACGGCATTACTCAACGGTTTAAAGTAACGTTTGGAGAGAGTAACAATTGAATCAGTTGTAACGACTGTGAAAGTCATAAAGCTATAAACGCGACATTTTATGCCTGTACAATGCAATATTTGAAAGCCTCGCTATAAAACGAATTGAAAATTAAAAAAAAATTTGTAATACTAATTGATAAATTAATTACTATTTCACATTCAGGATGCCATGTTCCATTAGACCTTTATTTAATTACAAATATTAGACATTATTATTTCGTCAGCTTAACTAGGAAAAAGTCACACCTTGTGTATGAGTATCAAAGGATACATGAGCATTAGCCGGTCTGCAGGGACTGTTATCCACCATTCTTTATAACCTCAACTCTAATAATTCTGAATATTAATGGTAAATAAAATATAAAAAATTTAATAGTAAAAAACTAATGCTAGCTCCCTCAATTCACCTTCCTCTTCTCATACACGTGTTTCCCCTACACTTACGACGAATATATCACCATTTCAATCCTTTTCTAGATTTTCTATTTTGAAGAGAAAAGATTTGTCCTGGCCGGGATTCGAACCCATGTCTTCCGCATCTCTAGCACGATACACTACCAACTAAGCTACCAGGCTCGTAATCAGGCCATACAAGCCTGGTAGCTTAGTTGGTAGAGTACCACGCTAGAGATGCGGAAGGCGCTGGTTCGAATCCCGGCCAGGACAAATCTTTTCTCTTAAAAATAAAAAAATAAAAAAATATTTAAATATAACAATACAATAAAAATAAAAAACTTTTCTAGATTTGTTTGATAACCTTTTTCACATAATTTTATCTTTGGAATTATCTCGAACTTCTGAAGGTTTTTTACAGCTTTTTCTTTTTAAGGCGGCTATTCCCAAAGTGTTATTATGCTCGTTTTAAATAGGAAAAATAAATAAAAGAATAAGACAAAATCACAAAACTTTAATTTAATAAACAATACAGATACTTAAATAGACAATAAATGGGCCGGTGGCCAAGTTGTTACGACAACAACTTACGTAGTCCTGGGGGTGGCCGAAGATTTTTTAAATGGAATAAAATATCCTTGGTTATGTCGTCCTTCGGAAGGGGCGTAAAATCCTTGCCTGTACTATGTCAGGTACTCGTTAAAGATTCCCATCCTAATTAATTCTGGTTAGGCAAAATTTAAGGACCCATTGTAGCATCGCCCGATTAGCAATAGCAGCATAAAGTGAGATTACATAAACAAATAAACAATAGATAATAAATTTAATTAACAAGACAAAAACCCTAAAAAACAATTCGGAAGATAATATAATAACGCATAATGATAATGACAATATAAATGAGACCAGTGATAAGGAGAGGTTCCAGGAGATGAGGAGGTCGGTTTCATGGGTTCCGGCTAATACATAAGTACCTATTTAAGTTCGCATTTGTTTGGATAAACAGTTTAAAAAATTTATAGTTTAAAAAAAACATAATCAAGAGTTCGTTCTTGCAAGTTTATTTAACGCCACTTTATGCTGCTATGGCTAATCGTATGGTGCTACAGTGGGAACTCTAAATTTTGCCTATCCAAGTTTCATTAGGGTAGGGATAAAGTACCTGACATTGTACAGGGTCGGGACCCCCTTTTAACGTACTTTCCGAAGGACGGGATACTAAGGGTATTTTACTCCCTTTAAAAAATCCCTGGGACCTACCGGGTAACGAACACACAGAGTTCGTCCTTAATCTTTGTTTATAATTAGAACTCAATGAAGAAATAACTATTGTTCAATAGTACTCCTCCTTATCTTCTAGTAACTTATACATTACACTAGGACCATAAAGCAGAGGAAAATAAACAACAACCACTTGGGCCTAACTCGATAAAGTTTCGTAACAGTTATAATTAATTGTAAATCAAACCCCCCCCCCACCAGAAATGTTTATCTCGATCACATAAATTCTGTTAAGAATGGACAAAGTTTTCCTTCGAGGCAATTGTGGATCTTGGCGAACTCTAATGACCCAAAAGTTATATTAGTTCTGTATTTATTGCTACACTAGCAGGGAACTAACCTGTGTATGTAGTTCCCAACTCGGGAATACATTTAGCAATCGCAGTGCGCTCGTGCGGATAGGGCAGAACTGATATCGAGAAATTTATTCAACGTAGTATAGGAGAGGGAAATTTGAGTGTTCGTGTAAGGAATTTATTGGGTCTTGGCTGTCGTGGATAGAAATATCACAATGCTTATACTTAATTGAACAACGCGATAAAACATTAAGAAAATTTATTAATGGTATTAGTTGACCTTAAGGGGAAGAAATTAGTCCCTATGGAGGTAAAAGAATTTTTTTTTTAAATAGTGAAAAACTATTTATCAGAAACTGACATTGCAGGTTTTCTTTAGACAAGCTACAGACATATATAAAATGGAATAATTGGAAAATAAATAATTATAAAAATAAAATGATATATAAAAATGAAACTAATGGGGTAATGGCATAATAAAATTGTTTTAGTAAATAATTTTAAACAATAATTTTATTTTATTTTATAATTTAAATTATTCCGAACTATTGTAGCTGGTTTACTCTAACAGTTTCATTTTTATACATTTTTCTTTCCAATTATTTTATTTTATATTTGTTTGTAGCTTGTTTGAAGCAGACAGATTAACTCATAATTAGTTCATCACAATTTAAGGAATTATTCCATTGATCTTCAACCTGACCATGTAAAAAATGTAAGTTTTATGCCATATCATTAATAACGATTTAGGCTAGAACATTAGTTTAATTCCGAATAGGAAAGGAGTGAAATTAGAATTCTTGCTATTGCTAGGTCAATTTTTTTTATGAATACAAAAATGATGAATTATACTAATAGATATTGAAGGCAGTATACAAAACACAACTTATGGTAGATTATGACGAGCATGATTAATATATTCCGATACTCATGGTATGATGTTAAATTAAACTACAGTTATCAAATACAATTATTTATTTTATTGATGAATGTATTACAAATTAATGAGTAAGTTTTTGCTATTTTTTTTTAAATGGCTACTTATGCTGGTAAATATTAATACAGTTAAGTAACACCTTATGAATCAGCATTAAATGTCGAGCCACGTGTGATTCCTTAACCAACTACGATATTTCATATTTTTCCAACCATCCAAACCAACTATTTCACTAAAATATCAAATTAATGTATCCTATCCAATACTAAAAATATTTTTACTGGAACGTATACCGCCCATAATATTGGAAAAGGTATCCTTGCGTTAGCAAACTAAATGAAGAAGTTCCTATAACTTGATTAACATATATTATAACATAATTTTGTATGTTGAATAATCTGATCGTGACATAAACCTATCAGTACATTAAATATATAATTGTAATACAGGGAAACATATTAACATATTAATTTAGTTCTCAAACCATACCGTCTCCTTTGCTATAGATTGTTATAAACTGTTAATTGTATTAAACTTTGGGGCCAAAATGCTCCAGATTATCCGATATAAACTACTCAATTTCGCTTTTGTTAATTTAATTTAATGAAAAAAAATAAAAGTAATTTATTCCTACAAGATGCAATTAATAAGTTTTTCTTTTTAATAAACTTTTCCAACTGGGTCGCCCGGACTAATAACATTGTAGAAAAAGGATATATTTTTAATTAATATTTCCCAGTGGGAAGGAAAGGGGGTAAACCTGTTATTTTAATAACCATCCCTTTAAATTAAAAAAAAAATGTAGGAAATATTTTATATTTTTATAAAGTTAATTAAACTTTATGAATATTTGGAATTTATCTGCGAGGGGATCTGATCCCGTTTATATGCCATGTACGGCTAACATTATAGTAAATAAACAAGATAAAATAATAGCAATTTAGAGAATCAACTGGGGGATAACGCGTAGTTTTTATGGCGCCCCGACCACCACCATAACTAACCTCATGGCCGTAATCTGAGCGCAATTATGAGAGAGTTCTATAAAAGCAAAACTGGTCTGTAATATTCAACCTTATTACCCACTTAAATGAACAGGGAAAATTAAAGTGCCGCACTTAAAAATTACAAATAGACTTCATTTATCGGCTCTAATATACTATTATAATTTAAAACTCGTTTTATTAAGTATTTAATTCTGCATTAACTCTTTCGAACCAATGAATAGAAAGTTTCATGTTAAGAAAATTGAGTGCATGAAAAAAAAAAAAAATAGAAATAAATTTATCATAATTGCACTGAGTTAGATAGTAAAAATATTTCAACAAATTAAGATAATTTTTTTGTTGTGTCATCAAATAAGGTAATTAAATAAAAAAAATATTTATTTATTTAGAATTGTATTTGTATTTTATTATAATTAGTTTGTTACTGTTTATGGCATTTTATTTGCGTTTTGGTATTTATTTTTATTAAATTAAGGAATATTAATAAGATAAAATAAAATATAATTAATAACTTATTTTATTTTTTTATTAATTTTTAAATATTTATTTTGAAGAGAAAATATTTGTCCAGGCAGGGATTCGAACCCGGGTCGCCAACGTCTCCAGCGTGGTGCTTAGAGCAGAAGGCCATTAGTGAACGAGTGAAGAAATAGTCATAGATCCTTTGCGTGGTCTGATAAAATGTCTGTAATGCGTATAATAATCATAATCATAATAATAAAAATAATAAAAAGCTTAGTGAACTCGAAGTTTCAATTCCAATTCTACCAGCTCCTGCTTGTGATCTTCAATCCAGACATTATCATTAAAAAACAAATAATTATACAATATATTATCATGGTACTCATTCCTCAGTTTTTTGTAATATTTATATTTTTTGTTATTTCATTACTTTATTGTAAGTTTGATCTATCAAACGCGTTTCCTCGGTTTAAAGTTTAATTATTGGGGTCAATACCCAAATTACCATAAATCAGTTCCGAAGCGACATTCAGTAACTCACTATACGGGACAACGGAATCTGTAACTATTTCTGCAGGTGGGTACTACCATTGTCCTTCAGGAATCTTCCCAATTCCAGGCACTGGAAGTTGTCTGGAGTTGGAGGTCATGGGATTTATGACCAACTGTGGACTTCAGAGGGTGGTCGTAGAGAGAACTCAACAACGATATTAGTCTATAAGAAGGAAAATACAGAATAGAACAAGAGAGTTGTTCAGTTGGTATGATATTAAAAAAAATTTTGGACATAAATTATTAAAATCGATTGATATTAATAAGGTATTCTATAAAAGGAATTGAGGACAAACAAATTAGTAAAAAGGTTCATGAATCTTAAAGGTTATTCAAATATTGATTTTGAACGCCATTTTATGAAGGAATATTAATAACCAGAACGCCATTTCTTCTTGATGTATTTTTCATTACTCTTTCTTATAAATATCCAAGTATTGTTTCCTAGTACTCTTCAGGAAAGTCAGGAATACTTTTTTGAAATATTTTCAATTATTCTCAAACAGTTATCAATAAATTAAATACCTGTATACATATGTAATATATAGGTGTCAACGCTTTGAAGTAGCTAGTTCAGTAAACTACCAGAGTGTTTATTAAATAATGGCTATAAAATAGTAGAGACTGTATGGTTTCATGGACAACGGCTGTGCATGGATGAAATTTGTCCTTAATCACGCTCAACCGCCAGATTTTTCCTCCTCAAAACAAATCACCTCCTTACGAAACAGACGACTTAGAAACAACACAGTCTCTACCATGTACTGAATCCAAGACCCTCAATGGGTGCCATTTTTTTGTTTATATTTTTTATTGAGATCATAGTTTATTCGATGACGCAAATAAAAAACCATAAATATCTCTGGATCATGAAGAAGATAAATCGAAGTGAAGATTGAAAAAACAAATGAATATGTTATGTTTAACACGAGTCCAAATAGTAGGTACTAATAAAACATTTAGTGATTTATCCTGAATCAAAATATATAAAAAAAATATATTGTAGGAGCTATATAAAATTACTGATATTTCTGATAACACATTCATTTATTTGCTCATTATATTTCCTTAGTTGCAAACAATTATTAATTTAATTAAAATTGAATCATAAGCGCCTTTAGCTCGAACTAAATTAATTTCGTCCCAAGATGAAACGTCATTTTTAATTTACAGCTCTACCAACGGCGAAGGAGGCGGGAGGAGGTACGAAAGAGAATCAATTTAGCAAGAACAATAAAAATAAGGTATTGTTAATAAAAGCAGTTAAACTTTATCCATTGTATTTTCCTGCCTCCTTAAATGGCAACTTAATCAAGGGAATTAAGAACAAATGGAAAGCAATATAACTTTGTACATGGCTAAAGGGAGGGTGGGGAATTGGTGAGCACTTTGGCAAAACTTAAATGAACAAATTATCTTAAGTTTGAGCTGAGGGCCAAAGCCGCTTTAAAATTCCGATGTCCTTGAGGGGGGGGGGGGGTGAGCCCCCCTCCGGTTACAATAGAATAGAAAGAGGAGTTCGGCGGCAATGGTCCGTCTAATTGACGGTCGCTTAAGATCTGTTAGCACCCCATCCACTTTGTGTTCAGGTGTATAATACTCTTCAGGGTTCTCTTTCTTTCGCTATCCGCACTTCCTTAGTTCATTGGCACATTGCACTGCGTTATCCTACATACTAGAAATGTGTAAAACTCATCTGCTTTTAACTACAGAATTATACAAATCATAATCGCTATTGTATATATCGTATAAGCATTAAATAAAAATAATAACTTGGGTGAGCATTGGAAGAGCTACGTTACTCAAATCGTATTTCCACAAAGATAAACAAAATTCCAGAGTATAGCTCAATTAGAGAGCGGATTAGCGCAGTGTGTAGAGTGCTAAAGATTCTGGGTTCAAATTTGTCTGTGGTAAATAAATTATTTAATCTGTTAACAGTCACAGATGTTTCCTATGGGATCTACAACCACTCCTCGGGTTCGCTCTCTATAAATTGGATATCCTTAATTGAGAGTAAATCCTGGTGGTTGAGTTTGATCTCGGATAAATCATCCTTCACAACCATTGTCCTAGGAATAGATATAGATAGATAGATATAGATATAAAATGCTCTTTATTAAATTATTTACAACTGTTCTTTTTTTTAATTTTATTTTTCACATTAGCAACCACAGCATGGTACTTATACCGTCTGCCGGGAGTTTGATTAAACTACTAAACAACAAGAAAACTAAAAAATAAATCAAATTTCTTTTTGACATTAATAATTAAATTCTGAAATTAAAAAATGTCTATAACGACCTGCATTACTTACAAAACTATATAAACCTATAAAATTCTCTCCATTCAGAATATCTATTAATTTTTGTTTTGATATCAGCTCATATTTTAAGAATTTTTTTCTATACAATTTTAAGACGGGACACACTGCCAGGAAGTGAAAACTGTTTTCAATTTCTTTCAGATTACACAGTGAGCATAGCTGTATATTTTGCGAATCAATTTCAAATGGTTTGTCCTAGGAATAGTACACTACCATGCACTTAACCCCAAGACACTTCATTGGTTGTAGTGGTAAAGGTTTTAAAAAAAATGAAAATATGAAAACACTTGAAAATCTTGATTAGATAGTTCGTGTCTTTTTTGATTTTGTATGCGTAAACCTCATTCAAGCTAAAGCCATTCTATAACATATTATCCCAAAAACCTACTAAAGGTATAACACTTCCATCTCACATCAAGAACTTGTAACAGGTAAGTAATCTCTCTGGCTACACACCGTGACAAAGATTCTAGAATATCACGTGGGAAGGGAATGAGAAGGAACACTGCCTCCTCGACAGGCCTGACATCGTGACGAAAAGGTTCATTGTGGGCCTTCTACATGTGTCGCAATATGGAAGAAGTAGAGGGCAGAAGAAAAAACAAGCTAATTATTCGGTTTTCCCTTTGTCACGCGTTACATAAACGGGGGCTGAGCAGTGGCCCTTTCATAACGCCACTGGTAAACATCAATCGCTATTTTTTTTTTTTTTTAGCGGACCCGGTATCGGTCACGACTCGAGCACTTTCACGCTATTATCTATACCTGGTTGGTCACGGGTCAGCGGGGGACTGTCTAATGGGAATGTCTTCATGCGAGGAATGATACAATGGCATGTACCATTATAATTAAATATAATAAAAACTTCATTTCTAGATGATATCCTGTATCACAGACATCTTAGTCAAAAATTATACCTGTAACACTCATATACTAGTGATAGCTCCACATCCACTTTTAAATCCAGATAATGATATTTAAAGTAATACAATACTAATAATAAGTACTATGAATAAATTCATTTGAAAAAAATATATAATTAGTCAAGTTAATTCAAATGAGCCAAGTTTAAAGTATTATGTTTGAGTGGAAAATAGTTGACAGGAAAATTCAATCTATCATTTAAACTATTAAGAATGGAGCTGTAAGAGTTGGCGATCAATTCAGACCCAGGCAAAATGCCTAGAGTTATACCAGATATATAAGGAGCCAGAAGTGGTGCAGACTAGGATGGGCTGGACATGTGGCCAGAATGGAGGACGACACTACTCAGGAAAGACTTAAAAGAGTTTTGGTAAGTTGATAGAAAAAGGAATCGTGGACGGCCAGGACTAAGATGGGCAGACGAGGCCATCCGAGAGAAGGATGCAGGTGGCATTGTTGGATCCAGAGCTTGGAGGTCTTTGGCACAAGAAAGAGAAAAGTTGAGGCGACTTCTTCGATGCTTGTTTGTAGAGTCTGTGTTGATTGGTTGAATTCAAATTTAAAAAAATCAATTGGATGCAATAGTTAAAATTCCCGAAACAAATCCAGAAGTCTCTAAAGCCACGTTTTTGTTTGCTGTCCACAATTTGCGGAACGTCTTGGAATAAAGTTGCTGTCACTGCTAGAGTGAGATGTGCTGCATTTTGTCTCTTTGACGTGATTTTTCTAGCGTCGGTTGTTCTAGCTTAGGAAGAACTTTTGTTGAAAATGATAAAAATATCAAAATCATGAGGATGGCAAAAAATCAGAAAATAAGTAAAAACGAAAATGATAAAACTAGAGCAGAATTAAACGTAAATCTTTTTAAATATTTTTATTTGAAAAGAAAAGATATGCCCAGGACCGGGACTCGAACCCGGGTCGTCCAGATCGCAAGTCTGGAACTCTACCATTTGAGCTATCCTGGCCCAATCAAGCACGCTTCCAGGTCGTGGTCATGGGATCAGTGATAAGAAAGGATATGACCACGACCTGGAAGCGTGCTTGATTGGGCCAGGATAGCTCAAATGGTAGAGTTCCAGACTAGCGGTCTGGACGACCCGGGTTCGAGTCCCGGTCCTGGACATATCTTTTCTTTTCAAATAAAAATATTTAAAAATTAATAATAAATAAAATACAATAAATTATAATGACGTAAGTCAAAAAGATCCAAATTAAACTAATGTTCAAAGAACATTCTTCCCCTCGTATACATGAAAAGAAAAGATATGACCACGACCTGGAAGCGTGGTTGATCGGGCCAGGATAGCTCAAATGGTAGAGTTCCAGACTAGTGGTCTGGACGACCCGGGTTCGAGTCCCGGTCCTGGACATATCTTTTCTTTTCAAATAAAAATATTTAAAAATTAATAACAAATAAAATACAGTAAATCTTTTTACTTTAAAGGAAGAGTAAAATACTAAATTTCTTTATAGATGTGTGTAAAGAGGGCAGAGGCTAACGAGAAACGATAAAACAGATCTAAAAGGGCCATAAAAAATATAAAAAAAGAGAAATGATTTATTGACAAAAGGGGTCCCTAGGGAGGTTTCATTAATTCATGAGAACACTTCATCTATCCCTTCCATCGATTTACGATGAGTCCGATAGTCCTTTCAAATAATGCTCAAAGATAATAATTTCTTAAAACAATATTCCCTAAACTTATTGCCCTATGTCTATTTTATGCCTCTATATTTCACAGTCGATTTTTTCATATTGATAAGATTTGCCTATATCTATTATAAAACTTTTTCAGTCGTAAAATAGAAAATCTCTTGTACAAGATATCGTGCAGACAATATCTACCGTAAAATGTTAGAGGTATTAAAATATATATAAAACTTTATTAAATATAACAGAAAAAATCTCACTAATGATTAACCCTATTGTTAATTTTTTTTCAAATAAAAATATAGCAGACACTTACAAACCTATGAATTGTAAATAAACTGACTCTGATAATCATAAAAATATTTATGTTAAAAAAAATTAAATCCTAATATTTGAGTCACACTTATCAGTTAGTACGAAACCTTAGGTTTTAACATATATGAAATATTTTTTTCTAACAAAGACCTGGTTACAGTTTCGCAGGTTGTCTCTTAGAGTTATATCAAAAGTTTAAACTTTTCATTTCTTCCCTTTTTAATACTTTTGAAAAAAAGTTAGTTTTAGTATGTAAAATGAGTTTAAATATGGGAAAGGCGTATATTTCGGTAATCAATACATTAGAAATGAACGTTTCGACAAACATTTTGAAGTATAGATGATGACATATTCTAAACGGTATGTGTTTGTCAGTTCTTTAATCAATATTCAGTCAGTTATGGTTACAATATACCAGGGCTGGCCAATCTGAGGCTCTTTGAAGGATTATTTGTGGCTCCCGAGAAATGAACCCGAGTTGCCTTTTCATTTTTGTGCCATTGTATTTGGAAAAAATATTAACGTCCGGTATGTGTTTCAAAATGTCTTTTAAATTACTGACAACAAACATGAAAGACTAAGTGCAACGTTGTAACAAATTTCATTCCGTCCAATTTAAAAATGACATGACTCATCGAAAACTGTGCGAAGAACATTAACAGTGGCGTAATCGTTAGTAATCGAACGACTCCAGACCGATTTTGTAAACTTTCATTGCAACGGGCAGTTGACATTGTGCTCTGGAGGAAACAATTTGTATCACTCTTGCTACGGATATAATTTGCAATATGGAATTTTTTGTAAGCTAACTACATTTTTTTCGTAGTATGTAACATGTGTTGTTATTGTTTTAATAATACAAAACTTATATTTTCTAAATTTATTTGTTTATTTCCAGTTCTTTTAAAAATTTGACGACAGAGAGCGAAAACAAAATACGAGCAAGAAAATATAAGTTATAATAATGAGTAGGAGGAGATTTTCTTTTTTATTGACAATAACGGAAAAGCATTATTCAATTTACAAGCATTATTCAATCATTCAATTTACGTCGACATTATAACCCAAAAAGCATCTGGAGAATTAGAATTACTCGTAATAGAAATGCAAGAAGATCAAGCTCTACAATTAAAATATAAGTCGAAATCGATTACTGAATTTTCGAAATTTGTAGCAGAATCGAAGTACCCTTAATTAAAAAAAGCTGCTAGTGGAATTATTTCAATATTCGGAACAACGTACTTATGTGAATCATTTTATTCCACTTTAAAATTCGTGAAATCCAAACACCGATCAGTATTAACTAACCAGCATCTCAAATAATTACTGCGAAGTGCTGTCACCAATTATTCACCAAGTTTTAAAGAATTATTAAGAGAAGTTAAATAAATGTTTTTAATTTTTAATATTTAACTTCAATACACATATTTTGAACTTTTAGTTATATATTTTCAATAAATATAATTTCTGCAAAAAAAAAACATTTTTTAATACCTTTTTTGCATACCTTTTAAATACGCATTTAACTGCGGCTTGAGAAAAATTTTAAATTTTGAAAAATGGCTCGTACTATCAAGGAGCTTGGCAACCCCTGCTATATACAGTCATCTGTGAACATTGTCAAATGCTGTTTGCGGGGCGTAAAAAGTTAATAAGGTTGATTGTAAGCAGGCATCACCTTTACTATGAATTCCCTAAAAGTACAGATAAATAAGATCTTCCCTTAACACTTTGACATATGATGACGTCAGGAGAACGTCATTCATTTCATTTGCCATTGTAAGATATGACGTCACCGATACGTCAGAATGTCTAAGGTAGATGCCGCAATATTGAATTATGTAATTATTTCATTCTGTGTGGATTAAAATGTTGATGCCATTGATTTTTTCAATTGATCCCCGTTAATTCTCCGAGTGCGTTAAATTCAGTTTTATTTTTATTTTAAGGGGCTAAAGTAGTATTTCACAAAATCCACTTTCAAATAGTTTTGGAGTAATTATATGCCGGATTAAATTTATATACGACATTTCTAAGTGCCTTTTGAAAGCTTTGTGTTTCTTCTAGATATAATTTAAATGGATATATATTTCCCTTGTTTCTAGGAACATAATAGACATTCGATGCAGCTTTCGCGTGGTTTTTGCATGTTTTTCATTCTTTTCTCAGAAGAAATAATAAAATAAAATAAAATGCATCCTAAAGGGCTCAGTACTTTCGCTAGCTGACAGTAATTCACCAAGAAGATGTGAAGAATAATGTGGGAGAGGAACTCGAACGTTTCTTCATGAGGTTTATCCTCTATTATCCGGTTTTTTCAGAATAATTTAACGATTTCGGTACCGTTAGTGGGGTTCAGTGTACCTGTGCTGAGTGAATATGTAAGGTCTGTGAAGGGATTGCGAATATTTTCAAGTAAATGATGTTTGGTTTCGATTAATGGAAGAATCAGGAATTTGTAACACGGTCGATCTCTGGATCTAAAAATTACACAGAAAGGACATTGCTTACACTTGTACTAAGGGGCTTTGGGTTAGATAAATCATTCTGTTTGAATCCTTAAACACATAAAAACTAATATATTGAAAAAGGGTAAGACAAACAGAGACATTAAATAAATGTTAATACATTAGTGGAAAAATTCCAACTAAAAACCGTAATTCACGAAACTGAAACAGGAAATTGAAAATACCTGTCCAATATTTCGCCTATTCAGGCATCCTCAGGGCAGAAAGAGAATAATACCAACGCAAAACATGAATAATGCACCCAAAAACACACATCCCACCACCTCCTAGGCTCAAATGCAATTGCAAGACAAAAACCATATTTTACAACAAAATATATATTTGTTATAAGTCCACTGGTTTTTTGATAAATTCTCTTTTTTTCTTGTACTTTTTCATATAGTTTTTTGTCTTCTGTTCTTGTGTTGTTTGTTACTATTATTTATTTTATTTTGTTTTCCTGTTGTGTTTTGGGAGGTTTGGTGATTGTATATTGATGTTTCAAATTCTGGAGTATTTATCAGCTGTTTTTATCTAACCTTAGCCAGCTGGGAATCTATCAACTTTCCCTATGATTCAGTAGTTGCATTTGAGCCTTGGAGGTGGTGGGATGTGTGTTTTTGGGTGCATTATTCATGTTTTGTGTTGCTGTTATTCTCTTTCTGCCCTGAGGATGCCTGAATAGGCAAAATATTGGACAGGTATTTTCAATTTCCTGTTTTAGTTTCGAGACTTAAGGTTTTTAGTTGGAATTTTTCCACTAATGTATTAACAGAAAAACTAACCGTTGGTAAAATTCTCAATGATAAAAGAAGGATTATAGAGTTATTATAATTCTATAACCGAATTAAAAAATACACAAAAATATACAGTACACCATGTATAAGAAGAATATATGTACCGTTGGTTAATAAAAGGCCTAAGTAACAAAGATAGTATATTTAAATTTTTTTTTATTCATAAATAAAATTTGGAAAAAAGGAAAATAATATACAATGCACAAGGGTAAAATGTATATTTATTTTCTATGTAAATATTTTTATGTTGTAAACTATGAGTTGATGTAATATCATCAGAAAAAAGAGATACAACGAATACATATAAACTTAACAATATATGATATTAAAGGAGAGTACAACTCGGCTCGGTTTATAAATTAACATTGACTAAACAAAGATAAAGTTGGTTTGTAGAACGAATGTACATTTGAGTATCAAAGTGAACGGTAATCCACCATGTCTCCAAGTTTAGACATTTCAGATGCTGGATAACAGAATATTTCGACTAAGAGATACGTCTTATAATAAAAAAGTAGCTAACAATCAGTATAAAATCACAACATAATATAATCAGAGAGTATTATTAAATATTAGGTATATGAATATTGTGAAGAGTCTATAAAAGGGAAAACGTTTTGTTTTGTTTTTATGGTTTGTAGTGAGTGTTGTTCGTTTTATTTAGCATTGAAAGTGGTAAAAATATAGTTTTATTATTCATTTATATTTATTTTAAAACAACGTTTTTGTTTTGTATTTGTAGTTTATAATGAATGTTGTTTATTTTATTTTCATATTGAAATTTGTATAGATTTAGTTTTGTTATTAATTTAAATTTGTTCTAAAAGAATGTTTTTGTAGTTTGTGACAAGTGTTGGTTATTTTATTTTATATTGTTAATATTCTGTAAAATTATATTTTGGAGCTGAACTCCATTTTAACTCCTAAGGGGGAGACTTTTGTCATAATATGATGTCATGATAATAAAGCTTTATTTATTATTATTATTATCATTACATTATATCTATGCTCAACAACTAATATACTAAGCGTCTTAATTTAACACTACAGTACCATTTTGTGAGTTGCTGCATTTAGACATGAACAAGCCGGAAGCCTTCGAAATGCGGATGTCATTATTTATGTATATTTTTTTATGTCAGTATATCTACGTTCCGTAGGTTGGCTATTCGAATTTTGGTTAAGGCTGATCTAAAAAATTGTTTTGTAGAGCACTCGAACTATTCTCTCAAGTTTCGCAGTTAGAAGTGTCATTATCAGCTGCATTTAGCTCTCTTCATCCCCACGTAACATTTCTCCGAGGTATTGCAGTCTGCGTTTCTTTATAATTATCACCACTTTTTCTTTCTTCTTTATCCTCTGCATAATACCCTCGTTTATAAGTTTATCCGTTAAAATCATTTTGTGAATTTTTCTGTGCAACTACATCTCATACACATATATATCCATATTGATACATGTCAATCGTTTTCAATAATATTTTACTATTGAGACCGCGCTTAAGTAATTTTTCCCTCAGGGATGGAATGACAATATATTCGATAACACATTAGACTTCAGGACACGGTTCAATTGCTACATACAAAATGAAAGATATCCAACATTGAAATCGAAGGGGGAACAATTGATTTTATCGCAAGTTAGGGGGGAATGGAAGGGGCCCCTATACAGAATTAATTCCAGTCCCTTGTATGTGCTTGGGGGTGGGGGAGGAGGACTATATAGTTTTAATTAAAAATGAAAAAAAAGGAGAAACTCAATGAAGTGTTGTTTTATTTTTTCCGGCATTTTACTCCCCCACCCACGGACCGATCGCAGAACGGAAAAAAAAAATTTCCGATGTAAAATTGTTTGTCAACAGGGCGGAAGTTGGGGGACGTCGAGACTGCTCAGTTTTACCCTTCAATCAAAAGTTTCAATCGCCTGTAAAAATTATGTGATATTTTTGTTTTATATATTTAACATCATCCTTTTTTTTTATTAACTTTATAGCAAAATAATATTAATATTAACTAATAAAGAAAAATCTAAAATAAATGCATAACTGTGACACATGGTTGTTGTTTCATATTATAATGAATTTTCATTGGATATTGTTTTGGATTAATTAATATAACTGTTTAGAAAAAGGAGAACCAAGGAAAAAATAATAAAAAGCCGGAATATATAAAAAATTTCTATCTCAAAATTTATCGATAATTTTACTATGTAATACGGAGGGAATAAAAAATTGAATATTTTTTAAAACAAACAATTGAGTGTTTTAAAACACTACGATTTTTATTATATATATATTGCACCACATAGAAAGAGTGCATTTATTTCAAACATTAATTTCAAATATTAGTAATAAATATAAAGGCTGAAAAAGTTACTAAATACATATATATTTCGTAATTGTTTTTATCAATTTTAAGTTTCTATGGCCGTGGTAATGATAATAATATGCAATATTTAAGAATATATTGTTAACAATAAAAACTGAACCATCTTGTGTTTCTAAACATTAAAAAAATTTATTTTACGTTTTTATGATACTATGTAATACAATTTCTGCTACATGGAGCAGAAATCGGTCCCGGTGGAGGTTAGAAAAAAGAGTCTAAAATTTATAAGTCTTAGTTTTATTATAAATAAAGCAACTATTTATAAGAAACCAAAGTTTCGATCCACAAAGCAGATCTGCATCAGAGCTTAATGGCCACGGTGTGGGAGCGAAACATGGGTTAAAGATGGTCACAATTATTAATGTCAAAATGTCATACTTGACTACTTAACCTAATAAAGACCTGCAATGTGGTTGAAACGTTAGTACGACAGCATTGTAAAATAGGTTTTGACCTCTTCAAGTTTTTGACCATTCATCAGTATTTATATTAATCGGCACTCTATATCTTCTTAATTATTATACCGATTATGATCATTATTGGTAGGATAAAATGTAATTCATAGCTTGAAAACTCAAACATTCCACCCCTACCAGCCGAAATCTGGACTACATGTCATCGACTTCCTCCCACTCCTGGATCAGGACATTCCAAAGACTGGCTGGACAGCTGATGGACTCATCAACTATTAGTGACAGCTCATGCACCGGAAACTGGATGAAATATTCAGTTGCTAAAAGCAAATCTGATCAGTGACAAGATTCGGGGATCCCAATTCGGAGATAATCAGCTGTTTGGGTGCAGCGGCTCATTCCGCATTCATGGCTCAGCTAATGGAAGCTGCATAAATAACATGTACTCGGTATAAATTATACAATTTGTTAAATTGTATCAAATACTCAATCGATGTCCGCTCCTAGCTAATGAGGCAATCGTATAACACCCAGAACAGAGAGGGAGTTATGAGTTCGTCAATAACTCTCCATCTACGAGTTCTATTTTGCACATTGCTATTCCATAATCCGCTGGACTAATAATCCATATTCAGATAAGTTCTAAAAAATAATGAATCTGCGGCAAAAAAAAAACCAAATAAATCGAACAAAGAAAAAATGTCCTTACGCATCCTCTCAGTATTTTGTTATCATAGAAGAATCATAGGATCTCAGTTCAAGTTATTTTTTTGTCATTCGGCAGACCAAGAATATATCTCAACGACAGGAATCTTAAAGTTGTTTAACTAGTAGCCGGTGTATGGATTGGGTAAGGTATTTGGTACTAATTTTTTTTTTTTAAATCATGGTAAATGACTCAATTAGATAATTATTATGAGACCTACTTATACTTCCGGAGTAGAGCTTAGAGTCTCCACTAAACCTTCAAATTCCTCTCGTATCCAATCCTATCAACAATCCAAGATCCTTCGTAAAATCCTCAATACTCCCCGGTCAGCTACGCTTATAGTTATCCCTAATCACCTAAATGTGACAATTGTTCATAAAAATGTTTACTCCCATTCAAACCAACTGGTTTCAAACCAATCGAAATCCTCACATAAAACACTAACGAAACGCAATTTACCGAGTTCATATTACTTTGAAATAAATGGGTAAAATTTTATAATGCAATGGTTTTTACCTTGTATCCACCGGAATTAAAATTATTACACGGTTGAAAAATAAAATTGAAAGTTTGGGGATAAGGTAAATTGATAATATATTCCCAGCATTTGACTTCAATTCAGATTCTGCACAAAGAGCATTAATTTTCAGCATATAATCGAATAACACTGATTTTTTCCCCCTTAACTTCCTAGAAACCCTCTAGGAAGTCTCTTACCATTGGTATTTTTTAATTTTTTAAAATTAAACATCCCACTATATTTATACGTACTTCATTTTATAGCTTATTTATAAAACATAATTTCAAAAAACTATACTATGGAGAAAAACTTTTTTCACTGTGCTTGATATGGAGCATACTATATTTAAACTTATGGTTGTGGAAGTTTGATACCATGTTGACCGCCATTTTTTCACACTAATAAGAGCAACTTTAGAGGATATCAACATCCTAACCCCTAAGCGTTGATTCATGGCTGATAGAATAAATAATTAGCTGTCACGACCATTCTCGAACCCCGACCCAGTAGATCAGAAGCAAAGCACCTTACCATTGATTTAGACTCGTTTTCAGCTTGATTACGATACATTAACCGGTGCAATTGTTTGCTGGGATATCTGAAGGGATTCCCGGAGGTGTGGAGACGAGGTAAAACAAACTGTTTAACAGCAATTAAGGTAATAAGTGGGATTGGATATGATGTGGCGCAATTGACGGAATCAAAGGACAATCCAGATCGTGAGGGTCAAAGGCAATTATCAGCGGAAATTAAGTCGATAACAGGTAGTTATCGCGCTTCGCAGAATGATAGCGGCCGATCTATCTGTGTGTAGCAACAATGACAACTAGACGTGTTCATTGCTCATCAATAATCGCTAATTGATGATTTAAAATTAACACAAAGAAATTAAAAATAAAATAGGCAGGTTTCTAAATTCAACAAAAAATCAACGTCGGTCCAAATTATACACCCGATAAAAATCAGCACAAACCATAGTTATAAAGTAAAAAACACTATTTAATATAAATAAATATCGCGAGATACATCAGGACTTAAACAGGGATAACTTTGGAGCGACCGATGTGTGGAACAGGACAGAATTTAGAAGTGGAGTTCCAGATGCGAAGGATCCCCCAAAGACCTAGCCTTTCTTCGGAAGAATGATTGAGGAGTCAGAGGCTGAAAGATCTCTGTTAAGAAGCTAAACAGACAGATATGTGATTAGGTCTAAAATTTAGAACGTGAAAGGATTCAAAGGTAGGAGAGTGAAGAAAACTGCCCAAAGTTGTAGGAAGATAAGAAAAAGATAGTCATACCATATCATAGCATAGTCAACAGAAGAAAAGGTACTAGAAGAAAAAAAAAAGAATAAGAAATTAAAATTGACTCTTCGCTGGCCCGTTAGAGATAAAAATAATATAAAAACAAAAAAAATCATCTTGTTTGCTGTCTGTTAACACCTCATCTAAATTGTTAAATAATCAATAAGAAAACCAAGTAAGAATATCCTAAATGGTCAGATTTCGAAATATCTGGAAATTCAATATGTGTATTAAACTAAATAGTTCAATGAACAACATTCACCGACAGGCATTATTATTACTAATTTTTTTTTAAATATTTACATCTGAAAATTTTTACCAATGATAAATAGTGTACAATTGTTGTTTGGGAATACCTTTGGTGTGGAGGTAACAACCTTCTATGCCCATCAGGGATTCGCAGCCCGGCGGAGTTCTTTATTAAAAGGGAATAACAAACTTTGATTATGCTGTCCTTCGGAGTGGAAGTAAAATGTCGGATCTAAGTCTGTGCAGAGTCAAGTACGCTTCATGACTCCGGTAGTACTTATAATTGAATAGGCGAAATTTAGAACTTCTAATGTTCTGTTAGTAGTAAAAAAGAAGAGGGAAACATTGTTTAAATTACTACATTGTTAATGACTTCCGAATTTGTAACCGAATGTAATTCTCATAGTGGTAGCTATCCTCGTGGATGGAATATGGTTTAGGTGAAGGAGGATTGCCATTGCCAATCTGGACCTGATCAATATGAGAGGAAATGTGTTCCGATTCCATCATATATTGAGCCCTCGCGACAATGCTCCATCCCCACTTCCAAATAAAGAGGACATCGACTATAAATCGATTTTTATTGTATCCGTACTCGATTCTACCGTAAGTGGCCTTTAAACAATACAGCTTTGTATTGGTTTCAGATTATTGTTGACGATACCATTAGAAGCCATTGTTGAGTCGGAGAGGAATGAGAAAAGTATTATTGGCTCAAATTTTCATTGCTCTTTCATTTACAGTAGCTGACGAGGAATTTTAACAATAAACATGATCGATATCAATCAGTAAACTCAATTGATAATAGCTTAATTACATAAATTGATAAACTTAATTAACAATAATTAAGTAGCTATTAAAATGTTTTAAGTAATGTCACTTCCCTCGTAACATAAAAAACCTGTAATGGGATAGTAAAATTAAGGGGGGAAATAAGACAGTTGAGCATGAGCTAGGATAAATTACCTCCCTGCACAACCGCTGTCCTTGTAATAGTACAGTCTCTACCATGTACTGAACCCCAGACCCGTTCACGGGTTGTAGTGTTATAGAGTATTTTTTATAAAAAAGGTTTTTAGTGATCATGATCAGCTTGTAATATTTTATTATCTTTTCTTGAAAAATGAATTAATTTATATTTAACTTCCACTTGGACGTTTACCACTCCGCTGTGTCCCTACGATATATTACTCCCGTTAACAGAAAAACAATGGACAGCTGTCTGGATGCGTACTCCCAGCTTTGGGCGTGGGATTTGGTTATGATAGCCACTATACCACAGGGGGGTTATCCTGTAATATAAATATAATAAGAATAATCCCAAAAAATAGCTTTTGGTTTTACAATGCATTTAATCTTATCTCTGTTCACATCATTTCTAACTTTATTTAAGAAATCAACTCCTGAATTATCCATATATTATCAATAATGTCAACAAACTTTATTCAAACAGCAACAATTGATCTGAGCAATAACTGAGTTAATTGTGGCAACAGTGTTGATTACAACGGCCCACAATAACGACCGCAGCAACGACACAAGGAATCCCCCCCCCTTCTACTTTAAATTAATGACTAGGAAATGGGCGCCAATCAGGATTGATGCGAGAGGTATTAATGTTAATGGCTCGTATCATGAGTGGTTGGTGCACTCGGAGGTCGATGAGTAACTCTCACGAGTGACATAATGTTGGACTTATTGATTAATTTCTGCCTTGTAACTTCGGTATTAAGATCTCAACGCTACAGATGGTACGCGGTCTTGAAGTACTCCATAAATCGTGAGGGACATGTTCTCGAGTTGTACATCTGGAACGGTACAAGTAGACCATTATTCCAGGCAACGTGGAAGAAGGTGGGTAGGAATATTTGCGTTAGGAGAGTGTAAAATGTGGTTAATAATTTATTCTCTACATAGATTATATGAGGCGTTGAGATGCAAAAAGGGATAAATCCATATTTTATTATTTTTAATTTTTTAATGTTTTTTCTAGAAATTTAGCGTCCTCTATGCGGTGGTTCATGGTTAACCATTCAAAGCATGCCAAAGCCTATCTAATTTTTCTAAAAATAATTATCTCAAATAAATAATCATTTCATAATAACTATGCATATGTTTGTGTTTCTCGACGCCTCATATATAAATACACATTGATTTTATATGACAACTATTGTAAGATCAATATCAAGACCAATAACCAATAAAAAAACACAATCATCCACAATGTAAATCACATCAACTAACTCTAAATTGTTTATTTATTTATGCTGATATGACCAATCAGACGATAATACATTCTAAATTTTGCCTACCCTGGTATAATTAGGATAAGGTTCTTCAACGAGTACCTGTCACTGCACAAGCTCAAGATCCCCATTTTACGTCCCTCCTAGGGCAGTATGACTAAGAAGTTGTTACTCAATTAAAAAAAAATCCCAAGGTCACCTGGCGGGCTGAAAATCCGAGATTTTGGACATATAAGTTTGTCATGCTTGTTTTCATTTTAATTTAATTAATTTGAGCATGCCACAGGCATCCTTTCAAATACCAAATTCTTTAGTAACAGTACATTAATATTCGAGAAAAAAAAATTACATGTAGTCAAGACAACAAATGAAAAGAAAAATTAAAAAAAAAACAAAGTAAATGAAGGCCAAGTTCATGGATATGGAACAGTATAATGAAATATTATTTCCAGTAAGTAGTTTGATAAAGATATGGAACATGAAGTAAAACACTAAATGTATCAATAAAATTAAAATAAATATGTGAAAGTAAAAAAAGTCCAATGTACCAGCATTTATTCTTTAGTTATTTTATAAAATGCATAAGTACTTACAATTATATTCAAGTTGGTTAGGAAACAATTGTAATTCTTATCAACAATCAATAACAAGTATATATCAATACCATCGTGTTGATTGTACTCACAATTTTTATTGTATTTTGTCTCTGGTGCCAACTTACCTGTAAAACAAACACAATTATTAATTAAAATTTTAATTTTACACAACAATATTATTATTATTACATCAATAACTTCAAATTAATAAATTATGGATACATGTCATAAAAAGCAGAACCGTTGATCCTTGTCAGACATATAAGTTCAAACAGTAATTTTTGATCTAAGGGAATATCAACGCACAAACATTAGCATTTAGTATTGTTAGCTGTAATAAATAAATGATTTCAAAGAGCATATATTTTTGTTTATCAAGGAATTTGTCCTCAATGTTTGAATGGATATCAAATGTCATTAGGCCTCAAGGAATGAAGAAATACTGAATCCGACTCGTATATTAATATAACACTGATTTTGAAATCCAAATAAACCTTATTTTAAAGAAGAAACTACCAAAATATGACAAAAATATAAGAAGAAAAAAAACTGACATCAACCTGTGTGGTAAAGATTAGGTTACGGGGTAACCTTATACGTCATGGCAGCTGCCTAACGCGTGCCAAAGCAGGTTGGTGGTCAACAGTATAAACATTGGTGTATATATTGATTTTTATTAACCTTTTTTATTATGATCATTGCACAATATTAATTATTTTTGTAGTTGCAACAACTTCTTGCCAGATAAAATTTCATAAGTTGATTTTTGTTCTTAAAAATCATTTGGACTGACTTTGAAAAAAAAATCGCTGTTGCTTCGTTAAGTATCAAATCACAGTATTTTTTATTTTTATTGTGGAAAATAATAGCCAAAAGCTTAACCGGGTAATTTTTTTTTTAAATAATTTATTTAATGAAATTTACAACTGTATTAAAATAACACAACAAGTAAATATACTGATTGGTACATATTATCATGAAAGACAAGTAGAGAAACTACCCAGTGGCAGTATTCAAATAATAAGTACAACTTAGAGGTCACGAGGCCATCTTTTCTTCTGACGCCTCGGAGGATTATAAGGAATTGAAGAGGTTACTGGGTTTGAAACTAGTAGGGGTTGAGTGGAAATCAAGTTTGTCATGATAATATTGATATCGGATTCGGGCCAAATCAGCAACAAGTGAGACATTAAGGTCATTATGGATTACTTTTCTCGTTACAAAGTAAGGACCATTGAGGATTTTGGATTGTAAGGATTGCACACGAGAGGAATTCGATTGTTTAGTGGAACCCCAAAGCTCTATTCTCTAAGTCCAGGTGGGTCTAATGATTGTCATGTATATGAGTCTTTTGTAATTAATTGAGAGCTTAGAGCGTTGGTCTAGTAAATGTTGTAGTTGCCTGAAACGGCAAGCTGTTTCTTGTCGTTTTAGTCTAGTATGGGGATTCCAAGTTAATCTTATGTCAAGGTGAAGTCCTAAATACCGGACATGTTCTACAATCAGTGGGATGTTATTAAACGATACATGAGGACAGGAAGTCATTGGTTTACGACGGACGGTTAAGGTGATTTGACGGGATTTGTGAGAATTTATTTTAATCTTCCAGCTTTGACACCATTTTTCAAGGTCAGTGATATGGGATTGAAAAGTATGGGATGCTATAACTGGATCGGTGTTGAATGATAATGGCCATGTGTCATCTGCATACGCGGTAAGGATGGTATTAGGATGGGATGGGATGTCAGCTGTATAAAACTGTGTAGAGGATTGGGCCGAGGATACTACCTTGAGGAACACCAGCGGATTGAGAAAAGAGGGATGAATATACATAACTGTGATTTACTTTGAATGACCTGCTAGTGAGATAGGATTGAATAATGAGAAAATATGTAGGAGGTAACAAGGTAATTAAATATAAAAAAATGAATTAGAAAATAATCATATTGCAAACAAATATTAGAGAAAGAAAATTATAGAGCTTCATGCATATAATGTTATAAGTCCATTTTAGAAATATTACATTATGAATCAAAATGCCCTTAAACAGTGAGCAATAACATGCCCTGCATAACATAGAGGACAAATAACATTGTGATTATTAGAAAAAATAAATAAATAAATATAACAGAATCTTTTTTTTATTGATAAAAATTCTTACAGTATTTGATCAGATGAATGATTGATTTTTAGCTATTAAATTAGCCTTTAAAAAACATTTAAGGAGGTTTTTATCAGTAGTCAATTAATAAATAAAATTTATAAATAATAACAATTAGTCACACCTTTGATTTGGTAAATGGAACATTTTTACTAAAATGAATAATTTTCAGATCTAATTCTTACGAAAAATGTTTTTTTATGATATAAGAATATTTTAAATTCACTAATTAAAAATTTATCTTTTCTCAATGAGTAGCTAGTTAAAATCGATTCAAATATTACAAATGATCTTAATGATCAATATATCTGTGATATTTATACATTTATGTTATACATTTTTTATTTTATTATTATTTGTATGTACTTTTAAAAAATTACTACAAAACTTAGGTCAATATGATAATGTAATAAACTTTGTTAACCATTCACCATATCTATAATGTGTGAACAATAACAGATTGAGATAAGTATATATACTGAATAAATAAAATGTATGCTTATTGCAGCTGATAAATATACGTATAATATATAATTAACCATTGTAAAAGTGGCCTTATAACTCTTATATTGCTGAAGATGAACAAAAATAGCTTGGGCACAGGAAGTATATGTTAGAAGTATAATGAGACATTATTTAACATTTCCGGTTCCCGTTGGTCCTCTGATATACTGGCGTCAAGCAGGGCAATACTGATATGAATATTTTGTTGCTCATATGTGTTATATTGTTTTGTTTGTTAACACTATATTTTGTTATATGAGTTACTATACTGGGCACTTGTGTATTAGCCGGTCTGCAGGGACTGTTATCCGTCTTTGTATATAACCTCAACGCCAATAATTCTAATATTGATAACATATTATTCATAATAATGGAAATTGAAATAGATTAAGAAAATAGCATTTCCAGCCACGTTCCTCTTTTTATATAGATGGTTTTCCTACATTTTCGACGAAAAAATCTCCATTTTTACCCTTGTCAAAATTCACTTGATGACCTTTTGACACGATTTCGTCTTTGGAATTATTCCGAACTTCTAGACGTATTTCAAAGCTTCTTCTTTCAAAGACGACTATTGCCAAAGTGTTATTCTATTCATTTAAAATAGGCAATGACAAAACACTAAAAAGAACAATAAAGAATGGTTATTTATTTGACAAGTGAGGAAAGTGCCACTTAATTACACCCGAGTGAATTTAAATTTGAAGGGAGTGTGGTAAGTAAACGAGGGTGTTATAAGCACTTTTCTCACGTGTTAAATATTATATTTTTTCTGCAACCATTTAAAAGTTAAGAAATTAAAGGTGAAACTTTAGATTTGTTAAAACTACATTAGCGCTATCTCTTACAATTTTCTATTACTAACCATGCAAATTATAAATCTAGGACGGTTTACTCATTGAATCATTTTTTTATTATTATTTAGAAAATAATATTCTGATAACATACAAAAATAAAATAAACGTATATAATTGTATCTTGATTTATATTTATATTTCTCTTTATATCTCACTTTAGATGTTTTTGGTAAAAGTTGATTTATTGCCTATTCAGCCTGTTCTTTTACGAATGGAGGAGAAAATTGAATTCATCACTATCTACTTCCATTTTTTATTTTGTTTGTATTCTGATCACGGTTTTAATGCTAGATCTCCAAATTTCGGATGACTGAAGGTTCTAATACATTTAATGTTATATTAAATATTTCTATAAAATCGCTTCACAATAAATAAAATCTATCTTGAATTACATATAAAATAGTTCTAAAATTATTTATTTTAACATTTTAGGAATATTAAATGAATTGTATTATAATACCACCATTTAACATTTAAAATAACAGAGTGTTGATTGTCAAATTCGATTAGGTGGCTGTTACTTTTCCTCACTAGTGGGGGAAAGTGGGACTTTCCATACCAGTTTTAGTAGAGTAATGGATAGCATTACCTAATGGTTGCAGGAAAAAGAATTTAATTTAGCAAACACGTGGAACGAGTGATTATAAGAGGTTACACGAGATAAGGAGGTAGGTTTCATGCAGGCCGACGAATACACAAGTTGTTGTGCATCATGATTAAATCGTGGTTTTCAAATCGATACGTTTCTTCACACTCGATTTTCCTCAATCACTCAAATTAATACATTTAAAAAAGGAATACACGGCAGATATAAAAAACCGGCCCTATTTGATATAATGACGAAATAATCACTCTAAAGGCTACGAGGGACAACTAATAGGGTAAATTGCAGAAACAATTTGCTTCGAGTGGGAATATTAAGAAAAAAAAGAGGAAATAAGAAAAAATAAAACTTCGAATGCTTCCATTAGTGGTAAAATTGATTCTGGCTGAGACTGGTTTATAGCGAGTATATATCATATATTCAGCTGATTTACGCGCTGGACGTTCGAGCAATGCCTTCTACATCCAATGTTAAGGAAAGTATAGCTAAGGATTTTTTTCAAGAGAGAAAAAACGGAATAAGATCCACTAAATTATTTTTTTCTATTATAGAAAAAATATCAAAATAAATTAATAGCTATTAATAATAAACTAGTGATACTAGATCGCCATAATATATTATTTTAGCAATATCGATAGTTCAGACAAACTATACTGAGCTTATTTTCAGTAGAAAAATAATTATGACATTAGATCTTAACTTCTTTGTCATCTAAATAAGCAATAGAAAATCATCGGCCAGAATGTGTGACTTTATAAAGTAAACTAGTTTGCATAATATTTATGAATAAATAAATAAACTGAAAAATAACATAAATTATTAGTTAATAAATCTCAGGAGATTTCTAATAGTAAGAATTAATTATCTACTAATTGATTCTTAATTCTTTAATTTTAATTACTTATCTACTTACTTATACTTTCAACTTTTTTCATGTTTAATATTTATCCAAATAAAGATAATTTCGAGCATCTTTACTCCAAAGTAATTTTAAATAGACTGCTTTAAGGAATTTAAATACCTAAACCTATTCAATTTTTATTCGTATCAATATTTAATTTTTTATTAAAATATTAAAATTGTTTGATAGTTAATATTTGTAAATTACCGACATTTATTTAAAAAAAATTTTTTTATTGAATTGTACTAATGCAATAGAAGGTCCCGAGGCCATCTTCTCTTCAGACGCCTAGGAGTATTGTCCGGGATGGAATTGGATGCAAGGATGGAAACTGGTGGGTTTGGATGGGCCTGGAGTTTATTATGGAATGATAGGTATCTGGACTGGGCTTAATCGGGGACATAGGGAACATTAAGGTCATTATGGATGGTTTTATTTGTGACAAAATAAGAAGCGTTTAGGATTTTGCGAAGGATTTTGGATTGCATGGATTGAATACGAGAGGAATTCTATGGTTTCCACCGACATTTAAACAATAAAATTAAAGTTATTTAATAAAATACGTTCTATTAATGCACTATGACAATACATTAACAATATTTGTTCGTCTTGTTCATTTCTGATATAAAATTTGTTTTATAAATCTTGTGTTATTGGTAGACAACTAAACATTTTATATTTCATTTGAAAGTAGTGAACTAAGTGATGGAATAATCCTTAAAATAAATATAATGGTATAATTAATTATTGATTTAAAAAAGACAACTTCTGCTTGTAAAATTATTTAAATTTTGGACCATTGCATATCTAATGTAATAAGTTCTTAAGTAGTACCAGCTTGCATCTGATAGTAGAAATGATTAATTTTCAGAAGTATGTATTGAAATAAATATAGATATATAAAAATATATAAATAATGGATAGTGTCTATTATTCCTAGCCCGGATGTATGTTCTCTGAAATGCCTTTTAAACGTCTGGGAGTCCATTTTTAAGATAGATGAGGGCCATTCATATTAAGAGAGTGCGATTCTTGTCACCAATCTCCGTTAAATGTTGGAACACGATTAAATTTTGAATAATTATATTGAATACACAGTATATTGAGTACACACACACATGTTAAAAATAAGAATAAATAACGGATAAAGACAAAAAAAGTTATAGTCCAGGATCCATGGTCCATTTTTGCACTTGATTACTATCAAGCTGAATCTTCGTTTCGATAAGACACCCAACAATTTCCTGTGCGATAATTCTCGATTGTGGTAGCTAACAGAGGTAGCAAGGATAAAATATGTCGATTTGATGATTCTCAAACATTTATTACTAACTGGGTTTTTTTTTTGTTAAATCTCAAGATAATTATCTAAATTATTTGAAAAAATAGTTGTCCTACAAAATGTAGGGTTTGATCAAAGAGTCTCCTCCTTCCAATATAAATGAAAAAACAAAAAATCAGCTGGCTAGTAATCATTTTTGATGACCTCGTTATCGATACATGTTGGAAGGAGGGGACTCTTTTTTCAACTAATTTATATAATTATCTTGAGAATTAACAAAAAAAAAACCCAGTTAGTAATAAATTTTTGAGAATCATCAAATCGACATATTTTATCCCTGCTACCTCTGTTAGCTACCACAATCGAGAATTTTCGCACAGGTAATTGTTGGGCGTCTTATCGAAACGAAGCTATTCACGAAGATTCAGCTTGATACTAATCAAGTGCAAAAATGGACCATGGATCTTGGACTATTAGTTCAATCAGTACGAATATTTTATTATAGACTCTGAGTAACCTCATCCCCTATGATATCTGGAAATAATATCGTCTATGGTCAACAAGTGCAGCAAATAATCTGCTTATATTCAACATACCCAGAATAAAAACTGTAGAGATTGTATATAGGAAGAGCGTTGGATTGGTAGAAGTGACCTGTGCTGGGTACGACCACCTGTGGAACAGCTGACTTAGAGGAACAGTATAGTCGGTTCCAAAAGAGGGTAAAGAATAACATCACAGTTAACTTGGACTACTTTCAAAATCAAAATCCTACTTTCCAATATAACTTTCTCCTATTATATAATAAAATTAATACTAAAAAGAGGAAGAAATTGAAAATAATTATAATTATGAATTTTAGGACTATAGGCAGCGACGATTGATTCAGTTATAATTATAAACAATAGCAGTTCAAATATAATATATAATATATAATAATATATTAAGTTCAAATATAAAAAATAGCAGGTATTAGTCGTTTTCATGTATAAATCTTATATGTTTTTAATTAATAATTTGAGTTGCCATGTCAGGATAGGCAAAGATTTCTTTTTATAATGTTATTACTTAATATTTAGATTTTAATGTACTACAAAAATGGCTGAAATAAAATAAATTGAAGGGAAATCAATCCTGTACCTTTCACATAACTTTTCTAATTCGCAACAAATATTAATTTATTAAATTCATAAGAATAATTTAACCTGTAATTATATTATTAATTATTTTTTATATTAACATCCAAACTAATATTTTTTGCAATGGAAGCACCCATATAAGGACTGAGATACTCGCGTCATGTTTTTTATTTGTATTATGTTTGAAAATTATATCCTTTAAACAACATTGAATCTAAAACCATCTTTAAAATATTTAAAAAAAAAGTAATTTAAAACCAACAACGATACGCCCTTGATTCCGAAAACATTCTTCAAATCGGCCAGACGGGGAATTTTAATGGCTAGTGGCAAATTGTAAAAAGACGAGAACATATTGGATGAGGGAATGAAAAAGGAAAATAAATTAACTCGAACAAATTGAGGGACTCGAGTAATTAAATATAAAAAACTGGTCCCCTTTGAACAAATAAATATATTTATGCAATTAGTGTAATGGAGTCGAGGTCCAGGAGGGTTTATAACCGACGGTTTATTGGTCTTTGTCCATTAGTTGTCTGTTGTTCTCAGCATCTACCATTTTTTTTCTTCTTCTTCTCCTTTCCTTCAACCTTCTTCTTGTTGCTCCTTCGACAAAAAAGGGTCTCGGTCAGGGGATCGAAGGCACGCTTAATTAGGACTTCTTATGTCGCTCTGTTCCCTTTTTGGATAATGTAATAATCTCGGTAATATTATGATTAGTCTACGCTTGAAAATTTTCCCTGATCGTGTTCGAGAAGGTTATTTATAATTTCTTAATTATTTCTCAAATTAATTATTTTTAATCTCAAAAAGAGAAACAGAATAATCTTTCAGAATTATACCGATTAATTGACAATAATGGGGAGCGGAATGCCTCAGTGGTAGAGCGCCGAAAGTCCTGGGTTCAAATCCCGCTCGCTAACTTTTATTTAATTTGATAGATATCCATCCTCGGGCTCAACCAGCCTCTACAAAGTGGGTAACAAATATAGGGCAAAAATCTGGAGGTTGAGCGTGATCTAGGATAAATCACCTCCTTGCACAACAGTTGTCCAAGAAACAGTAAAGTAAGACCCTCCACGAGCCGTGGTGTTTACCACAGTTTTTAACAATTATGAAATTCAATTCCGAAATATTTTCTATCTTCCATTCTTAATATACTCCTACAATTCTATTCAATGCATTCTACGTAGACCTATTAATTAATTTATTATATATTTCATCACTAGAAATATATTCCTTATATTACATAGTATCAAAATATACCACAATAATAAATGAGGATTTGAAGACAAAGACTTAAGTATCTCAAATAACAGAAAGTAACTGGATCATCAGTTTCGCAGGTTGGTAGACAATCTGTTCAACTGATACGCAAGTCAAAGACTGCTAACCTATTAGTACTACCTATTATTTTGTGCCATCTTGGAGTAAATTTATTTCTGCTTTCATCCGATTTTGTTTGACTGAAGAGTGGGGTAGCTCTTTCTGTTTTGAGTGCTGAGTTGCTTTGTTGAAGGTCTCAGGTTGGAATCCGGATGTGGCTGATAAATTATTAATCTGTTAACAATCATACTTGGATCCTTTTGGGATCTGTAGACTCTCATGGGGCTAACCCACCCTCTGGGTATAAAATGGGTATATTTAATTGAGGGAAAATCTGGCGGTTAAGAATGTTTTCAGTAAAGTATACCTGTACAAACGTTGGCTTAGAAATAGTACAGTCTCTACCTTGTACTGAACCCAAGAAGTTTCATTTCAGAGTTGTGATTCATTGGAATGTTACATTGACATAATTAATATAAATTGCAGGTAAACATAAATGCTTAAGAAAACAAAGGGTTTGAAAAAATAATATAATAAAACTGATTTCCCTCATATTTCAAATAAGGTTTCATTCCCTGTTCGAAATGTTTTTAAGCCCCCTCGATGGTAGGGTCACCGAATAACTGACGATAACTGCTTTCATAAGGATTTATTGTAAACAAAATAATATATTAAACTTTTACTTGAAGAATGAATTAGGGAACTTTAAACAAGATAACGAAACGAGTTAGACAATATTGAACAATTGGAGACTATTACTTCTAACAATATTGATCAAACTCGGCTAATACAGAACTCTGTTCCCAATTTCTCTCAACACGCCATGTCTAATTTATTGTCCTTTCTTTACTATTAATATTATAGCTACTTAGGTCGATAAATCGATCCAGTGAGAACAATTTTTTCCTAGATTCATAAATTTTTCTTTCACTCGGTTAATTTTACTTATTTCTGAAAAAAAATGTTTATCTTATAGTTACCGTTTGTGATGTATGCATCACTTTCATGGACACCCTACTAAATATAATATAATGATAGGAGTATTTTGGTAAGTGTTTCAATTCAAAAAGTGGATAAATTATATTTTTAGTTATTTATGTTTGGGGCGAGTATAAATTAAAAATTAACGGTTTTTCCTGCTGTGTACTATTTATTTATATATTTATTCTATTCATTTATTTTAGTGATGGCTATATCAATTAAATTGACAATTAATAATTTTAAATTAAATAATCAACTCATAATCTAGACAAGTGATAAATTTACAATTAAAAAAATCAATAACTTTTAAGTTATCAATGAAAAAAAATGTATTTGTAGTTTTCAATTAAAATTGAATCTGTATTTTAAAAAGGGTTCCTAACTGAATTATAACATAAAGAAGGCAGTGTTTTAGTAATAATTAAACTAAAAAATAGGTAAATGCTATGAGTATTTATTTATAATATAATATTATTATAATTAAATAATTATAATTATTTATTTATAATTTAATAATTTATTAATAATTATGTATTTATACTTTAATATAAATCTATAATTAATTATTTATTTTCGGGGTTCGTAGCGTGGTTTATAAAGCGTAAATTCAAATTTATGATATTTTACTTTTTCCTGGAAGAAAAAATGTTACTTTTGAGGTTTTTAAAGTTTAATTCTTGTTTCCATGATATAGTTAAATACCTGTTTAGTCTTATGTTCAGGAGTAGTTATTCAAGTTTAGTATAGGATGCATTTAAAATCTAGATTTTCTGCAATATTTAAATGTTTGCCTTTTATTTTTCTTGGTACATGCAACACGAAACTTATATCATCGGTTTTTATATCAATCGTAAAATGAAAATTTAAATTCAACAAAACAACTAATTCAACAAAAGAATTTATTAACTTCATAAAACATGGACGAAGAAACAAAAAGTGGTTGGATTATTTATTCAATTCCAGAGGGCGGAGGGAAAAAAGTGAAGAGAAAAATGGCGGAGGGAGCGTTAAAACAGTTGTAAAGGGCAGTTGAACAAAAGTTATGTATTTATAACTTGCAAGGGACCCCTTTAGGCTCTTGATTAATTGCACGTTATTACGCATGATTTATCAGCCCCATATTTCTCAGAAGTCTGCAACTGAGGAGAAAAAAAAAAGGAGTCTGTGATATTGGTGTTGGAAAGAATGTCTCGGTGGGAGTTATTAGTGTCTTAGTGAGGAAAAATTAGGTGGTCATTATATATCGATGCCTTAGTTCACAAATGTGTTAAGTGCAAATTTTTCAAAAATGGGTTTTGTTATATAAATAATATTGTAAAACTGTGATCAGGAAGTCATAGATCATTTGTTGATATAAAATTAATAGAGAAGCTGTGAAGGTTACAAAAATATATTATGAGCTTAAACTTGAACTATGTTTCTTGTGTTAAATTATTATCAAATTTAACTCCTGTTTTAGGCACTTAACACATATGTGAACTAAGGCAACGATATGCTTATAAGTTTTTGAAATATATATATTAATAAATATGAGGCAAAAAGCTAAAAACGGATTTTTAATGGAAATAATCGAATATTGGAATATATAAAATCTCTTTCTAACTGTTAAGCTACAGAGACATTTATTACTGTGAATTTCCAGGAAGATTCTTTTATATAAATAATTAGTATCTGTTCCGCAGGTTGTAACTTCGAATCACAACAAGTATCAACTTTTTATTCGTTACCTTTTTAATATTCTCGAAAATAATCGTCAGTTTCAGTATAAAAAAAATAGTTTATATTTCGTTAATAATATAATCAAGAAATGGGTACCGAAATATAGACATTAGCCATACTTAACACTCTTTTTTTCATCCTGAAACTAACGATTATTTTTATTTTGTTGAATATTAAAAAGAAAGTGAATAAAAGTTAAAACTTGTGACTTAACTCGAAGCGATAATGAACCTGCCGAACTATTACTTTTTAAAATATATAATTGTCACTAAGAACATAATCACAAAAAGTTAATTAGGAATAAAAATATAATTTATATGCAAACACATACTATTTTAATAAACGACTTTTTTATCAAATATTTGTATAAGTTAATACAGATGGTGTAAATACATTATAATTAGTTTTGTACATATTTATTTTTTAAAAATAATTGTTAAGGGCGGGGTCGCTGGTATGCTGAGGGAGAAAACTTGGTGGTTGAGCGTGATCTCAGACAAATTACATCCTTGCACAACCGTTGGCCTGGAAACAGTATGGTCTCTACCATGTACTGAACCCAAAATTCTTCATGGATTGTATTTGCACATAATTTTTAAAAATTTTATTCGGGCAAATGATATTGTAGTGTTTTCAAACGATAAAAGAAATAATTGAAAATAAATTGCTTTTATGTCATATAATATCTTTTTTATAATCTATTATAATTTTTTAATCATTGCATTAATTTTTAAATATTTTTATTTTGAAGATATAAAAGGGGGGATATGGGATGGGTGAAGAGAACAGATTTGTCCTAGGTAGGGAGCGACCCCGGTGGCTCGAATGGTTAGAGCGTTGCCATGGTGAGGTGGAGATCCGGGTTCAAATCCAGGCTTGGGGCAAAATAAAAATATTTAAATATCTTTTTTAGTTCAATGGGTAAAAAATGGTTTTTTTTTTATATAATTATAAAAAATATAAACTATTATGTATAGAATAATTATTATATATAAATATAAACTATTCTTTTTATTTAAGACTCCTTAATTACTTTGATATTAATTTCCATAAGAAAATGCCTATGGTTTCCATGAACATTTACAGATATCTTCAAAAACTTTTCTCGGAAATTTTACATCATAAAAACATTTTATCGTTTCGTTTACTATCTTCTATTAACCCATATTATAATCACTTCTGAAATATTTAGTCTATATTGTACAGTAATCATACAGGAAGTATCAGTATCATAAGAAGCCTTATCAGGCAAGCCACTTAATAACTTCAAGTACATGACAGGAAGATAAATAAATTAGTGAATGTTAGCAAACAATAGAAAAAAAAAAGTGTACACAACTGTTATAGTTGATAAAGACAATATAATGGAAACATAATTTGATAACGGATAAATAAAAAACTAGATATGAGGTTAAACGGAAATTTTTATCTCTTCCATGAAGAAAACGGGCTATAAGTCGGTTCTTAAAACAATGCTGTTTCAAGTACTTAAGTACTAAATATTTTTTTTAGCCTAAAATCATAACCATTCAATGCATATTAATATATAAGGGGAAGTTTATATTCCATTATTCGGTTTCCAACACATCCGAAACATATATACGGGTAGATATATAAATATAAATATTTAACTTTAAAAAAATATATGTAGGTATATGTATATGCTAGGTCATAAAAGGAAAATATATTCCTATAAATAAAAGATTGAAGGCAAGTACCTAAACAGGTTTGTGAGGCTACAGTTCTACCAAGCCACAGGTCAAACTCGTGTTCACTCTGATGCGTAGATCTAGCGGAACAAACATCTTCATTGAATGTTTGGAAGAACCAATCCTTCAAGATATTTTATATATTTTTATTTATTATAGATAGTAGCTATGAAATTATTTTACCCAAGAGTTAACAATCAAGGGATAATTTTTACAGTTACAATAACTTCTAATCAGTGTTTATTGTATGAATTAAATGCTAACCATACTGTACTATCCAAACATTTTTCATTCAATTATCCAAATTTAAATTTATTTTATCATGTTTTCTATCCGAATACTGTTCTTACAGTTATTGATATTTGAATGTATATTGAAGTCTTTATTTTTTCATCCAAACTTTATCTAATGACCTTAACTAATTGTCCCAACTAGCTTTATCCAATATTATCATTGGTTTTTTAAAAAGATCTGTTTTGGAAGAGATATAACAATTTTTATGGAAAAAAAATACGAATAACACACGAAACTGTAAAACTTCTCTTTTGCAGTATTAAAATGCTAAATAAAATAAAAGTTTTTCGAAAAGCAGGTTATTAGCAGCACAGGCTGAGAACCTTAATAAGTAATTTGTGTTTTTAAAACCAAAAATTACAATTTTTTCTATTGGTTAAGTCAAACAATTCCACTCAATAAGGAATTTTAGATATTCCACAATGGTACGATCAGAAATTAATTATTTTTGGTAGCTTTTGTGTAGACGCTTCATATTCGACAAAAAAGCGTGACCTCTGAAAATAACGAATCATAAATTATCTAATAATTTATGTTTAATTTCATTGTACTTTAACTGCTTTATTTGATAATGGTCTTAATGCTGTACAGTCTGTATATGAATGTTACTACAGTCGTCTCTCGATAATTTGACACTCGCTAATTTGAACCTCACGATAATTTGAATTTTTTTCCGGTCCCTTGAAAAATACTCGATAAATTGAAAAAAAATCAATATAAATCGACATTGTCGATGATTTTAAAGAACAAGGATCGCATCACCGGAAGTGCCTTCCGCCTATGGAGAGTTAACATTTGAGGATTATGCTCATGTTGACGATGAGATTAGTGTCCACGGTGCCCTACCCGTTGCTGAACCGTTGAATTGGCCCCTCTGGATGAGGACGAGGAAGAAAACTAATAACAACCGCCAATCGCAGTAACATTGAGCGAGGCAAGATCTCTTACTACCCTACGCTTCTACGACCTCAAAACCGACACAAGTGACGATTTTTTGCAGCTCTCACCACTATCGAAAATTCATTGGAGAATGATAGACTGAAGTCACTCGCTCAACAGAAAATTACGGAGTTCTTTTCAAAATGAACATTTGTGAATAATTGTACAAATTTTTAAAATAGTAAACCACGAATTTCTATCAAACTCTTGTTTACTCGATTTTATCCCTCCCTCCCTCTTGGTTATTTAAACTCCTTTTATTTCGAACTCTTGGTAATATGAAATTTTTCTCTGGCTCCTTCATTTTCAAATTATCGAGAGTCGACTGTATATCTGTACAGACGCAGTAACAAAACTAAAAACAAACAAAAATAATTCTGAGGAATGCGTTTTCACTTATTGTTTTAAATTTCATATTATTGTTAGGCATGTTCTGCAGCTCTTTTTATTAATTTAATTGTTTTGTTGCGTAAACATATCTTAAAACGTATGTATGTATTATAGTATTCTGGTAAAATTATGTTTAATGTTTATGTTGATCAATATATAGAATAAAAATTTCAAAATCAATTTCCTGACGTGAACATAAGCTAAAAGTAAACTTATTTTAAACAGAGTTTATATAAGTGGTTAGAAAATAATTATTTTTCTATTACATTACCTATACCAGTTTATTTATTTTCAAAACCTCACTCTCTCAGAGTATTAAAAAATGAATAAGCAAAATTACCCGAGACGAATCCGTGGATCAGATAATTATGGAGGAGTGGTTTACAAACAACACATCGGTCAACAGATCACGACTCCCCCTCGAACAAAGAAAGGAATGGAGATGATGAAGGCAGTGAAGAAGAAGAAAAAAAAGGATCAATAAAAGACAGCTACACAGGTCAGAAGAGCATGTCATTGCCATCCGATGACTCCGAGGTGAAAGACATCATTAATCTCTGCTTCACCGGATGAAGCATCATCATTAGGATCCATTATTGGAGTATCCTTGCTCTGGGTTATGTATTCTCCAGGTATTTGGGGCATGGGATCCTGTAATGCCTTCGGATGTTGGATATCGAGTGAGTATACAACATTACAATAACATTGATTGTAGACTTCGCCACGTTGCAAACATAATCAAAGTCTTGGGTTCAGTGTGTGACAACCGACTGTACAGTTCCATGGACAACGGTTGTAGGTGAATTGTCATAGATCACGCTCAACCGCCAGGTTTTTACCCCTATTTTGGCTACCCACTTTATTGAGTCTGAGTGAACCCGAGGAGGCTCACAGATCCATCTCTGGCTATTAAAAGAATACATAAAATCTGCCAGAGTCAGATTTGAACTCTAGACCATCGGTACGGCAACTCAGCGCTCTCCCAATGAGCCACTCCACTGCCTACATAATGTGAGAACATACTTTTCTGCCATTTTTTGTTTGTTAAATAAAGTTTGTTTATGATTACCAAGTTAAGGTTTTACGATAATTATTATATAAACATTTATGTTTCGATTAATAGAATACAAATTGTTTCTGAAAACGTATTCAATGCCGGTAAACTTGACAAAGACTTCGGTGTTATTTTGAGTGATCAGGGTAGATATTCTTGGTACAGCACCTTCTCTCAGATCTAATCAATACACTAGACAATTACACTTCCAAAACGATCATAGTTAGCACACCTTCTCAATATGAGCATAGTGTTGTTAGTATTGAGCCTGCCATACTGATGGGCAGCTACAGGGAATTCTGTCCATGTAGTAAATGGATCCATCTGACTTAACTCTCTGCTGAACTGTCATGTGTCCATATTGTTCGGGTAATGCACTCTTGATTCGAATTAGTAACTCGAAATTAGAGCAGATCTTGTTTAATTTTAAGTCTTGTTTATCAAGTACAGTAGATCAGGATCAATTTAAACGAGGAAATAAACAGGCATGATTCATATTCAGAATATTTATTATTTATCATTATTTTATGATACATTTTCAACTAGAAAATGTGATTACAGTGGGATTGTTTTATGAAGTTTTTGAACTGACTAATAGTTTCAGAGCAGATCTCTAGTCCATTCTCGTTTTAATCTTCATAAATTAAGTCTGGGTAACAAAGAGTAGGAAAGTGGAAGAACTAGTGGATTTTATTTCGATGAGTTAAATGTGTATTTGCTGAGAATATAAAATTCCAAATAAAAAATTTCAAATTCTAAAATCTTTACCTGAATCATGAATAGGATTTACCTATATTTTGAATAATATTATTCACTGATACTTGATTATTCTATGAACCATCAACTATAGCTCATACTATTACAATAACAGAGGTAAATGAAATTGAGGTGTTTATATCACTGACGGAACTTCAAATTTGATTGATAGCTTTCGAGTTCGCATCAAAATATTATGGAACGTGAAATATCAATAAAGGTCATACAATTTTTTTTTTGGCTTATTTTATCAAACCTAATGTGTGAAAATAAATTATTCTTAACTCAATAATCAAGGCCAACAGTTTTTTTTATTTATCAATTTTTTTAAATAATACAAATGTTCACTAAATTTAACAACAATAGTTCGTTACGTTTTTGTAGGGGTTCTCCCACATTAATCAAAATATTGAAGTTCAGTTGAGTACCCACTGGAGAGTCTTTTACGATTTGGGTACCCACTTAGTATTCTTTCGAGGCATTGAGTATTTTGCATTTAACAAAATAATGATAAATGATTTTTTTTTAAATTTTGGATTAGTTTTATAGATATAAAAAAATTAATTTATAGTTTAGAAGAAAAATTTCAATCTTATTTCTCAGCATCCTTATATATTACACTCTGTATTGAAATAACATTCCTGTTGGAAATAATATGTATGACCTTAATGAAGTCAGAAAAAGTATTTTCTGATTTGCCAACTTTTAAAATATTAATACTTTAACTGATCGAGCACTACAAAAGACTAAATAAAAAGTATTTCCTCGATCAGTAATAATTTACGTCAAATCTAATTAAATATACTTAGTATTAATGCTGGACTTTTTTAATAACTCTAGCATTAGTTTGTTATTTTCATATATCAAAAAATATTTGATCAGTATTTAAAAAAAAAAATATTATTCGACTATAGCAATAAAATATGCAGTCCAATCTAGTAGAAGGAAAAGACTGTATTGACTTTTGAAAATAAACTTTTAGCTATGTCTGAGATTACAATGAATTTTAAAACTGTAATCTCTTCTAACAGGAATATAATCGCACTATTAAATGTTCTGTCTCACAAATCAGAGAAAATCCATTAAAACTGCTGAAACATTTTTCGAAAAAGAAAAAGAGTTGAAAATGAAGGGTGAAAAAGAAAAAAAAATGTAAAGTGCAAAGAAAGTTGGATCGTTTGGGTTGACTTGATACTTCTTATAAATGGCCTCATTACCGGACTTCATCCCAACTTGATATTTCTATCTAACTTGGTCTCCATCCTGATTATAACTATTCTGGCTTACAATGGCCAGAATTCCTTGTACTTCCAAACTAAAAAAGAAAAACATTTATAAGCATATTTCAATGCGGTTAATATTCCAAGTGCAAATGTTAAATAATTAAAATATGAATATAAAATCCTATTTCAATTATAAAGTTTTTATTATTGGAAACACTGACATTGAGATAGTGACATTTTTAATAGAGTCACTACTATTGTCACTAAGATATTTCTAAAAAAATGTAATATATACGCGTAAAAAACATATAATAATAGTTAAGATATATATTTGGGCCCTGTACTGTCTCTAGGACAATGATTGTGCAGGAAGGTGGTATGGCTAGGTTCACGAACAACCACCACGTTTACCCTGTTAAGGGAGCACATTTTATAGAGGCTAGGTGAGCCCTAGAGGGTTTGCAGAGGGCCCATCCTTGGATTTTAACAGATTATATAATTTGTTAACATCCACACTGATGCATTCACACAGTTATTCTCAAGTATTTTACAGACTTGAGGAGTCTTTTTTAGATTTTTCAAATTGCATTATAAAAATTGTCACTTCGAGTTGAGTTACAATACGTTTGACTGTTCATTCGTTTCATTTTTAATAAGTGTGAACAAGTTAGTGTGAGCTCAAGTATATATGAAAAGGATAATGTATACTAGATGAGTAGCCTTCGGTAATCATTTCATCAAAAAATAAAAGTTTCAACTAATATTTCGAAGTATAGACGATACATGTTAGTTGAAACTTTCATTTCTAGATGGAATGATTAGTGAAGTATACACATTTCCCATAATTGAATTAACTTTTCCATACCAAAGTTTACGGTAACTTGTATTTTTAGAAAATATTAAAATGGAAACGAATAAATAGTTTAAACTTGTGTATCAACCCGAAGTGACAACCTACGAAATAATTAATTTTATTAATATCAGGTTTAAATATTACACCCTTAAACACGTACTGACGAATTCTGAGCGGTTGAATTTTACTTATTTACGTGAAGGGCCTCTGTTTCTGGAATACTCGTGTGAACACTTGCGAAGTTTTTCCGAACCTTATCGTTCTGTTACCGCTTTTTTAGCCTCTGCTGTTATTTTTCTTTCTTTATTTTTTTCGTTTTTTTTTACAATCAATGTATCCAGTCACCTAAAATATTTACTCACCAATTTTTCCTATCAGTCCATTCGTCTTGTTACTCTCGCAGCTCTCTTGCTGCAATTCCTTCTCTTACGTCCTCCACCCATGTCTTCCTCGGTCTTCCTCTCTTTCTTCTATAATCTGTTTTTTTTTCTTTATAACCACTCAATTTTTTAAATATTGTAGGGAGAATAAAACACAAGCATGCATGAATCGCATCTCAACAGATTTAAACTAGAGTATTCTAGTCGCTCTTAAATGCAACTTCAACCCGTTCGAAACAGAAAAACAAAAGTTGAGGCAAATATCAGATTTAAATTTATTCTCCCCCCCCCACTCCATTCCAGTCCTCAAATACATTTCACTCCACTAATCCATTCCGAGGATCTTTTGTTTTGGATTTTCGCTTCATGAATAATTCCCAAAGTGGAACCCTTCCTTGTATTTTAATGGCACAAAACTTTTATATTAGAATGAAAATTTCTCCCCCCCCCCCTCTCCGCGAGAGTTCCATTAAGATTATCATTAATCTTTCAGATCCCTCGGCTATGAGAGCGCCTCTTTGAATAAATACTGGAGATTATCATTTCCTTGTATTGTATTACTCGTTTCCAACATAATATCCTTTATATCAAATTTATTTCCCATCAACGAAATGAGTTGGAGGTTGGGAAATTTAGATGAGGGAACTTTATAAAATATTGTTAGTTGGCGTAATCCAATCTGTTCCGAGTGCCCCCCCCCCTCTGAGAAATATTGAGCAACTTCTTCATACATTTATGTATCTATTTAAATTATTTATCTTTTAAAGCGATAAATTTTCTGAGCGTAATAGGCCGGATCTCGAGCCTCATTTATTCGAGGAAATTCATTACCACGTGGGGAAAATAAAATAAAGTTTCCTGCCGAGATTGGAAAGCGAATGAATAAGAAACAAAAATGAATGTAGATATCCCCCACTTAGTGAAAAAAATATGTAAAATTGCTCCAATTAGAGCATTAATTAGCAAAGTATTAATACTTTATACATTCCTTTTTCCTTACTTATAAATATTAACCTATTAACACTTATTTCGTAAATTATAGACAATCCTTTTTAGCTCGTTTAAGATTTTAAAAAAGCAGTGAAGGGCCTGGTGTTCATTACATGGTAGAGACTGTAGTGTTTCTGGGAAACGGTTATGCAGGGATGTGATTCGTCCTAAATCACACTAACCCGCCAGATTTTACCCCTTATTTTGCGTACAGATTACTTTATAGAGACTGGGTGAGCCCCAGGAAGGTCCTAGATCCCATAGGATCTATCTCAGACTGCGAACAAATTAAATAAAAGTCTTGCCAGCAGTGGGATTTAAACCAGTATTTTCGGTATGGTAACTCAGTGCTCTACCACTGAGCCACTCCGCTACCGAAGAGAAGATAAACGTTGGTATAATAGATTTTTATCATTTACTGAAGGTGTCTGGAGCGGAGTAGCTCAATGGGTAGAGCACTGAGCTGCTACGCCAAAGAATTTGTGTTTACATCTGGCTATGTACAAGTAATTTATTTTAATAATGGATCGAATTGGTCAGCGGGGTGCAGTGAATGATTACACAAAATAAGAAAAAATTAAGAAAAAGATTCTTAATATTTTTATTTTTTTAATTATTTTATTGAATTGTACAACTGTAATATATACATCTAGTACAAGGGCTATATGACTAACTAGATACATGAAAGGACATGTAGAGGCACTACCCACTGGCAGCACTCTAATAACATTTCTATAGTATAAGGTCCCGAGGCCATCTTCTCTTCAGACGCCTAGGAGGATTGTCCAGGATGGAATTGGATGCAAGAATGGAAACTAGTGGGTTTGGATGGGGCTGGAGTTAATTATGGAATGATAGGTATCTGGAATGGGCTAAATCGGTAACATATGGAACGTTAAGGTCTTTATGGATGGTTTTATTTGTGACAAAATAAGGAGCGTTTAGGATTTTGCGAAGGATTTTGGATTGCAAGGATTGAATACGAGAGGAATTCGTAGGTGTTATAACAGTCACATAAATTAGTTTCTTGTCTTTTCAGTCTTGTGTGAGGGTTCCAAGTAAGACGTTTGTCTAAGTTGAGTCCTAGGTAGCGAATCAATTCAACAGGGATAAGTGGAGTACTGTTAAAGGAAAGAGTAGGACAGGAAGTCATGGGTTTGAGGCGAAGGGTAAAGGTAATTTGATGGGACTTGTTGGAATTAATTTTAATTCTCCACTTCGGACACCATTCTTCGTGGCTCGATAAATGTGATTGAAGGGATTGGGATGCAATATATGGGTCGTTATTAACTGATAACACACACGTGGCATCAGCATACGCGGAGATGAAGGTGTTAGGATGGGTTGGAATGTCAGCTGTATATACTGTGTAGAGGATAGGACCGAGGATGCTACCTTGAGGAACACCAGCAGACTGGGAATAGAGAGAAGAGTAGGAACCATTATGATTTACTATAAATGTTCTGCCAGTTATAAAGGAGCGAATGATTAAAAAGTATGTAGGAGGAAGGAATTGTCGGATTTTGTAAAGGAGACCTGGGTGCCATACTCGATCAAAAGCCATTCTTAATATTAATTCAAATGATAATAGTTGAACGTAAATATATTTTTTAATGAAGAAGAAAGACGTTAAACAATAAATAATTCTGTTATCAATCAAAACATGACGGAGCTGAGAGAAAGGAAATAGAAAGCTCTTTGCGGTGACAGTGATTCGAGGAACTGTAACTGCCTGCGAGAGTGACTGTTATTATTGCAAATTAAGAGTTTTGGGAAATGTTAATATTTTTTTTTAATTTAGTTCATTTTCATTCTTTAGTATCAGTGAATAAAATTATATCGAAGTGTCTGTAATTTTTTTACTGTCTATATTTTTAAAAAACCTGCCTCCGTATAACCTATGGAGTGTCTTGAGTACATGATAGAGACTGTACTGTTCTTGGACAACGGTTGTGAAGGGATGTCATTTGTCCTAGATCACGTTCAACAGCCATTTTACCCCTTATTTTGGGTACCCACTTAAATAGAAGCTGGGTGAACCCTAGGAGGGTCCTAGATCCCATAGGATCCATCTCCGGCCGCTAACAGATTAAATAAAAGTCTGCCAGCGAACGGGATTTGCACTCTACCACTGACCCACTTTGCTACTGTCCATACTAAGTTCGAGAAAAAAAATTGTAATTGTAATCATTTTATATGTAATAAATGTAATGTTTAATCCTAAAATGAAGTTTTAAGTATCCTTATGTAGCAAACCGTTTAGCGTTAAGCTTACATAAACTTAAGATTATGTTGATATATTATTCCATTACATGTAATAATACATAACTACAAGGTATTTCCAAACAAAACAAACTACTCAAGAGGTAATCCTGAGTAATCACTACTATACACAGAATTACTTGCTCATGACTTCCAATAATGGACGGGACCTCCCAGGACCAAACCAGTCGCCGAAATAACAGCTAATCGAGGACATTAGAAAGCGCACAATTAACAGAACTAACAGCACCAGGTGATTGCTCGCGGTACGGACCATCCATCATTGTGTCTTATCCATGTTTTCTCAATATACTCAGCCCATAATTCTAACTCGGGGGGCTTTAACTTTCCAAAAGAGAAAATGGTCCCAACTAAAACTTTTCCAATCTCGGCAGAGTTAATAGAAGATTTTATCTGGGCACCTCTCCTTTATACGGGACTTGATAATAATTTCTGATCCTATTTACCAGGGTTGTACATTCGTCGCTTTTTCGATCAAGGGGTTCCATACTTGTGGAAAATATATTCATAAATAAAAATATATTTAAATTTTGTATTAAGGAATCAACCTGGTTCAAATATTAAATTTGATGCCACTTAATTTTTAAAATAATGAGAAAAAAAAACTGTTCCAATTTAACCCATAAAGGTATTGCTCGGCTTATTTGATCAATGTCATGAATAGCATTGTTTGTTTTAAAATATAAAAATGTTTAAAGAAACATTTTTGGATTATAAATAACACTTCATACCAACACCGAAGAATGATTTTGTTATTAATTCTATATTTTATTAATAGAAGATTTCTTCGGGGCTTAATATAATCTATTTGGATGGTAAAATTAAATATAATTTATAAAACAAAACATGCCCGTGATTATTTAAAGTCTTGCATAATTTTGTGGTTTGAATGTACTTAATTCATTTTTTTGCCCTTTGCTAATACATATTCTGAACATGCCTGAATGGGGGAAATATTGATAAGTATGTTTGTTTCCTGCTTTAGTGTAGAAATTAATGTTTTTTTTTTACTTTTTCTACTAATGCCTTAAAAAATAAAAGTAGAAAAATAATGTTTAAATTTTATTTAGGTGATAATAAATTACGCATAAAAATATATTGTTATCCATAACATAATTAAAATATATTCTTTTTAATATATATTCGATACAATAAAAATTATTACTTAAAAATGAAATTTACTTCTATGCTGTAATTTTGTAACAAAGTGGGATTTTTTCCCCTCAGATTGAGGTTTCTTTCGATCAAAACATTCTTTTATTTCGTCCTTCCATTTCCTTCTATCTTCTGGATCTTTCTCCTTCAGACCATTGACCGCGCATACTTTCCTCAATTCCTTCTATCCATCTTTCTCGTGATCTTCCAAGCTGTTTCATTCCTCCAGCATTCCAATTGAAAATTAAACTGGTCAATCTTTCCTCCTTCATTCTTCTTACATAAACATACCATCCCAGTCTCTATTCCTCTATTTTTTATTTTTGAAATATAAGAATATATATAAAAAAATTTTCACCCAACTGGAGATCTTGCATAAAATAATTATTGGCAACAGTAATAACAGAACAGACCAATCAGTGACTGGAGCGAGGCATGCATGCTGCCTGGACCGGTCTTAGCTCCAGGATTTGCATACAACTTTCACTCTCCTGGAGGGAATTCCATACAATATCTCTCCAGCGGTCCGCTATTGGAGCCAAGTCAAGGAGTGTGGCAAAAGAAAAAAAAAGGCCCAAGTTTCGAAGCATTCTTTGACTCTTCTCATTGATATATATATTAAATGAGGGAAGTTTACGATTGGGAATTATTTTATTGAAAATAATGGCCATGCTTCATTTCAATCTGATCTCAAGTACATTGCAATAGTGAAAACTCTATGCACTTTAAAAATCTTACACGGAAAATCACGACACACCTCTCTTCTATTCATTTGTTCAAGATCTCATCTGGGGATGCAATAATGCATTATATTTTAAGTTTTTTAAAATTCTTTTTGAATTTTTTTTGTATTGAAGTGTGAAAAAAATATTTTTATGGCAGTGGCTTTGGTTCAAGCCATTTTTTTAATCGTTTATTTTAGAATAGAAATTTCCTCGTTTCAAATACATGTTTTGATCTATTCAAAATAGAATATTAATACAGGTTGGCCTAAATACATCACATAATATATATATATATATATATATATATATAATATAATATATTATAATATTTTAAATAGGTTTTTTTAATGTTTGTATAGTTTGTATATTTTAATAACTTTGGTATTAAAATTATTTTATATTAGCATTATAAATTATTGTATTAGATTGTTATATTTATTATAAAAATATATATATATATTTTTTATTCTTTTAATAATAAAAGTGATTTTTTTTCCCTATTCAATCAAATATCAAAGGCTACAATCAATCTACAATCTACAATCTACAATCAAGGCTATATTAAGACTACAACTCATACATTTGTGAACTCCGATCAGTCTCAATTAGATAATGAATTACACCAGACAGTAATTTATACCAGTTTAAAAAATAATTTAAATTCTGTAGAGGAGACTCTAAACCAGCTTAAGAGTGAACATAAATTCTCCGAACGGTGACCATCCAACAGGTTCTCTTCAGGAATCCTTTCCAATTCGATATGTCCGGGCTTGTTTACAAATTTGAACTGCCAAGACCAGTTTTAGGAGCATAATATCTCCATTAGTTTCTTTACGGGCTTGTTTCGGGCTGCTCAGGAATCAGGAAGGAGATCTGAACGGGATCGAACCATTCGGTTAGGTAACTGTTGTGGGGGAATGTAGTATTAGCTAAGTTCATAGGTCGGTTGGGGTTTTTATGTAAACATTTCGTTCGAAATTGATTTTTTTTTAACCGGTTTTCAAAAACAATTTAGGTTAAAAGTAAATGAAGAATTCATTCAATATGTTCCCAATAAATAATAAAATTTTGTACTATTGAATTCTAGTACTTGTTTATTATTCATGCTCGCTACTAATAAATACGGTATTCTATAAAAACCTGTACAACTGAAAATCATGAAGTGTATTGGGTCCGTAAGGCCAAAAGGAAGTTTGTTTGTTTCATTTAAAGCCACAGAATGCTGCTAGGGCTAATCAGACGATGGGATCAAGATAGGGATTTTTAAGGAATACCTTACGATTTACGTCCCTTACGAAGGGATGAGGACTTGTTAGAAAATCTCAGGGCCGCCTGCTGGGCAGCGAATCCGCGACCTTAGAAGGTTGTTATGCTAACTACCACTCTAAAGGTGACCCCGAAAAAGGTAGTATGGGCGATTTAGCTTGGACCACGGCCATATGCCAATATATTTTTGGAACTTCGGTGAGCCCTTGTAGAGCCTCCAAAATAGCACACAGTCGATTTGCTGCTGGTAACAGAATAAAATGAATAGGGATTTTTAAGGAATACCTTACGATTTACGTCCCTTACGAAGGGATGAGGCCTTGTGAATAAAAATGAATAAAATAAATAATACTAGTTGGGGCAAGTGGAATAACGCTCTCAAAAGATAATGAGGTATTTGAATGTCATTAAATGATAGTAATGTTAATATAGAATCCGTTTGGCCGAAGGTCCCGCGTTCAATGTGTAAAAAGATTTATTAAAATCTGCCTTAGCCGGAGTTGGATCCTGTGGGATCCGGGACCCTAGACTATGAAGTGAGTACCCAAAATCAATTAGGTCAATTAGGTGGTTGTGCGTGATCTATGACAAATCACCTCCATGCACAACCGTTGCCTGTTTCTTGGGTTTATAATATCTACAAGAACTGAACTCTAGACCGTTCATCGGTTGCAGTCCTTCAGTTTTTTTTTTAAATCAGGAAAATGCACCTAACTCCTAAGGGATTGATTGTTATAAGTTATGTACTTTGATTTACCAAAGAAGGGCTATACCGAATATAATGGGAATTATTGTACACTATCCATAGCTCACAGCGATGAGGAACAAGAGTACCCCCGAAACGTCGGAACCAAGTTATTGCCAGAGTGACAGATAACAAACTCCTAGATAGTGTTCGACGGAAGCGCAATTTGATTCGGATACCGGTTTTCCCCGCCGACACTCCACAACATGCAAATCCACTTCCGCCAGTACCGGCTCCAGCAAACTCCAGGATCATAAATCTCCTTTATCTATCCGGTTTATTGTCCATTACAAACAATACTTTCTACGCTGGGATCATGTTGGAAGTGAAAATATAATTAATTAAATACAGAATTAATAATTTTCTTCGTTTATCAAGAAGAACAAAGTTATACTTCATACAGCACGATAGATCCAAATGTTTTGTGTGGGTCTATATTTACAAAATTCTGAAATTAATACACGCTGTAGGAGCGGCTTTCTAAACTCTTGGCTTTACTTAAATCCCAATTTCACCAAAAACAATTTCAAGAATGACTCAATTGACAAGGGAAAAATTGTACCACTACAACCCGTGAAGGGTCTTGTCTTGGGTTAAAAAGAGGGTAGAGCCATAACTGTTTCCAGGACAATGGTCGTGCAGTGAGGTGGTTTGCCCTATATCACGCTCAAGCGCCACGTTTTTCCCCCAATTGAGGGTACCAACTTTATAGATACTGGGTGAGCCCAAAGAGCGTCTCCAGATAATATAGCGCCCTTGCCAATGTGTTAACAGATTAAATAAACTATCTGCCACAGCCGGATTTATACCCGGGACCTTTTGCACGGCAATATTTCACTCTACACATTGAGCCACCCCACTTCCTGATAAATACAGGTAATAAACTTTTGGTACCACAAACTTGCCAAAGTAGTATTTAGTGATATCTCTTAACTGAAGAAAAGGCTACCCACTAAATTGAAGCCATGCCTTTACGATTGGAACAGCAACCATTATAAATCTATGTTTAATGAAGTTTCATCATATTTTATTTTATCAACGTGGTATGATACGACTACCTTCAAAATTTCATGAAGTTCGTGAAGGCGATGCACCCATGTTTTTTCCAATTATACTTTTACACTACCTAACTCTTCCGCAGTAGTGCTTTCAGTTCTTTCCTTTGGTAGGGAATATGGTCTGAGGATGACGCTAGGATTGAATGAATCCTAAATAGATTGGTGGTGGAATAATTTGAATACTCTCCTGGGGCTCACCCAGCCTCTACAAAATTGGTACCCTTAATTTTGAGGAAAAACCGGGCGGCTGAGCGTGATCTAGAACAAGTCACAACCGCGGTGCAAGAAACAGTACGTACTTGTACTCAAGACCCTTCATGGACTGTAGAGGTAAAGGTTTTTTTTATATCTTTGTTACGGGCTACTGGGTGTAAAATGGACTAAACTATTACTTAATTCAAGAATCTAATATTTATTAACAAATTAGAAAGAATACAATGAGATTATTTAAAACAGTTAAATTATTAAACTAATATCAATTTACAATAACAATATTCTACTAAATGTTATCTAATTTCTAAGATATTATACAAACAATATAAGATATTTCTAATACTAAATAACTAAACTATTTATATATAAATTTGTACAAATACAATAATATTACACTATAGTTTACAATAACAAATTAACACTTACAGTTCGCTAACTAAAGTCCACCGACCGTAAGACTCTTCAAATATGACAAACTGCCACACAGTTTATTACACTTATTACACGGTCACTAACTGTCACTGTTGCTCACTAAGCACTTATTACAGACTGATACTAATACTAACTAACTCACACACACTGCCACTAGTTAACAACTGCTACTCACTGGCTTATTACAGACTCGTCTTATTACTACTCCCGTCTTATTACTACTCGCGGCCCGAACAGCTGTCCTTTTTATATAGGCAAGGCTGGTCGGGGTGGGGATTTCTCGGAAGAAGACCACCTAGTCCCATCGAGCCCGATCCAGAAGCTTCTACGCCATTCTATAATCCCTTCCGCTTAATCCCATTGTTTGCCTAATCTTCTCAGCCGGTTCTCGTCCCCGCTCTGACCGTAACATCTTATATGACTCCATGATCGTATATGTTTTTCAACAATTTTCCTTCCTCTTAAATCCAGAGTCTGGTTAAGAATTAATGGGAGATATTTCACTTTCTCCGCCGCTGATCTTGAACGTGGTTCCAGGATATTTGGAAGGTTGAAGTCCAAGATAGCCTCCAGTCCCAGAACTGTCCTTGTCTGGAATGTGACGCATGATTTGGCCTCTGCTAGTTCAAACACCCTTTCTCATTCAGACTCCAATAAATATTTAATAAATCGACAAGAAAAATTATATTTATGCCAATATTTGATTAGATCTTGGATAAATGCTGATAAAATTCTTTACATGCGATGTAAAAAGGTTGTTCCACAATAATTATTTTCTTTTTTTTCCCGTAACCCCTCCAAGCCAGATTTAATTTACATCTTACAAGACCTAAGGGGATATATCTGATCCCAACCGGAGGATTTGCATATTGTTTCCTGATCCCTCATCTTTCTTATTTGCATAAGTGAGATTATTTATAATGTATTTCTCTGGTTGCCTAAGGTCTCAGCAATGTTGACTGGCCAGTCAACTCTCAATATGAGCTATGAACCAACATCCAAAGAAAATGATATAATCAGAAATTAATGAATTATTCATTTAAGTAATAGAGCCTTCAACCATTGGTTTGCTAAATTATTTATTTATATTAATTTTACAATACTATCTTAAAAATTTCATTCTTTTAATAATAAACACCTATATGATAGCTCATGAAAATGGTGCCATACTATGGAATCCAAAATGGTTCCTTTAACTTCTATGGTAGATACCTGAGTATTTCACGTACTAGTATCTTAGACAGTGTAGTATCTTTATTCCAATTATCTTTGACAACTTTAAACGAATCATTAACAGTTATACTGACTCATAAAAGATAGAAAAATAAGGCCTTTTTATGTGCTAATTTTCTTTGTTGGTCTAAAAAATATTTATAATAAAAGTCTGTGCCGTTACTGAAGTTTTGGAATCAGTACGTAGTAAAGATTACACTGTTTCTAGGACAACGGTTGTGCAGGGAGGTGAACTGGCTGAGCTGATGCTCGACCGCCAGTTTTTCTCCCTGTTGCCCACTTTACAGAGGCTGGGTATGTAGATCCCACAGGACCTATCCAAGGCTGTTAACAGAATAAATAATTTACTTGCCGCAGCTGGATTTTAGCCCGGAACCTTCAGCATTGCTACTCAGCATTATAACACTGAGCTATCTTGCTCACAAAAAAATAGAGAGGGAAAATCAATAAAAATAATTCAAGCAACTATCTAATTTTATTAATAATGAAAGCAATTATCGTATTTGTTTATTAATTATAATAATAGCTAAATCACCAACTAACACTTAGAATTTTTTTTTACAAATTTATGACTTTTTATTCAGTAATAATATTAAGAGTGAATTTTATTTCAAAATTGGATCGATAGTGCCCTTCGAAATTTTACAGTTGTGAACCAAAAATCTCTCATGATTCTCATTTTATAATTTTTTTTGTTAATTGGATTTTGATTAGTTTGCGGAATAATCTAATGTATTATGAATATTTCACAAAAACAACATGACTCCCAGTGTTCGTCAATTACGATATAGCCACATATCTGGGCTTAAATACGGTTTAAAGTTAGGGAAAACTAATTTTAAAAACTAAGACAGAAGAAGACTTGATCAATAAATAGATGAGCACCTTAAGTTTGAGAATATGATGTACTTTTAAATCTTATAAGTTTCAGGTCATTCTATATTGTATCTGAGAACATGCGTGTAAATAGCATGCATAGTTGCCACCGCAGTTTACTTTAGCAACGTACAGCTTTAACAATAAGGCTCTGACACTATGTATTTTCCTGAGAACAAAGCTATTGAGAACAAGAAGAGATTGAAATGGAGTTGCCGGCCATGGAGCAATCACCAGAAACAACTCTGGAAACCACAAAAAAAAATAAAAAAGAGCCAACTTTTGAGACCTCGAAGTGGGGATCCATGTTCGCTTAGTTCAATGATCCTTTTGTTTGGGGGAATAATGTCCTGAATCGGAAGTGTTGTTTCGAAGCGTTTCCATGATCCATTTCTGAAGGAAATGCCTGTATTTTCTTTTCTTTTAGTTTAAAATAACAGTCAATAATTAGGCCTGATTATTAATTTACTTACTTAAACTAATTAATTTAATTACTAGATCACGGGTTCGTAGCTCCGCCTGTGGTTCAAGGTTTTTTTATAAGGGAGTAAAAATCCTCGGTTATGCCGTCCTTCAGAGGTGACGTAAAACGGGGCGTGCGGGGTCAGGCACTCGTTAAATACAGTCGTTAAAGAAAGATCCTAATTAAACATGGATAGACAGAATTTAGGACTCTCAATGTAGCATCGTCTGATTAGCCATAGCAACATATAGTGTGGTTAAATGAATAAACAACCAAATTAATTTTGCAATAACTGTTAATCATATTTGAAATTTCTCAAAATGTAAGTAGTTAAGTGAAAATTTTAAATGAACTAATTCGGTGATTTGTATATTCTCCAATATATTTGGTTGAAACATAGCGGGGGGGGGGAGGGGATATATATGGGATAGCGATAAAAAATAACGGCTTGACATGATCAGCAGTTTTAACTATGTGGAATTTTTTATGGAATCTGTAAGTTGAAACCGATATAATTTTATTTTTTTTAAACCCTGGTTAGAATTAGCAAGTATAGGGGTAGTTACCAAAATTCTAAAGATGTGATATTAATAAACTTGATTACAATTAAGTAAAACTAATTTAATATGTCACGTTTATAAAAAAATTCATATTAAAAAAAATAAATAAAAATATAAATACATATACACCAATTATTTTATAAATATGTTAAAAACCTAGAAGAATCCATTAAATTATTTATTTGAAGTTCTTATTTTTTCTATTTGCAATATTTTTTTCATCATTCCATTGAATAAATTAGTATAATTATTAATATCAAATTATAAAGCTTATTGTTAATTAAGGTTTATTTGGGCTAAGAAAATATTATCCTGTCCAAGGTTTCGCCAGTAGTTTTTTTTGTAATTAGTTTGAAAGTAGTTCAATTAACTATTATAAAGTTACCAGAACAAATAGTTAGATTAATTAATATTTATTTAGTAAACCTGCACTTCAGTTGTTGAGGACATAAAACAGCCTTGAGCGTTGAGTTCTTACCTGAAAATAAAATATGAAAATTAATTCTTATTCTTACAACAAAGCTAATAATAAAGTCTTAAACAAACAGTGACGCCTTATAATAAATTTAAAGATTATATTTAAATATTTGCCGAGTATGACATATTCACAAAACGTACATTATGATAATGCACGCTTTCCTGAGAGAAAATGTAATTGAAAAACTGTATTTATTTATCTGACATGAAATTATGCAAGCGCTCCTCGGAGAGAAATATCGAAGGATGGAAATAAAACCAAGAGGCCGTTCGAGGATAATTTATGACCATACGAAGTAGATTTATCGGCAACATGAAGAAGGTTGTTTTTTAAGATTAACAACACAGATTTTTCAAAAAGCTACACAGACAAATTGTTTTATATATTGAGATAAAGTATTCCTTTTATCAAACATATTGTCTTTGAGCATTAAATAAATCGTAAATAATAAAGATTTTTTTAAAAGGAGTGGAATGCGGTTTTTCTGAGGTTGTAAATCGTTTTCATTAATGAGATATAGTAGATTTTTAAAGGATCGAATATAAAGTAATAATGGTAATATATATAATTTTTTTAAAATATTCACGAATAATTTTCATTCTTGAATAATATTGGTTGACCTGTACTACTACAACCCATAAAGGATATGGGGTTCAGTACACAGTGGATACTGTAATGTTTGTCGGATCAGTTGTGCAGGGAGGTGAGTTGTTCTACATCTCATTCAACAGCAAAATCCACCCTCCCCCCCTTCTTTGGTTACCCACTTTATAGAGGCTGTATGAACCCCAGGAGGGTCTTATATCTCATAGGATCCTTCGTCAGCCAATAGATTTAGTAAAATCTGCCAAGCGTTAATAAAATGCACTGTTTATAAAATAATATTATTAGGAAAATTAGAATATTTTTGAAATAACGGCAGAATATTTTCTTGCATTATTATAAATTATTTCCTCTGAAATGACTGACAAGATTGCTAGAGTTTTTTATTTTATATCTTTACATGTATCTTGAGATATGTGTTTGTTAGGGAAGATTGTAGATTGTATCTGTTTTTTTTTACTGATTGTTACAAGACCATTGTACTTTGGATTATGTTTATTACTATTCTAATATTTACGGTTTTTTGGGGGGGTTTTAAGGAACCTCCCCCAAAGATCCTTATTGATTTGTTTTCTTACTTTATTCTAAAGTGCATAGTACATTAATTTCTATTTCACCATTTGTTATAAAGGCAAACTATAAAACAACAAAAATCTATTTAACATTTCTACTCGAATCTAGATTGCATGCATTTGCAAGGAGAACGATTGCTGTCAAACAGTGGGAAATGCTGAAAACTTTTCTCATCTTGGAAGCCGGTTAATAGAACCGCTAGGACAGCTGAATCAGAGAGTTGTTTCAGTCTTGTTTGAGTTGACATCCCATTTCGGCAACGCAAACAGCAATGAGCAGTAGCAAATCTCTAGTTCACACAATTATTATTTAATATCGGTTAGTTAAGTTTCTTTAATTAAAAACATATTATTTAAAATTATCAGGGTATTATTCGGCTTTCTCTAAACTAGGCCTAGGTTCTGTCAAAAACAAGTAACCTGCATACGTTTTACAGATTCAGGCAACATAAGGACGAAACTGGTACAACACATCTTACATCAACAGTAAATAAAGGAAGCTCGTCGCTTCAAAACCATTATACTCATTCTCAATGAGTCGAATTTTCTAGTGGAGTGTACATACAAATACATATATACATTCCACCAATTCATATTTATGTAATGGAATTTCCGAATTCGATTTTCGGCCGCTTAATGAAAATATCTAATTAAAATGAAACTTTGTACACTTCTCAAGAAGCGACGATTATACAATAGTTTAATTAGTTCGTCTCATTATCTTGACCAGGAACTTCATGATTAGCAATTTTTCATAACCGAAGAAAACACGGTGACGTATTAAGGCGTGTATTAATCTTTGAGACAAGCACATGACTAGTGGGAAGATCAACTGGGGTTTTTTGTACAGTTTGTAACAAAAATTATAATTTGAAAAAAAAAAACACTACTTGTAGCTAGTCATTTTTTTTTTATTTTCCTCCAAAATAGATTTACAATATATACAATACCAATGAAATAAATACATGTAATACTTCTATGCAATTTAAAGCCTTCTATTACCTTTCGGTAGGTAGTCGAACTAAAAAGTAGGAAATAAATAATATTTTAAAAATCACGCATTGATAAAAAACTATACTAAAAAGTAGAAAATAATTTTCAAAAAGTTTAAAATAAGAATACCATTTTACGAACAAAAAAAATTATTTTATCATACAAAATCGTTGGGCGCTTTATAATATAATTTCACAAAGACTCAAATTTTACCAATATCACTCAAAATATCAATATCACGTAAAATATTTACTATAGTTGACATGAAATTTACACTTATTTACGAATGATTTCATCATTCTATTATTATTTTTAAGTTATTGAAAATTATTCTCTACTTTTGAGTTTTGATTTCTATTGAAGCATAGGGAGCGGAGTGGCTAAGCGGTAGAGCGATAAGTTACCTGGGTTCGAATCCAGCTCGCTGGCAGATTTTCATTTAATATATAACTTCTAGAGTAGGACCCTATGGGGTCTAAGACCCTCCTGGGGCTCACCCGGCCTCTATAAAGTGGGTACCCAAATTTTTTTAATTTCTTCCATCCTGATTTGTAATAGACGAAATATTGAGAGATTAGTTATATATTACTTATTGACAGAGACTTCAGTACTTGATAGGTGGATATTGATAGATAAGATACTTCAAATATGAAACAAATAAATAGACAGATGTCTTTAGCCGGGATCTTGGTTAGAGGTATTAGAGAGAAAAACGTAGAGCATTCCCATAAACCCTTAAAGAATTGCTATTAAGTGTGTAATCTTTCGCTCGTAACTCATGTAGGGACGAATCAGCTCGGACCATAAACATATCAGTTACCTGTTCATATTGTCGAAGATAATTGACCAATTTACTTCGGTTAGAGAACTGTCCCGAAGGTGCTTTATGTTCTCAAGATTAATCTTTTAACCTCGAGGGCAAAGGATTATTTCTAGAGGAAGGTTTATGCGTAGTCAATCCAAAAGGATAATGACGTTTAATAAGTAATTCGTCAGGGATTGGTGTTATTTATTTCAAAAGGTTAATCTAAGGATAAGAATAAGCCTATTATACCTATATTATAAATAAAAATAAGTTTCCAACGCGTAATAAATTTATAATACTACAGTATTTTGCGGCTCCGATCTATTTTTTTTCGCATCCTCCATATTTATTTAAATTATTTGAAATTTATAAGAACTAAAGCTGATACAATAATACTTAATGACTGGAACATTACTTTACCATTAGGTACCCCGATTTAGAAAATCCATATCGTACTCAGATAAGGTTATAAGTATAGACCAAATTATTAGGCAAGAAATAAGTTTATTGTTTTTTATAAACCATAAAAAAGATTGCCTTTAAAAAATCATAAATATGCATTACAAAAATAATACAGAAAAAAAAGTATTCAGTTTAAAACTGTGAACGAAAAAATGTACAAAATGGTGTAGTAAAAACATTTAAATTTGTCTGAAGAAAAACGGCTTGAACGCGGTTTGAGAAAAAAAAATACAATATAACAATTATACAACAATGGAAATGGAGTACCCCCTTAGAATTATTAAAAAAATAAAACTTGATTTCAAACTATATATAATAGAAAACTACTTAAGTAAATGGCTAAAACTTAAGACTGTTTATTAGAATGGAATTTGAAAATTTCAAAAAACAAAATATTAAGTCTCTAAAATACTGGAAAATAAATAAGTCAACCTTTAGCCAATTCAGGCACCATCAGGATACACGCCAAAATAAAAATTCAAATAGATCGAATGTAGCACATCTCACATTCGTCGACGGTTAAGGACTCAACAATTAATTTATTTTGTCCCTTTTTTGAGTTTTGTTCATTTTTATTGATTTATGATTACATATTATAAGAGCTTAGATGAGGATATTTTCTTCCGATTTTACTATTGCTTTGGTTTTTGTTTCATTTTGTCTCAATCACCATCTATTTTTTTTCGCATTATTTAGTTATTTATGTTTAGGAGAATATACAGGAAATTAAGGCTATTTAAATATAATGATTAAAATACTGTAGATAAGAGATAATAAAAATGAATTTGAAATTAATCAATAATGTATACTTTTATTTTTAGTGTATAGTCAGGAGTGGAAGGGATTTTTATTACCACACTACCTGATAATTATGACACGTCCAATATATAACATTAGTACTGGAGATCGTGCGACTTGCCGAAGAACAAACACTACAAGAGGTCAGGAGGAGAAAGCAGTTTGGAGTGTTTCAGGAGGTTATCTAATATTTCTAAAAGATTATTTACGGACCGGGGCTCGTCTATTTTTAATAATCATAGGCGTACAAATAAATATGGGCTTATACTAAACATTGTTATTAAATTTCTAAACACTTTATGTTGTGTAACTTGAGGACGAAAGACATTTAAAATCGTTAATAAAGCCAAATGAACTTTATTTAATTGATTACCGTCCAATATCAACAATCAGTAATATTAAAATCGTGACGGAGTAAGATTGTCTATCTCAAACATGGCCAAAAGATTGTAGTCTTATAAAAGATTTTCTTCATAACTAATTGGGAGTCATATTGTGGTGTAGTTCTGGACAATAATGAAATCTCGTAATTAAAAAATAACTAATAAATTTTTATAGAACCACGCTTTTTTTCAAAATTAATGATAAGCCCATAATAAAATTCGTTAACCTAGAGAAGCTTGTATTGCATCATTACATTACATCTGCATCTTCCTGCAAGGCCCAATAAAACCTTTTTTTAGATTTGTAGACCTTCTAAATTAGTAACATATATTTCAGAAGATGTATGTTTTTTCAAAATAAAAATATTCAAATTTCTTTGTAACTGCCTTTTGTTGGAGATATACCACACATGTGAATTGTTAAAGGGGTTTAAGGAGAACATTTCAGACAAGTTTTCAACCAACGAGGTGATTAGTGCAAGATCACGTTCAACTGATTTTCACTCTATTAAGGGTACCCAGTTTATGGGCTGGGGGCTCCAGTAGTGTCTCCAGATCCAACAGGATCCATTCGTGGATGTTAACAGATTAAATAAGTTATCTGCCACAGGAGGATTTGAATTCGGGGCCTTTGGCACGGCAACAGCTCTACAACTGAGCTATCCATTATTATGGATTATTTAAAATATATATTATATTACTATATTATTGGGAACCAGCTCAGCTCAAAGGGATATTATATTATCCTTATATATCTCATATCGACATATGCCATTATATTTGTTTACTATTACCATAAATCTTCGGCCGTATGCATATTGTGTATTTTTTTTTTTTTTTTTTACTACACAACATGAAAGTAATGAGTGGATTACAGCCCAATCTTAGTGTAAATAAAGCTCAATAGATGTGAGATTACCAAACAGCTGCCGATTGATTGGAGCTCTGTCGAGTGGGCATGCGCCCTCCAAGTGTTGTACAAAGCCTTCAATGTAAACACCGGTTATGACTGACGTGTACGAGCAAGAGGGTTTCATTCTTTTCAGTTTTCATCGACGTGGGAACCCGCTAGTACTATTACTACTAAAGATCTTAGCTAAACAGTTATCCCAACACGTTACGTGTAATAGCAACATGAAATTGTGATTTATTTTAACCATTCTTAATAATGATGAAAAAAAATTAAGCATCATTATGTAATAAGAAACAAAGCCATAAGTCTCCGAAATACTGGACAAAAAAAAACTAGTCGACGTATCGTCTATTCACGCATGATCAGGACACAGTTCACAAGAAAATCACACCAAAGAAGACTAAGTCTAACAAAAAAATCCCTTGTTTTAGGATTTTTCCTATTGCATCCAATTTATTTTTTATGTATCTTTTTGAGTTCTTCACTTTTATTAAATATGTTAAGTTAAAGCTAGTAAAATCTGCTTTACATAGGGAAAATATTTATCACAACATAACGAACGCAGTTTTTTGCCCACCTTCATCTTGCGCTCCAAGATCTGTTGGAATCTTGAGGGAAAACCAGGACGTATTTGTGCTTTTCTCTGAGAAGTGTTATTGGTATTTATATCTATTAGATGCTGAGAGATTGTTCTAAATTCACTTACGTTGAGAACTAAGAAACTGGCCATTGTCTGAACTCAAATCTACTTTTAAAAGGTCTCGTCAAGAGACAGTCGTATCGAATTTTAGAGCCTCGAAAGGACGGTTTGAACTAAATTGGGAAAAATAATTAGAGATAACTGGCAAAGTTAGAATATTGGGATAGATTTTTTAACACCGTGACTCGCCCTTGATGTTTGAGTAAACATAATTCTTTGAAGGGAAAATACTAACAATATTGTTTACAAATACAATTATTTAACTGCCTAACCCTTCTAGTATAAAAACAAAACATAACAGGAATATTAAAGCCGAGAGAGAAACTTCAAAAACAACAAAACAAAACTCGCGCGGTGGGTTCGGGTGAGGAATGCCGCCGGGTTAGCACACATCTAGAAGGCCCCCTTAGCGGAGAAAGTAGTAGCTTGCTAGCATATATAGCTTTTATTAACTTATCATATTCACAAATAAATAAAAATATACATATACATATATATATGTATATATATATATCCTATATTTTAAGTTGGACAATGTAGCCCGAACAAACATCGTGACAGGATATTTTTATATATATAGATATAATCTATATGTCTAAAACAATTTATCGATTTTTATACATATACAGATATAATCTATACATCTAAAAATTTGCTGTCACGATGTTTGTTCTGGCTAATCTCCGAAACTACTGGACCGATTTTAATGAAATTTCGCACATATATGTAACATTGTCCAACTTAAAACACAGGCTATGTTTTATTTCGATTAATGACCGCGATATTTTTTTTGCAAAATTATATTATTTTTTAACTTGCTGTATTTTCGATATGTCAATTAAAAAATCAACCATTATATTCCTCATTCATTAAATTAAGGTTTATATTTTATCAGTTAAGAATTTTGTATATTTTTTATTTATTATATACTATATTAGATATAAGATGAATAAAATGTAAAATTAAAAATCAATTTAATTCACTATTTTTTAATATTCAAATTTTAACGTAATATTTTTTAAAACTATTATAAAAGCCGCAGTATTGCGTGGCCGGCTCAGCTAGTATATATATATATATAAATAAATAAATGTATAGTATGTACAAATTTATTTATTTGTGAATAATACAGAAAACAAAAGATGAGCTTTAGTGTCTAATAGTAAAAAAACAAGAATAGTGGATTGATTTTTGTGTAATTTATTGAACATACTTTTCCTATTCGTAGTAAAAGGGCTGCGAATGATGTATATGATAACATAAGAACTGTGTACGTATATATTATACAAATACAGATATGTGTATTATTTATTCGCTATTAGATATTTTAAGATGATGGAAATCAGAAATCTGAGGTTTGCGTGCATCAACTTCCATGACAAGGGAACATTAGGGAAGACTTGAGGACTAAACTCAACTGCCTTACTGACACACTTTCCTAAACTATCATTTCATTTAATCTTTACGATGAACGGGGAAAAATAAGAATTTCTTTGGAACATAAATAAAAACTTTAATACATATTTAAAACAGTACTATTTAATGAAAGAGTTATATAAACAATCAAATTATTATTCAAAAGGAAACTTCATTATAAACTACCTTATGTTTTATTATTTTTAATTTTATTTTTTCAACAGGCCCAAAACCCTCCCCTTTCTAATTAAACTTACAATATATAGGACAGCTAAAAGAATTCTCATAATTAACTTATTAAAAAAATTAAACAATATGTCCCTAAAAATTTAACTTGAGTAGATCTTTATATTGTAATAATAATATTCTATTAATTTTGTGGATATTGCTTAATAATATTATTACTATTTATTGTATCAAATAGTATTTCTATAACCCACCACCAACCACAATAACAACTCAAATGTACTGCTTAGTGCATGGTAGCGACTAAATAGTTACCTACTAAAAAAAACAGCGGTTGTGCAGTGTTGTGATTTCGCCGAGATCGCACTCAACCGCCAATGATTTCCCCTTTACAGAAGGCCTGTAAGCCCCTCGTGGATTTTCAGCCCCTCAGGGTCGATTTAGCACAGTTAACAGAATAAACAATGAATTTGCTACTTTATCTCATATGCCTGTGCTACTTGTTATTTTGAATATTCGTTACAGCTTAAAAAAAATTAAGATTTAAAAACGGATAGAGCTTGTTTGGAAACTAATTCCCTAATATATGAGCTTAAAATAGAAAATAAATACCAACTCAACCCATAAGGGTCTAGAGAACAGTACATGGTAGAGACCCATTAAGACATAAACCGCCAGGTTTTCCCCTTGAGGTACTCACATTACAGGTGAGCACTAGAAGGGTGCGCAGTTCCTAACTATTAACGGATTAAAGAATCTGCCAAAGCTTATTTAATAAAATTAATATAAAATTATCGAATTATTCAAGTATAATCAACACCGTGTGGAATGAATTGAAAATAAGTATTTATTAAAAATAAAAAATAACATATGTTCGGAAATTCGACAACCATTTGGTATGAATTAATTCTAAGAAGCAAGTATTCCTCGCTCAACACTTTGGTTGATGGCTGGTTATTTCCAATCTCGCCAAGTCTCTTCCATCCAAGGCTCGGCGGATCCCAATGATACAGCCATGTTGTCCTTCGGAGAGGATCAGTAAGAGGACCATGGAGGATAGGGTTCTCAGGTTGAGACCGGCGTTGGAGAGGAAGCTGGCCTACCTCGAGATGAACCTGTGTTGCTTGGCAGTCGACGAACGAAAGATCCAAGAAGACACTTCGGCGAAGAAGATGAAGGCGTCCAGATTCCGCTGCGTCAATTGGTTCAGGAAACAGGAAGAAGAGAAGAAGTGAAGGACGAACGAGCAAAATATTTAGTGTTTCCTTTCGATAGGCAAATTATGGGGTTATGGTGGCATAAGTAAGAAAAGAACGCAATTATTCACAGTAGTATTATCGCCGGCGGTTTTCCCCCTCAAGCCACCAAACCGTTAGATGGAGTAAGAAATTATTTTTAGTAGAGAAGTTGTAGAATGGAAAAATATTATTTTAAGGATTAAAACAAAAGTTTGCTAACAAATTCTCGTTTCCTTTATTCATAGATATAATAAAAAACAAAACATTTCTTTATGAACGATTAAACATTTTTTCCATTTTTGTTATACCCACCCAATCATAAAGCATTTATAGTTTTATCTCAGACCAGATTTACCAAATTTTACTTCCACATTTTTTTTTAGTATATACCACTTGTTAGTGATTAATTATGCTGCTATGGCTAATCGGACGATACTACAGTTTGAGCTCTAAATTGTTCCCATCCAGGTTTAATCAGGATAGGGATTTTTAACGAGCACCTGGCATCGTACAGGCTCGGGACCCCCATTTAACGTCCCTACCGAAGGACGGCGTAACTAAGGATTTTTAACTCCCTTTAAAAAATTCTAGGGCCACTTGCCGGGCTACGAACCCGCGATCTTGGTCTTAGTAGTTTGTTATGCTAACCACTAGACCACAGGTCGCCCCCTAACTTTTTGATACTTTTATACTTAGTAACCATTACCATAGTCTAGTAGAAATCTGTATATTTTAACTAATATACTAGTGAACTATGTTATTTGATTAGTTTTGTTCAGCGAAAATATGAAGATTTTTCGAGTAAGAAACACGCGAGCAAGCATACAAACTTTGCCCACCTTTTTCCACCCCCTTAGGCTTAGAATTTCGGAAAATCCTTTCTTAACGGATTCCTACGTCATACAAAGACCACACCCTCCAAGTTTCAGGTCTCTACGATCAGCGGTTTAGGCTGTGCGTTGATCCCTCAGTCATTCAGGACAAAGCATAGTATAGTAAGTATAGGTATGCATATATCAAATCCAGTTTTGGCTTAATTTAATCTAACAACAGCGACGGTTGGATCCTGTGAGACCTGTAGACTCTCCCAGCTAATCTATAGTGAGTACCATTAATTTGGGAAAAACCTGGAGGTTGAGCGTGATCTCGGCCAAATCACCTCACTGCACAGCTGCTGCCTTAGAAATAGTACAGTTTCTACCATGTACTGAACTAAAGATCTCTAATGGGTTTTAGTGATACAGTTTTTTTTTCTTTTTAATGTTATTTTAGAATTCCGTTCAATTTAAGTAACGGTTAGTAACCTAGAACCTCTATTATCTGAATACCCAATATATCTCGTGATGAAAATTCGTCAGATGTGATAAGGTTTTATACATATCATAAAACCTATAGCAAATCTTCAAATAGATTTTTTATGAGGTGATTCGCAATATAAAAACAGATCGGAGGATTTGCATTCGATACTAGTGGGATCGACGAGGCAGTGGAGGTACGAGAGAGATAAGGCGGTCAACAGCTGACTGAGCCGTAGCTAATTGGGCAGGTAGCGACCACCTGTTGTTGATCCTTTGTGCCTGTCAGCGGGAGGGGTTTAGCCTAGCTCTGCCCGACCACTTGGCCACCCGATCCCTAGTCCTCGTGGGGTGCTCAAGGGGGGAAGGTAATTAAGATTCGATACAGTTCAATTAATGATATTATATAAATATTTAGCTATAGATAAAGACATATTATTAATTTAGAAGAGTGAAAGGTTTCTTCCCAAAAACAAACAACATTCTTCTTGGATGCTAATGAAGTGTTGAGGAAATTCAGAGTGGAATCACAGTGACAGATTGTAATAATTTCTCTCTCCCTTTTTTTAATAATATTTAATATCACTACAATTGAACGAACATTCTTTACTATCCCATCAAATTTGCCCATGGAACCGCGCCATTTTCGTAAGTTTTAACATGGACACATGGCAGCCCAACATGCAAGAAACATTACCACCGCCTTCTTGGAAGGGCGTTTAAACGGACCTTTCACCATTGACTGGAGACTTTTCTTTTGAGACTATTTGTTTTTGAACTCATGTTCAAGAACATTTACAAATCCAAGGATTGGGAATGTTGCATAGATGGACATTTTTCATCGAAATAATTTAACATTGTGGCAAACCACACGCCACTCCAAAATTGGGTTCAAGCGAAATTCCTTTTCCCAGTCTCGATAAGAGGTTAGAGGAACGCGATCAACTTAATTAATACGTTCCTTTGATTACGAAGCGTTCTAACATAAAAATATAAATGTACAAAAAGTTGAACATTTTAATGATTATTACTATAATACATAGTTAAGGAATCGACAGTTGGGAACGATATATTGCTAGTAACAATGTTGTTATTAGAGGAAATAGGAATGCGGGGAGAGATAAATATGCAATATGGGAAATAGACGAGATTCGCCAGCAACTACGAGCATAAATATTAATTTGTGTGGGGGCACGTATGAAATTCCAAAGGCAGATTCTGACTGAGCAAACCCCTCAGGAATTTCTCCCGAGAATATCTTCAATAGCTGATGGGAATATTTTGCTCGCATTTCGTGTCTTCGTAGCTTATTTGGCTCCCTAGGGTTCTCTAATAGTTAATTAAAATGTTTTCTGATGATTTGGCTATCATTCGCCTCATTAAGTATAATTATTGCTACCATCACCAACACAAACGAAATATCAATAAATCATCGTCGATTATAGTGAAAAAAACCCTTGTTATTTTTCTATGTTGTTGGACTAAACTCCTCTTAAATCATGCATAACGCTAATGATCATAAAACTAAAAAACAACTAAACTTGAAGGTAATAGAACTGTACTATTTCTAATACGTTTCACACTTAGACGTTTTGGTTCGGTTCGGTGCGTATTCGATTCGTTTTCGGTAGCCGCCGAAAACGAATGAAATCTTTTCATATACACTCGGTTAGTATCAAATGAAACAAAGTTAATACAAAATTTAAAATGAGAAAATGGAAATGAAATAACATTTTCGCTCGACCAATTGTTTTTGTGAGCCTTGGACCCAAATAGAAACCGAACGAACCGATTCGAAAGGGGGCTTTCGATACCATCAGGTTTCTATTAGGTACCGAACACACACCGCATCACCGTTTCACACTTGTCCGGCGGATACCGAAAACGAATCGAATACGCACCGAACCGAACCAAACCGTATAAGTGTGAAACGAGCTTTAGGCAACAGTGGAGGCGATTTATACGAAATCAAGCTCAACCACCAGATTTTTCCTTCTGTGTTCCCACTTAATTGACATAGTGGGAGCTCCAGGTGGGTCTGCAGATCCTACCTATCCTGGCTGTTAACAGATTAAATAGTTGATCTTTCGCACATGAATTTGAAACCAGAACCCCTGAGCACTGCAACTCATCACTCTACACACTTGTGTTAATAATGAACAAAATAAAATAAATATAAATATCTTTGCATAACCTGATAGTTTTATTTAATCATATTTTAACAATAAATGTCCAATTTACAATGCTACAGCGTCATTTATTGGTAATTTTATGATTACTGAACGTGTTATTCATGAAATTCCTTAAGATGTTAAAATTTATAAATACAGCTATATTCTTCAAATTTGAGTATATGATTTTTATATTTATGAAAGAGGAATGGGATAGCTAAGCGGCAGTGGTTCCCCGAGCTCAAATCGTGATGTGACAGATAAATTATTCTATCTGTTAATACCCATACATACACCCTGTAAGATCTGGATACCCTCCTAGAACTCTACCATGTATTGAAACAAAGACTCTTCATGGGTTGTATTGGTGAAGATTTTTTAAAATTTTATTTATACAGCGATGAATAAAAAATTTAGCTGTTTTACAAAACTGCTTGTATTCTGAGTAATTCTACAGTCATTAGAATAGAACGCTTTATACTATAAATTGAAAAACATTAAATGTTATTTAATTATATATTTTAAAACATATGCCCACTAAATTGTTAATTATTAGAGTAACATTCTAACGACCTATAAAATAAAATAAAGATTAATCGACATGATTATCCAAATTCTATCCAATCACTTTTACCGGAGCCTCTCAAGCACATATGTTATTATTCATTATTATTCATCAGAGAGGATAATGAAAAAATTAAACAAAACTGAAACAGGTCCGGCAGCCACATGTAGAATTACACCACACCCCTAAGAAACTATTATAGTCTAAACAAACTAACTGGATTTAATTATATATTATTAGGCTTGGAGTTCTCGACTCAATCGGGATTCCTTCTTGATGAGGCTACGTGACTCGGACGAAGGAGAGATCACAGCCCAAAGATAGTCGGCAGTAGATATGAGGGTATTCACATCTGTGATGAGTATGGGTGATCTCTAGGATATATCCTTTGTTATCATATGAGTCGAAACGTAGTGCCGCAATGGAAATTACTTCCGGCAGTAAACAATCGCTAGTTTAATAATTATAATAAATATTCAATTCTACACACACAGCCTCAAAGTAGGACCAGGGAAAAGCGCTACTGAAGAAAACCGTTAAAGAGGTTTGACCAAGATAACAAACCGTTGGTGGAAGGAGGTCCAGAGGAAGACCCTGACGTACCTAGAAAAAAGGAGATAATGCTTAGCGAAGAGAAATCAGGTATGGAACAGAAGGGAAATGGTGGAAGACCGTACGGTGTGATCCGGGCTGTGCAGAAGGAAACCACAAAATGCATGATAGAGAGGAATGACTATCATGATCGAATGGCCAACCGCGGCTAAAGACTACTCCCAGGATGACACAAGTCCGTATTGATCTGGAAAAAGACAGGGTAGACTCAGAGGATATCTAAAAGCGTTTTCCGCCTCATGGTATATAAGTGATATCAGAGAAGACAGCATCCACATCCAAAAGACCGAAGAAAGGAATAGTAATTTTAGAGAACGAATGAAGAAAAAAAGGAAGAACAAGTTGCAATGCTTCGAGTGGTCTGATAAAAGACCTACAACGCGTATAATTATTATAAATATTTATTACTACATAACGAGAGCTAAAATTAAACCCTTAAGCCCCTCAATAAATAACAACAAACTTGGTCGAAGCTTCAAAAAATTAAAAGTTCCATTTTTCCCTTTTATTTATTTAATAATATTGAGAAACTGTCGCGTCGTAAAGTGACAAACCTGAGATTTGAATTCAGGATCCACAAAACCATATAGAATAATTTAAAAAAAAAGTTTTATTTTATTTAAAAAACCTATATTGAAAGAATTCTTTTTAAACAAGGATAAAAAGCGAGAATTTTGTTTGCGTTTGAGTGACGATGGGTCACCTGAAAATAAAATGCTGTATAAGTATTTCATAGAAAATTTTATCCATTTTAATGTATTGTAAAAAAAAACAACTAAGTTATCTAATCTTAAACAAAGCAATTAAAAATAATGGTAGAAACTAAAACAAGTTTCGAGCATTCTTTCAAACATCACTCCTAACTTAAACTATGTAGAACGTTGAGGAAAGTTCTCCGATTTTTTTTCTGAAAACAAGGGGTGCTTGTGAATCTGACTGGACCAATAATATACACTTTTATAATATAATACACTTATTATATTTATTTTTATTTTTTCCCTCACACCTCTTATTTTCGACTAAAGGGTTCTATATATATATACTTTTAATTTTGTTTGTAAGCAGGGCAGAAAAAGTAATCGAATAAGCTATGTTCATATACGAAAAATTGGCAATTACACAGTATTTGATAAAAAAAAAAAAATAGAAATCTCCAATCACAAAAATAATCCCGGATTTCACCAGCCTTGTCTTGGATCCTTGGCTCTTATCTAGTCTTCCAAGTTTGTGAGAACTCTGTGCAAGTATTAGAACACTGGAGCGACCAATAAAGACAAGATTTGGCCGAGTACATTGTTACGAGTTGGGGAACTAGCAGATGCCAAACATATGAAACACCGCGTATAGGCCCAATTTCCAAGTTAACCATACGCATGAAACATTGTTGCGGTTTGTAGATTTGAAATTCCTGAAGTAACTATATGAAATTCATATTGTGAAATTCGGCCGTTGTGAGTATGTTATAGCAGCTAAGGTTCCTGTAATAGCAGTAGATTACAACTAGCGAATTTCGTACCAGGAAAGATTAAAGTATAAATCATTCCATGAATAATTTCAGGGCATACAAATTTTAGAAGGAGCCGTTTATCAAATCTGATCCATTCTGATTTCATGGATTTTTATATTTCTTTAAAGAATAAGCGAACAATATGTTTCAGTGTAATGCTATAAGTATTTTAAACTACTCCTTTTAAATATTTTTGTTTTGAAGAGAAAATATTTGTCCTGGCCGGGATACAAACCCGGGTCATATGCATCTCCGTTGCTGTGCTCTAAACCACTGGTCGCATCCAAGATGGACTAATCTGTTCTCTTCGCCGATCTCACTTGGACGGGACCGCTGGTAGCTCAGTGGTTTAGAGCAATGCAACGGAGATGCAGACAACCCTGGTTCGATTCCCGGCCAGGACAAATCTTTTCTCTTCAAAACAAATATATTTACAAATAATAAGAATTAATAAATTACTACTTTTAAACTATGAATACTGAGCTTTAATCGAAAAAATAGAATATAGCCTAAGTTCTTAAAAACTGTTCATGGCTTTCCCAATATTGATTAGTTAGTTCCTTATCCAATAAGATTTTTATGAATCATTTCTAAGACGTCATAAAATACAGTCATTAAAAGTTTATATGGATGTATAGAGGGAGCGAGGTAACTCAGATTGTAGAGAGCTGTGTTCTTGTGCTGAAGGTCCCAGATTCAAATCTACCTGTGGCAGATAATTTATTTATTTTAACAAGTATAGTCCCTGTGGGATCTCCAGACTCCCCTTGGGCTCATCCATCCTCTATAGCGTGGATAACCTTAATTGGGGGAAACCTCGCTGTTGAGCGTGATGTCGGATGTATCACCTCACAGCACAACCATTATAGAATGTCCTAGAAACAGCACAATCACTACCATGTACTGGACAAGACCCTTCATGGGTGTATTTACAGGTTTATGTTTAGGCTTTTTAATGTGTGTATATTTTTTTTTCTAAAAATTGGAAATGAACAAAACTGGATTAATGTACTATTATAAATTAATAATACTTATATAATTCAGAAATATGCCCAAACAGGGTATCAAAAATAGGGTATCAAAACGTACTCTTGGACCATAAACTTATAAGCGAATCATTTTGACGTGTAAAACTCTAATCAACAGCCGATTTTGTCCAGTGAGCCCATATTTAGAAGCGCTTCTTTATCTTAGGCAGTTAAAATAATAATAATTAATCTACATTACTGTCGAACAGCTTTAGTTTAATAAAAGGAATTTAATGTTAACTGTTATCTACACCTATTCATCGTAGTTTATTGCTAAAAGCAGAGATTTTACGTTTAACAATTGCCGCAAAAGCAATTTATAGTATATGATCGAATATATAAAATTTTATATTCATTTTTAAATTCTATATGGTCTAGAAATAAATATATATGTATAGACTGATAGTTATAAACTGAGTATAATAGATTTTTGTAAGTGAACGATTAGGTTTAAGCTGACCATAAAACCGGTCTTGGGACCGCATTCCTGTAGCGGACATCCATTATCATGTTGAGGCTATTATCGAAGGTAAATTTCCTGAGGCTACGATAGATCGATATGAATGTTCAGAGGCTATCGATCTTCGTTCTTCATTTTCTTCGATACACATTGTCAATTGTGTCCTTAGAATACAAGTAAAAATCCAATATGGAAGATACGATTCCAGTCGTGAATCCCAATATTGTTTCAGTGATGTTAAGAAGACTTTATGATTTCTGTAAAGTGGTTTAGATATAAAACCAAGATGTTACTAAATATCTAGAGATGTGATATTATTTCCCTTAAGATAATTACTCATTAAAACAGGATGGCACCCTAAACCACAGAATATTATTTGTGAACTAACACTTATAGGTAATGTACCTAACCATGGATGATTTGTAGTAATGTGGTTTAGAAATAGGGAGTACGATTTGAATAAAAAGAACTAAAATTATTAGTATATATATAATATTTGTTATAACAGCGTATCGTTATAATAAATATTATATTTAGTTAAATCTTCAAAGAAAGCACATTTTTTATTACTTCATCAACTGCTCTGAACATTGATTCCATTTTTTATTATATAATTTTTATTATATTGCATTTATTCTATTAACAATTATCAAATATTTTTACAGATTAAGTTGACCAAGATTTAATAACACTTTTTTTTACCATTTATACATTGTTAAAAAACAAAATACTTTTTATCATTATAATTTTTATCAATACTTTTTTATTATTATAATTTTTATGATGCTTACGTTTCATTCAAAATGTACCCACCCATTTATATGACGTTAAATAGTTTTAATTTTTTTCAAATTTTAAGTAGATGATAATTTGTATACAGACTACTAGTGTCTACCATTCCTATATAAAGCGATAAAAAAAATGTAGCTAAATTGTCCTTGAAACGTTAATGTGTGCGCTGTAAGAATAAAACATAAATTTGGCCAAGACACTACCTAATAGAATCTACCGAATTACTTGAAAAGTAAATAAAAACCAAAAAGTAAGCCCTTGTAATGAAAGCAAAACAAAAGATAAACTAACAAGAAATAAGTAATAAAATAAATAAACACAAATAAAATACATTCAAAAATAAATAAATAAGAAAAGAAAATCAACAATAAGCCATCAATAAACTTCTGAAGGGTATGAGTTAATAATTACAACCGATTAGAGAGAATCTATTTGGGAATTGAGGAGGTGTAAGAAGAAAATGGGTTTGAATGAAAGATAAGGAAAAGCATGACAGATATTAGGTGGGAGTGAGTTCCATAATGTTGTAGAACGGGCGAGAAAGGAACTCTAGAATATTATGGTTCGGGAATAACGAATGTAAAAGTCGGAAGGTGAGATCTTGTTTCCTAGGATCGGACTAAGAATTTCTATTGTAGGAGACTTTAGATCTGAGAGGGACGTTTGACATTTATTCAAAGAAAACTTACATTTATATACTATGATAGTATTTTGTAAGAAACTACAAAAATTATATCTTGCGTAAACGTTAACGAAAGTTCTAATATTCCTTAAAGATAAATAGAAAACAACAAAATGGCGTCCTAAATATTCGAAATAATATTTATAATGATAAAACTAGGATTAGATGTTAATAAAAAAATTCCCTCATATAGTTAATGTCAAACCACCCACACGAGTCTCAGATTTACCGCGTCCTTAAAATAATTACGACAATATCAGATTTTAAGTTATTCTTGATTTGTCGTTTGAGATGACAGGACCATGCTCAGATCTGAAACGACATGAAACAACTAACTAAGATCAATAGACTCCAGAAGGTTTTTGCTCAGTGCTTTCTTCAAGTCTCCATTAAAAGGTCCCTTACTAATCTCGTTCGCCTTGGTTATAGCTCCTTCGTGACTCAACTTTTTAAATTGTTACTTTTTTTTTTATCTCATTTTATTCTTATTTATTTCTCTTTCGTTTGTAAGGTTTTACTTCGACTTCCTTCTTATAGAAATATAGTTATTATTTTCTATATTTTTTATTACTTCCTTTCTTTTTTTGCATTACAGACTGGTTCATGATTTGAAATTTATGTTGTGGATAAAGCACACGTCGGACATGTTTATTGGAACACGACTCTGGACTGGTCGTTAATATCCTCCGATTTCAAACGAAGAATTTTATTTTTATTGCAAAAAAATACAAAGAAAATAAATATTACTGTTTTGGAAATATAAGAAATCCAACTGATTATTAATAATAACCGCTTTTAATTAACCGATTAAGAATTAACAATTGTTTAAACATACATTCCCAAAGCCAAAGATTTAAATTTAATATAGTTCTAATTTATGGATTAATATAAATTAAATAAATGTGTAGATAATAAGATTTTTATTGAAAAAAAAATGCAAGAAAGTATATATTAAAGCTGCGGAAATATAAGAAATCCAACCCATTATTAATAATAACTCTCAAGAATTAACAGTTATTTAAATACACATTATATTACCAAATCCAATAGATTTAAAATTAATATATTTCTTAATTTAGGAATTAATATAAATTAAATAATTGCGTAGATAATGATTTTTATTGAAAAAAATAATATAAGAACAATAAATATTAGAGCTGAGGAAATATACCATATAATATATATAATTATATTTAAAATATAAATTATATATATATATATATATATATATATATACACACACACACACACACACACATATATATATATATATATATATATATATATATACATATAAAAATTTTATATATATAAAAAAATAAGGAGAAAAATATAAAATAATAATCAAATAAAACTCCAAGTCTCACAAACTTGGTTTTTAATTTCACTTAGTTCTGTCCCATAAGTGCTTTCCCACATAACTACCGTTATGATTGAGAAGAAAATAACACAATAGTATAATATACTATATATATTAATACATTATATTATTAATAAGTGTTCTAAATATAATAATAGTGGTGAAGAGGAAAACTAATTTGATTTCATAATTCGGGTGTTACGTAAAATGTAAGGTTGTTCGATAACGAAAATTAACTTCCCTATAATTTGTTTGTTCTGTCGATACATATATTTATAACCTATTATTAATTCAGTCTCTTTGATAACTATAATTAAAATTCTCAAACACCATTCGTATATTAACATGAGGCAAGTGTCGATACTGAATTGACGCTTATGTTTATGAGTTGTTTAAATATTAATAAATGATATATTTTTGAAAGATAAAAATTATTTTAGACCATTTATACTTTCTTTTTTTTCTCAAGAGTAAAGGAAAGTATTGTGCAGCTAAATAAGAGACATATTTTATTTATGTTTTAATGATTTATTTGAATCAATTGAATCATTGAATCTATTGAATGGACAGATTACTTCCCAACTAGGACATAATATTGAATAGGCAATTTCACTGCCCATTTTAGCACCTTCATTTCTACTACAGAGAAATGTGAAAGGTTTTTATAGTGAGAGTAACTCATTACTACTCTGAGTTACGAACAGATGCAATAAACCGTCCGAGGAAGATAGATTTTTACATCTATAAACAATTGATCAATCAAATTGTTTGATTTACTGAACTAAGTATGATTGAGGTATGATCAAAATTTGAATCAACGAATTCTAAAAAATGCATAACCAAAATCAGAGATTGACTTTCTGAAAAAATATCTATAATTTTTCTTTCTTAAGGGACGGGTTATATTGTACAATTATTTTTTTATTTTAATAATAAACAGAATGAATAATGATACAATTAATTCGGACAAAATAATACTAATGATAGTATTAGTTAGTATGAAAAAATAAAAAAAATCTTATTCAGTGATGGATACTCACGAATTATATCGCGTAATCATATTTTTATTTATAATATATTTCATTTATATTTATCATATTTTGCAATTATATCATCATGTAAATTAAATATGAAATAATATAAGGAAGTAAATGGTCCGGGTGGAAGAAAAACAATTTTCTTAAATAGGGAGAACTGTTTATTGGAAAGCCAACGTTTCGACCCCAGTTGCAGGTCTTCTTCAGGGCTAAATATACAAAATACCGACAAATTAAAATTATTTACTTGGTTAATATTAGAAATACATGTAGCCATCAAGGTATCTGAGTGATAAAACATAAAGCTGGGGGCCCTTAAATAAATATACAAAGCAAGAGAAATAATTGTGGAGAATTATCAAATAAGTAATAAAGAAGACAATACAAGTAAGTACTAATAATATAGAAGGTAGCAAACATAAATCATAAGGCAATACAAAATAAAAATTAGGTAATAAAAATAAACTAAGCAATAAAGAAGAAATAATAAAGGATTAATAATTATTCATGATCAAATAATATACCATGTTTGGTAACCGGTATTATGTGTATATTATACGAAATAAGGTACATTACTGGAATTAAAAAAAAAAAAATTAGGATTTTTCTTCGTCGAGCGAAAACTGAAAACAATTTATTCATAAGTAGTTGAAACCAGAAGGTTTTTCGAAAATTTTAGTTTTTTCCACTGAAAAACTCGAGCTCTACCGACGTAGGAACGTTCGATTTTTAAACATCATTATCCACCAATTTGACACGACTCCCATCAACTTCCCCTTCGTGAAAGGAAACTTGCAAAAGAATAAAATTAATGGTTTCTCTTCCGGTGGAAGTTAATAAAAGTTTAAATTGTCCCATAATGAGTCTAGTACTCGGGCCCTCTCTCCAAGTAAATTAATTGAAAACAAGTTTAGAATAAACAAAGTTTCATAAACTGATCGGAAGAGCTTAATAGTTCCTTTAGTGGTGGGGAGGAAAGGGGTGTCAAAAGTGGGTACAACTACCGAACGTTGCCGCGTGTCCGGATATAGGAGACTGGTCAGCTGTGTGACGGTCCCATTGTTTTGCCATCTGGCACTTGTCAATGCTTAAATGTCCCGATGATTGTGGTCGCCACTCGTATTTCTGTCACAGAGATTAAGCTTTAGTTTTGACAGTAATACGATCCGTGAGAATTATCAGAAGTGTTATCATAAACATTAGCAGGAGTGATGATTGACTCGCTTTGAAATGGACGTGAAGGTACGAAAAGAAGTTGCTGATGAACTTTGAAGAAATGGATCAATCAGAATACTAAAAAGCTTAATGAGGGAAGTTATTAAACCAGGGAGATAAAGGTTGACGGTTAAAAAATGAACTTGGCCAAAACAAAACCTGAACCATTAAAAGAAGGGTCTTGGGATTCAGTGGTAGATTCTATACTGTTTATAATACAATGATTGTGAAGGAAGGTGTCTGAGATCACGCTCAATCACCAGATTGTTCCTCAAATCTCCTGAGGCTGGGTGAGCCCTACTAATTCTGTAGAGCAACATCTGGCTGTTAATAGATTAAATCATTTATCAGAGAATTGGAATCCGGGTTCTCCGGCTCGGCAACTCAGTATTCTACACACTGTGAAGCATGGTGGCAATCTCCTATAATTGGTACCTACTTAGTGTTGAAATTGTACATTCATCAGTTTCAATTAGTATAGTTCAACAAGGATTTCGTGTAAAATACAGCAACAAGAACCTCATTAAATCTTCGAAAATATATATTGTATTTTTGTAATATTGTTAGAACTTACTCCCTTATCAATAAAACTCTTTAAATACATTATAAAATAAATAAATACGAAATGAAACTCTTTAAAGTCGTATTCGAAGCCGCAACTCAGCGCTCTCCATTTTGAGCTGAACTGCTTCCCTGAGCATGGTAAAATGAGCCCAAAATTGGAAAATATAAATCGAGGTGAATCTTAACATAACAATGGTTGATATTTGAATGGCGCCCTTATTCCGAAGAATGTGCATACACTGTACTAATGTGACTTCGTTAGATACAATTCATGTAGTACATACTGTAACTATAGTATAATAGTATTATATAGTATAATCATATAACATAATATATAAAGTGTATATTAATATTATATACAGTAATATATTAATATATATTGTTGATACTGTAGCCTGTTTACAATGGAAGCGGTCTTCCAAAGATGGGTATCCATGCTCTTTACGTTTGATTAAAATGTTTTTAATCATCGTTGATCTTTTGTTGGTGGCATTCGGGGTTATAAGGATCTTAAAACGGTATTCGACAATTACTGTTTATAGCCTCCCTGTTGGATCGACACTGACTGAGCCCTTAACGAACGACTAAGCTATTTTTTATAACCCACCCTCGACCCCAAGCACCGAAATAAGTCGGAAGGAATCAATTCAGCTGTTGAACCGAATCAATGGACATTGTCTCCGATTTCGATAAAGGAGTCTGTGTTAAACGGGGCTTTTCCCGAACGAAGTATCTTCTAAAAGAAAACCGATAAAAAAGAAAACAAAAAACTTTACAATTGTAAGTTAATAGCCTGCGAGGCTAATTCAAGCGAACAGTAAATCCAATTAGTTTGGTGTTATTTACATAAGAAATAGTTGATACAAAATTTGTTGTTATTAAATTTATCATTGTAATTTTTTTGTCTGGATTGATTTTCTTCTTAAGCGTTTCGCACACTTTTGGAGAATACGTGAACCAATTTTGTTGTACTTTTTAATACTTTAATTATTTGATGAAGAAGACTGAAAACACGTTATTAATATGAAGAAAAAGGATAGAGTTTGTTTGTTCATTCAATTAACGTCTCTTTATGACGCTAAGACTAATCGGGTGATGCTCCAGAGGTAGTCGTAAATTTTGCCTATCCGAGGGTAATTAGGATCAAGATTGCTATCTTTAATGAGTACCAGACACAGCACAGGTTTGGAATTTAAACCAATAAAATTTACTTTCTTTCAAAAAAATAATTACCCCTTTATCCCATTAACTTTTCAATTGATAATATAGGGGGAGCGGAGTGGCTCTGTGGAAGAAGGATGAGCTCCCGTGCCGAAGGTACTGGGTTAAAATCCCGTTCACTGACAAACTTTTATTTCATCTGTTAGTGCCCGGAGCTCGATCTTATGGGATCTGCGACCCTCCTGAACCCACCCAGCCTCCTTAAATTTTCTACTCTTAATTGTGCTAAAACATGACGGTTGAGTGTGATCTCGGACAGATCACCTACCAGTACATCCGTTGTCCTGGAAACAGTATAGTCTCTACCATGTGCTATATGGGTTCTAGTGGTAAAGGTTTTTCTATTTGTATATAAATCTTTCAGAACGCAACACAACATACATATTTTTTAAAACTCCGTTAACCGAGAAATAAAATTGTATGACAAACTAATTCATCTACGTACAATCTTATCCAAGAACTACCTCAAGAACAAAATTACTCCATAGGACCTATTTAAGCGAAAGATTTAAAAAGCAATAAGGATAAGAAGTTAAGTAAAAAGGAGTTTGTTCCTTTATTGGCTAAAGTTTAATCTAATGCGCAAGGAGGATGGGAGAAGGGAGAGGGAGGGATTGAAAGATGTTAGGGCCAAATGGGAAACGATAAATAAACGGAATGGGAAACCGGCCGATAATTCCAACATTTTAATGGCGTCTTATCTTGGATAGCTTCGGTCGTGGTTAATCTTTGTCTATGTCCTCGGTATTTAGTTTATCTAAAGGTTCTACCCTAGTGTCAAATCGTTTAATATCCCCGATAGTAATCTCCACTTAGTAAAATGTATAGCCTTCTAGTATATATACAGCTTTGTTATAGTTGCAGTAAATATCACAGCTTAATAATATCACTGGAGATCAGGTAGACTGACAGAGAGAGAGAGAGAGAGAGAGAGAGAGAGAGAGAGAGAGAGAGAGAGAGAGTGAGAGAGAGATAGAGAGAGAGTGAGAGAGAGAGAGAGAGAGAAAAAAGGCCCCGAGGTCGAACCCCTTTGTTATGCCTCGTGAATTATTCGTGTATTGCAGATCTTAAACCGAATCCGAAAAAAAAGACCTCTGGGGAGAAGAAATACTGCGACAGATAAGAAATCTGGTCTCCCACCTGATCGTGGAATAGGGTCAGGAAGAAACAATGCAAGGAGGAAAAAGCCAAAGTTTAATTGTCAAAAAGAAAAAGTATCCCGGGACAAAGAGCGGGAAAAAGAGAAGAAGAAAGATTACTATTTTTAAAACGAAACAGATGTTAATTGTATCAGATATCAAAAAGATTGAAAACGCGACGAATGAAACGGTAATTTAATAAAAGCACATAAAAAAATATATATTGACCGGTCGTGTGTTCAATATATGCTGCAGATTGTGTTCTTTCTGAGACAAAGATTGTGCAGATACATGACGTCCAAGAACACGCTCAAACGGCGGTGGTTTTTCCTCCAATCACAGGACACCCTATGTAGTGGCTGGGTTGCCCCAAAAGCGTCATTAGATCCCACAGGGTCAATCCATAGCTGTTAACAGATTCATTAACTTATTTGCCGCTGCTGGAGTTGACCACGGAACGACATTCAGGAAATCAACTCAGCACTCTTCCACACTGCGCTACCCCGTTCTCCAAATGATGGCTCTTAGAGTTAAGATTTACTATAAAAATTATTTATCTATTTTAATTAAAGGAAAATAACAATTAAAGTAAATCAAAAATGAAATTTGAAATGGCAAATCAGAATAAACGCCAATGTAAACTCAAAATCGAGCCATGTAAACTTCTCTCTACCCAGCTGAACATACTTCGTGTCCAGCAGTCAAAATTGACAACGACGAAGTACCTTCTAAAAACTATGTACGTTATCCCGGACCATACTTGGACGAAAGACTTACATGGAACGCACATACAAAATTAAAAAGACAAGAACTGACAAGACGCTACAAACAACTATCACATCTTCTGGACTACAGTACTTCACTTGACTTACGAAACAAAAGACTTATCTATAACAGCATACTAAAACCTATTTGGACATATGGAGGAGAACTTTGGGGTTCAGAAAACCAAGTCCACATACACAAGATACAAATAGCACAGTACAAAATTCTCAGAAAAATTGTTAATGCACCATGGTCTATTTCGAATCACACCATACACAACGACATGAACATTCCCACTATAAAATCATATATTCATAACAAATATATAACGTTGCACTTATCGACACAAAATCACCTAAATCCACTCTTTCTTTCGCTTTCCTACTCCCTGATACCTGGACTTGATAGGAAAATATTAAAAACACGTTGGCCAAGAGACCTACTTAACTATTGACATTTCCATTTCAAAAGTTGGTGTTTCAGTAGAAAATCAAAGAGAATAAAACTTGGATCAAATTTGCTCCACAGGTGCAAATGAAAATTAAATAATAAATAAAACTGTGAAATATGATGTAATAATAATATTTTATTTTAATTTATATTAATATTTTATTTATAGAATAAATTATTACTAGTTATACAGTCAATTTTCATAAAAATAAGACTGTCCAATGAGATCTTAAGAACGGTTTAAATTTAAATCAAACAATAATTCCATATAATCTTTTAAGTTTGCACGGCCACTAATTATACAAATGTTTCAATGGTTTCTTCTGGTTTCCAACGTGTCTCTAAATTCCTCGCCGATTGAAACCTTTTAAATAATTTCATATATTTTTCAACCAATCGTAAATTTGAAATTACAGTCCATAGTTGAATATTTATAATATATCGACCTCACCTAAATGGAAAGTCAAAATTTAATGTTAAACGATATCAATATTCTTCCATATAATATCAAATAATAAGCTTCATTAAGTTTAACTTGTTTAGTTGCTGTGCGCTTGGATCAAGTACTCGATAAAGATTCCTATCCTAATTATACCTGGATAGGCAAAATTTGTAGCAGTTTGATTAGATGGGCGTTTGATTAGTCTTAGCAGTATGAAGTGACATTTTATGAATAAACAAACAACCGTCATTTTTTTTTTCAAAATAGCAATATTTTTTTATCTCTCCTTTAATTATTTAACAACAGTAGAATTTAATTTTAACAGAGAAAAATAATCCTTTATTAATCATTACAGAAACGGTTCTCAAAGTCTCTAGCACACGAAATATTCGAGAAAAATTAATGGACGTTAATTGGATAAACAACACAAAGCAAGCATATCGGTGAATTGAATAAATGTTTGACCTTTTTTCTATGACGTATCATCGTGTATATCGTGTTTTTAGTTGTTCATTTAACATCACTTTATGCTGCTATGGCTAATCGGACAATGCTACATTGGGAGCTCTAAATTTTGCCTATCCAGGCTTAATTAGGATAGGGATTTTTAATGAGTACCTGACATCGTATAGCCTCGGGGCCCCCGTTTAACGTCCCTTCTGAAGGACGGCGTAACTAAGGATATTTTACTCCCTTTAAAAAAAACCTAGGGCCACCTGCCGGGCTACGAACCCGCGATTGTGGGCTTAGTAGTTTGTTACGCTAACCACTAGACCACAGGTGACCGTGTGTGTTTTTACGTAACGTTTATCGTGGATTTGTTTAGATTGTTTTGTCCCTCGAGAGATTTTCCCCATGAAAATAATGATTTTTTTATTATTATTATTATAAATATAATAATCAAAGTTTTCATTGCTTTATTGTCCGATTTACCAGGCTGATGAAGCACACATCTCTGAGATCGAATGCTCCGTCAAAGGTTGAGATTCTCCCCGCGGCACAATCACCTGTGGTTTTTGCTCCAGCCCGTTATCGTATAATGACTGCCCTACTACCTGCCTTCAGACCTCTTCCAATTCTTCCTGTATTCTTTGGCCCGTCTGACCGTATTAAACATATCCGATTCCCGCTTAGTAGAGTCGGAGTAACAGTCTCATTCTGATTATCCAGTAAGAAAAATAAGAAGGATGTTTTTCTGGAGAATGGATAGAAAAATAGAGCATGGATTGGTTTGTTGTTTTCAATATTTATCTCTGTTCAACAGTAAACGAATAAATTATAGTTAACATAATTTTGGGTTATTTTTGTAAGTATAAATTTGGGTTATTTTTTGTAAGTGCTTGTCACAAAACATATTTTCATGAGCAATACATTTTTTTTAAAGTTCCATAAAGCCTGTCTAGATATAGATGATAATATTATGATATCAGGGTAATTATTATTGTAGTTTTAATGATAGTATACTTATGTTATTGCTATTATATTTTAATTTTCAACAAATAATATTAACAAATAAAATACAATAAATTATTTTATATTTTATAATGATTTATATACGTATCCAGTGTTAACAAGAGGGGCTTCAGAGTGAATTATTGATACATTATCAAAGTTGTAAATATGATTTTGTATTTTCAGATTCAATAGTACATCATCAATTTGTTTTTTATTTAACATTTATTTTTATGTAAAACTTTCTTATCTTATGTATTATTCCTATTTTATGCGTTTCCAAATTTAATCATCCTTCTAATGTATCAATAAATTTTTAAAGTGTTAAAATAGTATCTCAGGCCAAGAGACAGATCATTATGACAATGGTACAGCTACATGGAAAATGTGAACATCTTTATATTATATTTGTTAAAAATAATTGAAACTATACTACTTTAGTGATAAACAATTTATTGGTAGGCGTGAGAAAATGATAAACAAATTTTTTAATCATTTTAAACATAAAACCATGAGAGTTGTTCATAAGAGCGATGCTCAAGATGGGGATTTGACATCGATAAAAGTACATACTTTTACAAAAAAATAATTGTTTAAAAACATTTTTTTCCAAGAAGTCAATCCCAAGAAAACCAGAGTTTAAAGAATAGACACTTTTATCTAAAGATGAGAGAATCAATGAATGATCAAAACTTGGACAAAATTAAAAATAAATCACTAGTGTGGACGCATTCGTTACAGTTAAAACAAAAAATATTCTATTTAATCCATTTATTATACGTCACAATGCACATTATTTGTTTTATACACAAGTTAAATAATAACAATTCTTAAATAATAAAAAAAGGAAGGGTTCTTCACCATCCCTGCCCTTTGTGATGACCAACCAAAAAAAGTTATACTTTTGTTTCTTGGGCGGAAGGCAAAATAAAAATAACTACCCATTACTGGTAGCCGTGATTGAGATATTTCGAAAGGGAACACGCAATAGGTATCGATTCCGCAACAGGGCTGCGGGGAGGGACAACCCGATCAAGTCGTGAGTACTGTTTTTATTCATTTGCAAATGAACCTAGCCCTGTTACGAAACTGCATGGGAGAGGAAGTTTCATGAAAAAAAAAATTGAGAGAAAGCAGAACTCCTTTCCTGAAGTAGCGAGCCTCGGAATGATCTATATCTATCAGTGATCTTTATCTATATATATAACTAAGATAGCAGATAAAGAAAAAGGCTGGGACAAAAAATTAGTCCAGAGCCAGACCAATGAAGGAGTAAATATCAATATATGTTAATAACGACATATTACTACTGCCCTCAACATATTTGTTTTTTAATATTCTTACAAATTAAAATAATACAAACACCTGTACCACTACAAACCATGAACGGGTTTGGGGTTCAGTACATAATTTGTCTCTAGACTATACTGTTTCATGGACTACGTTTGTGCAGGGATGTGATTTGTCCAAGATCAGACTACTGCAGGTTTTCTTCTCAAATATAATTTTACGGAAGATAAAGCAAACAAAACCATAAAAATACATCGTAAGTTATTCCAGTATTCTTCGCCAACAATATTACAGTAACAGTTATGACGTATTTGGGTAATAAATCCGAATGATCCAAAACAACATATAATAAAACAAAAACAAGATAAAAAGGGACAAAGTGATGAAAACTGAAAGTCGATATAACAAGAAGAATAACAACGCTACATTTGTCCGTTCGCTTTGAGTTCCACTTCATGACCGATCTTAATAAGTTCCTTACACATTTTCGTACATTTATTGTTTTTATTTAGATGTTTTGATATTTTTATATTATTAGTAATAAATAATACACAATGTTTTTCCTTCCTATTAACAGTACTATTAAGTAAAAAGTGATACAGAGAAAACCCAGTCGTAAAAGCCTAACTACCAGCTTGTATGCTTTCTAATTTAGTTACATAAAATCAAATGGATTTTTACCTCTCTGCATTCATTTGAAAAATTAAAATATAGCTGTAATTCCCTTTAAAAAAACGAAAAAAATGCCACCATTTTTTTAAACTTAAAAATTAATTATTATAGTTAAAATGTGTTCAAGAAACGAAAGAAGATTAAGAGTGGATTAAATAAGAGATTTAATTTTAATTTAAGCTCCAATAATAATTATAACGATGGTAATGACTTTCCAATTTTATAAATATTTACTCTGAATACAACACATATACATGAAATATATATGCATAATATACAAATGTACATAAATATATACAGCAATGTTTGAACTAAATAAATGTTATACGACTGGTTTCAAATGATTTATATAAAAAATCTCTACCTCCACAACCCATGAAGGGTCTTGGAGTTCAGCACATGATAGAAACTACACTATTTTCAAGACAACGTTTGTGAAGGGAGGCGATTTTGCTGAGTTCACTATCAATAGCAAAGGGTACCCAAATTAAAGAGGCTGATCCCCAGGAGGGCCTATATATCCAACAAAGTCTATGTTTAGCTGTAGAAAAAATTTAATTATTTATTTTCCACTGCAGTACAGGGTTTTCAGGACAAATTAAAATGTTTGTTAGTTAAAATACTCTTGTTTCTAGAATTACTTCTGTGTTATTCTGTGTTAGAGGAAGACCTATCTTACATATTGTTAATTTTTTCAGCATTTCAACTTTGAAAATAAAACCAGGTTATGCTTATACTTCGCTACCTTCGTATTACAAATTTGTATGATACACATATATGAAAATGAGAAAAACGATATCAAAGATTCTGAGTATCTTTTTATTTTTGTTTTTTGGATGATACCCAGTCCCGATTTTTCGACGTTTTGAAGATATATGCATAGTATTGGACACACAGAATCATTTGGCATAAAAATCTCTGATTTTTCAATTGTGTAACATACAACCTTGTAATACTAAGGTAGCGACTTGTTAAATGTCCTTAAGTTAACCCATGTTAAGGTATTCGAACGTTGTACCTTCAACACAGCAACTCAATACCATACAGCCCTGTTCTCTGATCAATCTAAACACAAAAGAAATAATATTACATAATATGTCAAAATCCAGACTTCGTAGCAATGGTCATGAACTTCATCACGTTCTTCTACAGCCGCTTAAGGCAAGTACGAGTTTTAGTTGTGTTTGAGACTTTTTCACAAGAGTTATGAGTTTCTTTTTTCAGTTTTTTCTATCCGTGACTAGCTCGCTCGCTGAAGAAATTCCTCTGTACTCTTCTTTTTTCTTTCTTCTCCTCTCTTTTTTATTCGTTTTCTTCTATTTTCTTTTCCGTTCTCCGCAACATTATCCATTATATTTCTTACCCGGAGGTATACATTAATACGATATTCGAAGGATAAATCAGGAAAACTAGAAATCCAGTATTTCTTTTAACAATTTTACAAAAGTAAATTATATTACCTTAATCTATATCAAGCTGAATTACACATTTAGAGATTTTGACTATTAGATTAGCCAAACCTACAAAAAAAAGAAAAGAATATAGTAAGTAAATAAATATAAATATAAAAATAAATAACAAATCAATAATTGTTTCTTTTATTTGGGGAATTGTCTTTATTAAAACCTAAAAACCTGTACCACTGCAACCCATGAAGGTCTGGGGTTCAGTACATGGTAGAGACTGTACTGCTTCATGGACAACGGTTCTGCAAGGAGGTGACTTGTCCTAGGTCACGCTCAACCGCCAGATTTTTCACACTTATTTTGGGTATGCTATTTTTATAATATTTTATAGAGGCTGGGTGGGCCCCAGGAGGGTCCTAGATCTTTAACTAAAATTTCCTAATCTATGACAAATGATAATAGAAAGAATATTTTCGAATTTCTGTTAGGCTTAGTCCAAGCACTGATTTTCCATTTTTTAAATTTTAGTTTGCCAATTTTACGATGATTCTGTGTATTCCATCATCAAGTATTGTATGATATGGATATATAAATACTGATTTTTATATATATACGTTGACAACTGAATTTTTAATTAAAATTCCCACATTCATGACGAATAAATAAGTGAATTATACAGAATATTTTTTAAATTTATGTTGGACTTGGACTTCGTCATCAATTTTCTATTTTTTAATTATCCGATGGATCTGTGTGCTCCTTCATCGAGTATGTACTATATATGATACGGGTATATAAATACTGATGTTCATACACATACGTTGATAGGTGAATTTTTATTTAATATACCATCAACAACCAAATAAATATTTTTTTCTAATACTGTTTATTATTTAATTACAAAATACCTAAAAACTAAATGTTAAAAAACAAAACAAATTCATTGCCAGAACCTGTATCACAACTGGCAGGCAAAGTAGATGAGAGAACCTATGAATTCGAAGACAAACAATGTAGTAATTGTGCTCAAATAAAACAAATTGTGCCTCTTCTCTATTTGTGCGTGTAACAAAATAAACATACCTTGTTTGCTATTAGAATGCTGTTTAGGATTGGATGAATTACGGGTTCGTTCATTGTTTTAACTGTTATGTTACCGTTGTGTATATTTGTAATATAATACTACAATAATATTATTAGTTTAAACAACCTTACGATATTTAAATATATTAATAATTAAAAAAATAGTACTAACGATTTTTGACTCTCGGGCACCTGAACATGTGATATATATATATATATATATATATATATATATATATATATATATATATATATATATATATATATATATATATATATATATATATATATATATATATTCCTAGCTCCTTGGCTTTTATAATTATGTTGAATATAAAATAGTTAAGATAGAAAGCATCTCTTTTACTGCACCAGGTGCTTTATAAGAGAGGAAATGTGAAAATGTAAACAGGATTTTCCTGCAACCATTGAGTATTGCTATTTATTACTCAACTAAAACTGGGATGGAAAGTCCCACTTTCCCCCACAAGTGAGGGAAAGTAACAGCCACCTAGATCGAATTTGACAATCAGCACTCTGTTATTTTAAATGTTAAATGGAGGCATTATAATATTATTCATTTTATATTCCTAAAATGTTAAAATAAATCATTTTAGAACTGTTTTATATTTAGCTCAAGATAGATTTTATTTATTTTGAAGCGATTTAAAATAAAAAAAATAAAAAAAACCTGTACCACTACAACCCATGAAGGGCCTGGGGTTCAGTTCATGGTAGAGACTGTACTGTTTCATGGACAACGGTTCTGCAAGGAGGTGACTTGTCCTAGGTCACGCTCGACCGCCAAATGTTTCCCCCTTATTTTGGGTACTGTATTTTTATAATATTTTATAGAGGCTGTGTGGGCCCCAAGAGGTTCCTAGATCCTATATGATCCATCTCCCGCTGCAAACAGACTAAATAAAAATCATGGCCTGCAGCGGGAATTGAACCAGGATTTCCGGCATGGTAACTCAGTACTCTACCACTGAGCCACTCCTCTCCCTGAAGCGATTTTACAGAAATATTTATTATAACCTTAAATGTATTAGAACCTTCGCACATCAGAAATTTGGATATCTAGCAGTAAAACAGTGATCAGACCAGAATAAAAATAAAAATGGAAATAGATAGTGATGAATTCATAGAAGAACCGGCTGAACAGGCAATAAATCAACTTTTACCAAAAACATCTCAAGTCAGTTACGAAGAGAAATATAAATCAAGATATAATAATATACGTTTATTTTATTTTTGTATGTGTTATCAGAATATTATTTTCTGAATAACAATAAATAAATGTTTCAATGAGTAAACCGTCCTAGAGTTATAATTTGCATGGTTAGTGATAGAAAATTGTAAGAGATAACGCTAGTGTAGTTTTTACAAATCTAAAGTTTCACCTTTAATTTCTTAATTTTTAAATGGTTGCAGGAAATATGTAATATTTAACACGTGAGAAAAGTACTCATAACACCCTCGTTTAATTACCACACGAGCCGAAGGCGAGTGTGGTAAAATTCACTCGGGTGTAATAAAGTGGCACTTTCCTCACTTGTCAAGTAAATAACTCTTGATTAATTATATGGTAGGAGTGGTGTTTTAGTAGTGGGGCTCACTAGTTATTTCTGATTGGAGTTAGTTAGTAGCATGTAAAATAGTTATTTTATTTTATTTTTATACTAATTATGTCAAATCTGAAAAGCGAGTATCCTATTTATCAATTGGGTTTGGTCGAGGCCTTTGGTTTTGAACAAAAAATTAACATATCATAATTAATATTTACGTTTAAGAAATAAATAAATTAAAACTTTTGTTTTATTTGCTGTTATAATAATAATAATATTTGTTTTTGTGATCTTAAGAGCATAAAGAGGAAAAAACTGGAATCCATACCATAAAAGTATGCATAGGTAACAATATATAAAGTAAATTTTATTTATAAATATTAATGATTTTATGTACTTTTATAAAGTGGAAATAATCAAGAAAAAATCAATAAGGGATATTTTTGAGATTTAAGTTAGGCTCTACATTCCTTTGCCTTGATGATGACCTAAGAATTAGGCTGAAACGTTGGCACGAATAAAATAAGTTATAAAATAAATAACTTAATTTGCATAAAATTTATTTACTGCACCCAACGACCATTTCCACTATCTTCTAAGATATAACTAATCAACCATTTCCACATCAATAAGGAATATATTTTTCATGACAATAATTTAAAATATATTTGCTTTTAGCTTTCATAATTTAATTGATGCGTTTATTTGTATTTTTCTTTACAGTAATAATATTTTATTTTATTTTAAGATAAGAATCTTTCTTTTTAATGCTGTAGACCCAATCTTGCGGAGCTGTAAGTTAGTATACAGTAAGTAGCGTGTGCTATTTCTTCATAATTCTGGAGTAAAATAAATACCTGTTATCCGTGATTTATGAACGAAGACCACGTCATTTTCTTAAATTAATTGAAACAAAACCTCATACTAAGGTCCTATGACTTATAGAGAAACTTACGCAATGCCTCGGAACCCGTTAGCTGTGGGAATCATTTAACTGCACCTAATAATAAATATGTAACTTTCTATTTCTTGCGCAATCACTTGTAAGGCGAGTTGTCTGAAAAAATCCAATAGGGATGAGATGTCAGTTATGGAGTCAGGGAAAACTGGGAGAGTGAGGAAGGTACTACAACATTATTCGGTTCCGATAATTATAAAACGTAACAGTTATAGATAAATTAAAAAAACTTAAATTAAAACTATAGAGTGAGAAGGTAAAGGCTAAAAGTGATTTATTTAACAAAGATAGAGTTAAATGTTTTTCTGAAGCAATATTGTTCAATACACAAGGAATATAAGTATGGATAAAAAATCAGCGTGTAGTGTTTTATCAAATTATCATAGTTTTTCGCAAAATTAAAAAAAAAATTGTATTTATAAAAATGATTTGTGTTTTCTATATTACATTATTCTTATTACAGTTATATAAGCTATGCCTCGGATTACTACGATTTTTTCGTAAGGTTTTTAGGAGTCACCATTTCTGCAAAAACAGATAAAATATTTATGAGCTGCAGAAGAAGCGCAAACCCTTAAAACATGATAAAAACCAAAGGCATATATTTTTTTTTTTAAGTCAGGAATCCATAAATTATTGATAATGATTAAATCTTCTGTAATAATTACTAATTCTTCTGTTGGCGATGTAATCTTGGCGATATGAGACAAATATGTAACTTTTTCTATCAATACATGATACGTATTCTGTATTTATAATCAGTTTTATATTACAGTGAGTTTTAAAGGTAACCTCCAAGTTCTATAAATACACGATCCTTGTATAGGAAATCCACATAGGAAAAAAAATGCGAAAAATTAAAATTGTTTAATTCTTTTATTCATTTGTTATGTAGTCTTCTGGGCGAATATGTTATGATCATGTTGGTTATTCTAATCGTATACGTCTATCCTATGATTAAAATAAACTTTGCATCCTGTTCTATTTTTTATAAATCAAGACAACAAATTTTTAAGATTTTCGAAAAAACTTTCTACCTAGTTTTTGGGTTTGATAACCCCCGCGCTAAAACTTTCTCGGAATAGATTACACAAAATGATTTCGTGTTTTAAAATTCTTTTAGGCAAGGTCTTTAAGGTCAGGAGAAAGTCAGACAAAATGTTCAATGTGTTTATTGCTTAGAAAGTCAATGATACATAATTCCTATTTCGCTATTTAACATATATGAAATTAAAGATTTTACCGTGAAGAAATTATTAATTTAAATTTCATACTTTTTATAATTTATTATTTATGGATATATTTTAGTAGATACAATTTGGATTACGATTCATCAGGTAAGAGGAAAAACCTAGTGGCTGAGAATAAATAAGGTCATTACATACTATTGAACCTTCAACAATTGGAATAGTATATTATGAACTTTTATATTGTATAATAGCATAATTGTTTATGGTAGATAGAATACGTAAATATATTCTAATATTTAATGAATACAACAGGTTCTATTTTTTAAATCTAAATTTAACCAACGATCACTTTTATTGTTTTAATAAATAGCATTTATATTAGGTTTAAATGTTTACCTTCTACTACTAATGACCACTGAATAATAAATGATTTTTTTTTCTTTTTTAATAGTATTTAAACGATTACATTTTACAGATAATTTATAAATATAAATTTATTATATTTAATTTATATTATAGGTGGTTTCTTAATAAGTCAAAAGAAACTTCAAAATTCTATAAACAAAATATAAACAGTGATATAAAAACTGCAGACATTACTCTTAAAATATTTGAATAAACGAAAAATATGTATCTCAAAATTAAAATATGTTTTTCAATCAAAGAAATGAACAGATTTAATTTAGACGTTGATAGTAAATTAAATTCATGTATCCAATTTAAAATCATTAAGAAGTATTTAGTTTAGTTAAATAGATTTATTAATCTACATTAAAATATATCATATTGTTTTCTGACCATAGCATTTTGTTTATATACCACTTAATTGATGGGCTTAATAATAAACATCAAGTCACTGCAATAAACAATAATAATAATAACAATTATAAAACTGAAATAATGATAATTATTATTTATTATTAAGAATATGCATTTTGGTCTTTTTTATCTCAGCTGTCCATTTATTTATTCAGTAAGCTAAAGAATGAACAATTTGGTGGAATTATGAAATAGTTTCCTCCATCTTTTGTTCTCAACGTTAAGAAATTGCTTAGGAAGCAATTTGGCAGCAATTTTATAAATAATGGGTAGTAGTATTTTTTTTATGTTGATGTGTCTTTATATCTTCTCAACACGTAAAAAATGTTTCCTTTAGTGCGTTTTTTGTAAATATTTATTTTATGTGCGTGTTTGGTGGGGGGAGGGGGGTCTGGTGGTTTGGTTTGGTTGAATCTGAAGTTTCAAGAGCATGGCTTGACTAAACTAATAATGTAAAAAAAAAAAGAAACAAAATGTTTTCGCTAGAGCTCAAAATTGTATAGGATTTCATTTTTTGGTTGTCTAGGTATTTTTTTCTTCATATAACCTATTTGGTCAACTAATGGTTAATCAAAATATATACTTCTACGTTGTATCAGTGATTCCATTTTTATTAATGCCCTATATGGTTTGCATTCACCTATCATCCATTAACAATCTATTTATGAAATTTTTGTATCAATAAGACCCTCATATTTTATCACTTCTTTCGTTTAATATAACGTGCAATCCGGAGAAAACTTAAAGTATATCAATTAATTGTGGGAAATGTGTGTACTTCGGTAATCATTCCATCTATAAATGAACGTTTCAACATACGGGCATCATCCATACTTCGAAATGTTAGTTGATACTTTTATTTCTTGATGAAATGATTACCGTAATCTACTCATCACCCACAATTACATTCTCTTCTCCATACTAAAGCTCAGATAACTTTTATTTTTGGAAATAGTTATATGAAATATAATATAAAATTTGTTGTTTCTTTTGAGTTTTCGAGAAGTTTAAAGTGGAGTAGAAAAAACGTATTTTCAAGAAGATTTAAGGCGAAGGAGGAACAAACTACTTAGAGTTAATGAAGAATCGTTTAAAAAGTTTAATTATCAATAATAAAACAACTGTTATGGGAGAAATTGAGATTATTTACACCATCTGGCATAAATTACTAAATCATATTTCCCTGAATAAATACACTAGTACAAATTGAACAAGGCAGCGCGTGTAACCCCGAACCGGAACACCGTTATAATATTCAACCCCCGAATATCGTAGAGGACCTATTATTATAAAACAGGACTGTAGGCAATGGTGGAGGGGGTGATGTTTACCCCCTCCACCGCCCTGCTGACCAATCAAATAGCGACCTCCAATAATGATGTGTACTGCCTGCATATTGATGCATTCATTGCATAATGTGTGTTTGTTTCCTTGATTATACTACTAATAACTCACCCTGTGTACACAAACGTTGTGCCAACTGGACGAAAACATAACTTACTCGATTGGTTGAACAATTAATGTGGAACTAAATATTCAAAATTAATCTTGGTAAAGTAAATATCATAGCGAAGTAAAAATGATACTAGCTAACTAAGGAAGCATTAAAGATCAATTATATACATGAGGACAAAGTAGCCTAAAACCGTATACATATTTAAGTAATAACAATTCAAATACATTAATACATATAATATATATCTGGAGTATTGGGGAATAAGAGGTATGTCGAATTTCGTCCAGAGTGAGTTAATCGTATTGAGTAAAGCGGAATCGTGTCAGTATCAGCTTTTTTGCTTAATAATAAAAGCAAATGCCTTACTTAGACCCATATTCAATATGAAAATAACACTATTCCGCTTCTATAAGTACAAGAAATCCATTTTGAGAATAGTCGACTTAACCACTTATTCATCTGGACTGAATAAATATATAATATATCGCAATAGCAAAAACTTCAAAAAACGAAGCCTTAAGTCTCTAAAATGTTCGAAAAAACAGCTGGCCACTAAAGTTTCGCTAATCCATTCGCATTATCAGGCCAAACAGCAAAGAAAAAATTATATCGATGAAGATCAAATGCTTAAAATCTCATAATGACTAATTAAAATACGTACATTATTCGATCAAATTCACAGAAAGTCAATGACTTAGGGAAACAACGTTTGACGGTACACGCCAATTTCAAATGAACCTTGAAACAGTTTTTTCACTCTTCTGAAAAAAAATTTCACTTTCGATACATTGAATTTGTTTCGACTATATATTCTGAAATTTTTTAAACACACGAATAAACTGTTATTTAACTAATCTTTTTATTTCTGGTCTTTTTATTAGTGATATACTTTTGTAAGATAGTGTTGGTCCTACCAATACCCTTCTTCAAGAATCCTAATCAGAAAATATGGTAGACATAAAAACAACAGACACCCACATATTGCAATTAGAGAATCTCTATATCTCCTTAATCGCGTTACTAGCTCTTTATAAGTAACTGTTACTAAGTGAAGAATAAGAACGTTATAAATTATACAGGATAACAGTTACAGGTGTTGGGGGCAGTAAACAGATTTAATCATAGCGTGTGGATCGGTGATTGGTCGTCTGGGATCACGTGATTTAATACTCCCTAGATTCCCACGGGCGAGTAATGACCCCTGTCGAGAGAAATATTTGTTTTAATTTACAATCAGAGTCATTGTTAATTGATTTCTTCGGTTATTGGTACTTATTAGTATTTACGTGGCGTCGTGGTAGGTTGATGCTGGTTCTTAGGTACGAGTTATTCACGGTGACGTGTCTCGAACTAATGATACACGTAAAATAACCGGTTAAATAGATTTCTCGGTCCGAAGGAACTATATGAATACTAATAACTGTTATTTGTTCATTTATCCTCAGCGCATGCTCATTATTTCCGATCCCTGTAATGTGAGACACTTCTAGCCTGTAGTATCAGATACTCAAATTATATAGCCCATATAAGTATATACTGTTATTACTTTAAAACTATGCGCGGACATTTTTTGCATAGATCAAAAGTATATACTTGCTATTATTCAGTCAACGGAAAAAGAAATCTGGACACGCATCGGCCTACGTAACCATTAACACCTAAATTTTCATTGATTATCTAAGTAATTAAAATAATTTTTTTTAAATGGGAGAATATTATAAAAGCGTTAACCTCCCCTTCCTACCTAATAACAATTTTCAGAAAATAAGAAATCTATTCCAGTATTTAGGTCAATTAGAAAAGTTGTTACATAGGTACCACCATTACCTAGGGAGATGTTTTGTTCGTTTAATAGAGAATTATGTCGGCCGTGTCTTGCCCCTTAAGAATGAATGTATTTGCCAAGTTAGCTGTTAAGTTTTCCCATTTTCATTTTTCATCCTTTACTTCTTGACAGTAGAGGAACTACACATTCATAAGGATGTTTCGTCCTGTGAGGATGTCGGAAAATCTATGTTTGTCGGAATGCAAGCATGTTTAGTGGAACACTGTTGCCTTGAATAAGTTCAGGCAATGAAAACTAAACATCGAATCAAGTACTCAAGTATAATAAATTGTATATTAAATAATATTTTTGATTATTAAATTCCTACAAATAATTTTTTATTCTTCAGCGTTGCTATAATTTCCGACTTTTTAATTTGTATTTTTTCTTCTTTTTTTCAATGGAGAAACATTTATTTCGAGAGGTATACATATAAACCGCTATAAAATTATAAAGTTTAATTAAAATTTAGTTGTGTATTTTAAATATTAAAAATATCTATAACTCTATTTTACAATAAATTAAATTTTTTATAACTCCTTTTTTTCCCTAGATTTTTGTTATTTCGAGTACAGAGCTATAATAATTGAAGCATTGATATGGAAAAGATAGTATGACGTGAAAAGGTGATACAAAAAACAAAAACAAGAAAAACAAAAAAACTGTGTTGACAACAAAAAATGAAAGTTTCAATTGGAAGATAGTAGTTCTGACTTACTCCTCTTTTTATCTTATTGACATGAATAATGACTATAGTATCAGTGAAAAACAATAACAAAAATGTTTTTTCAACGATCTCTTTTCCAAGTCAACGATTCGATTACCAGCCATTTGTTAATAAAAAAAATACGAAATTTATTTAGTAAATAATTATCATTGCCAATTGATGATGGCGACCTTCCATCTAAAAAATAAAGAATTGATAGTTAAAAAAGAGAACTATGCGTTAGATACTCGTAGGACCCTATTGTTGGAGATATTATAGAAGACCGTATATATATGTATAGTGAAAGAGAGGGCCGGAGGTTGGGATACCTGAGGTGTGGTGGAGAGCACCTGACGTGTCATCTGGCAGTCCAAGGGTATGCAAGAGATTGCCCCAGCATCCTAGAGCCTCTTCTGCTCCTGTGTTTCAGCATGGAGCAAAACACCATGCACTATATATATAGTCTCAGATAGTAAACTATATCGATATACCTAATAATTGTCTGGTATTTCATAACACTTTTTGTATTAACAAAACACGAAACAAGATTCACATGTCTGAAAATTGTAAAACCAAAGTGAATTTAATTAGGTAGATTATTTTAATGTATATTTAATATTTACAATTTAGTTGGCCGTCAATAAGTACACCTTAATAATATTGAAAAAAATGTTATTTTTATGGTGTTTACTTTGCGTAGTATTTTTATTTGTATAGCTCTTATTTATTTATGCTATATACTATATCATGTAAAATAATTTCTAATAAACCTATTGTATATTATATATAGTTAATAGTTTATATAAATAGTTAATAAAATTATTTAAGCTATCAGTTGCGTTGTTATTGTGAATCATTGTTTACAGAGAATTATTCGTTTACTAACGAATATGTTGTCAATTATATAATAATATATCAATCGACATATAATGTTATACTATTTCCCTCAATAATCTATTAGCTACCTAAATCTTTTCAATTCCACATCATAAAATCGTACAGATCTTGGCTATTATTGATCCAGAATACAATGCAAGGAAGACAATATTGAATCAGCTAAGTGAGGCGAACCAGTTCAATTTGATTCCGCCATTTTCTTTTATTTACTTTTTAAATTGGAAGAAAGTTTCTGGGCCCGCCTCTCCAGCTCATCAATTCTTCTCCCTCTCACCCCCCCCCCGGTTCAACGAAATCCAATAGTCGACCCCCCCACTTGTAGGGATTTTGTTTATCTTATATTACTTCAATTTCTTAACCGAATAGAAACTGATTTTGCTGAATACACTTTTTCTTTTCCAATTATGTTTTATAAGCGATATTTTTAATAGGTCGACTTAATGGGAATTGATGATAAATCTTGATTAGGGACGAGACTTAACGAAATAGTCATCTGTTTATATAAGATAAAAGCTCGAAATTTTGTAACCTACCAAATAAGATTTTATATTCCTTTTAATTGTCCATACTCATACTCATTATTTATTGAACTTAAGAAGGCGAATCTATCCCAAGCATAATCAGTTCGTATGCTTGTTGAAATAAGAAAACCATGAGGCTATTCTTGAGACATTGTATATTATAGATAGGTTAAAAAACATAATAAATTTCTTCAAAAGAACAATAAATTGTCATTTTTGAGTAGAGATTGTATTGTTTGAAGTTATTTAATTTAGAAATGGCGTACCTGATTTTCATTACCAAAATTTTTTAAAAGTTTAAGTCACATTTTAAGTTGTATCATGTCAGAAGCTTATAAATATTTCTAGTGGCTAATTAAATCATTTCAAAACCATCATTACAAAAGGACTGATTTGCTTGCTGCAAATTTTTATTTTTTAACCCGCAAGAAAATTTTTAATATATCTATTGAAAAATTAGGTTTTTTGATTTATGTCGTTATCTTTTTGAAGGAGCAAATAGAAATGAAATGGTTAATTTTGGGTCAAAAGAGAAAAGTCTGAGGAGGTCACTAATAAGAAAGAACTCAGATCCGTTCAAAAACATTCTGATACATATAAAACACACACACATAAATATATATATATCTATATTTGGACATGTTATAGTGTAGGGTAGTTTCCTTGCCCATAACCGAGGATTTTCGTAGATAATACAACTACAAATAAATTAATACTTTTAAATCCTATCATCCAAATTTACAAAGGAAATACATATGAAAATATATTAAGAACATATAATTAAACCTTACCACATAAATTGATTAGCGTGCCAAAATATCTTACCTGTAAAAAAAAATAAAAGAATTATTAGTTTTGTCCATAATTCAAGTTTTCAATGAATAGATTGTTGTATCTGGGAACATCCGTCAGTTTTTGACAATCATAGATAATTTGAATAAATAATGAAATATTAGTATTATTAATGTTATGAACAAAATATTTTTTTCTATAATATTTTAATACGTAATTTCTCAAAAAATATGTAACGGTTGAGCTTTCTGGAGGGCATATTTCCATTGATAAATTTCAAAGAACGACTTTAACAAATTGGTAAAAAAGTAAATTTGTCAGGTATATCATTCTATATATATATTGATTTGGTACAACTTTTTTACTAAAAAAAATTAATCACACACGGTAATACATAAGAGGTTTTAACTTAAAGAGAAATTTAGCGCGATATGTAGAAAAGAATATGTTAAGGTAGGTAAAGGTTTATTCACATAATAAAGGTTAAAGTAATTGATTACTTTAAACTCAACAACTTGAATTATTTTAAATAATTCATAATAATAAATGATTTTAAATAATAATCGTAACTACCACAACATAAATTTATATGTTTGCAACACTTTTGAATAAGTGTACTTTCTTTAATATAAATTCCTACGAATCATTCATTAAAAAATATTTGAAAGTTAACAAAAAGTCCAGTATAGATTAGATCAAAAAAACAAGGCAACAAATATATGTTATAAAACAATGTTAAGAATTCTAATAGTAATCGTCTCAAGAGAGAGGGAGAAAAGGGGAGAAGTAGGAGGAAAGAATGGCATTCGATTTATATCGAGAGGCCTAACATATCGATTTATTCTTTTCGATGTTGTGCCTGACAGAGATAAATAATCTGCAATCAATCACAAGGCCTTAAAATTTCAGTAAGAGAAACCTTTGATGCGGAACGATTCAAAGCGAAGGAATATTGCCAAGGGGATAGTGACATTATATAAAACACATTTTACAAAGAACATTAAAAAATTGTTGTAATTGAAATAGTGAAACCTATTATAAGTAATTAAGCAATAATAGTAATAAACAAAAGGTTCGAAGAGGATTCACCTGTGATATTCTGATCCGATGCAATCCTCCTATCTACGTCTTGGTGTACCCATCATTGATTCGTTGATGCGTTTTAATTTCTACATTTGTTTTAATTTAATTATACCTGATAATTAAAGTAACCGAAATTCTCATTTTGAACTCGAAAAAATATCAACACCATAACTTATAAACAAAAATCATAAATTTCATTCTTATATGAGCACAATATTTGAACCACTATAAAAAAAAATAATAATAATGAAATAAAGTGATTCCAAATAAATGAATAAATAATAAAATAAATGTTTTTTCTTGTATGACGTTATTGTGCCTAAATAATTTTAAATAATGATTATAGAAGGCTTTGCGAACCAGAGGGACATATGCCGATAATGCTTATTTATATTTGGAAATATTCCGTAGTAATCGTCCACGGATTACTACCCAACCCAAATCTGAAAATCACTCTAAACGGAATCCTCCCACCTACGCCTTGGTTCATACATCGGGGTTATTTCACGATCGACTCAGCACTGATTAACTTCTTAGGAATTATAACCAATTTTATAAACCTATTTCTACCTTCGCAACGCTGTCGTTGAAATTAGATTAATATAATATAGTCAATTTTATATTATTTCAAATTTATTAAATAAATTTAACATGCAAATATAATTTATTCCAGTTGTTCAAACTACCCACTGAACCCATTTCCTCTCAAACCTACGAGGCCTCTCTGAATTACAGCCGACAGTTGTAAATGAGAAACAATAACGCTCAGGAAATTAATGTTACCAGAACCTTAAATGACGAAAGCGGATTTATCTCAAGTGTTATAAATATAATAATTTATACAGGACCTTATTAACATAATTCTACCTGTGGTGGGATGTTAAACTTGGACAAATTCCACAGTCCTAAACTGACACGGAGAATGTTAACAGAATGTTGGAGCAATAGGGTATAAAAGAAAAAGAAGAAGAAAAAAAGAGACTGAAAGAAAACGAAAACAAACACGAAAAAAGAAGAATACACAAACAAATTATTCCTCCGGACAGGGACAAATGGACTCCCATCAAGGCTACAAGGCCTCGAACCATCCCCAGAGGTTCCTGAAAACGATAGAGATATTAAAAGAGTTCTGGAAGTCGTGGATAATCTGAGTTTCGGCGTCGAACCATCCGTTGACACTAAGCCGGATTTATACCAATCAATTATTTTAGCCGGTCCTGTTTTGACGCAAAATTTGTCTCGGTAACAGGTTTGGTGAAGGATTGCAGGATTGAGGAGAAGTGAGAACTGAATGCTGAGGCTATTGATAATGCCCTCCTCATATATACAACCGACTTTTATTTATTATGAATTTTTAAATCTCTGAAAGCAAAAATTTTGATTAGTTGAAATTTATTACTATTTTTTTAATCCGGTATTATCTGTTCTAATTATTAATCTAAGAAGTGTTCGTACATAGGAGTTATTTTCAAACTGTCTAAAAAAAAATATATTGAATTATGAATTATAATAGTCAATTTACAATTCGAATCAATGTGATTAATAATATCATAATAATTCTTAATTCTTATATACTGATTTTACGCCAATTAACGTTCAACATACAACCTATTAATAGATAAGGCATTTTATTAATTCAAAATTAATATTTATTAATTATTAATCAACGATTATCACCGTACAGAATCAACATAAGTTTCTATCTCTGTAGTAATCGAAAAGAAACAAAAACATTTTTATACTCTCCTTCTTTTACTTCAATGTTGAACGTGATAATTAAGGAAAAAAAACATTTAAAAAAAAATATATTATTTTTGATAGGTATGGGGTAATAACCTGGTTAAAAAATCAACATGCCAAATTTTCGTTTAGAGAAATACATATAATGTCTAGAATGAGGAAAATAATTGAGAAAGTTGAAACTGTTGTATTATTTTTATATCTAAAGTAGAGCCTAATTATAATAAAATGTCCATGCCAAAATCATAATCAATTATCCAGAAAATCACGAAAATGCAAAAAAAAGATTAATCAGAATACTTTTCAAATAGCTGTTATCTCTCTAACAAATCCATTTATCATTTGAATGATACAAAATTCATTCATCAATGAAAAATTGTAGACAACAACAGTAGGCTTTAAATAATATAAAAAACTAATGATGAATATGTAATCGAGATTCTTCAGTTTGTTTTGAATGCAGTTTATTAATGGAAGGTCTCTCGTTGTATGATATGATCTTTTTTAATAAGGACAATATTATAGTAATACGATATGGTTTATTGTCTATTGTTGTAACTAGATCCTATTATTTGTTTTAGTAACCATGGCAATATAAACTGGCCAGTTATAGTAATTATATGAACAGGCGGCGATTGGTTGACCATTCCCGTTGAACCATCCAATCACTGAAGCTAACGGTATAGAGATCAGTTTATTTTGTGCCTTAGGCCACTGAGGCTATAATATAGTTCATTATAATATATAAGTATATTATATCTTGTTATAATATTAAATAAGGTATAATTCATGAATACTGATCACAAGAATGAATCAAAACCTTAATCTACATGACTCCTTTCCCGTCCGATAAATAGTATTTGTCAGGAAGTAGAAAAAACATATTTTTGAATATTAAATGTCAGTCAAAAGGCAATTTTATTCTTTAGTTTACGATAAACAAATCGAGTTATTAATCATACACCTACCTTCAGTCTTTATTCAGCCATTATTTAACGTTATTTTCACCCAATGATATTTTAAAAGCTAATCGTTAAATTATAATAACGAAATCGGGTTTCTAACACATAAATTATTTTAAAAGGAAAGAAAAATATATGCGTAAAATAACATAAGACTCCAAGAATAAGAAGCTGGACTGTCATGTATCCGAATTCATAAATACAGAACCGAAGATATATGTCCACTTGTAAAAGGTTTTTCCTTGGCAGCCGTATTTGGAACTCGTCCAATAATATTCCAATTTACTATGTTGTCCCCCTTTTTTACATCGTCGTTAATAATACAATGTCCGGGGAGAAAAGAAAAAAGTTTTATTCGGGAATGTAAAGACCCAATCTATTATACAACTGGTAATGTGTATATGAATATAAATAAGGCCTGATTAAAACATTAATTATTAAAGAAGAAGAAAAAAAGGAGGAATATGGAGGACTTAAATAATGCAATAAATACGAAAGCTTTTGTTTTATAACATAAACTGTGGAAGGTGGAATTTTCATAAAAAGCCACTAAAAAGTCGAGAGGAAAATTGAAAATGAAAGTCGAGTAACTAATAAAAGTGGGCCATGAGGTTTAATAAAGATGAGAAATAAAGAGGAATTAAAAGGCTTATGAATATTAAAGACAATAATGAAAATACCTAGTGGTTCCATTAGAGGGAGCTGGGGTTGCCAGGGGGGAGGGAGTCGGAATTGTTGGAATTTGTGGGGGTTAAGATGAGATCAATACTCTGGCAAAAAGACCACCCCATATGCAAATATTACTCGCGTCTCTCATGTGTCTGTATGTGTTTGGTGGCACGGTCGTTATGGCTAGAGTCAAGGTTGTGTTTTTGTCTTGGAACACATTGACTTACGTCTTCAGGCTCATAGAGATCGCTGAAATCATTCTCACACCATTCGCAGCAATAATCAGCTCAATTCCATGGTCGAATGAATCAGTCAGCATCATATTCATCACACTATGGATTCAGTCCCTAAGTATTAGGTAATCACAAACCCACAACGGTAACAGAAGGCTTAGATCGTGTTAAAAGTACGGTCAATGTTCTGTCATGAAATAGATATATGTTATTGCATTAATGTTTGTTTCATAACATTTATCCAAAAGAGGCATTATCATAAATTCTTAGATCCTCATACATCCCACTTCATCAGAGGAGCAAAAGTTTGCGATTCCTTTTTAATCACGCGAACTTCTATACAGCTCGCCCATCCCTAGACACCCTTAATTAGGGGAAATCCTAGCATGAACATATTTCAGTAACTCGAGAAAAATATATTATATTATCTTATTGCACTATATATACGGTTCAATGTCGGTTATGAACATTTTTAAAAGTCACGGAAGGATCCTGAAGAATCCTTAGATTCTCATGATTTTCACCCAGCTTCTCTGAAGTAGGAATTCTTAATTGTGTGGGGGGCTGACGGTCGAGCTTGATCGCATATATCACCTCCCTGCACGACCGATGTCCGAGAAACAGTGCAGTCTCTACCAAGTACTGAGCCCATGACCCTTTAATTTAGGAATCAACTACATCGTGTATGTATTCGTAGTCAATTAAGGAATTCCGATGGGGATGAGTGATGATTAAACTGTACCGACACAAATGCAGCACTGCAAAGGTAACATGTTCACAGTAAATGTTCCTATGGCGTTTATAGGACTGAAAATTTTATGATAGAACTCCAAATATATGAAATATCGAGCCAATCCCACACGTGTTTACTTTTAATTACACGTGAGTCATGGCCCAACGAGCAATTTGATCGGGTCTACTCAGGAACGAAGTTAATTAGTAGCCAAAGGGTTTGTGTTTTCGTTCGTGTCCGTGTCAAAGCTTTCGGGTGTTTCGTAGTATAATTGCACCGTTCCATTTCACATACAAATATTTAATAAAACAAATTAATTTAAATACGTATTAATTTATTTGAGTATTTGCTCCAATAAGCCCAAAACATAGGTTCACAACTTGATGAAGTAAGGAATTTTTCTCAGAGAACTTCGGTTTCTGAATCGAACAAAATCTTTATCATGAAAATATTTTGGTCATTTGTTTTAAATTTTACAAAAAATTGCGGCTTCAGTACTTATCATGGTTACTTCGTAAAAATATGTTATTCTAAAATTAAAAGCTGTTATGTATTATTAATTCTCACAGTTGCATCAATGACAGAGACTCATATCATTATTACAAATAAAATAAAAAAGCTTCTTTGCTGGAACCTCTATAATTTAAAAAAATAAATATTAGTGTATCTTGCGATTTCTGGCATCTTAATTAATAAAAATAATAATAATAAATATTGATTAGAGAATATTGAACAATTTAGCATGCCATTTAGCAGATATTGCATACATGATCTTATTTTGATAGCGTTCCCTAGTGGATTCGGTTATAAGCATGTATAGAGAAACCTCCCATTGAAGGCACTCCTAGCGTGTTTGATCTCTCTGTTGTAGATTTAATAAAATTTGTACATTCATTCTAGTAATGAGATTTGAGTTTTTTAAACCTGCTGAATACCTAATTTTCGTGGAACGACTGCTACCCCTATAAAGGGACAATTCCTAAAATATGTTCATAGGTTGGGAGTTATCTCCTAATATCATTTGGGATTATCCAGGCTCACCAAGCCTATTTAAAATGGGTACCCTTAATTTGGAGAAAGCCCAGCTGTAGCGTGATATCGAAGAAATCATCTTCGAGCACAACCGTCATCCTGGCAACAGTATAATCTCTACCATGTACTTAAGACCCTTCATATTAGCCCTAGCAGCATAAAGTGGTGTTAAATGTATAAACAATTAACTAAACAATTTACTCAACAAAACAAAATATAGGTAAGAATTTAAGTAAAGGCGGTCATTGAGAGGATCATGATTTCCCGCAAGATAAATTGGTTTCTTAGGAGGACCTGTGGTGTAGTGATTAGAATAGGAGTCTAAAAAAAAAACCTGTACCACAACAACCCGAGACCAGCTCTGGGGTTCAGTAAATGGTAGAGACTGTACTGTTTCAGGAACAACGGTTCTGCAAGAAGGTGATCTGTCCTAGGTCACGCTCAACCACCAGATTCCCCCCCCTTCTTTTGGGTACCCTGTTTTTATAACATTTTATAGAGTTATAAAAAAACCCGAAAAACTCCTTGCAAAAGATTTAGTTAAGCAGAGCTATATTTCCTCAGATCAGATTACGCCCGTATTAAAAATTACGCATGAATGAAATTCTAAAATATTTAACGTTTCATTGTAACAGTTTATTTCCTGATTAAATGTCTGGTTTGTTGTATGTTTTTCAGGTTTTATAATTATAAACACCACAGTGTTCATCACTCAAATTAATGAATATATGATGCGTGGAATTATTAATGCAGTTTTTCCGATTGAATAATGATACTTTTTAATATAATAAAAAAGTTTTTCAAAAACTTCAATCGTTTCTCTAATAATGAATATACCATTCGGAGAAATATTTTATTCAATTAGAACACATTAGTTGGACTCATCACAAAATCAAGTATTCTACCAGTAACCTAAGCCCCCGAAATCAAGTTAGCTCTCAAAACTAAGCCGGGCCCAGATCAAACTGACCGCTTGGACATTTTTGACTTCGCAGCGCTAGAGAAGTTGACTAAAACAAACCAGGCCTATAGACTCGCGAGTTTAACTTTGTAACTCAATTTAAATACGTACGTTAACGGAATAGTCCGACAGTATCCTGAATACTAATAAAATTGATCTGTTTTAATCAACTAGTATAACATGAATTTAAAAAAATCCTCGAGAAGCTTTCCCCGTAAGCAATGCCAAGTAAGGTATCGCCGATCTGTTAAGACTCAGAACCATAAAATCCTAAAACAGACAAATAATAAATCCTCCATTGGTTGTAATGCAGACCATTCAATACATGGTACATACTACGTAATACATAATACATGGGTTTATTGCTTGATAAGAAACCCCTGTTGTACAAGGAATGTAAACGTTGAGTTTACTGCACGTCTTGACTTTACGGGTTGCGTATTGTGCCTCCAATATTATAAAATGCAGATGCAAAATATTTAACATGAAATACTCCAGCTTAAGATTAAATGCATAGCTTAGAAGCTACATTAATATCAAAGCTTACGGAATAAGCTCGTTTCAAATATATGAGCTGAATCGCCAATATCAAAAACAACCAACTCTTTCCCTAAAGATCCCATCTAATCCTCTTTAAGCATAGAATATCTTGTCAACTGTAAAAATCTGCAGCCTCAGTGAATAATTGGTTAATTCAATTGCTCAACAGCAGAAATTAATGGTTTGAGGGAAGCGGGATCGTGCCATTCTGGTAGTCTATGGCTTGAAATGGAGTTGTAATATAAGCAAATAACTCCATCTCAAGCTCATAGCCTTAGGCCTGCGAGAATGACACGATTCCACTTTCCTCAGTACAAATAATTCATTTCTGAATAAATTGGACTGACCACTTATTCAGCATGGGTGCACAAATGATCATATAAATGCCACGCAGGATCGAGGTTTAAATATAAACATAATAAGAGTGACTAAATCCTTAAACGAGGAAAAAAGATCTTGCTAGTGTCACTGAGCCGTTATATTTATTTATGTTATTCAAACATAAACATGTTCCCGGGCACACCCTTCCTAAAACATGTCACCCCGTGCAACTGCTACCCTCTTATGAAACCTATTCTGATGCGTTGCGCAACTCCAAGCACTTTCTAGTTCATAGAGGAATAACTAGGGTCATTTACAGAGGAGGCACGTATCGATACACACAATCGATTTATTTACTTATCCACCGTTCATCTTTCGATCGATTGCATAAGAAGTCGAAATTAATTTCTCTTTCCGATCACGTAGGGCATGTCCGGGGAGGCTGATTTTGATTCAGGATCCTTATCTTATTAATTGCCCAGGTTTCTGTTTGTACATTTGAAATTGAAAATTGCTTGAGGAAATTGACTTTGAAATTTTTACTGCATCAAATTCTATTTACTTTGAACTCCACATTATTTAGAGAGAAACAGTTGTATTTAACACATTTGAATTCAGATGATAACATGGCAAAAGTTAAAAAAATTATTTTAATACACTAGATCTACACTTATCAATCAGAGATCAACGTTTAAGTTGTCCGGCATGTTAATAATGGGTGATTAAAATTTAAATTATTGTATAAGGTAAAAATAAGAATATATACAAAAGGCAACCTATGGATCATATTTATATTAGAGGATTGATTTGAAATCATTCGGCTAATTTATTATTCTAATATTTTTTTTAATATGGTTTAATTTAAGTATAAAACCCATCCACAGAGGTTTCTAATATTAGTTACAAAATCAGTAATTTTTTGACTGAAGTTATTGAGAACATAGTCTCTGCACTTTATAGTGCATAATTATATTTAAGATAATTTAAATTTGATAGACTAATTAGTTATTTACTGGGATTTTGTATAATTATGGTATTAATTTCGATATCTCACAAGTATATCACTATATTAATTTGTCTTTCTTTTTTTTCTTGTTTCTAGTAATAAAAAATCACTACTATTTTTACTCAATAATTTATACTACTTAAATAATCCTAAGGTATTTGCCCATTACCCTTCGGATACTGATAATTTTGTTATTTAACTGGCCGTGTTCCTTAATAATTTGAAAAAAATTGTTATAACTAATGTAGAATATTATTAAGATGTATAAATCCTGTACCCCTACAACCCATGAAGGGTCTTAGGTCCAGTAAATGAAAGTATGGTAGCTGCATGATTCGGTAGTGCAAGGTGGTGATTTCGCAGAAACCACGACCATTTGATCGCCAGGCTTTTCCCCAAGTTAGCGTACCCACTTTATGGTGGCTGGGTGAACCCCAGGAGGGTCTAAAGATCCCAAGGACCCTTCTGAGACTGTTTAAAATTTATATGTCATATCCGACATTAAACTCGGGACGTTCGGCAGAGCATGTAAGCGCTTTATACACTTCGCTACTCCGCTCTTTGATGTATACTTAATAATATATTTATATATTTTTTAATAAATTACTGAAGCCTGTAGTTATATATATATAGGATTAGTTTTCATAATGAAGGTTTTTAGCTAAGTCGACATATAGTTTTATTCTCTTTTTGATCTTAATAACGACATTGCTAAGATAAAGAAAAAATCGGAATTCCCTGATTCATTTAACATTATACTCATGATTTTTGTGCATTCTCTGGCCTTCTTCATCCATTACGTTGTGAATCTACCAAGTTGAAAAGAACCAAACTACTTATTTATATCTTTTCATGATAACGGGTAGACCGTTTTGGTTCGCAAGGATTTTAATTTATTTTATAAATAAATAAATTATACAGAACAAAGGTGAGGCGAAACATTAAAAAAAAAACACCGCCAACCCTGGAATTACTTTCTAATGCACACAGCCAATAACCGGCGTAAGTATAAAGGGCAATTCCAAAGGTTAACCGCTTTCCTTATCTCCGCGACTTGAATTAGAAATGTTGTATTGTTTCAAATAATTCCGTGTAGGAGGTGACGTAAGGGCAGTAAAGTGTCGATAATAGGGACGGAGAGGCAGTACATGGGGCTGGCGAAACCCGAGGAAATGCTCTGCTTTCTGACGTTGAGAGATAGCGGTCCACACTAACCATTACCATACTCCCATTTACGTCTCGGTGATATTACGGAAAATATCTAATGGCGTAACTGGGACCGGTTCTTCGCTCGTGATGTGGAAGAGAGTGGTCAGGGAAAGCCTCATCGGAATACGTACGACGTATTATCTAAATTTATCGAGAAACAGTATTACGTTTGAAGTGAGAGAGAGAAAAATTCAGCGTAAGGGAAATAAACCACGAAACCGTCAAGCTGTGTGGCTGTTTGTATAGTCGTTTAAGTAAGGATTTCAAATTTGTCTTGCAATAATCCAACAGATAGAAACTAAACAGTAATGGACTCCAATAACCAAGAATATTCATACGTATATCAAAATTACAGAATCTGTTAGCGGGCGGACATGGTCTAAAGGATCTAGGCCCCCCAGAGGATCACCCAGCCTCTATAAAGTGAGTACCCAAAATAACATGGTAAAATATGGCGGCTGAGCGTGATCTAGGAAAAATCAGCTCCCTGCAGAAACAGATGTCCAAGAAACAGCACAGAGACCCTCCATGAGTGGTAGAGGTACAGGTTTATTAAAATTTCTTAAAGTAGACCAACGAAACAAACACTCCATTAGCACTGAGAAGTCCTGTTTTAACCTTTTTTTACCGGTCGGATTGGTGACAAATGACTTAGATCGATTTAACATGGTATACCACCCAATTATACATGGTATAACACGCTGTAGCACTGTAACCCTGGAAGGTCTTGAGTCCAGTATACAGTAGAGGCTCTACTGTTTCTAGGATAAAGCTAGGTGAAGGTTGTGCAGGGAGGTGATTTGTTCCAGATCAAGCTCAAGCTAGAGGTACCAACTTTAGAGATGTGAGTTGAAGCCAAGGAGTGTCAGTCTTAGATTACAGGTTAAATAATATATCAGCCACAGCTGGATTTGAACCAGGACCTTCAGCACAGAAACTAAGGGCTTTACAAACTAAGTTACTCTGCTCTTGATTTAGTACTAGCACTAGTATTTAGGCATTATTACTTTAAATTAAAAATAGACTACTCGAAGTGAAAGTATACATAAGGTACAATTAAAAATTGGGATCGACATGACTATAGGTTTCTTAATCTAAATACACATTCTTCTTCTTCCTATGGCTCTACAGCCCTTGCAGGGCCCTGGCCTCCGCAACAACGCCTCTCCAGTCCTCCCTGTCAGCAGCTCGACCTCTCCACTGTCCGATCCCCATCCTCTGCAGATCGTTCTCTACATCATCCAGCCATCGCAGCCTGGGCCTTCCTCTTCTTCTTTTGCCTCCTGGTTTGCCATATAATAGCTTCCTTGGGTACCTATCTTCTCCCATTCTTTCTACGTGCCCAAGCCATCTTATACGTGTTGATTTAATGACTAGGTCTGGTGCATTGTATAGGTCCTGAAGCTCTCTATTATTTCTTGGCCTCCATTGGCCTTCATTACCGACTGGCCCAAATATTTGCCGAAGCACCTTCCTCTCCCAGATCTGCAGCATCTTTTCGCATTCCTGGTTCAGGACCCACGTTTCACTAGCGTACGTAACAATCGGTCTTAGGATTGTTTTATAAATCAATAATTTTGCCTTCCGTGACAAGTTTCGAAATCTTAATGCTTTTCGCAATGCAAAGAGACATCTGTTCCCTGCTGAAATTCTTGCTTTAATTTCAGCAGTGATGTCATTCATTCGTGTCACTAAAGCCCCCAGATATTTGAAGCTGTCCACTTTCTTAAATGTGTGGTGGAGCAATTGCACATGACTCAGCTCTTCCTGCCCATCATTTTTTGTGGAAATCATATATTGGGTTTTTTCCTTATTTATCACCAGACCCAATTTTTTCCCAGCTTCTTCAAATTCCTGCAAAGCTCCTGAAAGCGCCGCTTTTGACCTTGCTGGTATCACTACGTCATCAGCATACGCTAGGTGTTGGGTCATCCTATTATATATCGTTCCTCCTGGGTTGGTCCTGATTGATCTCGCAGCTTGTTCTAGTGCTATGTTAAATAATACAGGTGAGAGGGGATCTCCCTGGCGCAGACCATTCTCCACCTCAAAATCTTCTGATATCATATTTTGTATCTTTACCCTACATCTGGTGTTTTCCAAGGTCATCGCACTCAATCCGACTAGACTAGCTTTTCTGGGACTCCTAGAGTTTTCATTACTTTGAGCAGTTCATTTCTGTCAAGACTATCGTAGGCCTGGCAGAAATCTATGAAGAGGTGGTGGAGGTCAACATTGTACTCATATGCTTTCTCTAGCATCTGCCGTATGGAGAAGATATGATCAGTTGTGCTTCTAGTTGGCCGGAAGCCACTTTGGTATTCGCCAATATTTCTTTCAGCCCATGCCATAGTTCTCCTATTTATTGCAACTGAAAGTACCTTGTAGACAGTGGGCAATAGAGTGATACCTCTGTAGTTTTGGCAGTTTAATCTAAATACACATATAATTCTAAATTTGAAAGTTTAAATAATCGGGAACGAAATGAATACGTTGTTATAAACGTATTAGATATTTCTGCTAAGTCACTGAATTAAAATTCAACCTGATACATTGCAATTTACAAGAAGGTGTCTGAAACATTAGCTAAACCAGAAACACCAACATCCGTCAGATGAGTAAAGAAATCATTTTAATTTTTGACTCAATTGACAGATAAGGGCGTCAATTAACTATGGTAATTGAGCGGAGAGGAGAAGCAGATTACTGATTACATCAATCTTCAATCAACGGCTGTGTTATGATGTTAATTCAACATTTATTATTCTAATGGCGTATTACTTGATCAGCCAAGTGTTAATTAAGTAGTAGACTATCTAGTAATTCGTGATACAATGCTTTTTTATAGAGACATTAGGATAAGATCACTGAGTTACAGTGCCTAAGATCCCGGGTTGAAACCCGGCTATGGCTTGTTGGGGTAAGCTAAAAGAATGTTATTAATCTTAGGTTTTTATTGATTATGCCGAGTTTACGTTGTTTAATAAGAATATTCTTCGCATAAACGGAATGTATTGGCGTCTGTAGATTTGTCGTATCTTATCAATAATAAACTACTATTACTTGTGAAGAATTGTAGTTATAAGCAAATAAATTGGCAATAGCTGTACAATACCGATGGGGAGGAATCTGTATTCAGATGCGGTATGAAGGAATATGATTCTTCTGGTGTCATCCCTACGGAATACCTAAGCAAGGAACACAGCTGCTTGCCATATCCTACATCTTGGCTATCTTATAAATGTTTCAATGTTTATAGTCCCTACGGGCAGGTATTGCCACAGCTTATTAACTATGGTGTTTCAGTTATCTCACTAATACTTGACTGTTTCTTCACTACGGACAAATTACTTACAAAACCGTAGGAACAGGAAAGATTTTTAGACTGATCGTACCGAATGAATGACGTGTTAAATAGTCGCCGATTTCTGGATTTTATTTATGACCGCCATTTGTTAAGGAGGAAATTAATGGTTTCGCGGATTCGTTCATGCCGGGATTAATGGGAGAATCGATTCTGATTAATAATCGAGATTAGCGTCATGACAACACAAAGGACCAAAAGCCCGTTGATTTTTTGGGGAGAATGGGTTGGTCTAAATGGGAAAAGAAAGCAACTACTGGTATTGGAAAATCAATCAATTTGTATTGATACATGGTTTTTATAATAATAATAATTGTAATTATATTAATTTCTCGCTACATATTTTAAATTTATTAAATATCTAACAATTTTTTTATACTAATTTTCAAAGAAAATATTTTCGACTCTATTTTAACGCATTTTTTGCCCAATTATTATTATCAAATTCTTATGATTTAAAAAAAAAATATTTAAGATTTATTGACATTATTATTTTTTATTAATTAATTTATTAGTTGTGACTCACTTGTATAGTAGAACTTGAAGGCAAAATATGGTTGTTCGGTGAAGGCAATTTTTCGTAAAACATAATTAATTTTCTTTTAAGCTATAATTAAAGATATGTAATGAATAACATGTTACTTTACACGTTATTGGTTACTTAACATGTTATTTAACAATATATAACGAATAACATATTATTGATGAGAGTCAAAATAAGTTTTAATAATTATAATATAATTAATACTTGTAATATCTCTACAGATTTTATTACACACTTTATTTTTTCGTTCTCTATGATTTTTTAATTGAACCTTTTGTTAATTGTAATCAGTATTTTCATTAATATTATTTCTGTATTTAAAACTGATATATTTTCCTTAACTCTGTACAGTTTATACTGTTATTCCGTTATATTTTACTCTCAGCCCTGATTATGATCTAGAAATTGGGCCGAAACGTTGGCACAAAATATTTTTTTCATATTTGAGTAATATTCATTGACTCCACCTCGACCCAGAATTTATTTATCATTGATCCTTCGTCAGTAATTAAATGTTTTTAGCATGTAATATTTTAATTTAGTTTCTATATTATATTTTATATTTCCTCTCAATAATGTATACTCGTTTTAATTTCCTTAATTTTTTAATACAAGAAACTCGTTACTTTAGTGTTATTGCTTAAAAAGATTAAACATTGTAAATTAATTAATTAATAAATAAATGTATATATATATTGGTGATGCCACAATAGATAGTTTGTTTTGCGGTATTGCATATCTTAAACGCCTATACAAATTCAAGATTCATCAAAACCTTTTCTATTACTTGTAAATTCCGTTGACAGTCATTGATTACATTATACATAACTAAGTTAAGTTATAAACGAATTACGTAAGTTTTTTTGGCATTATATTTTTAGTAGCGACGACCCAACACAATTGAACTTCGTGGCGAAATATAGTAGTTTAGTTAAAATAATTTTGTGAAATATAGTTTTAATAATTTTTTTTTAAAGCTATTATTACTTGAGAACTATCCACAACAATAATAAAATATTAAGGGAATACACAAAACCGTGAAACTACGCCGGGAGACTGAGGCTGGCCGCTTTGTACTCACGCTCAGCCGGCTGGATGATTGGATAAATTTAACAATATTATCAAACCCTCCATCCGACCCAAAACCCATTAAGTGAACTTATATACGAGATTGTTCCATGTAAATATCCCTAGTTTAATCCCCAAGTCCCCAGCCAATCGTCAAGTATTAAGTATCAGGGAAATTTACTTCGATTAGTTCAAAGTTCAAAGGAAAAAATTTAAATAAAAATAATCAATAGGACAATTTTATATTTCATTAATAAAATATAAGATAGTTTGGCAGAAACAGAAAAAAACTATCTTCTTCAGGGGTAAATATACAAGATTCATATAAATAAAATAATATTTAGAGAAGAATAACATTATATATAGTCATGCAGGGATAAGGGTGATAAAATATACAGGATACATATAAGTGATAAGGTGATAAATTTTAATTCATTATATTATTTTAATTTATATGTATCTTGTATATTTTATCACCCAAAAAACGGTATTTTTTTAAGTACTACGTAATAACCATGAAGAAGACCTGCAATGGGAGTCAAAACGTCGGCTTTAAAATAAACAGTTCTTACTAAAGTGATTTTTTTTTTTACTCCACCTGGACCATTTTCTTCCTCCTATATAAGACCAGCTAATATTATTAATGATTTCTTTTTAATTCCTCCAACAATTAATAGTTCTTAATATTTTTAGCCTTCTTCTTTCAACATTTTATCCTTAGTAATATTTATACGGTCAAACAATATTCTAAATTTATTACTTTTATATTATATTACTCCCTCTGTTTGGGGACGCATATGTTTCTGAATATGGGGGGGAACGAGGAAGTAGGGAAATAAAATTCCACCCAGGGGAGAAAAATTACTTTAGGAAATACGTATTCTTCACGAATATTGTTTTACTTAAGTTATTTTTAGAAGATATGGGGGTAGATACAAATAATAAAATATTTTTATTAATATATTTTAAAGTAGTACACCGATTACCGGAACTTCAATTATCCGATCTGCCATCTTGGAAAAGATAGAGGTCGGGATCGATATTGACATTCCTATTAAACTTTAAGAATTTTTTCTCTAAAATTTGAAATCATGTAAGCATTACTTATTACTTACTATTATACTTAAAACTATTAGAGACTTAGATGACGAAGAAGTCAAAATTGGATCAAACTATTATTACATCATTGTTTGAGTCACTACCAAAAATATTGCCAAGAGCATACATATATATATTGACGTTTAGTTTTTAACAACGTACGTGTATTTTTTTAACCTAAGTAGTAACAATAAAATAATGATTTGTTTAATGCAAACGCGGTTTTTAAATTATTATTATTGTGGTTCAAGGATAGGACATAAGGAGGCTCACGCTTACTATACGCTAATATCGTTAATCACGTTTATGTTTAATTTGTTATATAAACGCGAGGTAAGCTCTAGGAACGATCATGTAGATCTTGAGACTTCACTTCCCAACGGCTTCATGTTTGCCTTTAATTCCTCTTCGTAAATAATCGCCTCTTCCTCGATCGCAATCCCCAGAGTGCTGCTGAGCTCTTCTGATAGCTTTCCGATTCTACAATGGACATTTCTGAAACTATCTGAAAGCGTTACCAGCCATTGATTATAAGAAAATATGATACTTATTCGGATGGTCGTTTGGAAATGGTGAAAAAATAACTCCATAAAATGGATTTATAAGCAATATAAACGTTTGATCCTTTAATTTAATTTGCGAAATATAATTATAATATAAATTACTTAAATAACACAACATTGTAAATATACAGTTACTAAAATATCTGACAATAATTGCAGTAGATATTACCGAATCATTAGTGTGGTACAGGTAGGTTGTTTGTTTGTTTGTTGTTGCTTAGAGGCGTAAAACCCTAGGGTCATCAACGCCTGTAGATTTTTGATTTTTATAATTATTTATCTTTAAAAAAAAATAGAAAATAAATAAAATAAAATACAGGTAGGTACTTATTTCGAAAAGATACCTTATGTATAAAACTTATCACTATCGGTCTGTAATATGAAACTATTTTCAAAGATGATCCATGTAGAACCCTTTCTATTGCTTATAATGAATCAATAAATATAATTCTATTCTAGTCTTTAATAACACTTGATCATGTAGATGATCGTTCCTAGAGCTTACCTCGCGTTTATATAACAAATTAAACATAAACGTGATTAACGATATTAGCGTATAATAACCGTGAGCCTCCTTAAAAAATTAAAAACGTTATGAATCCATAAAATGTTAAACCATTAGTTCAGTAGGTAGAGTGCAGATTCCGTGTTCAGATCCTAATAACAGATAAATCATTCAATCACATGGTAGGATCTGGATAAATAAATAATTTTATTTGTAATATCTAAGGCTCTCCTGAGCCTCACACATCCACTAAAGATGTTTACCTTTTAATTATGTTGAAAATCAGGCGGTTGAGCGTAACTTTGGACAAATCACTTCTCTGTACAACTATTTGCATAAATCCAGTGGGCTATACCATGCATTAATCCAAGACCCTTATGGATTGTAGTGGTACACTTTTTTTTATAAGATCATATGTGAGCCAAATTTTCACCACGTTCAATTGAAAATTAACGGGCAAAGGAATTAGTCTTTTTAGTGCCATTGATATTTATTGCGGATAAAACCTAAGCAATATTTATTAAAGCGATATTCTAAGTTCTAAACTGTTCTGCTTATAGTTAATAGTTGGGCAACCCTTCAAATATGTGTAATCGATCAATCATAACAACACATGTTTAAATTCTTTCTATATCTTTATGTCAGGGGAGTTATATTAAATTAACTAATTACATTTCTGTTTCTTTTATCCTCTTTATAATTACGATGAAATTGTTAAATAAAATATTAAACTTCGGAATATTTTTGTTTCAAATACTTATTTCAATTAATTGTTAAGTAAATGTCCGGATAAATTTTAATTTTAGTTTTCAGTTGATGATGATCATAAATAGAATATGATGAAGAAAGAATCCAGAAAAAAAGTATTAAGATACCAATTATTAAGGTTTTAATATTATTTATTGGCTGATTGGTAGGGCGTTGAGTACCCGCGCCGAAGATCCTGGGTTCTAATCCGACTGTGGGAGATAATTTATATAATTATTCAATTATTTACAGACACAATAGGGCACTGATTCTTTAGCACCTGGAGACCCTTTTGGGGGTCACCCAAGCTTTATAAAGTGGGTAATAAAAAGTCTGGAGAAAAATCTGGTGTTTAACCGTGAGAAAAACCCTTCATTGATTGTAGTGGGACAGTTTTTCTTTTTCATTTTTTTATAATACAGTACTATTATAGAAACGGCATCATGGTGGTCTTAGATATTTCTTGCCTCACTTATATTTACGATGATTCAAGAATATTTGTCTTGAATCCATTTTCTTTAATAATATTTATTGCTCAAGCTACAAAAACTGCATTCCCTATCAGTTTAAATAAAAATAAATATCCCTTCTATTATAATAATTGTTTCCCATTGCCAGGTTATGACCAGGCTAATGACTGAGAGAGGTAGGCAAGTTCGATAAACGGGTTAGTCGTAAATGTCCAACATCCAGACACAGGAACACTCTTAGCAAAATGGTGTAAAATACTCGCGCATAAATTCCTGTCCGTCTGTCCTACGCTGATATTAACTGAGATTTTTTTTTTCTCCCTACTCTTTGTCCAGTATATCAGTACATACGGATTAGGAAAATGGAAAATAGCGCTACTTAAGAGTCATAAATATATCCAGCTGGGAGGTTTCCTGTCGATATCCTTTCAGAAAAGAAATTTCATTACCATTTATTACTAAGGGAATTCAACATCGAGAAGTGTCGAACTCTTTTAGTGCTTATCTGTGAGAAGAGCAATACGATTTTTTTTGACTTCCACAGATTTAATGACACACATAACTATATATATATATATATATATAGAGAGAGAGAGAGAGAGAAAATATATATTCTGTTTATATATATATATATATATATATATATATATATATATATAGAGAGAGAGAGAGAGAGAGTGAGAGAGAAATATATATATATTCTGTTATATATATAGTTATGTGTGTCATTAAATCTGTGGAAGTGAAAAAAAATCGTATTGCTTTTCTCACAGATAAACACTAAAAGGGTTCGACACTTCTATATGTATATATATATATATATATATATATATATATATATATATATATATATATGTTCTTAAATATCTTTTGGTGACGTTTCGAGACTAAGTTAGTCTCATAGTCATGCCAAGTTTTAAAGATTTGATAGTTAATCATCAGTTAATTTGCAATAATTCATAAAATGTTAATATTGCGATAGTTGTGATCAATAAGTAAGTAATCAATCAGCTAACTTAGACTTTTACTCTTAGACTTAGACTCGTTTGTCTTGAAACGTCGCCAAAAGAAATTTAAGAACTGACTGGAACTCAAGAATCAGAATATATATTTTCCATAAAATTCAAGATAAGTAGAAGCCAATATATATATATATATATATATATATATATATATATATATATATATATATATATATATATATATATATATTGAAAAAGAGAATGGTCAACAGAGACATTAAATAAATGTTAATACATTAGTGGAAAAATTCTAAGTAAAAACCTTAAGTCTCTAAACTTATGTGTACACATACAATGCAATATTGCATAATCAGTATTAAGAATGGAATTATATTTTTAGATATAGTATATTACTTCAATAATATTATTTAATATGTTATTCAAGTTTTAATGTAATTATAGTTCTAATTTTTAAATAATTGAGCACTGAGTTACCACAACCCTGGTTTAAATCTCGCTGCTGTCAAGACTTTTATTTAATCTGATAGCTGCCGGAGATGGATTATATAGGATCTAGGACACCCTGGGGCTTACCCAGTCACTATAAAGTGGGTAACCAAAAAGGAGGGAAAATCTAGCGGATGTGCGTGATATAGGGTAAATCACATCCCTTCACAACCGTTGTCCATGAAACATTGGAGTCTCTACCATGTATTGAACCCCAGACCCATTCGCAGGTGGTTTATTAATCATTCTGCTTAAATTATACTTATCGCCAAGGGATTGAAACTGCTATATTTTTTACAGAAGAGTTTAACTTAAACTGTTTAAAAATTACTTTAATCAATAAGCAATCATTCATAAATGTTGTTTAATAACTGTTAACTACAAATTCTAGGATAAATAGTTTTAATTTTTTTCATATCAATTTAATTATGACAAAAAGGTTTTTGTTAAATATTTACTAGTTTATTTTTGTATAAAATAAGTTAAGAGAAAATTAGCCTTTATCAGATGGTTCACTCAATATTTTGTAGAAAGGAAATTTAATGAAATTTAGAAATATATTTTGAGTGACCATCGTTACAACTTTGGATATTACTTTAATAATCATTTTATCATTGGAACCTTTTCGAATACTGTATACAGAAATCTTTAAAAAATAAAGGGCTCTAATGATCTTACAATAATAATTATATTTAAATTATCTAAGGATTACAAATTTAAAAAAAATTAGGGGTAGATAACTAAATACGAAGTAAAGTAAAGTATTAAAACTAACAAAATTAAATAATTAAAACATTTGCATACGTATATAATAGGTATATATGTAATATAAAAGAAACGGGAATTTTTTTTATAGAAGTGGTTTGCCGACCCCCCCCCCCCACCTCTACACAGCCGTATCGATTTCTATGTAGATATTAATAAAGTATTATGAATTCAGATGGCAGAGGGGAACTTGATGGAGGGGTTGTTTCATCCTACAAAATGTTCCCTAGTATTAACATCTCTTCATAAATAGAACAATAAATAGATAATAACGAAACGTTATAATTATTAATAATTTATATTTAATAAATTCGTCAGCACATAATCATCAACAATCTTTTAGAATTCTTCGAGTTGTTATTTTTAAAAGTGGGATAAATCCAATTTTTCACGCGTCAAGCCATTAAAGGGTTTATATTGAAATTACTGTAAAAATATGGATAAACGATACGCTTACTTCGAACTTAGCTAAGAGTATAACACTATATATCTTTTAAATTTAAATATGAAATAATAACCATTAAAATTATTTACAATAATAAAAGACTTTTTTAGATCATAATGGGCTTATACCACTTTCTAAAATAACAGCTCATTTTTTTCACACATTATAATACTATTTGCTTTTGGATACTGGATAATAAAATGATCACCTTATTAAAAAAAACAAAAAAACTGCACCACTATTGCCTAATAAAGTGTCTTGGGTTCAGAACATAGTAGAGAGTGAACTGTTTCAAGGATAATGATTGTGCAGGGAGGTTATTTATCCGATATCAAGCGCGACTGCCAGCTTTTTCCCCATGTACGCACTTTAGAGGGGCTGGTTGAGCCCCTGGGGGGGGGGGGGCAAAGATGTCACACGGTCAAACCAAGGCTGTTAACAGATTAGATAATTCATCTACCACAATCTGGTTCGAATCCGGATCTTTCGGCACGACAACTCACCGCTCTATCTGACTTTAACTGTTGATTATATATCAAGCTAGCTTCATTATCTATGACGTATTAATTAAAATTTGAGCATTAGTAATTTTAATTTTATGTATAAATTATTAAGATTGGTTCTAGCTAGTTGAAATATATTGATGTAATGAAAAAAATAAATTTTATAATAAATGTTTATTATGTACCTAATGTAAAAAAATGAAGATGAATTAAAAATTGTTTTGATTATATTTTATTATTATGCAACTTCAATAACTTTATCCCTTGCTGAAATAATTCAGTGCGATGTACCTTGAAACTCAGATAAGTTGTGATGCTGGATAGTATACTTCAAACGCCTGTCGAGGAAGATTGACACATAACAATTTTATTTGTCTCAATTTTTATTATCTTGAAATTTAAAATATTCTATTTATTATTTATTTATTTATCATTATTATTTTATATATATATTTAGTATATTACAGTAAAAATAAATATATGAAAATTTGTTTTATAAATACTGTTGTCAATATTTTGTTAGGAATTGATAGCCAGTATATTAGATATGCTTTTATAGGTAAATCAGGTTATCAGTCCTTATTTTTTTGTTTAAAAAATAATATTTAGAATCAACAATGAAAATAGGCTCATTAAGAAAATAATAATCAATAAGTATGTTTTTAATAAAATGATGTATGCTGGATTGTATGGCTGTAAGTCAGGAACATTAATGTAAACATGGAAAAAAGTAATAAAACACACATATCACGACAGCGCCTGAAAGGTCTTGGGTTCAGTAAATGGTAGAGAATGCTAGGATTTTCCACCATTAAGGGTACCCTATTTATAGAGTCTGAGTGAGCCCCGGAAACTCGGTAGATCCCACAAGGTCCATCCTTAGGCGTTAAATTAATGATTTATCTCCAACAGCTCGGAACCTAAATCACAACAACTGGGCACTCAACCCACTAAGGTACCACGTTCACAAACATATATATAATAAAAATAATAGTAATTCAGGAATATTTTAACTTATAATGTGAAATTAATCTATTGTAAACTAGAGAATCAAATTCATGAAACCTATACAACACTTAAATATGTCAACTGTAAGGTGACAAAGTTAGTCGCTCTTATCAGATTTTTACAATATAAGCACTGAACTGATTTTTCATTAATGGATTTTTTAAAATCTCTGTATATGCATAGTGTTAATATTGATAGTATTTCTTATATTGCTTAAGAACTTTTAACAGATTTATAGGTGTCAACATTTTCTTGTCATGGGTTATTCAAGGAAGACATTTTTATTTTAAATCTTGAGCTTATAAGTATTACATCAATATAATCCTGCCCTATAACGAAGATCCGTGCGATGGAAAAAAGACGTGGATGAAGATCAAGGGGAAAGAAAGTATGTCACATTGAGAGAGGTATTGTTTATAGATGTTGAGCCATTTGTGGCTAGCCGCAAGTCGTGTGGATGCGGTCGTACCATGATGGCCTACAAACCGAACTTACATCCCGATATTGAACATTTTTTCAAAATAATGACTTTAATGGACAACTAAATAATGAAAAATATGAGTTACACAGGCTACCCCATAAGTCAGAAATATCGCACTAGAGCATATACATGAAAGCCGTCATTAAATGAATTTCATCGCTTAAAAAAAATATGCTTGGCATGTGTTGTTATGCTTGGCAACATCCGTTTTGCTGGAAGGCTAAAACGGATTTGAGTGAGATACCTCCTTAAATAAAAACCATGTTAACTTTATATACTGAATTATAACTATTTTAATTATTATAAAATGTATTCTTTAATAGAACCGAGGGTGTCAATGGATAATTCGGTATCCATATGCTTGCAGTTTTTTGTGGCGTAGATTTATTTAAAACCGTAGAGGAATACTGTGTAAACATTCAGAAATCTTAGTAAAGTCTTTAAAAAGTGATTTTTTTTTCCTGTACCACTACAACCAATGGAGGATCTTGGGTTCAGTACGTGGTAGAGACTCTAATGTTTCTGGGACAACGGTTGTGCAGGGAGGTAAATTGTCGTAGAAAACCCCTATTACATCCCCTTTTGTAGAGGCTGAGATACCCACAGGAGGGTTCTAGATATCGTAGGATTCATCTCCTAACCAAACAGATTAAATAAGTTTAGTTTTTCGTGTGCACTACTTAAATAAACACACTTAATATCAAGAACTTTATTTTATTCTTATTTACTGATAATTTACTGAGCCGTACGTTGACACGCCGCACCCCCATGGGTTCAAATCCAGTTCGCTGGCAGACTTTTATCTAACCTGTTAGATGGATCCTATGGGATCTAGGATCCTCCTGGGGCTAACCGATTCTCTATAAATTGTAGAATATAAGAGAGTGGAAATCTGGTGGTTGTGCGTGATCTAGGACACATCGTCTCCCTGCTCAACCGTTGTCCAAGAAACAGTACAGTCTCTACCATGTAATGAACCCCAGACCCTTCATGGGTAGTAAGTAGCACAGGTTGTTTTAGTTACAGTAATCTTTGTTACTGGTTAAGAGATATGCCATTAGGTAACTACTGGTCCAAGAGTATACAGAAATAAATCCTCGATTCTTGCCCGAAGTAAAATAAATTACAGGTATGGATTATTAAATTCGTTTCTGATTTAGTTCTCTCATGACGAATGGCGCTTAAGCCTAATGAAAAACAAGAAAGCTCCATCCATGACAACTATTTACCCAACTAACAGCAGATTGTGACCGGAGTTGTGAGCATGTAACGCCGGCTAGGCACGCCAGTTCGTGCCACCGCCAATCTACACCGCTCTAATTATATATTTATCCGCTCGATTACATTATGTATTACATGTAGCTGATTACATAGCCAAGATGGTTTCGTCATACAGCCTTCCGAATGGAATTATTCATGGCTACAATGTAGTTGGTAATCTATGACGCCAAGTTGAAACATTTATCTCACAGCGTTCCTATTTATTTAAAAACGCCATCTCTATTAGAAATTTATAACTCTTACGGGACATTCATCGATTGAATATTTCATTTATCTGAAAAACATTTGTACCACATCAATAATTAAGTATTGTTGAATAATACATGTGTCGTACGGATAAAACTTGAAAATACTCTTGTAAATCTGTATGTTATTCTCAACAACAACAAAATGTACCTAGTTTTGATTTTTTAAAGCAAATAAAATGAAAAATTTTAATTTACTTTTTATCTTATGAGAAGCGAGGTATCTCAGTGAATAGAGCGCTAAGCTGCTATGCTGAAGGTTGTCGGTTCAAATCAAGCAGATAAATTATTTAATCTGTTAGCAGCCACTGAAAAACTATGTAGGATCGCCGGCCCTCCAGGGGCTCACCCAGTCCCTACCATGAGAGTGTCTAGTTGAGAGTTTTAAACCACTTTTTCGGATTTAATTTAAGATCTCGTAGTCGTTCGCTCCACTGTTTCTGTTCCGTTCTATCCCACAGTCGACCAACAGTACCTATTCACTTTATTCCTTCTATACACTTGGGGCGAACTTGAGAAGGTACTTGCCAGCCAGCAATTGACAAAGGGAGCAAAGCATTCAGAGCAATAATGTTACGAATAAGATAAAGATGGCAAGTTCTTTGTTTTTTCCCGACGGGCAGGTCTTCAGTGGAAGGGCGGTAAATTATGAGGGGATGGTCAATATATGCAGATTTTCCTCATAAAGAAACCCACGCTGTGCAGATCTGAGTAAATATTCAATCTCACTATCGATTTATACTTTACTTTTAAATCTGTACGAATGTTTTCATCCTCTTTGAATGAAAGGTCGCATTTCTAAAATTCATTCACAATATATGGGAGAAAAGATGAAAAAAAATTGGGTATCAGTTTCGGAGGTTGTCGATCGAGTCGAAAGTTTAACTCTCATAATTTTCCTTTTGAATGTTCTCTTAAATAAAAACAATCGTGAGTTTTAGTATGAAACAAGAGTTAATTATAGAATATATGTATACTGCGGTAGTAATTTTATCAAGAAACAAACGTTTCAACTAGCACTTCAAAGTAGAGATGATAATACACGTTTTTATTTAGTTAATCTTAACATTACCAGAATTTCTGAAGTTCTTTTAAAATTTAAATTGACAATTAATTTGAACAATCAATCAAAAGGGACAGTTCATTTGTAGGGAAAACAATTAAGGGCCAGAACAAACAAAAATTCCCTATTAAGTGCCTCACGCAAGGGCAAGGGGTGCCTTATAAAGTACAAATTAAGGAACTGCTTCAGCGGGCTAGCGGAAGGAAAAACCTGTAGATTGCTCTTTGTACGGGATGGCTCTGTTGTTCCTCTTTGTACCTGATCAATGTTGATTTTTTGTTAAACAAGCAGCTAATCATTGTTTTATGTTAAAGATTATGTCAACTTATAATGTAACAAAAAAAAAAAACTTCACCACTGAGTTTAAACCCCATAATGAAATTTAAAGCCAATTAAAAACCCCAATTGAGATTAAAACTCATGAAGGGTCTTATTACACTATTCTACCACTTATTTGGACGTTTCTTGGACAACGGTTGTGCAGAGAGGTAATTTGTCCTAGAGCTGCTGATATATTTTGTACGTAAATCGAGAATTTTCCAAATAAAATGTTAAAATGTTCCTCATATTAATTTTTTTTTTACTAAAAATTATAAAATCGATTCATTAAATTTTGTTTTTCATTCATAATTCTTTATTTTTTTATTCAAATAGCGAAACGCGTTCCTATATAATGTGCAGGTCTAAAACTAAATATATATGCGCAACAGAAGAATATGAGAAAAATGATTTAATATCGAAAAGATACAAAAAGTTAACAATTAAATTCTACCATAAATTACTATGGATAATTGAATAAAATCATATTATTATTAAATTAACCATAATACCCAACTTCAACCAATAGTTACGAAGAAAATTAAACCAAAATAGGAGCTTAAACGTGCGGTTTAGGTTTATGCAAAAAAAAAAAAAAAGAATTGTTTTCTTCAATAAAAACGCCAAAATTATATGCTGTTATTATAAAATTTTAAATTGTGTAAATGAATAAACAAAAACTGTTCTCACAAATTAATTTAAAAAATCTTCAATAACAATGGTTCTAAACTATAAAATAACAAATAATAATAAAATAACTGCAGAAATCCGTTTTGGTTCATATTCTCACTTCTCACTTTATATATATATATATATATACTTATATAGACTATAAACAAACTATGTGGGAAGGCAGGTATAGATGGGTCGAGCGGTGGAGAGGTACTCGGCTATCTGCCCTTGTGGGACACCGATTGACCTTCATTCAGGATACCTTGATAACTTAAGGGACTGGTTTGATTCTTCACCTAATACCCTATGGGATATGCTTGACTTTATACATTTTTCATATATTACTATTTATTTTTGTTATATAACAAGTAAAAAAAAACTGTGATCAATATATTGAATTCTCATATTTTATAATATCTTACAATAATAACGTTTTTTATAATATAGTGAAGCATATGAAAATATTATGCATGATTTTATGTAAAGTTTATTGAAAATATTCAATTGAAATACTACTATAGTTTTCAGAATCGCTTGATTTGAGATCCAAGGAATGAGACACCGAAAGAGGCAGCTTTGTTTTCTTCACTTAATATCCAACGGGATACGCCTGACTTTTTATATTATTTATTGTATAATAACAAATATAATGCATTCTAATTGTCTATAAAATCTGACAATAATATATATCTATTTTAGGGAGGTGCAATAATTTATAATATTAAATAATTAAAAGAAAATAGATAAAAAAAATTTATGAAAATATTATAGTAATAGTTTTATGAATATTAATCAAAAATACATTACCACTGAATAATTGTTTGTAGTTTTATAGTAGAAGTTAAAACGACGGAATACTCTTTAGTTAGGAACACTTAAATAATTAAAGGGAAAACCAGAGAAAAAAAGCGAAGTGAAGGATATAAAAAATGATATACAATAATAATTGTTTCATGTAAATTAATTAAAAGTATCCATAAAAAATTCCATTAAAATATTGTCGCAGTTTTATAGTTGTAGTTTAAACGATGGAATATTCTTTGGTTATGTTTATATTTTACTGAAATAATTAAAAAGGAAACTACTGAAAAAATTATGTGAAACATAGGAAACTATTTTATTAAATTTATAATAATATTTATAAAGGGTTTTTGTATAAATTAACTATAAACTTATCCATGAATGCCCTTAAAACATTCTATTAAAAATATTGTTAAAGCTTTCAGAACCAAGGAATACTCTTCAGTTAGTTATCCTGAAATAATTTAATTAAAAATAACGGGAAAAAACTTAATTGATACATATGAAAATACTATATAAAAGCTAAATTGGCTTCATGTAAATTAAATAAAAATATCCATAAAAATATTCTATTAAAATGCAGTCATGTCTTTCTGAATCGGTGATTTTAGAACAAATAAGTATTATTTAGAGAGGTATACTGAAATAATAAAAAGGACAGTTAAAGAGAAAAAAGTAATAATAATTAAAGTAAATAATTAATAATTAAAAGTAAATAATAATGGTTTTATATAAATCAATTAATAATATGAATTAAAAGTTCCAAATATTATTATAACTTTCAGAATGGGTTGATTTCAGAACAAAGAATTATTCCTTCTTCCTTGGTGAGGTCTGATAAAATAATTGAAACGAAAATTATAGAAAAAAATACTAGAGTGACACATTAACTTTACCCATCATAAAAATTAGAGTAAATGTGTAATAAGCTTTTAATTAATTTATATTGAAACTTGATTTTTATAATAAAACCTCGATAAACCAAAAATATAAAGTTATTTTGTACATATTTTACCTTATAAAAATATTTCTCGCATATATTTTTATCCATTAGCCATTTAATAAATAGTTGTATAGTGATTTTCCCCTTAATTATACAAGTAATTACTTAAGTACCAACTTTAATTTTATGATTAAATAATCGTTTGTTAAAGGCCTACTTTAGGTTAAAATTATTAACTTTTTTTTAAAATAATTCTATAATGATATTGAAATACTGACGACAAATATCTGATAAAGAACAATTTTTTTAGGTAGATAGGTATCCGAAACTCTTAAATTTACTGTACATAGAAAAAAATATCTATGATTTTATAACTAAAGTAAAAATAAGCAGAAAAAAAAAATCGAAAATTTTCGATAACTTATCTAGAACATAAATAGAATCTAAATGTCCAATAAGACAGAATTTTGAAAGAACCAGTTTTTTTTATACGAAATTTCTACACCGAAAGTAAAACTTTAAGAGAAATACATTATTTATATATGCTATTCCAATAGAGTAACATTCCTTACAAATGTACCGCATATTTACTCTGAAATGTAAAATGACTATTTCAATTTACATATTTAGTGGTCAGTTAAATAAACCATGAATTTTCAATGAATTCATACATAACTTTCTTCCCTCCTTTGATTTAAGTTTTAATTAATATTGATTAATGAATTATTTATTGATGCTCTGATTAATTTCGAGATTAATTTATACGCCTACGTTTTTATAAAACTTTAATCAGATCGTTTGTTTAAATGAGACATTATTGTATGATGAAATTACTTAAAGCTGACAAGAAAAAAAAATTGATTCATTTCACTTCATAAAGCTGCTACATATGTGCTTATTAAAAAATAAAAACGGCCATTTTTAAATTTTTCAAAAATACAAGTTATCGTGAGCTTTAGTATGGAAAAGAGAATGCAATTGTGAATCTAGATGATTACCGAAGTATACACATTTCCCATAATAACATTCTCTTTTCCTAATTAAAGCTCATGTGATAACTTGTATATTTGGAAAATGTTAAAAGAGAAACGAATGAAATATTAAAACCTGTAGTGACTCAAATCGAATACCTTCGGAATAATTACCCAAAAATTTAAAATATGAAAGATTTATATTTTTCTTTAATTATTTTTGTATGTTTATAAATATTTTTAACATATATACTCCATGTTCTAAAATATACAAGGTAAACTTACGTTTTAGGTATCTTAACAAAATCTTGAAATTAATTCATAATAAATCTTTACTACATTATTTCATTTCTTGAGAGAATAATATAAGTTTAAAGTAATTATATAATCAATAATTATAATTAATGCTTAGCGAACCCGAAAGCTCGATGGCTTTATCACAAATCGCTGCCTGCCAACTTCCACGGATTACCACCCAACCTCAAACCCGCATGATTATTATTATTATTATTATTATAAATATAAGCCTCCATTTTTTCTAAATTTTAAATATAAATCTTCGTCAAAATATGAATATATATTTTTTAAATAATGTAAATCAACAATCTACTAGAAGAAAATAAAACGGAATCCCGAACGATTGAAGCCAACAGATGGCACCACTATGTTATAAGTACGACATCCGTTCTTCAGAGAGGCCTATAATTATCGAAAAGGCACTGCCCGGATGTAATCACTGTTACCAACACGATAATACTTATTATTCCACTTTTCAATTTTTGAAAAAATATTTTCGTCGAAACAGCGTTAATGAGGCTCTTAGGCCACGAATGAACTGTATTCTATCTAATTGAAGAGATTTTATGTATGTTATAAATAACAATTAAATAAAGGGCTCGTTTATTAATTATTTCCTATTATCTACCCATATATGTCGTTTATTATATATATATTATATATATATATATATATCTTATTATTAATTAGTTATAACTAATATTCAAATAGAATGCTCTAACGGCTGTTTATACTATAATAACAATTTAGTTAATGGTTCTTTATTGAATAAAATAAAATAAAACTTTGCATTACTATGCCCAATACAAATACTGAATAATTAATAAAATGATAAGCCATAATGAAATCAACATTTTCTCTAGTCATGTTCAGTCTGTAAAAAAAGAATTTCTTTATTAACACAAATCTCTCAGAACAAATGTTAATTTTTAAAATGAAATAAATCACCGTTCGTTCCTTCATAAAAATTCCCAAGCAAGATACCTACACGAATTTTATTACTAAAAAAAATAAATTAGAATACGATAGAATTCCATTCTACTCGAGACTGGAATACTAGATCCAATTTTGAGAAGAGTATATATATACTATTAAAAATTTAATATTTTATTTTAAACATAAAAAGAGTTGTACTTAAAGAATTACGAAAGAGAAAAAAGTACCCTTGAAATTTAAGTGATTAGAAAGAAAAAAACGAAGTTTTCCTTCGATTTATATGACATTTAATTTCAGTCATATAATTGAAAATATCAATTCTTAAAACTGTGAGTTGGCTTCAATAATTCCGGAAAGAATAAAAATTGCTTAGTTAGCCCTAAACAGTGATTATCCTGACATAAATGTAATTTTAAAGCTAAACGAGAAATGAAAACAATGGTTAATAAAAAAATTAATTAAAAAATGGTTGAAAAGGTAAACACACCATAGGCTGCAGAACAATAATAAAAACGGTGTTCGTATTAAGGTATTTTTGTGTATAATATTATTTTTTGTACTTGTTCATACCTTTTCGAGTTGATTTTAAAGAGTGGTAAAAATATTAAATTGGATTAAGTTTTTTCCAGTATTAATTTCAAACTATCGTTAGTCGGGAGATTTACTTTTTTAATGTTTACCACAGATTAATAATTAATAATTATGATTTACCAATAAGTTTATAAAATTTCTTTTCAAATTAATCAAATTTCATTGTCTTTAATAATATTAGAGACAATGAAATGTCAATTTTTAATCATTAATATGTAAATTTTTGGTATCAGTTTCGGAGGTTATATCTTCGAGTAAAGTCACAACAAGTTTTAAATTTTCATTCGCTTTCTTTTTAATATTATCAAAAGTAAAAATAATTGTGAGAAAAATAGAGTGTTCATGGGAAATGTGTATATTCCGCTAATCTTTTCATGTAGAAACGTTTCAAAAAGCAAATATCACCATCTGTACTTCGAAAAGTTAGTTGAAAATTTTATTTCTTGATGAAATGATTACCGAAATGTACACATTACCCGTGATTACACTCTTTTATCCAGAATAACACTAATAGTTTTATTTTCGAGAATATTAAATCGAAAATGAATGAAAAGTTAAAACCTGTCGTGACTTAACTCGAAGCGGCAACCTGGAACTGGAACACTTTTATTGTTTCATAATATCCCGATGACTAGTTTAACATATATTCTATAAATTTTTAAATATTAATCTATAGTAATTTATAATGATGGATTTAAACTAATTGATGGAAATGATGAGAACGTCATAGATTATCGAAAGCAATTAAAATATCGAGGGTTACGAGATTTGGATGATTTAAATTTATAGGATTATTTTAAATGTAATTACTAATAATTGGTGGTGTAAGTAATTTTTGGTATCTGTTCCGCAGGTTGTCTCTTTGAGTAAAGCCACAAGTTTTAACTGTTTACTCGTTTCTTTTTTAGTATTTTCAAAAAATTATCGTGAGCTTTAGAATGAAAAAGAGGATGTAATTATTGTTAATGAGTAGATTTCGGTAAAAATATCATAAAAAAATAAAAGTTTTAACTAACATTTCGAAGTATATATGATGTATGTTTTTATATCTGACAAACACATATCAGCTAAAATTTTTAGCTCAACTCAAAGGGATAACCTGCGGAGAGGATACTATCATTTAATCTAGAAATAAACGTTTCAACAAACATATACACTAGAAACTTGTAGACTTTGAAAATATTAAAAGTGAAACTAATAAACAGTTACATATATTGTAACTCAACCCGAAGTGACAGCCTGAGGAGCAGGTAATTTTTAATAACTTTATTTGAACCCTTTTTAGATTCTAAGAATAGTAAAGGCACTGAAATGTCAATCTATCAATATTAATATATAATTTTTGAAATGTTTGATTTGAACTAATTGGTGGAAATTATAAGAACGTCACACATTATCGAGAGCAATAAGTATCAAATGAAGATAAGTATTATTATAATTTATTGGACTGTTACAAATGTGATTACTAATATTTGGTGGGATAAGATTCATTTTAGATTGGATGTCATGTTTATGTATGACAACCCTCTGGATCCTCAACCGGCTCTACAGCGTTCAAATCTCCGGTCGTTCGTAACCGTATCGGGATACTTCGATTGTTCTCTTTTTACCATCCGACGGACTTTGATCCGATTTACAAGAGGATGCCTTGGTGGAAACTTTATTATGGAATCCTGACGGTATATCCTCCCAATGACACCTCGGAGAATACGGCATGCACACACTAAGACACTAGGATAAGGAGCACTGGTACCTTGTAAAGATACTGGTCAAACATCCTGCAGACATCCATGTCGGATCCGATGCAGTAGGTGGCCTCCATAGCTTGCACAAACAGGTGGTCGGGGGCCGCGGGTTCGAGTCTACTGAGAGTTGTTGATGTTGCGGCGGCACTGGGGGGAGTGCGGCCGCCGGCTTCCCCCACCACGTTCTCGCTCCGGGGGGGGGGGGGAGGCGGCTCATGTCAATCACCGAGCTCCTACGTTTTAAACTCTTTTATCGTTATTATTCAATAAATTATATTAAAAAAGTAATGTAATATAATTCAACATAATACTTATATAATTTAACAAAGACGTTTGGGTATAAGTTCCGTAGGTTGTCATTTCGTGTTCAGTAACAAAAAACAATCCATGAAGGGGGTCCATGAAGCACATCTTGGGATCAGTACATTGGTAGGGTCTATGCTGTTTCTAGGACAACTGTTCACATATCAACTGGGAAGGTGATATGTCTGAGATCACGCTTAAGCATCACGTTTTTCCCCTATTAAGGGTAACCGCTTTAGAGAGACAGGGCTTTTAGATCCCGCAGGCTCCAACGGTGACTGTTCACCGTCAACAGATCAAATTATATATATCTATTAGGTACAGCCGGCTTTGAACTCGGGACCGTCGGCACAGCAAATCATCGCTCAACACAATGAGCGTTTAGATGAACTAAAATAGATATTATAGATAGATACAATGCTGAAATAAAAATAGAGGAGGAGAAAGAAAAAAAAAATTACAATCTTTTCCAAAAACTTTTTCAAAGCTGTAACATGTGAAAAGCTTAAATAAGGCCGTTTCATCCATTGTATAAGAAAATATATCTTAGAAGAAATAACGACCTAATCACATCCCAGATTCTAAAACGCCTTCCTCGGAAAGCGATCCTACTCCTTACATATATATACAATGCCGTACTCCGCACCACATATTTTCCTGATTCCTGGACATTATCCATAGTTAAGATGATTCCAAAACCTAAAAAACCACCAGAACTCCCATCTTCTTACCGTCCTATATCTCTATTGCCCATAATGGGGAAAATACTTGAAAAACTCATTCTGAAACGTCTTCATCCTATCATAGAATCCAATCAAATAATCCCAGATCACCAATTTGGTTTCCGAACATCACACTCCACCATCCAGCAATGCCATTGTGTGGTGGACGTTGTCTCATCCGCATTAGAGCGCGGAATATACTGCACGGGAGCTTTTCTCGATGTAGAGCAGGCTTTTGATCGAGTCTGGCATCCAGGACTGCTGTACAAACTCCGTAAATTCTTACCTTCTACTTACTTCCTTATTATCAGTTCCTACCTCAGTAATAGAACCTTTAAAGTAAACCATAATTGTTCCTACTCTACCCAGTCTGCCGGTGTTCCTCAAGGTAGTATCCTGGGTCCCATCCTATACACGATATATACAGCTGACATCCCAACCCATCCAAGCACTGTCCTCACTACGTACGCTGATGACACATGTGTGTTATCAGTAAATAAGGATCCATTTTTTGCATCCCAATCTCTTCAATCCCATATCTCAAACCTTCAAGAATGGTGTCAAGATTGGAGGATTAAAATAAATCCTAACAAATCCCATCAAATTACCTTCACCCATCGTCGTAAACCTACGAATTCCTGTCCTACTGTATCCTTAAATAATATTCCACTGAACCCTGTCGAACAGATACGTTACCTAGGACTCCATCTGGATAAACGTCTCACTTGGAATCCTCATACAAGACTGAAAAGACAAGAAACTGCTCGACGTTTTCGCCTACTTCAACATTTACTGGACAAACGCTCTAAGCTCCCAATTAATTACAAAAGACTCATTTACATGACAGTTATCAGACCTATTTGGACATATGGAGTTGAGCTCTGGGGCTCTACTAAACCATCCAATTCATCTCGTATCCAATCCTTACAATCCAAAATCCTTCGTAAAATCCTCAATGCTCCTTATTATGTCACAAACAAACTCATCCATCATGATCTTAATATCCCATATGTTACTGATTTGGCCCAAAGTAGATACCTATCCTTCCATGACAAGCTCCATACACACTCGAATCCTCTAGTCTCTCAACTTGCTTCCCATACTATTCCTGATAACCCTCCGAGGCGTCTGAAAAGAAGATGGCCTCGAGATCATCTACTATAGTACTTTATTGGAGTGCTACCGATGGGTAGTTTCTCCACAAGTGTTCTCATGTCATATTCTACATTTTTGCACATTTACTTGTTATAATACCATTATAGTTGTAAATATCATTAAATTAAATTTAAAAAAAAAGAAGAAATAAACTAATATATTTTGGATCTGTAATGTGCTTTTAAGTTAGTAGTCATGCGTTTTTACATTTAGACTGTAGCTGAGAAGACTGTGTAGCCCAACGCTGTTTTCTCTATTGATGTCCACGTACAATGTTTAAATCTGCGGTAACTATCATTGAGACGCTATAATTAACCAAAATAAACTATTAAAATTGGTCTTAATAAATTATTAGAGTAATTCTGAAGGTGATTTATTTAGTTTTAAATAATTGTAATCAATCTCAAAAATTGTATTCAATAAAAAAATTGATTAGTTTTCTAATGGTCGACTAGGCATCGATGTCAATTTAATCTGTGAATCTGTTAACTGCCGCGGATGGACTCTGCAGGATTTCAAGACAATCCTGGGTTCACCCAGCCTCTATAAAGAGGGTTTATTCAATAAATTAATTAACTAATTAAAAAAATCTGAAGGATAAGCTTGATATCAGACAAATCACTTCCCACTTGAGACGTTGTCCTAAAAATAGTATAATCTCGACCATGTAGTGAACCCGAGACTCTTTATTTTTTTAATGGTTGATCTCAGTGTACACGACCATTTTTTTTTCAAATTCTTTCCCAATATGTGTTCATTAAAAGATGTCTTAATCAATCCAGGCCATTAAAATTGCTCCTGAAAATATTTTTCAAATCTTTGCATCCTCGGGAAGGTGTAATGTAAAGTGAGAGAGTTTATTAACGGGTCATTCCACACCGCTTCGTCAAACCATTGCACCTCCCACATTTTAATATTTATTTTTATATCCTTATTGTGTCACGAACACTTTAAGGAAAATACTTACTCCAGAATAAGAGTTACTGCAGATTTTGCGATTTTTCATTACTGTCCATGGCTTATATTCATCTTAATTTGTATCAGGCAATTATTTCCCTGTCTTTTCATTATAAAAATAAGTAAGTTGTATAGGGGTGGCCTGTGGTGTGGGGGTTAGCATAACAATCTACTAACCCCATGATCGCGGTTCCATTGTCCTAGGATTTTTTAAATGAGTGAAAAATTCTTGGTTATGCCGCCCTTCGGATGGGACGTAAGATACTGAGCCTGTAAGATGGCAGGCACTCGTTAAAAATCCTATCCTAATTAAACCTGGATAGACAAAATTTAGGATCCTCACTGTAGCATTCTCCGATTAGCTACAGCAGCATAAAGAGCCTTTATATAAATAAACAAACAATACGTTTTATTCCATAAAACAAAAAAAGTAATGAATAAATTTTGGATGCAATTGGAAACAACCCAAAAGAAACCCTTAAGCCTCTAAAATACTAGAGGAAATACCAACCTGTCGGCGTTCTTTACTAAGGTACTACTCCAACAAGTGTGTGTCCTGATGATGCTTGGATTGCTGAAATGTCTACTGGTTGCTACCACTACTTCAGAACTTTACGATTTAGGATTTTTTCTATTATCTCCTATTTATAATTTATGTGTCTTTTTGAGTTCAACGATCTACTAAGGGGCTTGGGTTCAAAACATTGTAGAGACAGTACAATATGTAGGGCAATGGTTGATGAAATGTTAGCGGATGGGTGAGCCCTAGAAAGGTCTGCAGGTCCCACAGGATCTACCGCAGGTCTGCACCGGGAATCAGTGAGCAGCCAAGGATGAATCCTTTGGGATGTGGGACCCTTCTTCGGGTCCAGCCTATATCAATTGTATTTTTTGTTAATAGGAGACTAATTTTTTTTTCCTGCGAATTTTTTTTCTATATTCTTTATTTTGTTTACATTTTCGGTCATTTTTTAGTAACTGTCTATATACTTTTTTAAAATTTATTATTTACTTAGTCCAGGATCCATGGCCCATTTTTGCACTTGGTTGGTATCAAGGTGAATCTTCGATTGTGGTAGCTAACAGAGGTAGCAAGGATAAAATATGTCGATTTAATGATTCTCAAAACTTTATTACTAACTGGGTTTTTTTTTGGTAAATCTCAATATAATTATCTAAATTATTTGAAAAAATCTATGGTTTGATCAAACCGTCCTTCCAACGTGTATCGATAACTAGGTATCAAAAATTATTACTAACCAGCTGTTTTTTTGTTTACTTCTTCTTTTTTGACTTCGTTATCGATACATATTGGAAGGAGGGGACTCTTTGATCGAACCATACATTTTGTAGGACAAATTTTTTTTCAAATAAATTAGATAATTATCTTGAGATTTACCAAAAAAAAAACAACAGTTAGTAATAAAGTTTTGAGAATCATTAAATCGACATATTTTATCCTTGCTACCTCTTTTAGCTACCACAATCGAGAATATTCTCACAAGAAATTGTTGGGCGTCTCATCGAAACGAAGCTATTCACGAAGATTCAGCTTGATACTAATCAAGGGAAAAAATGGACCATGGATTCTGGACTAACTGTTTTTTTCACTAGAAATGGTCATATAATTATTATATACTAGGCATAATTACATACCTTTGTAGTAGGGATGGATAGATATTGGATTTTCCTGCATCTGATAAAAGTGATACGGATTCACTTTCTGTATCTGATACTTTTACTTGATACTTTAGTATCAATCGATACTTTTACTAGTCACGGGTAGATACTGGATTTTCCTGTATCTGAATACAAGTGATACTGATACTTTTCTGTATCTGATACTTTTACTTGATACTTTTGTAGTTGAATACGGATATCCCAACTCTTACTCTTCTAATACGCTACACCGAAGCCTTTCTTGGGGCATCAGTTTTTGTTATAATTTTTAAAGGAAAAAGAGTTATTCGCCGAAATAGTAACCTGCACAATGCATTAAATGATTAAAATCATGTTTTTATTGGTTAATTATTTTTTTGAAAGCTATGGAATTGAACAATAAAAAATAGATTATAACCCTACCTCAAACTTTTGCTATTCACGTTCCAAGACACGTAGAATTAGGGTTGTAATACAAAATTTGTCTGTCCCCCCGCCCGCTATACTATTTAAACCGCTATAGATGTGTTTTTTTGCACCCGATTTCAATCATTTATGTCAATTGCCTTTACTTTATGGTATAGATATATCCATTTATGAACCATATTTTCCCGGACATATGAAAGTTTTTTTGGGAAATTTATCGTGAAAAATTATATATAAGGAGGCGGTCTCGAAAAATGTTATTTCGACCACCCTAACTAATTTCATAGTTTATTTTCGTTCCTACATATGTGATAAGTGACTAATTCCATATTATATTGATGATAAGTGAAAACTTGTTCACTATTATTTTTACTTATTTATTTATTAATACTAAGGGGAGATGCGCGAAATTGGTACATTTCGACTGTATCTGATACTTGTATCAACTACTTTTTAGTATCAGATACAAAGTATCAGATTGATACAACCTTACCCATCCCTACCTTGTAGTTATTAAAGAACCTTACGAGGTTATCGTTTACTATATATTAATAACCCAATAGCGTGTGAAAACTCAAGTGAAAGTATAACAATATAATTATGCTTATTTCGGCATTGATCTTCCACGGCCGATTTCATTCACCTAGACGAATCCAGATTTTCAAACATTTTGAACACAAATAGGGCATTTCTCTGGATAGCGGTGACGTTTTCGAATATTTTTGCAGTGACGAACTCAAAACTCTAGCTTTTATCAGTTCGGTATGTGATCCTTCCCCGATATCAGAAAACAATTAGCTAGTGTTTGGTAGAGGGAAAACCTTCTGTGCCGATAAACTGTCATGAGTAGATACCAACCAGAGGGGAAAATGGATGTTTCGGCAGTATAGTGGGAGGAAATATTCATCTTCAACAGCGAAATAAAAATTGTATTTCATTAAAATTAAAATATATATGTAAGTATACATAAATATATATATATATATATATATATATATATATATATATACTGATATATTTTTAATTATAATAAGAATCATCGCATTTACACATTATTTTTCAGGAATGAAACAGCAATGGTCCCAATTAACTATTTTATTGTAACAAATAAAGGGGTTTCGCCGGCTGTATAGTTCCAACTTATCTCAAGTATGTGCTGCCATCTCACGGGTTATAGCGTCACCAATTGTACTAATATGTGTCTTCATGCCTTCATATCAAGAGTTATTCGGTTAAAAAACTATTGTTTAATTTATTAACATATTACACAAATTTAAGAATGAACCTTGTGTCTTCCTGTCCAGTAAACAAATTTAGAACATTTAAATTTCTTTCAATAATGTTTCTGCTAATTGTTTTCGTAACAATTATAGCTTAAGAGGAACTCTTAGAAAAAAAAGTAAATACGATAAAAAGGAAAAAATAATGACGATGTAAGGAAAAAAATAAAGACGATAAAAGGAAAAATCAAAGTCCAGCGCAGCTTACAGTTAAAAGATATGTATTTTTTTTTTAATTGGATATTAAGTTTTTGTTAATTATTAATAATTATTAGATATGTCGTTCCTGAATTTAAAACCAATACAAGTGCTAAGAGAGGCTTAACTCAAAAATGCCATTTTTCGAGTTATGACGTTCTTTTGAAGGAGCGATATTCAACACTATTCTAAACCTCTGGCAAAAAATAAATTTTTGTTCGAAAATAAAATTTCGAAAGAATTTTTTCAATAATGTTAAAACATAATCGTCGAGTTACAGGCGAAAAACACAGACCAATACACGATAATCAATTTTCGAATGATCTAATGAATCGAAGCTATATATATTTACTTATATATATATATATATATATATATATATATATATATATATATATATATATATATATATATATATATATATATATATATATATATATATATATATAAATCTCCAGTCACGATGTTTGTTCGAGCTGATCTCCGAAACTACTGGACCGATTTTAATGAAATTTCGTACAGATATGTTACATTGTCCAACTTAAAATATGTTTTATTTCGATTAATGACAGCAATATTTTTTTTGCTAAATTATATTTGTTTCTAACCTGCTGCATTTTTGATATGTTGTAAGGTAATGTCTGAGTAGTGTAAATCCTAATTTACTACAGAAAAACGGATGGGAAAACTTTTGGTGACCAAAAACCTCGAAATTTTCGGAGTTATTTCAGCATTTGGCCTGTATCTCCTAATCGGTGCGTTTTTGTAAAAAAAAATTAAGTAAACTTTTTTAAAGTAGATTAAATTTGCTACAATATGAGTCCAACCGCAGCTCTGTAGGTCTTATAGATTTCGTGTTCAGTCACTATCATATAACAAATAACCAAAATCTTATCTATGTATATAAAAATCTCCTGTCGGGCTCCGAAACTCCGAAACTACTGGACCGATTTTAATGAAATTTCGCACAGATATGTACCATTGTCCAACTTAAAATATAGACTATGTTTTATTTCGTTTAGTGACTGCTATATTTTTTTTGCAAAATCATATTTTTTTCTAACCTGCTGAATTTTTGATATGTCAATTAAAAGTCAACCATTATATTCCTCATTCGTTAAACTAATGTTTATGTTTTATCAGTTAAGAATTTTGTATGTTTTTTGTTTATTATATACTATAGTTAGATATAAGATGAATAAAATGTAAAATTAAAAATCAATTTAATTCATTTTTACATTAATTCATTATTTTTTTTAATTCAATATTTAACGTAATATTTTTTAAAACTATTATAAAAGCCACAGCAACGCGTGGCTGGGTCATATATATATATATATATATATATATATATATATATATATATATATATATATATATATACATATATGAAAAAGGTTTTTTTAACGGAAAAACATTTTTTCTGTCCTGCCTGGCTGATTACTACGATACCTAACGAAGCGTCGGAGTCATAAGGATACTCCATTAGACCAACTGCTGGCCAAATCCATGAAATATGGACTCCTGCCGTTGGAGAATTCCATTTATTACTGGAACTATTAAAAAGGAAAAGGAAATTACAAACAAAACGAAACCAAACAGCCAGGCGGTCATGAAGAGAATTCCCATTCCTTAATTAATCTCCTTGCCTCCGATAATAATTCTCCCCGAAAATGCATTAACTTCTCTTTAGCATTCCGCATTAACTTTAAGTAGCAGTGGATTCTTCCATGACCGCTTCATTTATAAATGTACGGCTGGGAGAAGAGTGGTGGGGAGAGCTTAGGAAGGAACAAAAGAACTCGATGGCCTGCGCGCCTTTGTCGACGGCCACGCGTCAGAGGTGTCTATGACTTATTATTATTATTTGATATAAAATTGCCCGTTAGCTTCCTAATAATATGATAATCATGAATCATGATAATCCGAAATCCTTGGGAAACCATCATAAACGGCAAACTATTTTACGGATGTATTGTGCTTCGCGAAACCACAAATCAGGAAATATTCAGATATAACAATTATATCAATAATGCCCTTCCAGGCTACTTTAGCACTTACTAGACAAACGCTCTAAGCTCCCAATTAATTACAAAAGACTCATTTACATAACTTTTTTAAGACTTATTTCGACTTACAGAGTGGAGCTTTGGGGCCCCACTAAGCCATCAATTTCATCTCTTGTCCAATCCTTACAATTCAATATCCTTCATAAAATCCTCAATGCTCCTTATTTTGTAACGAATGAAGACATCTATAATGACCTAAATGTATCATTTGTTACTGATTTGGGCCCCGATATCAGTCCTTTCATGACAAACTTTACTCCCACTCAAACCAACTAGTTTCAAACCTAGGAACCTCTTAAATTCCCGATAATTCTCTGAAGGACCTGAAATGAAGATGACTTCGTGAACTTTTAAGTTTAATTTGTTATTCGAGTACTACCAGTGGGTAATTTGTCTAATCTCTTGCCATTAAATGTCATCCATTCTATGTATTTGATGATTTTTTTTTTATTTCAATAAATAAATTTAAAAAAAAAAGAAAGATCAATAAAAAAATTATGCCTGTACCACCACAACCATTGAATGGTCAAGACCAAGGGCTCAGTACACGTTAGAGACTGTACGGTTGTGCAGGGACGTAATCAACAACTGTATTTTTCTACCAATTAAGGGTACCTAGATAATATAAGCTGAGTGAGCCTCTGGATGTTCGGTAGATCCAACAAGGTCCATTAATGCGGCTATTAAAAGTTTTTATTTTAAATAATCATGTCTTATTTATTTTTTATAAACTTTATTATTTAAATTTCAGATAGATCTGTTATTTTTCCTGCAACCATTGAGAGTAATGCTATCCATTACTCAAATAAAACTGGTATGGAAAGTCCCGCTTTCCCCCACTAGTGAGGGGAAAACTTCACTAGTGAGGGAAAGTAACAGCCATCTAGATCGAATTTGACAATCAGCAAAATGTTATTATAAATGTTAAATGGTGGTATTATAATATTATTCATTTTATATTCCTAAAATGTTAAAATAAATAATTTTAGAACTATTTTATATTTAATTCAAGATAGATTTTCTTTATTTTGAGGCGATTTTATAGAAATATTTAATATAACCTTAAATGTATTAGAACCTTCACACATCAGAAATTTGGAGATCTAGCATTAGCATTACCCACTAGCGCTAGTGTAGTTTTATCAAATATAAAATTTCTTAATTTTAAATGGTTGCAGGAAAACCATATATATTTAACATGTAATATATTTAACACGTGAGAAAAGTGCTTATAACACCCTCATATACTCACGCACATACTCCCCTTCGGTTCTTGTGGTCAAATTCACTCGGGTGTAATTAAGTGGCACTTTCCTCACTTGTCAAAAAAATAACTATTGTGAAGCGTTAAATCAGTATAGTGATTGGTCCTGTTTCCCTTCTTGGTGGAAATAGTCCTTATGACAAAATTATAAAATAACAAACCACAACCTAATTTTTAAAAATAAATTTTAACAGATTTCAAAAAAAGTCAAAATGCCCCATTTGTCATAAAGTTTTTGGGTCAGTTGAAAACGATATATTTTGGTTGAAGGTGTTTTTTTTATATTTTGACTGTGTGATTGGCTTTAGGAAGAGTATAAGGGATTTATCCCAGTTGCATTTTCCTAGAACCCCCTACTCAAACAGACCAGCTTCAGTAACCTACCTGTCTTCATTTCGGTTTGTCACAGTCTAGGATTCAGTTCTATTATAAGGTAATGTTTTATCTACATTACCTGTAATTTTTATATTTGTCTTGATTTTTATATCAGTGTCTACTCTAAATTACAACCACAATTTTTGATTTAAAATACGGGTCATGTTGTTCAAATTATCATTTATTATTAATTTTGTTTAAACTTTATTATTTAAAGAATCTGACTTTCACTAATATTAGAATCGGACAATCTTTTATATGTAGAGTTTAAAACTTCTATCTAAAGAAATAACTGTTTATAATTATTCTTATTACATTCGTTGGCTTATCCCAGACCCGTTCATGGGTTGTAGTGGTACAGGTTTTTTTTAGTGCCAACTAATGTTTATTATTAATTGCTGTAGTTCTTTAAGTTTGAATGGTAGAAGCATTTTAAGTCCTGTGTTAACTGAATAAAACTTTTACAATATTGAGAATGTCTTTAACTTTTAGCAACAAGTTTTTAATAAATTTGACTTAATTCTAGTGGACACTAAAACAATGAACAATTGTATATCTTTTAATTAACACCCAGGCTATCATTCTGTCCTTGAAAGAATTACACATAATTGAGATAGTTAAAATTGTTTATTTTGTTATATTATCACCCACACATCACAATTTTTTAAAAAAATAAATTTAACTGCTATTTATTTTATAAAAACTTTACACAACTGTGTCTGATTATTTATCTGATGAGAGTGTACTACATTATCAAAATTTGGTATAATAAAACAAAACAAAAAGTAGGAAAATTATGATTGACCGACTACATTTCAAGATTGATATTTCAATAATGTATTAACTTTTATTTATCACTTTTAAGATATATTTTAAATAGAATACTTTTTTTAAAAGATCATTAGTTGGACTATCTGAAGTAAAAGTTTCATTTGTATTGTTCAATTTTTTGACACCCTGCATGAGTCATGAGTAACTCAATCAAAAATCAAAACAGCCCAACTCATAAAATTTTACTAGCCATATAATATTTAAAAAAACGTTTTCTCAAAGTTCTGTTGTTTAGTAAAATATAATGTTAGTTATAATTCCTTGACATTAGTGGTACTTCGAGAATAGGTAAAAATGGAGACAGGTTTCTCTAGTGAGGTAACTACCACTTTTTCCTATTTGAACATTAATATCCCTTAGAAGTATATTTATGAGGTTAATTGTTAAGATACTGAAACATAAATACATGTAATAAATTATACCATACAAAATTCATACAATGTTCATCGCTTTATGTAACAATGCGGTAACGGAGGCGGTTATATCATCCTAAGTATTTAAATTTGTTTATATTAAAAATCATGACATTATTGTTAAAAGTTTAATTCCTCTGATTCCTTCTTTTAAATAATTTTTTATTATTAATTTTTCCTAAATTTGGAAATGATTTCTAAATTTCTCGTATCACTCAGTCTTATCCTTGATCTTTTGATCAAATTTAAACATTTATTTTACCTATTTCCATGTTTCTTATATTTTAGGTAATATTTTCTAATTGGCTGTACTCGCTTCGGAGGTACACATTCCAAATTAGTTGTTTTGTTTTTTAATGTATCATTGGCTGTGTTTTTTAAAGTATATTATAACATTTGTTATTCTAGAGGGACCATTGATACCAGTTTTAAGATTTTTTTATTTATTTCGTTATATATTATTTTTATTAATGACCATTCAAGCAAATCTTTCTTATTTATTTTATATTATTTACATATAATAAAAATATGGAATATATCATTATTAAACGATTTACTGAATTTCAGGAAACAATGGAGGGATTAATGGAAAATATTGCTATGTTGAAGGAGGAAGTTACCAAATTTGATACATTAGAAGTCATAGAACAACTTGGACCTTTGCACCGTGCTGTCTTTGATCTAGATGCTGTCATGCTAGAAGAATTGTTGCGGCACGGGGAGGATGGTGATGATGAAGATGGGACACTTTTTAACTATACTGCGGCACATTGGGCAGCACTTAGATGTGATGATGAAATATTGACCTTGTTAAATGATTTTGGAACTAACATGTCAGCTGTTGATAAAACAGACTTGAGACCACTCCATGTCGCTGCATTGGCGGGAAATTCAGCTGCTCTAATTTGGCTTCTGGAAAACACATATGATATAGAATCAACAGATATATATAATCAGACCCCATTGCATCAGGCAGTACTTAATGGAATGTTACAAGCAGTCAAGATATTAGTTGAGCATGGAGCATCGATGGAAGCGACGGATGAATTTGGAATGACACCTATATGCGTTGCAGTAGCTCGGGGACAGAGCCATATAGTCCAATTTCTTCTTCAAAAAGGAGCGAATCCCGATGTCCGAGATATTGATGGTAAAACATTACTCCATACTTCATCAGCAGCCAATGATGTTAATACTTTAGTTTGCTTACTGAAGGTAGGTATCGATGTGAATGCCAAGGATAATATGAATAGTACTCCTCTGCACGACGCTGCAAAGAATGATTCTTGTAAAGCAATTAGTCTTCTCCTGCAGCATGGTGCTAATAGAGGATCCATTGATATTGATGGTTGCACTCCGTTTGATGTAGCTAAGGATGCTGGCCATACAATGAGCATTGCAATTTTAATAGGTGAAGAAGAGGATGAAACACCAATTTTAAAAGATAATACTGAAGTAACAGGGTGCTATGAAATGAAAATTTATTCCACAAGTATTGTGGAGCCAAACCTCAATGATAGGCTCACGGAAAATTGTTTGAAGATTGATACAACCACAAGTTATTTTGAGCCAAATAACAATGATGGGCTTACCCAAAATAGTTTGAAGATAGATATGACCACAAGGTTTGTGGAACCAAACCTCAATAATGGGCTTACGGAAAATTGTTTGAAGAATGATACAACCCCACATTATTTTGAGCCAAATACCAATGACGGACTTATGGAAAATTGTTTGAAGATTGAAACAACCACAAGTTATTTTGAGTCGAATACCAACGATACAATAATAGGAAACAGTGATACTCATTTTACAGATAATCATAATGATACAGAGATTAATAATATGGAGAGGAAGAATATGACAAGAAATGGTTATTACAATTATGATTGTATTTATGAAGGTAATGATGAAAATGAAACTTGTTCTGATGACTCAGGGGAGGAAGAAAAGTTTAAACTTCAATATGATTTTTCTGCTATGACAGTTGACGATATAAATAAAATACTATTTTAAAATATTAATTGCCTTGATTATAAAACTATTTAACAAGTAGCAATTTTTTTATTATAAATTTATTTTTATTTGTAGTTGTTTTAAAAAAGGACCAAGGGACTTTTGAGAAAAGTTTTTCGCCTTAACAGCTAGGAAATACAATATGCTCTTTTTTATTTAACACCCTGATATATTGTCCTATACAGGTGCACAGTTGAATACTATAGATCTCATTTTCTTCAATATATACTAAGAAAGTCATAACACCAAACATTTCTTCAATTTTGAATCGTCTCCTCCCAATATCTAATACTATTGATTGCTACTTTTATTTTTATTTGATGGTTATTTGTTATCATTAATAATCGTATGTTGTAAGATTTTATTGAAGTTAGCACATATCAATTGCAATTTGTATTTTTTTTTTTTTTGGCTAAAGACTTCCTTTGAAGTCCTATACAGCCCGAATTTGTATATTAAGACGGATTATCAATTATCTTTACAATTTTTGACTTTATGTTTAGGTAAATTTTAGCATAAAAAAAATTCATATCATAAATTTTTATTATTATGGATCCATTAATAATAATTTTACATAGATGTACGGATTTCATAAAACTCAATTAAATTGTGCCATGAAAAAAATGTTGTCTTGTTAGAATTATTGGTTTGAATAATTTTATTTCCATATTAAACCTCATTTAGTTTTAATTATTGTCATTCTATAATATTTATTTTATGTATAAAATATATTAAAGCTTATTTTAATTGTTATTGAGGTGTTATATTGTATTTTTTTTATATTCTCAAATAAATATATGTTTTTAAAAAATGCATATTTATATATGATATATAATTTTATTTTACCTACCACCTCTCAATTTTGATTGCAACTCTAGGTCTAAACCCAAACCAGGTTGCTAATAGTTCAGATAACTCCATCAACTGGAGATATCAAGGTCTTCAAGTAAATTATTTATAGTTATTTTAATACGTACAATTATGTATAAATATATGTATAATTAATAAATAAATATACAATAAAACAGCAAATAAGTAAATGTACAAGTAAATTATTTATAGTTATAAATAATTAAATTAAATACAACAGAGCAAAGTTCTTCTGCAAGTAAGTTCTAGTAACACAATTAATGGTTAGCGTTGTTTTATTTTACACAACACCCAACAACATCTTGAAATTTCGAATTAGGAGGTTAGAGGTTTTTATTGAAAGAAGTCCTAAAAACCCGTAGCTACCCAACTAATTACTATGTCTACTTGACTTCGGTGATATATCTCATACATCTGAATAAGATCATCATTAACACTGATTTGACAGACCAAATAATGCCGACATTTTTTCAGCAACAAGCGTATTTAGAACTACATGTAGTTCGATTGACAGTTTGTATGTCGACTCAGGGGAACTAACATGCACAGACAATGTATCCTAATTTTTAATCAATCATTAAGTTTAACGCTCTAATCAAACCAGAACTTTTCAATATATAAATCGAACACTTACTTAATATGATATTGTTAAAAGCGTAAACGGGAGTTTAAGTAAGTGTCTCACAATTTTACCAATTTTCCGACATTCTACAACTATCCTTGTACGAGAAACATAACTCAACGGTTAGCACAGTTACTAAACTATATTTTAAATGTTCATTTGGAAAGATGTGGAGTCGATGTACATATATTCATTGCGGGTATATATTTTTTTAAATGTTCAGTTTCCTGATGGGATTGGAAAAGCCGGGGGTATTTAAAAATCTCGCAACCTTATCATCTAATATAACATGCACTCTCATAAAAAAGCTTTTATTTTTATTCTTAATATTTACATCTAAAGTTTAAAAAACAAATTAAAGTTGTTCTATTCCCCCAATTACTCCATACAATTGATTATCATTATTTTTCCGAAGTAAATCTATTATATCGAATGTCCCCGTCTTCAAAGCCAAATCCAGGACCGTTAGGCCGTGTTCGTTCCTTAGGTTGGTTGCAGCTCCACTACCAAGGAGGATCGCCACGGCCTCTTTGTTGGTCGTTGCAGCGCAGTGCAGCGGAGTGTCACCTAGTTAACAAAGAATAAACGAATTGTAAGAAAAAATTATATTTATTGTGATTTATTATAATTTTTTAATCATTGTTTTAATTTTTATATATTTTTATTTCGAAGAGAAAAGATTTGCCCCCAGCCGGGATTCGAACCCGGACCTCCGCCTCATCGTGGCAACGCTCTAACCATTTGAGCCACCGGGGTCGCTCCCTACCTAGGACAAATCTGTTCTCTTCACCGATCCCATGTCCCCCGTGTTCTCGCAATTTTCCGATCTCTAAACGAGGAAGATTATTCATTGAACATTACTTTTAATTTTAGGATCTTTTTTAAATACTTCATTATATTATTTATAATTTTTTAATCATTGCTTTAATTTTTATTTTGAAGAGAAAAGATTTGCCCCCACCCCGGTGCCTCAAATGGTTAGAGCGTTGCCACGGTGAGGCGGAGATCCGTGTTCGAATCCCGGCTGGGGGCAAATCTTTTCTCTTCAAAATAAAAATATTTAAAAATTAAAGCAATGATTAAAAAATTATAAATAATATAATGAAGTATATAAAAAAGATCCTAAAATTAAAAGTAATGTTCAATGAACAATCTTCCTCGTTTAGAGGTCGGAAAATTGCGAGAACACGGGGGACATGGGATCGGTGAAGAGAACAGATTTGTCCTAGGTAGGGAGCTACCCCGGTGCCTCAAATGGTTAGAGCGGTGCCACGGTGAGGCGGAGATCCGGGTTCGAATCCCGGCTGGGGGCAAATCTTTTCTCTTCAAAATAAAAATATATTTATTGTGATATTCAATGATATACTAAGCGACTTTCAGATATGAGCTAACTAGATAGACTTATTAACTACGGGCTAACACAATAACTTAGTGACTAGCCATACCGTCTCCTTTCTGCTCTCCACTATCTCTTCTAACTAGTTTAGAAGTTCTCTTAGAACTAGTTTATATACATTTAAAAGAAGAGGGGAGGCCAAGGAAGTTTACATTGCTGACAACAAGGAAGCACTGAAACTTCCTAGGATACATGTACATATCCATTTTATAAACAATTAACTTTAGGTCATCAACCGTTCGATATCTACCTGAACAGTCCCTCGCATCGATCATCTGTACACAGTGCTTGAGGACCAGCTCGATCGTCTTTGGGTCGCCACTCTCTGCTGCAGCGTGAAGGAGCGTCTTCTTATGGTCATCGCTAACTGCAGGATTCGCTCCTTGTTGGATAAGGAAGTTCACAGCATTACTCTGCCCATTCTCTGCTGCATATAAAAGAGCATTCTTCCCTAGTTCGTCCTTTGATTCTTTCCCAGCTCCCCTGGCCAACAGCAAGCTCATAACTTGGACTTGCCCGCAGGCTGCTGCCAAGAAGAGCATGTCTTCTATTACGTTCTTCTGCCTAGGGAAGTTGTTGAGCAGCCATCCGACCACATGCTCTTTGCCTTGCTCGACCGCCTCGATGAGCGGTGTGTTGGAACGGTAATCGTAAATGGACATATCGGCCCTATGCACCTTCAACAACTCCAGCACTCCCACATTGCCGACCTGCACAGCGCAGTGAGCCACGGTTCTTCCCGTTTCCTCGTCCCTCTGGTTTGGGTCTGTCCCTCTGAGGAGGATTGCTGCCACGACATCTGTCATTCCATCCATGACAGCTTTGTGTAATGACATGTTAACTTCACGTGAAGGATCCATGATTGTACCTCACCTCCCGGTCCAGTGACCTATGAAGACAAGAAGAATTTTGTAGTTAAGTAAATTTTCGCTTATTAAAATACTTATTTAACCATCTATAAACCCATTCAACATGTATAAATAATTATTGATAGATCTGACGAATCTTAAAATTGATTGGTTTGCGGGTCCATTACCACTAGCATTTTATCTGTTCTTAAATACTTTAAAAGGAAGTTTATGACCATTAAATCTGTTCTCCGAAGGTAAAGAACACCATTTTATATTTTTATATTTGTGTAGTCCTTTCCTGACTAACTTTATTCCCATCTAACCATCTAGTTTCAAACCTAACTACGTCTTCCATTCCCGATAATTCTTCGGGGCATCTGAAAAGAAGATGGCCTGGTAAGCTTCTAAGTTGAATTTTTTATTGAGGACTACTGCCGGGTAGTTAATCTACTTGCCTTTATCCATGCCAATATGTTTCCTTCATGCCATTAATTAATCAATTAATATTTAATTGTTGTATTGTCATAATCCAATTGTATATTTCAATAAATAAATTTAAAATAAAAAGTATTTGATTTGGAGAGCCAATTTTCCATGACTTTGAACTAAGTTGACTGTATTTTTATAATACAGTTGTAAATTTCAATAAATAAATAAAAAATAAAAAAGTATTTGTTCTGGAGAGCCAATTTCCATGACTTTGAACTATTAAAATTTGCTTAGATATAAGAATAAAAAAAAAAAAAAGATAGAAATCACCCATGCGGTCCAAGACAGGCTGTACCTAACCTATTTACTAAGTTGGAGCACAAGCATCGAAGGTTAACACTTATGTCATAAAATTATATTTTATCAGGTTTTAATTCGCCTTGTATAACTGAAACGGTCATTTGAGAAACACCTCATATCCAAAAATGTAAACTTTCGGGAAATCAAAAATTACTCAGCTGGTCCATAATTTAACATCTTATATTTTTTGAATTTTTTGATATGTTTCTACAGGGGTTTGGTAAGCTAATTCTACAAACCTAAAATTTTATTGTTTTTATTTTGACATTTAAAAAAAATTATAAACGTTATTGGGGATGTGGTATTTCTCAAATGACTGACTAAATGATTGTTATCAGGTATGAGATAAAAGGTAAAACAATTCAAATTATTAATAAAAATCAGTAATTTATTTTTCAAATAATATGTACACATTTTCCAAATATGCGTATTGGATTTGTCTAGCCTTCACCAACAATTTAATATGTCTAACTCAATTTTGGCCAATAATGGGCATGAGGTGTTTCTCAAATGACTGGTCCAACTGTATTATTTACGTTGCATGGCAGATATAGACAACAAAAAATATGAAAGAAGCTTAAAAAAACGTATGCAATAAGTTCACGGGATAATCGATTGCTTACAAAAATTGAACTTTATTAGATGTGAAAATGAATAAAAACAATTGATAAACATAAAGTAAAGCACACCTAGAAGGAAAAAAAACAATAACGGATTAACAGCTCTGTTTTTATTCTTGAATATTTTATACTGCCACGTATGGAAAATAACATATGACAGGCAATCATCTGGTGATAGTCATGTGTTTGCATTTAGTTATTATTAAAATAATAATTTCTTCTTTACGGTTGTATAATGTTTTTAATTTTATTTTGAGTAATGCACCAATCGTTGAACATTAAGTTAGTAGATTAGTAGGTTTCCTTGACCTATTGATTCAATGGCTTCCTTCCACATTGTCTTATCTAAGGTCCATTCTTCCCGTAGACCACTACCCATCATGGATTCCTCCACTTCTTGTTCCCTAATTTTCCATTGGTGGACTTCTTTGGGTAGTCTTCCTTCAGGGATTCTTTTCAAATGCCCATATCATTTCAAGTGGTTTTTTTTTCAATATCTTCCAGAATGGTTCTTTCAGCCCCCATCTTTTCTCTGATGGTCGCATTTCTTACTTTGTCCATTCTGGATATTCCCGCCGCTCGTCTCTAGTAGTCCATTTCGGCAGTTAGTAGCTTTTTCCTGAGGATGCTGTTCAACGTCCAAGTTTCTGATCCGTATGTCATGATGCTTCATAATAACTATTGTATATATATATTTTCTGTTTGGGGATAACGTTTCTATTCCATGATACTGAGTTGAGCATTGATATGGCCTTTTTACCAACTGAAATTCTTCTTTTTATTTCCATTTCACATGCACCATCTATTCCAATTATGGAGCCAAGATATTTAAAATGTCTAACTTTTTTTAGTACCCCTTCTGGGTTCAGTTCCAAATCCTCATTATTGGCTGTCATGTGTTCCGTTTTCTCAGTATTGATAACGATCCCCCATTGCTGGTACTCGGATTTTTTCCTAATACTCGAAATAAATTCGATCCCAATTACTTAAATTTTATTGTTATACAAATTACTATCTCATTGCCAGGCGTTAAAGTTTGTAAGTGGCAGTATAAAATATTCAAGAGTAAAAAAATACTGATAATACATTTTTAATATTTTCTATAAGTCTCAGTTTTAATCGATTTATAGAATCGAAGTATAATTTTAATATTCTGCGTAATATAATAAATAGAATAGTGGTACTAAAATACATATGTATAGTATGTAGAACCAATTATAAATATTAAGTAAAACATACCTATAAAATAAAACAATTGATTGACAGTGCTTTTCTCCTCTTCCTTAAATTATACTGCTATTAACATTATAAAAACATACGACAATTGGTCATCTGGTAATAGTCATGTGTTTACGTATATAAAAATAACAATATGTTGTTTAGGAATGTATTATGTTTTTTTATCTTTGGTCAGTTGTAATGTTCCCATTTGTCTATCCCCAAGTCTTTCGAAATAAATAATTTTTTTCCATTCTAAGCTAATATTTCAAGGTCTAATATTTTTAGAAATTTTGATTCATTCAAGTTTATTCACAAAATTCAGATTTTTTTTTGTGGTTTAATAACTTGAACACTACTTTATGCTCCAGATTATAAATAAGTATATTAATAGTGGTAATGCTGATGTTTAATAATTATTATTAACTTTATTGGCCACGTTGGACCACTTGAGTCGATCGACATTCACTCACTCTTTGAAGGTTGTTTTACGCTTAATAATTCAAATATATGTTACAATTATAATAATGATATTATAATAATATTATAATGTTACAATTTTTTAAAATAATAATACATGACAAAAATGCTCAATGTTATATTTCGAGGTATATACCGTATACCTCAATTTTTATTACTTAATTTATTACTTACTGTATTGTTTATAATTTTTTTATGCTCCACTTTGTTATTAACACTCTATATTGATTATCCTTGCTCTGTATATTTATCTCAGGTTCTCCTCCACATCTTTATTTTCGACTACTCAGATACCTTGATACTTATGTATTTTAATTTTAATATTTACCATTGTAATTTTAAATTTTATATTTATTACCTTATTCTGTAATTTTTAATACCTTCTTTTTTATTACTTCGTATTAGTGATTTTAGACTTTATTACTTTTTGTACAACCTCCTGTCACTTTGTTAATTATAGTCTTGATACTTATACATTTCAACTTTAACATTTACCATAATTTAGTCATTTTCATTTGTCTGTATTTAACATATTTAGCCCGGAAGAAGACCTTCAAAGTGGGTCGAAACGTTGGCTCTTGAATAAACATTTCTCCCTACTTAAGAGAAATTTATAGACCTCCACCCGGACCATTTTCATAGGCTTATATCATCTACACTTCGAAATGTTATTTGAAACTTTTATTTCGTGATGAAATCATTACCGAAATCTATTCATTACCTTCTCTTATCAACAGTAATGATAACTTGTATTTTTGTAAATTACTAAAAATGAAACGAATAAGCAGTTAAAACCTTTTGTAACTCGACTCGAAGTGACAATCTGCGCAATATAAACTGAATAATTTGTACATAAACATAATGGAATGACAGAATCGAAATTTTAGTCAGGAAACCTCCAGTTTACTCCTTGTTAAATAAATCATTTTACTATTTGTGCCTATTAAATTTATCCTTGACCATATTATGTTTTCTCTTTGTTATATAAAAAAAAACAACAACAGGTTTTTGGCGTGTAATAAATGTATAACACTGCAGAATAATAATATTGTACTCAGATAAAGTTATAACTAAAGACCGGATTCCCATGCAATTGCAACTTTTTATTGCTTACTCAGAATTGAATGAAAATTCGATTCTTATCCGAATCAAGGAAACGAGATTAAAATAATACAAATTTTATATTGCACGAAATTGCACATTTGGGGGGTTACTGCACAAATTTGCACATTTTAGGTTTTCAATGCATAAAAGCGCACTTTTTGATATTTCAATAAAAATATTGAATTTTTAAAAAAAATTTCTTATAGAGAATAGTTGTGATTTATTTTGAAATCATCAACAATAATATTTACCTACTTAATTTTCCACATTCCTGAAGGTAGTATCCTTGGCCCAATCCTTTAGACAGTTTATACAGCTGACATCCCAACTCATCCTAATACTATCCTTACCGCGTATGGTGATGATACATGTGTATTATCAGTCAACACCAATCTAGTTATTGCATCCCAAAGCCTCCAATCCCATATCACTGATCTTGAAGAATGGTGTCAATACTGGAGAATTAAAATAAATTCTCAAAAATCGCATCAAATCACTTTTAAACGTAAACCAATGACTTCCTGCCCTACAGTATCCTTTAATAATATCCCACTGGTGCCTGTAGAACAGATCCGGTACTTAGGGTTGCATCTCGACAAACGAATAACCTGGAATCCTCATACTTGACTGAAAAGACAAGAAACCGCTCGGCGTTTCAGGCTACTTCAACACTTACTAGACAAACGCTCTAACCTCCCAATCAACTACAAAAGACTCATCTACATGACCATCATACGACCTATTTGGACTTACGGAGTAGAGCTTTGGGGGCTCCACTAAGCCATCGAATTCCTCTCGTATCCAATCCCTACAGTCCAAAATCCTTCGTAAAATCCTCAACGCACCTTATTTTGTTAAGAATAAAGTCATCCATAACGACCTTAAAGTCCCATTTGTTGCTGATTTGGCCCGAACCCGGTATCTATCCTTTCATAACAAACTTCATTCCCACTCAAACCCTCTAGTTTCAAACCTAGCTTCCTCTTCGAATCCCGATAATCCTCCGAGGCGTCTGAAAAGAAGATGGCCACGTGACCTTCATAGTTGAACTAGTGATTTGAGTACAAAAAAAAAAAAAAAAAAAAAAAAAAAACCAGTGGGTAGTTTCTCTACTTGCCATTAACTCATGTCATTATGTATCACATAGCCCATTTACTTGATGTATTATTGTAATACAGTTGTAAATATCAATAAATAAATTTGAAAAAAATAAAATTAAATAAAATTTCCACGAATGAAAAAAATGACTCTGATTTCTAAATATTTCTTCGAACTCGTTTAGGAAATAGTATTATGTCGAACAAGGTTTCTTTTGTATTAACTTTCTTAGAAGTTCTAATAATTTGATTTGACTCAAGCTTCCAACCTACTCTTTTATTTTCATTTCATTCTAAAGTTGAGTTTAGTTCGGTAAACAAGTGCAATAGTGAAAATGCCTAAAGTGCAGGCCAGCCAATCTTCAAAAATCAAAATTTGGATAAAACCATACCCAGAATTAAATCGGACGGGAAAACAATTTTTTGCTCTTCTTGCAATAAATCAATTAGCTCCGATCGAAAATCTCAAGTGGATGCTCATTGCAACTCAAGTAAGTACATTCTATCTTTTCATAAGTAGCACACGATAGCATTTGACTATTCCCAATATCTTTAATTTTTATAGGTGGGCAGGCACACACCGTTAACTGCAGCACAGAAATCCGAGTGAGCTCCAATTCAGCAGTTACTTACACAAAGCTCCTCGTCATTAGGAACATTTTTTACAAACATTTTTTACCGATTTATGTTACGCCATAGTCGCATCCAATTTTCCAATCAATAAACTGCAGTCCAAGCCCTTTAAGAATTTTTTTCAGAAATACACAAAACAAAACATTCCTGATGAGAGCACCATAAGAAAGAATTATCTCAAAAACTGTTGTGACCATACAAGAACTACGAAAACTAATTGAAAACAATTATATTTACATCATGGTGGATGAAACAACAGACCCACGGGGACTTTACATTTGCAGTTTAATTGTTGGAATCCAACACCCGTAGATCGAACCCAAACCATACCTCATTTCATGCAAGCAGCTTCCAAAAACGAACTACGATACTGTCTCTCGATTTGTGAACGACAGTTTAGCAAATTATTTCTGTCAAACATCCAACCAAGATAAAATTCTTTGGTACTTGTGTGTTAAGGCCACCGCAGTTATTTTTCCCTTCTTGTTCGCAAGCGCGAGCGGTTACATTTTGTAACCGTTCTATTTCTAACACCTGATTTCTTATATGTTCGTTCTTGTTTGCTGAGTTTTGTTTGTTGCTGATTTGTTCTAGACTCATTGTTGTTATTATTTTATTTATTTATTTAATTATTATTAGATTTGTTATTATTTCGCTAATTTTTGTGCTACGAAAATGAGTCTTTGGGATTTGACAAAAACAGAAGAAGGAGCTATTGTATTTTTCCAGGAGCGAAATATTTTACAAATTTTCCACCGAAATCCGATTAACCACTTTCCTTTTTAATAAATTATTTGGATTTTTCATAATTTTCATATTATCATATATTATTTTGATTGTTGGTGATAATCCATTATTTATTTCTATATTATCCATTATTTTAATTGTTCATGATATATTCAATTTGTAAATAAATTATTTTGATTTGTAATTGTTGATGATTTAAAAAAAAATTAAAATTTCAACCCCAATAAATAGATTTAAAAAGATGCAAGATAAATGTTTTAGAAATATAACGATTACAAAATGTAACCGCTCGCGTATGCGAACAAGTAGGGAAAAATAACTGCGGTGGCGTTAACACACAAGTACCAATTCTTTATTTGTTAGCGATGCCGCTCCATATATGGTAAAAGCTGGAAAAGCATTAAACATTTTTTATTCAAATATAGTGCATGTAACTTGTGTAGCGCATGGATTAAACCGCGTAGCTGAAAAAGTGAGGGACATTTTCCCAAATATCAACAAACTTGTTAATAATGGGAAAAAAATATTTTTAAAAGCTCCTTACCGCCTGACAGCTTATAGAAATATTATGGACTGCCCCCTTCCCCAGAACCTGTGATAACTAGATGGGGAACTTCGATTGAAACAGCCCTATTTTATTCAGATCCTTTTAATAATTTTAAAGAGTTTGTTTCTACTCTTAATGATGACGCAGTATCTGTAAAAAAAAAAAAACTGTTTTAAATTTAACATCTGTTGCATCAGATCTAGCATTTATAAGATCCCATTTATCGGTTCTACCTTCGCAAATAAAAAAGCTTGAAGAGCAAAACTTAACTTTGACATCACAGAGTAATATTATAGAGAAAGTTGGAGATGAATTAGAAAAAATCGAAAACGAAAAGGGAATAACAATTTTTGATAAATTTAAATTAGTTATAGAAAAAACATGGGTTACAAAATTTTACAAATTTACAACAAAGCTCTCAACGGAGAAGACACAGATGTGGAGCTGGATCTAGTAATATTGAGTAACTACAAAAGATGTCCACAAGTGTTAATGTGGAGCGCGTGTTTTCACAGTTGAAACACATATTAGATGACCGGCAATATAACGTTACGGAAAATAATCAGGAAATGTACACGATTGTAAATTTTAATAAAATTTTGGAAATTTCTATTTGATAAATTAATATAGTAAGTAGAAAATTACGAAAATTTATGTTTTACTATGTATATATATTTTATTAATTTTGTTTAATTATCATACTTAGCAAACACATTTTTTGTAGTTTTTGTAGCACATATGTATATTATAATAATTATATAAATATGTTAACTTAATATTTGATTTTTTTTATTACACGTCACCTCTTCACACATTAGAAGGTTGAATTGCACGTTCGTCAGTGTATTTTATTTTTATAGCGCGTTTGGCTAATTTTTATTGCACGTTTTTAAAATTTTTACTGCACGAAATCCGGCCTTTAGTTATAACTATAAACCAAATTTCGGAAATAACCAATAAGCAGGCCATTCTAAATTTAGAATTTAAAAGTAAATAATTTGAGTACTACCAGTGGGTAGTTCAACTTGCCATTACTCATGTCATTTTGTATCACAGCCTATTTGCTTGATGTATTTTGTTTTTAATACAGTTGTAAATATCAATAAATAAATTTAAAAAAAAAAAGAAATATTCACTTTAAACAAAAAAAATGTAGAAACTTGTATTGTGAAAATTTTAAAATCGAATTTGACCGAAGTTTGAAATAAAGTATACTTTTTATAACTAAACTTTTTAAAAACAAATTATTTATTAAAGGGAGCGAAGACGGGATAATAACACTTCCAAAAGCATAATAAAATTTGACAGATAGTCTACCTCTTTCATGAAGGCTCCAACCAATCAAATGTGCCGTGATGTTGGTCGAAAATGACGAGAGCGCAAACCGCAAAAAATTCCAACCAATTCATGATAAGTTATTGTGGCTGTTTATTAAAAGATTATAATTTTTAAAATTATCAAGAACTAGTCGAAATATATTGCCACATAATACATAACTATGGTGAGCTGTTGCCTGGCCTATATAAGAGAAATCTCTCTCTCTCTCTCTCTCTCACTCTCTCTCTGTCTCTCTCACTCTCTCTCTCTCTCTCTCTCTCTCTATATATATATATATATATATATATATATATATATATATATATAAAGTTACGATTAGACTGAACACTAACACTTCGACTTCGACTTAATGAGGCCCGATGGGAGAATACCAAAGGGAATGTCTGTCCCAGTATTCCACATAGATCTGAAGACTATGCGAGATATTTGGAGGACACGCGTGCAAGGGCGGATTTACGGGGGGGGGGGGGGGAGCGGGGGTACGTGCCCCCCGGGCGCTTTTTAGTGTATTGTTGAGAATCCATTACCAGTACATACTTCTAGGGAAATCAAATGATCATAGTTGTTAAAATATACGAATAAAATAACAGAAAGAACATGAGTGAAACTATTGTTCAGAAATTTTAATAAACCTTTGAAACCTTTCAATAAATACTACAAGTTTATTTATAAGTTATTGTTGATACTTTTGCCCGTCTGCACGTTGTGCCCACCCAGAAAAAAAATCCTTGATCCGCCCTTGCTCAGATGGACACCAGACTTATAAAATCTGTTATACGTATTAGGTAACGCAATCCTCCCACCTACGCCTCGCTCTACACCTCAGACGCTTACTAGTCGGCACACCGCTCATTAAATTTTTGGGTTTCGTCCGAAACCCAGCCCAACAAGTCCATCTCAATCTTTGCGACACTATCACTTTAATATTAACCGGGTACATGCTCCGCAATTCCGCCTTGTATAAAGCCATAAATTCTCTAGTGATCTGATTCGTTTTTGATTCGAATATTCTAGCCAACACCTGATTTTCGAATACCTTAAAATGTAGTTCATCCTTCAAAGTTAGCGGTTAGGGTTCACTTTCGTAAAGAAGAGTTGGAATGATGACAGTCTTTATAAATTGTGATTTATAAATTAATATGTAACATCGAGACCGAATAATAAACATGCTTTTAATCAAATTTGCTCTTGAAGTTAATTTTCTATGGTTACTATAGACCCAAAATTATATTTTATATTATATTTATTGATTTATTTATTTATATTTATATTATATTTTTTTCAATCATATTTAAATATATAATGATTATATATTTAATTAGGTTTATATATACAATTTATGTAATATAATAAATAACAATTATGATATACAACAATCAATAAAATATAAAATCGAAAAAAATAAAATTAGTTTTTATCCATCTATTTATTTATCAATATTTTACAACTTTTATTTAAATAAATAAAAATTAAAAAAATGGCTAAAATGTTGCGTATGTATACAATATAATATTAATAAAATACATAGTACAGTGTAACAATAAAATAAAATAGTAAATCTTTATTATAGTTAGGAGGTCAATAATAGCCATCAGCAGTTTTTACCTTTAAAACTAAACAACAAATCTAACTTATATTTTTTTTGGGGGGGCCTGTAATTTGCTTATTTCATTAATACTCATTTAATGCAAAAATGTTTTTCTTGTTTTACATTAGTGGTAATGATGAGATAACTATTAATTATGTGTTAATATTGTTTTTTATTTAAGAGCAATTTTTTTATTGTTTTATCGTTTGCCACTTCGGCGGGTATTGAGCCATCTTCTGCCCTGCTTTCCGGGTCAGCGCCTTTTTTCAACAACAACTTGACCAATTCCGTTTTTCCTTTCTTAGCAGCCTCGTAAATCGGAGTACACTCGTGCCGGTCTCGAGCCGCCGTGTCCGCTCCATTGTGCAGGAGGAAGCGGGCGTTTTCCAGATTCCCAGACTGTACAGAATCGTGGAGCGGAGTCCTGCCCCAATCGTCTCTTCCATTAATATCTAAGCCTTGCCCGATCAACCATTCCAATAACGGCAATGTTTTAGACACATGCAAGAGATTTCTGCCCCATCTGTCTGTCTGTTTCACATCAGCACCTTGTTCAGCTAGAAGCTTTACCATCTCTGTCTGACCATTGATGGCAGCTACGTGAAGAATCGTGTGATGCTTTACACCCATGCAATGTTGAGACGCGCCATGAGACAATAATATTTTAGCCGCAGTAATATGACTCTTAAGAACTGCTTTGTATAATGGTGTTTGTTTAAAAGAGTCCTCCGATTCGATGTCTGCTCCGTTTTTCAAAAGCCACTTGAGACTTTTACAGCGGGAGAAATGTGCAGCAATGTGAATTGGAGTCCAGCCAGCATCGTTGTTAACAGACATGTTAAAACCACGTTCCAGATAAAGTTCTAAAATTTCTATGTTGTCAGCTAGAACAGCCCAGTGTATTCCAGTGTTCCCATAGCATCCATCCTTTTCTTCTGGGTTCGCTCTCGAATCCAAAAGCCTGATCACAGTTCCTATTTGGCCTTTTAGCGCAGCAATATTTAACGGTTTTTCAGGAAGGTTTTTGTTATTGAAGCGTTGTATCAAGCATGTCGGTTGCTGGGAATTTCTTTCAAGGCTTTCTTCAATCATCCACTGAAAGCAAAACATAAAGTTCAATGTTAATAGGATTGACGAAGGTATTACTGAATAATTTGATAAATGAGTAGTAATGAATTTTCCTAGACAACAAAACGTGATCTCGGACAAATGAATTTCTTATTCTAGAAACAGTACAGTCCCTACCATGTACTGAATCAAAGACTCTTCATGGGTTGTGAGTGTTACAGGTTTTTTTATATAGAATAAAAACAGAAGATTTGCTAAATATATCTTCAAATATTTGTGGGATAAGGAGTAAAAAAGTTGGATCCACAAAGTAAAAAATAATTAAAAAAAAATATCACTTATGTTGAAAAAACATAGATGGGTTTAGAATAAAAATTTTTGAATACGGAATGATTCCAAGATAAGTGGGTTAAGAAAGTTGGACTAAAGGGGTATGAAGACAGGAAGAAGAGACATAGTGAGCAAACGAAAAGTTAATAAAAGAACAACGAATAATAAAAAAAAACGTTATGTCTATACAAAAAACTTCAGTTGTTTCTTCTGGTTTAGGCCGTGTCGGTGAATTCTCTGCCAACGTTTCGCCAGACATGCTGCTGACTTCCTCAAGGCTTAATTGAGACTCTTTACCAAATCACCAATTCTCACCTAATTTAGCCTTGAGGAAGTCAGCAGCATGTCTGGCGAAACGTTGGCAGACAAATCACCGACACGGTCTAAACCAGAAGAAACAACTGAAGTTTTTTGTATAAATAGTGGCCGTCGAAACTTGAAAGAGTATTTAAGTTAGGTCTACTTTAATTTTGAATTAAAAACAATAGCGAAATGGACTGTGTTCCATCACATCAGTTAAGAAATTATTGAGGCTCAAAACAGGCATTATCCAAATTCTATAAGACAATAAGACATACCATTATAGGTTATATTCCTGTATATCTGGCTTGAATTATCCTGCTCAAAGTCGTTTCTTCCAATTTTCCAATTAATACCTTTAACCTGTAGATTAGTAGATCAAAATTATAGAGTGTAAACAAGTGAAATTCATCTGATAAAAAACATAATTTGTTAAATATATCGCAATGATTGGGAAAGCAAATAGTTTCAGTTCTAGAGCTTTTCTGCTTCCTTTAGATTTATATATATATATATATATATATATATATATATATCCTCTTCTCACAAACCAAATTCAGTATTAGAACCTTTCAACTTTATATATATGTATGTATATATTGTATATGATCATAAGTAAAGATAAACAAGTTTTTTTAAATTGGAATGAAAATAAAATTACAAAAATTTTGTTCATATTATTTTGTTCTGTTACTTTAAAAAAACCTAATAAAATGTAATAAAATATTACAGCTTTGCAAAACCTTTTCCCGTGAAAAGGACAAAATATTACTCGAACTAATGTAGTCGAGTGTGGTTCAGATAATCGAAAACTCACCTAAAAAAAAAGAAAAGAAAAATATAGAACAATCTCAACGTTTGTATAAAATAATCTACAATACAAGTTTATTGTATATTATAAATAAAAAATAAACGTCAAAGCATTATGAGCATATATAGCAAGCTTTACTTGGAGTGTGACACAATGAAAGTTATGTCAGTTTTCTTTAATATTGATTTCCTCTTCATATTAATTAATAGTTGTAGAAAATAATATTTTCTAGAAAAAATACTTCTCAATCTTATTTTCTTGTCTTCGAAGCCAGTTCGGACAATCGACGTTCTACTATAAAGTAACATATAAAATATTTAGCCAATAATTTATAGTGTAGAATCATCTTCAAATACTTTTATTAAACAATTTACATCTAGTGAATATTGTGCAAACTAGAAGAAAAACCAAAGTGATTAAGTTTTTTAAATCTACTATTTGCAAATTCATTGGCTTTTTATTAGGTTGTCATTGCCCAGGTATTCTTCGATTTCATCCTTTGTTCCTCAATACAAGGGCGTACCACAGGGGAGTGTTTTAAGCCATATTCTCTATTCCCTTTACATCTCTGATATTCTTATATTTTATAAGATTATTAATTATTTCTTCTCGCAAAGATTCAAACCCAATATAGTTCTCCAGAATCATTTATTCGATTTAGAAAAGTGGACCTACAAATGGCAAATCAGAATAAACACCTCAAAATCGAGCCGTGAGAGCTTCTCCTTTCGAAAATCTTTGTGTCGAACACTCGAACGTATATGTTACCTCGGAATATACTTGGACAAAAGACATACATGGACCATAAATACAAAATTAAAAAGACAAGAACTGACTAAACCTTACTAACAACTATCACATCTTCTGGAATACAGATCTAAACTTGACTTACAAAAAATTAAACTAAGAGCTATTCGGACATGCGGAGCAGAACTTTTGGGTTCAGCCAAACCCGTGAAAATACACAAGATACAAACAACACAGCCTAAAATTCTAAGAAACATTGTTAGTGCTTGGTTTTTTCGATTCACACCATCTAAGTCCCCACTATAAAATCATATATTCACAACAGATACACAAAATCCTCTTGTTCTTCCTCTTTCCCACTCCCTGGCTTGATAGGAAAATATTAAAAAGACAATGGGCTAGAAACCTACTCAGAAACTGTTAAATATTTCTAAAACTTGGTGTTCCTGTAGCCAAAGAAAGGGAAAAAACAAACTTTCATCAAATTTGCTCGATGCGCAATTGCTCTGGTGAAAATGAAAGATTAAAGAATAAAGAAAGAAATATTATTGATAAACATTACTACATAGGAGCTTACCAAACCGTTGCATTCAAAATCGAACCATAAATGAAGACTTCTAGAAATGACAGTAGATATTAGTCGTTGGGAAGGGGATACTAGGAAGTTGATAATCAAAAGCCGACTACAGTCAAGTGAGAGTGAGTTTTGTGGCAGCAGTGAAATAATTTCTTCCACTCAGGATCCCTATAAAGATAACATAAAAAAACAATTTTTTTTATTGCAGTAGAATCCCGATAATACGTATGGTCAAGGGACTGAAGATTTAGTTCGAATTATCGGGAATACCAATTATCGGGAGTACAAAATTAAAAAAAATTAAAAAACGTATTAATAAAATTTTTTGAATCTATCGAGCCGTCCATCACTTGCACGAAAGTCTTCAATTCCCATTTTTCTGTGAAAACTCGGGCTTTTTCCCTTCAAATATTACCTCCAACTGTTACATTTGAATTCCTTGCTTATACGAACCACTTTTTTAAAGTTCTCTACAAGTCTGGGAAGTAATTCTGTCCTTGTTCTTCAAAATTGATGTGATCGTGGAACCAGGGACGATGAAATGCTTGGATACGTCAATTAGCTTACAGCCACTGGTCACGGCATTTATGATTTGTTTCTCTTCAATAGAGAGGCTAACGTATTTTGGAGGCATGATAACGTGTCACAACGGTAACAAAAACGAGAATGAATTGTAAATAAAAGTGTGATTGTAAGAAAAGCTTAATAAAATTCCTCCCCTCATTTTCTTTGAGTGAAAACAGTACGAATTACTTATGAGATTTCTAAGAAAACTTGTCTCCCTCACTCGCTCTCCCGTAAAAAAACGATAGGATCTACTGTGCCTCTAAACAGTACAAACATACTTGTGTATAACAACAATACAAATTGAGTGATTTCCTAGAAAGGATTTATTCTAATTCAACTCCCTCGCATATCTGCTTCACTGTTCTCTCCCTCCCTTTCGAAAACAGTACTAAGTAACGAGATTTTAAAGACGTTATAAGTGACCTCGAGCATAAAAATAATACGAGTTACCGAGGGGTCTGAAATCATTGATTTTATACCATTCATCGGAATTTTCTCTGGGGACCGGCAAATTTGTACGAATTAGCCGGAAATACGAATATTCGGGATACTAAATATCGGGATTCCACAGTATATGTATATAATTCTTATGCACAATTTTATAAGAATTATGGAAAATAATGCAGATGTTTACAACCAAAAATTTGAAATTTGTGAATATCAGTTTTGGTACTTGTGTACACAATGCACGCCCGAAATAGGCCAATGTTCTACGCATGCCCAAGCAGTTACATATTATAACAGTTACATTTCTAACAGTAACCGTTACATTTTTGACATCTTCATTGTTGTTTGTTTGGTGTTTTATTGTACATTTTTTGTTGTTTGGTGATTTATAATTATACGACAATGCTTATTTGGGATTTGCCAAAAACCGAGGAAGATGCAATTTTTTTTTGTCAGGAGAGAAACATTTGATAGAAAAAGAGGAAATGTAGGAACTCCCATAAAATGCAGCTTTACCTTGATAATCGTGAGTTTTGGAGATGCTATATCAAAGAGTGTGCTGAGCAACTGGGATTTAAAAAAGACAATTGGTTTGAGGGGTTGTCGCGTATTTAGTTGTCACAGATCGGTCTTTAAATGATATTTTTGCATCTATGTTATCCATCAGTTCGTTCCATAATAAAATGTCATAATTCGGACTGAAGTTATAAATATAAAATTTTGTTTTTCCCGGTATTTTTTAAAATGTTTTTTCTAAATGTGTAATTAATCTTCGCCTTATTTTTCTCCTGCCTCGGTTTTAGATTAAAAGGGCTCCACCTTGAGGAAGTTCCTCCCCACCGTCCAGTCGAGGCTTTCTGCGACATGGGTCCTCCCGGACTACTGGGTCTCGCAGATCCTTACAGGACACGGCGGGTTCCGGGGAAAGCTAAGTGAGCATAGGATAGAAGTCGACCCCAGGTGCCCCGCTTGCGAGGTCTCTGGGACGGCGGAGCACGTTGTGCTCACCTGCACCGCGATGGAAGGACACCGTGCCAGGTTGTCTAGGAAAATCTGGATCTTCGCCTAAGTAATTTAGTAATTCTTCTACGGTTTCGAATTCACACTTAGTATTTATATAATCCACGTCTGCAGTCAACCTAGCTAAAACTTTACTTAGTAATCTTTTTTCATTTAGTTCTTTGAATGTGTTATTGGGAGCACAACATATATTTCTTACTCGCCTTACGACACTAACAAACTTAAGTAAATTTTGTGGATTGCCTTCAAAGTTGGGAATATGATCGTAATCTGCGCTTTTAATTTGGAACGATGCCATTTCTAATCTTTTTAATTGTTCTAATTGTAATGTGATTCTACCTAATGCTGGGTCAATATTATTCATACATTTTTTCTTAAGATATAAAATAAAAAATACAATACAATAAAAAATAAAATTATTAATAAAAATAAATTTTTAATCCTTACGATTGACGTCTCAAAGTTCTTGCTGGATACCTGCTATCAGCGAAGTCCAGGTAGAACTGCAACGAAGGATACCTCTGGAGAGTGAAGTCCTGCGTTGGTTGGGTTGCCAAAATTCGTCTGAAGTCTGCGATGTACTGCGAAGATCAAGATACCTGTTGTCAGTGAGTCTTGAAGCTTGTATAATGAGTCTTACTTGTAGTAGATTCTTAGGAATTCCGGGTCGTACTGCGAAGATCAAGATACCTCAGTGAAGTTTTGGTACTTGTTCGGGCGCCAGTTAACGTGCTTGATCAACCGTGGATTTAAAAAATATCTTTATTTTGGAAAAAAATGTACAAGTTATGTCATACTAGGTCTAAATACTACTAGCGACTAGCTAGGACTAAGTCTAGATTACAACTGATGTGTCTTAATTTCGAGGAGAGCACAGCAAAAAATACTGGAATGGGAGGGGGTTTCTTAGGATGCTTAGTCGGGATATGTAAGCGGTTTCTTATGAATGGGACTCCTTGCTAACCATGCATTTAAAAAAAAAATTGACACACATAGATAATCAGAAGATTTTTTTAATTGGAAAAAATAGTACCTATGAGTACATATATTATCGATATTCAACAATTGATTCATATAAAATTAGTAACATTATAATTTTGTGCTGTTGAAATGAAGCTTTGATTACAACTGATTTAGTCTATTTCCATGGATTCATGATTTTGGAGTCTATTACTGACGAGATGAAGTGTGCCAGGCATAAACAAATATTAAATTTCTAGGTTTTGAATAATTGTTTACAATATTCCAATAAATATTTTTAGAATTTTGAACATGAATTTTATCCAGCTAGCTCCTACTAACCAAAATGCTGTGCAACAGTGGATTTCATTAATAGAAGATTCCCATTGTAGAACTAAACAAAAAAATTAATTTATCTTAAAATTGTTATTAAACTTATTCTTTGATTATAATAGATAACTTTCGATTTATATTCCCATATACTAGAATAATTACAGTAATCAGTTTCCTATGTGTTTTTATTATGCCAATGAAACAATGTTCTGTTCATGTGAACTGATGAAAGAATGTATAAAATGTGACTTTTAAGCTTAAAACCTATGGGAAGCTTAGAACCTACAAAAAATAAAATACAAAAAATATATAAAAAATACCGCTACATTCGTTCAAATGATGCTAGCAGGCATATCGAGTTTGAAAAATACTAATATCAGTGATAGGAGATTAAGAACATGTGTAGCAATTGCATTCATATAAATCTTTGTTAGTATGTCTGATTTTTTTAGGCAGGAATTTGATTTCTATTCAAAAATATTCAATCAATTAAGATGTTAAAAAAAAAAAACACCTCACCATTTTCGAATACGAGATACGATTCTGTTATAAGTAAATAAAAATTAAATGCTAATAAACAATTTCTAGTAGTTATACGACCTAAATTGCCTTTCTTGTGAAATTTAGAAACGCGGACTTGTTGCCTTATTGCAGTTACCCGATCATTTGTGGATATTAAGAGAACTCTACGTGGAAGATCTTTTGCATGTTTCATAAAATTCTTTATTGCTGCGTTTCACATAGGAAAATAGTGAAAAGCTAGTAAAATACAAAATAATGTAGCGGAATAAATCCTATGCTTTAAGTACTCATATACGGCTCAGACACATGCAATTTCACAGCAACTAATGAACAAATATGTATCCCCTTATTAAAAAAAATGACTAATGATGAAAAAAGAATGGTGAATAATTTCTAGTATTTTTTTATTTTCCTTACCAAGCTGCTGTGGGAAAGCAAAATGAAAATGTCAGGTGTATATTTAATTAAAACAACTGTTTGATAACATTACTTTTATTTTTATTTTCCATGATCAAAGGTAACCAAAACAATCAGTGTTTCAGGCCCAGTAAAGTAATAGCGAATGGGTCATTTCAGCAGATCTTATAATGATACAAAATTCTCTGTCAAGGTGGTCAATGCCTAAGCGGCACTCCGTCACAACCCACTCGTGCTGGGAGCATGCAGGCCACTAGTGCTGGCACCATCCTGCCCGGTCGAGCTCGCAGCATACTTCAACACATCGAAGTCCCTAAGATCGGTGAGGAGCTGCTCCACCTCGGTGGCTCCCCAGAGCAGGGCCTCGTTGAGAGGGCTCAGCCCTTCGCTGTTGTAGACATTGTAGTCAGCGCCCCTGTCGAGGAGGACCTGCACGGCGTCATGGTGGTTGGCCCGGGCCGCTAGGTGCAGCGGGGTGTTGCCCTCGGAGTCCCGCGTGTCTACGTTCCCCAGGTCACGGGGGATCGCTCCCAGCCGGGTCCCCCCCATCCTCCGCTGCTCTTCCATCAGGTTCAGGAGAAGAGTCACTGCCTCCGCGTGTCCTGCAGCGGCCGCTATATGGAGTGGAGTCTGCCCCTTGCAGTTGCTCACAGTGATGTTAGCTCCATGGTCTGCCAACCACCTGAAATCAACAAATGATCAATCGAGTGCTATGCCCACGTTGGCTCATTGCCGCCGAGTCGACTCACCCTACAGTTTCGGCATTACCCATGCTGGCGGCCAGGTGAACGGGGGTGTTGCCGTCGTCCCTGGCCACAGAGATGTCACTGCCGGCCCTCAGTAGCAGCGGCAGCACCTGGAGCTGTCCGTACTCTGCGGCCAAGTGGATAGGCAGGATACCTCCTGGGCCTCTCATGTCGTAAGGAACGGCGATCGACAACAGTTCCTCCACTCCTACGGAATGTCCCGCCTCTGCGAATCGGTGCATTAAAGTGTAACCCTCGATGTCCTCCTTGGACGCGTGCGATTTTACATCCTGATCACTTGCGTCAGGACCGAGTCCCAGGACTCGTTTCGACACTGATAATAAATGAATGGGAACATCCAAATCTAGAGTTATCTAGATAAATAAAAAAGAAAAACAATATTGTTTATTAAATTTCATATAGGAAAGAAAACACAATGAAACAGAAATAATAGGGTGTATAAAAAAAAAATTACCATTTTTCAAATTCTAGTTTCAAAGGACTGTAAATATTTTAACCCAATTTAATACTTGCCGAAATTGAATAATCCCTTTAGAGCATTTTCTAAGCTTGTTTAATCCCATTTGACTTTAAGAAAAGAAGAAAAGCCTCAATTTGGTTATTTGTTTGAAAGAAGAAACATGACAGTGTCCTACGAAATTCTCATAATTTTAAGGCATTACTAAAAAAGCATTCACAGCCGCTGAAGTGACTTGAGTACTACCAGTGGGTAGTTTCTCAACTTGCCATTACTCATGTCATTTTGTATCACATAGCCTATTTACTGGATGTATTTTTTTTTATACAGTTGTAAATATCAATAAATAAATTACAAAAATATATATATATTTAACATGCATAATTTTAATTTATCTGTATTTTATATATTTAGCCCTGCAATGTGGGTCGAAACTTTGGTTTTCCAATAATCAGTTCTCCCTATTTAACCCTTAAGTACTGACGCATGGTCCCTGGGGCCTTTCGGTACATATTTTCTGGAATTTCACTGGGACCCTGGAACGCTCAAATAAATTTGTCAATTTCTTGGAATATTGAAAATTTTAAATTTGAAAAGTATTTTTATTTTCATTAATAGGTTTTTAATTGTTTATAATCAAACTTAAACCTACAGTTATTAATTCGTTATAAATAGACAAGTTTAAAAATATGTAGTTTTTTTATTTTCACTATTTTCTTCATTGATCTTATTTGTCGCTTGTTGATAAAAATAAAATATCATTTATTCGTCGATTATGGGAAATGCAAGAAGGTTCACTTAAGTAATAACCAACATTAAAATGTATATATATATATATATATATTTAAAATGTATTAGTGAATTTTTAAATAGAAAGTACTAGCATAGGGAAAAAATATGTCAGTACTTAAGGGTTAAGAAAATTTTTTTTTACTTCCGCCCATTATCTTCCTGAAGTATAGTATTATTATTTTATTTTTTTCAAGTTCTTCCTTTTTGAAGGTATTACCTGTGATGTATTTTTGTTAAAGGCGTTGTTGTTACCACCTTGCAATATATCCGCAAGCATCTTCGACGCTCCGTATCTCTCCGTCAGGCCAGAGAAGATCCTGATTATATAACCGGGTAGGTCGACATCCATCCTGTCTAAAGACACGAGGGCCCTTCTTACCATATCGTTATCGAAGTTGAAGTCCTCCCTCAGCCAGACTTCCAGATAAGGCGACCTGAGCTGCTCTACTTTGGATCCCACGTTGAGCAGTATGATGAGAGTGTCCATGTCTCTGTCGACGAAGGCGTTGAACATGGTGAGGATGTAGGCCTGTGCGGTGGTCATCTCCTTCAGGGTCGTCTCCAGGCTGTAGACCGAAGACTTGGCCAGCTGGAGGATTCCATCCGAGGTTCTCAGGGACATGACGGAATTGAGGTGCTCCGTCGTCCGCCTCAGTCCATCCCATTCGGTCACTTCCATCGCCTCTGCAATAAGAAATGCGTCAATTTATTTTACCAGAGTAGGATTCAAACCATTAATTTTTGTGTATGGTATCCTGGACTGCATTTTAGTACTGATGATGATAACATAAATCGAGGAATGTACTGCTGTATGTGACTCTTTTTAGAATGCTAGGGATATTGAAATAGGTACCAAGAGATATCTACATAAAATCTATCTACTCAAAATGCAGGGGATCAATTAATATTCCCTGAGAAGCGACGTTCAGGTGTAAGCACTCACTTATATCGAAAGGACTCCCTTTTTGTAAGTAGATATATATTTTTGTAACCATGGTCACTACATAATCAAAGTAAACTTAACTACACACCGTCAGTCAACCACGTCAATCTTTGGCAAAGAGAGGGATTTTTTTTAATCAATGATGATATTATATTTCTGCACCTCAGTTGTAACGATCTCTGGCTGGCGTAACATATTAGTATTTAAAAATTATTCAGATCAAAAGATATAAGAAAAAATACTACAAGCTGCTCTCATTCGTCGAGATTAAGATTGACAGGTTTTAGAAGAAGGGAAAATCAAAAGCGAATATTCAACACCTAAAGGAGACCTACCACTTTTTGTCGACTCCCACAGTACTTACTAGGCCAAGTTGGGAGCCTGTGAATACCAATGTGTCTTATTTTGTTTAAATATGCCCTTAACAATAAAAATAAAAAAAACAACAATAAATATACGTATGTAGTGATGAAGGTACCTGACTAAAAAATGCCAGCCCGTTAAACACGTCATTTTCAGTTTTTGACATCACGGAACTGGAGTAGAAATTAAAAAAAAAAAATATTTTAGTCAGCATGAAAAAAATACTAAAACTATTTGTAATAAGAACTTCTATTATAACTGTACAAAATAGAGGCACGGGCCAACAAAAATAATACACGTATGGGATTATGATATGAAAGCACCAAATACGATTTACCTTCGACATCGCTATCCATTTTGCGAAGAAACTACGAATACATTTTCCAACAAACAAAAGTGAAACATTGAAACAAATCGGAAAGATAAGATAAGGTGAGACAACCAGAGAGAGATAACTCCAGTGTATCTCGAGCCGCAGCCGCGATTACATACTTCCCATCTCAAAGTTCAGATAAATTAATCAATAATAATGTAAGAATCAGATAATATAAGAAAATAAATAATTCGGAGGTTTAAGGAGAGAACTGAGAAATACGATAAATCTGAAACGTAGATATCTCGCGTTTTTTGACTCCATTAAAGTCTTGAATATTGGACACAATTTTGACTATTTAAAGCTGAGTTTATTTGATCAAACTCATTATTTTTTATTGGTATCGACATAAGAGCTAATAAGAAGAGTTTTGTTGTAGGTATTGTTTAATCCACGTTCAAATGTTTTTCTCCGATGTTGAAGTTTAGTCCTTCAATCGCTATTTGACTCGGCTTGAAACACTTTAGCTGGTTACACATTATGTTATACTAAATATCACAGAAAGGCTACAGGTTGAAACAACCAGGAAATCTATAGGGAGATGAAAGACCGATACACCGAATTAGGAATCAGAAGAATAATATTCTACGAGCACACGGTAAGAATGGACCAAAGCCGAGTAAACAAGAAAGTCCTGACAAAATCAGTGAATACAAGAGCGTAGGAGGGTATGTAAAACAAATGGGAGAGGAAACAAAAAGAAGAAAAATAAAATAACAGACAAAAATTTCCTAGATGGAGAACAATATGGGAAACAATTAAAAGAAATCATGGTTCTTGTTTATAATAAAGAAAAAACGGAAGAGTACTGAGTGGTAAAAAGAAAGAAAGAAAGACAAGCAGAATTGATAAGAAAATACTGAGAGAAAAGAAGGGCGAATGTGAGAATGGAAAATTAATGTTTTAAGGAAAAGTAATGTATTAGAGTGGTCCTTGTAAGGCAGTTTCATGAAAAAAATAATATTTTAATATGGATCGTTAATAGTTAATATATTTGTACGGGCGTGATTAGACTGAATAGCAAAAAAAAGGATAAATAATAAAATATGATATATTAGTGGAATAGAGTCGGGGAATTAAATAATTTGGCCAGATACTGAAACATGTGGTTTATTAATTTTAAATATAATTACAAGGTTATGCATTGATTACAATTAAAGAAAAATAAAGGAAGCATGAACAAACTAGAATAATATAACTTAGAACAAATTAACAAGAAAGAGACAAAAAAGAGATTAAATATTAGTTTTGAACTTAAGGAATAGTATTAGGAGCACACTGACACTGGGCGATGTAGGCCACATGGTGATTCCTTATAGAGTCTTTATCTCCAAGAGCCAATGATATGATGTTGTCTTTGTGGCTACTAAATTGAATGAGAAAAGGGGGACTTACAGTTGAAGCGAAGGATTCGTTTCCTGAGCTCTGATAGTCTTTGGTTAGCAGGCGATCAGGTGGTATCAAGAGCGTACTTCTTGGATCTGGTGCTAGGCGATCTAGGGCTATGGGCGAATCTCATCAATGTCATCCGTGCGGTGAACGGCGAGCAGAGTGGAGAGATGTGGATTGCTTGGAGTTTGGATGAGAAGCGTCCAGTGAAGTGCGAGATGACGGAGTGGGGGAAACAAAGTCCTCTTTATTCGTCGCCATGGAAACAAATGTGAACAAGGATCTGCGAGATTGTAATTTTAATTTATGAAATTGATCCGCAACTGAACAATATTAATACGGATGATTAAAATCTCTGACGATGAAAGGTGGAGTTCGAAGACATTGAATAGATACTGGGGGGAGAGAAAGTCGCGGAACAAGCACTAATGATTTGTCCGGAATACTCCAAAGTTGGGTGAAACTAAAAAAAAATAAATAAATGGACAAAACTGATTGACAGTGGTTTCTAATATTTTCATAGACGAATGCATTAAATATAGATATTAGTTTGATATACTTATAAATTATATAAATGATATACTTATAATTTATAAACTTTTACTAAAAACTTCGGTTTATGTTTCTCCGGAGGTACGAAGTATGTCTTATAAACATCAAAATGTGAACGAAATAATACGGTTGGTTATTTAGTAGAAACACATCATAAGGTATGAGGATCCGATAGATGGATAGGATTTGAACCCTTAATCTGCCAAGTACTTTTGTACAGCGTCTCTACCTGCACCTGAAGTACGGCTACATGTACCTTCGCATTTCGACACTAAAACCGTTACTTTGCAATGGAATCTACACGTTCTTTAAACATAATTTATGCCTCGAGAGGACCGCTATGCTTAACATTAAGCGATCAAAGAGCGTGGAATAGCCATCACGCCGAAGAATATTGGTGCTAAAGTGGTGAAGTATTAGGCTAATATATTGTACAATATCTTCCTTTAAGCTCCGACATCAAAGGTCCCCTCCCAAACTAACTTTATCCCCAACCTCCCCCCACACAACCACTTCGTCCGCCTTTTTCTTATTTTATCCTCCTCCTAGGATCGTTTTACCACAAGTCTTCTTTAAGAAATTTTATTGCTTTGAGGGTGCGTTTGCCGTGAAATAACCCTATGGTTGCATAATATCAGACATCGGTTCCCAGATCCGAGAATGACTGATAATTATTACCAGCACTATTTCTTACAAGAATAGATTGTTACCAGAAACATAATTATACCACTACCACTATAACAGTATTGGGTTCAGTACATGGTAGATACTGTAATGTTTCTAGGGCTATGGTTGTGGAGGGAGGTGACCCATGAGCTTCAGCACAACTGAGCGCTGTACACAATGAGCTACTCTACGTCTCTACTTACCTTCGTTTTTTTACTGTTTCTAAGGAGTCGTCTAACAGTCGTCCAAGGAAATGATTTGGCCGAGATCACACTCAACCATCATGTTTTCCCTTGATGATACAAACGGGATGAATCCATTTTATATCATTTTAAAAATGACAAATGATTTACGTCCAAATTGTAAAAAAAATCTAGTAAAACAAAAAACTGTCCTATTTTAAACTAAGCAAAGTAATAGATTCAGTACATTGTAGGGACTATAGTTGTGCAAAGAGGCTCAACCTCAATCCCAGGGTCAGAAGATGGCACATGTTCGTTCCATTTATGACTGTTAACAGTTTAAGTTATTTACCCGCTAAACAGATAATTAGCTGCCCCGCTCCCTGATGAGTTTTTAAGACAAATGTAACCCATTTTCGAAATATATTTTTATTTTTGTATCTTCAGAATCTATTAAATGTATATATTTTGAAAGTTTCATGATAGTTCATATATTTCATATATTTTGAAGGTTGTTAATAAATAAATTAACAACACATATAAAAATTACTTGGAGCTTTTCAAATGTATTTTTTTACGTTAGGTATGTTTTCAGTTAGAAATTTGTAAGTTTTATTTGATATTAAAAAAAAATTGATTATTTTTTTTTAAATTTTATTGAATAATCCAATTCTTAAATTATTCAATTATTTAAAAAAAAAAACTAATCTAATACAAAAAAAATTGCTGTCCCAACAGAGAAACTTTCAAGGAGTTGATAAGCTCAGTAGAAAACTATGAAATCATGAAAACAAATCAGTGAATGTTTATAAATGTTTAGGCAGATATTGTTGAAGAATTCACATGCAGTTCAATATTAGATTTTTTGGAACCATAACAATGATTCCGATTTGTGAGTAATTTAATTTTTTTTTTAATACTCATAACTTCATTCATTTTCCTGTACCACTATAACCCATGAAGCGTCTGGGGTTCAGTACATGGCAAAGACTGTACTGTTTCTTGAATTTGTGGAGGGGTGGAGGGAGGTGATTTTTTCTGGATCACGCACAACCGCCAGTTTTCCCCTTGTTTTGGGAACCCACTTTATTGAGGCTGGGTCAGCCCTAGGAGGATCCTTGATCCCACAGGACGCACATCCGGCTGCTAAGAGAATATATAAAAGTCAGAACTTCATTACGCAATTAAATATTATTATAAAATCATTCATCATTTGTTATATAATGATGTAAACATTATCGAATTAACAGCCTTAGTATAGAGCCACTTTAGGGAAAAAATGGTGCAGAAGTATACATTGTAAATTAAACAGAAGAAAATTATTAAAATTAACCATTAACCATATATATGTCATCCATTGTATTAACAAGTTGTTGGTTATAGGTAACTAGATCCATAGTTCCAGCTCAGATGTCATACATACTTTTTACTCAACGTCCAGATGTTTTTTTCTCGCTGATGTTGAAGCGTAGTCCTGCAACAGGCATTCCACTTTAACTGATTTCACAATATAACTCATGCTCTATCAATGACATGTTGGACAACACTATCACAACTATTGAAATATATGCAGCACTAATTAGTAATCACCATAATCAAGTAGCTATATAATTAACTTGAAAGACGTTGACGCGAGCCAAGAGGCTGTCGGAAAGTTTCTGACTGCGATAACAGGATACTGACTCAGATCCTCTTCTGGAGATCATAATTGGTGATGATAAGGCACTGTTACCAGGAATCAGGAGGGATTTAATTGTTTATAATATTTATACAACGTATTTATCATAATACTTTCTTAAATTAGTACTTATTCCGAAGCTAGCCAGGGGTAGTTAAAGTCCCGGCAAGTGACGCAACGTTAGGTACTTTCAAGCTCACGGTCTTATCTCTATTGGCAGTGTCCCCGCCATTTTTTTTTTCAAATAAATAAGTACAATAACATAGGATATTGAACCTATCCAGTATGTAACTATTTCGGTATTAGAATCTGGCATAATTTCCTGTTCCTTTACAAATAATGAAGGTTTATTTTAGCCTTCTCATATAACTGATCTACCTCACTCCCCAGTAATGTTTTGCTATATGTGACGCTGGAACATCTGGAGTATCTAGACAAATAGGGCAAGGGGTGTATAACAGCTAGTGTCCTAAAGGTTTTATTACCTCTACTCTGAAGATAAGAGCTGTGGTTGTTCGGAAGGAGGGGTCAACTCAAGATGCAAGGAACTGGTAGAAGCAATGATCGAGAAATAGCCAGTCACATATAGCGTCCCCCCTTTCTTTGTAAGTAGTGTAATAAGTTATCTTGTAACCATGATCAGCACAAATACATATAATGCTATTCAATTATTATTATTTAATAAACCACTCCTGGTCAGTCAACCACCTCAACCTTTGGAGAAGAGAGGGATATTTCTCTTATGTATTAATGATATAGACTTAATATATACTAAGTATAATGATCTCGGGGTGGGATCCCATTTAATAATTTAAATATAATTCAGATCAAAGGATCTGACTTTTCCTTGAGATCATAGGTTGGGCAGTGAGCTAAATTATATTAGAATAATTAATACAATCTAACAAAAACGAATGTTAGATCGTCTATGAATGATATAACAGAAAGGTAGGACAGACCTAACAAATATTATAACACACAAAAGCAGAAGAAAACCCAAGGAGATGGGCGGAAGGTATTTTCCATACGGCGAAAAGTTTGAGGTTGGGAGTGCTATTGACAAAAATAATATTATTCCCCTCTACTTCACGTCCTATTCCGACCTGAATTATGAACAAACAAAGGGGAAATATAAAGGATTCCGTTTTCCGGATGGTGGGGTGAGAGAGAACTCATATCGATCTATAACAAAAATTCATTTTTTTTCGCAATTTTTTTTTTTTTTGTTTTAGCAGGGTGTCGGTATAATGAATGAGGAAGGGATTTGATAGCCTGTTCTAAATGCAAATAGACTGCACAACAATACCACTCCAAATGGCCCATTTTTTTCATCTTTTTTTTTCTGATGTCCGTTTTTATACTACTCTACAGTTTTTATTTCATCCCAAGCGAAAAAAAACCCGTGGTGTCACGTCGTTAACGTTAAATACTCTAGATTGTCCTGGCTAGCTATAAAATATAGCTATATTATATATATATATATATATATATATATATATATATATATATATATATATATATATAAAAGTATATGTATATATTAAAAACTTTCAGGTTTTTATTTACCTTATAAGGGCTTATGTAAATACCATATGATTTTTATTAAGTAGCTTTTTTTTTTAACTTTCTGACCCAGAATATGTTCTATTCTCACTGTACAAATTGAATATGCTTGAGGGACCTAGTCTAAGAATAAAATTATTTTTCTATTCTATTCTAATAACTACGCAAGTATTTTTACAAGCGACAGAATTAATATTATAAAATCAGAAACTACATTTTAATTTTTTTTTTCAAACAACTGATCCGTAACCCAAAAAAAAAAAGAAGTTTAGAAAAAAAATTAGTTCTTTTATATAAACTAGCGACCCGACCCGACAATTGCACGGGTAGTAAGACATATTATACCCACATATGTATGGAGCGGAGTGGCTAAGTGGTTGAGCACCGAGTTGCCATTCCGGAAATCCTGGTTCAAATCCCGCTGCAGGCAGTTACTTTCATTTAGTCCGTTTGCGGCGGGAGATGGATCATATGGGATCTAGGACCCTCCTGTGGCTCACCCAGCCTCTATAAAATATTATAAACATAGGGTATCCAAAATAAGGGGGAAAACCTGGCGTTTGAGCGTGACCTAGGACAAGTCACCTCCTTGCAGAACCGTTGTCAACGAAACAGTACAGTCTCTACCATGTACTAAACCCCCAGACTCGTTCACGAGTCGTAGTGGTACAGGTTTTTTATGTTATACCCACATGTTTGTCTGTCTAATGTATTTTATTATGTAGCTATTATAATTATATAAACAAAACAAAATATTTATTTTCTTGCGTATTTAAGTTTTTGCGATAACCCATAAGATGCTCATTTAAATTATATGGTATAAAATATTCTAATAATGCCCATGAAATGCTTAAGGTAACTAAAGTACATAGGTTGATAAGGATAAGGATTAATACTTTAATCATCTAAATAGCTTTCCAAATACCGCATTGTAGGTGATCAATTTTTTTAGAAGATAAAATGGGTATAGTAAGCTTTCCTTAAAATATAGATAAATGCTATCACTGACTTTTTTCTAGATCAATAAAAGAGTAATATTCCACCATACATTGTTTAGTAATATGACAAAGGCATTAGGCAGCGCCTTCGATGAAACCTCCCAGGACGCTATACTTTTTCCAACAGTTCGGACAATTATCGTTATATTCCAACCCGTTTACACAAAACCTCGATAAATTATATACCCAAACCTTCCTGGTGAATCACTCTATCTATTGGTGAAAACCGCATGCAAACCCGTGCAGTAGTTTTTGAGTTTACCGCGAACAAACGCGACTGAAGACTTTGTTTTATAATATGTATAGATAAATAAAATTGCCTTCAGTCGAAAATGGTTTTTTGTTAAAATCATGCTAAATTAAGTTTTCGACTCAATCCAATATGATATTTTAGCTTATTTGTATACATATAATTTATTTATTGCATACATTGATTAAATAACCTTTAGAAGTTTCATAAATTTTATATTATCGATATCATTAAGTTAAATTAGAATTCCATTTATTAATAACAATATAATATGAATGTATTAGCCAAATTTTTCTGGTTTAGGTATTAAAGATAGAGATAAGGTATTATAGTTTTGCTTCAGACCTCTTTGATTGTTTGTAAGCGATCAAAACCTTAAAGCCTAAACTTGAATAATATATAGTTCTAATCCGAAAACGTTTAGAACATTTTTATGAAAGGTTTAATGTTTAATCATAAGTAGTGAATGACTCTTCACAGTAGCTTAGCTTTGATGAAAATAAAATAATTAAAGCTGGGCGCATTGCAAAAGACCTATATCTAATTATTCTATTTTCACGTAACAAGCGGTGGGGGTCAGTGTGTAAAGCGCTATGGTGCTGAACGTCCCGCGGTCAAACCCTGCCTTAGATAAAATAAATGTTCTGGTAACAGTTATAGATAACAGCCATAGCCGTGTGGGATCTGGAGAAGCTTTGGGGCTCATGCTACTAAATGTCCCCTGAATTAGAGGAAAATCTGCCAGTTTGGAGTGACCTTGGTCAAGTCACCGTTGTTTTAAATACAGTACAGTCTCAGAACATTAGAGAACCCATGACCCATCATGGGTTGTAGTGTTAGAGCTTTCTAAGTTTAATTGTTTCTCATAACTTCATAAATGTATATTCATGGTTTATTGTGTCAAACTCAAAGCAATTTCCTTGCAAATCGCTGACCAACAACACGTAGAATCTCTTTCTACGGGGTATAATTTCAATATGTTTTTGCTTCTGAAACTTTTAAGTCCGGTACAAAACATTTTTTCTACGATGAAATTCTTGAAAAAATTATCTACAGCTAAATACGCTTTCAGCATTTTCTAAACCGTTTTAATCATATAATTCGGAAATGGAGAACATTAGTCTTAGCAACTTGAAGCATGTTAGCTCGGTGTTTAGAGTTGCTGTGCTGAAGTTCCAGGGTCTAAATCCGGCTGTGGAAAATAGATTATTTAATGCAGTTATAGCCACGGATGGATCCAAGGGGTCTGGTGGAAGCAATAGACCCTCCTGGGGCTCATCCAGCTTCTATTAAGTAGGAACCTTAATTGGGGGAAAAGGAGCGTGGTCTTGGACAAGTCATCTCTATGCACAACCGTTTTAGAAACAGTGCAGTCTTAACTATGTAGTGAAACCTTATTTAAACTTAAACATCATTATGACCGATGTTACTTAAGAGTCTTCACCTGCTAGCTTGCAAATTCATTGAGCTTTGTAGATCACTATTAGCGGTAAAGAAGAATTGCATCTGTGGACCAACTCGGCTGAAAGGGCGTTTCTCTTCATTTCCGTCAGCCCGGGGCATTAGCTTACAACTTTCTCAGATTTATCATCCATTAGTCTTTTGAGGCTACGAAGTGTTAGGCACCATGAATAATATCCTCCGAGAGGGGAAACTTAAATGGTGTCTCTTTTCCTAAGGCGGAGTTATTATATAATTATTTATTATAAAATATAAATACATTCATAAACAATAAGCAGATTACTGAAAGATTCTGAATTTGTTACCTTTAGCAAAAAAAAAAAAAAAAAAATTGGAGGTGTTTTGTCCTAGATCATACTCAACTGCCATATTTCCCCCTTATTTTGGTTACCCACTTTATAGCGGCCGGGTGAGCCACAGGAGTATCTTATATCCTATAGGTTCCATTTCCGACCGCTAACAGATCAAAAATTATTCTGCCAGCAAGCGGAATTTGAACCCAGAACATTTGCTCTTCCACTGATCCACTCCGCTCCATTTTTAAAAGGATGTCTAATTAAACTATAAGTTGATTTGAAAAGTGATTTATATTTAGATTTCCTAGTTTAACTATTAAAAAAGAAAAAAAAACACCTGTATTGCTATAACCAATGAAGGATCTTAGGTTCAGCACATGGCAGAGAGACTACTGTTTCAAAGCCCAACGGTTGTTATTAGGCCAGGATCGCTTACAATCGCAAAATTTTTGCCCCCTTACCCATAAAAGGTAACGACATTCAAGAGGCTGGGTGAGTCCCTGCAGGGTCTGCTAACCCCACATTTACTCATTCATTTTTCTACTCATACATGAATAGATATGTCTATATCGTTGGCTATTTAATAAACATTTCTCCCTATCTGAGAGGAATTTATAGACCTCTACCCGGACCATTCTCTTCCACAATGAATAGATATGTTGTGAGTGGCTAATAAGCAATAACAAAAAACAAAACAATATACTACAAAATAATACTTTAACTTACTTTCTGTTTTTGTTAACTTTTCGCCATAATATAGTTGAGATAATTCGTGTCTCTACAACCCTTTTTGTCTCTACTATTTGTATAAAGAAACGATTCAAAAATTGGTAGGACTTAATTTATTATTGAGCGAAAATGAATGTTTTAAAATGTTTAAATAAATGTCCTGATTAATTACTAATTTCTGAAGAAGGTCATAAATTAAGGTATCTGATGCGACTACCCCTACGCACCTTTTAAAATTAAAAACGGTGGCTCAAAAGAAATTCGTTAATAAGATAAAATTACTACTATAGAAAACTTCATATATGGATTTTAGCACGAACCCAGTTCATGTAACGTATAATTTCCTGTGTATCAACTATAACTTCATCAATACTAATATGTATAACCTATAATTATATGTATTATACACACACGCATATACATACATAATATACTAATATTATGTAACACGACATTAGTACATTACATATGTTCTATTGTATATGACAGAGACTTTACTGCTATGAGAAGCCTATTAACTAGATATGTTTATACTCAGTTCATACCTAAATCGCATTATTGTATCTCCAAGCCTCATTTTTATATTTTATATTAACTATTTTACCATTATATGTATAAATTAAATTACTTCGTATCTTGTTTATCTAGCTCTGAAGAAGACTTTCAATGTGGGTCGAAACTTTGCTTTCAAATAAATAGTTATTTAGAATTATATCCCTGACCTCCGGCCATTTTCTTCCCCTATCAGTTATTATATTAATAATCAACTATTAGTAATTAATTACCTTGAAATATATTGAACTATTGATGAAATTAATCGTTTATAAAATTACAAGGAATTTCGAAGAATTTTTTATGTTTGAAGAGATGAAGAGGGAGATACTAGCAGTAAATCAAGGAGATGGGAAGAGAAGATAAAATGGTAGATCCTCAGTGACGATTGCCCGTTTAATTTGGGCCATCATTTTAATTTATACAGCCTTTGTGCTAATTCACAGGCTATACCCAGCCCCAACAGCTCTCCGAGCAACATCAATAATTGTAATAGACTATGCAGTTCAGTGTTCCAACATTATTTAGCAAATTTAGCCATAATATTCGTGTAATTGTAGTTACAATTGTTTCTATCCTCCTAGTTTCAAGCTAAACTAGGAGAGCTGAAGATAATTGTACTACTTATTGTTTAACTTTAATATTCAGTAGTTCAGATTGTATTATTTTTTTCATAATATGTAAGCAGGAAAAAAATAAATCTCGAGTCTTTATTCCAGAATTTTGTAGAATGTACTTGTTCAACCTAGGCATTCCCGTTGAGATGGGGATGTTATCATAAATTATGATTGCCGGTTATGTAGTAAAATAAATATTTTGTGGACTGTATGAAAATAAAACATGACATTTTTATTAATCTAATTTACAATTTAGTAAGATGAGAAATAAAATAATATTACATATTTTGTGGTGTCTCTGCATTGCTCACAGTGTTTTCCTTAAGCTGGGCTTCTTCTTTTGCTTCCCATTCTTCAGTCTGGATTGGCTTAAGTTACTAACTCATGTTTATTAATAACAAAACTGGTTTATTAATAACAATATAATGTACATATTATGTCCATTTTCATGGCTAGCCAACAACACTCATTACGGGTGACGAACAACTCTGAGTCTTCGTGGGTTTGCCAGTTTCTCGACCAGATATTTCCTGTCCTCAGCCATCTAGATATATTTCACGGCGTGCCGGGACCAGTACATAAATGAGCTGTTATTTATATAAGTGGCATTAGTCCAATTGGATCAATAAATCATAAAAAATTGTTTATTATTTTAAATAACTTTGATAATTATTATCAGATATCAATATTTAAAAAGTGTACAGTGTTAAAAAAGTAATCTTTGCTAAGAGCTAAGTGATGAAAAGTAAATCGTTTGCCCCATATTTTTATAATTATTTCAATGCAAATCCTTAAATATCTTGATACATGAAAAATGGATTTACGTAACGTTTAAAAATAACAGCTCATGTTGTATGTCCATCAGTTTAATTAAATATTTTAATATAAATTTTTATTATTCCAACATATATGTTATTTTTAAATAGTATAGATCATTTATAAATATTTAAATAATAACGCCTTAGGCTATGACTATTTGGAAAGTATGAGAAGATTTGGAAAAAAGAATAGGACCTACAAGTTTCTCGTTAGAGACTCGGTCGTTGTTTTTGGAAGACTGGCCACAATGTTTGAGGAAAAACGGTGGCAAAAATCGTACGTCGTTAAATTTGTCTACCAATAGGCAGAGGGGAGTTTACTCATGGAAATTGAACACAACACGATCAAAGGGATAAATAAGTCAGGAGTAAAGAGTAGGGTGTCTCCGTTACGGTCCGTCCAGTAGCAAATATTTCGGATAGTTGGAATGTGAATTATACTTTCGAGTAAAAAAAGTAATATTGTAAACTTTAGTGCATATATTTAGTGCAGTATCTATACATATTATAAAACAAAGTCCTCGGTAAACTCAATAACTACTGCACGGATTTTTGAACGGTTTTCACCAATAGATGGTATGATTCACCAGGAAGGTTTAGGTATATAATTTATCGAGGTTTTGTGTAAATGGGTTGAAATATCGATGGGTTTCACTGAAGACGCTGCTTGCCTAATCCCGTACAATTATCTAACGTGCAAGATAATAAATCCGTATATAAAGAAATATTAAATTTTTATTTTTACAATTTCTTTATAGTACATTAGCTGATATGGGAAGAAAGAAAGTCAAGACTCCCAAAGTAACCAGTGAACATAGGGCAGGTTTTATGAGAAGTGAGTGTTTTCTTCTGAGTGTGTCTTCTGCAAACAGAAGTCATTTCTTTTGTAAGAATAGATTCATTTTTAAAATATGAACTGTAAGAATATATTTATAGTCTTTGACAAATATATCATTAATTGATATTATACAATTTAAAGTTTGGGTCCCAGAAAAATTACTCTGAGCATGTAGAAGCGGAGAAACCGGTAGAAGTGGAGGAGAGTGATGTTCAGCGGGCCCTATCAAAGGCGAAGACTGGCACTTCTCCGGGACCGGGCGGAATTGCTATGGAGCTCCTGAAAGCTAGTAGCGCGAAACTGGTAACCCTTTTGACGCAGGTGATCAACCTTGTCCTCAGGAGGAGTGATATCCCGGATGAACTGAGGGCTGGCTACATATCATCAATATATAAGAAGGGTGTCAGAAAAGTTTGCCGGAATTATCGCGGGATCTGCGTTTAAAGTTCGATTGCCAGGATTATTGGTAGGCTGCTCCGGGACAAGTTATAAAAAGCGTACTCTACCCCTCAGGATCAAGCGGGATTCACAGCTGGACGGTCATATACGGACAATATTTTTGTTGTACGTCAACTTATCCCAGGAAATGAACCAGGAACTCCACATGGCCTTTATAGACCTGGAACAAGCTTATGACAATGTGGCTAGAGAGAGGATATGGATATCACTTGAAGAAGCAGGCATCAGTAAGGCTCTGATAAAGGCGGTGAGACACCAAAGACATATATCAGATTAAATGTGGTACCCACCTTTCGGATCCTTTTCATGGTACTAAGGGATTGAAGCAAGGGTGTAGCGTGTCACCCACTCTCTTCAAGATATACCTTCACGAGGCAGTGAAACCTTGGTACAAGCAATGTGGAGATGTTGGGCCGTTCATTCGTTGCGAACAGCTACTATCCTTATTCTTCGCTGACGACCAGGTCGTGCTTGCGAGGGGGAAGATCTGCTACGATACGGTGGGCTTAAAAATTAACTTCGAGAAGACCGAATATATGGCCGTTGGAGATCCTGATACAAATGCGTTTCTGGTGGACAGGGAGGCCTGTAAGAAAGTAAATATATTTAAGTACCTACGATCTTATTTGAATACTACTGGGTCGTCAGAGTATGACGTCCAGAAAAAGGTGGAGCAAGCCCGAAGAGCTACTAGAATGCTGCATCCGGTGCTATGGAACACAGAGATGTCTAAGGAAAACCATTCTCGAATCTATCCTTACTTATTCTTCGGAAACCTGGATTATGAGCTCCCGTCTGTACTTAAAGGTACAGGGGGTTGAAATGGATTTCTGGAGGAGGTGTCTCCGTGTCACCAGGCTGGATATACTAAGAAACGAAGAAATTCGACAGAGGATGGATGTGAATATATCAACAAATGAAAGAATCGGGAGACGCCGCCTAAGATTGTACGGCCATGTGAAGAGAATGGCATTTGAATGTTGGCCGAACCGAGTGCTGGATTGGGTTCCACCTGGGAGGAGAGGACGCGGACGGCCCAGAAGCAGGTGGATGGAGGGAGTTCAGGAAGAGATGGCCGGTAGGAGTCTCCAGGAAGATGATTGGGTGGATTGAGAGGGAAGATGAAAGGTTGAGGCAACCCATGTTGGAACGCCTATAATAATAAAATAAAGTAATAAATAGCGCGCTGATAAACTTGAAGTTGAGCATATTTTGTCCGCTCTCTTTTTGAATATGAATTTCAGATGCCACTTTTTAATGATTTATGTCATTACTCCATGGTCTAATAGCAGTAATAAAATAATCATGGAATACATTTAGTTGCAGATAAGTCAGTGTTACATGCGAAAATTTGTTTAAAAATTGCCTATATGGCGATCCAATCTCTCTAAAATAAAGCTTTCGGTATTAAAATAAAATAGTTTATTCAAACATAATATTTATTCGTACTGTTTTAATCAGAAGATATTTTAGTCCAACATATATTTGTATCGTATATTTCATGTAAATTTGGCATGCGCCCAAATATTCCCAATCATATCAGTTACTCGATCGCGAATTTCAACCCTTACGAATACTACAGACAAATAATAAAGATAAAGACCTATTATCCGGAACATAATTAGTTGTTCAAACCTGATATTCAGCACTTATACAAAAATATGCACGAGATATTAAAATGAATTTATTATACATAGATAAAGAAGACAATTTTTCTTCAATCCGCTTTTTGTGGTCATGTGAATTCCAAACTTGTAGGTTGGCTGAGATCATGAATGTTTTTAAAGATCAAACCAATTTTTCAATATGGTGTAGATAGTCTCACTCTCTCTCTCTCTCTCATTTAGTATTCAATTAACTTCAGTACAACCACTTGTTTACAACTATTGCATTTATCCGTATTATCATGTATCATTCATTATATTGACTTGATAATAATACAGAGTCAAATTCCAATAAATAAATTTTTTTTAAATTATTATAAGAACACAATTTATAAAGATTCGTAAAAGGTATTCATAAAACTGAATATTAAATGAATAATTGTCCCTTTAATATCTATGTTTTTTTTTATATCAGTTTACGTAAGTGAACCAAGGATTCAGGGAAAAAACCTGTTCGAGGGTAGAAAAGAGCGGCACAAGAGCCAGGAAGGACAGAAGGGCAGAAGGACGAAGGAGGATGAAGTATGAAGGACTTAGGAAAATATGAAGTGGTGAAGTTGTAATGTCTTTAGAGGCAGCCACGCAGGCGTAGAACTATTGACATGTGATTGCGAATCTTATATAGCTGCGCTGGGGGAGCCGATATCCACTCTCTTTGTACGTCTGTATGTCGCTTTCTCTCTAAGCAGAGTTTACTCTTTAGGACGGTTGACCGGAAAATACTATGTAATAACAATATATATTTATGTAGGAAAGAAATTGTAGGAAACAGTATATATAATTATTTCCCTGCAATAAATCCTCCTGTGTATTATTTTCCTATGTAAGCAGTTATTTACTTTAAGCCCATTTTTATATTAGGGATATCTAAAGGTTTTCAGTCGAATTATTATAAAACTAGGACAAACTGGCAATTGTTCTTAACACTTCTGAACCCTTCACACAGTTTAAATTTTATTATGAAAAAAAAAACCCTGTACCATTACAAATCGTGAACGGCATGAATCATCCATGCCTATCATACATGCTGTATTGTTATAATATAGGTGTAAATTACTATACATAAATTTTTAAAAATAATTGTTCAGGAGTGCCAATTTTCCCGTAACTTTGAAGTATTAAAATTATTTTCCTCCTTTACTTATATAAACAGTTTAAACAAAATTGTCCCTCTTATTTTGGGTACCAACCTTATAAAGGCTGGGTGAGCTCCAAGAGGGTCCTGAATCCCTTATGATCCATCTCCGGCGGCTAACAGGCTGAATAAAAGTCTTTCCTGCAGCGGGATTCGAACCCAGAATCTTCGCCATGGCGAATCAGTGCTCTACCACTAAGCCACTCCGCTCACTCTTTATTATGAAATAATAATAATTAAAATCATAAAACATGTGCTGCGAAGGTAAAGGAGTCCAGTCTGATTGCTCCTACATATAGCATGGATGGAAACTCTAGAAGTAATGGAAATTATAGTTGCAATAAATCCAGTTTATAATTCATAATATAGCGATTGGTCCATAGAAATGCATTAAAAATTGAACCCTTCAATGTGTAGATGGATTTTACTTGCATGGAGATATTCATCATTATCCAAGCAGGTTTAATGATTAAAGGTGCATAAGGGCGATCAATAAAATGTGATGATTATAAAAATTAATTCGAAACTTAGGCAAAGACAAAATAAATCCTCCCAAAACTTCAGAAGACGACTAAAACTATGAGAAAAAGGCGGCAGACTGTAGTGTTTTGTCATTGTATGTAGTGTTTCACATTTAGTGACAACATTCCTTGACTAACAATAATTTTTCACTTTTTTTTCGCACAAGCCAATTTCTAAAATTTTAGAGTAATCCTGTTTTAATAATGGATGCCTCGTATCTATACATATAAAACAAAGTTCTCGGCCGCGTATGTTCGCGCTAAACTCAATAACTACTGCACGGATTTTCATGCAGTTTTCTCTAATAGATAGGGTGACTCACTATATAGGCATATAATTTATCGAGGTTTTGTGTAAATGGGTTGGAATATCGATGGGTTTCACCGAAGACGCTGCTTGCCTAATCTCGTAAAATTATCTAACGTGAAAATCAAATAACAAAACGTTAATAATAACATTATCATAATACAATATTTAACAGAAACACCTGACTACTTCCTTGGTATATTTAGGGAAACGAGTCAATATTTCTTATTTTGTTATTTGAAAAAATACAATAATATATTGTATAATAATATATAATATATTGTATGATTTGAACTATTCAAATACCTTCTTCAATTACATCTCTTACAATCATGTCAGGCTCCTCATTACCGTTGTCCAATGCATGATCATCAGAAGGTGAGGCCATTCTGAAACAAAAGTAATAAAATTATAAAAATTAGTCGCCATTGACACACTCACAGACACACATATTGTATGGTTTATATATATTATAATATACACATATTTATGATATATATATATATATATATGAAAAGTCACTTAAACACAAACAATTGGACAAACACTTTTTCTCAGCGGAAACGTTTATTTTTATAAATAATATTACATTTTGGTATTACAAAAAATACCAACGAAATATTAAAATACTTTGTATCTTATTTTTATATTCTTTGCTACTAGAAATTCTCGTATGTACGGGTTTTAAGTATTTTTAAAGATGTACATCAGAATTATAACAATTTTCAATTTTTTTTTATTAACTTCATTTTTTTTAGCTGTGATATACTTGAATTGTGAAAATTAAAAATTACAAAATATTTTGCGATTAAAAATTAATATGATGATTTTTCTATCTTAATAAATATATCTTCTTTCTTTGTTGAATTTATATTTTACATATAAAGATTATATTATTATTTTAGTATCGAAAGATGGTAACATTGAACAACCTCAAAAATATTATAAAAGTTCAAAACGTTGTAACTATATTTAAGTGAAGAAAATAAAATAGGATATTTGTTAATAGGCTGTAATTTGGTTTTTGTGTAACCAATTTTATTACTATATTTCATCGTTAATTTAATCAATTTACAGGGGTAATTTAAAAAGTTTTTAATTTTTTTTAATTTAAGACTATAAAAATTTATTACATGAGAAGTCAAGTAGTTATTCTTATAATTTCCTGAAAAATTTGAAATTAGAATAATATATTTCATGATCTTCGGTTCTAGTTGAAATGGAAAATACTATTTTATAATTGAAAATAATATCCTGTTAATTAAAATTGTAAATTTTAAAAATAAAATCAATACAAACTTAACGAACTAATGAAAATTATTATAAAGCGTTGGTTAAATTGTAGCCTGAGCTGTAATTCTGTTTTGCTGATAAAAATATTATTTTTATGAGTTAAGGATATATAAGTCTTACTATTGTTGATATAGGATTATTAATAAGAGAAATAGAAATATTTTAAACATGAAGCTCTTTCATTATTTAAATCTGAGACATAAAATAATTATTTATACAGTAATATATTATGTAAAATAATTAATTAATTATTTCTACAAATAAATCAGATAATTAAAATTGCACATTTGTAGGTCAAACGGTATTATATGGCACTATGTAGTAGTATTGTATAATATTACAGAATAAACCTATAAATTTTATTATATAATTTATTAAAAAATTTCGATTCTAAACTTTCGAAGTTTTTAGAAATTTAAATAAAAACTTTAATAAAAAATAACATTAACTCCTTACTTCTATGAGTACTATGTGTCGGTAACTTGAAAAAGTTTTGAAAAAAATTAACATAAAAATAGTCAAATTCATTGAAGAAAATGTAAAAGAGAATTAAGGAATATGGAAGTACATAATGCGGTCGAATAGTTTTACTTGAAACTATAATATACTATTTCCGTGCGGTTTACTGTGAAAATTAATGATTTCCTTTAGTTAAATATAAATTATTAATTACTAATTATTAAAGCTATTATTACATAATTAATTATTAATCAAAGTAATAAAATATATAGAACATGTATAAATATAGAACTAATGAATATGGAATTAAACCATGTGGTGACATAGATTTACTTGAAACTTCAATATTACCATGAAGTTAACTATGGATTTTTTTTTAGTTCAATACGACTAATTGTTTACTAATTAATAAATAGATTATTATTACATTGATCATCTAACAATAACTCACTTCGTTGTGATTACTTTTAGAAACCTGATGCCTTATTACACACAACTCGCAGGACAGCGCGTGGCAGACTGACGAATTTGTTTACAAGAACAGCTCCACTGAATTCGTGTAACCAGTTTAAAAATACATTTAGGATTACATGATAATGAGACAAGACTTACTCAATAATACAATGCAAATGTATTTCTCTGATAAGCATAATCATATAACATAGATAATAATAATTTGGTATTTTATTTAACCATTTTCTGAATGTATGATATACTAGTGCAAACATTTGATTTCGTACAATTCAGCTAAATGTGCATATGTATGCTATGCTAGTGGTAATCATACTAATGGTGACCGTTGACATAAAAATTAATTTTTTTTCGCTTTGGATTATTACTCAAATTTTAATATTGTTACAAAATCCCGTTTATTACGAAATTTATAAAGCATTCTATTGTGGTCCTTTTTCTCTAACCAATCTGCCATTGATGCCAATAAAAAATGGCAATTTTGCCTGACTTGGAATAAATAATTGGAAAAAAATGAATAAAATTATTAGTTTATAAATAATTATGAAATTTTAAAAGGATGTAAACTGGACAGAATTTATCTAATAATTCCTTCTCCCAATGAAAACCTTTTTTCAGTCATTTATGAAATACAACTTTATTATATGAGACGTTTCGACAACATGTCATTTTCAATCCACCTGAGAACTCTTTCAGTACCATCTGATTTATATAAATTAAGAATGTATATAACTGAGAAATATATATATTAAAAATAAAATAATGTTGTTAATTTAATAAATTTTACGTATTGATTTTTTAAATTTTTTTATGTTAGATTTAAATGAAAAATGTTTAGTATGTAAATATAAATCAAATATAGTCTAAAATGTGACTAAAGTTCAAACTATGAAACAAAAGGACCATGGAGGATAATGGACTTACTTCTATTTGTGGACAGTTTTTATAAATTTGTATTTGTTATATTGTGGTTGTTGTGTTTGATAATTTACAGATAAGTGTGACTTGTAACTATTTTCAAGATGATGATAAAGATGAAATGATAAAAAAAAAGAAAAAAAAAAAGTTCTTAGATGGATTGAAAATGACATGTTGTCAAAACGTTCATATAATAAAAATGTATTTCATTAATGACTGGAAAAAGGTTTTCATTGGGAGAAGGAATTATTAGATAATTATGAAAATGCTGTAAATTATGAAAGCAGCATCACAATCAATAATATTGAAACATTGTGAATTTTCGAATATTGTATGGAAATATATTATTAGTGGCTTATACTCTGCATTTAGGATACAAGTTTAAAAAAAATGTATTTGTTGAAATTTATAACTGTATTATAACAAGACAACAAGTAAGTAGAATCAATGGTGCATAATGGGATGGATAAAGTAGAGAATATACTCAGTAGTGATACTCAAATTCAACTTAGGTCACGAGGCCTTCATCTTTTCACCTCTTAAAGGAAGGTTAAAAGTTAAAATTGCTCTTACAATATTTGATATACATTTAATTTTCTTAAGCGTTCTGTTGGATTAAAAAATAAATAAATCTGTACCACTACAACGCTTGGAGGGTGTTGGGTTCAGAACGTGATAGACACTGTACAGTTTCATGGACCATATTTATGCAGAGAGGTGATTAGTCCTAGATCATAGATTTTAGGTTTAGCCAGATTGTTTTGCCTATATTGGGTACCATCTTTATAGAGGCTGGGTTAGCCCTTAGAGAATCCCAAAGGACCCTTCTCCCGACGTTTGTAGGTTAAATAAAATCTGCCACAGATTTGAACCCGGTACCTTCGGCACGGTAACCCTATGCTCTGCTACTGAGCCATTCTCCTCCTTAGATAAATAGTGATAGATTCAATTATTTGATCAAATATAAAGGGTCTTATAGATAGATAGATAAATATAGATAGATATAAAATGCTCTTTATTATTAAATTATTTACAGCTGTTCTTTTTAATTTTATTTTCCACATTAGCAACCCCAGCATGGTACTTTATACCGTCTGCCGGGAGTTTGATTAAACTACTAAACAACAACAAAACTAAAAAATAAATCAAATTTCTTTTTGACATTAATAATTAAATTCTGAAATTAAAAATTTTCTATAACGACCTGCATCACTTACAAAATTATATAAACCTATAAAATTCTCACCATTCAGAATATCTATTAATTTTTGTTTTGATATCAGCTCATATTTTAAGAATTTTTTTCTATACAATTTTAAGACGGGACACACTGCCAGGAAGTGAAAACTGTTTTCAATTTCATTCAGATTACACAGTGAGCATAGCTGTATATTTTGCGAATCAATTTCAAATGGTTTGTAATTTAGATTCAGAAGTTCCCCTCTGCATTTCATAACATCGCTAATTTTTTTTGTTGCTTTAAAATGTCTATGGTAATCTATTGTTTTATTTAATGAGCTATAGAGGCCGTGGTGTGTGCCCTCTGCTGCTTTTGCATGGTAAACTTGGATAAAATAATCTTTGTACAGCTCTAACATTTTTAACATTTCTCCCTCCCAAGTACCCACGGAGTTTAAAGTTAAATCCAGTCTATAATTTATTTTTTTTGCGATTTCCCCCCACTCTTTAAACCATGATATGTTTTGTTTTATTATTTCTCTTGCTATAACTGTACATAGCCTATTTTCTTTATAATCTAGTATTTTAAAAATATAATTGGATTGCATTTTTAGTGTGTACATGTGTACTAATTTTCTATTCATTTCTAAGTACATAAAGTAATTTGGTGTATTAACCGGTAATTTAAAATTTTTTTTAATGAAATTTCTTTCAACTTTTTCTATTTCCTCAAAGTACTTGACATCCATAGGTTATGACATTTTTAATTGTTGACTCAAATACTTTAAATTTTGACTCTAATGGCACTTCTGGATTATTGAACAGTTCTCTCCACATCATATTAATCCCAACTTTTGCCTTACTTACTTTTTCTTTAATGCCATATTTCATTTTTAAGTTATTGCACATCACCACCCCTAGATATTTGTATGATTTTACACATTCAATTTGCTCATTATTTAGGAACCATTTCTCTTTTTTTGTACACATTTTGTCTCTATTATTCTTCTTAAATACTATAATTTTTGATTTGTTAAAGGGTCTTATTGTATGATAAGATGTCTATATTAACTTTGCATTTATTCGATAAAGTGCTTTTTGGTGAGGGCTGGAAGTCAAAACAAAATCCTCTGCCCTATCAAGGAAAGGAGCGGACACTAACTCACTGCCCTTAGGGCCGGCACAGATGCCGTTATAACCTCCCCCTTGGGGCAATACCCCTACTAAGGAGACACTATCGACCAGGCAGGCTGTGAATGGACACAACAAGTGGCGGTCAAGGCTGCGTCCTGACCCAGTGACCACTGTCTGGGCCCGTGTCTGCCCCCCCCCCCCCCCCCCCAGGGGCCGCCTCTTCAGGAGGACGGCACTCCTCGAGGGGGTGGTTGGGGCGGCAGGGGGAGGTTGGCGGCGCCGTCAATGGCCTTCGTACTCACGACATCGTCAGAGGAGAAAGAAGGGTTACTATCAATCGTATACTCTCTAATGAATAAAAAAAAGCAAATAAATGAATAATTAAAAAAAAATATTAAAATTTACAACTGTATGATAGAATGCATCAAGTGAATATAGTGAAAGATAAATAATGGCACGGGATAAAGGCAAGTACTCCCAAGTGGTAGCACTCAAATAACAAATTAAACTTTGTTTAAGAATGACTCAGCCGCTATAAATCGGGTACACAAAATAAACAGGAAACATATGGCGGTGGAGCGCGCTTTAGGATAAATCTCCTTCCTGCTCAACCGTTGTCCAAGAAACAGTACAGTCTCTCACATGTACTGTTGGATCCATGTCAGGCCTAATAGATTAATTAAAAGTTTGTCAGTGAGCGGAATTTGAACCCAGGACTGCACGACATCTCAGGGCTCAACTACTGAGCAACTCCGTTCTTTACCTAATTATGCAAGGATAGGGAAAATATAGAACTCCTACTGTAACACCGTCCAATTAGCCACCAACACTACCAAAAATAAATAATGTATAAAATTAATATGTAATACGCTTGTATATTAACAACGAAAAAAAAAACAACAACCTAACAATGCACATATATCACGAAATGGGAGAGGAAAAAAAACTGTGACATTAATATCCACGAAGGGTTAATAGATTGGGTACTGTTTCCAAGCCAATGGTTGTACCAGGATATCCAACCTCCATGACTTTCCCTTATTTAAGGATACCCACTTTTCTGAAGCTGGGTGAGCCCCAGAAGGCACAAATTTCTTCTGAGTCGATTCGCGGTTGTTAATAGAATAAATAATTTAACTGCCAGATCACCCGAGGTCAATAACTCACTAATACGTACTAAAGGTAATCTAAGTTTATGTCTAATTGTCTAAAGTAACCATTAAGTTTCATAAAAGTTATCCAATAAAACCGCGTTACAAATTTATTTTTAGTGAATTTTTTTAACATGTATAACTTTCATGTGTGTGGATCAACTTCAACAGACAAACAACAACCTGTAGATACAAGAATAATTTGTTAAACAAAATATAACAATATAAAAACTTTAACCAACAAGTAGAAATCATCCCTAAATGTGAAAAAAAATTGTAAATAATGTATAAATATTTTACACGTTGTCACATGTCATCTCAAATATTTGGAATAGAAAAGAATGGACACAAAATCATACTTTATTTTTACAAGATTAATTTGCTATAGTTCGTTATGCTTTAGGGGAGAGAAATGTTATGCCAAAAATGCCATTTTACTAATGAAATGTTTATTTTGTTACATACGTGTATATACAAACATTCTATAAATACTTGAGGTGATAATTATCGGCAAGGTCAAACCTTTATTAACCTTTTTTATAAGATTTAATGTTTGCTCATAATGAATCATCAGTAATCGAACAACTGAAAGGACTATTACTTATTTAAATAATAAGAGCATTTCCAATTTATTTCTATGAGAAATTAAATGGACTGTACTCGACTGTTCAGATACTAGATAGGTAGTAGAAGAAAAAGAAAATTTAGTAAATTAAGAAAGAGAGAAAGAATAAAAAGAAAAAAATTAAGTTGGAGAAGCATAAAGGAGTGGGTAGACTATTTTGTTCCAAAACTGGAATTTAACATTCATAATTGATGAATCTAATATCATTCAGATGAACCATATTAGAATTATGGAATCATACGACGCTTTTTCGGAAGATTCGACTAAATCAAATTAAAACAGACCAATTAAATCCTCAAATCTACCGACATTCTTTAATACCCACGCTCCTATAAGACTCGGTATCTTCCGGAGGCCTGATGAATTTGAATTCTGTAGGCGTTTTCGTCTCTCACTGTTCTCTGCTAATTATTTCTTCTTCGAGTGTTTACATAATCTAACACAGTGTACCGTCCACAGAGCGAAGGCATTATTGAATGAAGGAAATCATAAGATAACTCTATGCTTTAAATTCCAAAGCTTGCAATAACTGTCCTGTTTTTCTTGATGAAAACATAACTTTATCAATCCTCTTTCCCATACTTCGAAATACTACTTCTGATTTGCATTTCTTGCGAATCACATTTGACCTCAAATCTTTGAAATACATCAAACTGACTCCCAACCCTTACGGCGATTCTAAATATTTATATTTTCCCCTTCTAAGATCAATATTTCCTTCAGTAGGATAAAAACTGTAATACGCCCTCTGAACAAAGATACCTCACAAAATGTTACAATTTTATTGAAAATGTTACAATATAGTAGGAAAGTTTGTGTTGAATAAGCGCATATTCATACGACATTCCACAAAGTCCTAACACACTGATCACAACCTAAACTGACTACACTGCCATGATCACCAAACATCATGACGCGACACAGGCTTCACAAAAATTACAAAAGGAGAATGAGCGGTGCCAATTATGGAAAATCAGACTGAACCACGAAAAGTCACAACACATCACTTTTACTCTTAGACGCGAAACATGCCCTCCCATTTGCCTAATAACTCAACCATCCCACAGAGAGACAAAGTACAATGCCTTGGACTAACATTTGATAGGAGAATGACATGAGGTCCTCACGTCAAGATGAAACGCCAATCACTAAACCACAAACTCAAATTAATGTACTCGTTATTCAGGAAAAAGTCCAAATTAGATATAAGACAGAAATTAAATACGTACACTTACTTACTAAAACCAGTTTGGACATATGCATTACAAATTTACGGGATCGCTTAACAGGCTCACAGAAAACGACTGCAAACTTTTCAGTCAAAAGTACTTAGACTTATTACCTGTGCACCATGGTACGTCAATAACAAAACTTTGCATACGGACTTAAAAATAAAACGGTAGACGAACACATACGGACCTACTACAAACGATTTCAAGAAAAACTATACGGACACCCAAACCCATTGATACAACAAATGACCACGACTCTCATGCCTGAGAACACTAGGAGGAGACTAAAAAGAACTTGGATGAGAGACCTATTACAGTAGGAAATTAAAGCAAGCCAATGGAGAGGTATCGTTGAGTACTGTTCTTCGTCATGCCTTCCATGTCATAGTCAATTATTTTCCAGTCAGACAATCCGCTGATTGTCAATTATCTGTTTTTGACAGGTGTGGATAAAAATATTAGAGAAAAAAATAAAAATAAGCCGTAAGAAAAAATATATACTTATAATAATGAATAAGAGATATTATTCATATACTATATATTATATGTTATACGTTCGGATTGCCCCTCTAACATTTCACAATATCCGCATGGAAGAAAAAAAATTTAGACAAAATATTGTGAACTTTCAAGAGACAAACGACTGACAAGGAAACCGCAGAAGAATACTTTTCAAATTATTTTACTTCGAAAGCCACCAACTGTCATTACTATAAAGCCGACCTTAATAGCAAAATAAGTGTTAATTTGTTATTTGGTTAATTTGTAAGTTTAACAGTATTATATAATACTTGCGTCTTAACTCTATATAGACTTACGTCAAACAGATGATCTCAAGCGTAAAATTCCTTCTTTATAATATTCATTGCTCCTTCTACTTATAACTAACTGATAATCAATACATAGAGACCTATACTCCGTACTTGTGACAAACACAATTAATAAACACTAGAAAAAGCTTTATAAAGCACTTTCATAACACTCAGAAACTGGAACGCCTCTGGAGCAGGGATACTACTACTGAGTGATCAAAAACATTATGAGTGCCTTGGGGGATTTCTCCATCCATGTTTCCACATGCATCAATAGTAAGGAAGAGGTTATATGCTACAAATAGGCGTTAGTAGATATTTTTCAAATAAAAATGAATTTCTTAATATTAAAATTAATAAATGAATAAATAAAACATATACCACTAAACCCCATGACATGATTTTGTATTCCATACATGGCAGAGGTTTCAAGAAGAAGAAGGTAGTGGAAAGTGATTGAACAACCAGACCAAGCTCAACTGTTAGGTTTTCCCCCAATTAAGGATACTGGCTGAGTGGACCCCACGAATATCTGAAGATAGAACAGGGTCCATTCATAGCTATTCTACAGACTGACCATCCAAGTTCATCTTCTTCTTCATTCGAAACACCTTTATGTGCCTCTCAGCGTAGAGGAACGTTTAGCCATGATTGCCATATCATCCAAGCTCATCATTTTTATAATTATTCACATAAAAATAATGAATTCCTACGATTATCTGCTCGAAAGAATCTAGCGCGTGAAGTGTTTAAAACGCATTACGACGTTGTTGCAACTGTTACTTGATTCGAGTGCAGCGACTACCCTGCTCCCCTCTCCCTTTCCCCAAGATGACCTACATTATGACAGAGAGGCTAAATTGTTTCATAGTCCGCAATGAGCGAATGCTGGACATCCTGGATGAGTAAGAGTCCGCTAGTTGGAACCGGGTCGACACTTAACAAGGTGTCGTCACTTCTCTTTATCGTCAAGTCTGGGTAATCAAGAGGTGCGCACAAGTGATGGGATTAACCTAGCTTACTGGTTTTTCTCAGACTAATAAAGAAAAATTGAGCTTAGTGTGTAGAGTTGCTATGCTGAAGGTTCCGGGTTGAAGAAGATGAATTAATCTTTTAAAAGCCACGGATGCACCCTGTGCGATCCACAGATCTTCCTGGGCTCACCCAGTCTGCATAATGTCGATACCCTTAATTAGGGGAAAGCCTAGTGCCTAAGAATGGATTGAGTACAATGAACTAACTATTTTATACGGACTTGTCCTTATTTATATGCTAATGTCTATTTTTTAAAATATATATTTCTTTAATAACATGGAGGAGATTTTAGAGGTCTCATTTTCTATTTTAAGTACAATCTTACTGCTTGAATCTTTTGATCCATTTCTAACGTCATAAAAATCTTCACAAAAATGAGTAAGTAAGAAATAAGACTAGGATAAACTCTGTGAGATCTAGAGTTCCTCTAACGCAAATAAATTCTATGGACATATGAAAAATACAGTAAGTATTACATTGTAAGCAAAACATTTAGCTTTACTGTCATAAGCTACAACATTACAAGTTTCAATTTTAGTTAAAGATGTACTGGTAACCATAAATAACTAAAATTAAGTCCTAATTTTGTATTTTCAACTGGTCTCGCGCCCCCTAACTCGTACTCACGCCCCCCTGAGGGGGAGGGGGCGCTCCCCAGGTTGGAAACCACTGTTCTAAGGAGTCTTCCCATACTTTATAAAGTGGGTACCTTTAAGTAGGGTAAAATCTGACCCTTGAACGTTATCCCTCCTTGCACAGTCTTTAGCTTAGAAACTTCTACCTCTTCCATGTACTGATTAGTCATGGGTAGATACTGGATTTTCCTTTATCTGAATACAAGTGATACAGATGCTTTTCTGTATCCGATTTTACTTGATATTTTTGTAGTTGAATACAGTTATTCCGACTCTTACTCTTGTAATACGCTACACAGAAGCCTTTCTTGGGGCATCAGTTTTTGTTATCATTTTTAAAGGAAAAAGAGTAATTCGCCGAAATAGTAACTTGCACAAGACATCAAATGATTAAAACATGTTTTTTATTGGTTGATTATTTTTTGAAAGCTATGGAATTGAACAAAAAAAAAGTTGTTAACCCTACGTTCCAAGGGATTGTAATACAAAATTTGTCTGTCCCCCGCCGCATGCTATACTCTTTAAAACGCTATAGCTGTTATAATACACGTCATATTCCGGAGCTGTTTTTTAATTTTGTGAAACTAATTTTTTTCTTCAAAATCATGTTACTGTTGAAAGTAAAAAAATGGGGAAAAAATTAACCAATTTCCTCGAACAATTTTTTGTTGGACCCGTTTCAATCATTTATGTCAATTGTCTTCACTTTACCATATAGATATATCCATTAATGAAACAATATAGGTCGAGGTTTTTTTGCGAAAGCTGCTCGTGCGAAATCATACATTAGGAGGCGATTTCGGAAAAAATTATTTCAACCACATTTTACTGTTAACTAATTTCATAGTTTATTTTAGTTTCTACATAAGTAATATGTGACTAATTACTGATTATAATGATAATATGTGATAACTTGTTCACTATTATTTTTACTTATTTATTTATTAATACTAAGGGATGATGCGGCGAAATTGGTCTATCGTCGGTAATAAAATTAGGGTAGCTTAAACCAGTGGTTGACTATTGCTTATTATTTATTTATTTATTATTAAAAGGACCGTGATTGCTAGTAGATAATAATTTTTTATTTTTAAATCCGTGAGACAATATAATTTTAGTGCCAAAAAAAGCTTGGTTTGTTTTGGCGCTTCCTTGAGTTCCGATAAGATTTTCCAGGATCCAAAGGATTACGTAAAATTGTAGTGAATACGTCAATCGTCGTGGATACTGACTAGTAAATGTGAATATAACTACAGCCTTGAATAGAGAGTTGATGTTGGTAGGACTTCCCAACCCATTGCTAAGTATCCAGGTGAGTATCTGTAACGGGTACATTTCGACCGTATCCGGTCCTTGTATCCACTACTTTTCGATATCGGCTACAAATTATCTGATTGATACAACCTTACCCATCCCTAGTACTGATCCCATAACATTTCGTGGGCTGTAATGATACGGGTTTTTTTTCCACCCAACTTTTGGGTACCCCGGGTCAATCATTAGTGCATATTTAGTGACTTACAGCATAATATAACTCATCCTCTCTGATCTCCTGCTCATGTACTGAAGAATTATAATTGTCCGCCTAGTTCCTTAAACTATTTTTCATTCGTTAATTTGCTTTCTAAAGAATTCGAATATTCATTTCGTTTACTAACTACCATCCATGAGGGGCTAAAGTCCATAGAGATTACTCCTTCTCCTCTTTGTGTTACAGATTCTCTTACTCCGTAATGACTCTCATAACGCGCATATTTCGTTCTTTAATCTCTTAGCTTAATATATATTATTTTATTTTCTCTCCCACTTTTTATTTATGATATGTCATGTATTATTTAAAAAAAAAAATTTTGTGTTCTCCCTTAAGTATCCAATTTAAGAATTAAGGTCGGAAATAGGAAAGACATTGCTTTTCAATTACTAACAACAGGTGTGAATATATAAATCAAAATAAAAATTATAAAGATAGTATGGTCATAAGGAGCGTAGCCACACCTTCAAGATGGCGGCCTCCCCTCCATCGCCGTGTAAATCTCGTCCGATTAAGCCATACTATTCCTTTGCATTAGTGCTTTTGAATTATAACGAATCCACTATTAGTTGCCTTATCTTCTTCTCCTCTCCTCTTCTCCTCTTTTCCAGCTGATTTATCTCTGTTCCTCCTTCCCGCCTGGACAAAAAAAGAGAAGACTCGGCGGACACCGGAATGCTTTTTATTTCTCGATCCATTTATTTTCTATAACCCGCGAAGGTAACCGCTTGCAATTAATCCAAAACGGATTCTTAGATCTTGCTCCTTTTGTGACCCGGTGCCAGCGACCCCCCTTGCTAACGACACTCGGCCTGCCCCCAATTGGTTAGGATCTTTGAATCATTTAGGAATGAGGTGTGAATATAACGGAGACTTGGAATGTGACTCCTTATCTTTATAAAAAAAATTAACAGTAATTTAGATTTGAAAGGATAGCAATGCTAAGAATAAAAAGGAATGGATAATAAATAAATATTTGTGATAATAAATTATATTTGTGAAGACCATCTGGACCTGCCTATCAAAGATACAGAAGAGATCTGTCTGCATGCATGAACCAATGAAACATAAAGTTCAAATTTTCTGCCAAACGGTTGTAATATATACAAGTCACCATGATACCATTGCCACGGAACTTCTAATACCAGTATTAACTGTAAAAATTAAGACACTCAGCAAATTACAAGGGTATTATATCTTAATTATGCTTCCTAAATTTGTTATTCTTTGTCACATATTCGTTGTAATTTGTCAATGTGAAAATTTGTATTTGAACTGTTATATATGAGGTCCCAAATGCACCACATTCAGGTGTTTGTTCTGGTTCGAATAGCAACAAAATCAAATTCCTTGTATTCGAATAAAACAAGATATTGTTATTAGAATGATTGTCAGTAAGAATTTTTGTCTACTATTTCAAATTGATTGAATTGTTATGTTTTTTTCAGGATAATAGTTTGAACTGATCTTTAAACACTTGACTGGTAAATTTCAAAATTATTTTAAAATCTCAAAGTGTATCCTTTTTGGTAAATAAATAAAAGAAAACTATTCCCAGGTACTTTTTAGGCAAGTCTCCAATTTATGAACTGTTAAAGTTTTCTTAAAGTTCATGGGATATTGCAGTCGTCTAAACGACAGTCTTTACTTTAATTCTCACCGATATTTTCTTTTGATGAGTAAACTGTTCAGTTATAATATTAAAGTTGAATTATATTTGTTGACCCTAAATGTATGATAAATGGAGAAAATGGTCCAGGTGGAGATACAAGAAATAATTTCATAAATAGGGTTGAACTATTTGTTTGAAAGCCAACGTATGTATTGCATAGAAAACAATTAAAATGGTACATAAAAATAAAACTATAAAAATCGATAAAATACAATATAGAAATATCGATATTGGAGAAATGGAAGAAGGGCTGCAATGTGGGTCGAAACGTTGGATTTCAAATAAATAGTTCAACCCTATTAAAGAAAACATTTTTCTAAACTCCACCATGACTATTTTCTTCCCATTAAAATAACTAAACGTAATGGGATAATATATAATAATACAATATAGACTCCACAATCATCATGATTCTTCCAGTTGGTACAAGTTGTTTACTGTTGCTAAAACGGTCATATCTTCCTACGCAACATCCACCTCCAACATCTTGCCAATTGGATTAATTGTAGCAATCCTCAAGCGCTAGTAGCCAGGTCGTAGCTCATTCTTCGATCACATCTTCTGGTGGTAAAGTCTTCTCCTTCTGCAGTGTATGTTCCTTGCTGAAAGTAGTTCTAGTCGGAGTTTGGTAAAATGAGACGCTTATTGGCGGAAGTGTTAGGCGTTGTTGCAATCGCCTGTGTCTTTGCTAAGGTATGTGTATAATCCTTAGAATATAGTTACTCTTATAGGATTCTTTTAACATTATATTAATACCCCTTATCAATAAAGGTTTATAATATCGAAGCGCAATATAAATTCGCAATCTACATTCGGAACCATTACCTATACTAAAATTACGTCATATTTCGAAACAAATAAATAAACATAAATTTAATAACTTTCAATATCACTCTAACAATATTGAATAATTTCTCCCTTCCATTCAGAAGATTACCGCGAATCGGAAAGACTCCCAGCCCAATGACAACCAAAAATTATTTTTAAAATCGTAGTGAAATAAATGAAAACTACATATCGCAAATTTGATCCAGTCACAGTTTTCTTTAGCTGAGTGTTTATATCTACAAACCAAAACATTATGATTTTTTAACAATAGAGTTTGTAATTTTTTTTTGAGGAATTAATTTGTTTTTTAAAAAACCATACGTCGAAAAAATTGTTAGTAGATAAAAAGACCAAGTTTTTTGAAATTTTTTCTGCGTTATTTTTTGTGGTAATTCATAATATAAATAAATAAAACGTAATGATTAATAATACACAAAGACATATATAAGGGTGCTGTTTTCTTTGACTAAAAAAAATCAAAAATCTTGAATTCTGGATGCGATAGGCAGATTTATGCTCTAAAATTAATTTTCTTTTTATTAAAATTGAATATCATCGCTATGAAATATTTTTAAATTTAGGATTTAAGTGATTATAAAAAAATAAGAAGAAATAATTGTTAAAAAGAGTCTCATGATACATTAGTCATTTTTATTAGTATATTTATTTTATCAGTAAAAACTACTGGTTTTATTATTTAATGTGTTAGTAAATCAATTAAAATTGCATTATAGTCAAATTAGTGAAAAACACTATAAAATGTTTATTCATTTTGCCAAGCTATCTGAATAACTAAGTTTTTCTATCTATTTTAATTTTACAGTATTTTTTTGTTTTTACTTTATTTGTATTTTATTCCTTTATTATTTTTTCTTTGTTAATGTTTAAATTCTTTTTTTAAATGTTACCATGTTGATGGCTCCCATGTTTGGGCATAAAGTTTTTGAATAATATGTCTACATAAACTGCACTTTTTACTCCATCCTTCTAGGTTGTAATCTTGTCTTTTATATCGTGATTAAAAAAATAGTAATGAAAGCATATTACATATACCCTTTACTTCTATTCCTAATGCACTCGATTCTGTTCAATCAAGCTTTTAAATTCCCATCTATTTAACCGATATAAGACTTTTAAAAGGATAAATGTTAATATTTCGATTTTATTTCGACAATTTCATATGAATAATTTCATATGAATAATATAAAAATGTATTATTTTATAAGTGATCTTAAAAGAAAACATGAAGATATGTGAATATTTTCATAATTTACGAAATGGAGTATCCTCACCTCTGTTCTGTTACCATATTTTATAGAGAATAAAACAAAGTTCTATTTTTTTTATAAGTGAATTCCTTCAACGAACGTAAATGTACTTTAGTACAGTTAAGGTTTTTGCAGTTTACTCCTTAAGAAACGGTTTTCATATTTATCCCGCGGTATGAAAATTGTATGAGGAGTAATATTGGAATGATATAAATATTATGAATAAATATTCATATATGCTTTGATTATTATTTAAGATGCTTTTATTTACCCTCTTTTTACATAATCTCCACAATATTAGTTCTTAAGGAGTAAACTCCATTCGTGCGTCGGAGCTGACACACACATTTTTTGGTTAACTATAATTAATGCAGTAGCGTAAAAAAGCATATAATATTTCAATACTAATCATCCTCTCAGGTCATGAATGAAATAAGAAAATAGTATCTTAAAAATTGAATTCCAATTGTGAACGAGCAGGATATTTTGTCGTAAATTAATCATCAAAAATACCGTCTTGTTATAAACAAGTTTTTGTTCTATGGAAGAATTGGCTCACGCAATGGATATATCAGCCATTCACTTTTCAAAGTTCATCGAACATTTTAATCAATAATTTCTTTCCATTTATGAACATCAACATAATATAATTAAATAATAACAATGATTGAAAAGCGAATTTCCTCGATGGCAATAACTTCTATTTTGTATTCCTTTTGCAGGTTGAGATCCCGCCGAGAGATTATTCAGTTGTCAGAACATTCATAAATAGGCGAGACATCAGTGACGAAAAAGAACTCGTTAAGCTTATTAACAGCGAAGATGAGACAAGGAAGACTCCGTTGCACAAGGCAGCCTACGAAGGGAGAGTCGATGTGGTGGAGGCTATGCTCCGGGTAGGCGGAGATGTGAACCGGAGGGACAGCCGCTACGGGAACACCGCGGTGCACTGGGCGGCCTGTGGAGGAAGCGTGAAGGTCCTCAGGGTCCTGGAGGGCTACGGTGCCAACCTCTCCGCCATCAGTAACGGGGGCAACACCGCTCTCCACCTTGCGGCGTCCTACGGGAGGGCGGATGCGGCCAAGTGGCTCATCGAGAACGGCCTCAGCACCGACGCCAAGGAGATAACGAACCAGACCCCCCTGCACCTTGCCGCCATCTCCAACCACATCCCCGTTCTCAGGCTGCTCATGGAGCGGGGGGCCAAGAAGGAAGCCACCGACATCAGCGGGAGAACACCCCTCCACATGGCAGTCGTCGCTAACCGGCTGGAGGCGGCGGAGGTCCTCTGGGAGAAGGGAGCCAACCTGGAAGCGAAGGACCTGGACGGCTGGACGGGGCTGCATTGGGCGGCGATGAGGGGACTCCCGGTGATGACCAAGCTGCTGCTGGACCATGGAGCGGACCTCTCTGCTCGGGACTACGACAACAGGACGGCATTGCACCTGGCGGCGGAGCACGACTGGGCGGAGGTGGCGGCGCTGCTAATCGACAGGGGAGCAGAGGTGGAGGCCAGGACGAGGAAGGGACTGACAGCTCTGCACGTAGCGGCGAGCGGGGGCCGGCTGGGGGTAGTCGAGGTTCTCCTGGAGCGAGGGGCCGATGTCAACGCCGCTTCCGACCAAGGAGCCACCCCCCTCCTCTTGGCACTTGACTCCAAGCAGTCCACGGTCGCCGATCTGCTCCTTGCCAAAGGAGGCAAGGTCTAGTCCACCTTTTCATTAATATTTCCCGATTTTTTATAAATATGAGGATAATATCATGTATTTTATTTTTATAATTTATTTGTACTTGATTATATAATTCTTTTTATGGTTTGTTTTATTTTAATGATATCCCTAAGAATATTTCTCTCCCCAGAATAGTTAGTGTATAGCGTACAGTAGGTTGTCTATTTTCAATTTAGTAGTTGGTGACGAGAAAGTTCTCCAGGATTATATGTTTTCTGTTAAGAATAAGCTTTTTCATTTTCTTGCTCTTCTGAAATATTGCATTAAATAGGCAATTTATATAATAATTATATTTATAACTTATAAAAAATATGTTTAACTCCCACACCGCACGTTCTTTTTCCCTATATATTCAAATAATAGTCAAATTTAACATCTTTCTGTTAATTTTAAAAGAATTCAAATTGAACATCGACCTGAAGGTCATATATTTCTAGAACTACTGCTCCATTGTCCATAAAGCAGGATGTATCCAATTGCATTTAATTGAATAGTATATACATTTACCGACTAACAAAAATATAAATAAAAATCCTGGCTTTTGTGTTTTTTTACTCATATGTCATCGGAATACACCTGAATAAAGTGAAACTGACGTATATTGATAACGGGGAAGGATAATAAATCAAAACAAACCCCCTGGTATTTGGTGCCCGTGCAGGACTCGATTTACCGTTTCGACGGTGGATCTGACATTCTACCCCCCTAATTCTCCCCCCCCCCCGTCCGTCCGACCTTTGCAAATGCCAAACATTTTAATCCTGCCAGCATTCTCTAAACGATAATACTTACAGGTTGGGATATTAGTGCTTTAATCGAGAGTCAACCATCCGGTATCTCAAAAGAAGAAACGATCGATTAATTTTTAATTAGCAATTAGCATACATAAGGGAGTATGTTACCCTAAGAATGATGGAGTTAACTAACAATAATTAATTAATAATAATTCATATTATATTGTTTAAGGAGTTATAGTAGACATGTGTTAAGCGCTGAGTTGAAGATCTTAGATTAGAATACTCCTGTGACAGATAAATTATTTACTTCGTCAACAACCAGAGATGAAAACACTGGGATCTGGTAACCCTTATGTGGCTCCCCCAGCATCTATTGATGATACCAACATTAATTGGTGGAGTTTGAACGAGAATCTTTCGGCAAAAAAATTGTAGAAACAGTATTGTCATTACCATTTACTGAACCTAAGAGCCTGAATTGTTGAAGTGGGTTAGGATTCAAGTAAAGAACCAATTCCTGTTTTCAATTTTTTATTTTTATTTTGGATACTCACTTTTAGAGGATGGGTGAGACCCAGGAGGGTCATAGATCCATCCCTTAAGATCCATCTCCGGGCGATAAAAGATCAATTAAAAGTCTGCCAGCAAGCGGGATTCGAACCTTGGATCTTCGATGTGTTAACTCAGCCCTCTGCCACTGAGAAACTTAAAATTATGGCCATCTATCTTAATTTAGAGTGGTAGTCTAAGATACCTGATTTGAGGATCTTTATTAAAATCATTATGATGTTCAAGTAAAATATCATTTCCGATAACAAATGGGGATAAAGAAATGAGGGGTGTACAACTAGATGCTACATTAATCAACTGTTCTCAACATCAACTTTAAGCAGTTAACGGGTTTTGAGTCGAAAGCTGTAGAATATTGGTTGTAGTAGAGCGCTGAGAGTTTAAATCCAGTTTGAGCAGATAAATTATTTACACTGTTAACAGCCATATCAATAAAGTAGGTACCAATAATATATGGAAAACTTGGTTGAGTGTGATCTCGTTCTTTACTAGGTTGCTTAGGTCCATTTTTATTTCATTAGTCCATTATTATTCATGTGACTTGAATTTTCCTTTAGTACATTTTTAGAACAGTGGCGCTAGAATGAATAACGTTTAAATATTATGTAGAAATATTGGAGAAGGTTAAAAAAATCAAGTGTTCGCAGAAATATAAAGAGAGGGTACGAAGAAATCAACAAATTATTTAGCAGTTTGAATCATTTCCATCAATCTGACCAGGCGCTTTATTTCTCTAAAATTGTTTTTTGAGAGGGTGGCTCAATGGTAGCGCGCTGAATTACCATGCCAAAGGTACTTGGTTCAAATCTGGCCGTGAGAAATTTTATTTAATTTGTTGTCTGGCGAAGATGGTCCTTTGGGGTTGAGCGTGATCTAGAACAAATCACTTGCACAACCGTTCTCCAGGAAACAATACAGGGTATGTACAGCTTGTACAATTGTAGTGGTTCAGATTTTTCTGTTTTTTTTTGTTAAGTATCCTTAATTGAAATAACTTATATTTATATCACAATATGCCTATGTTCCAACAGACATCTGTAATCGGACGTATCGCACTGTTAACCTCTGGAATCCCTCGCCATTCTGGGGAAGTTGCATTCCTCGACATATTGGCCCAATAATAAGATTGCTCCCATGGTTGCTGTAATAGACAGACCTGGAATTCCCATATAACAGAAATCTTGGCAGGGAATGGTAAAAATATGAAGGCCCTGGAGGCTTGCTATATGGGACGGCTCTTGTATAAGAAGAATTTCAACCGACGGATAGCGTTCCCTAATATCAACCAGTTGAGGGCTGTTTCTAGCAATAGGGGTATTATTGAAAGAAATATTACAGGCTTTGAATATTCATTTTTTCTTGGAGGGGATTATCTGAATTCTCCGTAATACTATCAGTTCTAAGTATACATAGTACCACTTTGTATGTGTTCATTAGAATTATGATTATGTGATAGATTATTATACCGTGTGCTGATAAGAATTTATAATCAATGCATCGTGTGTTGTATGGGATTGAACAGACGTTCATTTCGATTTACGAGCAAACGGCATGGAAAATGGACATTTTCCTGAAAAATCTTTAATCAAATCAATTAACAAGTAAAACTAAAAACCATGGATGAATCTATATTCGGGAAGTATCATCGATTGAACAATTACAACTCCAGGTTATGTTTTCAGTATCCATGCACAATCATAATCTGCCAGCATAACATAGTATTGGGTACTTACTGTAGGTAAGGAATCTACTGCCTTACCCATAGAATTTTGCCTTATCCCAAGCCGCAATGAACCATTTTATAAAAACTACTAATTCTGGATAGTATAGCCTGATAATGAAATGATACGAGTGGGTTTCTTCAAAGGACAAGGGGCAAAGACAAAAAAAAAAAAGGCAATTATAACTTTATAATCTAGAATGATAATATTTGCCCTTGATTATATATATGGAAGAAAATGGTCCGGGCGGAGATCAATAAATTTAAGTTAAATAGGGAGAAATTTATTTACCTCCACCCGGACCATTTTGTTCTACATATAACGTTCGTGAGTTGTGGAATTTGAATAAATGTTCATTTGAGTCTATGAGCAGACGCCATGATAAAAATATTTTAAATGTATTCGGAGATTCGGGGCTAAAATGGATGTTTTTCCTCATTATTATCGGTAATGTTTTCAATATCTATGCTCTATCACAATACCCCAGAAGCGTATTCCATTCCAAATAAAGAAGAGTCAACTATATTATCCTTAGCACTACCCTTAGCCTTAACGAATCCTTTATATAATTTAAATTACTACACATTCTACATAGTATAGGCTGCCAATAAAGAAACTTAGTGGGATATCTCCATTGCTCCTTTTAGAAATCAAGACACAAACCGCTTGGATAGGATTCGACAGATCCTATTGGCCAAATAAACAATGATCGACCAATAGGGAAGGGTCTTACATGGAGACTAATGCCTGCATCATTAACTATTGATATTGAGTCCATGATATTGGTTCGGGAGCTAACATTTGCACAGCATATCCAATATGGTCGACCAATAACTCAACGAGGTCTCGTACTTTCCGATGTTTGACATTAACGGTTTCCCTACGTTATTACTTTTACATGAAACGGCAGAGATGCTAGCCAGGAATGTATTCTTAACAATTTATAATGACTGCCAGTACATGTAATGTATCTACTATGTAAATTATTGAGCGGAGTGCCTCAGTGTTAGAGCGCTGAGATGTTGTGCCGTGGGCCCTGCGTCCAAATCCAACTCTCTGATACACTTTTATTTAATCTGTTAGCGTCCGGATCTATGTATCCTATGGGATATAGGACCCTCCTGGGGCTCACCCTACTTCTATATAATAGGGGGAAAACCTGGCGGTTGAGCGTGATTACGGATGAATCACCATCCTGCAAAATCATTGTCCAAACAGTATACTCTCGGCCACGTACTGAACTCAAGACTCTCTAAGGGTTGTGGCGGTACAGGTTTTTCAATGTAAATGATATTAGATGATTCTAAAATGCTTCTGAAATGCTCATTGCTTATTAAACGAGAACTAGATACGCAACTATGGGAAGATCTAGTCCTAAATATCGAACACCTCTAATATAAGTTCAAATTATTTCTTCAAACTATTTTGGGCGGTCCAACACTATATTCTTCTCTATTCCATCCTAAAGCAGAAAATATAAATTAATTCAAATACCTTTGTTTCCTTTATTTGGTGAGTTTTATTTTTGCTTAAGTAAATAAGTATTTCTTGACTCTTGTAGGCGCATCAGGTAAACAATACCGCATAAAAAACTTTGTGAAAATGAAGTTACACACAACATACAACATACGATTTTTTTTATCATAAGTTAATATTTTATATCCTATAGAATAAAATAAATGATTTTTAGAAGTAATTATAACAAACAGATGTTACGAATCAAAATTTTCAATATAAATTTGATTTATTTTGTTGATTCCATAATTTTTTATTGCAAATATTTAATATAATAATTTATAAATTATGTTTATATTTATTATATGTGATAACGTTTAATATCAAGTGGTAAAATTTGAAATCTAAAGTAAAATATTAAATTCGAATAATAAACTCCAAATTCTTGGATTGTAATTCTGAATTCTATGGTATGCTCCTAATACACATAGAGATATTTTTATTTAAAACCATCATTTCCAAGAGGTGTGATTACTAAATTAATTGATTGCAAACTGAAATGTGAATCGGCCGTTATGAAAATTTTAATGAGATAATTAAATTAAAACAATTTACTAAAACTGTCGTTGATATAGAGTAATTAAAGCTGACCTCCATTCAGGCATTTCGTAAGCATATTGTGCAAGGCATTAATTGTTACGAGTTGTAAGTTGTAAATGTTAATGTTAATGGATGCGGTAAATACTGTTCAGTCTAGAGGCTTCGTGCTCCAGTTTCATAACTTGCCCGTTTTATCTCCGTGTCTGTAATGTAACTGTGCAATAATACTGTAATGGAGGCCTGTAATATTTGATTGCTGTAACAAGATAAATTATTAAAGTAAAAACTCTTAATTATTTTTATAGTATTTACTGTATATCTGTAAAGGATGTCATTGTTCTCCTAATCATTTTCCATAACTTTGAACGATTGGAGAGGAAAAAAAGTCCGGATGGAGGTCTAAAAAAGTCTCTTAAACAATGAGGACAGTTTATTGGAAAACCAACGTTTCAACCTACATTGTAGGCCTTCTTCGGTGCTTATAATGGGGTCAAGGGTTGAGGTTAACTGTTTAACTTGGTTTGTCTGTTGTTGGTTTATTAGTAATTCCTAAACTCAAAAATTGTTATTGCAATTAATGTAATTTTTTTTCCAATAATTTTATTTTCCTTTTAGTGATGAGAAAAATTATGATTATGAAAAGTTTGGAATCCCAGTTTTGTTGGGAAAGGCATATATTAAGACCTTCCGAATCCGTAATTTGTGTGTTTTTGGAATAAAACAATAAAATAAGAGTGTACATTAAAATTACAGTACTTATTTCAGTAAAAATTAAATTACTTATTTGAGATGGTACATGTACAGTTATATATGTTTTAGTTTAAATTTTTAACAATTTTACAAGGATTGCATCAACTAGACAGATCAGAGCTTCAATCAACCCCTGCAGACCTCGACCAACCATTTCCCCCTGGACTCTCTCCAACCACCGTCCGCATCCTCTCCTCCCTGGTGGAACCCAATCCAGGACTCGGTTCGACCAGCATTCGTCCGAAATTCTTTTCACATGTCCGTACCATCTAAGGCGACGTGTCCTGATTATTTCATTTACCGAAGTAATCACACCCATCCTCTGTCGAATTACTTGATATATATTCTATCCAGCATAGTGACATGGGGACACCTCCTCCAGAAATCTATCGCAATCCCCTGCACCTAAGATTACAACCGGTGTTTACTGTCCATCTTTCTGAGGCAAATGTCAGGTTAGGCTCCACTATGGCAGTGAAGATAAGGCGTTTGTTTACATTGTAAACTTCTGTATTTCAGAGGATAGGATGCAGGAGTTGGGTAGCTTTCTTCTGACATCATATTCTGACGACCCGGTAGCATTCAAATAAGAATAACCTTTTTAAAGGCATCCCCGTCACAAGAAGCGCATAAATTAAGTTTTTTAAAATGGTATTTTATAGCTGAATGTCATGCCGAAAGTCCTGGGTTCAAATCCTACTCGCTGGAAGACCTTATTTAATCGTTTAGCGGCAGGCGATGGATTCTTCTGGGTTGTTTCGGATCTGAGTCCGTCATGGGCCTTACCCAGCCTCTATAAAAGTTGGTACCCAAATTAAGGGGGAAAATCTGGCGGTTGGACATGATCAAAGACAAATCACCTCCCTGAACAACCATTGTCCAAGAAATAGTACCATGTACTTAACCCGACCCTTCACGGTTTGTAGTGGTATAGCTTTTTTTAATTTATGTTATAATAATTATACCTATAATTATTTTCTTTTAGTTATAGGTGTAACCAACCAATAATAAAATAATATTTTTCATTCCTGTCCTTAAATAATATTCATAAATATTAAATATAAGACCTAATAATAATACGAGAGGAGGTTATAGACTGAACCATGCGAGAGAGAAGCGAGATTAGAAATGTTGCTCAATTATATTTCAATATTAATGAGAATAATTAAAGTTGATTAAGTTGGCTGTGGAGGGAATGGAGAAGGGGGAAGCTATTGTAGGGGAAGAGGAGGGGGGCTTTTAAAACCGGCAAGTCGTTGGAGAACGAGTAATTCATTCCTCAACAAAAGGCCAGCAACTCACGGCCAACTCTAGTTGTAAACTTTCTTAAATAGAATTGTAGCTCTACTGAAACTTTACAAATATTAAATATATTTATCTTATTTTCTATTTTCTCTTGCTCTATTCATGTCTGCACTCAGCTCGAATAATGGCAGACCCGATCTTTATGGAGTATATAACCTGCCATTTTTACAAGATATGATGAAATAGTCGGTGCAATAACTTATTCTAATGAACATCCCTTGGGCGGAAGTGATGTGAATAATAATTAAAAGAGAATTATAAGGGAAATAACTTTAATAATAATATTGAACAGCTTAGTGGGCCCGAAAGCTCATTGCCGATACCAACCAATCGCCGGTTACGAACTTCCATCCACGCATTACTACCCAATCCCAAACCCGTAAGATCATCTTTAACGCAATCCTATCCTACGTCCCAGTCAACATATCGTACTTTAACCAAATGGCTCAGCTTAGTTATATTTTTAGGAATTCGTTCGTTACTAAGTGTCAGCAACTTTACAAGCCCATCTTAATCCATGCGGTACTCCAATCATATGAACCTGGCGCATGCTCTTGCGATGTGTTTCCTCTTATATTTTCCAGAGAGCTCGTCCTTTTTTTAACCTAACACACTTTACAAGACTTTATTTTGGAATATCTTACGACATCGTTGATACTTCCAATAAGGAACGGTCGGTAGGTTTATAAATTCTATGTTATGGTATTATTATATTTCTCTCCAGAAGATGTCTGAATAGCGGAATACCGAGAGGTAGTTTGGTTTCAAGTACACCCCCGCCTCAAAATGAGGCAAAACATCTGCCAGAAGAAAACCCTACCACCTCCAAGGCTCAAAGGCAACTACTGAATCACAAGAAAGTTTATATGAGAAACCGGAAATGGTTTAATAAAAAGAGATGCTAAAGAAATAAGTAGAAATTGCAAAATACACACACCAAACATTAAAAATCTGAAAGTAAAATAAAATCAAATAAACAAAAAAATAGAAGACAAGAAACCATATAAAAAAAAAAGTTGTGTGGTTTTATGAAACCAGAATGCAAGTAAACATTTTTTTCGGTTTGTAGGCATTTAACTAAATAAAATTGGAAAATTATTCAGGGTATTAAAATTGCGTTTTTAATCTTAACTTAATTATTGAAGAATGGGAAATCAATAGTAGAAAAAATATTCAATTATAAAATTTATTTTCGATTTGCGTATTAGAGTACGGAATACATAATTAATACAACAATTTATAATGATGATAAACGCATATTAAAACGTAAGAGCAATATTTATTTTAATCATTGAATCGCTGTCAACTTCAATTATTTTATCAATAACTTCATCTTCGCCTCGAGTCTCACAGTTTATAAATGTTATTAACATTTTATGGTAACGAAAATTAGTAAATGCTTGTATCTCGACTCGTACTCATATCACTGCCACTCGTGCCTTGATTAGAACTGGCGCCCGATTTTTGCCGCTTCCATTGCTGACGATATCTGCGCCATCTTTCCGCACTTAGTCACTTTCGATGCAGATTTTTTCTGTAACAATATTTTCGGATATAGGTTCGCCACTTTGAACGGTAAACACTCGACGTTGGACCCCTAGTACTACTACTCAGCATGACATCTGTCGGCAGTCTATTAATTTTTTCCGGCGGCTCGGAGTTTAGTACAGCTTGTGAAGATGGCCGATGGCCTAAATATAATTAAATATATTGAACTAACCGGATAAAAATTAAAATACTTCATCGATTATTCATATGAAATAAGTAATGCGAGAAGGTAATGTAATGTGACATGCGATAGATGAGCGAACAATTTTGGGGCGATAGAAAAAAAGTTTCAGGTATTGACCTTTAACGGTCGTTTGTAGAGTTTTAATTTTACGGCGTAAAATTAATACATCATCGGATTTTTTCACACTATTCTTGGTTTTTCCTTCGTTGACCGGTTTATTTAACTCACTAGCTCTATCGTTATCCGTCACGATAAAGTAAATAAAAACATTTACATTAATACACAGATCAAAAGACACAATAACAACACTTGCACGAATAAGTGAGAATGTAAATGTAACACGGTCAGCTGACTGGGCGCCGCCATATTGGCCTCGGCTGTTCTGCCATGCGTCTTTCGCGTTTCCTCTGCTCCAGCTGCGACATGCAATGGAGAAAATAAAAATTTTGAGGCGATGCAAACAAGTTTCACATTAAAAGAAAAACGGGAAATATCAAGAAACCAGTGGATAAATGGGTGGGCATTCCACAAAATATATTAATATTTTGGTATCCATAAAATGTTAACACGATTCTTGGGGTTTATACCCACACCTTAGACAACGTCATGGTAGAGGAACCTGTAATAGCTTATTTAGGCCAACGCTTCCTATAAATTATGGATTCTTATCTGTTGTTATCGATTAAATTATAATTATGTTATTTAAATTAATTGTAAACAATTTATAATGTATCAATGCTGTAAGAAGATGTATGAAAAAGGCTATCTGCAAATATAATACTCAGTACGTATATCGCTATCCTAATCACCCTGCATACATTTATTGATAGTAAAAGTTTATAGTTAGTAGGATATAGCATCATGCAAATGTACGAGGATTCGAAATTGTAGCTACAGAGGATATAACTGTAATAGTAATGATACCTCAATAATAATAAGAAAGGACATCTTAGCCATTTATGCCCTCGCGCACCTGAACCCACTATTTTTAATGGAGGACAAATTCCCTGCATTTTTATAGGTCGATTCATCAAGTGGGGGGATTGGGACCCCATTCCTCCCCCTCGGCCTGCGGGCAAAGTGGAGTGACATATTTTGCCTCGGTGGTTATAAATTTGATTTTATTTCCCCCATATCTGGGAGGAGTTCTTCCCTTGATGGGGTCTGGCGTAGTGTGTACACTCGGCTGGATGTAGTCCTGTCGGGTTTAGTAAGACATTTCATCTGATCCCGGGAACGAAATCGATATAATGCGCACTAAATTAGTTTATTGTTGAAATAGATTACACTATTTCAATTTTCATTGGGAAAACAATAACATACAATAATATTGATTATGGGAAGAAAATGTTCCGGGTGGAGGTCAGAGAATTAATTTCTTAACTGGGGTTGGACTATAAATAAATAAATAATGCTATTGGAGTAATCGAGATATTCAGTATATAATATAAATTATATAACATTCAGTATATAATATACTGTATTCTTATTATTATCGTTATTAAATTATAAAATAAAAGTATTATATGAACTACAAAAATGGGATACGATTAACAAATATACTGATGAAAAACCCTGTAAATCAATTTAAAACCAAATCAATAATAAAGCAGTATTTTATAATAAGTATTAAAGAATAATCGAATAAATGATGGTCGAAGTGACGAAAAGGTAGTAAAACACACGGGGGAACAATACTACGTATTAAAAAAAACGCTGCAAATTATTATTTAATGGTTTTATATTTACTCATTAGATAAAAAGAGTGGAATGCTATAGATAGCACTTGTTTGCTGTATTGAAGGTCCCGGGTTCAAATCCAGCTGTGGCAGATATGTTATTTAATCTTTTAATAGCAACAGAAAGGGTCAATGGGAATTGTAGACTCCTTGGGCTCACCAGCTTCTATAACGTGGGCACCCTCATGGTGGGAAAAACCTGGGGGTTAAGTTTGATCTCAGACCTTTGTCTTATAAACAATGAAATCACTGCCATGTAATGAATCCAAGAACCATCATGGGCTGATCTGTTAAAGGTTTAATGTTGTATGGCATTTATTTATATATAATTATACATATTTAATGTCATAAACGTTTAATGATAATGAATATGCGTTTGATATTTATTAAGAATTCAGAAATAAAAAATATAAAAGGAAAATAAAATCAAGAATCTAAATTAAATTTTTTTTAGTCATTCTTTTTCTAATTTTGAAGAGAATATTCTATCATTCTATCATCATTCTATTTATCTATCTTATAATATAATCTTTGTTTATTTATGTTGTTATTTCTCATCTTCTCACTATATAATTTTTATAATACATTTATAACTAAATATGTAGGATCTGTAGAAATATTTCGGTAAAGCCTACAGACTTTAAACCGCATTCAAATAATGAGTAAAAACCTCACTGAAAAGGTCATTCAAAGTTCAAAAGGACTCAGATAGCACCCTAATATCTAAAGATGCTTCTCGAAACATAAAAAATCAAGGGGTTGTACAAGGGTGAACTCCGATTCATATTCAACATCATCTTTTGTTTCTTTATTTAAAATGGACATAAGCATATTTTTTTAATTATTATTGTTTTATACATAAACTTGCATCATTTAAAAGTAAAATTTATATCACATTTTTACAAAGTACTTATTTATATACAGAGATTGCTACGAACTAGAATAACTGAAATAATGGAATAACTGAAGAAAACTGTAAAATAATTTATTTACTTTATGTCAATGTATATCAATTTATTTATATAATAAATATAGAATTACATCCTAATAATATACAATAAAAAAGATTTATAACTATATATTCTGGTTATTATTCCAGAATCTATTCTTGCTTACAGTGCGTAGATTATAACAATATACTACTTATTATAATCTGCTTTTATAATGTTCTTTCATAATTTTATTATATTTTTAATTATATTATAGAGTTATTTTATTTTCTATTATATACTCAAATCAACATATTCTTAATATAATGATTAATATATTACCCGCCAAGATTATATTATATACGCCAAAAGATTCTTGAAAAAAAAAACATTCGCTCCGATTTAAATTTATATACACTTACTTAAATATTGTAATACTTATAAAAATCCTTTATAAGCTTCTACAACTTATGCTTGATCGAATCGTAAACAAATTTTTACATATGGAGGGAATAAAATAAAATTTCGGAATGTTATGTATCCTTGAATAACCTTTTACATAAAACTTACTAAGATACTTATTTTATTTATTCTGTAGGACTCTGTGGGATCTAAGGACCCTCCTACGGCTCACCCAGCCTTATATAATATAAAGTTGTTGCCTTAATTGGGGAAAAACGTTGGACAAATCATCTCCCTGAACAACTGTTGTCCTAGAGAAAGTACAGTTCATGGGTTGTAGGATACAGGTTTTTTATTTTATTTTATATTATCCCCTTATAAATATAACGGGAGCGGAGTGGCTCAACGGTATAGCGTTGAGTTGCCGTCCCAAATGTTCAGTGTTCAAATCCCGCTCGCTGACAAATTTTTTATTTAGTCTATTAGCTGCAAGAGATGGATCCTATGGGATCTAGTGACGTTCTGGGGCTAATCCAGACTCTATAAAGTATGGAGGGACGTTGTCTGGGATAAATCAACTCCCTGCACAACAGTTGTACTGGAAAAAAGTACAGTCTTTACTATGTACCGAACCCAAGACCCTTCATTGATTGTATTGGTACAAGATTTTTTTCCTTATAAGTATATGGGGATTATTAATTTATGAATCATATTAGTACAGCTCCTGCCTTTTCGTTACAGTTTGTGTAATGTGCATTTCAGCTATAATTACGAACTTTGCAGTCCGTCACGGCAGAGCAAACGCCGGCTCATCCATTATACGAAGCACAGTAGTTACTATCCACCATTGCGGAACCATAACCAAAAAATGTGGCCATTGAATTCAGAAATTGGGGTGGAGGGCGGATGTTGGTCGGGGGGGGGGGGCGGTTAACAATTCATGAGCCTCATATGAATATGCATTTCAATTACGAACTGCTCCAAAGCCGTTATGCAAACCCTGAGCGTTGAACATTCTTCGGCGTCGGCGGAAATTGAATTAGATGAAAGGTTCCTTTGATCCGCTGATGTACCTGGCGGTAGTCGCTAACCTTCTCCAAATTAGTAATGCATGAAAATTTCCTTGGAAGATGGAGGAAGGGAAGGTTGTCTCGAATTTTCTCTTTGTTAGTCCTTCCCTCCAGATCCAGAACAAAGTTACTAACATAAATTACTTTTTCTTCCTTCATTTCCTTCTTCCACAGTTTGTTTACATGAAATCCCTTTTTTAGGATACTTATCTCGAAAAGAACTTTTAAATATAACTTCCTTTTATTCAAAGTCTTTCATCTTTTTTTACTCCCTCTTTCATTTTTCCCTATCACTATATAGTATTTTATAAGCGATTTTTTCTACTTAAAAAAAATAACAAAAACTATCGTCTAGGGAATATTGAAAGAAAAACGTATAATTCTGCTCTAATAAACTTGAAAAGCCTTAGCACCAAACTATATTGTTTGTTCATTTAACGTCACTTGTTCACTGGCTAATTGGACGACGCTGCAGTGGGAGACCTAAATTTTGTCTATCCAGTTTTAATTTTAATAAGGGATCTTTAACAAGTGGCTAAAAAAGTACAGGCTCGAAACTGAAGGACAGTTTAACCAATGATTTTTTACTCCATTTTAAAGAGTCCTAGTGCAACCACCTACCGGGCTACGAATTCGCGATTTTTGGAATTGGGGTAGGTTGTTATGAAGCGACACCTTATTTGAGAAATGGCTAAAATAGCCAACAATGGGTAATTCAAGATGAGTAATTTCAACTAATATATGAAAAGGTTATATTAATTTATTTTACGAGAAAAAAAAACAGAAAAAAAAACTGTATCACTACAAGCTTGAATTCAGCAGGTGGTAGTGACTTGAATGTAAATAGATTAAATATATTATCTGCCAAAGGTAGATTTGAACCTGGAACCTCCGCCCCATTTAGCTACATCGCTTCTTATATATAGAGGGACAGGAAATTATACCGGACCAAGACAAGTACATACTGGATAGACATCCTAGGTTATTGTTGTTTATTTATTTATTGGAATGAAATCATAATGACCCCTCAGGATGTAGATGAAAAAAGTGACGCCGCTTAACGGCACTTGCTACAACCAAGCTGGCAACCTACAGAATAAGTACCATAGAGTGCGAAATTAATCAACGAAAAGTCCTGAAACAATTAAAAACTTAGAAAGTAATTTACAAGAAATGGGTAGGAATGAGTTCCACCATCGATAGGAAGAATTATACCATTAATTTTGTACGGGCCGAGGATTATTAATAAAATAAATGAGGCTATAAATTATATTAAAAACGAGTTAATAACTGAGTTAAAAAATCGTGTTAGCACTCACTGTTGGAATTAAATATTCTCCCAGAATAAATTACCGTAGTTCCTAAGGAGCTGAGGCCATAAGGCCCAGCCACGGACTACTATTTTATTTCGACTAGTCGTATTAGTTATTTCCAAAGGCCAAAGGTTCGTTGCCGAGCGTAATTTAGTAATTCTCTCCCTCGTATATCATCTTCCTCCGGATGAGGGTAAAGACCCGGGATCCAGCTACTTGGTCACGTACTATGGAAAAAAATAGACAATCGTGCATCTGAAACTCTGATTACTTTAAGTTAAATTATCTTTAGAATCCATAAATAAATAACCACGGCAATCGATGCTTCTGGGTAGAATATTTAGAGAAATAGGATAAAACTGTTGTGTGTGGAAATCAGTAATAACCCAGACTTAGGCCTGAATTGTAGGTTGGTAGTAGGATTTTGTAAAGTCAGATCATGGGGGCTTGGGTCTTGATGGAATCCATTGGATAGTGATGTAACTGCCCGTCTAATGGGTATCGAACCTGAGTACATAAAGTATTGTTTTGCACAAAATGCATTACATTAGCCTAACAATTAAATAAAATATGTATCCATCTTAGGGCTACTGGGGAGTATAAAAAAAAAAAAAAACTGTACCACTTTGGGGGTACCCGATGAAAGGTCTAAGATTCAGTAAACACTGCACTGTTTCTAGGACTAAGGCTGGGCAGATAGTTTTGTCCAAGATCACTATCACTGCCATGGATTCCTACTTTATATTGGCTGAGTGAGCCTTAGGAGAGTCTTTAGACCCTACAGTGTCAGTCTGTAGCTATCAAGAGATTAAATCATTTTTCTCCCACAGCTGGATTTAGTCCTTCAGCATAGCAAATCAGCGCTAAAAAACTCAGAACCCCCCAACCATATCCATCGACGATTATATTTTAAATATCATTACTAAAATATAGATGTCATTAACAATCCCAACAACAAATTGGACCACTGTTGTTAAGTCCTGAAGCAATGACTAAGCCCAGGAGGGTGAAGATAACTTTCCAATCCACTCATTCATCCACTTATTTGCTAAAGCTAGTAGCAGAATAACTCTTCTTCACGATTCAACTCGCTACAAAACTTCTATAAGTTGCTTAAAATTTAATTGGTATTTCCTATTCCCTGTAACAATTTTCAATTGATCAAAATCTTCTAAGTTGTCTATAAGACTTAGAAGTGATATGTACCATGCATGATTCAGATTCCTCATAAAATGCAGTTCAGTATATTGAAAACCATGAACGATATTTCATTTAGATGTATATGATGATGAGGATTTTCATGAACAGTTCACACACCTCCCTAAGTTATCTAGAGAGGAATATGCTTGCCATTGGAGCGCTTAGATTGGTCTGCACTGGTTAAAAGGAAAAATTCTTCATAAATTAAACAGGGGTTGAGTTAATTGGTAAACACAATTAATTAGAAATTCCAATGCTATAATAAATTATGTGATTAAACCTTACCTTACCTTTGCGTTACTTAAATATAAAATGAAGCTTTGTTTGTGTTTATTTTATTTGCTTACAACTTCTTAGCTCAATGTTAGTTTTATAACTAGCATATCTGAAATAAACTATATATGTACTTCAGTGGTAAGAATATTCTGTCTTGGAATGAACATACCTTATACAATTGTTTGTGACTATCATTTTATCTTTTTGTACAAGTGAAAAAAATTCAGATTGGCATATTCCAACTGTTGAAACGATTTTTTCCAGATCGTTCTTCAAAGAGAACGTATACAGCTTTGTTTTCCTGATCTTGGTTAATCCACGAGATCCTTGGTCGGCCTCTTCTTCTTTTTTTAGAGCACCAGTACAGGGTCAATTTTGGTGTTCTTTTCTCTACCATTTTTAGTAGGTGTCCAAATCACTGTAAGCGCTTGACTGTGATTTTATGATGGTATTATGAGAGCCCATTATCTTTCGAAATAGTGTATTGGGTATCCTGTCACGCCTAGGTAATATTTTAAGGAACTTTTTTTTTAATAATTAAAATATGCTTGCTGCAGTGACTTTTTTCATCAGCTGTTTCATACGTGCTAAATGCAATCTAAAAGGAATGGAAAGGTGCAGACTTAATCCAGGAGGTTGTGTATTTTTAAGGCCATTTTATTTCTAGAGGCAATAAGAGGAAGATGATTTGTATTTCTGCGAGAACCCCCCCACACTATCCTCCCCTTTCGAGTGCTCTGGAAATCTCATTTTCCCCGGGAGCCTCATGCATACTACAACCTGCTATCTTATGTCCTTTATTCACCAGTAATAGCTCAAGAAGGAAACTTCTGTCTATTTTATCTATGTTTCTGTTGAAGCTAATGGTGATGTCTCTGTGGTACTATTTCCTTTAAACTTTACTTAAAACTATTTAAATTAAAAGGTAAAAAGCGTTTTAATGCTCAAACCGGGGCGTCTAATTTCTAGATATTCTCAGTTTGGAGTATTCATGCTTGTTTCGTTTAATGTAACTTTGTGTCGCAATGGCTAATTGGACGATGCTATGGTGGGAGTTAGGACTCCATATTAAGGAATTCGGCTTGTCCAGATATAATTAGGATAGAGATCTTCAAAGAGTACCAGATATGGAGCCCCATATTACGCCACTTTCGAACCCCCATAACCAGGGATTTTTTTCGCTTTAAAAAATCCTAAGACCATCTGCCGGACTAAGAGCCCGCTCCTTGGGCATAGGAGATTGTTCAGCTAACCACTATACCTTCACCAGATATAGTATTCTTTGTTGTTAGGTCATTGAAAATTGAAAAAAATGATAAAAATCTACGATCATTGTAAGAGCGAAAACCTTATGATAGAATTAGAGAAAATGTTTATAAATCATAGCTACAAGTATGTAATACATTAGAAAAATTGCTAAATTTTAGCAACAAAGAAATTTTTGTCCGAATTATTTTTAAATGTATGTTGGGATCTGACCACCGAAATAAGGTCAAGAATTGAGAAACTTAGAAGGTCACGAGGTCATCTTCTTTTTAGGCACCTTTGAGGATTATCGGGGATTGAAGAAGCAGCTGGGTTTCAAACAAGTGGGGATAAAGTTTGTCATGAAAAAACTGGTATCGGATTCGGGACAAATGAGAAATACTGGTCATTAAGGATGGCTAGCGGTTCTTTAAATAATTTTCTTTTGGTTCAGAGGAAACTTGCCTAGTATTTTCTGTTCATCTGAGCTCCTGACCAATTTAACAGTATTTCTGCCTAAAAGTTCGTAGTCAGCTAACAACCCAAAACGACTGTATAAAAAATTGAAAAACGAATCAGTGATCTATTATCAAAAGGTACAAATGGAATGAAATGAAATGGTTGGTAGGTTTGCGAAGGAGAAAAAGAAAGGTCTTATTTCAATATATATTAATTTATATCTCGGTTCGAATTTATTTCCTGAACCCATGGAAACGGTATCCTGGATATCCCAGGACTCGGCCGAGCGTGAAATAACCAAAGCCGCGGGCGGCCTCCGGTGGCAACCAATTAGGAAGCCTTCTATAGATCATCTTCGCGCCCAGAAGAGGTCCTTAAGGATGTCAGGAATTAGCAGGACTTATATATTTAATTTTATACTCGGGAGCTGTGATATAAAGCTAGGAGAGAAAAACCAATTTGCATTATTTCAAGCCGCCACATAAAATAGACTCTCGGCCCAAATCGTTTCCGCGTGCCTTCCTCTTTGTCTGAGGAGCCAGCCCGAATTCTTCAGTTTTCCAGAGCCATTATTCGCTTCCAATAATACTTACGTTCGTTTATTTCTATTTCTTTCGATTTGATTTATTTTATTAAAACATGTTATAAATATAATACAAAAGTTATTAACAACAGCTAGAACAAAAGTTATTAAAGACAATTTTTATTGTTTGGTGTTATTTATCCCAGTTCAATTTCATGACTTATATGCTGGACACCCAAACTTACCGGTACAAACATTACTGACAGACACATTACCATAGGTTCCGACAAGAATACTGAAACGTCCCTGGAGCAAGGATCAAACTGCAGAGAGATGAGCCACGCCAGAAATACCTTCAATGGGAGGTTTGTCCATACACGTTTACATTATGTGCCAAATGCCATTTGTATAATTCCTGTCAATAAATATGTATTATTATTTCCTTTCATTTAACCTATGACTTTTCCAAATCAGTTTGCAATTAGCTTTACAATAAAGTTCTTTCATCGGCGAAGCGTATAGATGACATTCAAGTTCAAGTTTCAATCATTTTCATTCACAGGAACTTCTACATCAACACACTATAGGTCTAATTTGAGCGAGATAAGTATCAACAGGCAAGTATTTCCCTCAAGTATAGAGGCTGGGTGAGGGGGCGGATATCATAGGATCCATCTATAGATTTAACCCATTATATAATTTATTTAGCGGATTTGAACCCAGGACCATTTATCATCAGGAGTGCTCTACACGGAGTTTCCTACATCAAGCGGTTGCAGTCAAGTACAAAATAATTCGTTTATAAAGGATTATTTTGGTTTGTTTGTTTGTTGTTGCTTAGAGGCGTAAAACCCTAGGGCCATCAACGCCTGTAGAGTTTTGATTTTTATAATTAGTTATCTTTAAAAAAAAAAGTCATATACACACATTCTAACAAATAATATATCTATAATAAGGAAATAAAACAATTGGAAAAAACAACAAATGCATCTATAGAAGGGACAATGGATGATCAAATATTGCTTATTAATTAACAGTTTGTAATGAATTTCACCACTTTGTCGATTTCAGATTTGGTGTCTCTAAGTGCTTCTCTAACATCGGGTGGTATTTTGAGCTGATTTAGTATTTTTTTATAGGAGTAGCATTCTTCAAATATATGTCTGATACAAAGATTTTTATTACACCCAGGGCATATCGGAGGTGCATCCCTTGTAATGAGATGTGCGTGGGTAAGCCGGGTGTGTCCTATTCTAAGGCGAGCAATAGCCACCTCTTCATGGCGTTTACTGCGATTAGATGTAGCCCAAGGCTTTACTTCCCTTTTTATATATTTCAATTTACTGGCTGGACTTTCATCCCACATTGCTTGCCAACTTTCATCTATACATTCTTTGAGGGGGCGAGCAAGTTCTTGGGCGGTTAGAATAGCAGTGCCTCTACCTGTGAGTGTTAGAGCTGCTCGAGCAGCTTAGTCAGAGATCTTCTTTCCGACAATACCGACAATACCCACATGTCCAGATGAAGAATATTTTTTTGCTTATGTGGTTTAGCATTATTAGATATTCGTCGTTTTGGGTAGTGAGCTGACTACTAATATGGTTATCATATATTTATTGTTTCTTTCTGTATATACAACTCGAGCTTCACCCCCATTTTAACGATTATTTTTCGAACACTGTATACGAGAGTTTCTTCATAACACTCTTGCTTAGATTTGATAATTCTATAATATTAGATTTAGTAGTTAAGGTGTGATAAGAAATAAAATTAAATAAAAACAATGAAAAAAGCATTTTTATTCCCAAGGGATAGCTCCAAGTCAATTTTATAAATAAAAGAGTATATTCACAATACAATTACTTTCTTATTCAATAACTTATTGTTTTGTTTTTTTATTTGATTGTTCGTACTTAATTAAAGTTAGGATATATTTTAATAACTCGTAATAATCCGTATAAGTGAATCTCTGTGACTGATTTGTTATTTTTCGAATGATCCATATAACTAGATGAGTTTGTATTTAATGAGAAAATTACCAGTTTACCAAATAAAAGCACTTACACCATATTACCTAGCTTTCATCTTAAATTTGGTGATAACAAAAAAAAAATTAATCGCCTTTAGTCGTTGTTTATGTATCAATCTGATGAAACAATCACAGATAAAGAAAGAAAGGGTGAAAAACAATCGAGTTGAACAGATCTTAAGTGAATGGCTAAGAAGCTCTTCACCCGCGGGAGCTCTACCGCAAGATTGTCTCTTCCCTTTAGACCTTTCCTTCGCTAAATAGTGCACCTTCTCTCCTCTAGAATACAAATTGTTTACAAATGTATTAGTATTATCGGGTGTATGTAATTTTGGTTTTATTGAAATAAGAATCTAACTCTTAACAATTTATTTATTTACTTAACTACTAGGCATTTGAAGAAGGCCAGTGTAGATTCCAATGTTTCAAACACGTAGTTTACTTAGGAAACTAGATTGCCTCACAAAATAACATATGCCATGTAGGAAAAAGAAGAACTATTACTACCAACAGGCGTTATTATAGTCTAGGAAAGCACCTCAAAAGCAAACACCTCTCAAAAGAGACAAAGGCGAGATAAATAAATACACAACCAGAGATAACATATGTCTCAGAGGCGTTTTCTTTGATAAAGGTAGCTGGATAAATACACTATTTTTTCTTACAATTTATTCATTGAAATTTAGAACTACGTTACAGTACAACAAGTGAATGGCATGTGTGGTACATATTGGCATACAGACAAGTAGAGAAACTGCCCAGTGATAGTATTATCACTATATGTACTCAAACAACAAGTACCAGAGGATTAGCAGGAATTGAAGAGGTTGCCAAGTTTGAAACTAGTCGGTTTGAGTGTGAAGGAAGTTTTTCATGAAAAGACTAGTATCGGTTTCGGGGCAAATCAACAATAAATGGGGCATTAAGGTCATTGTGGATTACTTTGTTCGTAACAAAGTAAGGAGCATTGAGGATTTTACGAAGGATTTTGTATTGCAAGGATTGAATACGAGAGGAATTCGATGGCTTAGTGGAGCCCCAAAGCTCTACTCAGTTCAGATGTGACAAATGACTGTCATGAATATGAGCCTTTTGTAATTAAATGGGAGCTTAGAGTGTTTGCCTAATAAATGTAAAAGTAGACTGAAACAGCGACCTGTTTCTTGTCAATTCAATCTAGTATCAGGATAACAAGTTATTACAGGTTTGTCAAGGTGTAGTCCTAAGTACCAGAGCAGTTATACAGGAATCAGTGGGTGTTATTAAACGAGGAAGGAAAGGAATAAAGGAGGAAAGGAAGCCAGTGGTTGAGACGGAGAGTAAAAGTAATTTGATGGATTTTGTGGGACTTTATTTTAATCCTCCATTTTTGACACCTTTTCTCAAGGCCAGTGGTATGGATTAAAGAGTACGGGATGCTGTAGTTGGATCAGTGTTGACTGATAATGAAAAGTGTCATCCACATCCGTGGTAAGGATAGTATTAGGATTGGTTGGGATATCAGCTTTCAGGATTGGGCCGAGGATACTACCTTCTACCTTATACTACCTACTAGGATTCGAGAGAACGCTCCTTAGAAATTTATTTTAAACCCATTAAGTCTGTTGAATAATTTAAGACGATGTATAAATAGGTAGCTAAATGACCTTTTTGAATGTCCAGATGTTATCATGTGGTTTCCCAAAAAGATCCTCACAGACGGAGGATTCAGATGCAATGTTACAATAAGTGAAATGATTTTTTAACCTTATAATATTGTATTGTGATAAATAAGGAAAGGTTATACTTGGAATTAATTTTCAGTGGAATCTTCTTTAACTACGTTTAGCAACTTTTGGTAGAGGGTAAACTTGCGGCTTCTCATCAGGAACATGCTCGAAACTGGCGACACCTAGTGGCCTGTGCATGAGTTATAAAATTTCTTTTAATTAAATTTAGTTTAAAAGTTAGAATTCCATTCATATAAGGTTGATTATATTTATTTTAAAATTCGTTTAAAAGTGGTACAAAAAAGTGTTTCATTTTCCCTAAAAGATTTTATTTTTAATAGTTAAATGTTTTGTTTTATGAAATGATTGAATGTTGATCTAAGCATTGTTGAACTTAGAGGTGATTACAATGCTAATAATGAAAATAAAATCTATGTAAATGCAATTGAAATGTATAGATATCATACCTAAATACTAATTATTATTTCAATTAAATTATTGATATCTTGTATTGAGCTTGTGCAGCCCATTATATGTATTGATTAATAGATAAACTACTTGGAAGTGTACATAATTATTGTTCAGAGAGTCAATATATGTGAAAACTAGACTGATGTTAATAATTTAAATTTACTAATTTCAAATTTCAATTATTTAGACTACATATGATTTAGAAATTTAAAAAAAAATAACACAGTTATTCCAAAGTTTTTAGTTATCATTTCTGTCGGCAGCCCTTTTGACTGCTTATTTAAATATTATTAATTATTAAATATTAATTATATATTTTATGAATTTTTAAAACTCATAAAGCTGAAGTAGTATAGTCCAGGATCCATGGTCGATTTTTGCATTTGATTAGTAGCAAGCTGAATTTTCGTGAATAGCTTCGTTTCGAAGAGACGCCCAACAATTTCCTGTGCGAAAATTCTCGATTGTGGTAGCTAACAGAGGTAGCAAGGATAAAATATGTCAATTTGATGATTCTCAAAAATTTATTACTAACTGTTTTTTTTTTTTAAATCTCAAGATAATTATCTAAATTATTTGAACAAATATTTGTCCTACAGAATGTATGGTTTGATCAAAGAGTCCACTCCTTTCAATATGTATCGAGGTCATCAAAAATAATTACTGACCAGCTGTTTTTTTTTTACTTCTTCTTTTTTGACTTCGTCATCGATACATATTGCAAGGAGCGGACTCTTTGATCAAACCATACATTTTGTAGGACAAATATTTTTTCAAATAATTTAGATAATTATCTAAGAGATTAAACAAAAAAAAAACCCCATTTAATAATACATTTTTGAGAATCATCAAATCGACATATTTTATCCTTGCTACCTCTATTAGCTACCACAATCGAGAATTTTCGTACAGGAAATTGTTGGGGTCTCATCGAAACGAAACTATTCACGAAGATTCAGCTTGATACTAATAAAGTGAAAAAATGGACCATGGATCCTGGACTAGTACAAGTGTGGGTTATTAAGAAATGAAATGAATGAGTATAAGCTAAATGAGCGATATCTCTCCTATCATCCGCCATGCTTCTTCATTTAAATCCTTGCTTTTCCAACACCGCCTGGCCTTCCCATAAGATGCTCTCTAAGGTTAGTCATTTGCTGAAATGAAGCAGTATTGAATAATTGATTTTATTGCATAGTTGTTTTTTTTCTGATTATGTAAAGAAATTATTGCATGCCATCTCATGCATTTAACTATTGTTATTATTTTTTAAATTCTCTATAACAGGTTAATACATTGTCATTTTCCATACTTTATTTTTATTTATTTTGTTGGCACTTTTTAGATTCTTTATGATTTGCATTTTTATGTAGCCTTTTGACTAGATATATATTCTTTCTTTTTTCTCCACATGTTTGTTTTTCTGAAAGGACTTACTCCCAGAATGATATTACTTTTCTTTTTTTGTAAATATATAATATATAATATAAAACAACATAACACTGGCGGAATAGAGAGTGGTATTATTAAAACTGGTGAGATAGGAGTAGGTATTTGATTAGGTAGACAGAGGACAATACAAAAAGTTGTTGGGTGCTATCTGAATGTGACAGTACTTTAATGAAGTTGGTGGAGAATTATATTAGTAAACTTTTACACTTCATCATCCCCAACATGGCGCACATCCTAACGAGCGCATCAAAACTTATACCTCCCCCTTCCATCCTCCTAAGGAATACGGCTTTTTAAAATTCAAAACTTCTTCTGCTATAAATATGTGAGGGCACTCCAATATAAAGCTGGGTATTGACTTTCAGTGGTTTCCATAGAAATAATATTTTATATTTCAAAATTTATCCTATTATACATAAATAAATAATATGATCAACACGTTCAATTATTTATTAATGCTTAATGTTTCTATAAGTAACGATTTCTCTGGAAATAATATATCCTATTACAATATGCATAATTATTTACCCCGGAGGTAAAGGACAGACACTATGTCCACAAAGTAGGTAATAATTCAGATAAATTTTCATTAATAATTACTATGATTAACAGTCCCAATTACTAATCAATGCTAATAACGATGTGAAAAATTTTCTTTGAACTGTTTCTGTAAGTGATGATTTCTCTAGAATTATGTTCTATTTAAATATCCATAATTCTGTATCCCGGAGATTATGGACACTATGTCCACAAAATAGGTGATAATAATTGTCATGATTAATAATAATCATGATATAAATTGTCATGAATAATTACTGTGATTAACACTTCCAATTATTCATCAATGCTAATAACTATGTAAACAATTTTCTTCAAACTGGTTATATAAGTAACGATTTCTCTGGAAATAATATTTTTGAGATTTCAATATGCAAAATTCGTTACCACGGAAATAAGGGGTACTATATCCACAAAACGGGTAACATTCAGGTTGATTGTCAACACTTCCAAGTACTTATCCACGGAATAACAATGTAAACAAATTTTCCTTAAACTGCTTTTAAAAGTAACAATATCTGGAAATAATATTTTCTATTTAAATATGCATAATTCTTTACCCCGGAGGTAAAGGACACCATGTCCACAACATAGGTGATATTTTAGGAAAATTGTCACAAATAAATATTATGACCAATACATCGAAAAACAATGTAAACAATTTTCTTCAAAATGTTTCTGTAAGTGATGATTTCTCAAGAAACAATATTTTCTATTTAAATACGCATAATTCTGTATCCCGGAGGTAAACAACACCATGCCCATAAGTAGATGAAGAAACGAGTTGAAAGTTATAGAAAATTCGTTCTCCAGAACAAATACAAAATTACAGAAATGTGACATTGTGTCCAATACCAACTACTCAGTTGTGAACTATATGTTCTTCTTCCATTGAATATATCCCTATAAGAACCCAATAGTTTTTAAAATTACTTCTTATAAAAATTTCCGATGAAGGTTTTCCTTTAATATCATTTTCAAGGAAATCTAGAATTCCAGGATAACATGAGAGGAATGTATCTTAATCTAGTCTCGGAATATTTAATAACATGGTTATGAAAAATAAGTTCATACCATTAGGATGAAAATATCAGGGTAACTAGGAGAAACAGTGTAATGATTTTTTAGGTCGCTTCCAATTTACGTAGTAAGGTCCATAAGTTTCCGACATGTCCTGCTTCCCCTCCTTCAAACGTGCCGGGACCTGCACGCCTATGCCGGTCCATGCCTGGTTACTCCATACCCATCGGCCGCACTTCCTCAGTCCTGTCGGTCAGTGTCCAACCTTGAAGGAAACTCCCCATTTTTACAATGTTCAAACTCGAGTACCGTGCGGTTATTAAATTGTTTTGTAAAGAGGGTCTTAATCCTGCGCAAATTAAAGAGCGTTTGGATTGTTTATACGGGCAGTCCTCCCTCTCGTATTCAACAGTGAAAGAATGGGCAATATTATTTAAGTTAGGGAGGGAACGTCTAGAAGATGACTCGCGTCCCGGCCGCCCATTGGAAGCTGTCACTTCTGAAACAATCCAACTTGAAAACCAAGGAAATGGCAACGAGGTTGAGGCTTTCAAAAACAAGTGTTTTGAACATCATCAAAGAACATTTGCATATGAACAAGGTTAGTGCAAGATGGGTTCCAAAAGTTCTTATCCATTTCCAAGGCCGCTGTGAAGGACTGTGGATTCCAAGAAATCTCTGATCCACTCTACAGCCCAAATTTGGTCCCTAGCGACTTTAACAACGACGAAGAGCTCCAAGCAGCAGTGTAAGAACATTTTTTTAACAAAAAAGAAAATCGTTATTTTCATTAAATAGAAATGTTGTCAAAGCGTTGTATTAAGTGTGTTTAACTTAGAGGGGAATATATTGAAAAACAGTAGGATCATTTTTTTCTTTCACCTTTCCTTCTATCACAGGCCGGAAACTTTTGGACCTTACTACGTATCTACAGCCCCGGTGAACAAGTAAAAAAAAAAGCCTGTACCACTGAAGTGGTTTGTCCTAGAACACGCTCAACCCCCAGATCCCCCCTTATTTTGGGTACCACTTTAAAGAGGCTGGGTGACTCCAGGAGGGTCACCCAGGGGGATTTTTATTCTTCTCCTTAATATCTGTCTTATCTCGAAGTTATATGTACGATAACCAGACCTTTGGACCACTTATTCATCTTTGATTAAAAAATCGTTATTTAAAAAAATGTACAGGTTTGTCTTATGTTTGATCCCTTACTTTATCGAAAGAAAGTACCTTAAAGTACTATTTTAACATTTTAATTTTCTAAACATTGATGACAATAACACTAATACAATTCCTCACATAGTAACATAGAAAACGCTCAAAACTATTATTTTTTTTTCAAATGACATATACAGACACAGTAGAATGACACTTACTAAAACACAAACCCAAAGAAGATACAACAAGCAGACACCTCTAGGAACTGCCTCAGACGCGCTAATAGGCCGAGAGGCTGCGAAAGACGAGAGGTTTGCCGGACAGCAAAGGGGACAAGACAAATATTTGATCCCTCGGGGAGGGGGCTCTTATTCCTCCCCCCTCAGGCTATTAAATATGGACGGCAACCACCTGTTGGCACCCGTTAGCTCAACGGATCAGTTGCCAAAGTGTTCTCTGTACTCTGTACTCGAGTCTATGTTATGTATATTCCAAGGATGGTGGTGTCATTTACACTTTACATATCAGTTTATTTAACGAACTCATATATTTCTACTATATTTAGGCAGATAATATTTTTAATTTGTCAACAGCCGGAGAAGGACCTCGTGGGTCTAACTCAATCTCTATAACGTGGGTACCCTTAATTTGGGAAAAGACCTGGCGGTAGAGCGTGATCTCGGACAGATCACCTCGCTGCACCAATATTGTATTTGAAACAGCACAGTCAGTGACACTATAAGGGTTGCAGTGGTAAAGGCAAACAAATATAACTGGCGGATTTGGGTTTGGGTAGCCATAACCAAAAATAACCAAGAATTTTTTACTCTCTTTAAAAAAATAAGCATACCTGCTAGTCTATGAACCCGTGACGTTGTGCATAGAAGTTTGTTATGCTAACCACTGAATATAGTATGAATAATAGTGTTATAATTTAACAAGTTTTTTTTAATTTACTTGTTGAGACCAGGACAAACTTTTTTTTTTTTTTTTTTTTATTTAATTCAATGATATTTACAACTATAATGGTATTATATCAAGTAAATGTGCAAAAATGTAGAATATGACATGAAAACACTTGTGGAGAAACTACCCATCGATAGCACTCCAATAAAGTTCTATAGTAGATGATCTCGAGGCCATCTTCTTTTCAGGCGCCTCGGAGGGTTATCAGGAATAGTATGGGAAGCAAGCTGAGAGACTAGCGGATTCAAGTGCGTATGGAGCTTGTTATGGAAGGATAGGTATCTAGTTTGGGCCAAATCAGTAACATATGGGATATTAAGATCATGATGGATGAGTTTGTTTGTGACATAATAAGGAGCATTGAGGATTTTACGAAGGATTTTGGATTGCAAGGATTGGATACGAGATGAATTGGATGGTTTAGTAGAGCCCCAAAGCTCAACTCCGTATGCCCAAATAGGTCTGATGACTGTCATGTAAATAAGTCTTTTGTAATTAATTGGTAGCTTAGAGCGTTTGTCCAGTAAGTGTTGAAGTAGGCGAAAACGTCGAGCAGTTTCTTGTCTTTTCAGTCTTGTATGAGGATTCCAAGTGAGACGTTTATCCAGATGGAGTCCTAGGTAACGTATCTGTTCGACAGGGTTCAGTGGTGTATTATTAAACGATACAGTAGGACAGGAATTCGTAGGTTTACGACGAAGGGTGAAGGTAATTTGATGGGATTTGTTAGGATTTATTTTAATCCTCCAATTTTGACACCATTCTTGTAGGTGAGGACAAACTTAAATTCTTAAATCTTCAAGATGGCTGGAATTCAGTATTTCTGAATCCTCCATACAATGTAGAGTTGTCAATGGGAAGAAAAGGATGTGCCTATATATCGCGTTTAACTTGGGCAATTCCTTCATCTGGGAAGTTGAAGACTTTGCCATTGTCCTCGAAGCTGAGTGGTCCCATTGTCTTCGGCAACACGTTCCTACTTCATTCCGACCTCTCAGGAGTCGCAATTATTCAATTAGGATACAAAGGTCTTCTTTTAGCTTCGATAGCCTCGAATGACATCGTCTTGGTAATTGCCTCAGCATTAGTGTCTTCAGGTTCCCCTACTCGTCTATCTGTCAAATACAAGTGTCTGAGAACTATAGTCAAATAGAAGTGTGAGATTGATATAAGTATGGCATTCTTTAACATCATTCAGTGCACAAGCAAAAATAGGATGGGTGATATTGATCGGTTATTGCAGTTCTGAAGAAAGTAAGTAAAAGAAATTATCTTCAAGGAATCCATACGATTAAAATGGTTCCTCCCCCTAAGAAGGAACGTGGTAATCATAAAATGTTTTGAAAAAGATCCCACCGTTTTAAGATAAAATCAAGATGAATACTTATTTGTGTTCAACGTATCTTTTCCAATGTCACCGTTTCCATTCTTATTTATTACAGTAATTGTCATTCTCGATTGCTTAAATAATTTGGTAAAACTATATTTACTTTGAGATATTACTGGGTTCATGGCAATGGTCAGACAGTCCGCGTTCATGGTCCTTAAGCTTTTGATGATCTTACAGAGCATTCCGCACAAGTGGCTAGAGAGAGGGAGAGATCATGTAGGAATTCCCAGGACACTGTCCAACCTCTCAATTATAGGAAAAATTTATGGGTACTCCCGAAATTTCCCATGTTGAGGACATTTTCGAAGCATTCTGCCAATCTGTTGCAATTATTTTTATTGGTGTGAATAAGCCTTGTAAATTTTAATTAAACCTTAACAAATGTTCACTATCCTTTATCTGATCTTTTGTGATTCCTAAACTTTGGACATCTTTATAAACTTCTGTGACGTATTTAGGTATGGCTTATCTTTTATCAAACTCGATGAATACTTTTTAGTCAGTTTATTACTATTAATTTTATAAATAAGACCAAAAAAATCGTTTTTATCTTCAGTTCTATTTTTTCTAAATGCTGATAAGTCACTTTCGTTTTTAAAAATATACATTTATGTTTATTGATGTGTACATGTTAGTATTTTCCTATGTATTTTTTTTTCTAACCCACCTTTACTTACAAATTTACAAATTACATATGTAAGTATATTTTTCAAAAAAATGTAATTTATTATTTATAAATGTAATTTATTGATATTTACAACTATAATAATATTACATCAAGTAAATCTGCTAATATGTACAATATGACATGAAAAACACTTGTGGAGAAACTACCCATCGGCAGCACTCCAATAAAGTTCTATAGTAGATGGTCTCGAGGCCATCTTCTTTTCAGACGGCTCGGAGGTTTATCAGGAATAGTATGGGAAGCAAGTCGAGAGACTAGCGGATTCCAGTGTGTATGGAGCTTGTCATGGAAGGATAGGTATCTAGTTTGGGCCAAATCTGTAACATATGGGATATTAAGATCATGAGGGATGAGTTTGCGACATAATAAGGAGCATTGACGATTTTACGAAGGATTTTGGATTGTAAGGATTGGATACGAGATGAATTGGATGGTTTAGTAGTGCCCCAAAGCTCAACTCCGTATGTCCAAATAGGTCTGATAACTTTCATGTAAATGAGTCTTTTGTAATTAATTGGGAGCTAAGTGCGTTTGTCCAGTAAATGTTGAAGTTGGCGAAAACGTCGAGCAGTTAGAAGAATAATATTAGAATTATGTCTTTTCAGTCTTGTATGAGGATTCTAAGTGAGACGTTTGTCCAGATGGAGTCCTAGGTAACATATATATTCGACAGGGTTCGGTAGAATATAATTAAAGGATACAGTAATTTGTTGGTTTACGACTAAGAGTGGAGGTAATTTAAAGGGATATGTTAGGATTCATTTTAATTCTCCAATTTTGACACCATTCTTGAAGATTTGAGATATGGTATTGAAGAGAATGGGATGCAACAAATGGATCCTTATTTACTGATAACACACATGTGTCATCAGCGTACGTGGTGGGGACAGTGCTTGGATGTCAGCTGTATATATTGTGTATAGGATGGGACCCAGGATACTACCTTGAGGAACACCGGCAGACTGGGTAAAGAGGGAAGAGTAGGAAAAATTATGGTTTACTTTAAAGGTTCTAGTTACTGGGGTAGGAACTGATAATAAGGAAGTAAGTAGATGGCAAGAATTGCTGGATAGTGGAATGTGATATTCGTAAACAAAATTTGGTGATCTGGGATTATTTTATTGGATTCTATGATATGATGAAGACGTTTCAGAATCAGTTTTTCAAGTATTTTGCCCATTATGGGCAGGAGAGATATAGGACGGTAAGAAGATGGGAGTTCTGGTGGTTTTTTAGGTTTTGGTATCGTCTTAACCATGGATAATTTCCAGGAATCAGGAAAGTATGTGGTGCGGAGTACGGCATTGTATATATATGTAAAGAGTAGGATAGCTTTCCGAGGAAGGCGTTTTAGAATGTTGGATGTGATTTGGTCGTGGCCAGGGGCTTTGTTGGCGGGTAATCTGTGAATAATGTTTGATATTTCGGAAGGTTGGAAGGCTTAAGGAGGAGGGGACTACTTAAAGGAATACTTAATTCTGCTTCAATGCATTCAGAGTGGGTTTGATTAAGGATATCTGGATGAGGGTTAAATTTTTTGAATGGGTGCTGGCCGAAAATTTGTGATTTTTCTTCATCAGATCTCGATCAGGTTTGGGATTCAGTTAAAAGTGAATTTTTTATATTTTAGAAGTTTTTTGGTGGTATTCCATAAGGATTTGTCAGTAGTACTGATATTTTCTGTACTGTAATACAAATTTTGAATGTTCTGATCTCTAATTTTAATTTGTTGGCCAGTTTGGAATAATGACTCCTGTCCGATGGATATCTCGTGTGGTACCACTTCGCTCTTGGGCCGTCGTGTATTATCGAAAATTGTTATTTCTCGTTGGTTAGAAGTTTTCAAAATTAATTATTTTTCGATGATTTAGGCAAAGGATATAATTAATGAAATATTTGCAGTTTATAATTTAAAAAAAAAAAAAGGAAAGAAACTCCAAATTAAAATAAAACAATGGCCACAAAGAGGTCTCCATTACACGACAATAACGTGAACCCCGCCCCTAATTATCAAAGTCCTTCTCCTCCGCCGTGTCTCAATAAAACTTAAATTAAGAATCCCCCCCAACATTAAACTTTAAATAAGCTCTTTGATTCATTATTCATTTCTCTTTAAAGTTTTACTTCTTCCCCGTTGAGGGGGAAAAATACTTGTATCCCTAAACTGACTCTATGAATTATTCTTAAAAGCACTGATGACTTGAGAGTTTAGAATCACAAGGGAAAATTAACTTCTTTAGAACAAGGTGGAACTTTCTCAATTCGAAAACCTAAAACGACGAGGGAGGAAAACTCCTGACCTAATTTAAGAACCACATAATCGCTCATAACCAAGTCCCCGCCCGGCCCATAACCAAGTAATGAGGGCTGGAACAAAATAATCTAAATTAAAGAAGGACCTGCTCGTTGGCTGTGAAAGTGAAATAAAATATTTAAATTCCATTAGCGTTTTTTAATTCCAATTTTTACAAACAAAAAAACCTTAAATACATTTAAACATTTTTTTAAGGAGGATTCCTGTGGTGTAGTGGTTAGTTAAACATTCTATTAAAACCACCATCACGGGTTAGTAGTCCAATAGTTGGCCTGAGATTTTTTCAAAGAAAGTGTAAAGCCCTCTTTAAACCGTCCTTTGGAAGGGACGTAAAATGATGGCCCTCAGCCTGATTTCTGTCAGCTACTCGTTAAAGATCCTTATCCTAATTATACCAGGAAATGAAAAAATTAGGAATCCTAATTTAGCATCTTCATATTAGCCATAGCAGCATAAAGTGGTGTTAAATGTATAAACAATTTACTCAACAAAACAAAATATAGGTAAGAATTTAAGTAAAGACGGCCATTGAGAGGATCTTGATTTCCCGCGAGATAAATTGGTTTCCTAGGACCTGTGGGGTAGTGCTTAGAATAGCAATCTAAAAAAAAACCTGTACCACTACAACCCGAGATCGGGTCTGGGTTTCAGTATGGTAGAGACTGTACTGTTTCATGGCAACGGTTGAGGAGAGAGGTGATTTATCCTAGATCGCGCTCAACCGCCAGATTTCTCCCCCTTATATTGGGTACCCACTTTACAGAGGCTGGGTGAGGCCCAGGAGGGTCCTAGATCCCATAGGATTCATCTCCGGCTGCTAACAGTCTAAATAAAAGTCTTGCCGGCAGCGGGGATTTAACGGGGATTTTCACCATGGCAACTCAGTGCTCTACCACTGAGCCACTTCGCTCCCTGAGCGAATGACAATCTACTATACTCAAATTCAAGGATTCGAAGTCCAGCAGGTATATGTGGGCTTAGAATTTTTTAAAAGGGAATAAAACATCCTTGGTTATGCCGTCCTTCGGAAGGGGCGTAAAACGGGGATCCCGAGCCTGTACGGCGCCAGGTACACGTTAAGATCCCTATCCTAATTTTCTTATAGCATAAAGTGACTTTAAATGAATAAACAATCAATTTTTAAGCACTCATAATTAAAACAATTCCTTAAATAAATAATCTCAATAGGATAAAATGGCAAAATTAATGCCATAATTTTCGTCTCTATGAGTGATGACTTACTTCAAAAACCTTTTAGTCTCCCTTCTTAATCTAAAACCTTTTATTTATTTTTTTGGAAATTTACTGCGAATATCTCACCGATTTTTTAAAACTTTACATTGAAAAAAAAATGACTTGTGCTTGAATGTTTCACCATAGAAACCACATAGATTAATAAAAAATAATCTAAAACTATTATTTATAATTCGAATTCGATAAAGAAGACCGAAACGGTGGAAAGTTTTAGTAATAGTATTAATTTTTTTGTAAAAGAATTTAGCTTAGTATATCTTCAGTGCTATTTTCGAGCTGCATATTGCACGGTAAAGAGGATCTCAAATATGGTTATAAAAATGAAAAATATAGAACTACAGTCAAATGTCGGTCTCCCAAAAAAATATACATTTAACAACAAGTTTAATTATTAATCGGGAAAGGTTAAAACATGTTAAGGACACGCAGCGATAAGAAACAGTCGAAAGTTTGCATCCACTTGTCAAGAAAATACATTTTATTTAATCTGGATGAATTGAGCACAAGTCACTCTACTCAATTCGGACCACTGTACACTATAATTCCACTATTTCTTTTCCTTTATTCTTAGGATTTTAATAATTGCTTTTTTGAAATGAAAAATTAACCTTTACAAGTACATCCCATGAATGGTCTTGGTTCATAGAAGTACATAGAAACTGTACAGTATATGCAAATATTGTACAGGGATATGATTTGCCCTAGATTTCGATCCAGCGCCAGATTTTCTCCAAATGAAGCGTACAAACTTTGTAGAGGCTAGGTGAGCCTATGTCTGCAGATCCTATCAGGTTCAACCGTGGCTGTTAACCGATTCCATAATGTACCTGTCAGAGAAGGATTTGAACCCGGTATCTCATCATAGCAAATCAACGCTATACACGCTGAGCTGCCACGCTCCCTTTTGTGCATGAGGTACTCTATCTTAATTTGTTTTTAGCCCTGATGAAGTACAACAAATGAAGCGTCCGATAGTTTTTCAAAAACTGTCCGTATACTTTATACCATTTTCTCCAAAGATAAATGTTTCATTACTCGTGTTACACATTTAAAATATATTCCACAGTTCTTTTGGATTATGAACTGTTTAGGAACGAGTAACGTATTACATTCCACACTTATCGGTAGCATTTATTGAATTCCATCTAGCGTGTGATGGCGTAAAGCTGTTAGATTAGTCTGGATCGACTGGTTTTATAGCGCCCCTTTTCACAGGTCGTCAATTCTTCTTTACTGCTGTAATCTGCAGTAAAAGACATTCTGCAAACTAAAACCGGCCACGATCAGTTAGAAAAAGGAATTTTTGACCGTTACAATAAAATTTAATTTTCAGTATTTTATTTTAATTTAATTTGAACAAGTTAGATTCACTTGTCATTGAAAAGAAGTTAAATCTTGTGACAGACAAAAATTATTTAATAGAAAATATAGTTTTCCTTTTCAACTTATTGTTAAAAGTGAACAATATATATTTTTATAACATCAGCATGAAAACGAATCAGTAAACCATTGATAATTTAAGGCATTACAATACTATGTAAGTCTAGTGGTTTTGTATGACACGCAAACAACAAATCTCACAATTCAAAGCTCTCGAAAGACGAAGGGTTAGTATTAATAAGAATTTATGGACCAAGAATATTACAGAGGAGCAACAGATTGAGATCTAATACAGAAATATACGAAAGGACAGCGCTTGGAATCGACTATGAAGGAAAAACGACTAAGGCTACACCTACATTGGATCCGGTGTGATACGATGAGACGTCGATAGCAAACCAAATGACTGAAATATATCGAGAGTTATAACATTTGGTTCTTTAAATTTATAAAATAATTAACAAATAATCTTAATTTTATAAATTTAAAGAACCAAACGTTATAACTCTCGATATATTTCAGTCATTTGGTTTGCTAGCGACGTCTCATCGTATCACACCGGATCCAATGTAGGTGTAGCCTAAGGCACATGGAGAGAGATTTTCGAGCCGACTAATTAGGGTTCTTGTGGAAGACAAAACGAAGCATTCTCGTGGATGATAAACGGAGGTGAGAAGAACTCAACATTCGGAGAGAATGAAGGATTATTGGTGTAGAAGAATTAATGAGCTAAAACATGAGTTTGGTCCGTTGTTGGCCGGTGGGAAAAAAGGAGAAAGAAAAGCTATAGTTGAACAAATAACTTTTAGGTCATGAATGTAAAAAATCCAAGCAAGGAGTTGGAAATCACTAAAATTCAGAATTTATAAAACTTTAATGAAGGCGAGTACTGTGTAAGTGGAGTAACTAAGTATAACTGTGGTTACGTAACTGAACAGATTTGAAAGAGTTTGGGGAAGAACACTGTAGCTCGAGTGTGAAGAAGACTGTGGCGACGTCGGTATGAGTTCTATGTCATACCGACGTCGCCACAGTGACGTAAAGGCATTGGATTATCAAATTACTACACAATACAGCAACTGACATTTCATAATCATCTCTTGAGGGCACAGGGAAAATTTGATGAGGAATATCTTCAAAGCAACCTTCATCTGTTTTAAGTTTTTTTCTATCTCTTCGGACTAGGCTGGTTTGGTCTTCTTTTCTTTAAAGTAGGTTAAGATCCAGTTTCATTCATAGCAAGAGGCCATAAAATGCTATGCTCCTTTTACTCATACTTAACGCATTATTATTATTATATCAAAATTGCTTATGAAAATGCTTGAGGGCCGAAATAATAACTGCTTTCTAAGATTTGTTTAGTACAATCCGAGGCGTCTGAAAAGAAGATGGCCTCGAGACCTTCTACTATTGAACTTTATTGGAGTGCTACCGATGGGTAGTTCCTCCACAAGTGTTTTTCACGTCATATTAGCAGATTTACATGTTGTAATATTATTATAGTTGTAAATATCAATAAATCATATTTAAAAAAAAAAAAAAATTGTCCTTGGTACTCCGAGGCGATCCCGCGTTTTCAACCATTATGATGAGCTAAAGTGGCTCTCCACTCGCATTCGTAAACAATATTTCCTCAGTGCTTTCTTATACCTGTTCTATATCTATAGTTTATATATCTACAATCTCCTCCAATTCAAATCCTCAGTCCGGCACCATGAAACAAGATCTCGCCATCCCGATCTATATTCTCATTCCCACAGAACCAAAACATTCGAAGGTTCCTTTCTCGCCCGTCTGACCACAGCGTGGAACCCAATCTCTCTTATAATTCGGCATACTTCTTCACTATCCTCATTTAAATCCTTGATTTTCCAACTTCTCCTGACTTCCCAACTAGAGGCTCTCAGGTTCTATCTCAGGTTCTGCTATCAGCAGGTTAATAATTTGCTTAAATGAATCAGCATTGAATGATTTATGTTGTTATTTAGTCGTTTTTGTTTGTTGCAAAGAAGATTGACATTATTTAAAGTGATTATTGTTCTTGAGATAATTGGTTAATATCTTGCAATGATTCGCATTTATTATTTTTTTATATTTTTTATTTATTGGCACTTTATAAAAACAGTATGATAAGAAGCACTATACATTAATGATAAAATAGATAATATAGTAAATGACAAAAAAGAAGCAGGTGAAATAAGTAAGCTGTATTCATCTATTATTTTAAAGTTAAAAAAGCAATGATAAATAAGATAGTTCAACTTGAAAAACACAGTATAACCTGACCCAATAACCTCCCAACAGTTTTCCTGATTCTTGATTTATTTTTCTTTACATACGATTCTATTATTTTATATAAAATTTATTAAACCGATTAAGTTATATTGGAAAAAAAAAATAATGGGAAATTAAAAAAATATATATTATTTGAAAATTTTATTATATAATTTATTTGAGTTTTATTTTTATTTTTGTCTTGTACGTTGTTTTTTTTTAAAATGTTGTAATACATAAAGATACTTTGAGTAACATTAAATTTTAAATCACAAGATTTATTACACAGATCAAAGTTTGAATCATTTAATAATAGTTGACCATGGATGACAGTTGATCCCCTAGTAAATAAATTTTAAATATTAAAAAATGGCATTTAATAAGGTATCTATACTTAATTCTGCTAATTCTTTTGGACTAATTTTTTATAATTATGTTTCTATTTTATTGTGATTGTTTGTACTTTACCGATTTTATGACTAATAACTGTTTTAAGTTATAGAGAAAGGTAATTGATGCAAGATGTTTATCAAAATAATTGAAAATGACATCTAGTGTCGAAACGTTTTATTAATAATTAAATCAACTAAAATTTTATGATTGGATAATGGTTTTTCCTTCGTTACGAAATATATTGTAATTTTAGTACAGTTTTACATCGTTTTAAAATAAACATGATTTGTATGATGTAGCCTTCTGGTCAGATACATCTTATGTTCCTTTTTAGATTCATGTTTGTTATCCTAAAGGGACTTAGCCACAGAATAAAGTTACTTTTCTATTCTATTTATTATTTATATGCTTCATTCTATATGTATGCATTTTAAAACTTCCCTTACTTATATTTTCTACTTTCCATGTTCAGTTTATTTTTCACCTGTTATACTCATGATATTTATATCTTGACTTTCTACTGTTATTTTTCCTTTATTTACTCTTTGATATCATTTTCGTTATACCTTCTTTCATTTTACTTATTTAAACTCCCTAGGAGTCTATTATCTTACATTTTATATTTTTTATATATATTCTAGTACCTTTTCCATAATTTTACTTCTCACCTCTGATGTTTATACTTTTTCTTTTTTTAAAACTTTCTGTTTACTTCCTTCTTTTATCTTTGTAATTTTTTTTTTTGCATCACCACCTTTCTGTACATTTTATCTGTAATTTTTTTATTCATACATATCCCTCACTTTTGTTCTAAATTTCTACCTCTCTACATATATATTTTTTCTATTTTATCATATACTTAGTACTGCAATGCATTTTTATAGTTCTGTTATTTTGTCTGTTTTTCTTTCTTAGCCCTGAAGATGGCACACAAAGTGGGTCGAAACGTCGACACATAACTAAATAAGTAACCACTCATTTAGTGTTTTTATTTGACTGCACCCCCAACTATTTTCTTCCTTGCGTCTATATTCCAGTCAACCATCCCCTCGCTTCTTATTTATTATTTAAGTATTATTTTCTATATTTAAACAATAGGTATCCTTAGAAGTATTTGAATGAAACAGCACTTTATCTTATTAGATTATTACAAATATTGTTAATTCCTAAACTATCTTTTTAAGGCTCAACAAACCGATCTGGGTATAAAGAACTTTCATGAAAAATGTTAATAAAGAAGAATCGTTCGACGTTACCAGTAGACATTAATAATAGAAATATTATTTTTGTCGAAAATAGCAAGAGGGGAGTAGGGAAGTTTGTCCACCACCACCTTCATTGTTGGTGGCTTCTCCACTATTGATATCCTATAAATCCTTTCCGTTCTATTTAACCCTCCCTTGGACAAAGCGCCAGTTCCACCTTGGCAATTACAACACGGACCTGCTATCGCCGACTTTTCAGCTGTGCAGATAATTCTTCCGGAGGCAGACGTGTAATACTTTCAGATAAATATATTGTTCAGTCGTATAGAAACGTTTTATAGTTGATATTTTCTTATACATGTGTATGAATGATAGATAACACACCTTGCGAAAAAACAACAAAAATAAGTATGTATTATATCATTTACAACTGTGTACACTGAAACGTGCCAAATGACTAATATAAAATGACATTAAGTTGCAGTAGTTTGCAAAAATGCAATACAAGGTTGATTTTGAATTCAGAACAAATTGGGAAAATTATAGAACAATAAGGCCATAATAGAAAAATAAAATGGATGAGGAGCATTAAACTTGAAAAAAATAAATGTTTCCCTACGACTCATAAAGAGTCTTGGGATCAGTCAATGGTAGAGTACTGTTTTTTTTGGACAACGGTTATGCAGGGTGGTGATTTGTCCTAGATCGTCGGATTTTCCACCTATTATGGGCACCCTTGCTAAGAGGTTGGGTGAGCCTGATCTTCGGCTTGGCAACTCAGCGCTCTACCACTGAGCCACTCCGCTCCCTGTTATAATTATTATTAAATATTATCCCTGTCAATATTAAATTATCGATAAATAATTAAAAATATAATTTTTAATAACTCGTAAATATGAACTTTGTATATTCAGAGCAGTGATTAATTAATAAAGTTTAATAATTCCAAATTAAAATTCCTAGAGAGCTGATGAATATTGCAAAGAGAATAAATAAACCAAACAGAGTTCGGAATTTATTTATACATAAACTGGAAGATTGGTTATTTTGTTTTCTTTTTTTCATTTTAGCAAGGGAAGTTTGAATTTTATCTTAGGGGAGTTGGAAAAGTTTTGTAATGCTCCGGCCTGATCTGCATCGTAAATATTCCAGCGGCTGGAGAGAATATAGATTCCAGAACAATATTCCGGCCACAGCTGGCTCTGCGATTTGTCTTGCTCAAGGCGCCTATAGAGTGCGCTCATTAAGGCTCTTCTATTATAGAGTGTGGTAATATCCTCTCTTGTCTAAGGCAATATATTCACATCCCGCACTCCTGTTTCTTCTCCGATTCGACTGCCTTGAGCAGTTATATTGCAAGAAAAGTGTACTGTATTAGATCTCAGAGGAAGGGAATACATTGCATTTGTACTGAAAATATGTTGAGGAAAGATTGATAATAGTTGTTTTGACCTTAATGGACTATACTTATCTTAAAAAACTTCTCTAACAAAAACAAGTCAAGTGTTCTAGAATGTACGAAAATGTCGGTTTTATGAAAAGCGCTGAGGTGTCGTGCTACATAACAGAACGTATGGATCCTGTGCAATCTACAGATCATCCTGGGGCTCACCCAACCTGTTAGGATGGTACCCTTAATGGGAGGAAGGCTAGGTTGAGCGTGACCTAGGACAAATCCCCTCCCCAAACAACCGTGATCCTAGAAACAGCAAATTTTACCAAGTACAGAACTAAAGACCATTCTTGAGTTTACACCTCATTCAGGTGTAACATTCATCAAAAATTGTTTGTATCAACAGTACTGTCTCTACCGCGTACTGAACCTTGTTAACTTAAGTTACAACTGAAGGAATAATACTAACAACACAGGACAGAAAGGCTTGATGCCAATACACCCTTCGCTGCTTACAAACTTCCATCCAAAAACGACTACCCAAACCTAAATGCGTTAAATCACTCTTAGCAAAATCCTCCCACTTAAGCCTCGGTATACCTCTCAGACGTTTATCGACATAGCGCGCATTAAACCTAGGTTACTCAGCTTAACAACTTCAAAGGCCATCATAATCTTCGCGACTGTATCACTTCAATTATATTAACCGGGTGCATGTTAATGAAAAAATCCTCTGAATTCTTCAGTTGTTTCATCCTTTTTCGGACCGAATATTGATATAGCGTAATAAAAACGAAATACAAAACTTAAAATAATATCAAATAAAAATAAAGCTTAATCGTCTGTAAGGTTAAATGTACAAGTTTTTCATGTTAATACAATATAATATATGTAAGTTTGAATATTCACGCCAAACGTTTCATTCCACGCCAACAAAAATATTCAAACTTATATATATAATTTTTTTTATTAAAGGATAATAGATAATATATATACATAACGCTTAAAATGTATATAATTGACAACTAAAGTCGCTCTACAAATGTTTGCATAAGGAAATAAGAAACTCAGAAAATTTAAATTGTTTTCACTTATAAAAATACAAAAATGAATAAAAAAAAATATTTTTATTCATAGAATTTAAACACTTCACAATAACCCTATTACATAATAATAATCCTAAACAACGATCTTATTAAATCGTACTTGGGTATTAAAGAGATTTTTAACTTAAAAAATACCGTCACTTGCCAAGGAAGATATAAAAAATTAAGGAGCAAACTTAAATGATGCCTGGGTATGAGATATGATGCTGGCGTAACAAAAAGGTTCATGCCTTTGCTAAACATAGAAAAAACTTTGTTATACAATTTTTCTTCCTTTAGTGAATTTTATTTTCGTCTAAACTTGTCAATAAATAATTTTTTTATTACATGACAATTTTCTTTGTCTGTAACCTTCTCATCTTACTGTTTTTTATTCAAGGCGTCGCTCAGTAATAATTGCAGTAAATAATTTAATGTACTTTATTTAATAATAATGTGTGAAATTTATATTTTGAGTGATGCGGTTTTTAGGAATAGGTTAGAAGTACTGTATTCAGTTTCAGGAGATGGGCATTAAGTGAATATCTTGTGATCATCCCTTCTTCCATTTCTTTTTTTATTTCCTCATATGCCATTTCTAGCGTAGGGGAGCCTGGAGGCTATTTTGTTTACATTGACTAGATTTTCTACCATGCGGGTTATTAGTCCAGCGACGGAGGCCCAATGTCCTTGGAACAACTGGTCTCCGGAATATTTACGTCCCCTCAGAAGAAATAGTGACCGGCTATACCCCCCGGTACTGGGTTCCCTCCAAGCTGGTGGACCAGTGGCTAATTGCAGTCAGATGACTGGGGGATGGGTCTGCCTACTCCCTACACCATGAGATCATCACGCATACGTTTAATGCAGTAGAGTTAAACTATGAATTTACTGAGTTTTTTACTACACGGAGGCAAATCACAGACATGCTCTAACGGTTAACTCAACTCTGCGAGCGCTTCCCAACTTCTCTCCATTGTCAGCATGACAAGAAGGACAGAACATTATTCAAGATGAACAAGAAAATAATAAAACAATAAAAAAAGGAAACTTGAAAAACATAAAAATGTTAGACGAGCGGTACTTCTATAATAAGATGCCGCGGTAATGACAAATTGATGCATTATACAAAACAAATTTTCCTTCTTTTTAGTTTTAATTAGTAAATTAAATGAAGTGCTAATGGTAGGAGACTTAAGTTAATTAAAATGGATTCCATGGCAACAGATGGATTTTTGCCGACACTTAATGGCCTTTCAATACTCTCTGAATAGAAATTAATTTCTCAGAAAATTGCGAATTAAAAAAAGGCATTTTTCAAAGTTTGATGATCATTATTTAAAAAGAAATTAAAAAAAATATATATATGTAGGACGGGAAAGTAGTTAGGTTGGATTATTATTTAAAAAAATATATTTCTTTAAATTTACAACTGCATTAAATAATATAACAAGTAAATATTAATAGTGAAAATATTATGGCAAGTAGAGAAACTCCCCCTGGTAGTACTCAAATAACAGATTAAGTTAGAAGGGAACGAGCATCTTATATTTTCTTCTATCATCTCTTCAGACCCTTCGGACGATTATCTGGAATTGAAGAGGAAGCTAGGTTTGAAACTTGTGGGTATGAGTAGGAATAAAGTTTGCCATGAAAGGAATGATATCTGTTTCGTAAGTAAGCAACAAGATTAAGGTCATTATGGACGATTTTATTAGTTGCTAAGTAAGGAGAATTGAAGATTCCACGAAGAATTATCGACTGTAAGGATTGAATACGAGAGGAATTTGATGGATATATGGAGCCCCAAGGCTCTACTGGGTATTATAATAATATCGTCATGTATGAGAGATGTTTGTAATTAATTTGAAGCTTAGGGTGTTTGTTTAGTAAGTTTTAAGTAGCCTGAAACATCGTACTGTTTCTAGTCGTTTTAGTACAGATGAGGATTTTAAGTTAAACGTTTGTATGATCAAGATGTATATAAGACCATTGTCACATAGACTTTGGAGTCGTGGACATACCCAGCCTTGATCGGCATTCAACTAGAATCAGTCTTTTGATTGTTGTGTTTAACATTTGTATTGTTATACAAAACCCAAAAAACCACTCAATACGCGTTGGTTGTGTAGGTTGTGACCCCTGCTCGTATTTATGGAAGAGCTCTTATATCGTTTTAATGCAACTGAAATAAATACTGTGAATCATTTAAGTAAAGACGGCCATTGAGAGGATATTGATTTCCCGCGAGATAAATTGGTTTCCTAGGACCTGTGGGGTAGTGCTTAGAATAGCAATCTAAAAAAAAACCTGTACCACTACAACCCGAGACCGGGTCTGGGTTTCAGTATGGTAGAGACTGTACTGTTTCATTGGCAACGGTTGAGGAGAGAGGTGATTTATCCTAGATCGCGCTCAACCGCCAGATTTCTCCCCCTTATATTGGGTACCCACTTTACAGAGGCTGGGCGAGGCCCAGGAGGGTCCTAGATCCCATAGGATTCATCTCCGGCTGCTAACAGTCTAAATAAAAGTCTTGCCGGCAGCGGGGATTTAACGGGGATTTTCACCATGGCAACTCAGTGCTCTACCACTGAGCCACTTCGCTCCCTGAGCGAATGACAATCTACTATACTCAAATTCAAGGATTCGAAGTCCAGCAGGTATATGTGGGCTTAGAATTTTTTAAAAGGGAATAAAATATCCTTGGTTATGCCGTCCTTCGGAAGGGGCGTAAAACGGGGATCCCGAGCCTGTACGGCGCCAGGTACACGTTAAGATCCCTATCCTAATTTTCTTATAGCATAAAGTGACTTTAAATGAATAAACAATCAATTTTTAAGCACTCATAATTAAAACAATTCCTTAAATAAATAATCTCAATAGGATAAAATGGCAAAATTAATGCCATAATTTTCGTCTCTATGAGTGATGACTTACTTCAAAAACCTGTTAGTCTCCCTTCTTAATCTAAAACCTTTTATTTATTTTTTTGGAAATTTACTGCGCATATCTCACCGATTTTTTAAAACTTTACATTGAAAAAAAATGACTTGTGCTTGAATATTTCACCATAGAAACCAAATAGATTAATAAAAAATAATCTAAAACTATTATTTATAATTCGAATTCGATAAATAAGACCGAAACGGTGGAAAGTTTTAGTAATAGTATTAATTTTTTTGTAAAAGACTTTAGCTTAGTTTATCTTCAGTGCTATTTTCGAGCTGCATATTGCACGGTAAAGAGGATCTCAAATATGGTTATAAAAATGAAAAATATAGAACTACAGTCAAACGTCGGTCTCCCAAAAAAATATGCATTTAACAACAAGTTTAATTATTAATCAGGAAAGGTTAAAACATGTTAAGGACACGCAGCGATCAGAAACAGTCCAAAGTTTGCATCCACTTGTCAAGAAAATACATTTTATTTAATCTGGATGAATTGAGCACAAGTCACTCTACTCAATTCGGACCACTGTACACTATAATACCACTATTTCTTTTCCTTTATTCTTAGGATTTTAATAATTACTTTTTTGAAATGAAAAATTAGCCTTTACAAGTACATCCCATGAATGGTCTTGGTTCATAGAAGTATATAGAAACTGTACAGTATATGCAAATATTGTACAGGGATATGATTTGCCCTAGATTTCGATCCAGCGCCAGATTTTCTCCTAATGAAGGGTACAAACTTTGTAGAGGCTGGGTGAGCCTATGTCTGCAGATCCTACCAGGTTAACTCGTGGCTGTTAACCGATTCCATAATATACCTGTCAGAGAAGGATTTGAACCCGGTATCTCATCATAGCAAATCAACGCTATACACGCTGAGCTGCCACGCTCCCTTTTTTGCATGAGGTACTCTCATGAGAACTATCTTAATTTGTTTTTAGCCCTGATGAAGTACAACAAATGAAACGTCCGATAGTTTTTCAAAAACTGTCCGTATACTTTATACCATTTTCTCCAAAGATAAATGTTTCATTACTCGTGTTACACATTTAAAATATATTCCACAGTTCTTTTGGATTATGAACTGTTTAGGAACGAGTAACGTATTACATTCCACACTTATCGGTAGCATTTATTGAATTCCAACTAGCGTGTGATGGCGTAAAGCTGTTAGATTAGTCTGGATCGACTGGTTTTATAGCGCCCTTTTTCACAGGTCGTCAATTCTTCTTTACTGCTGTAATCTGCAGTAAAAGACATTCTGCAAACTAAAACCGGCCACGATCAGTTAGAAAAAGGAATTTTTAACCGTTACAATAAAATTTAATTTTCAGTATTTTATTTTAATTTAATTTGACCAAGTTAGATTCACTTGTCATTGAAAAGAAGTTAAATCTTGTGACGGACAAAAATTATTTCATAGAAAATATAGTTTTCCTTTTCAACTTATTGTTAAAAGTGAACAATATATATTTCTATAACGAATCAGTAAACCATTGATAATTTAAGGCATTACAATACTATGTAAGTCCAGTGGTTTTGTATGACACGCAAACAACAAATCTCACAACTCAAAGCTCTCGAAAGTCGAAGGGTTAATACTAATAAGAATTTATGGACCAAGAATATTACAGAGGAGCAACAGATTGAGAGCTAATACAGAAATATACAAAAGGACAGTGACTTGGAATCGACTATGAAGAAAAAACGCCTAAGGCACGTGGTCAGGATGGATCTTTCAAGATTGGATAAGCAAATAAGATATACAAGATACCTGAAAAGCCAGAGTAGTTATGCTAAGCAGATGAAATAAGAACTTAAAAGACAAGAAATTACTGATGAGGACTGCCCGGAGGGAGAGAGATTTTCGAGCCGACTAATTAGGGTTCTTGTGGAAGACAAAACGAAGCATTCTCATGGATGATAAACGGAGGTGAGAAGAACGCAACATTCGGAGAGAATGAAGGATTATTGGTGTAGAAGAATTAATGAGCTAAAACATAAGTTTGGTCCTTTGTTGGCCGGTGGGAAAAAAGGAGAAAGAAAACCTATAGTTGAACAAATAACTTTTAGGCCATGAATGTAAAAAATCCAAGCAAGGAGTTGGAAATCACTAAAATTCAGAATTTATAAAACTTTAATGAAGGCGAGTACTGTGTAAGTGGAGTAACTAAGTATAACTGTGGTTACGTAACTGAACAGATTTGAAAGAGTTTGGGGAAGAACACTGTAGCTCGAGTGTGAAGAAGACTGTGGCGACGTCGGTATGAGATAGAACTAAATGACGTAAAGGCATTGGATTATCAAATTACTACACAATACAGCAACTGACATTTCATAATCATCTCTTGAGGGCATAGGGAAAATTTGATGAGGAATATCTTCAAAGCAACCTTCATCTGTTTTAAGGTTTTTCCTATCTCTTCGGACTAGGCTGGTTTGGTCTTCTTTTCTTTAAAGTAGGTTAAGATCCAGTTTCATTCATAGCAAGAGGCCATAAAATGCAATGCTCCTTTTACTCATACTTAACGCATCATTATTATTATATCAAAATTGCTTATGAAAATGCTTGAGGGCCGATTTACGTTACATAATAATAACTGCTCTCTAAGATTTGTTTGGTACAATCCGAGGCGTCTGAAAAGAAGATGGCCTCGAGACCTTCTACTATAGGACTTTATTGGAGTGCTACCGATGGGTAGTTTCTCCACAAGTGTTTTTCACGTCATATTAGCAGATTTACTTGTTGTAATATTATTTATTATAGTTGTTAATATCAATAAATCATATTAAAAAAAAAAAAAAAATTGTCCTTGGTACTCCCGTGTGTCCAACCCTTATGATGAGCTAAAGTGGCTCTCCACTCGCATTCGTAAACAATATTTCCTCAGTGCTTTCTTATACCTGTTCTATATCTATAGTTTATATATCTATAGTCTCCTCCAATTCAAACCCTCAGTCCGGCACCATGAAACAAGATCTCGCCATCCCGATCTATATTCTCATTCCCACAGAACCAAAACATTCGAAGGTTCCTTTCTCGCCCGCCTGACCACAGCATGGAACCCAATCTCTCTTATAACTCGGCATACTTCTTCACTATCCTCATTTAAATCCTTGATTTTCCAACTTCTCCTGACTTCCCAACTAGAGGCTCTCAGGTTCTATCTCAGGTTCTGCTATCAGCAGGCTAATAATTTGCTTAAATGAATTAGCATTGAATGATTTATGTTGTTATTTAGTCGTTTTTGTTTGTTGCAAAGAAGATTAACATTATTTAAAGTGATTATTGTTCTTGAGATAATTGGTTAATATCTTGCAAAGATTCGCATTTATTATTTTTTTTTATTTTTTATTTATTGGCACTTTATAAAAACAGTATGATAAGAAGCACTATACATTAATGATAAAAATAGATAATATCGTAAATGACAAAAAAGAAGCAGGTGAAATAAGTAAGCTGTATTCATCTATTATTTTAAAGTTAAAAAAGCAATGATAAATAAGATAGTTCAACTTGAAAAACACAGCAAGTATAACCTGACTCAATAACCTCCCAACAGTTTTCCTGATTCTTGATTTCTTTTTCTTTCCATGCGATTCTATTATAAAATATAAAATTTATTAAACCGATTAACGGTATATTGGAAAAACAAATTTAATGGGAAATTTAAAAAAAGATATTATTTGAAAATTTTATTATATAATTTATTTGAGTTTTATTTTTATTTTTGTTTGTACGTTTTTTTTTTTTAAATGTTGTAATACATAAAGATACTTCGAGTAACATTAAAATTTAAATCACAAGATTTATTACACAGATCAAAGTTTGAATCATTTAATAAGAGTTGACCATGGAGGACAGTTGATCCCCTAGTAAATAAATTTTAAATATTAAAAAATGGCATTTAATAAGGTATCTATAGTTAATTCTGCTAATTCCTTTGGACACATTTTTTATAATTCTTTTTTATTGTGATTGTTTGTACTTTACAGATTTTATGACTAATAACTTTTTTAAGTTATAGAGAAAGCTAATTGATGCAAGATGTTTATCAAAATAATTGAAAATGACATCTAGTGTCGAAACGTTTTATTAATAATTAAATAAACTAAAATTTTATGATTGGATAATGGTTTTTCCTTCGTTACGAAATATATTGTAATTTCAGTACAGTTTTACATCGTTTTAAAATAAACATGATTTGTATGATGTAGCCTTCTGGGCAGATACATCTTATGTTCCTTTTTAGATTCATGTTTGTTATCCAAAAGGGACTTAGCCGCAGAATAAAGTTACTTTTCTATTCTATTTATTATTTATATGCTTCATTCTATATGTATGCATTTTAAAACTCCCCTTACTTATATTTTCTACTTTCCATGTTCAGTTTATTTTTCACCTGTTATACTCTATATTTATATCTCGACTTTCTACTGTTATTTTTCCTTTATTTACTCTTTGATATAATTTTCGTTATACCTTCTTTCATTTTACTTATGTAAACTCCCTTATCTTACATTTTATATTGTTTATATATATTCTACTACCTTTTCCATAATTTTACTTCTCACCTCTGATGTTTATACTTTTTCTTTTTTAAAAACTTTCTGTTTACTTCCTTCTTTTATCTTTGTAAATTTTTTTTTGCATCACCACCTTTCTGTACATTTTGTCTGTAATTTTTTTATTCATATATATCCCTCACTTTTGTTCTAAATTTCTACCTCTCTACATATATATTTTTTATATTTTATCATATACTTAGTACTGCAATGCATTTTTATAGTTCTGTTATTTTGTCTGTTTTCCTTTCTTAGCCCTGAAGATGACCCACAAAGTGGGTCGAAACGTCGGCACATAATTAAATAAGTAACCACTTATTTAGTGTTTTTATTTGACTGCACCCCCAACTATTTTCTTCCTTGCGTCTATCTTCCAGTCAACCATCCCCTCGCTTCTTATTTTTTATTTAAGTATTATTTTCTATATTTAAACAATAGGTATCCTTAGAAGTATTTGAATGAAACAGCACTTTATCTTATTAGATTATTACAAATATTGTTAATTCCTAAACTATCTTTTTAAGGCTCAACAAACCGATCTGGATATAAAGAACATTCATGAAAAATGTTCATAAAGAAGAATCGTTCGACGTTACCAGTAGACATTAATGATAGAAATATTATTTTTGTCGAAAATAGCAAGAGGGGAGTAGGGAAGTTTGTCCACCACCACCTTCATTGTTGGTGGCTTCTCCACTATTGATATCCTATAAATCCTTTCCGTTCTATTTAACCCTCCCTTGGACAAAGCGCCAGTTCCACCTTGGCAATTACAACACGGACCTGCTATCGCCGACTTTTCAGCTGTGCAGGTAATTCTTCCGGAGGCAGACGTGTAATACTTTCAGATAAATATATTGTTCAGTCGTGTAGAAACGTTTTATAGTTGATATTTTCTTATACATGTGTATGAATGATAGATAACACACCTTGCGAAAAAACAACAAAAATAAATATGTATTATATCATTTACAACTGTGTACCCTTAAACTTGCCAAATGACTAATATAAAATGACATTAGGTTGCAGTAGTTTGCAAAAATGCAATACAAGGTTGATTTTGAATTCAGAACAAATCGGGAAAATTATAGAACAATAAGGCCATAATAGAAAAATAAAATGGATGAGGAGCATTAAACTTGAAAAAAATAAATGTTTCCCTACGACTCATAAAGAGTCTTAAGATCAGTCAATGGTAGAGTACTGTTTTTTTGGACAACGGTTATGCAGGGTGGTGATTTGTCCTAGATCGTCGGATTTTCCACCTATTATGGGCACCCTTGCTAAGAGGTTGGGTGAGCCTGATCTTCGGCTTGGCAACTCAGCGCTCTACCACTGAGCCACTCCGCTCCCTGTTATAATTATTATTAAATATTATCCCTGTCAATATTAAATTATCGATAAATAATTAAAAATATAATTTTTAATAACTCGTAAATATGAACTTTGTATATTCAGAGCAGTGATTAATTAATAAAGTTTAATAATTCCAAATTAAAATTCCTAGAGAGCTGATGAATATTGCAAAGAGAATAAATAAACCAAACAGAGTTCGGAATTTATTTATACATAAACTGGAAGATTGGTTATTTTGTTTTCTTTTTTTCATTTTAGCAAGGGAAGTTTGAATTTTATCTTAGGGGAGTTGGAAAAGTTTTGTAATGCTCCGGCCTGATCTGCATCGTAAATATTCCAGCGGCTGGAGAGAATATAGATTCCAGAACAATATTCCGGCCACAGCTGGCTCTGCGATTTGTCTTGCTCAAGGCGCCTATAGAGTGCGCTCATTAAGGCTCTTCTATTATAGAGTGTGGTAATATCCTCTCTTGTCTAAGGCAATATATTCACATCCCGCACTCCTGTTTCTTCTCCGATTCGACTGCCTTGAGCAGTTATATTGCAAGAAAAGTGTACTGTATTAGATCTCAGAGGAAGGGAATACATTGCTTTTGTACTGAAAACATGTTGAGGAAAGATTAATAATAGTTGTTTTGACCTTAATGGACTATACTTATCTTAAAAAACTTCTCTAACAAAAACAAGACAAGTGTTCTAGAATGTACGAAAATGTCGGTTTTATTAAAAGCGCTGAGGTGTCGTGCTATATAACAGAACGTATGGATCCTGTGCAATCTACAGATCATCCTGGGGCTCACCCAACCTGTTAGGATGGTACCCTTAATGGGTACAGCAAATTTTACCAAGTACAGAACTCAAGACCATTCTTTTGGTCATTGAGTTTACACCCTCTGAATACATAAACATTCATCAAAAATTGTTTGTATCAACAGTACTGTCTCTACCGCGTGCTGAACCTTGTTAACTTAAGTTACAACTGAAGGAATAATAGTAACAACACTTAGGACAGAAAGGCTTGATGCCAATACACCCTTCCATCCAAAAACGACTACCCAAACCTAAATGCGTTAAATCACTCTTAGGAAAATCCTCCCACTTAAGCCTCGGTATACCTCTCAGACGTTTATCGGCATAGCGCGTATTAAACGTAGGTTACTCAGCTTAACAACTTCAAAGGCCATCATAATCTTCGCGACTCTATCACTTCAATTATATTAACCGGGTGCATGTTAATGAAAAAATCCTCTAAATTCTTCAGTTGTTTCATCCTTTATCGGACCGAATATTAATATAGCGTAATAAAAACGAAATACAAAACTTAAAATAATATCAAATAAAAATAAAGCTTAATCGTCTGTAAGGTTAAATGTACAAGTTTTTCATGTTAATACAATATAATATATAATTTTTTTTATTAAAGGATAATAGATAATATATATACATAACGCTTAAAATTTATATAATTGACAACTAAAGTCGGTCTACAAATGTTTGCAAAAGGAAATAAGAAACTCAGAAAATTTAAATTGTTTTCACTTATAAAAATACAAAAATGAATAAAAAAATATATTTTTATTCATAGAATTTAAACACTTCACAATAACCCTATTACATAATAATAATAAACAACGATCTTATTAAATCGTACTTGGGTATTCAAGTGGATAACTCAAGAAATAGCGTCACTTGCCAAGTAAGATATAAAAAATTAAGGAGCAAACTAAAATGATGCTGGATATGAGATATGATGCTGGCGTAACAAAAAGGTTCATGCCTTTGCTAAACATAGAAAAAACTTTGTTATACAATTTTTCTTCCTTTAGTGAATTTTATTTTCGTCTAAACTTGTCAATAAATAATTTTTTTATTACATGACAATTTTCTTTGTCTGTAACCTTCTCATCTTACTGTTTTTTATTCAAGGCGTCGCTCAGTAATAATTGCAGTAAATAATTTAATGTACTTTATTTAATAATAATGTGTGAAATTTATATTTTGAGTGATGCGGTTTTTAGGAATAGGTTAGAAGTACTGTATTCAGTTTCAGGAGATGGGCATTAAGTGAATATCTTGTGATCATCCCTTCTTCCATTTCTTTTTTTATTTCCTCATATGCCATTTCTAGCGTAGGGGAGCCTGGAGGCTATTTTGTTTACATTGACTAGATTTTCTACCATGCGGGTTATTAGTCCAGCGACGGAGGCCCAATGTCCTTGGAACAACTGGTCTCCGGAATATTTACGTCCCCTCAGAAGAAATAGTGACCGGCTATACCCCCCGGTACTGGGTTCCCTCCAAGCTGGTGGACCAGTGGCTAATTGCAGTCAGATGACTGGGGGATGGGTCTGCCTACTCCCTACACCATGAGATCATCACGCATACGTTTAATGCAGTAGAGTTAAACTATGAATTTACTGAGTTTTTTACTACACGGAGGCAAATCACAGACATGCTCTAACGGTTAACTCAACTCTGCGAGCGCTTCCCAACTTCTCTCCATTGTTAGTAAAGTCAAGAAGGACAGAACATTATTCAAGATGAACAAGAAAATAATAAAACAATAAAAAAAGGAAACTTGGAAAACATAAAAATGTTAGACGAGCGGTACTTCTATAATAAGATGCCGCAGTAATGACAAATTGATGCATTATACAAAACAATTTTTCCTTCTTTTTAGTTTTAATTAGTAAATTAAATGAAGTGCTAATGGTAGGAGACTTAAATTAATTAAAATGGATTCCATGGCAACACATGGATTTTTGCCGACACTTAATGGCCTTTCAATACTCTCTGAATGGAAATTAATTTCTCAGAAAATTGCGAATTAAAAAAAGGCATTTTTCAAAGTTTGATGATCATTATTTGAAAAGAAATTAAAAAAAAAAATATATGTAGGACGGGAAAGTAGTTAGGTTGGATTCTTATTTAAAACAATATATTTCTTTATATTTACAACTGCATTAAATAATATAACAAGTAAATATTAATAATGAAAATATTATGGCAAGTAGAGAAACTCCCCCTGGTAGTACTCAAATAACAGATTAAGTTAGAAGCTAACGAGCATCTTATATTTTCTTCTATCATCTCTTCAGACCCTTCGGACGATTATCTGGAATTGAAGAGGAAGCTAGGTTTGAAACTTGTGGGTATGAGTAGGAATAAAGTTTGCCATCCGTAAGTAAGCAACAAGATTAAGGTAATTATGGACGATTTTATTAGATGCTAAGTAAGGATAATTGAAGATTATACGAAGAATTGTCGACTGTAAGGATTGAATACGAGAGGAATTTGATAAATATATGGAGCCCCAAGGCTCTACTGCCTAAGTACAAATGGGTATTATAATAATATCGTCATGTATGAGAGATGTTTGTAATTAATTTGAAGCTTAGAGTGTTTGTTTTGTAAGTTTTAAGTAGCCTGAAACGTCGAACAGTTTCTAGCCGTTTTAGTACAGATGAGGATTTTAAGTTAAACGTTTGTATGATCAAGATGTATGTAAGATCATTGTCACATAGACTGTGGAGTCGTGGGCACACCCAGCCTTGATCGGCATTCATCTAGAATCGGCCTTTTGATAGTGGTGTTTAACATTTGTATTGTTATACAAAACCCAAAAAACCACTCGATACGCGTTCTTAAAATCGGTTTATCCATTGATATGATATCCATATGATAATATAATCTAAATCCCAGTCTTATCATTTTGTTTTTTTTATGCAATTAACTCCCCTTTGTCCTACTTTGGCTTATCGAACAATGCTACAGTGGAACCCCTAGATTTTGCTTAGCAATATATAATAAGGATAGAAATCTATAAAGAGTAAGAGGCTGGGGCCACCATTTTATGTCCTTTTGGAAGGACGGTATAACTTAGGATTTTTTACTACTTTTTAAATAATCCTAGGGGCACCTGACTGGATGAGAACCCGCGATCTTTGGTTGTGTAGGTTGTGATCCCTGCTCGTATTTATGGAAGAGCTCTTATATCGTTTTAATGCAACTGAAATAAATACTGGGAATCAATACGTAATGAGCTTGTGAGCGTACGTGATACGTAGTGAGCTTTGTAGTCACTTTGGGACATCTCAAATGTATTTATGGATTTCCTTGATGTTCATGAAGTTCATTGAGCTTCGATATATTTCTCGCTTAGATGGGTTTTATACTTCGATGATGAAACCGGAATTATCGGGAATGCAGTTATTAATGACTAATTTAAGGTAAAATGTGGATAATTGATAAATTTTTCACAATAGCTATTGATTGGGATCAAATTTACAACTGACTTTCTTCGCTACTGGGTTAATAACAGGTTGAAAACAAATTGTCGAAAGTAAGAGTAGAACCGTATATAGATGAGAAGAGTAGACAAATTTTATTATTAATTGTTTTGAACGAATACTCTAACCGATAATGAGTTTTCCTTGAAATGCAGTATGGGGAAAGTATACCAATGAGAATTATAAAGAAATTAAATGTTTGAAATGAGGAAGGACTATCAGTTGGTTAGTTGGAATTATGTTTTAAGGGGCCAATCATCTAGGTAAATAGTGCCCTATCTATGTAACGACTAAAATAAAAAAACAATAGTAAAATTAGCATAAATAAAAAGTACAATATATTCTTTCATTTCTTTTTTTTGGCGTAAACTTGAATAAAAAAAATAAGTATGTCTGTTTCGTCCCTATAATCCCCTAAGCTATGAAGATGTTTAGAGATAATATAATTTAATTTAATTATCTAGAATTATATATCACTAAAAATAATATTATACAAGACAGTGTTAGGATAAACGGGGACCAACAGGAGGGATATGGGCACACACAACAAGTAAAGAGTGAAATGAGCAGATGGGAAACAAAGAGACTACGAAAGATATTTGAGAATGGAGCCTGACATTGTCAGTATAATAAAACAGGGAAATCTGAGATGGCTTGGGCTTTTGGAGAGGGTGGAGTTGAGCAGACTCCCCAAGAAAATGCTCTATGGAAGACCCGGAGGAGAGAGGAAACAAGGAAGACCACGTCTACGTAGGATCGATGACGTGGAGCAAGATCTGAAAAACATGGGGAAGTGGAGAGAGCAGACGACGGACCGAGAGGTGTGAAATGAGGCTCGTCAGGGAGGCCTAGATCCTGCAAGGACTGTCGCGCCAAGCAGTTAGTTAGTCAATTATATACTTCTACTAACTACTATTATTACTATACTATTAGTAAAATGTTATAAACTAAAAATGAGTTAGTTATTTACGTAGCGGCACTCATGTGAAAAATCCCACTTGCAGACCACACAAATCTTTTATTAAAATTCCTTCTTTATATTACACATTGTCCCTTCTATGTGACTAATAAATCATTCCACATAACACTCGTGACTGACGCTGACCCTACAAAGTATGCCATGACATCCAAACTAGGTACGAACATTACTGATAGGGATATTACCTCAGAATCCGAGCAGGAATCTACTGTAGATAGATGAAAAAGGCTTGGAGTAGCTTCAAAAGACGAGGTTTACTAAGAAATAGCACACATAAAATGTATGTCCAATGGCATTTGTAGAATATTTTCAAATAACGATTTTATAATTATCTCTTAAGTAAAGTAAAAATGAAAAAAAAAATACTATATGAAACGTAAGGGGTGCAACAGCTCCTAGATTATAAATTTTAAAATTACACTCAGTTACGCTTAACTTGTAAGCGAGATAGCTCATTGGTAGAGAGATGAGTTGCCTTCCTGAAGATCCGGGGTTCAAAGCCGGCAGTGACAGGTAACATATTTAATCTGTTAATAGCCGGAGATGGGTCCTGTGAGATCAGGAGACCCTCCTAGGGCTCGCACACTCTATATAAAGTGTGTATCCTGAAAAGAAAAACCTGGCGTTTGAGTGTGATATCGGACCACTCCCCTCTCTGCACAAAAGTTTCAATAGTTACAGAATAATCTCACCATCCACTGAACCCAAAAGTCTTTATCGGTTGTGGTACAGATTTTTGTTTTGTCACATCTACTTGAGGTTTCAATCTTCTAAACCTATCAGAAATCATTAAAAAAAGTTAAGATTAATACAACGTTGGAAATGAATTGCAAAATACTCTATTTTACGTTGCTACAATTTCTCAAACGGAATCCATATTTTTTGAAAAATTATGCAAGCATAATCTTAGGGTATCACCCTATTCAGTAGCGTTTTATTCACGTGTATTCCTTCACGAGAGGACGGCGCCCGAGAATGGCATCCCTTAAATAGCCGGGGTAAGGGCCAACCTGTTAGTGCGGAGAAAGGGATAAGGACATAGTGACCGTTGGCGGAGGTCAGTGCCGACCCTCAGGTGGGTCAGTAGGGCGCTGTCCTTCCGCGTCTTAGGGTCTATCTGCCCTCTGTCCTTTCGAGGGTCACTGCCTCAGCCGGACCACTACATCTCATGGTGCTTAAGTCCCTTCAATGTTAACCTCTGTCAACATTAGCTTACCGTTCCGAAAAATACATAAAAAACAATTTAATATAAAATAAAAATTTAAAATAGTTTTTCAAAAATTATATTTGATTTAATTCTTTTGATAATCCATATACTTAAAATAACTTTAATTATTTTTTAAATTAAAACATTTGATCTTCTTTCAAAACTGTACTCTACTATTTTTTATATTATACAAAGCCTTAAAGATTTAGATTGGTGATAAAGTAGTTACAAAAAAACTGTATATTTGGGAATCACATGTCCCAACGCATCTTTTATGTCAAATTTTATTTAAATGAGTGTATATCTTTATAACATTACTTTTTTAATGCACAAGCATATGGACAATATACGAAAAAACCGTGGAGGTGAAATCAGTGCGAAGAAGACCAAGCGAGTGGCTAAGAACTGTAGCCATATAGGAAGGCGAGGAGACATAGAAAAGATGACAAACCATGACAGAAGCAGGAATGTAGGGCTAAAATGGCTAGGAGCACAACCACACTGAAATGCTACTACGTGGATGGAGAAAAGAAATTCTCAATAAAGAAATTGAATCTCTTTTCAGTTCATTCCTTGAGACACATCATATCCCACATGAACCAGGAATTGTCAAATTTACAAAGAAAATATTAGTTGAGAAGACGCATTCACGAGACAGATGGAATGAGATATTGCACTTTATATGACACCATGGAGGGAGTCACCCAACCAACCTTACTGGGAAACCTAGAACGATGGTTTCCATGTTGCAAGAGCAAGCACCCTATAGCTCTAGAAGGAATTCCTTTAGGACCGATTCAACAATGCCCTTCCAACCGACGTACACTCGAGTTCAAAGACAGTTGCAAGTTAGTTTATTTCCAAGGGTTATGGCTGGTTGGAGGCAGGAGGCGCACGAAGACCTATATTTTTTCCCCGATGCGGAACATCCCTGGATAAGACCTCCCCGGACGGGGTAGTGATACCTCACCTACGCTTCTTGGGAATTGTCTACTAAAGGTTCAAGGGCCATACATACCCGAGGGGTAAGGAGCATATTGTGGAATCCCGAAAAAGGTATTTGAACTCACAACCTTTAGGTTTTTTAAGCAAGGGTACATTTGCAAATGTTCTAACCCGCTTGATTATATATCCATATTAAACGTCGGTTTGAAACTAGACTAGGATAATTCAAAATTCGATTTCTTTGACGGAGAGCTAATTGAATCTTCTTTATTAGGAAAAATATTGAGAAACCCACATTCTGTTATGTATACAGATTAGAGGTGAACCTATAAAAGCTGTATGTTATATTGAGCCAAAACTTTAAGATTTATCAAACAGTATTATCTTTTTTTTCTTTGACCACCTCCTTTTTACAATCGTCCTGCGGATTTTAATTTATTCCACAGATACAATATTTCCTTCATAATTAATGACATGATTCTTAATGATCCTGATCGGAAGAGAAAGTGAAAACGCTAGTTACAATATTGATTCCTGTAATGGTTCCCTTTGCACATACGTTTGCCCCTATTCGGCACACCCTAACCAATCAATATAATGCAAACATTTACCCCCCCCCCTTCCTCTTCTATTACATCTTGTTTGTGAGTCAGTTTGTTTGAATTCGGTTTTCCTCTAAAAGCGCTTTCCACTTTTTGAAAAGAATGTTAATGCGTATTCCTCCTTTTCACTCAAGTTATTCAGTTTTATAAATAAGAAACAGCAGACGAGGGAGAGTTGGTAGGTTTTATTCTTTACTTATGGAAAGGTCGGAACTTTACAATTCATGGGCATGAGTTCTAAATCCAAACCTTTTTAATATGATACACGTTACAGCCAAAATCCAACATTCCCTCTTTCAGCTACGGGAGTTGATGATCGTTATTTAGAAAAATATTTTCTAAATAATTATTATTATATATAGGGAAATAAAAATTAATTTTCAGAACTCAATATATTTATTGCGTTTGGTCAGAAGTTAACATTAAGCATTGAAGAGTTGAATTTTTACGAACTTAGATATCTTAGCACTCCTCTATTATGAAAAAATAAAAAACCGGTTCCGCTATGACCTATATTCGTGAAAGGTCTGGGGTTCAGTACATGATAGAGACTATACTGGACAACTGGTTTCTTGGACAACGTTTGTGCAGGGAGATGCTTTGTCCTATTTCACGCTTATCCACTATATAGAGGCTAGGCGAACCCCAGAACGGTTCTAGATCCTCATAGGATTCTTCTCCGCCTGCTAATAGATTAAATAAAAGTCTGCCGAAGAGCAAGATTAGAACCTTCAGCATGGCAAATCAGTGCTCTACCACTGAGCCACTCCGAGAAACAACTTATAAAATATCGCTTAACACAGTAGATTAAATAAATTACCATTATTAGACATACTGCAGTTCATCTCTAACGTAAAGACGTATATTCTTCTTTAAAAATGAAATTAGTAAATGTGCCTATAAAATATGAAAAAAAAACTTATGTAGACATTATATGCTACTATACTATAAAAAATACTTTGCCTGTTCTGAAGACGTTGTTGATAACTAACGTCAATAAAAAAAAACATAGTCATGAATTATATTGTGATTCAAAATTATCACTAACTTTATTAAAGAAAATTCGGTCCTCTGAATGGTATACATGTAATTGAAGAATTTTGTACCATATAATATTAATTTTTTGAGTGGAAAATATTAGTTGACTGGATAATTCTAATGATGGATTGAATTGCAGGGAGTGGAGCCAGATATAACACAAAATAAGTGAAACTTATTTTTTAATTGAGCCAACGTAAGGAGGGACCCACAGACCAGGACTGTTTTGACTGAACAGGCATATTCGCCCTGAAGATGGCCTACATCGTAGGCCGAAACGTTGGCACAATTAAAAAATAAGTTTCACTTATTTTGTGTTATCTCTGACTGCACTCCATGACCAATTCAATCAATCAATAATAATTATTGATGATTGATTTTAATTGTTCACAACTTGTTATAATAAAAATATTATAATTAATCTGAATACAGAATATACTACAGTGAATATTAATTGCATCAAGTTACACTTTTTCCAAATAAAGACATGAAAAAATTGTGTTTATTTACATTGTTGACCTGCAAACCGGCTCATACACACCCATACCACCATCTTTGAACCCCTATTATATTAAGGGGGAAACCCTTGGGGTTGGAATTATTCAAATTCCTTTCTTAGTGCTCATTAAAGCTTTACAAAGAACCTATCTGCAAATTCCAAGACGCTAGGTTCAGTGGTTTTGAGTTAAAAAATAAATGGTCATTTTACGTATACGCGTATATATTTAGTGTAAATCTACAATTCCAGTAAATAAGTTAAGCCGAATTTTCTCCAAATTGAGTTTCTTGTATTTTGTATGACAGAATTGTTTGTTTTTTTCATTGTGAATAACGGGCTTGAAGTCAGGCAATGGCTTGAAAAGGAGTTATTCCTTATATCACAACTCCATTTCAAGCTCCATATTACAACTCCATTTCAAGCTAAAAACTACGAAAATTAAATAATTCCTCTTCACTCAATACATTTATTTCTCTCTGGACAAAATTCTACTTAACACCTTATTCACCGGTGTTGCAGATATAGACGATTTTATACTATTTATTATGATATCGTAGCAGACTTTAAAACAATTAATACTAAACAACATTTTAAAAATTAACAAATTAATACTAACAGAATAATTAAGTAAATAGTAAGATGTATGTGGTTTATATTATATTCGAGAAAAAAAATTTAAAAAATTGGTCCACCTCAGACCGAAACGGACACAAGAGACCGACCACCTGATGACCCCAGTGGCCAGGAGATAGCGGCCTCCTTGTCCTGCAAGAAGTGTACAAGGAGATGTAAGTTGTAAAGATATGGAGTGAGGGGGATGTATAATGTGTTGCTAGGCAACCAAATGACGTATCGATCTAGATCTACCCCCACCACTTACACATGTGTTAGCGCCCCATCTCACAAAATAGAAAGTGAATGGGCTCCCTTCAAAGTGGGCCTCACCGCTAAATGATCTGCTTCCTATATATTTAATTATAGTTGGACGTTTATTAATAATAACTATTAACAATCATTATTACCGGGTCGTTTCATATAGTTAAAAAACGGCTGACAACTTGTAAGAAATATATAGATTTATTGATATATTAAACAGATACAATATGGATATACAAGGGGCATTCTTATGAACTATGTATTAGACTATTGCCTAACATTATAACTTATTGACTATGGACTAAGTCAAACTTCAAGTCTACTCTCTTAAATACTAATAACTAACTACTTCATCTCCTATCTCCTACCTTCTCATCTATCCTAATCTTAGAGCTAGTAAATGTTCAGGTAAAAGAAGACGTTTACATTGCTGACAACACTGAAGCATTGATGAAACATCCTTGTTACAAATCCTATTTATAAACAACTAGCTTTTGCCCACGGCTTCGCTCGCGTGGAATTTGGTCTGCCACATAAAAATTCGTGACAAATCATTTTAAATAAATAATTTAATTTTTTTTAACTATAAGTTACTCGTACATCCAAAATTTCATATGTCTAACTTCAAACCTGACGGATTCCATACAATCATTGAACCCCTATTATATTAAGGGGGGAACCCTTGGGGGTGGAATTATTCAAATTCCTTTCTTAGTGCTCATTTAAGCTATACAACGAACCTATCTGCAAATTCCAAGATGCTAAGTTCAATGGTTTCTGCAGTGCATTGACCGCTGGGTGTGTAAGGCAATCAGCTTACAGTTTTATATAAACTTCGCCTGTGTGGTGTGTTGATAATAAGTAACCTACGTCTTTCCCCAGGCTTGAGATTATCCATATCAAATTTCATAACAAACGGATCAGCACAGCCGTGAAACATACATAGACGCTGATTAACAAACGGGACGGACAGAAGTTACTTTCGTTTACTGTTGTTCGTGTCAGTAAAGGATAGTATGTAACGTTATTGAATTTATTGAAAAGGATTACTTAGTATAACGGTTTCACTTGCCGTACAGCAGCAGCGAGAAATCAAAACTGAAAGGATTAGAATAATGTACATTTGTAAGTAACTTATCGATGTGTTTTTAGTTTTGGCGGTCCTACTTACCAACTGCAATATACTCCTGTAAACTATGTCACTTGATTTGTCTCAATCAGCGAAAATATGTAGATTTTGCGAGTAAGAAGCACTTGAGCAAGCTACTCAGGTAGAATTTTATCCAACTCACTTGATATTTATAGTTATATTATGACCAAATTACACACAATCATTATAAAATGTATCCTATGTGTTATTCTGATATATAACCTATATTACTGTAAAGTTTTATCCAAATCCGTTAAGTAGTTTTTGCCTGAAACAGTAACAAACATACATACAAATTTTCGCATTTATAATAATAGTATTTACTTTAGATCGTTGCCATAACATAACTATATGAAAAGTCCGTTTTCTAAGGAAGGCTATTTAGTAGAACTACGTTACAAAATCAAAACAGTTTTATACAAAATATTTACCATTATTATACATACGTTTTTACCAATGTGTTTTCAAATTTTCAATCCCAAGACTGAGAAATTCTCGGTTTTATGATAAAACAAATTCTGAAAATGCAGTCTTGACCAGAGAATTATTTTCAAAAATTTCATACTTAAGGAAGTTGTCCAAAATTATGATCTGATATCGATTGGCGCGGAGCGTGGCAAATATGATGGGTGTGGGATGACTTTAGTTTCTTCACTATCTGTCGTGAAACATGAGATCTGGCGTTGTCGTGTAAGAGTATAAGTCCAACCCGATGATCCAATGCATGCTGTTTTAGATAAATTTTTGTTGGAAGTCTAAAAACCTGTAGTACGATGCGGATGTGATGGTTTTGTCTTTGGGTAGAACGGAGAAATTGATTAACTATTTATGAATTAATCTTTGTCACCATCTGATAAGGCCTCAATACAGCGGGAATGGTCCGTTCGTTACAACATGCTTCCTTGACCGCGGTTGTAATGTTTTTGCCGTTTGGACTGTCCAAGTTTTAACTCATGAAACACAATAAACGAAAATCGCGTGTTTTCGTGGTACTATTTCATGGCATACTAAACAATGTTCGTTTCATTGTAGTGATAATAAATATCACAATAAGAGATGAGAAATAACAGCTCGTTCCGGTAAATAACAAATTAGGTCAGTTCATATGAACGGACTTGACATAATAACTTCCAATTGCTGAAACTACTTCAAGGTAATGATTTAAAATTATATTGGGAAAGAGAAAAAAAACATTTTCCAGTCGGTTAAATTTTCTATGATCTTTATTTTTCTCTTGAGACGTTTCGACAATATGTCATTTACAATCTTATCACATTTTTTGTTTTCTGCATCGGTAACGAATCATTTACATAACTTTATTATAGTTACAAGTCTAAAATATCTCCAAATTAAAATCATTTTAATTTTTATTTAAATAAAATTCTAGGGGATCAATTATCCTCCATAGTCAAGAAAATAAACCTGGAGCTTAGAGCGTTTGTCTAGTAAGTGTTGAAGTAGCCTGAAATGTCGAGCGGTTTCATGTCTTTTCAGTCTAGTATGAGGATTCCAGGTTAATTGTTTGTCAAGATGCAACCCTAAGTATCGGATCTGTTTTACAGGCATAAGTGGGATATTATTAAAGGATACTGAAGGGCAGGAAGTCATTGGTTTACGACGTAAGTTAAAAGTGATTTGATGCGATTTTTGAGAATTTATTTTAATTCTCCAGTTTTGACACCATTATTCAAGATTAGTGATGTGGGATTGGAGGCTTTGGGATACAATAACTGGATTTGTGTTGACTGATAATACACATGTATCATCAGCATAAGTGGTAAGGATAGTATTAGGATGAGTTGAGAAGTCAGCTGTATAAACTGTATCAAGGATTGGGAACGTATAGTGCCTTGAGGAACACCAGCAGATTGGGAAAAGAGGGATAAATAGACATTATTATGGTTTACTTGGAAAGTCCTCAAACCTCTGTGGGTCGGAAAAGCGATTTCATTATTCAATCGATTGAAAGTAATAATACAATATCATTGGAATGTACATATGTTATATTTGAGTGGAAAATATTTGACTGGAAAATTCTAGCAATGGACTGAATTGGGGTACAGTCAAAGATGACACAAAATAAGCATAACTTAACTTAATGTATTAACGTTTCGGCCTAATGTGTAGGCCATTTTTAGGGCTATGAAAGAAACAGAAAATAAATATATCAAATATTGCAAGGAAGAATAACAAAATTTATGTACAGAATTGGAAAGAATGCAAAGAAATACAGAGAGAAAGATAAATTAACAACTTGTGAGAAAAGTTAAAGAGTAAGGTTCATATGTAATACCTGGTGGGACATAAATAGAATCGAAAGCATAGTTAAATTATTTAACTAATTATTAAATTATTTAGCTTGGATAAATGTTCCTTTCCTAGTCCTGAAGATGGAAAGAATCTTTAGAGGATAAATAGTTTAATTTTTATGTGCGTAATATTTAAAAAAATGAATTCTAATAAATATAATTAAATTTGTTTAATATATTTTTTCTGATTAATTTACATTGTTCTGCTTGGCAACATAGATATAAGATGTTAATTTAACTCTCGCAAACGTTTTTTTGCCAGAAGAGTTTAAATCGTTTTTTTTTAAGCTTTACAGTAGCCCCAACGCGAAGTAAGTATAAATTTTACTTATTGTCAAAACAAAAGAAAATTTATTTACGAAATCTTTAGTAAAAGGCGAAAGATTTATTCGCTTTGAGACGAGATCGGGAAGTCCCGCTTTGGCTTCTACAAACCACGTGATAACACTATACTGAGCAGATCTGCACTAAATGAATGAACGTTGTGCCATCACCTGACACACACTTCCAAAAAAATATTATTTTTTAACTGACCCAACCATTCCCCTCCACGAGGTAATGCCTAACGGCGGTCCCGTGGAGTGTGGAGAACAGGTGTAGGGAGGTGAGGGAGGTGGTTTTAGTGGGTAAAAATCCCACACACGGATAGGTACGGGCCTATTCGCGTCTTTTGAAGATTTCCACCTTCCGACGTAAAAAAAAAAAAAAAAAAAAAAAAAAAAAGCACAGACCACTTAAGAAAGTAACTTTAAGTAGTTGGTAGTTGGCAGCGCGCAACTACTATTTGTCAACTATCAGTTATGTAGTTGTAGTTACGGAGATACAAATCAAAGAAAGTTTAACCGACTGGGAAATGTTTTTTTTCTTTTTCCCAATATAAATTATAAAGGAAATGAGTCCATAATAAATTTCTTTATTGAGTAAGGATTCGATATTATCTGATAACAAGCGAAATAAGTATTAATACATTTAGTGCAAGAAAGTATTGACGGGTATTTATTACCAGATATTAATATTACCAGTTTAACACCCGTGTTAAACTTGGTTTCCTGGAAAACGGAAAATCTCGTATCCCCCTATACCCAGTGTGCGGTTTCCTGTAAAATCTGTTTCCCCGACGCTTAATTCCTATAAATTAAATATTTTACATATTACATATTTAATTAATAGTTATAACCGGTCGATGATTTACATTCCTATGATAGTACCAAAGAACCTGCCTTGCGCAAAACGAGTCTCGGCAGGGTATGAAACGTTAAAAAAATTAATTACGATAAACTTTAATAACGATTGACTAGTTGATCAACTAATGTTTATAATTAGATTTGTACTAGGTTTTGCCCGCGACTTCGTCCGCGTAGAAGACGAAAATGGTTCTAATAGGATTTTTAATTGTTTTTTACGTTTTTAATTTTGTTATTACGTTCAAATGTTTAAATACTTATAAAATATAACAATCTTTATTAAAGTGTAGGGATTTAAAAGGTTAAATAAACGAGAAAATAAAATAAAATTTTGTTATATTTTGTGAACACGGAGCTCTCGGCCTTTGATCTGGTGAAGGCTACACCGAGGTATTATCTTTTTACAACGAACTCGAAATACTACATACCTACCGCAGTATTTCTTTGTAAACAATATTTTTCTGTTTTTCCTTTCGAAGCAAATCACCGCCAACATAACTTTCTTGCCCTTTTTGACCCCGTTAGGGGATGAGTTTCAATAAAATAAGAAACACATCTTCCATCAATTCTGTTAAAAAAGGTTTATGAAAAATTTGAAGTAGATTGGACCAAGGAATCACGATGTCCCATACAAACTTTGCCCCCTTTTCCACCCCCTTTGAGGTAGAATTTTGGAAAATCCTTACTTAACGGATCCCTACGTCATACAAAGAACACACCCTCCATGTTTCAGGTCTCTACGATAAGCAGGTTAGGCTGTGCGTTGATCCGTCAGTCATTCAGGACAAAGCATTTTATATGTATAGATAATATATTGGGGCGGAGCGACTCAGTTGATGTCCCAAAGGTCCCGGATTCAAATCCGACTGTGACAGATAAAGAATTTAATCTGTTAACTGCCGAGGATAGACCATGTGGGAACTGGAGACCCTCTTAGGGCTAACCCATCCTCTAGAAAATTGTCACCCGTAATTGTGAAAAAATCTGGCGATTGAGCTTGATCTAGGAAAAATCAGCTCTCTGCACAACTTTTCCTATAAACAGAACAGTCTCTACCACATTTTGAACCCAGCCGTTCTTTTTTTAATTTAATTTAAATATAATTATATAATATTTAAATATAAAAGTCTCATAACATAATCAGCTGAATATCATAAAAAATTGTTATACTACAAATGCTATTGTGTACCGTTAATCAGTACATGTTGTCCATTTTAAAATCAATTCATTTGAAACCACACTATTTTCAATTTCATACAGAAATTTTAACTTTTCCTCTTTAATTCCTACGATAATAATACCTTACATAAAAAAACATTTAAATGGAAACTCGTCATGAAAGTGCCTCGTAGGGGAGGGAGCAGTCCTTTGGGTGCTTTTATACTCTGAAAAAAAACACTATACCACACTGAAACCCATGAATGGTCTTGAGCTCAGTCATTACATGGGCGACTTATCTGTTTCTAAGCTAAATATTGTAGTGGGACGTGATCTGGTCGAGAACACACCAAACACCAGGTTTTTCGCTCAGTACAGGATGCCCACATTATCGAGATTGAACGAATCCCAGGAGGGTTTAATCGATCCAAGACTAATAACATAAAGATTAAATAATTTATATGCCATAGCTGTATTCGAACCCGTTGCGTTGAATACAACAAAAAACACTCTACAGGCTGAACCAATATTTAGATATTCTCATTTTACTATCCGGGTGGGAATTTTAAGGTGGTGTTTATTACAACTTCGATTTTTCAGATTTTTAAAATTAATAATTAACTGATTGGCATTGCCTTTTGTTTTTATAAAATGTTGGTTTTGCACTGCCCCATGGTTTTTCGTTTCACCATTCGCGGCATCTGAAATCTGTTCATTATTGTATGACGAAATATATAATGAAGGATATAATTAGTCTGGAGGTGCAGTCATAAATATCACTGAATAAGGTAAACTTATTTATTATAAGTGCCAACGTTTCGGCCTAGAATATAGGCCATCTTCAGGGCTAAGAAGGAAAACAGAAAAATAACTAAAAGAACATTGCAGTACTAAGAATATAATAAGAATATAATAATATATATATAAAGTATAGAAGAGTGGAGGAATATAACAGGAAATACCGGGTCAGGTATTTTTAATTTCCTGTTTTAGTTTAGAGACTTAAGGTTTTTAGTTGGAATTTTTCCACTAATGTATTAACATTTATTTGATGTCTGAGTTGACCGTTCCCCTTTTCAATATAATCTTTACAAAATTTTTTTTTTCATTACTTTAAGGAATATTTTTTGTCTATTTAGATGAAAATTATTAAACAAACAAAGACTTGACTTCTAAGAAGAAAATATATATATTGTCGGATGAAATGATATTGCATGGATATACAAAGAAAAACTTGCGTTACCATCTAATTTGACTATTATGTGTGGACTATTCTCTCATCTATGGGGTACAACTCACACAGCGTTGTATAATGCTGTGTGAGTTGTGAGCGGTCCTATTTATACTGTATATTTTTCTCTCTGTTCTCTTCCTTTCTCTCTAACAATATTTAAAAAATGGAATATATACATACAAATATAAAAGAGGAAGAAAAGTCAAGGAAGTTTACATCGCATAACTTCCTGGGTTAAAAATCCATTTTATTAACGTAAAACAATAATAGGTCATGAATCCATCGGATAACTATTGAACAACGCTGACTGTTGTATATACACTAGAAAAATATATTCAGAATAATAGAATTCGAATAACTCACTTACTCTGAATCAATTATAAGTATTTCCATTGATTCAAAAGTAATAATATTTTAATAATTTATTATTTAAATAATAATAATCATGTATAAATACAAATATTTTACAGGATTAACCATGATGAATGTAAAGTGAATAATATTTTGCCTTGCACGGATCAATACCCCAAATAGGAGGGTGGAGTTTCAAACTATTCACTGTAGATTTTAATTGGCTCATTCCTAGCCTATGGGAGCGTTCCTTTAAACTAGAGAACCAATTAGCGAATTGGCTTGGCCGAGAGGGCAATGGAAATATTTTCATGAAACTTTTCATTGGATCAAACGGTTTTTTCCACCCCCCACCCCTTTTGTGACGGATGTCAGTGTTCTACAAGTTTTAGCATATGGACTTTACTGTTCAAATATTTGTAATTGTATATGCAACATGCGTTATGTAGGACAACATAGGTCTATGGAAAACCCTAACATCACGAGTGTCAATTGAACCGGAAGAAGTAATAACTAATTAATTAATCCAATGTTTCGACTACGGTAATTTTATATTTACTCATCTCTAATTTGGAGCTTAAATTAGAACATTAATGTATTCGAACACTTACCTGAACAAACTATGTTTTAAGACTTGAGGAATATGGAATATGTTGTGTGTCTGAAATCAATTCTATGAAACAAAATCTTAATTTGCAACAAGCTTGCAAAATATATCAGCTCAAGAAACCCTCCCTAATTACAAATACACGATGCAATATATATGCATTGAGTTGGTTTTTGTCCGGTTATGTTCATTTGAGTGTACTCTAGGAATGAACTGTCAATGCATTCATATGAGCCCATCGTAACACAAATGTAAAAAAAAAAAAGGGAACTGAACATGAACGATAAATGAAAAAATAGTAAAATCTATATTTCCTTTTTCCTTTATGCATTACTACACCAATCATCCGATCGTCATGAAAATTTGGAAAGTTGTTCAGTGCACTCTAGGGAAGGTTTCTACCAACTTTTTTTTTTTATTTGAAATTTTTTTCCAAAATTTCTGGAAAAAAATTTATTTGTTGAAAATTTCTTTCGTAATCAAGTAATAAAGGGAGAGTAGGAACAAATTTCGTGCGGAAGAAATAAATATATGTGAAGAGAAATTTGAATAAAAATTTTAATGACAGTGAAGTGTGAAGGAAGGCACGATTGAGACATGTTAAGAAATTAAGTTGAACACCAATATGCGTGTTCAATTGCAAAATGATGCATAAGCCAACATTTTCGCAAGGCATTGCTGGATATTGGGAATGGAAAGATGGAAATCGAAAAATCAACACAATGTATCACATTCCCAACGAACTTTTGTAAAATGACAAACTAATTGGAGAGGTTTTCCCAAATATTGCCCGGAATTACAAAAGCCACCAGTGGCTCAGTTCACGTGCTATATTAGCAGCTACGAATAACGATATCAATGTCATCAATTTTAGCATTCAGAATCGAATACCAGGTGAAGCAACAACGTATAAGTCCATCTGTTTACGCGACTCAATCGGCTGTAAAATCTCTGATCGACTAAAGCAGTGGACTGTATTATTCTCGACAACGAACAAAAATTAAAACAATAATAAATTTCTTACTTACCATCTGCTGGGAAAAATCGCTGGACTGCAAGTAAAAGGGGGAGGATTCTCTGCAAGTAAAAGGGGGAATTTGGGGATGGGATGGGACAGAGGGAAGCTCGAGGAATCAATCCCCGTTTACCTGCACTTTGATTCGTCCAACTTCTTTCCGACGCTCCGATTTTACGTAATGATAACCAATGAAATTCTTTCTCGACCATATATCCAACACAATTTATATAATACCACTTTAACGAATACAAACTGCGTGGTTATTTTACAACAACTGAGGCTAAACGAGAACTGGCCTAATTTTTATGTTTTTAAAACATGTTATTCCCAACATGATTAATTAATGATTTTAAATTGGCTCAAACATACCCCCGCCCCTGAAGACTCCTCTTCTGAACAATGGAGTTTAAGGATTGGAGAGATTACAAAAAAAATAAATAAAATAAACGAAATTCAACTGAAACCAAACAACGATTATCTAATCTATTTACTTATTTACAATTTCGAATCCTCTACTGACTAGGCAAGGGGCAGAGCTTTACAATCGGCCGTCTCATGGTCCCTTTGTTGGTTCGAACTACGGCTATTCTTACTACTCCATCTTGGCCTGGAAAAACTTCCTCGACTATGCCTAACGACCACTGTCCCCACGCGTAAGGCACAGGAAGGTTGTGTCCATTTCGTTCGGACTTGGAGCTCATGCAAATACTCCTTGCTCCATCGCGACCAGAAAGACTGTACCAATTTGTCTAACAACTGATAGCGGGTGAGACGATTCGAGGGTAATTCCAACACTGCGTCCGCAGGTAATGTTTTTAAGGGTGTAAGGGTCAAAAAATGTGCAGGAGTCAATGCCAAAGGTTCTGATGGATCCTCCGAAAGAGGGCATAATGGTCTGGAATTCATCAATGCCTCAACCTCAATCAGGAGAGTGTTGAACTCCTCATATGTCAGGCGTTGTTCTCCTATGACCCGCGATAGATGGGATTTGACACTTTTAATGTTGGATTCCCAAATTCCTCCGAAATGAGGACTACTTGGAGGGATGAATTTCCACTCAATTTTATAATCACTCAACCCATCGAACAGAATATCTTTGAATTCTCGGGAAGAGTGTAAGCTTGAGAGTTCTTTTAATTCTCTCTTAGCACCGACAAAATTTGTTCCACAATCCGAATATATAGTGGAACAAGCACCACGACGAGACAAAAATCTTTTGAATGCGGCTAGAAAGGCAGCCGTAGACAAGCTAGTCACGAGTTCCAAATGGATAGCTTTCGTAGCTAAACACACAAAAAGGCAAATATAGGCCTTCTGAGTGGCTGAATTCTGTCGACGTCCCATCCTTATTTGCCAAGGACCGGCATAATCTACTCCGGTGTTCCAAAATGCCTTGACTTGGGTCACTCGACAGCTCGGGAGATTTCCCATAACTGGAAAAGAAGACTTGGGTTTGACTCGAAAACAAATATTACATTCTCGTATCACTTTTCGGACAATAGATCGAGCGGAGAGAATCCAATAATTTTGTCTCAACAACGATAAGAGCAAACTGGGACCTGTGTGAAGGTTCTCTAAATGGTAATAACGCACCCATATGCGGACGAACGGATCGATTTTGGGTAGAATTATGGGATGCGCATATTCAAAGCCAACCTCTGCATTTTGCAGTCGTCCTCCGACTCGAATTATTCCATCGGCTAGGAACGGAGCCAAACGTTGAATGCGATTGGAACATGGTTTTCTATTCTGGAGTGCAGATATGTCCTGCTGCGACTGTATGGTACGACAAAGAACCTTTTCTGATTTTACTAAATCTTCCCTTGTGATAAATTCTTGTCTATGGACTCGCCTTAGTTTTGAAAAGGACGAGTAGGAACAAATGATATCATAAATCATGTTTTCACTTTTATGGGGATGCGCTATCATACACGCCTTCGGCTTTTGTTCAGGCAGTTCCACCAATTCCGGCAACAATTCAACGATGTTGGTTTTCAGTTTTGGGCCCATGTGCAAAATATCATTCAACGATTTGCCTGAGCTATTCTGGCTACTAGCATCGAACACGACACGCACCGGTGTGCTTAAGCTCTGAGGCTTGAAAATCGCGTGATGGGGTATAAAATATCCTTCTTCATCTTCTAAATCAGGAGAAAGCGACATATATTTTTGATGAAGGTAATCCGAAATTACCGCATGGTAGGCCTCACGCACATCAGGATTTTGGACAAAGCGTTTCTCCAGATTAGAAAACCGATTTAGGGTCGAATGATGCGAATGACCTAGCGACTCAGGATTTTCTCGGAAAGGGGGAGTGATGATATATTTGCCACTTTCGTCGCATTGAACGGTTTCTACGAAATTCCGCTCACATTCTATATCCTCCTGATCTAAGCAGACACCCTCCATCTGGGAAATATCTTCGAGCTCCCAAAATCGTTGGAATGGATCGACAGACTCATTTACGGTGGTGAGGAGAGAGATGGGCTCGGGAGAGCTTTCCGAAATGGGCGCTTTCCCCATAACTATAAACCCTAGGGGAGTATCAATCGCCATGGGCTTGTCCGGAGAAACGACTAATTTTGGCCCACCCATTATAATTGGAAACAGTTCGGCCCCTAGCACCCCATCGATTTCGCCAGGTAAATGAAAATTCTCATCAGCCAGCTGCAAATGCTGCAAATGGGCCAGGCGAGAAACGTCCAATGCCATAGAAAGTAATTGATCGACAATACGATCAACGACTAAAGGTGCGATTGTAAAACACACCCTCGAATCAAGGCGAGAAAAAATTCGTAAAGAGGTTTTACCCCGAACAGTATTCCTTGATCCACCAAACCCAAGAACTGACGAGCGAAAGTTTTTTTCAACAGGTAAATTTAATTTTCGACAAACGGATGTGGTTAAAAAATTAGACTGACTACCACTGTCTAGTAAAAACCGAATGGGTCGGAGACTACCCTGAGAATTCTCTGCATGTACCACCACAGTCGACAAAATAACAGTTGAGTGGTCCGCGGAACTTGCGACCATGTTCATCGAACATAAGGTTGTCGAGGGACCCCCCACTGATTCGGTGTTTTCGAGATGCGTTTCCGACTTTACATTATCACGACCCTGTTCAAAATGTAACAGAGTGTTATGTGGCAATTCACATTTGCTACAACAATCAACCGAGTCACATTCTGAAGCTCTATGTTGGTTTGAAAGACACTTGAGACACAGAAAGGCAGCTTTGACAACTTTGAATCTCTTCCATGGGCTTAATTTCAAAAATTTGTCACAACCCTTTAACGGATGAAAACCAGTTTTTCAAAACACACAATTTTTTCCTTTTATTTCTTCCGATTTGGCTAAAAGAAAATGAGTTGCCTTGTTAGATTTTGTTTGTTGACTCGGATTATGAATTTTAGGTTTAATTTGCGTTTCGGTAGGAGGTAAACATCTAATTTGTTTTTCCAGAAAGGTCACCAAATCCGAATATGTCGGAAGCCTTTTATCACGATGGGCGGCCTCAAAAGCTCTTTTGGTGGCAGGATCTAAAACCGCTAAACACCGATTCAGAAAAACAAATTCCCCCACATCACCGATATTCAATTGTTTCAACGCCGCAATGGGCGCGCAGAAACCATCTAACACTGAAATTATACCCTCTCGAGATTCCAAACGAAGGGGCTGAAAACGAAATATTTCTTCGACGTAACTACTTGCCAAGGTGCGTTCATCGTTATAACGATCAATCAAAGCCTTCCACATAATTTCATAATTAGCTGATGTGGGTTTTACATTTTTACAAATATTCAATGCCGATCCCGTGAGCCTAGAGGTCAGATGTTGCATTTTTTCCAATGCCGATAAAGACGAGTCCTCATGGACAAGGGTATTAAACAATTCATAAAAAACAGGCCAACTTTCTAGTGAGCCATCAAACCGGGGAATTTCGATCGTACGTAGACGTGCCGCTTTGGTTTCGCCCGCTACTGTCGCTTGAATGCCCGAATTCCCTTTGCCTGACCCATCCGACTTCGGGTGCATAACAATGTTGGCTACCCCCTCAATCTGTTCGACCATCTCGAATATCGATTCAGTGAATGTCGGTTCGAAATCTTCTACGAATTCTAGAGAAATTTCATTAATTCTAATTTCGAGTTCGTCAAATTCTCGTAATGTCTTATCTAATAATGGATAAGATAATTTAAAACTCGCCGCACCTTTTGCTTCGGTACATTTTTTCGATAAATCAAAAATTCTCTGGACTCTTTCGAATAAAACTTCCTTCTTTTTATTTAAGATTTTCAATAACCGTTCCGCCTTCGAAGCATCCATGATTGCAAAATTGGTAAATCAAAATAAAATAAAATTATAAACGATACAACAAATTTAACGTTAGAACTATTAACTGCTAATAGTAACTGCTATAATATTAACCGGTACAACAAATTATTAACCGTTATAATTTTAACAGTTACACAAAATTATTAGCCGTTATAATTTGTACACAATAACCTTTTGTGAAACAGCTGTTTATCGAAAACAAGTCTTTCTAAAGATTATTTCTAAGTATAATCATACTAGACCGTATACTCAACAAGCTTAATCCCATTCGAAACCGGTCAAAACTTTTCAACGACTCACCTACGAATAACAAATTTTACAGCTAATTGATCTTCTACAACCAATAAATAAAATTATCCGTGCCTGTGATGGACCAATGTTTACGCGACTCAATCGGCTGTAAAATCTCTGATCGACTAAAGCAGTGGACTGTATTATTCTCGACAACGAACAAAAATTAAAACAATAATAAATTTCTTACTTACCATCTGCTGGGAAAAATCGCTGGACTGCAAGTAAAAGGGGGAGGATTCTCTGCAAGTAAAAGGGGGAATTTGGGGATGGGATGGGACAGAGGGAAACTCGAGGAATCAATCCCCGTTTACCTGCACTTTGATTCGTCCAACTTCTTTCCGACGCTCCGATTTTACGTAATGATAACCAATGAAATTCTTTCTCGACCATATATCCAACACAATTTATATAATACCACTTTAACGAATACAAACTGCGTGGTTATTTTACAACAACTGAGGCTAAACGAGAACTGGCCTAATTTTTATGTTTTTAAAACATATGTTATTCCCAACACGATTAATTAATGATTTTAAATTGGCTCAAACACCATCGATACTGTGATTAATCAGGACGAAATTGTCCAGTACCCAACCAAATCCTTGAATTCCCTTGATTTGTCAGGTGTGCCACCGCACATTTTAACACTAAAAATGGGCGTGCCTATCATTCTTCTCCGAAACATCAATCCACGATCCAGCAATGGTACGAGACTTGCAATTAAAAATATGATGAAGAATGTCATCGAAGCTACGATTTTAAACGGGAAATTTAAGGGTGAAGATTTATTGTTACCACGTATTCCTAAGATTCCAACAGATATGCCATTTGAATTCAAGCCCTTACAATTTCCGGTTCGATTCGCTTTTGCAATGACCATCAACAAAGCGCAAGGGCAGTCACTACAAGTGTGTGGTCTAGATTTGGAGTATACATGTTTCGCACACGGAAAACTGTATGTGTCGGAAAACCTTCAGATTTATTCGTTTACACCCCAGAAGGAAAAACAAAAAATATTGTGTATCCAAAAGCACTTGAATAAATAAAGTAAAATTGATTTTTATATATAAAAATGATTGTGAATAAGAAAAATGATATATTACAAGTGAATTTCCTATCGCAGCAACGCGCGACGGGTCAGCTAGATACAATAGCAGAAACTGAACATTATGCTACAAATGTTTTTAAAAATCTTAAATATAAATGCTACCACTGAATACAGTTATATTTAAACTACCTTTTTATTATTCTAGCATAAATTGAGAAGACATTTCTGTTAAGTAACATTCTTTCACTTGATTGCCTTCTATGTACATTTTAACTTACGATACACCGGAAGTTCTATTTGATAAGATCACTTTTTTTTTTCAAGAAAATAAATGAAAGAAAAAGTGGAGGCGAGAACAAATCAGAAATATAAATTATTTTGAATCCAATTATAAATGTTATTTTCGATTCAAAGAATTATGTTCTGCAAAATCTCAGCTTCACTTATTTTCTAAATCAAGCAATTAAAGATAACCTACAAGCGATTATGTTGGGAAATATTAACAACCAATTTATTAAGCGATATATGGTCTGAATACACTATACAAAGGGCATAGCCGGATAAAAAGGTAAAAAATGCCCCAGGCGATATTTGGAACAAAAAAATTGGATCTTATTTGCCATAAAAAATAATGAAGATTCCCAAATTTTTAACTACTAATATTAAAATTCACCCTAAAAAAATAAAACTTAAAAAATCGTTTTTCTTCATAACTTTGTCAATTTTTAACGTAGATTCTTTTTTTTTCAATTAAAAGGTTTTTTCACTTTAAAACTGAATATTTTTAAAAACATTTTTGGCGCCAATTTAAATTAACGGGAAACGTTTACAATTTTAAAAATACACTAAAACAAAATCCTTTTCCTCGACAAAAAAATATTAGTTGAGGGAACAATTACTATGAATTATTTCAGATGGTTTAATTTAGTGCAACACTGTTCAAAATTTCCTATCGCAGCAACGCGCGACGGGTCAGCTAGTATACCATAAAAATCTAATAATAAAAATAAATTAATAAATAATAATAATATCAGAAGACTCGTTGAGGAGACCAGGTCCGAACTTGAATTGTATGGCCATGCAAATAGATAATAACACAAACAAATGAACATAATTTTATTATAAAAAATAATAATAAATGAATAAATAATAAGGAGAATAAAATTGCGGTTTAGTGACCCCGAAAGTTGGATGCCAACACCACCAATCTCCTCTCTCCACAAACCTCAGCCACGGACCGCCACCTAAACCCAAATCCCCGAGATCACTCTTAACGCAATCCTCCCACCGACCCCTCGGTCTACCCTTCAGACGTTAACCTATCGGCTCAGCGTTATGAACTCTTTAGTTATTCGGTTGTCACTAAGCGCAACTATTCAAACGCATCTTTATCTTCGTGACGCTTTCACTTGAATAATAATAACCAATAGTTAGGCTCCACAATTCGGCATTGAGCAATCTACTAAATTCTGCTGTAGTTTCATCATTTTTCATATCGAGAATACTTCATCCCTCGACGTTGACTATGAAAGGTTTTCCTGTAAACTATGTTACTTATGTTAAAGCCTCTCTATTGAACATATTCACCACCTTCTCAAAGCACGTTCAGGCAGGATTGAAGATGGCACGACAGAAATCATACAGGCTATACCATCTGCTCTTGTCGCAGCTCTTACTGAGGTTGAAATTACAAATCTACAAGTCCATCATAAGACCTACGTTGCTCTATGGTGCACCACTACTGAGACACCTCTACAAAACAACGCTGAAGCGCCTGCAGCATTAGCAGAATTCCATCCTTAGGAAGATCGGAAGTGGATCATCGCTCGAGGGGGCACTTAACACCACCATCCGGGAGGAGCTTCGGATTCCCTCGGTGCCCGAGTACATAGGTCGGAGGAACATGAATTTTTTGATGGGCTGAATACCTGTACGAACCCCCTATTTAGGAATTTAAAACCACCCCCCAGACCTGGAAGATGGCAGGGCAGTGTCCCCTTGGTCGATGTGCTTACATTTGATCTAGGGATGGGCTAAGTAATCCCTTGTCCTTATCCTTTCTTCCTTTTCCTTCTTCCTTCCTCCCCCTTTCTTCTTCCCCCTGATCCCGCTAAACGGTCCCTCCCCATTTTGTATTGTATAACGTCAGCGGTCTCGTGCCGGTACGAGTAAAAACCGCCTTCAGCGGACTCAGCCCAGTGTAACGCCTTAAAATACCGAAAGGTCACAGAAGGCATTTGTTTATATAGAAGCATTTGCAAGTATTTAGTTGTAAATTGTATATATTTTGTAAATAAAATCTTATAGGATGTTTAGAAGTTTACAGGAGTAAATATTGCAGAAGATAAGTTGGTCCGCCAAAACTAAAAACACGTCGATAAATTACCTACATATCTAATCCTTTCAGTTTTAATTTCTCGCTGCTGCCGTACGACAAGTGAAACCGTTATACTAAGTAATCCTTTTCAATATATTCAATAACATTACATACTAATCCTTTACTGACACGAACAACCATAAACAAAAGTAACTTCTGTCCGTCCCGTTTGTTAATCAACGTCAATGTATGTTTCACGGCTGTGCTGATCCGTTTGTAATCAAATTCGATATAGTTAATCTCAAGCCTTGGGAAGAATATGGTTTACTTTTTATCAACACACCACACAGGCGATATTATTATAAAACTGTAACCTGATTGACTTACACACCCAGCGGTCAATGCACAGCAGAAACCATTGAACTTAGCTCCTTGAAATTTTCAGATAGGTCTTCTTATAGCTTAAATGAGCACTAAGAAAGGAATTTGGATAATTCCACCCCCAAGGATTTCCCCCTTAATATAATAGGGGTTCGAAGATTGTATGGAATTCGTCAGGTTTGTAGTTAGACATCTGAAATTTTGGATGTACGAGTAACTAATAGTTTAAAAAAAAATTAAATTATTTATTTAATATCATTTGTCACGAATTTTTATGTGGCAGACCCAATTCTACGCGAACGAAGCCATGGGCAAAAGCTAGTCATCTATAAGTCTATTAAGCCTATAAAGCTGTAGTAAGGTGAGTTTTCTTTATTATTTTTCCTATATACACAATCCGTGAAGGTTCTTTGGTCCAGTACATGGTAGAGGCTGCAATGTTTCTGAGTAAACGGTTGTGCAAGAAGGTGATTACGTTCAACCACAGGATTCTTCCGTAATTAAGGTTAACCACTTTATATAGCTTGGATGAGCCCTAGGTGGATCTTCTCACATCTCAAATCTCACATCTGCAGCTGTTATAAAATTAAATAATCTGTCTGCCATAGCATTGATGTGAAGACGAAAATCTCAGCATATCAACCACTCTACACACTGATCTAGCCCGCTCCATTTAAATTATTATTTACTAAACAAATTTGAAAAGAAATGTATTAAGGTTTATACTTTTCCTTAAAGCTTAAAACCGACATTGGTCCTACCTCCTTTCCACCTATTTATTGTGATACACTAGATAAAATAATTGTTTCAATTAGTAATTAGTCAATAACTAAACTGTACAAAATAAATTAGAAAATCATATTAACCGCTTCAGTAGACTGATGAAGTCACAGCAACAACATTACATAGTATTTTCCTTATTCTTCATCCCCACTTAGCCCTTCAAAAAAATACCGGTATCAACAAACATTCCCTATAGGTACATTTTACCTCCTACACTTTTCCATCCGTTAATTTATTTTCCATACGGAAAGGACAAGATAAAAGGTTGCTTTAAAGTTGAAATCTGAAAAAGAGAGAAAAAAAATTGAATATTTCCAAAATGCTCCTTCTGATAACTAAAACCTTTCAGTCCCTTTGTAGGATGTAGAACCTTTCCAACGCGTTATAAATACATTACGTCATATTGAGTACATTTCCATGTCAAACCTTTGAATCGCTGACTTTTTTCCCCTCTTCCACTTTAATTTATTTTCGTTCCCCTGCTTTCCATATTCCCACTAATATCAAACTTTTCTCCCCCGGCGATATTTTACTAGCTTATGTATTGCCTCGATTTGACCTTTTTCTTCCCTATTGATCTTATTCCGTATGCTTGCCTCAAATATTGAATACTGATTGAAATACATAAGAATATATGAGATATGTTATTCAGTAGTACTTAGGAAACATTCTTCTATATTATAAAAGTAAAGAATACGTCGAAAAGGAAGTTGCTTGTGGGGAATTTACTAAAACAAAATCATATGGTATTTATACTTAACAATTTACATGAAAAAGCTCTTGTCATGATAAAAATAAACGTAATTAAAATATATAAAAAGTTGTTGTTTGTTCATTAACTTCACATTATCCTGCTAAGGCTAATCGGACGATGCTACAGTGGGAGCTCTAAATTTTGCCAACCCAGGTTTAATTAGGATAGGGATTTTAACGAGTACCTGAAATCGTACAGGCTCGGGACCCCCTTTTAACGTACCTTCCGAAGGACGGCGTGACTGAGGATTTTTTACGCCCTTGAAAAAATCCTAGGGTCACCTGCCGGGCTACGAACCCGCGATCTTGGGCTTTGTATATTGTTACGCTAACTACTAGACCACAGGTGACCTATATATGAAAAGTAGTAAATAGTAAGTAGGTAAAAAGTTATAAGAAAATTAACATTAAGTCAATAATTTCTTCTAAAGGATACGAGCTAATATATATAATTGAGGGAATGTAGTAAAAAAGGGTTTGAATGAGGATAGGGAAGATGCATGGCGGAAATCAGGTGGTAAGGTAACTAATGTCCAGTTCAAAAATGAGTATCGATCTGTGATGAATATTAATGGTTTTATGTTACATATTAGCGCTACAATGCAGTCAGATACAATCAATTTTTCAAATTATTTTATATAAGGAAGGTTTTCTATTTAAAACTAACACGGAAGAATGATGCCTCATGTTATACCTACCGTACATATGTAATATGTATTATACCTTCCCTGCATATAAATATAAAAATACAATTCACTATAACTGTAACATTTTCTAGAACACAATTAGAATTATTAAATCCCCCCAAAAAATCCCAAAAAACAATTCCTAAAATCTCAAACATACTAGAAAATATTATATTTTATTTTTTATTAATTGTTATAATTTTTAAATATTTTAATTTTGAATAGAAAATGTTCAGGCCGAGATTCGAACCCTGGTCGCCCACGTCACTAGTGTGGTGCTCTAACCAACTCAGCTAACCTGGCTCATAACACGGCCAGACTAATCCATTCTCTTCACCGATCCTATATCCCCGTGTTCTCGCACTTTTGCTATGTATACAAGGGGAAGAACATTCATTGAATATAGTGACGTAAGTCAACAAGATCCTCATTAAAGTAATGTTCAATGAACATTCTTCCCTTTTTTATGAAATGGTTGATTTTATTCTCATCTACTGCCATAATAATAGTATCGAAACGTCGGCACATAATAAATAAGTACCCACTTATTTAGTGTTTTATTTGACTGCACCCCCAACTATTTCCTACCTTGCCATAATAATAATTCAGATCAGCATTATTTTAAGTTTATGAGATTTTCAAGTTTTTCTTTCAGCATTACATTGAATCAGATATGAATATTTACAAAAAGATAATTATATAAAACAGATATATTTATTTAAAAACTTGAATATATTAAAGTGAAGAAAATGAAATGCAGAACGACAGACTACAGAATAGATCGTTCGGTCACTCACCCCAAGTTCTGCTCCCTCTGTGTTTATATTTCAGCTCAACTCGATGTATAAATCCACTCAGCCATCATACACTCAGAAATATATCCCATAACACAATGTTCAATAACTAAATATCGCGAAGCAAAATATTTATAAATATTATCGTACATTTCAAATAAATATAAATACGTTATTACTATTTTTTTAAATATATGAATAATTCTTTTATAGGAGCCTTAACCCCAACTTAGGCTTAACAAAGACCAAAAACACTGATGACTATTTTAATATCGGGCTTAATTAAGCAATATCGTAATTAAAATAGTAATTAATGGAAACTGTATTTTGCTGTTGTTTAAAAGACGTAAGTCCTAAAGACATCAAAACCTATGTCTAAGCTAGCTTTATAGAAGTTTGTTTTTTAATGTTGGGAAATAACTCACACACTGACTCATTCAAACATACATGCACAAATCACACGTATTCTTAATGCATGATGGAGAAACTTTAGATGCAGTTTGAGATAATTATAATAGTAGGTGATGTGGGTTCAAAAATTTAAATATCGACTTGAGTAGAATAGAAAAGAAAAGTGGTTACTTCGATTTCACCAAGTACTTTTTTAAAAATTAATTGAGGTATAATATGAATACTTCATATACTATTTGTTCTTACCTTGACTTAAAATTTAAAAAATATGTTTATGATCAGTATAGGGAAATGTTCATTAAACTACTCCAGGTGCTGAAACATGGATTTATTACGACTAATGCACAAAAGAACATATAATACTTATAACTAGGAAAATAAGTTAAATTCAACGAAAAGGTTAGAGAAAACAAATTATTTTAGAATAAAGTTAAAGAAAAGGAATATTAATACAAAGATAAAAACAATATGAAAATAATTATATACAAGAAAAGGAGCCATGTAAAATAGTAGCATATTAAACAAAACAGTAACAGTGCTCAAACAGTCTAGTATAAACTATGTCTAGACAATGCTTAGACAGCATGCGAGGGCGAAACAGCGAATTAGTTCGACAGTATTTAATCTCTGAAGTTGGGACACTCGCCGAACACAGCCATGACGATCATTGATGTCAGAAGATGAATACAATTTTCATTAGAAGTAACTTACGATTTGGTTGCGTTCTCTTCCTGAGAATCATTACCTCCAATTTACCACTAAACCTGGAGGGTCTGGTTGCTAATGGCGACAGCAGGCAACTTGACAACAATAGGGCCTTCTCTCGAGTCGTCTTGGCGGAGGTATATAGCTCATACTCTGTTCAAGATGGGGACACAATGTCCCCACCACTCTACTAGATTGTAACTTGCCGATCTTAACCGAAATGACCAGACCGGGAATATTTACAAATTTAAATCACGCTACTGAACACTACTAGATGCAACAAAAAGCTCGTAATAAAGAAAAAATAATAATAATTAAAGACTTTGTAAACCAAATAACAGATTCGATGTTAATAACACCATACGTTGTTAACAAACTAACGTAGCAGACAAGTTCAAACTGAAGACGGATGGAAACTGCGAAGCAACAAAGAAATATATCAGGAAATGGAACGAATCTCGGATTCTATGCGGAAGAGGAAGTAACGTTATTCAGACAACTATATAGAATGAACAAACAAAGATTAAATATCAATAACATGTGACTATTTTTCATAAAGAACACCACGACAACGTGGAAGAAGTAAAGTGAGATTTTGAAACGTTGAACATTACAGAGCCTCACATGCTAGAAGGAAGTGAATTTGGAAGCGGGGTGCAAAATATGCAAAAGGTTTTAGTATGAAGAACGACTAGAGAAGAATGGACGAAGCTGGGCAGAGGATCAAAACAAACGTGATAGTGAACGCATGGAAGATTATTGGAGACAGACAAAACTCTAGCTGAAGAAAGGAAAATAAAGTTGTATAGAGCTCCTAAGTGGTCAGTAAGAAAATAGAAAATAGAGAAAGTCTAAAGGCAATATATATATCGATAAGTAATTAATAGTAATTAAAACATTACAATAGTTCACTGTAATAGAAACCGTAAAACTCTTCAATTATTATCAATATTAGCCTAGGAAATAAGATGTCGTTATGTTAATTGTTTTCTATAGCAGTGATAAAGGGGACATGTTCAACTTAGCTCACTCCATTAACGGTTTAATGGGTTCCGACCCTTCGTTTGAGGTGGGGGGGGGGGGGTTACATTTAAATCGATCTTCCGGCCTATCACAGCTCTGTTTGACTTATACAATGCCTGTTCAATCTACTTTACAATTGACGAAGTATCTATTTATTTATATCTATCTATGTCCAAAAATGAGATACCAAGTAATAATTAAAGTACCATATATACTAATAATAAAAATTAATTAATAAGATAATAAATAGGAGTCTTCTAATAAATAGGAATAAAAATCCGAAATAAAGGCATGACAACGTCCACAAGAATAATAGATAAAAAAGGTCACCTATAGCGTAATATTTACCATTAAACATCGTTCTATACCCAATGTTGTGGGTCCAAAGCCCGGCACGTGGCATTAGGATTTTTTAAAGGGAGTAAAAATACTTTTGCTGGTGGAAATGATGTGACCAAGGTGAAGCTAAGTCCAGATCCAGAAAGACTTGTCATATGGCTTACTGCTATTTGAAAGGAATTGTTGGCGAACAATTCAGACTCAAGCAAAATGCAGAGCTGTGTCAGATGTATCAGAAACCAAACGTGGTACTGCATAAAAATATAGCTAGACTAGATCCGCTGAGAATGTGACAAAAATGGAGTAAGATGCAACTCAGAAAACGGCTACTCTTAGATGAGCAGACGAGATCGAGAGAGATGCAGATAACATTGTTTGATCCAGAACATGGAGGACCTTGGGAAAGCACAGAGAAGAGTGAAGCGACGCCTTGATGCGTCCAAGACAGAGGTTGTAGAGCCTGTGTTGTTTGTTGATTGAAAATATTCTTTGTTATGCCTTCTGAGGGGACGTAAAATGGCAGTTACAAGCCTGAGTCAGTGTACCCGGTAATGATCCATATCCTAATTATACCTATTTTGTTTCATTAGTTATTGATTTTATTAATTGAGCCCAGGATAGCTCAATTGGTAGAGTTCCAGACTAGCGATCTGGGTGACCCGGGTTCGAATCCCGGTCCTAGACATATCTTTTCTTTTCAAATAAAAATATTTACTAATTCCACCTAGATAGATAAAATGTAGCATTATCCGATTAGCCAATGTGGCATAACCCAACCAGAAAAAACAAAATTATATGGTAGTATAAAGATATAAATTATCTCTATTATAAAGAAACGAAATTTAGTATATTTTTATAAAATAAGAATTGCAGCAAACGAGTAATTTCTGGAAGTTTGTTTGAAATTTGTCATTGTTTTTGTAAGGCCTAACAGAGAAAATTAATTTAAAACAGCTTAAAATTTCATAAAGGGGAGTGATAATCCTGCTCTCTATTAGAACAAAAATAATTATGCTAGCGAATGCTGCTCAGTTCAACTTAACTCATAAAGTTGTCTGCCAGACGCTGCATGGAGTTGTTTTTCTCTATTTGCAACATTAAGTAAATATGGCATTATTTAAAATTTGTTATCTCGACAAAATTCAGAGACAGAGTGGACTGTGTACGTTTGGGATATCTATCTGGTTCAGTGGGTTCGTGTTGTTTGAAAGTCAGTTGTAGAAATGTTTGGTCTGTTGTTTGGACAATTCATTGACCCATTGGCGTTTCGGACAATTTGTCTGAATTTTAACCTTAAAATTCAGTATTTATGCATGCGGTACATTCACATACTGCCATACATAAATTATAAAATAATGAGAATTGTGTGCGTATTTTATCTAATTGGTAATTATTCATTAAGCTTTCAATTTGCAAAGGTCAGATTAGGTAATTATCAAGTTCCGATGGAGCCAGATCATTCATTATTAATTAATTATTATTTTTATGAAATCTTTCGATGTAGGCTACAGTTAAATAGTTTTTTTTTTTTGTAATATTCCATCAGAACTTAGATAACGAAAACTCATTTCGAAGTGTGTTCTTCAAAGTTGAGATTATTTCGGTTCTTCAAAAGAATAAAGTACTCATGAAATCTAATTTTTCAATAGAGCTACTTAAAAGTTCGTAGTAAGTTAAGAAAATAAATTTAATTTTTGGGTATTGGTATAAGAAAGCTTTCTTATTTCGATGGAGTTATTGACTTTTTCTAATTGAACATTAAATAACTTTTAAAAGCTTGAATTTTTTTTTATTTAACTTATGTCATTAATCCCATAAAACTTCAAGTTCAAACATGATGCAACAAAATGTCTTATTAAAAAAAAAACTGTTGGAAATGGAATATCAGGTGTGTCGTTGTTCATTTGAAGGAGCTATTTATAAGACTGTCGAAGATAGATATGATCCTAAATTTCAATCAGTAAATACTTATTTGGGATTAATTGTAATAAAAAACTCTGTTTATAAAATTTAGTAGATATTTTTTAGGTATTTGTGTATTAGATGCATCACCAGAAAAGGCCAATGTTGTACGCATAAAATGTTACATTTTATAACAGCTACATTTCGAACAGTAACAGTTACATTGTTTACAGATTCATTCTTCTTTGTTTCTTCCTGTGTTCTAGAGTTGTTGTTGTATCCTAATTTTTGTTTGTTGCTGATTTGTTGTTTGTTTGGTGATTAGGGATGGTTAGGGGTGGTTTTTATTTTAAATTGTTGATGATATATTCCATAAATATTTCTATTATTATTATATTTATTTAAATTATATATTTCATTATTTCTAGAGTTGTTATAGTATCCTCATTTTTCTTTGTTGCTGATTTGTTGTTTGTTTGGTGGTTACGGATGGGTTTATTATATATATATATTATAAGTGGGTTAATTGTTGATATATTCCAATATTTATTTCTATTATTATTATATTAATTTATATTATATATATCCATTTTGTTGTTATATATGTTATATATTCAATTATATTATTATTAGTTCTATTTATTTATTTCCATTATTATTATATTGCATATTATGTTATGCAAATTCTAACCCCAATAAAAATATTGAAGAAGGTTATCCAAGGTAACTGTTAGAAATGTAACTGTTATAAAACGTAACTGGTTGCCCATTGGCCTTTTCTGGTGGTGCATCTAATTCACAAGTACTATTTATTTTATATCAGTTACTCCATAGATACCTTTAGCCAGACTCTTAATTTATTGGTAATTATAAAGGATTCTTGCAGTTACGGAATTGACAAGTTAGCAAATACTGTATCCTTATATTATCGGAGAATACCACGTATTTGAAGCATTATTAATATTATGACAATGACGTTGTCATTTGATCCTTTCATACATTCAAACATTTTGAAAGCATTTACAGAAATTACATCCATAATTTGATCCAATTAGAAAGCATTTCTAACTCCGAATCGGTTTTATGTCCTGTTTATCCAACTTATCATATATTTCATTCAACATAGGATAACAAATAAATTACTAAAATATTCAATGCGCTTCTGTTAGTTGTCAATTCTATCTAATTCAATGTTTCGTTGTGCTTCATAGGGCATTAAAAAAATTTTCAATGATCAATTTTAATAATTAAAAAAAGCTTTACACTTTTCTAGTTGAGCATTAATATCAGTTTATCCTTCTATTTTTCGTGGATGTAATTCATGCATGGATAAGTAAATGGCTTCAGAGAGAAGAATTTATTAGTTTAGTTAATATCTTCTGAAAGTTTATGGACTTATACCCCCAAAAAATAGTTTTCATACGGTTTGCATTAAATTTTGTTAATAATAAACTATCTTTGGGTCAAGAAGATTATTTAGTAGGCCTAAGGTTAGTGTAACAACATTCTATGCCCTATGATCTGAGTTCGCATCCAGGTAGGTCGCCTTAATTGATAATCGTTAGTTTACTACGTTAAAAAAAACCTGTACCACTGTACAACCCGTGAAGGATTTGGGGTTCAGCTCATATTAGAGACTGTATTGTTTCATTGACAATGGTTGCGCAAGGAGATTTGTCCTAGATCACCCTCAACCGTCAGATTTTCCCTCTTATTTTGGAAAGCAACTTTATAGAGGCTGGGTGAGCCCCAGGAGGGTCCTGAATCCTATATGATCCATCTCCGGCCGCTAACAGATTAAATAAAAATCTTGCCAGCAGCGGTGTTTGAATCGAGGATTTTCGGCATAGCAACTCAGCGGTCTACCACTGAGCCACACCGCCCCGTAGTTTACTAGATAACTAATCGTAATAACAAAATAATAAAATATTTTTAGACCAATAGAACAACAGTCTTGGACACCCCCATCGACCTAGCTGCATACAGAAGCCTATTACAGAGCCAGGGGACTCTGCCCTGGAAGCCATCAGGATCTCTTTGTTATGTAAAGCGTTTCCAAGAAGCTGTTTTTATTCAGGCCTCAGCGAGCCGCTTCTATAAAGCACTCAATTTACTTTATTCTCAACATATGACAATATGGTGTTCCTTTAAAACGTTTCTTTCGGAAGAAGCTGGGTTGAAATAACCGGAAAATATTGTATACGAAATATTTATTTTCCGACTATTAAAAATATGTAGGAAAATTTATATAAATATGTTTCATTTCAGGATGTTTAGTGTCCAGATTGTAATTATATACAATTCCTTGTTACTTACGGATCGTAACTAAGAAACTATTAACCTTCCAGTCTTCCTGCATTCTTGTACTGAACCCCAGACCCGTTCATGTGTTGCATTGGTACAGGATTTCTATTCGACGCTAAATAAAATTTCATTATGATTTACAAGCGAAAATCGTATGTTAGTTCACAGTTTTTAAGCTGCAAAAAGTTCTGCCGTGTATTTGGAGGCTCTTCACACGAACAAGCCGCTTTCCACCTTCTAGGACACCCTCCCTACCTGGAAGGGCTTATTTGCGCTTAGATTCAAACTAAATAGGAAGGGATAACTTTTAACATGGACACAAACATGGGCCATGTTTATTTTAGAAAGGACTTCGAAATGAATAATAGTTTTAATTGGTTGGAGGATTCGTCTCACGTAGTCCTGAGGTACGGGCCGGGAATTGTCTATTGAGAAGGGATTCTAATCTTGCTGTTGAACAGGATTACTTCATAGGATGTTCTCTATTATGTTATCTGCAAACCGTTATGTACTATTTATAACATTACAGTCCTGTATATATATGTGTGTGTGTGTGTGTGTGTATACTTATTGTTACGGGCTACTGGGTGTAAAATGAATTAAACTATTACTAAATTCAAGATACTAATATTTATTAACAAATTAAAAAGACTACAATGAAATTATTGAAAACAATTAAATTATTAAACTAATATCAATTTACAATAACAATATTCTACAGATTATAACCTAGGCCTAACTGTTATCTAATTACTAAAATAATATAAGATATTGCTAATACTAAATAACTAAACTATTTATATAAATTTGTACAAATACAATAATATTACATTATAGCTTACAACTACAAATTAACACTTACAGTTCGCTAATTAAAGTCCACCGACCATAAAACTCTCCAAATATGACAAACTGACACACAGTGTATTACACTTATCACACGGCCACTAACTGTCACTGTCACTTTTACTCACTTAGCACTTATCACAGACTGACTGCTAAGGCTCAGGCGGACGGCATATATAGGCCCACTGAATGTTCGAGACTGTCGGAAGAGAGTGGGGGAGATTCTAGGCTCTTCGAGGCCTGTCTACTCGGTCTTAATCCTTCCAGCTCGTCTTAATCCCTTCAGCCGGTCTTTCTCTATCTCTGACCGTAACATTATATATCCTAACATCCATCTAAAATGTTAATCCGTTTTCTCTTAAATGCTAATCGTGAAAACTAATTAATCAATTTTAACTAAATAATCTTTTTTGCTGATATATTTTACGTCACTTTATGATAATAAGCCTTATCTGGCGATGGAAAAGAAGAAGTCCGTCCGGTATAGTTATGTTCGGGATCTTTATTGAGTATCTGACACCTTGAAATCTCGAGACCGCCATTTTACGCTGTCAGAAAGACACCATAACCAAGGATTTTCCTTCATACCCTGTAATCAACAATTACCTACATCAGGACATCATAACCCTAATATAAATGACATTAATAAGGGAATTTGTTAAAGATCTTATTTCATTAAAATATTACATGATCTTTACTAAAACTAGAGTTAAATCGTTGATGTGTCAAAATTACAAATAATACATGAGCTTGAGTGTTGTTGTACGAAATAACCCACAAAAGAAGTTGGAAGAGTTGGAAGGATTACAAAGCTAAAAGTTAATTCATTAAAAAATAAAAGAAGTACAAACGAGAATGTTATGCAAAGGATAAAAAATAAAAATGAAGTGGTGGTTACTATTAAGAAACGCAAATCGCAATAACTGGAACGTTGGAAGCGTGGACTTTAAGATGACTTGTTGCAGCTGATAATGCAAGGCAAAATTCAGTGAAGAAAAATCGTTGGAAGAAAACGACACGAACCAATCCAAGACTAAAGGAATAACTCCAGTGCTCTACAAAACAGATCATAAGAATTGTCGTATCCAAAATTTAAATAGTACTGATGTTTGACGAACTTTGGATCGAAGAAAGCACTTAAATAAGAAGAATGTATTCATGTTAATGAGGAAATTCGTTGAATGTAAGTACTAATGGAGGATGGAAATAGTTAGGGGGTGCAGTCAATAATTTACACAATAAATAAGTGGAAACTTATTTTTTATTTGTGGCGACGTTTGTACTTTGTAGGTCATCTTCAGGGCTATGAGAAAAAACAGACAAAAACAAAAATTACTATTAAAATACATAACAGTACCAAGAATATAATAAAATAAAATAAAATTATAATAATAAGTGAAGGATATATGATGAAAGGATATATGAATAAAGATGATTACAGAATAGATGTATAGAAAGGTGATGATGCAAACAAAATACAAATGTAGAAATCAAGTTGAACAGAAAGTTACAGAATGAAAAAGATATAAATATAAAGAGTGAGATATATAAATATGGAAAACTTATTTTAATAAAGATAAAATAAAAAATGTATGATAGTAGACTCCTAGGGAGTTACATAAGTAAAATGAAAGAAAATTGATGCAAAATATGATGCCAAAGAATAAATACAGAAGAATATTGTAGAAAGTAAAGAATAGGATCTCATGTATGACAGGCAGAGAAGTAAAATATAAATATAAAATTTAAAATATAAGTATCGGATGTTATATAAAAGTATACAATTGGAATGAAGTTATATTAATATAAAATATGATGTAAGTATAGAAGAAACTATAGAATGAGAGATATAAAATATCAGTTTGAGAACGGAGATAAATTATAAAAAATTATGATGCTCAATAAAAATGAACTTCTTGATTAAAACTATGATGGATGCTAAAGTCTTCTAAAATGGCAATGACACTCAAATTGTTTTTAAATAAGAAAATTAAAGGATTAACTAGATCCTCCACTCAAATTTAGCGCGTCTGCGGTATTCAATGTCAATGACGCAATAGATATAGAATCGCTGGTAGTATCTCCTATTATCTATTTATTCATCCACAAAATGGTACAAAACTTGGCTCCCCCTATTCCAAACAAATATTTTTAATTTATTATTTATAATCATTCTTAAATTTAGATCAACATTGTCTGTAATTATGAAAGGATTTAACATCAATAAATAGAATACATTTTTAAATGTAGTTAGTATTACTGCTCATTGGTGTTCAAAATTATTCCTATTTACTGGAACTGTAATGGCTACGCAATAAAAAGACCTAGATTATCCCGGATCATTAAATTTTACGATTTCATCGCCAAAACCGCAGAGCAATACAAATAATATTTTATAACATGATAGATGTAATCATTATAATCTAACTTATGGTCTTACACTAAGATCTATCTGGACGTATGGGGCAGAACCTTGGGGTTCAGCAAAATACGCCCTTTTATCCAAGATACAAATAACACAGTCCAAAATTCTAAGAAAACATTTTAATGCTGCTTGGATTATTTCGAATAACACCATACACAACGACATGAATATTGCCACGATAAAATCATATATTTACAAAAAATTACAATATAATATTACAACATTCCACTCATCTAGACAAAATCACCATAATCCACTTGTTCTTCTACTTTCCTACTCCCTGACCCCCAGGCTTGATAGGAAAAGATTAAAAATACCCATTGCTTCTGTAGCAAAGCAAAGAGAAACACAAAGGTGCACTATTGGGTAGGTGGAAATTGAAGAATAAAGAACTAATGGATACTATTATTTTAAGTTATGTAAACATAGAAAATTAGAATTTTTAAGAAAAAAATAACTGAACAGAAATGTACAAGACGCAAGACTAAGTCTATAAATGAAAAGAGGACAGGTCTCAGTGAGTACTCCTTGAGGGATTCCGTACTATTGAGAATGTGAATCGAGGCGTGATTCGAACCACGGTTATTCGGCGCACACTTTGGGCTCCGCTGCCGATTAAATGTCTCGCAGCAACTCTAAATAAGAGGGGAAAATCTTCCTTTTGTAGCATTCCTTTCATTTGGGGAATGGTAGGCTTTTGTGATCCTTTGGTGCGAAAATGGCGAAAAATTAAGCTGACATTTTGACTCCATGTTAAAAGCTTCGCTAAATAATTAATTTTTATTTAAACTTCTTCGTGTGAAAACCTTTTCAGTTTCGCCATTAAGAAATTTCAAAATGGTGCTGAGTCGCCTTTAAAGATAGATTTCAAAACATTTAAATATTTTAAAAATGAATTGGATTCAGTATTTTTCGAATCAAAAGGTGCAGAAGGCAAATGTTTTTAAATATATATTTTTTCTTCCTTAAGTGACACTTAGTTCAAAATTCGATAGGGGGTGTAGGCAAATAGAAGAGTTGTTTATAAACTTATTTCTTCTCTACTCGCAATAAATAGTAGAAAAATAAAATGCCGAGATTGCTAAGATGAATCCTCACGACATTCTTGGTCTTGTGGCCACCATAGTCTCAAATGTTTGACAATGCCGTCTTATTTTTAATATGGATATAAATTAGATAATCCCTTCATAAGTTTGAAATATTCTGCTAGATATATGTCATCATCATTATTAAGCCAGAGACTCCTCATGCAGCTTCCGCCAATACTAACCATCTTGTGCAGCCTAGAACCAATTCCGCACGCAAGGCATATTACTAAAATCATTCGTGACTACCGTCTTTCCATCGCTGTTTTGGTCTCCTGATGCATCCCGGAACATATAGTTGTTCATCATCTTTTTGGAACGCTTTCATTGTGCATCCTAGTGACATGTCCAGCCCATCTAAGCCTACCTATGCGCATGACTCTCATGATGTCCAGTTCTCCTGTCACTGTGTACGGCTACAAGTTACTCCTCGTTTTAAAGTCCTACCTACAAGGAGCCTTCGCTCGTCCGATTTTGAGACGGGACAAATGTCCGATCCGTAGAACCAGACAGGGCGGATCAGTGTCTTATACCATCTCATATTTTTAGTTCATCTATGATGATGACTCTGAACAGGTGCCTTAAACAAAAGAAACTCCTGTTCGCAACTACTATTCTCCTTCTTATCTCCACTGCCACGTCGTTATTCACGTCAACCCGTGAGCCGAGATAGAACAATTCTTTGACCTTTGAAAACTGTACTTTTCTATGGAGATCCTTTCGCTTAGGTTGACACTCTAACTAGAGTCATCGGCATAGGCCAGGGCCAGATATAAAGACAAGACCTACGCTATAGATATTATCATTATTTTCTAGACAATACTTGGGTATCTATTTTAGTACTTATGGAACACAAATAAATATGAAAGTGCATTTTTTAATAATTATACAAACAAGGAAGTAACTGGAGCACACTTATAATTTCACTAATAATAAACAGAACCTTCCCCTAAATTAAGCTGACAATTATCCCGGACCATTAATAGTCTTACAATCCGTCCATCTCCAAGGCCTACTCTCAGGATGAGTCTCCCTGAAACTCCATTTAACAGATAAGATTAACTTTATTAGTTTATAAGGTAACAATAAACTGACGGGGGAGGGGGGGGGAGTAAATAAGAGAAAGTTGATTCATTATAGGGAGGGGCTTGTATTTCTGAAGGGGGGCGCAGCAAAAGATTCAAGATATGTAAATAATTTAATTAAAGTTGGAGTTTGATAAGCCGTTGTAGGATAAAGGACAATATCTCTCTCCATCCTGCGCCATTATTTCCATCGTCGCCTCTCTGCAATAATTGTATCTTGCGCAATTAATTGGAGAATGTGTGGTATTTAACGATCGCGAAGGGTTGGATGTGAACTTTGTCTTTTTATCGTAATACTAGTTTGGACTGCAATACGGCGTCTCATAAGAAATTCATGTGTATACTCGAATAACTTGAACAGTGATAAATTTATGAATTAAAGCTAATGATATGAAACGTACAGACCTTATTAGTTTTCAGAAAGGATAAGTTAAAATTCGAATAGTATAAACTGAAAGTTATTAAAACTAGGTCATATGGGGAGGTAGCAAAAGATAAAACACCTGTTGATATACATGCTCGAAAAGGTATAGAGAGTAATGGAAAGCGTAAGGGTCAGATTGATATGGGCCAGGAAGAGAGGCTCTAGGCTCCGAGAGGATCGAAGACTTCTTGAAGGAAGACCGGCGGAGGAGGGAGGCTAAGGAAGAAGACAGCTTCTCGGGAGAAGATGGAGCTACCTGACCAAGAAAAGACAAGAGCTGACAAGACGCTACAAACAACTATCACATCATCTGGACAATAAATCTTCACTTGAGTTACGAAACAAACGAATCTAGAACATTATACTATGACCTTTTTGGACATATGGAGCAAAACTTTGGCGTTCAAGTTTATGGATAGTGGGAGTGGATTGATGACGCAGAAATATTGTGTATACTTGCTCCTCCCCCTAAATTAGGAAATATCTTCCGTGCTGTCAGCAATGTAGCTTCCTTGAGCTCCCCTCTTATTTTACATATGTAAATACTAGCTCTAAGATTAGGAAGAGTAAGAGAGAAGGCAGGAGGTAGGAGAGTAGAGAATAGAGAGGAGATGTAGCAATTAGTTAATAGTATGTAAGAGAATAGTCTCTAAGTAAAATGTAATCCATAGTCAACAATTTATAATGGCAGTCAATAGCAATAAGTCTAGTCAGTTCATAAGAATGTCTCTGATACGGAAATATATGGTTGATAAAACGGTGTGGTTAAATATAATGTTACAGATAAGTTGTTCGTTTCGTAAGTAAAGTGAATATCTGTAGTCCAGAAGTCATACTTGTTTGTAGCGTCTATCAGTTCTTGTCTTATTAATTTTATCTGTTCCATGTAAGTCTTCCGTCCAAGTCCAAGATAACGTACATGGTTTATAGTAAGTTATTTCGTCTTAATTAATAAATGATTTTCATTTTCTAATAATATAGCATTAAATAGTAATTGTTTTCATCTAGAAACACAATTAATCCAGCTCTCATCATCAGCTGCTATCCGTAAGACCCAAACACAACCCCTCAATACTTAGACACTCCCTAATTTCCATATTGACGAATACACCACCGCTTGTCCTGAATCTAGAGAACTGTAGGAGGGAAGGGAAATATAGAATTTACGTCATTTCCAAGTCAAAATAAGTTGGGAGGAAGTGGGGAGAGGCTCTTCCCTCTGAGGGCTCGAATAGACGGAAACAATTTTCTTACATTTTTCACAAGGAAAAGCCCTTCCCTTTTATTTCCTCACCACCTAAGACGTCCTCAAATAAAATAAATAAAAAAGCAATTTATTATTTATGTCTTTCTTATTTTATGTTCCTTCTACATAGGGTTTGGTCTGTTGACTAAGAAAAATAAAGACTATATTTTCGAATTCTGGAAAAGTTTTAGAAAAACATTGTACTCATCCTTATAAGCATACTTGTTTAGCTTAGTAAAATTAGTAGTTTTTAAATCTAGAATAATAAGCCTTTCAATGGAATTCGCCACCAAACAATGGACCCACACAATCACCGTGTATTCTATCCATTGACTTTGATTTAGTTATTGGAAAGTTTCATATTAAATGTTCGATTTCGAAGGAAACATTATTTAGTAAAACAAATTTATGAAATATGAAAAGGAGAAACGAATTATTTGTTAATTGATTAATTTATTTATAAAATGTAAGCCACCAACTAAAAATTTCTCAAGCTAACGGCAAATGGTCCGTTCTTTACAACACCCTTACCCGAACGCTGTGGTAATGTTTCTTCCAGATTGGGCTGCCGAGTTTTTAAGTTTGTTGTTCGTGTCGGTAAAGGATTAGTATGTAATGTTATTGAATTTTTTGATTACTTAGCATAACGGTTTCACTTGTCGAACGGAAGTAGAGAGAAGTGAACTTTTTTTTTATTCCTCTAAAGATTATTTACAATTTTTTTTTTCTCGTCCTCTAAGATTTTATTTACAATATTTTTTTTCAGAACCTCCTTTATTATATGAAATTACAATTACAAATAGTAAAAACTACGGCTTCTATATAAATAAAAACCTTCTGTTACCTTTCGGTATTTTAAGGGGTTACATCGGGCTGAGTCCGCTGAAGGCGGTTTTTACTCGAACCGGCACGAGGCCACTGACATTATACAATACAAAACGGTGAGGGACCATTTATTTATTGCTCAGTTCAGGCTGTGACTTAGTACGTAATCTTGCCACGTTTGTGGCCGTCGTGCTGGGGTGAGTGCCCGAAAAAGAGGGTTAGTACAGTATTTCAGGCTGTCAAAAAATTTAATGTGTTTACGTTTAATTAATTCTGTAACTGTCCGTATGTCGAGAATAGTGTGTAGGAGGTCCGTTTTTGTTTTGTTTTATGTTGTTTATCTCAGTATGCGTTGCAGTACGCCATTCTGAAACTGTTGGAGCTTTTTCGCTGTTGCCGGCGTGATGTTAACTAATATTGGTGCTCCGTAAAGGAGCGCCGGTCTTAGGATGCTCTTGTAGATGCTCAAGTTGAGGCGGAGGGATTTAGTTAGGAGATGTAAGCAGGTGGTTAAGTCTGTAAGACTTGGTCCTAACCGACCTGAGTTTCTTTCTGCAGTGGCAGGCTAGTTTAAGGTGTCGGTCAAGGGTGACACCTAAGTAGACAATGCTGCTCGCTGGTCGGTTTTCGCGTCCCGCTACCCTATAGACCTTAGAGAGTGGGAGGCGCTTTTTCCCCTGAAAGGAGAAAATTATACAGTCCGTCTTTTTAGGATTCATTGTGATGTTGAGTCCTTCTAGCTTCTGTGTGATGCTCGCACAGACCTCCTCCGCCTGCCGTAGAGCTCTCTCTGCGCTGATCGAGCTGCTGTAGATCGCTATGTCGTCGGGGTAGGCTGCTACAGTAGGTTTTTTGTAGTTGGTTCCAACAGTTTCAGCTGTGTATATTGAGAAAAGTACTTGAGATAGTACAGACCTCTGAGGTACTCCGCAGGTGAATGCGATGGCTTCCGATGATGTTTCGCCAATACGGACTCCTGTCGTTCGCTGTTGAAGAAACGACCGTAGGACCGAGTAGAGCTGTTCCGGAAATTCGTTGTCCTGACGTGTCTTGCATAGTAGGCTATGGGACACTGAGTCGAACGCTTCCGTTCAGTCTATGGAGATCATAGCGGTCGCTTCGTTCTTGGCGGTGCACTGGCTCACTTTCGCATGTATCTTCGCCAGGTCATGATCCGGGCAAAAGCCGGCCTGGTAGGGGGTTTGCTCCGGTGGGATAAGGGCTATCTCTGAGCAATACGCTTTGAGATAATTGAGAACAATTTTCTCAAAGACTTTCCCCAGATGCGGAAGCAAGCTGATGGGCCTGTAGTCTGCTGGCTGCGATCCTGACTTCATCGGCTTAAGTAGAGGAAAAAGAATAGCTCTCTTCCAATTGTCAGGAAAATATCTTAACCTGAGGCAGGTGTTATATAAATTGGTCAAATGAGCTATTCCTCTTCTTGGCAGTTGTTTCAGCAATATGGTATATACCCCGTCGATGGTCATCTGCAGGTACACTATTTTCAGTGCATAATATCAAGTGAAGGTTGTGAACTTTCTCAATTGGTTCGATGTTTTCTTACTGCTTGGGTAGTTACATGAATATCAGGAGTGTTCGACTACATGGATGTGATTCAACTCTTGTTCAGCCATTCAGCAATAGCGAAGAGTGTGGACAAAACTGGAAAGATATCGTTGCAAAAAGGTGTCCCACGATTTGCTTCAAGTAGAGTGGAGATGGATGTGACTGGTTCACCACGGGTTGGATATCTAGGTCCTAATACGAGTTCACGAGTCTATGCGTCAGACTATATCGTTGACAAGTGATGGTGTACCTCCTCCAACGGGATGACTTTTCTTGACAGTAATCTTTATTTATCATGACGATCCTGATGCCAGATGGAGATGGCAGTAACCATGCAGTTATGACTTCGTTGTTAATGGCTAAAGGAAATGATATAACGACTACAAAGATTGTAATGATTGCTACCCTAAGTATGGTTTATCTATACATTTGAATAAAAATAAATCTCAAGTTCTACGATTAATCAATTTCATTCCTATTTAAATCTGTAAAGATATCAGAAAAACAGAACAATCATTTTTTTTTAATAAAAGAAAATTCACGTAAGATAATAAATAAACAAATAATCCGTATCGTAAACTCATGTAACCAAACCTTCCTATTAACATTTATTCATAAACATCTACGCCTGTGTGACTTGCTGTGCGATCTGTTGGAGATTAAAGTAACTAACAGACTCCCCATTTCGCCGTTAAGCGGGGCTACAGGTCCTTTCATGTCTCATTGAAAATAAAATGATTGGTTTTTATACCTGTAATATAATACTGTGATTACATAAATAATATTGTATCGTAGCAATTTATAGGAAATGTAACCACTTAACATGGAAACTTAATATGGAAAAGACATATGATATAACGTATGCAAGTTTCCTTCAGCCATCTTTTTATGCCAATCCTGTTTTATGTCAATTTTTTCAATCAGCTTAGTAATAATAAAGCGTCTTCATTGTTTAAATTTTAATAATGGTCTTCAATCAACACCAACTTTTACTTACTTAGTTTATCGTCCTTAAACTCATTTCAGTTCAAAGTACAGGTTCGAATGACCTAAATAATAAAACAATGGAATTATCTTTTCCAGCAACCATTGAATAATGCTATCTATTACTCAACTAAAACTGGTGTAGAAAGTCCTAATTTCCACCCACTAGTGAAGGAAAACCACTTTCCCTCACTAGTGAAGGAAGTAACAGCCACCTAGATCGAATTTGACAATCAGCACTCTGATATTTTAAATGTTAAATGTCGGTATTATAATTTTATTCATTTTATATTCCTAAAATGTCAAAATAAATAATTTTAGAACTATTTTATATTTAATTCAATATTTATTTTGAAGCGATTTTATAGAAATATTTAATATAACCTTAAATGTATTAGAACCTTCACACATCAGAAATTTGGAGATCTAGCATTAATTAGCATTACCCACTAGCGCTAGTGTAGTTTTAACCAATCTAAAGTTTCACCTTTAATTTTTAAATGGTTGCAGGAAAAATATAATATTTAACACGTGAGAAAAGTGCTTATAACACCCTCGTTTAATTACCACACTCGCCTTCGGCCTTAAAATTCACACGGGTGTAATAAAGTGGCACTTTCCTCACTTGTCTAACAAATAACTATTTCCGTGCTATCTTTGAGTATTCTATGAAAGTAGATATATTAAAATGTGCATTTGCATTTGAGTGAGTTCTTAAGCTGTATTAGAAATTACAGCTACTTTATTATCTACAATAAACAATCAACACACGACTTGTATGAAACAATTATATTTATTGTGTTGTAAAACGATTTAACATAGAAATGCAATGACTTTCTTATATGAACCAACTTATATTAAATATGGACTAACATTATAACTTAGTGATTACTCTATAACTAACTTAATTGACAACTCTCTTTACATAATATAGTCTAGTCATCTTCTTTCTGCTGTTTAATTATTCTTCACCTTAATCATTTACATAAAAGAAGAGAGAAATTCATGTCTTTTGGTTTCATAGTTATCCGAGAGTATATATTTTTATTAATCATAATAATAAGGAATGAAGAGCAGAATGGGGGGGAGGGGTCTAACATGGGTGGGGTTGATAAAGAAAGCCAGAATTAGATGGATGGGATTTGTGGAAAGAATGCCAGAACACCGGATACCAAAGAGAATGCTCTATGAGAAACCAGACGGCAAACGAAGTAGACGACGCCCTCGGATTAGATGGCTGGATGATGCCGAGGAGGACTTAATGCTGCTGGGTTATCGGAGGAAAATATCGCAGATATTGGTTGGCTGTGGTGCTTGATACCTGGGTCTATCTAACCATTTCCACAGTTCCTTTAATCGTCGGTCTGCTCCAACAAAATTGGTTCCATGATCTGAGGAAATGAAGGATGGAAGACCCCGTCGTGCAATAAAACGACCCAAGGCAGCCAAAAATGCATCTGTGGTGAGTTGTGAGACCAACTCTAAATGAGAAGCCTTTGTGCTCATACAAATGAAAACGCAAATGTAGCACTTGGTAGCGATTGATGTGCGTCTATGTGATTCCTCCGGATAAACTCAATACGATCGGCGATCCTCAAGACTCCCAATGAGTAGAATGATGATGATGATGACTGGACGAGTTCCAGGAGCTCATGAAGTACGAACAGCACGTACAATACTGTTATATAATTGGTCACAAAAGAAGTCGTAAAGAGTGATTCACATTGGCTGATGTTCAATTCAACTATGTGATTGCAACTACCAAAGGTACTCGTAATGAGTGATCTTCACTGATTTAAATCCAATACAACTATGACTGTAAGCGACTGGCCCCCGTCACCAAGACAATCGGCCGTCGTGTTTTGTCGACATATGAATTAATATGATGCTTCGATTTATCTATAAACAATAATCTACTAAATTCAAATCACAACATAAAGTTTTATGCACAATTACTCCAATATTTTCTCTCGTTCATTATAATCAAAATCAATTACAAACTAAAGAATTAAACATGAATATATATAAAAAAATAATGAAACTAATTTATTTAAATTTGAAAGTAACGATATATATATATATATATATATATATATATATATATATATATATATAGAGAGAGAGAGAGAGAGAGAGAGAGAGAGAGAGTGGGGGGGGGGAAGTAATGGTACTAGTTTAATGAGCGTTAACATCTGGTTACATTATTTGTGATTACCAGTTTGGCTTCTTCTTTCACTTTCTATTCCCTTTACTTGATTTATACTGATAAAGACCTGTATGTTCTTATGTATAACTATTTGTATGAGTATATGACTCATTAAACACACATCCTAGGCCTTCAACCATACATCGATCCTCAGCAGCAAGCTCTCCAAACCAATCCCCTCAGGCGTACTCACATGTTGTCGAAGTGGCCAGGTGTTCGAACGAAGACATCTCAACGAGCTATTTGTTAGAACAATAGAAGCTAGCGGGAGCGGGCCCAGCCATTGTGCCCATCACTAACGACTCGATAGATTGACCTTTCACTGGCTCATTGCCGATACAGAGGGCTGTGGCAACAACAAACACTTCAGCTCCACCATTGTATTGTCCTAATGGAATAGTTATTGGATCACTCTTACTGATACTGATCGCTGTAGGTCCGGAGGAAGTCATTTGGATTTGCAATCACGATTTATTTTCAAACCTAATAGAAATCGCTCAGTGATATTGTTATACTTATTATTTGTCACGTGTATATTAGATTTGCATGTACATGTAACAGAATCATAGTAATCGATTTTCGGCCTCTTCGAAACATCGAATTAAATTGAAATACTGGACACTTCTCAAGGATCGATGGCAATACAATACATACAATAATTTAATAAATATGGACGAATATGGTCCGGGTAGAGGTCAATAAATTTCTCTTAGATGTGGAGAAATGTTTATTAATTAGGCAACGTTTCGACCTACTTTGCGGGTCTTATTTAGGGCTGTCACGGGGGGGGGGCGGAGTGCATAATAGTTTAATATTTTAATAATTTGATAAGTTTGTTTCAATATTCTGATCAGGGTCTTTGGGATTAACGTTTTTTTTCTTTCTGAAGTCACAGTTGTGTCTTGGGTGAAGTACTTATTGTATGATGAACAATTAAGCTTCCTATATCTCAATTCACGATCTCAAATCGATTAAAGTTTTTAAATTAAATAATAATGAAAAAAATTAAATGTTAAATGTTACATTCACGCACAAAAAAAAATGTTGTTTACGAAAATTACAACCTTCTTTGCCTTGTTTTTATTGGAAAAACTTTCCTTATATAAGCCCTCTTGTTCCACGAACCAGCTCGAGAGTTTTCTACTTTGCTTATATAAATTTTATATTACTTTTCATGGAGACGAAAACAGATACGGTATGGTATATACATTCTATAAAGTCTGATGTAAATTTTCCTTATCAATATTATATTAAAATAGAATATTTCCCTCCCCTAAATCTTCGTCAATGTTCACAAACACACTCACACAATATATATTTATAAATGAAGAAGAAAAATTATCAACAAATATCCCCTCTGTTTTTTATATCTACCAAAAGGGTTTCCCATTTTTATTATATTTTTTATCACCCATACCACTAGATAACTTAATTTTTTTTTTTTTTTCTTTACTATGCATCATTTTAATTGATATTTATCTTGTATATTTAGCCCTGAAGAATACCTGCAACGTGGGTCGAAACGTTGGCTTTCATATAAACAATTCCCCTTCGAGACCTGGTTGAAAAACGCTATCATAATAGTATCGTTTTTTTCATTACATAATACAGATAATACATTTGATATTGTATGGAATTGGATCAAATAGTTTTTCTAAGAACGAATATAATCTGTCGAAAGATAGTAATGTATTATGTGGTCTCTGTGATGTGTGGTTATATGATTCAACACTAATTGTTTTAAATTTTTATATCACATAACTATGAGCTAAACATAAAATATATATACATATATATATATATTTTTTTTTTTCGAAAACAGATGTTAACGTGTATCTTTTTGATATTTAAATGAGTTTAGAAAGGAAATAAATGGTTTTATGATATATACATTAAGGTGGGCCGAAAAAACTCTTTTTTTTATTTCGAAGTTGTAACAGTGCGGAAAAGTTTCGAATTATATTGACAAACATTTTTTTTTTTAATTATCAAAATTGGTTGACATCTTCCGGTCGCGCAAAGGCCATAAAGTTTAACAAACTATGAAATATACATCATTTTTTTAAATTTTTGAATTAGATGTTTTCGTAATGTAATAGTTTGTAACGTCTTTAAATACAGCCTAAAAACATTGTGTTTGAATTTGGTTATGATCAGTTGTTATCTTCCGATCGCGCATAAGCCCAAAAATTTGCCAAAATATGGAAAATTTCATATATTTACGCATTTTTGGTATTTGATAAATAATTAGTATTTAAATGTAACATCCGTAGTATTCATTTCACATGAACTGATAATGAAGTAGAAAAAAACAACTTCAAGGCAAGGCAGATAGATGCAAGAAGGAAAACAGTAAGAACATTCACGCCATCAAAAATCAACTTTAATGCGCAAGAATACTCAGAAATGATTTACTGGATGGACTGTGAATTTCTTCTCCCCCATTGTTGGCAGAAATCAGTGACGACGAGATCAAATCGCACATCGACAGTGACTCAATCCCTGACTGGTACATTACTTTCAAGGAATTCCCGTTCACACCCAGGCTTTTGAACGCTGTACAAAACCCGTCACGGAAGCCTCAGGATAGGTTTGTGGAGCTGAATCTCGAGTCGGATTTATAAGAACCACTCTGCTGTCCAGATCATCCATGCCTAACTTCCCCAGCAAATCAGTATTCAAAGTACCTACGGCTACAAAATAGAGAACAGTACTAATGAACAGGTTCAATTAACATGGACTATTTATTCAGAACTCCGTTTTTCTTTTTTATAAAAGTAAGTTTATTGTTAAAAACTATACTGTAACTTAAATATTTAAGCTTCCACATCGGGGGCCAACATCTGAAGCACCTCGCTCTCGTGGCAGATATAGATGAGGACGTCATACTGGGTATGGACTTTATGATCACATACGGGATCAAGCTGGATATGTCGAGAGGTGTGATGACGCTAGGAGACGAGGAAGTCATACTTCGGCAGGAAAAGGACTTCTGCGCTCGAGTGCTGCTACCAGAAGACACCGCTTTACCAGCACGGAGCCAAATCGTGACGCATGGGACGGTCGAAGGGCATCTACCCGCGGGTCAATGTGCACTACTCGAACCTGGAAGGCACGAAGAACAAGAGGTTGGACGCGGCGTACTGGTTGCTAGGTCTCTCATCAAGATCGGACCCACCACTCCAATTCGGCTAATGAACCTGAACAGCTTCCCGGTAACGCTGAAGAAAGGAACACCAGTCGGGGAGTGTACCACCGCTACCTCAGTGGTTCGTCAGCTGCAACGTCATCCCACCGAGCTTCGAGGACTCCCAGAGGAACTTAAAGGATTTTTGGACGAGTCATGCCGCGACCTTTCACCTGAACAGAGCGAGGAAGTGAAGAACATGATTATCCGATGGCATGACGTCTTCGAGATCGGACCAGGACCACGGGGGAGAACGGATATCGTCCAGCACAGGATTGACACCGGGGATGCGAAGCCCATCCGACAGATCCCGCGGAGGCTGCCTTTAGCCAAACGGGAGGACGCCGAGAAGATCATAAAGGAGATGGCGGCTGATGGTGTCATTGAGCCTTCGAGTAGCCCCTGGATGTCTCCTGTCGTATTGGTGAAGAAGAAAGACGGCACAACGAGGTTCTGCGTAGACTACCGTCTTCTGAACAACGTCACCAAGAAGGACAGTTATCCGCTTCCCAGGATTGACGATACGCTGGACACCCTGGAGGGGTGTAAACTCTTCTCTACCTTGGATCTCCGCAGTGGATATTGGCAGGTTGGATTGGCACCTGAAGATAAAGAGAAAACGGCGTTTTCAATTGGCACTGGGCTCTGGCAGTTTACAGTAATGCCGTTCGGGCTTTGCAATGCTCCTGCCACATTCGAAAGGCTGATGGAAAATGTGTTAAGAGGTCTCTCTTGGGAGGTATGCCTGGTGTACCTAGATGACATCATTGTGCTGGGAAAGTCCTTCGCTCACCATCTGAAGAATCTGGAGAAGGTCTTCGAACGACTGCGTGCAGCGAACCTAAAGTTGAACCCGAAGAAGTGTAATCTCTTCCGAAGGCAAGTCAACTACCTGGGGCATATTGTGTCAGACAACGGAGTTGCTGTTGACCCAGAGAAGATAGCAGCGATCACCAACTGGCCAGTACCTCGAGATAAGCACCAGGTGAGAAGTTTTCTCGGGCTCTGCACCTATTACCGGAGGTACGTGAAAGGATTTGCTGACATCGCAAAACCTCTTACCAGGCTTACCGAGGAGAAAAGGACTTTCCATTGGGATCACGAGTGCCAGGCAACCTTCGAGGAGCTGAAGAGAAAATTGAGTAGTGCTCCTATTCTGAGCTATCCACGTCCCGAGGGCAAGTTCATACTTGACACAGATGCCAGCAACATCGCCATTGGAAGTGTCCTCTCTCAGCTCCAAGACGGAGAAGAACGGGTGATTGGATATTTCAGCAAAGCACTCTCAGCTCCGGAACGCAACTACTGTGTCACTAGGAAAGAGCTTCTGGCAGTAGTAAAATCCATAGAGCACTTCCATAAATATCTATACGGAAGAAGGTTCCTGCTGAGAACGGACCACGCGGCTCTAATGTGGCTGCTGCGATTCACGTCACCGGAGGGACAAGTGGCGTGGTGGATCGAGCGCCTCCAAGAGTACGACTTTGAATCTGCTCATCGTTCTGGAACGAGCCACAGGAATGCGGATGCTTTGTCAAGAAGACCTTGTGATGAAGGTTGCAACCATTGTTCTCGACAAGAAGAGAAGCAGGCAGCGGTGTTGAGGACTACAGTTGTCATCGACAGTTGGCAAGATGCAGAGGTGTCAAAGGAACAGGACGAGGACCCGGACTTAAAACAAATAAAGGAATGGAAAATATCGGGGCGAGGAAGACCGACCTGGCAGGATGTTGCTCCGATGTCGAAAAATGTAAAAACGTACTGGGCCCAATGGAACTCCATTTTAGTGGACAACGGGCTGCTGAAACGGGCATTGGAGAACGCGGAAGGAGATCAGCGTAGGCTACAGCTCATCGTTCCAAGGAATAAAGTGCCCGAAGTGCTTAGGGAACTACATGACGGTGTAACTGGCGGCCATCTTGGAGTTCACCGTACATTGGAAAAAGTTCGTGAACGCTTTTACTGGGCAAACCTTAAGGACGATGTGTTGGACTGGTGCAGGCGTTGTGCGACTTGTGCGGCTTCTAACGGACCAACAAGAAGAAAGAAGGCCCCTATGAAGAAGTACAACGTGGGAGCACCGTTCGAGAGGATAGCGATTGACATCGCTGGCCCTTTCCCTGTGACGGACGAAGGCAACCGATATATCCTCGTGGCCATGGACTATTTTTCTAAGTGGGTGGAAGCGTATGCCCTTCCGAATCAAGAGGCAGTCACGGTTGCAGACGTACTTGTGAAGCAGCTCGTCAGCCGGTTTGGAGTACCCATGGAACTTCACGCTGACCAGGGAAAAAACTTTGAGTCTGCAGTCTTCTCCGGGATGTGCGAAGCACTGGGGATACGGAAGACCAGGACGACGCCTCTTCACCCTCAATCGGATGGCATGGTGGAGCGCATGAACAGGACAATGGGTCGATATTTGTCTAAAGTGGTCTCCGACCATCAGCGAGACTGGGACCAGTATCTTCACTTGTTCTTATTAGCCTACCGGAGTTCAGTCCATGAAGCAACGGGGCAGACCCCCGCAAATGTGGTCTTCGGCCGAGAACTTCGTTTGCCTTGTGATCTGAAATTCGGGTTCAAGCCAGACGAGGAAGTTAACGGAGAGGAATACGTCACGAATCTACGGAAGCGGATGGATAATATCCACGAGAAGGTTCGTGCAAACATCCAGGGAGCCAGTGACAGAATGAAGGAGCGTTACGACATCAGGGCAGAGAAAGGTGGCTTCCAACCTGGAGATTTGGTCTGGCTACATGACCCTCAAAGGAGGCGAGGCTACTCACCTAAACTTCAGAACTCCTGGGATGGCCCGTTTGAGATCATCAATAGGATAAACGACGTCATCTATAGGATCAGGAAGCAGCCAAAAGGAAAACCCAGGGTAGTCCATTTTAACAGACTGGCCCCTTACAAAGGAGACCATGGCCCGACAGAAGACCAGCAAGTCAGGAACCTTAACAACGTGGAGACCAGTAAGGTATCAGTTGCACAACCTAAGGTACAAGGTTTCCGTGGAGTAACTCAGGCATTATACAGAGATATCTTCTCGTTACCCGCGGACTATTCTCTGGCCCATTGTGTAGCCGAAGATCTGATGACTTCCCGAGGGATTGCAACGGTCTTCAGGAAGAAGTTTGCTGGAACTGAGGAACTGGAACGCCAAGGACCACGCGTCGGGAAAGCACTCCACCATACGCACGAAGGACGACACCTGTTCTACTTAGTTACCAAGTGTGCTACTGATCAGAAGCCCACATATGACGCACTGCGGCGAAGCCTCGACGACCTGCGGAGTAAGCTTCTGAGACTGCGTGTCACCAAGCTCGCGATCCCTAAGTTGGGCTGTGGATATGACGGCCTGGAGTGGAAGGTTGTCAGGAACATGCTTGAACAGATATTCGCCAACTCTGGAGTCGCCATATTGGTGTGCACGTTCAACCCCTGGAAAGGAAATGCGTCTCCATCGAGGGAAGCTCATAACCGCCCGATTTCTCCGGACTATGCTCTGGGGCAGAGCACTTTTAAGGAGGGGGCAGTGTTACGGTCAGAGCGGGGATAAGGACGGCTGAGCGGATTAGGCAAAGAATGGGATTAAGCGGAAGGGATTATAGAATGTCGTAGAGCCTACTCGATCGGCCCGGAATGTTCTAGGTGCCCCCACCCCAATCTCCCTTGCCTATATAAAAAGGACAGCTGTTCGGGCCGCGAGTCAGTAATAAGACGAGTGAGTAATAAGGAGTAGTAATAAGACGAGTGAGTAATAAGGAGTAGTAATAAGACGAGTCTGCAATAAGCCAGTGAGTAGCAGTCGTTAACTAGTGGCAGTGTGTGTGAGTTAGTTAGTATTAGTATCAGTCTGTAATAAGTGCTTAGTGAGCAACAGTGACAATTAGTGACCGTGTAATAAGTGTAATAAACTGTGTGGCAGTTTGTCATATTTGAAGAGTCTTACGGTCGGTGGACTTTAGTTAGCGAACTGTAAGTGTTAATTTGTAATTGTAAACTATAGTGTAATATTATTGTATCTGTACAAATTTATATAAATAGTTTAGTTATTTAGTATTAGCAATCTCTTAGATTATCTGTATATTATCTTAGAAATTATATAACATTTAGTAGAATATTGTTATTGTAAATTGATATTAGTTTAATAATCTAACTGTTTTAAATAATCTCATTGTATTCTTTCTAATTTGTTAATAAATATTAGATTCTTGAATTAAGTAATAGTTTAGTCCATTTTACACCCAGTAGCCCGTAACAGTACTATGCCCGTTGTTACTCTTATCACCCATCATGCCACAGGCATAACTATATTTTTTTCTGGTACTGTTTTTCTATAGCATTGGGGCCATTGTGCGACCGGAAGTTGTTCATTTATTCACACCATAATAAAACGCATGGTCCTATGTTCAAAAATAAAAATACTGTAACTATTACGTTAAAAAAAAAAAGTATATTAAAGATATCAAAAATAATTCGTAAAAATGTGAATTTTTCAATATTTTGGGGCTTATATGCCGATATCAACTGATCTAAACCAAATTAAAACACCATGTTTTTAGGCTGTATTTAAAGACGTTACAAACTATTGCATTACGAAAACACCTAATTCGAAAATTTTTAAAAATAAAGTTTTTTCATATTTTGTGAAATTTTAGGGCAACTTTTGCCCTAAAAATGCATATTTTGTGAAATTTTAAAAAACACTTTTTTCTGCCCACCCTAATATAAATACAGTTTGCTAGGTTACTAACATACTATATGTTATAAGGTTAGTTTAAGGAAACCAAGTCTAAAATCATAAAGAATATTTATCATAGTAATGCATTTCTAAAATCACAATAGGCCAGGATGATATTAAAATTGTTTAGGGAATAGCTATAGATGTAGTTGTTTCAATCCTTCCTTAACACTATTAGAATTTAAAAAATGGATGATATTGAGACATAGACGCTATTGAAAACACAACTAACGCGATGATATAGCCTTGTCCGAATATTCAAGGAGTTCTACATGTATAATTCGAGAACAAGGATAAGGATACATAATATTCTAAGATATAAAAACATACAGAACAAGTAAGTGCGAGTAAGGTATCTTCAAAATAATTTTAGAATCAAGGTTTCGAGATGATTGCACACAATTACTGAGGGCAAAAGTGATACATTAATCGGTAATTATCATTATTTGAATAAAATGACATTCAAATAATTAATAATAATTTATTTCAGATGATCATTTCTTCTTTCCAGCCATATCCTTACTCCCTTCTAGGTTCACAATGCCATTCACGAGGTGGTTCTCTATCTCAAGGACTTCCTCATTGCTCTTTGGCGGATCTTTCTTCAGCCTGTGGTCCAACTTCTCCGAGAAGCAGTCCATGACAACAGAAATGATCTTTTCCACTTTCTGGTGATCTACGCCATACTTCTCCGCCAACTCCTCGCCCTTCATCAGCCCTTCCACCAACAGTTCCGGCCGATTCTTCAGGATCCTCCTTGTGGCGGCCGCTTGCTCTGCACTAAACCCTGGCATTGTGAAGCGCTCCATGTAACTCTTAGCGCTTATCATACCGCCTTCGTCAGGGCACAAATTTTCTATAAATTCGTCTATTTCTTTATCCTCAAACTTTTTTCCCATAAAAAACGTTTGCATTTGTATTTTTAACGTTTCCTTGTGAATCTGGCCTTCTCCTTCCGGTTCCAGAGCTTGAAATAAGTCTTTGACTACTTTCTTCATATTAAAACATGCTTCCATCTTATGACTGCTTGAAAAATATAAAAATTATCTGATAAATCTTTTTTAACTACGTGTAAAAAGATGACAAGAAACTACTTTCACTAATATTCCACTAAGACAAAGTTACATATGGTTTTTGATTTTAACTGCTTAATCAAAAATTATTAACAACATATGTTTGTAAAGAACTATCGTTTTTAATTACTGAATGTTAAATTTGTGTCATTAATAAAAAAAAAAAAACACTTGAATCTTAATAGGTCCATTCTAATTTTTCTAATATTCATGAAAAAAATCAAGAAGGGTATTAAGAGTACATAGGTTTAAGAGTACATAATTGTATAGTTTAAAATCATCTATAAAATAGAAACAGCATTAGCAATTTATACACCCTAAATAAGTTATTATTTTATGAGTTAACAAACATTTTAAATCGACCAAAGGATTTTGGTTTTCAGGCAGGAAAAATGCTCGGAATCGAATTAAAAATAATGAAAAGTGTACATGATAATTATTTTTTTAAATAAAGTATAAATATGAAATTGCGTAGCTTCAGGAAACATGAATACATTCGACTCAGTTGCATGACAATTGAAATATTATAGAATTTGCTCTCAGTTGAAAGGTACAAGATCTATCTAGTCGTTTAATTACCATAACTATATGAAAAAAAAATCTATAAAAAAAAAATATGAAAGGCATTCGCTTCAGAAATAGATAGAGTCAGTATTATTTCAAAGAAGTTAGGTCATTTGTCTGAGTTTGCGGTCAACCACCAGTTTTTCCCCAAGTAAGAGTACCCAGTTTGTAGATGCTGGGTGAACACCAGGAGGGTCTGCGAATCTTATAGGACCCATCTATGGCTGTGAATTAATATGATATATGATTACACGATATCTGTATCCATATAAAAACTATAAAAAAAGCACAATAACTAAACAGAGGAAAATATTAAAAACAATAATTAAATGTGTATTGTCTATGACAGTATGTGAAACTGAGATGTGAGTATTGTAAAACATATTGTTGTTTATCGCATCAGTAGTTTTTGGATATTTCGAAATACAAATTCGTTCAAACAAAGTATCAACAGTTTTTGTAAACCTCTATGTATTCAGTAGTAAAAGAGATAAACAGTGAAATCTCGATAGCCAGTTTCCGGGTAGCCCGTATCATGTCATAAGATGATCCTACTACAGGTTTTTCTAGTATTATAATATTCCGCTTTTTTTGGAAGGCTTTATTGATGTTAGAAAAATATTGAAATTTTAAAAAGAAGTTTCGATTTGACTTAAAATAATTCTTGTATTAAATTTGATTGTTGGGAACTGGATATTATTTCAGTATAAAGTTTAATAAAGCAAAAAATGTCATTCAGGTCTATGTTTGATTGATTTTCCATCATGATCAATTGATTTTTTTTTTAAATATATTTATTATTAATGTATTTACTTTTTTAATCTAGTTCTTAGTAGTAGCTTTTTTATTTCTAGTTCTAAGATGTGGGGAGCGGGGTTGCTTAGTGTGTTGAGTGTTGAGTTGCTCTGCCGAAGGTTCTCGGTTCAAACTCGGACAGATAAATTATTTAATCAGTGAACAGCAACGGATGGGTCCTGTGTTATCTACAGACCCTCCCTGGGCTTATACAACCTCTAAAAAGTGAGTACCTTTAGAAGGGGGAAAGACCTGGTGGTTGAACTTGTTCTCATAAAACTCACTCTTAGAAAACTCACCCTCTGCATAACCTTTGCCATGGAAACAGTACAGTCTCTAATACAAGACCATTCATGGGTTGTAGTGGTAGAGGAAAGAAATGTCTAAGTGGTCAAGTACTTTTAATAAATACTTTTGGTTTTTTGTTGAGCGAATTCCTTATTCATAGCTAACTTTTTCTATCTATTTTTTAAAGGGAAAATATCAATTATCGATGAATAAATTGTAATATTTATATAACGATATACCAGTTTATAACCCAAAGTTATCGATATATTTTAAATATAAATGATTATAACAGCTTGTTTTCTTAATCAAAAAAATAAAATACATTTCTTTTAATTATAAAAAATTATTAAATGAAAAGAAAAAATAACATATTTTAGCTCTGTATTCAAATTTCTTCAGAATTAAGATTAAACAATGGTATAAGCAATCATTACGTAAAAAAAAATTCTTCAACAAGACAATACCATCAGCCTTCCAATCCATATCCTAAAAGAAACAAAACAATTAAATATGAGTATACGAAAAATTCCTCCTGCCAAAATTTCATTACCATCAAAAATATAAAAAGCTTTGTAATGAATCTTTATTTTTCTTTCTATAAAAAATGAGCCAAAACTCAAAAAGTGAAATAGAATATTAATTAGATCGTAAATAAATAAAATTCCAAAATGGAAAACCATAAGTCTCTTACATAATGGAAAATCTAACCAGCCAATGCAGACATCATCTGGATATATATCAAACTCATCCTTTTTAATCACTAAGAATAAACTAATCAACTCTATTTAATTAATTGATACATTCGTCTTCCTGAAAAATATGGAATATTGAGAGAAAGCACCCTACATGGTAAATAGAGATTTTTAATTGTAACAAAATGAAACAAAAATAGTTGAATGGGTTAGTACAGTGACTGATATTTAAGGTAGTCACCAAACTGTCATTCGCCAAACCACCATCCACCTCTAGTGGTTTGAATAAGGGCCTGATAGAAGATAACTGTTGTTTTCAAGTTACCATTTGATAAATCTAAACAGAATCAGGCTTTGAAAAAAAATATGAATTCTAGAATGGTTATAAAATATTGAACTTATTTTATGGCCGAATGCAGACACACAAATTTAATCTACGGAGGTCTCAAGACATCAATAATATAAACCAAGTTTATATAAACTTGAATAATATTTGTTGATCTGCTTTAGATGAGGAAAGGACCTTACATATAGGAGGAAATGTTGGCCTTCAAATAAATAGTTCTTCTTATTTAAGATAATTTTTTTTTACCACCACCCATTCCATTTTCTTACTCAATTTTAAGCAATTAACTTCAATAAGGTTTTAAGTTATTTATCTATGGAGGATCTTATTTATCTATGTAAGAAACTAAAGATATATATTTTTTTTCTTTTAATGACTGAATTCATGTTTAAAATAACTATAATTGTTGTTCTTGTTTGTAATATGTAAAACCTTCATTATTTTTGTAAAATATTAAAATTTTATGTTTTAAAATTTGATACCTATTGTATATTACTATAAATAAATTTTCATCTATCATATTTGATTCTAACAGAAGAAAAAGAACTTGTTTTTCCCAATTTCGCAATAGAAAATCAAACATCACCTACTGAATTCACCTAGCAATTCTAGATAATTATAAATAAGGCATATCAATAAATTTTTCTGGCAAGGAAAATTGGGGACAAAAAATTAGGAGTTCCATCTCTAGGAATTGGGCATTCCCAAGTTGGTTTCAGTTTGCTAAGCCATCAACCATAGATCTCACAGACAATTAAACCAGCTACGACTTTGTTTTTTTTTACTGAATAGGCTATTAAAATATATTAAATGATCTAGTAGGGTATGTTATTATACATGTTGTTTAATTTACATTCCATTAATACTGATAGGGTAGAGAAACACTTTTTGAAATTCTCGTTCATATTTTGTGGTCAAATGCTCGTTATTAAATAATTTTCTATTGCAGATTAGAAGGAAAGAATCTCAATTTAAAAATTATGAGAAATATTACTGACTCAAACCTAAACAGTAAACCACATCCAGGTATAAATAAGATGTTTAAGAGTTTATGTTTCTTCTATTATTTTATGAGAAGAAAATCAAATTATTTAAATACTAGCAATGTTACAAGAGATGTATCCTTTAACGACTTTGAGAATAACTCATATCTTGTATAAATATAGTTTGAAAATAAAATAATATCTTAATTTCTACATGAATAATACCTTGAGATAAATACATATGTACTTACCAAAGATTATACAAAGTCAATGTCACACCCTACAAGTACACATCGTATCTTATCAAATTATAATTAATATAAAAGTCTGCCTATTGTTGTATTTACGTTTAACTTTCCTGAAAAATAAAAATTCCTTAAAGGGAGGTATTTAAAAATTAATATTGAAAAAGACAAAATAATTAATAGCAACATTTACTTAATGTCTCACAAATTTATCAGTAAACTCATGAATAAAATCTAAATTAAAAAAAAGAAATATATAAACGAACACACATACACTAGGGGAGACCCCTGTCCGCCCTAGTGTATATGGTAGGCCAACACCCATTATACAACTTATAGAAATTTTCATTTAGCTGTATTGCTTGTGGATCAAACTGAATAACTGTAATTCACATATCTTCTGTAGTTCAGATTGAATTATATTTTTCTATGTAGGGCAAACAGGAAAACAAAATTCTAGCTTTTATCCCAGCATTTTAATTTGTACTTTAATTCATTGTCTCTTTTTTGCAATTATATAATTTATAATATATTGTATTCAGCAGCTAAACCAAATTTTTCATGACCCATACTACCCAACCATATTAGTAAAATAAAATATATAGTGATTATTAAACATTTTTTAATTATCGCTAAAATTAATTAATATATAGCAGTTTACCAATGTGACAACATCGATAAATTATTAACTAAATATAAGATAATAACAATGAAGATTCTGAAGAATTCCAAGAAGCTTCAGACGCTAAAAGGATTTAGTAAATATGTTGTGTAGGTATGTTGCACATAAGATAACAATACAGCCAAACACAAGTATTTCAAACCATTTTAACTCAAAGATAAATTCTTAAATTCCACTATTTACTGATTAGAGTTTCTGACTGGAAAACACAGTAGCTTATTTTCTTTGTAGAAAGTAAATATAACCCATGTTTTCAGGATTATTCGAGCCAATTCATTAGTTTTTGTGGAGAGATGGTTTTTTCATATAATTACGTAAATACACGGATATTTTGTATATATTTATTTTACAGAGTTTCAGGATATAAGTGCTTAATCGCCGATGATGGTTATTCTTTTTATCTCTTCTAATGTAGCTGTCAATCCTATTAGTATTGAACTTATATGCAATGACACATGATGTAGTGGGTAATACTGAGCTGATTTAAATATTGAAATCAGGCACGTAAGTATGAATATGCACATTTATGCTTGCTTTTTTTTTTTAATCAATAGAAATAAATAATAATAATTTCATTAAAAAAAAAAAGAAAGAATGGTAAATTTAAAACACTGAATGTTGAAAGGTAGACAGGATCTAGATCTTACAGGATACTTGGTGGTACCAAAGTTAGCAGGATTTGGAAAGCTCTGTTACTGCTATTTTTAAATGGATCTACAGAATAACTCCCAAGAAGGTGGATCATTTACACAATATAACTGAAAATTTTGTGATAAAGTGGCAACATTTTGTTCAGTTTAATCATTAACAATTTACTCTCAAACTTAATAAATTCTGTGTTTTAGTTCCAACATTTACAATAGGTTTTTCAAAACCTAATTTTTATAGTTTAATTTTTGTTTAGTGTGGAGCCGCATAAATAGACAGTTAGTTGTTAGGCTCAAGCATGTACATTGTTTTTATCTATATTTTATAATATGTATTTTCGGGCCTGTTACTTAATTTTTATATACAAGCTCTCATGGGCAATCTTTGCTAAAAAATATAAATTCATTTGTAATTTATCAGTGATTAATTTAAAGAAATCTCTATACCATCCCATCCTAGTGCTGCTGGTTAATCATCTAACTGCTGATTGTAGAAGTAATTAGATGATTCATCAGAATACAATATTTATGGTTAAATGTACAAATATAGTATTATATAGCAGTGTAAATGAATGTGTAAGTTAGATTTTGTAAATTATTTTTGCTGCCATGATTTAAAAAATGTCTCTTGAAGTAGAGAAGGTAAACAAATCTTAAACTTGCTGTTGAAACTAATGTGTTTAGTTTTAGGGTTGAACATAGTAAATATGTAAAAAATAAGAAAAGCTAAAAAATTAAAAGAAGTATTTTCAGTGATGATAAGCCTCCAGGTTCTTAATAGTTTGTTATGATTTTGAAATATTATGTGCATGAATATTAATATTAAAAATTACTTTTTAATTCAATAATTACTATGGCACCTGTTGTAAAAGTGGAAAGCCACTTTGCCATACAACAATGGAGATCCTGCAAAGAGGAATTCTAAGAAAAATTATAGGTGCATCCTAAAGACGGATAGAAACTGTGAAGTAACAGAGAAATCTACTAGAAAGTGGAAAGAATCTCAAATATTATGTGGATGAGGAGGTTGACATTGCTTAGACATCTGTACAGAATGAACTAGTATAGATTGACCAAACAAATATTTGACTATTTCTTAAAGAAGAAGAGCACTTCTTTGTGGACTAAAATTAGTTCTGAAAGGTTTAGAAAAGTTGAATATCGAATCACAGAGTCTCTCATAACAGAAAGAAGAGTATTTAAGAGGAAAGTAAAAAATTTGGAAGGCTTTGGGATGGAAAAAGACCAAAAAAAGTTTAGACGACGTTGTACAGAAGATTAAAGGAAATATGTTGGTGAATGCATGAAGGAATACTGGAGACAATGAAAACTGCTGCAGAGGTAAGGAAAGAAATAAAGTTGTTGTGTGATGCCAAGTGAATATGAAAAAACAATTACACTTCTACTTCTGTGTAATAATAAAAGCTAAAAAGGACAATTAAATTTCCCTTCCCTGAAGAATGAACTTTGTTTTTATCGAGTTTTGATGCAAGAATATAAATTAAACAAAATCTAAAAGAAACATATTTATCAATAATATTTTGCTTAATCTTATATTACTAATAATTAGAAATTAAGCATAAATATAGGCAATATTTAACTCAATTTTTGATGAATTTTTTTTAAAATTAGTCTTTGATTACTAATTTATTCCAAGTTTCTGATTTTATTTTAGAAGAAAAAGCTTTTTAAAAAAATGAAAAGAAAAGTTATAAATAAATAATTGTATGAATGATCCTTAAACCATTAAATCTAAAAAAAATGAAAATATTCATGTTGGGTTTTTTCTTTTAAGTGCCTTAAAAAGTAGTCCTTCCATTAATATAAATTTTTTATGGTACAACAACAATTATTTATAATTTGTTTTCTATCTGGTAATAATGGTAAAAACTTAGAATAAAATTTATTCAGTACTAGAATGTTTGATATTTTTTCAGATTTACTTGGAGAAAACAAATCCCATTAAATGTTCCTTTGTAATGACAGGAAAATACTGACAGAAAAGTAAACTGATTTACAGAAATTAAACATGGGTGAAACAAATTGTCTACAAGTAATACTAAGAAAAAAAATAAATAAAAGAAATTATGTAGAGCTCAGATATGACACAACCAATTTACTTATAGTTACACTCTCAGATACCTCGATGAACGATGAACCCATCATTCAAAATGTAATAATATACAGCAAACTTATGCTGTCTAAATTTCTCCTATTAAATGACCTCTAAAGAAGTTGGAGCTGTTGAGGTAGTTGGGATAAGTTTTACAGGACAACATGTATGTATACTCACATATTGTTAATTAAACATGTGAAGAATGTCTTTGTAAGAGTGTGCGTGCATGCTTGTTGGCACACACTAATAGTGATAAATAGTTATCATTATAAACGTTTTAAGTTAACAAATTTTTCTTTATACTTTTTTATTTTTTGCTCATTCTTTCCTTAAATTGATTTTTGATATATTTTACTGTCCTTGTGGTGCTGCCAATATAGTTCTTTTTGCCCGGATGATGGTTTAAAATTAATAATATGGAATGTCTTACAACCGGACAAATTTCTTAAAACCTCTATATTTGACCTTATATTAATACTTCCACCAAAATGTAATTCTCTATTTTTATTTTGATAACTAACTAAATAATATTAGCAACCAAAATGCGCATAATTATTTATTTTATACAAAAAATGGTTTGAAACCAATAATAAAAAATATTTAAAAAAATAATACTTTTATAATAATTAAAACTATTAACTTCGATTAGACTTAAATATAACCATATATAATATAACAAGTGTTTTGCCTCAGGATAATACTGGAAAGAGGGCGTGAGTTTTGTGTAACAACTCACCACCTGTTAACAATAACTCACCACGTGGACTTTAAGGCGGCCTACGACAGTATTAATCGGGAGGGTCTCTACGGAGCACTGAGACAATTCAATGTTCCAGCAGGCCTGATAAGACTAATCAGAATGACCATGACAGGCCTTGAATGCGTTGTCCAAGTTCAGGGTGATCGCTCTGAAAGTTTTCCATCTACAAGAGGGGTCCGGCAGGGCGATGCACTTTCCTGTTTGACGTTTAACATGGCTTTGGAGAAGGCAATAAGAGATTCTGGGATTCAGACGATGGGAACCATCATTAACAGATGAGTGCAGCTCCTAGCATACGCCGACGACATCGATATTGTTGGAGAAATCAGTTGAGGAGGCATTCCGTTCTTTGGCAGAAGCTGCAAAAAAACTTGGTCTGGAGGTCAACCATGATAAGACCAAGTATATGATAATTGACCAGCACCCAAGACATCATGGGGAGAAAGTGGAATTTGAAGCATGCTCCTTCGAATGGGTTTCCGAGTTCACCTATCTGGGATCACAGGTGACATGCGATAATGCCATCGAAGCAGAGACTAGAAGAAGGGTATTGACCGCAAACCGATGTTACTTTGGACTGAGGCAACAAATAGCAAGTGGGGTAGTTACAAGGAAGGCAAAAATCATTTTGTATAAAACCCTGATTCGCCCAGTCCTTACATACAAAGCAGAGACCTGGACAATGGCCAAACATGCTTACAAGGATTTAGCCATATTTGAGCGCAGGATCCTACGAAGGATTTTTAGACCGGTGATAGTTGGTGGAGAGTGGAATAGGAGGACAAACGAAGAAGTTTATGTCCTTTATGGGGAGCCTGAGATTGTGACTCTAATCAAACGATACCGCCTGAGATGGGCTGGCCATGTGTCCAGGATGGACGACGAGTAGGCTCCAAAAAGACTACTGACAGAGATCATCCATGGGTGGAGGAGAATTGGCCCACCCCGACTACGATGGATCAACTGTGTGGCTACGGATGCAAGAAGCTTGGGAGTCTGCTACTGGATGGCAGCAGCGCGGGACAGAGATTTATGGCGGCTGCTGGTTGAGGAGGCATGGATGCGTCAACGTGTTGGAGCGCCAAACTAATAATAATAATTAATGTTTAACAGATTTGTTTGATAGGTTACTACATTATTGTTTAGTCTCATTATTTATTCTGTAGCTTGGTTAAATTATTCATTACTAGATATATTACTTATTATTTATATTGTTTTAGAATTATTTGGTATAATTAGTTAATTAATAAGACATCTGACTGTTATCTAATCCATTGATAGTGGATGTAATGTCGCTGAATACTAAAGAAATTGTATAACTCCTCATTATAAATGCAATGGGAAAGAAAAACAAATGGAGGAAATAAATAAATAATACAGTTCTCCAATACAAAGATTATTCCCTATTATTATTCTACAATATTCTAGATGCATTATTGTAAATAAGTATCATTCCACCCAACAATCACTTTGAAAGCAAGGGTGTAATAACCCCGTTGTTGATCGCCCCACAACCTGATCCTATCCTATCTACTGTATTGCCTTAGCTGTCCATAGCGTCTCCTATGTTGTCCTTATTTGTTATAAAGTGTATTCATGTAAGTAATTTGTGAATACAGATCAGTACTCATTCATAGACTCTTTAATTAGTCTTCGGTTTTTTCAGATTACATCTCTTTTAATATTTAAATAATTTCTTTATTCCCTCCTTTTCTTTACCGATTATTAAGTCTCTTATCAATTTCTACTAGAATAATATCTTTGAATATCTTATAATTGCTATTCCTTTTAGATACACAATGAGGCCAAGGGCATTCGGAGGTTTTTCATACCATATAAAAATACAGTTTGGAATGGTGTGTGTTTGGGTCCTTCCAGGCCAAGTTAATATTTGTTTGAAGCAGGACATTAATGATGGATCTTGAATCTCCTGCTATACTTATTCCCATTCTTATAGCTATCAACAGTGGACAACTTGTAAGAAATTTATAGATTTATTGAGTTATTTAAGAGATATAATGTGGATATAAAAAAGACATTAAAGAGACATTCTTATAAACTAACTAATAGACTTATTGACTATCAACTATCATTATAGCTTATTCACTATGGACTATCTAACTTACAGACTACTCTCTAACATATCCTATGCTATCATCTCTCCTAACTCTCTTTCCTAATTTTAGAACCAGTATTTATACATGTAAAATAAGAGGGGAGCTCAAGGAAGTTAAATTGCTGACAGCACAGAAGATATTTCATAACTTATGGGTAAGGAGCCTTCAAGTAAACACAATATCCCAAAGGCCATCAACCCAAACCAACTATTCATTGATTCTACCATATCTTTCAGGTCCATGACATGAGATAGCAGCTGTTTATTTCAGAGCTATGAGTAGCACTGATTCAAACTTACTAAAATTAACACACACATTCTGAATGGAGTATGGAACAATGTCTCTTGGTAAAGGCTTGGCAGAAAGAATTACTATGTCCTCCGCTATACAACATGGGTATTCTGTGCATTGAAATGATAACGCGGCATTATTCTAGTAATAATAGTAATCTAGTAATAAAGGATGAAGTCAGTGCGCCACAGTGCGCCATATCTTTGAGGATTGTCCTAGGTACAGTGGAGTGATGGAAAGATATGGCATGCCTCGGCAGATGCAAAAGGCGTTGGGGGATAACGGACAATGTTTAAATAATACTTTAGAATTTATTAAAAACACCAATATATGTCAGTCAATTTGACATATACATCTACGGTTTATGTGTATGTGTGTATATGGGTTTATATATGTATGTGTATATATGTATGTATGTATATATATATATATATATATATATATATATATATATATATATATATATATATTTATATATGTATATGAGTATGTATATATATATAAATATATCCAATATATGTTTATTGTTTATCAATGTGTTTAATGTTTATCAATGTGTATAATGTTTATATAAATTTTATATTATATCATAAAGCTTATACGTTTTATTTTAATATGAACAACTTCATATAAGTTACCTTTCTATCATATGTTTAATATGTTAATATAGTTCTATTATGTGCCTAATATAGCACGGTATGTTATTATTTAAATATGTAACAATATTTTTACTAAGTGTAATAATGTAATAAGAATGTATATACGTAATTATGTAGTAGGTAATGTAAATATGTATATTCTCTAGTGGTAATTATGTAGATACTGTAAATATTTATATTCTCTAGTGGTGAGGGCAATAATAACCATTTGTAGTTTTTTGCTCTTAAAATAAAACAACAACAACAACAACAATGATGAAGTCTAATGGATTTAAATAAAAAGCCTACAAAATACCCACACTGAATTGTGGATACTAAAAGAGAGCGTGGAAATTACTTATCCAAGAACAGAATATAAAAAAAAACATAAAGAGTTTTTAAGGCCTTTATTACAGCGATTTATACGAACTTGGATTTAAAAACTTAAGTAAATAATACAATATAGCCAATAAACTGACAGGCAATCAACGGTAAATCCCTGAAGAGATTTACTAAACCTCATAAATCGTAATAAATAACCATACCGAACTGGCTTAAGCCTATAACTGATGTTCAGGGCAGCAATAAAGTAGGATTATGCGACTTCAGGGATTGGCTTGCCACTGGTTGGCGGGGTTGTCTTCTGCGACCTTCTCAACCGTTCCATCACGTATGAAGTGGTCGGTCGATCTTTTCGACAGAGTAATCCAACCATCCATCGTTTTCAGTTGCTGATTTTGGCAATGGAGTGATTCTGTTTAAAGGTGAAACTACATTAAGCGTCGGTTAAATTTAGGGAAAACGGTAAAGACGATATTTCTAATGGAAGGGGAACTAACAATACAAATGGTCATATTAGTGTTTTAAAAAAAATATCAAATCAAATCCAGAAGGTTGCCAAACCGTTATAATGACAGTTACTCCAACTGTGTCCAAATTCATTTCTCATAACTAGAAAAATCATCACTGATTGAGTGAGAGTGAATTTCTTGAGAAAATGACATAAAAGTCACGAAACCTCACTTTATTTATGAATTGAACCAACACCAAAAATAACAAACAATAAAATTTGTAATCCATTCATCATATATTTCTTCTGATTTCAACCATGTTGTCAAGTTAAATCTATACTTCTATTTTACCCAGGGCTTAGTCTGATCAGACCTGATCAATCTCAAGTCAATCCAAGAGATGGTAGTATGGCCAGCGAAACTTCGGCAAAGAACTTGACACCTTCGAAACCAGAAAAAATATGAGATGAATGGATTAAAAATATTGACTGCGGCAATTCAAGGGGATAAAATTTATGTAACACTGTAGTCAATGGCGGATTAAGGTGCCCGCCTCAGGGCAAGGCATTTTTAAATATTAACTTTTTGAATAACAATAAAAAAATGTACCGCTACAACCCATTAATGGTCTTGGGTTCAATAAGTGGTGGAGACTGGGTACTGTTTCTTGGACAAGGGTTGTGCATGGAGGTAATTTGTCCTAGATCACGCTCAACAGCCAAGTTTTTTCTCAATTAAAGGTATCCACTTAATTGAGTGGATTAATGAAGCTATGTTAAACGTAGGATGATCTCCAGATCCCACTGGGCTCATCCTCGGGTGTTATAAGATTAAATATTGTTCAGGGAGCAAAATATTCCTGGATATGGCGTCCTTAGGGGATGTAAAGTTGTTATCCCGAGCCTGTGAGTGTCAGATGCTCTTCTTTTTTTTGTTTGTTTCAAAAACTCCATTTATTTAAATAGTACAATAATATGTACAATACATATATTAAATACTCGTGTACACTATATACTAGTGGAGGTACGGATGGTTGTGTTTTGTAACTGGAGAATTCAAGTATCTTCAAAAATATAAAACTAGTGTTTACCGCAAAACCTAGAATTTTCAATATTATTTTCTCTCTTTTTCAATGAAAGATGGAATTTATTTATGAATAATTAGAAAGATTTGAGTAGAATACTGTATACGAGTTTCATCGTAATAGATAAGGGTGTTTTTGCGTCACATTTTATGAAAAAATAGAATTATACACCGTATTTCACCGTAATGCTCTTCAGAAATTGAAAACCTACTACAGATAAATTAAATGCAACCGAATCGATCTGTTTGCTCATGATGTAATCGTGATTCAGGCACGAAGGCAGAACAATGCCCGAAAATTTACTCCTCTGACTCATGGGCACAGAAATAGATTGAAAACTGCACATTGAAACTTTGACCCGATTGCCGATTGTGAAGTTTCCCTGGATATGGAATTCAATCTTATAAGCGAAGAATTCCTTTAAAATCTAAACTACCTGATTCCCTTTAAGGCTTGCAGAGTTTCATCTTGCATTTTATTGACCATTAAAGCAGTTTACAAAATATTGACTCATTGTCACATAAATCATAATCTGTATCATACTGTTATAGATCTGGGTTTATTTTGGAACGTTCATGAACTATATATACTCTATGGTGACTTTTAGTTGATTCATCACCATGACATTTTCAGTCTACTTTTGACTTTCTTATCATTTTTATTGATAAATATATATAAAATGTTTTCTTCCAAAAAAAAACAATTATTTAGTGTGTATGAGAATTTGATATATTTTTAAATTTAACGAGGTTATCAATTGTCGAGATTAACATTAATCGGGATCCAAAATTTCAATATTCAGTGAAAAATGACTTATTTTTTGTAAGTTGATGTACATAAAAATAAAATATTGGATTGAAACAAAAAAAAATTTAGCTCGTCAATAATTTTTGAAAATATCTCTTTTTTTCTTATCCTATATTCGAATCTGGATTTCGTTCCAATAATAAAAATTTTGTTTATTAATGCCTATATTATTAGTCTTTTTCTGAAAATAGTAACTATAATAATACAAAGCTGTTACAAAACTGTTGAGTGTTTTGTAGAAAGAGGAAACGCTCTTATTAATATCATCTTTAGAAATGAAATGCAATCTGGAAAAATAACTGCAATTTATACTACAAGTTTATATTACTTCAAACCCGAGTAAAAAACAAGGATTCCGGAAAGAAAATAAGAATTTCTTAAAAGCGTTTTCTATATCACTCTGGTTTTGAATTTTTAATTGATTTAATTGAATTTTTATGTACAAATTTATTAAGATAGCTAGAAAAGATTATAATTCAGTTGGGGGAGATAAAGAGAATAAGGGTAAGTTATGAAGGACATCGAAGCCCAACTTGTTTTTTTCTCTCTTGGTCGTCCATTCCCCGGGCAGAGAATGATCGGTTTCAACTGATTGATCAATGCTGGGCAATGATAAATCGTTTTCTGGACGATACCTGTCGGCAATGATAGTTTTTGAAAACTTAATGGACAATACCGGGAATATACCGCTTTGATGCGTCAATAATGTTTGTGCAAGTCAGGCACACGAAAATGTCTTGGTAATTAGGCTTTTTCCAGGTATCAATTTACATCTTCAGCTGTCGTAAAAGATATATTTATATAAGACAGCAAGATGTAATCGATGAATGTATTTGTATTACGGGTTAAATGTATGGACAGATTCCAATCTTCTTCCTCAAATGCCATCGTCGTTTCAAAGGAAGATCTGAAAAACTCTTTCATATTTATGGCTCATCTCTTCATCATATCTTGTTCCCAGTCCTGGTCGCCGACATATTTTCCAAAATTTCCTTTCCAATTTTGGCATGTTGACAAGTTGATATTTTTACCAATCGTTTTGCATTACCCTTTCAGAGTTTTTTTTTTTGACAAATGGCCTACTGATGTCATACGTTGCTACCTTGGTGGATTAGTCCATATCTATTTTTTCCACGTCTCGCTTCTGTGGTTTTGATCGGATGTGCTTCTACTATTGGGTTTAGTTGACGTTGGTCAACTAAATAACACTCACAACCTTCTTTGCGTTCAAACTCAAAATTGGAAATCTCAAAAGTTGAACTTAATATCAATTTAGGCTACCTACTTGCAAGGTGATATTGTAAGATGGATTCACCGATCTCGAACCCAAGATCTACAGATCAATAACTCAGCACCCTACGTACTGTTTTCCACTTGTCCAAGGAAGTTTTGGAGAAGGTCGGAAAATTTTCAAGATTGTGTTTTATTGTAAATTTATAAACAATTTCAAATTTATTACCTTGGATTTTTCACAAAAAAGAACTTTAAAAATGTAATGTTAAGATTATTAACTATTTTAATAAATATTTTGTTTGTTCGCTCCAGTTTTAAGCTAGTGCCAGAGCCCCTCAACTATTAGCTCAAATCTTTCTTCAGGATTGAATAGAGCGTAAAAAAACAAAAATTTATTCGAAACACGTAATGGCTATTATTTAAAAATAAACTACAGAGAACTTTGTACATTGGCCAACTAAACCATTAATTTTTTCTGATATTAAAAACCTCACATGAAAATTACTCAGATAATATTTATTATTAGTTGGGATCATATTTTTTTTAAATAAATTTATAAAGTAAGACGGTATTTGAAATTCCATATTTTGCTATAAATTTAGAAGTGATAATAAGCAGTAGTTCTTTTATAATTATTAATTATAAATAGAAATTAGTAAAACTTATATATTTTTAAATGTTTACCAATATTCATATTAAATCAAATTAAACATAAGAAGCGAGGGGATGGTTGACTGGAAAGTAGACATAAGGAAGAAAATAGTTGGGGGTGCAGTCAAATGAAAACACTAAATAAGTGGTAGCTTATTTAATTATGTGCCGACGTTTCGACCCACTTTGTGGGTCATCTTCAGGGCTATAGGAAGCTGTAGCAATAGTAGACGCGGTGCCTAATCATCGGAACAAGAAAAACGAAGTATTTTATAAGAATGTAAACTTAGGCTACACCTACATTGGATCCGGTCTGATACGATGAGACGTCGCTAGCAAACCAAATGAGTGAAATATATCGAGAGTTATAACATTTGGTTCTTTAAATTTATAAAATTAAGATTATTTATTAATTATTTTGAATACATTTATATTTTACTATAATGTATAGTAAAATATGTATAATGTATACACCCCAGCATCGTATGTGATAGAATCACGTCGCACCGAATCGGATCCAATGTAGGTGTAGCCTTATACTTAACAAGAATGTTAAATTTTTAGCAATTTGCTTGATGAAACACAAAGATCTTTGAAAGTATTGCACAACTTTTTTGAATAAATTAGTAATTATACTACCAATAACTTTTTAAATTTTAATATAATTTAAACAATAAAAGTTTCTGAAAACCAAGCGTCTACATGTTACCTATAACTAATACAGTTATTAGTAACAGTTCGTTAGCTTATTTAACGTAACTTTTATGATGCTGAGGCTAACCGGACGATGCTACCTCGGAGCTCTAAATTTTACCTATCCTGGTTTAATTAGGATAGGGTTTTTAACGGTGTCCGTTTCTTAAATAGCTATTTCCGTCTGTCCGTAAGGGGTCACGGATGCGTTCGATCATCATTCTTACCCTGAAAAATCATTGGTTATGCCGTCCTTCGGAGGGGAGGTAAATAGGCACTCCCGGCTTGTGTGGTGTTCAGATATTTGTTAAAGATCCATATCTCAATCATACCTAAATAGATAAAATTTATATTTTTATTTTGAAAAGAAAAGATTTGTCTAGGGCCGGGATTCGAACCCGGCTCTCCCACGTCTCTGCCGTGGTGCTCCGCCAACAGAGCTAGCCTGGCTCGTAACACGGCCAGACAAATCCATTCTCTTCACCGATACCATATCCCCTTGTTCTTTCAATTTGTCGATGTATACAAGGGGAAGAATGTTCATTGAACATTACTTTAATTAGGATCTTGTTGACTTACGTCATTATATTATTTATAATTTATTTTATTTTATTTTTTTATTAATTGTTATAACTTTTAAATATTTTTATTTTGAAGAAAAAAGATTTGTCCAGGCCCGATTTTAAATCTTTTCTCTCAATTATTAAAAACATAAAATAAATTATAGATAAAATTTATATTTTCATTGCAGTATCACCCCATTAGCCAAAGCAGCATAAAGTTACATTAAATGAATATATAAACAAACAAACGTTCATCACTTAATGGCTCATTCGAATACTTATTCCGTATTCAACAATGTATCAACAAAAGTAATAAATATAAAATATATAATCTTATTCTCCATAAACATAGTTAATACAATCAATAAAGAAAGTGATTAGATATGATCAAAAGATTAAAAATCCAATTTAATAATCACTTGCATGCTTTAAATGTGAGTGAAACAGACAGTGGTAGGGCCCGTGCACGCTTACTGTACAGTTTCCCTTACTCAGTAATCAGCTCACACATCCTATACCGTTGGCTCCCTGACGATCCATAATAAGGCCACCTTATTTATGGATTCATAACGTTCAACAAATTTTATTGTTTATGTTATTCAGCTATATGAATATTCCCTTAAAATGGATGAGTATAGCCCAACGAAAAAGTCAGAAATTTCAAACTTTTATTCAGAATTTCAGAACGCAGCCATGGTGCATTGTGGAACTGCAACATGCTCTAGAACATTTTAAAGATTTTATTTAAAAAAAGACTATAATAAAACACACAATACAAACATTAAACTATTATATATTAATACAAATATAATACACAGTCTTATCTATGAAAAATAGCTGATATATTTCCGTTTTTGTTTAATTACTTTTTTAAAATTATAAATAGCTATTTTTCAAAATGTTCTTAACTTGTCTATATTTTTTTGAACTAATTAATCTGATGTCATAAAGGTTTTGGTAATGACCGTGTCATCTTGTTGAAACCCTTGGTAAAATTAAGCTGTTTTAAATTAGCTTAAAGATTTTCGATCGAGTTTGGGGGATCGGGTAAGGTCAAAGGCAGAGCTCTAAGTTGCCGAGCCGAAGGTCCCAGGTTCAAATCCTGCTGTGACAGATAAATTTATTTAACCTTTTAATATCGGTAAATGGATTCTGTGGGCTCTGAAGACCCTCCTGGGGCTCACCCCTCTTCTAAAAGTGGGTACCCTAAATTGGGGGGAAATCTGGCAGTTGAGAGCGATCTTGGACGAATCACCTCCCTGCACAACCGCTGCCCGAGAAACAGAACAGTCTCTACCGTTTACTGAAGCCCAAGACCCTCCATGGGTTGTAGTGATACAGGTTTTATATATTATTATATATGCTATTTGTGTTACATATCATGTTGTTAACTTACTTTTGGTATGTTCACCAAATTCCTAACACAGATTAAGACATGAATGCACCCCTTTTTCGAGCAAATATTCCAAAAAAAAAATTACAGATTCCTGATTAAAAATAAGTTATTATGGATACAACAGGTTCCAGACTAGCGAAAAACGAAACCAGTAAAAAAAAAACACCGAGGCTAGTATAAGCTAAAGAAACCGGTCCAGAAAACTCAAGAAAAGCCGCCCCAAAAACAAAAGAACCAAGATTGAGAGGGGAGCTCTGAGGGCGCTTGCGCAGAACGGAGGTAGTTCTCCAGTGACAGTCGAGTATCGTCCTCACAGGACTTGCCTTAGTTCAGGGGAGTTGGATACGCATCAAAAATATACGCAAGTAAGTAATATTTAAATAAATAATAATAATAGGTACAAAATTCATGGTGTACTCCAGCAAATTTTGGTCAACTTTCACAAAACTATAAAATCATTTTTAAAAATTAATAACAGAGTATCTCTTAGAGGGAATGATAATAATTATTGACAATATTGTAATAACATTCCTATCCCATTAAAAAAATAATGAAATCGATTTAATAATTTTTGACTGTACAATTTTAATTTTCAAAAGATCTAGATTTTTTTTAAACTTTAATTTAAATATGTTTAAACAAATAAGCATAACTCTGTGTAAGTATATAGAGGGGAATTAAAATAAATAAATTAGAAAAATATTCTAAAAATATTGCAGGATGTTGAATGAATATTCACTCATAAACAACTGAAAGAATTAACATTTCATTCTTATGTTTATTACTAAGAAATATTTTCAAAAATGTAAAAAAAATAAGGATATTTTAACTTCGTACATTTGATGTTTGCTTTTGATCAACGTTAAGCAAAATTAAATATAAAAATGATTATTTACAGTCCATTTATTTTAATACTTTCGATTTCTTCGATATTTCATTATCTTATATATAAATATATTTTGAATAAAATTAGTAGCCCTTATGAATATATGTGGAAACGTTTGAAAAGTTGGTTTTCAAATAAACATTTCAACCCTATCTAAGAAATTATTTCTCTGACCTTCATCCGGACCATTTTTTTCCCCCTTACATTAATAAGTACATTAATCAAATTATTTACATAATACAGAAATATTGGTGAATAAATAATTTTCTAAAAAGCTTATATATTTTTCATTTAATTGCTTACAAATATTATTTAACATAATTTTACGGTCCGTGCTGTTCTCACTTCAACTCGCTTACGTTTCACAGCATTACAATGTTGGTAGCTCTTGGCACTTGTACAACGAAAGTGCATTTCGATGACACGTCTTGCATCACAATAAGAGGAGTTATTTCTAAATATTTTAATTAGGGTTAGATAACTAAATATTAAATTAGCGTAATATCAGGACTTTATTTTATGACATACAAACAGTCGTAACTAAACAAATATATTTAGGTCTCGAAAGAAATTATGACATTCATGCTACAAATGGTATACAAAAATTGGTGCACTAAAAGTTTAAATTTCCCTAATCAAAAATATTAAATATTCAATATTAATATGTTTAAAGTAGTGGGTGTAAATTGAAACTAGGTGTAATTATTTTTCAGCTTGTTTTAAAATAATGCAATAATATTCTATATATTACTAATGTAAACATAATATATTGTCACAGTTAAAGGGTATTTATAACTACAAATGTAAATTAACTGATTTTATATTTATTTTCTCATGATATACCTGTATTCAACAGCGATATCGTGTATGCACCGTGTTTAATATTCAGTAAGAATAAAGATGAATCAAATGCAAATCAGAACGTAATGGAAGTATGTCAGTTCTTGAAGATTTGCTCTTTGAAGTCCTTCTGGGAGGAATTTCTAATATGGGTAATGATTATAGTTGGTATTAACTATAAGTTGGCATCACCTGTAAGTTCGTCTCTCTTTATACCCTATGAACATTTTTATTTTTATTGATATAGATAGTATTTAAGGCCTTTTCCTACTCTTAAACAAGGATTATTCCTATGGTCTCACTTAAATTACTGGAATGTCGAAGTAAAGTACTCCAGAGTCATTTGCATTGTGAAGGCTTTAGGTCTGCAAACAGAGAAGAAAGTGGTGACTCACAGATCTTCTCTACAACTGAAGTGTGCAGAAGGATTGGGATGTGATCACATTACTTTACTACATTATACAAAACTCGTATAGACATAGGGATAGATTTGAATATTATTTATAGGCATTGAAGGAGAGCATTAATCATGAAAATGTAGATATCGTTTATAAATGCATGCTTCTAATCATAAATAATTAAAAATGCAACACTAAAACGCTGAAAAAACATTAGTTTAACGAACATTCAAAACAGACTGACATTTGAATTGCTTGCTATTGGCATCATAATACGATTATGTTTACAGTATCTTCTTTCAACCGTTATGGATTACTTTACAATGGTGTCGACAACAAATATACCGGAGAAAATACAATTCTTGTTAATGGTTTCGAAAGCCACTTTCCAAGGACGGAATATTTTTGTCTAAGATAGAACATTAAATGTGTTAGAAGCGTACAGGGAAACAATTACACACTGGGCATTGAACCAGATCTTGAAATGAGAGATTACGTTTAAAGAAATGAAAGATAAGGTCTCGATTCTTCCATTCACCATTCTTTCATTTCGCTTCGACTACTTTTTCCAATGCAAGAGTTATGCTAAAAATAGTAAAAAAAATAACAATATATCACATTACAAAGCATTATAGATGTTTCCAAATAGTTGTAATCGGGTACCCAACTCTCCAAAGCTAAGGCAATGAGGTTTTCTTTCAATCTGGAATATACCAGTATATATCAACTTTTCTAGTTATCAGTTTGTTTAAGCAATGGACAACCGGTTTTCATACTTTGCAATAAGTATAGAATACTTAATCAAACATACCTAATATGCTCAGCAAAGAGGTTAACAACAATATAATGCTGGATAAAAGAGAGATCTCTACGGAAACCGTAATCGTCTAAACTCTCAACTGTATTGTATTGTATTGTATGAATCAACAGAAATTAGAATTATATTAATCTTTTATAAGAACAATGACTACTCATGGACGAAAACTTGGTGTTTGACACAAATATGGTGCCTAAAAATTGCAACTGTTCGAAAGAAACTATATAAAGGGAAGTAGAAAAAGATGTGAAATACAAGAAATCTTTATGGAGATTGAAAGAATATAGAATCTTTGCCTTTCAGCAGGACTTCAGTAGGACAAGAAAAAAAGGGATAGGATAGAAACTAGCAAAAGTTGGAAGATGGATTCAAGAAAAGATGAAGAGGAGATGAATGATTGGTAGTTCAAGTAAGTGTGTAAGAGAGTAAGTGTGTAAAATTGTAGACATCCCACACACTAGAAAAATAGTGGTAGTTTACAATGTTCAATTCGCTATTTCATTAACCAACACTGTCCTGTTAACTGTAATTTTTTGTTTTGGATATTTGACTTCCTTTCAAGAAAGTGTCGATTATTTTTATTGATCTACAATAAAGACTCATCATAATAAAAATAGTGTACCAAAAGTTAACATATTATTATAAATCTGTGGCCCAGTTGAATAAGTGGTTAAGTCGAACATCGTCCAGAGTGAGGGAGCAGGATCGTGTCATTCTCGTATTAATTGGCTCGAAATGGAGTTGTAATATAAGCGATAACTTCAAGCTGGATTTGGCATCCCATTCACTACGAAAATAACACGATTCCGCTTCCTCAAGTACAATAAATTTTGGAGAAAATTCTACTTTAACCCCTTATTCATGGAACTAGAAATATAGCTGTAGATGGGTTTGGTTTATGGGGAAGTGTAGCACATACCAAATCGACAAAACTTGTGACTGAACGCAAACGTTTCAACACACATTCCACGCCTTGCACATGTGTTCCTTAACTAACACTAGCCGAAGTGCGATTTTTTATTGTAGGGTATTTTACTTCCTTTCAAGGAGTTGTCAATTATTTTTGTCAGAGCCTAACAAAAATGCATCATTGAAAATAATATACCAAAAAAAAAATATTGTTAAGAATAACAGATTTGATAGCTACAACTTATTTATTACTGACTATGAATATTAAGAAGTATCTCCCGCAAAAAATATATATTCGGAATTAACAGTTTAAGGAGATACAAAATTCGAGTTTGAAAATGGATTTTTGATATGTGACTGGGCGGGTGCCGAAATGGCACAAGTTAATGCCAGTCCCAAGGCTCACCAGCACGCCACCAGGAAATTCTCTTTATGTAACTTCTTTCCAAGATATCTGACCCTTAGAGGAGTTCCATAATTTTCGGGTTCAAGGGTGTCCTTTTAGATATGCGGTAGTTATATGATCAGTAGATTGGAAAAAAAAATCACACGACTTACATCTACAATCCAGCAAAAATGATTTTATCCTCTATTTGCAGGAATATGAATTGTTTTATAACTGATTATTGGTTCCTAATCAGGTCTCTAGGACTTCTGCTGATAGGAATTCCAGGTAAGAAATCTCGATATCCATTTTCATTTCATAGAAATACTTTCGATTTATCTTTCTTAATTAGTAATCAAATAATTACATGATTAATTTTTATGCATTTTCATTACTTTTAACAAGGATAGATGCCTAGTTCCTCTTCAAATAAACAAAATAAAAGATATATAGAAGGAAACTCCTGTGAAAATTCGCACGGATAGGCTATTTTCGTGAGGAAAAGACGTAGCTAATATTTAAGTCTATCTAGTAGCAAATAATAATAACAAATAAATACATGTGAGAAAATAGTCACTATTTAATAATAATCCCTTAATAATAAATATAACGAGTTTGAACAAAATGTTTTATCTTTCTTTTTTTTTGTATAGAATTGGTGGCTAGGGTAAGTCAATTTTGGTGAAAGTTTTCCTCAAACATGCATATCATATACGAGAGATGTATTAATCAAGGAATGCTTTCCTTTTAATATTAATTATAATATTAGTTTACTTACAACTCACTGGGATTTCGCAAGACTTTGTTGTACGTACTCAGATGCCTTTAAAATTTGTATTTTCTTTGAAAACTCGAATAAGAAATTATTCTCGAGCGCACATTTCCTTACTATCGTCCCTTAAGATGTCAAAAGGACGAATACGTTTAATTCTAATTTCCAAAGACTTGAGTTCCAAAGAATTGACCGCTTACTTATTATTTAAGTATTTCCTCTGGAGCGTTATCAAAATAACAATATTACAAATATTTTTTTTACCTACAATAGTCGGACATGGGAGGGACGAAATATTTATCTTTATAATTCTTTAACAATCCCAATTTCTCTTCGTGATCGGTTTACAAAAAAATACAACTTTTTGTAAGGGATTTCTTTGCGTTGGATGTTGATTATTTTATTATAATTCAGAAGAGAAAAATATCAGTTCCATTATCCGGTATTATTAAGGACTCATATTTTATTCACTATTTTATTAAGTAATATTTAAAACAATTTTACAGATTAAAAAATAAGAAACATAATATAATGTTTGCTCGTAGGCAGAATATAAATTTTTTGTAGAAGTTTCGATTTTTTAATACCAGTATGTAGTTGTGAATACCTAATCATAACTAACATCGCCAAATAAATGGTTGCCACACATTTTTAATTACACAAATAAGTATTGAATTGCCTAATCATGTAATTCTTATAATTATTATATTGGGATAATAATCACAATCACCACAATCTCATTAATTATTCCCTGCTTTGAGTTTCACGTTATACACATGGGCGTGGGTGAAATTTTGTTTGAATCAAATACCCCAAACCTCTAAATATGTGGGTGCCAAACTTGTCCCAGGGTTTTTTTCATTCTTGGTCATTGTCACCCAAGGTCGCCTGTCCACCTGATTATCCGGGTCCTAAAATAGATTATCTCAAGAACGAAATATTAATTTAGTTATGAGAAAACGTTTTCAAATCACCTTTGAATCGAAATTAATGTAAAGAGTAAATAATATAGAAAAAAACTTTAGATTTACAACTACTTTAATTACCTTTTTAATAACAAAATATACAAATTCATGTAATGATGATTTCATTACACCATCCACATCCATGTCACTGTTTAATAAGCTTATTTTTCCCCTTTTAAGGATACCCTTCATAGTGGCTGAGTGAACCTCAAGAAGGTCTTCTGATCTGGCAGGGTCCATCCCTGTTATCAGATTAAAATATTATCAGCCACAATCGGGTTACAATCAGGTCCTCCGGCACCGCAACTCAACGCTCTACCATTGACCTACCCCGCGCCCTATGTATTAATGTTAAACCTCCACCTATCCACCCTCCAAAAAAAAATATATATCTAAAAAAGAATTATGAACAGCTTTTTGTTTCTAAACGAAAATATTTTTTTGGGATTAACTAATAACACGACTTTTTTCCAAATTTGTATTGCAATTTTGTCGAAAAAGCCTCCATGTAATGTACCTGACCATCTACCTTACAAAACTACAGAATTATAAAGAATTAATGGAATCAGCTCCACATAGTATCCATATTAAAATATTTGTATCGTAATCCGTGATAAAACAGTGTACGATGCCAAAGACATTGGCCTGGATACCAGAGTGGAATTGAAGAGGTAAGCGCTTTGATGAAATAATGCTTATTTAGGTGAAGTGTTGCCAAGTTCTTAGTAAATTAGGTAAGCACTGATATTCGCTAGATGCTCTTCATTGTTTCATTATTTAAATCAAAGAAGAAATGTCATAAAGTAATACTAGTAGAAACTAACTAACGAAACTGGATAACAGATTCAGACTGGAATAACAAGGAAATTGCATTATAACTTCTGTACAACATTAGGGTAGTTAAGCAGAATGATTACTTTAAAATTAATTAATTTAAGGATCGTTTCTGAGCATTGATACCCTGTGATGTAAATACTACGTTATATTTTTTGCAGTACATTTTTTCGCCGTTTCAGGTTACTTCAACACCTACTTAACGCTCCGATTATCTAACTCCAATTACAAGTGATCCATAAGTATGTCTGATATAAGACCCATTTTGACCTATGAAGTAGAGCTTTGGGGCTCCACTAAGCAATCGAATTCCCCTCGTATCCATCCTTATATGTAATACATAATCCTCAGTAAACTCCCCAATGCTCCTTACTTTGTTACGAATAAAGTCATCCATAATGACCTTAATGTCCTATTTCTCTGATTTAGCCCGAACCCGATATTTCTCCTTTCATGACAAACTTTATTCCAACTCAAACCCACTAGTTTCAAACTTGGCAAACTCTTCAATTTCCGATAATTCTCCGAGGCTTCTAAAAAGAAGATGGCCCCGTGACCTTAAAAGTTGTTATTCGAGCAATCCCAGTGAGTCTCTACTTGCGTATATCTCATGTCATTATGTGTCATTCATTCTATTTACATTTATTATTATTATAATGGGGATTGCGTAGCGAATGATGTCAAGAAAGCTGGAGTTAACAGCTGGATGGCAGTAAGCGATAGAAGATCATGGTGATTGGTTTTAGAGGAGGCCAGGACTCGGTTCTGGGTTATAGCGCCAACATAATAAAAATAATAATAATTATTATGCAACTATAAATTTCAATAAATAAATTTACAAAAATAAATAATGTATTTTCTCTTGTAAGGCGGCTTGACATGTACCAGCTGGTCGAGTAATGCTCTTTTTAAGATATTGGGCTTGGCCTTGACCTTCCATCGTACATATACTAATACTTAGTACTAATCTGCTAAAGTAGCTTTTACTACTAACTTACCAATGGAGGGTCACTCTTACTCTCACGACATTATTGGACAGTAGATATCCAGATATCTTAATACAGATTCTATTAAATCCGACGGAGGGAATCGCCCGGAAACCTCGAGGACGACCTAGGATGACCATCAAGAACTGGAACTGTCACAGATCCGAACCTTGACCCACCCTGTCGAACTGGTTCCGTGACCTACTGCTATTACGAAAGAGATTCCGACTAGTTAACATTCTAGAACGGCGGGGCGTCTTCAAGATTTAGCGTGGTCTACCGAAGCTGGTGGCGTCTTACGTTTAAATTATTGGTCCGAAGGATCCCTCAAAAAAAGTTCTACTGGAGCAGACGTGTACACCCTCATTGCTCTAGGTTAGGACTACAGCTAGGGCTTCGATTATAAGCAATAGGGGTAGCAATTATACAACAGGTAACATTATAAGGAGAATACGGTATTAACTACATTTGAAACAATTTGGTAGGTAACAGGCTAAAATCCCATTATAAACAATTGGAGATTACAAAGAAGCGATCACCTGTTATGTATTGGTTAGCGTAACAACCTACTATTTCCAAAATCGCGGTGTCGCAGCCCGGCAGATGGTATAGGATTTTATAATGGATGTAAAAATTCTTAACCTTGCTTTCCTTCAGAGGGACGTAAAATGGCGGTCCCGGACTTGAGACTGAGACTCGTAAAATATTATTTATTATTTATTAGCTTTAATTTTTAAATACTTTTTGAAGAGAAAAGATTTGCCCCCAGCCGGGATTCGAACCCGGATCTCCGCCTCACCATGGCAACGCTCTAACCATTTGAGCCACCGGGGTCGAATCTTTTCTCTTCAAAATAAAAGTAAAATACTATTATAATTATACCTGAATAGGCAAAATTTAAGACTCTTATTAATGGTCTAATTGCCATAGCATAAAGTTAATTAAACAAATAATTGATAGGTTTAGAAAAATAGACGAAATGATAACCGATTTCCAGAAAGACAAAAATTAATATGATAAAAGTAATACAATTTTTTCATTATTAATAGTTAGTGACCACTGTATAATTTCTCAGTTTGTTTTAAACCACTATCTTTTTTTTTTTCTTTTTTTAAAATTATTTTATTGAATTGTACAACTGTAATATATACATCTAGTACAAGGGCTGTATGAATAAATAAATACATGAAAGGACGTGTAGAGGCACTACCCGTTGGCAGCACTCTAATTATATTTCTATTATAGGAGGTCTCGAGGCCATCTTCGTTTCAGGCGCCTAGGAGGATTGTCCGGGATGGAATTGGAACCAAGGATGGAAACTAGTGGGTTTGGATGGGCCTGGAGTTTATTATGGAATGATAGGTATCTGGAATGGGCTAAATCGGTAACATATGGAACGTTCAGGTCATTATGTATGGTTTTATTTGTGACAAAATAAGGAGCGTTTAGGATTTTGCGAAGGATTTTGGATTGCAAGGATTGAATACGAGAGGAATTTGATGGTTTGGTGGAGCCCCATAGTTCAATTCCGTAAGTCCATATACGTCTTATCACAGTAACATAAATAAGTCTTTTGTAATTGATATGAAGCTTTGAGCGTTTGTCAAGTATGTGTTGAAGTAGTCGGAAGCGTCTAGCTGTTTCTTGTCTTTTCAGTCTTGTGTGAGGGTTCCAAGTAAGACGTTTGTCTAAGTTGAGTCCTAGGTAGCGGATCTGTTCAACAGGGATAAATGGAGTACTATTAAAGGATACAGTAAGACAGGAAGACATGGGTTTTCGGCGAAGGGTAAAGGTAATTTGATGGGACTTTTTGGAATTGATTTTAATTCTCTAATTCCGACACCATTCTTTGAGACTTGATAAATGTGATTGAAGGGATTGGGATGCAATATATGGGTCGTTATTAACTGATAACACACATGTGTCATCAGCATAGGTAAACCACTATCAATATGGTTTTTCCTTATTATTTTTATTTATGACTAATTTAACAATTTGCTTTATAAACATTTAATATTGATTTCAACTGGTTTTTGTCAAATTAATCAATCTTTTGAGTAAGATATACAATATTTTTATAATGCATACCCGCCCCTTTATCCCACATACATTTTTTTTTTAATTTGGACTATTTCACAATTTTTACATTATTTCCAATACTCGTTAACTCAATTCTCGCAGTCCTACGCTTTGTATTTTTTTTTATTAAAGATAATGTTCCGTTTTTTAAGTGTGGACAACAGTTTTTGCATCGTGATACTTCATGTGGAACACTCATCCAATTCTTTTTCTTTAAATCTCATTATTTTTTTTTCATGTCATCTCTCAGCTGGTTCATTATTTATTAGAAATTATTAATGTAACTAATTATTGTAATTTAATAACTCATGTCAATGGCCAGAGGTCTTGTCTCCGAATAAGTAACCTACGAGATGGTTCAAATCACTTGTCACTTTCTGTATTTTTCTTATTCGTGGAGGATTAGTCTCGTTGACAATTACATAAAGGCGCCAGTTTTACATAATAATAATCTAAACTAAATCATTGTTTGAACGAAATTGTTAACACTTAATTTAAAATAATTCTCAATATACAAAAAGAGGAAAATTAAATCATTTTGATTATATAAATATCCATATTTTTTTCGTAGGATAGCAGTTTTACAAGAGATTACCTTAAAGGCATGCAACCATTTGAAAAGTGTGCTCATACAAACATCTATGTAGATAAACATATAAAAAACATCTGTATTTTATTAAAACTTATAAATAATTCAACAGTATTTGAAAATTACCAATCACTGCCATAACGTTAGATCTGAAAACAATGAAGGGGTCTGAACATACTTAATTCTCGCGACGAACAAAACTGGCAACAAATTCTATTGAATATTTAGGAGATGTGGAAAGGACACTATAAAAAATTCGATTGATTAAGATTATGTAAGACAAAAAAAACAAAACTAAAATCACGTATTCAGATTTTATCTCCATTTGGATAAAAACCGAATATTTGCATTAAGCGAATCGATCGGATTCAAATAAAACTGTCGATTCATATAAAAATCAAAATGGACTAAAAAATAATAATAATCAAAACTCCAATCATTAAATATCACCATTTTTCGAAATAGAAGAAGACCAAAACAATAAATTATATTTCTAAATTCGATTTTATAAATAAAGGTTCTTGTTAATAAATATTATTGTCTATTAGCTTACTTCAGGTGTTTAAATGTTTTAAGGAAATTAGGAAAAAAAAAGAAAAGAGAAATGGAAAATGGAATCTAAATTTGAAAATACCAAATTATTGCAATTATCTGAAAATAGGTTTGGCCACTTTAAGTTGCCGAAATTTACGATAAATACGTCCTAAAATAATTTTAAGCAATTATTGTCATTCGGAGAAAAATGAAATATTAATTTTGTCTTTTATTAAAATGGATTTTATTTTACGAGACGGTCGATAATTTGTCCTGTATTCCAGGCATGTATAATTACGATAACATTACAAAAATTAACAAGGGAAAATATATACTGATTGATTGTTATTATTTTTAATTTAGTATTTGATTTTGGAGTTGAGTCAGCGTTGGTGCGTACACACAGTTTTGTGGAAGGTTGCTTTGTTTGCTTAATCATTTATTGTCTTTTTATGCTGCTACGGCTAATCAGACGATGCTACAGCGGAAGTCCTAAATGTTGCCTATCCAAGTCTAATTTGGATAGGGATCTATAACGAGTACCTGACACCAAACAGGCTCGGGACCCCTATTTCATGCCTCTCCGAAGGACAGTAAAACCAAAAATATTTTACTCCCTTAATAATAACAATAAGGCTTAGCGAACCCGAAAGCTCGATACCAATAATCTCTGCTAACAAACATATGTTCACGGACCACTACCCAAACCCAAATTCGCCTATCACTCTTAGCGCAATCTTCCCATCTACGCCTCGGTTTACCACTTCCGCGCTGTGGCGACTTCCCAGTCCACAATGTGCTTATTAACTTTTTATGAATTCGTTTGTTACTAAGCCCAGCAACTTTACACACCCATCTCGATCTTCGATCTTGAATAATATTTACCGGATGCATCCTTCTCAATTACGCTTTATGTAATCTCCGATATTCCCCAATGGTCTCATTTTTTTTCGGCACGAAAATTCTATGTAACACCTTATCTTCGAATACCTTAAGACTTTGTCCATCAGCGTTAGCGGCCAAGATTCACATCCGTGGAGTAGTGTTTGAAGGGTGATTGTTTTATAAATCCTGATTTTTAGATTTCGGGACAAAAGACGCGAGATTAGTAATGTCGAAACCAAATTTCGTTTTTTCAGTTACCATTTTACTCCCTTTAAAAAAAAAAACTACTTTCTCACTGTCCAGTCACGACTAGCAGAAAAGTGGATTCTCCCGAACATCTTACACATATTAAAAAAATTAACTGTTTTTTGGATAAGCTCATAAGTTAGCAATTGTATTTCCAATTACAATTTCACGTTAAGGTTATTTATTGACTTTTCTTCCATCCTCGATATTCTAAAAATACCATCTCCTCCCAAAAAAAGTTAAGTTCCTTAATCAATTGAAGATCCTTTATCAGAACGACCTTCCACTCTAAACTGGAACAGGTCTTGAGACAACTCCTTAGGCTTTGACATAGGCCAACTGGTTCTGGGGCTTCTTTTTTGTTTTTAAATAAGACTATCGATAATAATTGATAATAAAGATGATTATATATAGTATAATGTTTCGATATATATATTCTTAAAAATGACACTTTTATCAACGAATTTTGTTCAAGAATTTATGTGTTATTTGCTTCGAGGTCTACTCGATGTTGCTGTAAAAGGTTTTTGTAGTTTTCTTCAATGTAAAAAAGGAGCCACAAGCAATGAATTTCAGATATTATCGATCGCCCAGAAATTTCGGAAATATAACAGTTTCACAAAAACAAAAATCTGCAACTTCAGAGTAGAATAGGTTACTTTTCTGATTTAAAAAAATTAAATGATGAAATATGAAACTAGGTTAATCGAAAAGAATCCACGTTATTCTAGTTTAGCTACTCAAAAAAAATTAAAAGATGTATTTTTTCTCGGTTTCAACAGACTATTAACATATCTCCTTTTTTTAATTTATGATAACCCAAAATAATAATTCATGATAAAAAAAATAAAATGTTGATAGACAGTTATGGGACTACCGAAAAAAGTGAAAAATCAAGACTTTGAAATAACTGTGTTCTTTTATGAAATCCTAAATCAATTATAGCCTGCATTATTTAAATTTCAAATTTGTAAATTTAAATTATTAACATTAGTCTGGTTTTCACATATATTGACTCTCCGAACAATAATTACAGTCGTGGTCATAGAAATTGCACCACCTATGATTGTTACCTATTTGATCCTAAATGTGTAAACAAATAGTAGGATTGTATTTGTTTACCTACTATTATTATAGTGAGATGGAATAAGTGACTCATAGTTTAGTTGTGCCCAGAGTATCCAATATTAAACTCATACTTCTTATTATTATGTCCAATAAACCGAGTTTTAAACAAATGTCTAATGAGGAAAAAAGGTAAAATAGTGACGTTTGCTGAGATACCAAGGCGGGTGAGGTGATACCAATCCAATGTGGTAAGAATAATAAACAAAAATCTTTCCCTGGGATGTACCTAGCGAAAGAAAGGGACTAGAAGGAAAAGGAAGACACATGAGCGTTTAGATCGCATGATGATGAGATTATCCTTTGAAAATCGCTTCAAAACTGCTAAAGAAATATCTAGAGATCTAGCAGATAGCAATTTAGCAGAAGTAAGTCGAGAAACAGTTGGGAGAGAAAAAGGTTTATGGGCAAGAAAACCAGCCAAAAATCTATTTCTTAACAAAAAAATGAATCTTTATATATTTGATTCTAGGTTTTTTCCTTTCCCTTACCCTTTTTGGAATTTAGAGACACGACTATTTCCATTCATCTGATACTCAAAACACCTAAATTTTCATTATTCCACTCTCACTTATATTCCACATAAATTTGAATGAAAGATTTTTTTTAATTAATAGTCCCATTTTTACAAAATACTTTCCGATAAAACTTTATTTATTTTGAAATTCCATCACAAAACCTACCCAATCATTGAATGATGTGTGCTGTTGAGGTTGTTGAGAATGTTGAACAAGAAACGAACAAAGACCTCAGACAACACGATGTTATTCCACAGATTTTATTCCGTAATTTTGGTATTTTCTCTGCACTTAAAGGAAATAGCGACAAAGAATTAAAAAAAATTAAGTCTTCTGATGTAAAATAAAAATAAAATTTATACCAAAGACAATTTTCGAGCTTAAAAAAGGGGTGTACAGGCCTATATTCTGTAGTTCGGCAGACACAATGAAAAAAATGTTGCGCCTGCTTCTAATAAGCTAAAACATAATTGAAAGCATAACAAAAACATTTTAAAAACGTACTATCTCCAACAGAGGGAGAGTCCAAAGTGATTAGTAACAATTTATAGTTGTTTCATAAGGTAGGCAAGTTTCATAAGACATTTCTAGAAAAATGAAAATGCTTGAGGAGGTTTAGAACCACAGATGTAGGTTGATATTTATGAAAAAAAAAAAAATGTAATTAATGTTAACAGCAAAATAATACCACAATCGTAAATACCGTATTCCAATATGGAAGTGCTACGATATGGTGCTTTTTCTGTTCTAATCCTAACCATGGGATTAATATCCCTCTACTTATACGTTAATTAACAAACAATATGTATTTGAAGATATAAAAAAAAATCAATTATTATTTCAGTAATAATTCGTTATAAAAAATTCATATGATGCACAGATAGGGCAATTATTGTATTAAATATCGCTCCTTCAAAATAACGATGTCATAACTACAAAAATCTAATTTTCCATTACTAGTATTTGAAAGATCCGTGTGAGTTAAAAAAGTATAAATGTTGGTATTGGTTAACCAAAGAATTTCTATTGTAATGATTGTCTTGAAAATCTTTTATTAACTATTAGATTTTTTATTTATTTAAGAATTTACCTTTTTTTAAAAAAAGGGGAAGTTACTGTTTTCCCAGAAAATCTTTCATTTTTGAATATCCAGTAAAATTTGAATATATCAAAACAGTTTTTTTCGTCTCCAGTAAAATTACTTTTCATGACTTACTGCATTTTCTATCTAACGGCTCAATTCATATTAAGCAGAGATATATAATAAATTAATAAATGATCAGGTGTTCTATGAAATATAATACTTCCTCTATAAAATAATGGATTTATATATGTTTATGTATATAAATGAAGTAGTTTGTACATTAGGGAAGATCTGTCTTATAATGCGCTCCTGATATAATGTTCATGTATAACATCGATACGGGATTTTTATCTACATCGATGTTAATAATCGACACCTTGTAGGACAGCCCTAATATTAGGCAGTTTAGGATCGGACCTCGCCCAAGGAGAGCCAGAAACAAAAAGATAACTGACCACATCAGCTCAGGGCCGAACCAGAGGCGGAGTCGAACCCTCATGTCCGTTTATTTATATTTAGTAATTCGGTTTGTATCAAATTACCACAGAATATTAATTAGGAGTTCCTTTTCTTATTTCTTCTTGTCTCTTAGATCCTTTTCCTTTTGTCGTTCTAGGCTAAATTACAGAGCCGGAATGCAAATCCCTACTCGTTAAGGTTGAAGCGTTTCCAAAATCTATTATTAGCCCGGATTCATCTCGTCCAATATAGCTACCATATAAACGTAGCCCCGATAAGGATATTAATTACAAACGAAACCTATTTTACGCCTGATCGAACGCAATTACCGATTATTGCCAATCTTAAAGACAGTTCATTTCTCTGTAACTTACAGTTTAATTTACCGTTCATCATGACACCAATAATCAGCAATCATACGTACCTCGGCTGGAATAACAAATTCCAAACAACAAATGTACACCTTGAAGAACAATCTACCGTATGTTTCGTAATTACAAGTACAATATTTATCTATATTACTATTACTGTGCTAATATCTTATCATTATTTGTTTTAAATTATCTTTTTTATTACAGCTATATCGATATTAATTAATTTATTCCGAGATGGTCCAGCTTAAACACGACATAAGCATTCTCGATTTGAAGAAGGCCAGTAGCCATTTTATTTTGGAGGGGTTAACGATTTCATAATTCTAAATTAAAAATGAACTTGATAATTATCCAAAAGGATATCTTTCATACTCAAATTCTGATTTTCAAAACTGAAAATTGTTTTAAAAATCAATATATGAAAGCCTCCCCCCTGACCACGAGCCCTTTATACATTTTGAAATTTGAGACTCTGATGGACTTTAGACGGAGAGTAAAGTCCTTGGGTAAGGTTAATTTCTATAAAATAAATAACCTCTTGTTTAATAGATCAGATTACAAAAATCTTGCATTTGCTGATCACATCAAATCCTTGAGAAAGAATATAGGTTCTGACTATGTTCTCAACCAAAGGTTTCCCCTCCCCCCTTCACACTCTCTCTCTACCCCTCCCCCCCCCCCCCCCTCTCACTCTCTCTCCCTCTCTCACTCTCTCTCTCTCCCTCTCTCTCTCTCATTTATTTGTACTAAATTGCAGCTTATATTCAATTCTAAATTCTGGAATGAATCGTTTAAACCTTGCGACTGGTACACAAGCAGACACTTGACCGTATGATACTGTTATCAGGTGTTTCAATATTCAAGGAAGACAACGACCTCGAGCCTGAAAGGAACTCGAACTAGAGGAACTCATTAGGAATGCCGCCGACGAAGGTATAGCGGAGTTACTGGGCAAAGACTAATTCACACCTTGCCCGTTTCGGCTTCTTCGTCAGGTCTTCATTGATACATATCTAGATTTTGTTACACGTTCCAAATACTTAAATCCGCGTCTCATGATAATATCTGAATGTCTAGAGATTCAGAAAAAGAATGACGCCGGTTTAAAACGTTATCAGAATAAGCAAAGGGGGTTATATAATTTATTTCATTTTTTTATTTTTGCCTTGTTCAAGTTGTTCATTAAGTCACAGCTAAGTAAGGCTTATCGATTCAAGTTGTAATCCAACTGTCTTCTCTTTGAGTTTGCTTAACAAATTCTTAAAATATATGCAGAATTGTCATGTCAACAGGCACCAATGAAGCTACAGTGGATCTAAAGCGGAAAAAATAACTAAACAATTATTAGTCTTAAGCTTTTCATCATCCCTAATTACTATATTATTAATTCATTACCTTGTTACGTTTTTTTCAAGTGGTTATTGTTTTATATTCTAATGAATCAGTAATGCGTGATATATGAAAGTAAAGTGATATGTGTACCGCAGCATATTTTATTGAATTAATTATTGTAATATTAATTTGGAGGGAGAGGCAGCATATTGGTAGAGCGCTAAGTTCCTTTTCTCTAGATCCCGGGATCAAATCTAGCTGTAGCAAATAATTTATTTAATCCGTTAACAGCCACGGGATATGGAGACCCTCCAAGGGCTCACCAAACCTCTATAATTTGTGGACCCTTAATTGGGAGAAAGCCTGACACCTCCCTGCACAACCCTTGTCATAGAAATAGAACAGAATCTTCATGTACTGAAACAAAGACCCTTCATGTTTTTTTGGGGCCCTAAATATAGTTTTTAAGAATACTCTATGGGGTGTATTTAGATTTTAACGTGATTATGATAGACATATATTGCATGACATACATGCAATAGTATGTAGTAGGTATGCAATCCGATACCATTTATGTATTATATAAAAATGTACAATTTTCTACACAGCTATATATTTTAATTTCCCGACCGGTTAGGGGTGGGTGAAACATTAAAAAAACTAGTCAAATAAAACATTCATAGTGATATTGAAGACAAATATGAGATAAGCTTTTAAACAGCCTATATTATCAGAAAATCGTTAAAAAATCTTATTTGAAGGAGAAAAATAAATAATTTAAAATTGAATAAGATAAATTTTTGAAAATATAAATTCATGACTCCGTCAAACTCTTCCATGAACTGAACCCAAGGCCCAAAGGTTGTAGCAGTACAGGCTTTTGATATATTTATTTCAATCAAACTCCAGCTTGAATGTTTTCTGTTTATATAAATTTAAACGTTCGACTATAACGAGATAGATGACCAAATGCATAGTTGCATTTTGAATTCTTCACCTTCCAGGGCCAGGAAGTCTTATATACGATTGACACGAACAGGTGCAACCACACTGGAAGCCACAAAAGGAACTGATCGCAACAGAGGCTCAAGGATGGTCAGCCGCGCCCAACAAAAAGACAACAAAAACTGGATTTATCATTTGGTCGCCCTCAACTCACTAAGGCATGTCGAATACTTTTCCATCGGATAAATGATAGCAACCGACCCTATGAGTCTGTGCCGCAGGAATTGCTAATAATAAAGAAGTAAAATATGATAAAAAGACTAACGAACCCAAAAGGATCGAAGCCGAAACTGATAATCGTAAACTGATAATCGTAAACTAAAAATCGTAACGTAACTCCGACCAAAAATACCAAGGATATCCAGAACATTCCATCTACTATTTGGTCTACTCCTTGATAATTCTTTCTTTGCCAAGTCTAACAACTCACATGACAGTAATTATAATAACAATCCTATTAAAATGTAAAGGAATCCCATGGAATTGTAGATTCGTCAATATATTTTTGAACAAACAAACCAAAACGGGAACAGTTGAAATAGGTTCCAGAACAGAAAAAGCTAGAACGACTTTCTGCTATATGAGAAATGCTACATATTCCTGTTTTGATTGTATGCAGAGCTTTCTTGCTTCATGCTTTCCTCAACTCCTTCCATCCATCTTTTCCATTGCATTCCTCGCTGTTTTCTTCTTTCAGCATGCGAATTAACGTGAGCAAAATTAATTAAAAATTAAAGTGAGCAATCTTTCTTACCACTGAGATGGACGATTGAAGTTGAGCTTCCAGGGTGTCCAAGCTAGGGAGAAGGGCTAATGTCATGCATTTCCCGCATTTGTTTATTTCCCTTTTAATTTTCTAGTTACTGTAGGCTTAAGGATTAAAGAAAAGCATTGGGAGAAAATGTGACAAACAACAATTTCGTTCAATGAGTAGTTCATAATGCGCCACCAACAAACAAATGTGCGCTGCAACAAATAAACAACTGCCCGTCGTACGTACAATACATACAACACAATCACGATCTGAATCAAACATCTTTTCATTTGGCAAACCGTTAAGACCGATTGATTGTCCATTGTTGGATGTTTGGTCCAGAACCCTACTTTGAAGTGCCAGTCGAGTTTACGAATGTACAGATACTTGACCTAGTCGTAATTTAAAAAATATATGGATTCAAAAAAGTAAATCCAAATTTTTGTAATAGGCCTTTATAAAGATTTTTTTAAAATTAACCTCCATATGGATTATGTATATGGTGTTAGTAGGTAAAAGATTTTTGATATGACTGTTTCGGTGTTCAAGTCTAAATAATTTGGAGATTATTGAATCGGAGAAGTAAATCAGTAGGAGTCGTTTTATTTTATCCGTTTCAGTCGTTCGAAGGTTTCCTGGATCTTTACTAGAGGACGCCAATTCATACTTTTTGTAAGATAAGTTTTCTGGAAAAATTATATGGCCATTGAAGATATAAACTGATAGCAAATACTTTTTAAGAGTTTTTACTTTGGCGGTTATTTATGATTTATCCTATTAAAATTAGCGAGAACTAATAAACGAGAACTAAATTGAAGAGAGTTTAGTGTTGACGAAAGAAATAAGGAACTATATCGTCAGTAACTCCAATGTCAACTATTTAAATATTGGAGTTTACTCCTTAAACAATTTTCATATTTAAATATTGGAGTTTACTCCTTAAACAATTTTCATATTTAGCCCGCGGTATGAAAATTTTATGAGGATAATATTGAATTTTAGCTAAATGTGGTGCGTTACGTTCCTTTCTCGATAATATTGTATTATTTGTTTTACATAATAGATAGAAATTAAAAGTTAAATTCCGGGACTAATCGGAAAGAGATACGTGTGGTTTTTGGTAACAGTGTATTCTATTGCTTTATTCTCGGTGTTGAATTACGATAATTTTTTAAAACCTCAAATTAAGGTTAGATTTGTTTGAACTAGTTAAGAAGATAAATATATAACCTCAATGTTAGCTTTGAGCTTAGATGTTTTCTATGTTTTGTTATTATGAGAATAGATTTGCAAATGTTTTAAATGGTCAGGGAGGAGGTTTAGTATAAATACTTAACAGTAAAATATAAATATATTGAGAGACGTTACGTTTCTTTGCGCACCTCTCACTTCGAGGTTACGTATGTGTATAACAGCAACCTAACCGTCAATTTGTGTTGTGTCAAATTGTGAAAATTTAATTTTCACTAAGTAAAGATGAAAGCGCCATTGTCTATTGTGTATTGAGCATTCTTAGTTCGGAGGCTGAATCATTGTCTTAGAGTCGTTGCACTGGCTAAGGAACAGTTAATTTTTTGTTTATTTCTCTCTTTCCTAATTGTCTATGTGTATTCTTAGCACGATCCCGGTATGCAAACATAAATATACACTTCAATGTAACTGTTTTTAAAGATAATTACTGTTCGTTTTGGAATGTGTAGAACGGTTATGAGCATTTTTACGGGCATACATCTTTGATGCGCGGTCATAAGGGCTTAAGTCAAAATAAGTCCATAATACAGAATCATGAATGATCAAACAAGAAACCAACGAATATTTCAAATAGAATTACTACCATATTGTTTGTAAATTACTACTATATTGTTTTATAAAAATAAAATTACAAATAATATCAATAATTAGATTTTACATAATGTTTTGAATTTGGTGTTGCTCTCCTGATAAATTAAAAATTTTTACTAAAGCCCTTTTGACGACGCATCAAATATAGCTACTTAAGTAATTCATGAACGATACTTGTAGTAAACTATGCTCGATTTGATTATTCGGTTCATAATAACTGAATAGAATCATAATTCGGTTTACAAAACTATATAAATAAAATCATGATAACTGCCAGAAATTTATTTCTTATTGAAAAAAATAATAAATAAAAATAGGTTGTCATGTTGTCGCTTCGAATTGAGCCGCAACAAATTTTAACTTTTCATTTGTTTTCCTTTTAATATTTTCAAAAAATACAAGTTATTCTGAACTTCGATCACACACTTCGAAATGTTAGATGAAACGTAAATTTCTAGATAAAATTATTACCGAAATATGTAGTTATCCATTGATAGATTCTCATTTCCATACTAAAGATCACGATAACTTATATTAAGGTAAATTCTCAACCAGAACTCAAATCGTAGCGACAACCTGGGGAACAGAAACCTATAAATCATTTTAAAAAGAACAAGAAGCCACCAACCATCTTTGCTTAGCGTCTTCCACTTTGGGAGCTCTACGACTAGTAATAATAATAATAATAAATATTTAAAACTGTCAAACAAGTATTATAATTAAGCTATTTGAAAGGATTGTTGTAACTTTCATATATCTGAATACAGCATCCACAGTGATTCATTTTATTGGCGAAATCAATTTAACAAAAACAAATGGAAACTAATAATTGTTAATCTCTCTAATACGTAATAGTTTTTTGTGATGTAATATTTTATTGGCGTTTCCTCGCAACAAATCGAGGAACTACATTACTTTTTGTTTATTCTTTTGTTGTTCTCGATCAGTAAAATTAAAAATATTTTCAAAAATCGGCAAATCACAAATACGCTGACCCTGAAGGCTTTACACAAAATAAAGCACTGTTTTTGAATTTAGGTGGAAAAAATGGAACGCATAGATTTTTTTGTTTTTATTGAGAGTTTCATCAAAGCTGAGGTTTTCTCCAACTAAATTTTAGTGCTAGGATAATTTAAGAATGCATAGATTTAAAAATAACAAAACTAAAAAAGTTATAACTTATGTTTCGATTTTAGGATTGACATATCAATACAGAGGCATTGAAATAAGATCAACACATTTTTCTTATAAATTATAAAAAATTTTATCTATAAAATAAATAAACTAAACCTTAAATTAATAAAAATAAATATACTGAATATATAATATGAGCGAAATACTCAATATCTCAAAACAATACTATGTGGGTACTAATATTTTAATAGGGTCAATTGAGGAGTAAAAACTAAGAACTAAACTGAACTTAAAATTTTAGAATAATATTGACTGTACAACTCATAAACCTACAAAAAATATACAAATAACAATTGTATAATTAAAAATAAATGTTGTTCCCTTATAAATTCTACTGCTTAGAACAAGTGCTCTGCTCGATCTTTTCTCAACTACAAATTTTTAGTTTGACTTAATATATTCAATTATACCGAATTCTATTATTATTTATAATATACTATAGCAATAATAATTTTACAATACTCAATTACTTTAATTTTCATCTAGCTTCGTATTGTTATAACATTTGAATTCTATAGCATGGCTGTAATTTTATGCGTTCCCATTTTCCAGTCTTTTTATAGCAACCCGTCCGTTCAGGTCCTTGTGTCCATTTAAAAACTTTTATATGCCTCAATTCATGCAAGGAGTTTGACGGGATTATTATTTATTTTATTCGGTTTTGATGAGTTGGGCTCACGGCCATATTATTAATTCTGGCTTCTCGTATTTAATTTAGTTTTTAATAATATCATTTCATTTACTGATATTAAAATAAATAGGTATGACAAAGAAGGATATTTTTTGAACATATAACAAAATGTAAATCATGAATCAAAAAATGGACTAAGAAATATTAAAAGGGGTTTGTACAATACATTTTGTACAGCTTTCCATATTTCAATCAATTCTTCATATTAAATATATTTCTACTGTATAGCAATGAGTACAATCTGCCACGTTAAGGGTGATAAGTATTAGTGATCTATGAACACGTATCATCACACTTCTCTAGGCATCTCCGAGCTCAGCTCTAATCTCCAGAACGGGACCATAGGAGATCCCAGCGCTTCTTTCCCAGCCGCGTCACTGGATTGAGACTAGTGCAGACTGAATAAAAATACTAGAGCCGCAAATGCTCCGGACATGAGTGTAAAAGCTGGCCACTGCCAGAACTCCAATGGCATATTTACAATAGTTCTCTAGTTTATTGGATGAGTTCATGCGGAAATCGGAAAATTTGGTTGACAAGGTCAGGTACGAAGAGGATATGCAGGGCCTGGTGTAGAGTTTTATTAGAACTTAGTGGGAAGCATTATGGTTCACAGGACCTTAGATTTAATGGATGGGGTGCGTATGATGTTGGAAGGTTTCGCAGTCCATAAGTCCAAATTGGTCTGAGAATAGTCTGGTAAACCAATATTTTGTTTACGATTAACAGTTGAGAAGTCCTGCTTTAGTTCTCTGTATAGGCTAAATCTTCTGTTGAGTACTCGTCTTTTAAGTCTTGTGAGTGAGTTTCGTGTGAGTCTTTTTTCTAAGGTGACTGTATTGCGTCGGATCTGGGCAAGGCAATGTTATTAAATAGGACTAACATCGACTTCCTGAACAGGAATTTCGAAGAAGTGTAAAAATTAATTACAAATTAATTAAAGACAGTAGAAAATATTATATTTTTGTGTTGTTTTTCAAAGGTTTAACCTTATGCTGTTTCGATGTAAAATTTTCAACGCATTTTGACTTAAATCACGACTTATATGTGCGAACACCTCTCTGGGAGAATTAAATACATTTTATTCTCGTCAATAAAATGAATGTTATTCTTGTGAATAAAATGAGGGCAAGAAACAAGGAATAAGGGACTTGGAAAAGTCGAGATAAAAAAATGCACCTCTTAAATGGCCAAGTGTCATTACTTCTTGCAAAAGAGGACATCTTTATCTTTACATACCATGTGAATTGAAACCTTTAGATTGAACCTTGTAACCCACCATAACCTTCTACATGTTACCAACTTTTTAAGTGAATGTCTTGAAGGTATTAAACAATAATGATGGATGCTAACTTCTTTAAAAAATTACCTAACATAATTCAAGCACATGATTCTTAATTTCTCCGCCGAAATCCGACCTTATCTCTGCCATCTACCTGGACCACGAAAGCCCTCCTCTTGGCAAGATATCAAGTGTACCCGGAACCTCGTGATAAGTGCCCTCTGTCAGGGAACACTTTTATTTGGGTATTCTTTAAGTACTTTCCGAACATCCCTTCATCCTTCATCCTGACAGCCTGTAAGGCCTGGTGCGGCTGAAGGAGTAACCTGCGAAATGCCAAGAAGCCGCTCCCAGTGCCGGGGGAGTTATTTTTCAAGAGGACCCGGAGCCAATGTTTCAATCTTTATCTCTAATAAGAAAATGTTGGCCATGATCTTTTCATTGCGCAATTTAAGGTAGGATCGAAAACGAGCTATTATATAATCGAACATATATCTCGGAAGGTCCGAACATCAAATTATACCTGTAAATTGATGGCTCAAATTATAGGTGTATCCCTTTTCAACACATCCATTTTAGCTAAAAAATGTGAATTTTTCGAAAATTAGAATTTAAAACTTGAAGAGAATTTTAATTTAGTAACCACTCAAAATTTTAAATATGATTTAATTAACATGAGAGCGGAATAGCTCAGTTGCAATAATAATGGTTCCGGGTTCGAATCAAGAGGTGAAAAATAAATTAAAAAAAAAACCCAACTTTATTTGCAATTATACATATACTAGTAGCATAAGTGTGAATACATGTTCCGGATTACCTTTACATGTTTAAAGAACAGAGATTTTAATTAATTACAGTTACCTTTTATAAATCAGTTTTACAATACCAGGAAAAATGTTGAAAAAACCCGCTTAAAAAAAAAAAATAACATAATAAATAAATAAAAATGATAATAATAAAGTAAATAAATATAATAATAATAATTAAATAGAAAATAAATAAACAATTAAAAATAACTATAAAATAAATACAGATAACTAGATTACAATACCTGCAAATAGTGATTTATTAAGAAAGAAGTATATGTTTTGTTCTTTTGTGCGTGTAGCGTCGTAGCGAATGTTTATCATAGTTACCGATTTCTCGGATTAATGGGTTTTCGGAACCGATTTCGGAAGCTGGAGTTTTTTCGAAGTATGCTTTTGTTTGGGCTGAAACATATTGTTTAAACAGTGGGAAGTTCAAGATCTCTAAGCATAGTCGATATTTTCGTGTAGGGGGGATAATTATTGATAATCCTCAAGCACTGGTTTTGTACCCTTTCAAACTTTCTATAATTTGTGGCGCAGGTTGAACTCCAGATAGGTGATGCATAGGTTATCAATGAGCGGTTTACTGTTTTGTAAAGGATTAGTTTGTTTTTAGGACTTAGCCTGGATTTTTTATTAAAATAGGGAAACATTTTGTAGATGGTTTTTTCGCTTTTTCGGTTTCCTGTTGATGTGCTCTGTGAATGTTAAGGACTTATCTAGAATTAAACCGAGGTATGCTACGGATTTAGACCAGGGGATATGTTCGGAATTTAAGATGATGTGCTGGTCTATGTTAGGTCTGCGCTTCCGGACAGATTTATTTATTTTTCGATTGTGATGGTTAGAGCCAAAATTCGAAGTGGTAGAGTTCGTGGATTGGAAATTACGGGCTAATAAATCGGCTTTGTCTTTGTCCGTGTAGACAAAACTATTGTTCTGTTTCAGTGGGGGAATTTTAGTAGCATTTTAGTCAGAATTTTATGTATTCTCCACATTTTATTTTCACCAGGTTTACATGATTTTAAAGTTGTTGCCCAGTTATCATTTCTCTATTTATTGATACGGGATCTAACGAAGTTGTTAAAATTATAAAAAAAACTGTCTTAATATGAGGGCTTTTGGTACGTTGGTATTTTTTCCTAAGTCTATCTTTAATGGAAAATAAATTGTTTAATCTGTTAACATGTATAGATGGACCCAGCATCTTACCCAGCCTGAGTAAGTACCCTTAAATGGGGTGGGGCCAGGCGGTTAATCGTGATCTCAGACAGACCACCATCCTGCAGAACCGTTGTCCTTAAAACAGTACACTCTCTACTATCTACTCAACCCAAGGGACTTTATGGATAGCACTGGCCCAGACCTTTTTTATTTTGCAAAACGAAAGGAGGCGTTGTGACTTAATAATTATTTCCGTTAAAAAATGATAAATCGGTATGATTCATAAGCGGTCATATCTCACATTAACATTCAATAAGGATCCATCAACCAGAGACAGACATCACTCCAAGACATCGCTATCAGAACGAGAACTAGGATTTTTACAAACATAATTTTGATGGTATTTTTTCGTTCCTCATTCAGGAGTAATATAACAGTCGTTATAACTAATATTTCAGTTAAGTTAAATATTTTGTAATAAAACCATTATAACAAAGACATAACAAGGCGAGAGGTAAAATAAAACCAATAACTTTTTATAACTACTGCAATTCCCAGTTTCGGTTCTGACCTCAACAGATCCTGCTTAATAAAGGGATGTTAAGGTATCTCGAAATAATGAACTAGCTTTAGTTGTTTTTCTTAAACTGCCAATGTGAGATGTGTTATAGATCTTAATTTTTGTACTACCTAATGCGGCCTGAATTAGTGAAAATGCTAATAGTAAAGTCATTTACAAGTGTAACAGAGAGTTAAGGTTGCCTCTAAGAAATAACGGATTTCAGAAGTAACTGTAACGTTATTGTAATCATGAATTTCTTGGTGTTGCAGTTTCACTGAATGCTTCGAAACAGCGTAGAAATTTGGCATTCTTCAACGGCGCTTTGGTAATTGGAGGACCATGGCCTCCTCGACTAGTATTAGTCGTAGAAGACTTAGTATAGAGTACAAAAAAAAAAATATTCACATTTCATTCCCTTTTGAATTAACAAACATAAAGTTAAGTAGCTAAAATAATTAAAACACACCTATAATTGTATAATGTGATTTATTTCTTGAATATTTTCCAATCTGTTTACAACCAACTTAAATCTGAACTGATTTTGAATATCCAACACATGATGAATGTCTCAATATGAAATGAAACATCATTATTTGCACAAGAGTCGATGAGCGTTCCTGTTCCAATGATATTTATATTCCCGAATTATGTAGGTCGATGTATAATACATGAGCTCTCGGGCCTAAAGATATACCGGTCGTCTTTGGATTTACGAACGAGTAATTATCATTTATCGGCATGCTGCATCGAACATTAATCACATCGGAAAGGTCTTCTTCTTTTTGTACTTTATACATTGCATATTTACCTGAATCTATACCTCATCCTTTTTGTATTTGTTAAGGAAAGACATGAATAAAAACATAACACCCATGGTACAAGGTGAAAAAAATACCTGTACAACTACGACCCATGACGTTCAGTCATGGTAGAGATTATAATGTTCCTACAACAACGATTGTTTAGGGAGGTGATCTACCCGAGATCACGCTCAACCACCAACTTCTGCCCCTTATTCTTCTTTTTCTTCCTCGACACTCCTTTAGGTGACTATGCCAGTCAACAGAGACAAAAATTCGGATGTTCTCCTGAGATCCTCCAAGCTTCCGCACAGCTTCCTCTCCAATGACACTGGCTCTGGCCAAATTTGTTTGCGGACATATTCGTGGAGTCGGCAGAACTGGAGGATATGGACACATGTTTGCTCCTCTTCACCCCAATCGCATAGGTGGCTCGTTCCTATCTTGAACTTTCTGAACATATGCGATTTGAGCCAGTTGTGCCCAGTCCTAAGTCTAATTATCAGCACTTGTTCTCTTCTGCTTAATTTTTAGTAGTCATAGTGGGAGCCCTGTGCGGGGTGTGTTTCTAACCATCGCCCCACGATGATACCCTTATAAAGTGCCTTGACCTCGTCAAATTGGAGAACTGGGGGAAACTGAGGCATCAGGGATCCTGCTTTCGCCAGCGTGTCTGCTCTTTCATTGCCGGCGATTCCACGGTGTCCCGGGATCCACTGGAGGACTGTTGTTCTAGCAAGGTTTGTCATCGAATTTATCGCGGAGACATGGTTTTTTAGGCTTGCAAGAACTTTTGATCTGTCTTGCATTGCTTGGAGAACAGAGGAGCATCAGTGAAAATGACCACCTTTTGGAGATCATAGGAAGAAGAGGAAATTATCCTGCAGGCCTCAATTAAGGATATCCACTTTATCTGGGTAGACTATGCTGCTGATCTACAAAACACTGATTCGACCGGTACTCACATATGGCTCAGAGGCCTGGGCACTAACAAAGGCAGATGAGAAAAGGATCCTAATCTTCGAGAGGATAACCCTGAGGAAGATTTTCGGACCATTAAAAGTGGTAGGAATATGAAGAAGGCGATATACAATAGAGAGGTATACGGCCTTTATAATACCTCAGATGTTGTCAGAACAATTAAACTTGGGCGACTGCGATGGGCAGGTCACGTGGCACGGATTTCAGGAAGACGCGCGGATTCCCAAGATTCTCACAGAGGGAATCCATGGCACACGGAGAGTAGGGAGGCCAAATGTTAGGTGGATGGAGGCTGTAGCGGAGGATGCACATACCCTTCTTAATGCTAGAAACTGGGAGGTGGCCCAGACTCGGTGAAGAGTTGTTGCGATATATATTATTATTATTACTTTGTATGAGCTGGTCCTTTATGAGCACTAGAAGGGTTTCCACTTGTTCTGAACCCATGAGTTGAAGTTGTACAATTTTTTTTTTAATCGAGTAAATACATAATTTGAATATAACATGAAATATATTATTTATTGCATTCAAAGACAACCTAAAAAATAATAACTGAAATATTTTTCGGAATGATCATCGGAGACTTGAATGCATTTTCGGAGAGTTAACAGTGATTGCAACGCCAAGTCATCTTTTGGAGCATTTGATTCATCAAGATTAGCCAATGTGAATTAAATCGTGATAGATTGGCCATTTTAGATTTTTTAAAGTTTTAAAATTTAATAGAAGAGTTATGTATTTGAAATGTCCGAAATTAGATAAACACAATGAAACAAATTTCAAATGTATCTCCACCTCCTCCGAAGAACTTCTTTAGTACAAATGTCATTTGTAAAAGGGTAAAGTACGATTAACACGAATAGGACATGATACTTTTGTCATGTTCCTAAACTATAATAGTCCATACTGTATATATCTATGATAACCACTGAAAACAACTGGCCAGAAGTTTCCAGCAATTGATAGGTTTTCTTTAGTCACTTATAATCTTATGTTTTTCTTCAAAGATTAAAATCATCATCACTATATCTACTACAACAGTGGCAAACAATCTAAGCATCACTTTAATATAAACCATATTCTAGAAAATATTTTTAAATATAGGAAAAAAAGAGATAATCTTAATAACATTACATATGATACTGACCACCTAAAACAATAAAGTGCAACTTAAAATTTCTTAAATTTGTATAACAGAATAAAGGTCATCACAATAATATCATGTCCGACACGTTTTATTGGATCAAAATGTTTGTTTTTAATGTGACATATAAACATTTTTTTTTTTTTTAAATCTACCATCTGTTTTCTAGTAAAAGTGATGTATTAGTTCTTTTTGAATTTTATTATTGTATTTATTTTATGCAACCATAAAAGCAAGCATAGCTACTCCCTTTAGGATACAGTATATAGGATTGGTACCTGGCCGCTGGCCTACAGAGGGGGACGGAAGAAAAAGGCAAGAGCATCCCACGGTTTTGTTAATGTACATACTATTATCAATTAATCTTTCGGAATGTAGACCGCAGGAGGATAATCAAGCAGATAATAAAGAAATTCATCATATCAGTAAATTAATACAAATGGAACAAAAACAATAATTTGACAAGGATTTCTTCTAGCCGCTTAAAACGAGATGTTAAAACAGAAGAAAAAATGGGATAGATTGTGCCTAGTACTTACTGCAGATTTTAATGCCTTATAAGACTGTTCATTACAGTGCGAAAAAGATCTCTTTGGCTTATGGATTGAATTATCTATTGAAGATAAAGATAACCTAGAAGGAGTTAGGCAGAGGAAGGTACACCAAATCACAAAAACAAATGCAAAGATCTTTCTTAGTGGAACAGTCATGAGTAAGAATCTCAGATTTTCTCTGGTAGATTATAATAATAATTTCTTTCACAAATTTCAATAATAAGTGATTTTATGAGATCTATCAATGAGACTTAAAAGCGTTTGATTTTTTTTTTTTTCCTAACACACTAAATGGATTTTTATCATAAATATCGTATTTTTACAATAATAATTTAGAATATTAGAATGTAAATAAAAGAAAAACAGTTGTCATAAGCATTGTTACAATTCAAACAACAAAATTTATTGTTGTTATTTACGAAATTAGAAATGTCAGGTATTTCTGATGATCTTTCAGGCGAGAAATCAAAAAATAAAAACCAAAGCATATCAAAATCCCAAAAAGAACGCTCTTCAACAGATCAAGAACAGCGAAGCTCATTGCCATCTAAACCAGGTAAAACCCCGTCTAAGCAGAAAATAAAGCATAGTTCAGCATCATCCCAAGGACAGAAACTTCCATCCATAATAGAGCAAAGTTCATCGCAACCCTTAAAGAAGAAAACTTCATCAACAACTTTTGCAGGGCGAAGTCCATCTCCGTCTACAATACAGAAACGCCCATCTGCGCCTGAAGTAGAGCCGGAAACATCAGGGAGAAGTAAGAAAAAACTAACCAAGAAGGAAAAACGTCAAACAGTTCTTATTCCAATCGATAGTGAACCGAGGCTCTCGGACGAGGAGGTATATGATGAAATAGAACAAGATGAATTAGATCTGGGAGAAGACTCAGATCTGAAAGAAGACTCAGATATATCGCTAATTGTGGAAGAGGAAGATCTCAATGAAGTAAAAAGCTTAATTGAAGCTTTTGGATCTAAAATAAAAAAAGATAAACAAGAGTAAAATTGTACTGATAGGGCATACTACATCAGAAGAACATGGTCTTTTTGAAATAAACCTTGACCTACAGGATATAAATTAAAAAGTTGTTTAAAATAATCCCTTAAACTCAATAATAAAAAATAATATAAAAAACAACTTTTTTTTTGTTGTTTCTTTTATACTTCTGAGTAAGTTCAGTGATGTGATTATTTATAATTCGGTGAAGTAAGTGATGTTCAGGAATTTTCACAATGAGATTTAGTTATCACGTGTTTAAACCGAAACAAAATGTATAACCATATGACAGAAAAAATAGCAATATTAGTTTTAACAATTCTTATTTCCTTCTTCTAAAATGCTATTCAAATAAGTTGGAAGTTTGATTGACCATTAAATAATAAAGGAATCTTCGGCAAATGGCAAAAAGTTTTCATTTTATATACGAGACGTTCAGGATCAAAAGCGGATAACTATAAACTTCGAAAATAAAATTTTGCACATTTTTCGCTCGTGTCACATATTTCGTAACTTCAGGTTTAGAATCAGACAAATACTATGAAAAATAATTGCCACCATATTCTCCATTTAAAATGGCATTTAACATTTTTCATTAGTTTAGTCGGCAATGCATTATGATTTATACTCTCACTACAACCGCAAGAAAGAAGGTGGCAAAATCAAAAGTCATCAAGATTAGACAAAATTTCTTTACTAGACAAGCGAAAAATGTAAATAAGTCTATCAATAGTTTTGATCCTGAACGCCTCATTTAAAGCAAATTATAAATTTAACACATAGTTCAAGGAATCCAAATCATTATTCATACAGTTTGATCGACAGGCCAGATATAAAAAACGACTTTTACAATTTATTTGTTTTCCATTTTAGAGGTCACGTCAATCATATTATAATGTATATTCTATATTTGCATACATCACAAGATGGATGTCTAGGCCACCCATTTAACAGTTTAGCGATATTTTTATTTTATTTTTTTGGCAAATTATTAACTGTAGCAATAAATTACAGGCGTTATAAATCTTCAACCTTCGAATTAGATGGCTCCTATGTTTTGGAAATAACTTCATTATGCACGGTTCCAGAAAAGTAGACACGAAAATCATCCTATTAATAACTAAAATAATATATTCAAGAGGGCCGTTTCAGAGTTTGTTTTTTATGTTATATGTTATTTATTAACTCAATCAGTTTTACTGTCAAAAGGCCCCGGTTCTATAGCAGATCATTTGGCCAATGATTGATTTATAAATAAATTAATATCGGGAAGTGAAATATTATTGAACAAGAAGTAGATTACTTCTGCGTTCAGGTGGCAAAATGTTGCTATTTTTTTTTTTACTAATTTTACAAAACAGCAATTTTAAAATTTAAGATATAAAAGAATTACGAAGTTTTTTGCAAAAGTTATATAAATCAATAAAAATATTGATATAGTTACTTACTAAAAAGAGTTTGGACATATCCATTACATATGTTCTTTGAAAATTGTAATTTTTTTCAAAAAGTCTAAATATAGGCCGATGATTGAGGGTCGCGAAAAATTGAAGAGATCTGCATTTTTTATATGTTGTAAGGGCATGTCTGAGTAGTGTAAATCCAAGTTTGCAACCGAAAAAACGGATGGGAAAACTTTTGGAGGCCGAAAAACCTCGAAATTTCCGGAGTTAATTCAGTTTTTGGATTTTATCTCTTAATAAACAGTGCTAGAAAGAACTCAGAACATCCCGATTAAATGCTTGTGGATTTCAACTTCTCTAACAACTCAATGTTATATTAAAGTACATATGGAGATACTTGGGTATGGATAGTTTTCTTTTTGAGATATAAAATAGTCGGGTTTATATTTTTTCAATAATTTTTATTTTATTTTAACGTTGAAGTATTGTAAATTCATAGTTTATTGCTATAAGACCTCAAACTTGCAAATAATAAAATAAAATAAAGGCAATATTATCATAATACAATATCATATTCAGCCATCTTATTAATCGCTTAAGCAATGCGAGGAACAAGTAAATGGAATCCTCATCAGCTCTGCCGGTCTTCAATTAGCTGTCTTATTTTTTGGAAGTCGTTGTTTATTTTAAATGTAATAAAGTCAAAATACGAAGACATACTTTTATCAGTATTTTAAGCTTATGTTGTTTCAAATCAATGAATGAAACTTGAAAATCTAGTGACCCGTCTGTTCGAAAACAAAAAGAAAGTTATTTTCGCATTACGGTAACTAAAGTGACTTTTTTAAAGCTATTTCTTTTTTAATAAAAAAAAAATATCATTCTACCCCAATTTATTTAAGGCTGAGAGTATAGGAGCCACAAAAGTACACACTACAGCTAATCACCATCCTAACGACTACTTGATTACCCTCAAGGTTAATGAGAATTAATTTGTATGGTAATAATGGCAGATATAATAAAAAAACATAGCATGGTTTTAAAGGATAGGTCAAGGACATAATTGCAGGCTGACGTTCACTTCAAAATAACAATGGAGGCTTTTCTCTCCATTCTATCATCCCTCATCACACATACATAGACAAATGTCTTTCTTTGGAATTATAGAATAGAAAGGTAACTTTATTCTGGGACTAAGTCCCTTTAGAATAAGATATATGAACAGGAAAAAAACATAACATTTATCTGGCCAGAAGGCTAAATGTTACAAATCATAAAGCGTGTAAAAAGTGACAGAAAACAATTTAAAAAGAATTATTTAAACAAAAATAATAGGAAGTAAATAAACAGTACAGATCTTGACAAGATATTAAGAAATTAAAGAGAATAGATAAATCCATAGTTTTTGTTAAATGCATGAGCTAGCATGCAATATCTTTACATGATGTAGAGCTTCTCAAAAAGCAAAATTAAAAGAACTAAATAACACAATGAGTTATTCTATACATTACATTCTAAGCAAATGACTAACCTGCTTAGAGAGCATTCTTTGGGGAAGCTAGGAGGTGTTGAAAAAGAGAGGATTTAAATGATGATAGTGAGGGACTATGACGGATATTAGGAGGGATTGAGTTCCACACTGTGTTGGAGCGGGCGAGAAAGGAACGTTCGAATGCTTTAGTTCAGTGTGAACGTACATAGGATCAGAAAGGCGGGATCTTGTTTTATGGTGTCGAACTGAGGATTTGAATTGGAGAAGACTGTAGATATATGAGGGGTGTTGAGAGTAAATGGATTGGTATAAGAATGAACAAAGGAAATATTGTCTTCCGAAGGGAGGGACATTATATACATAATCTTGAAGCAGGGATGTGCTAATGAAATACTATGTAATTCTATAGATATTTCAAAAAATAAATGATGGCTGATGAAATCCAATCCTGGTCGATTTCTATTCATTATCCTACTCTATATGACATTTCCCGCGTTGGAAAGCCGGGATCAAAGGTCGGGCGTACCATGTTCTGCGAGGAAGTGTCACATGCAATAGTGGTCCGTCGAACTGATATTCCCATGTGTTTAACGAGCTTTATAGAGATCCATTTACGAGATGCGCAAGAGGGAATGTAGACGACACTGCAGTCCCATTACGTAACGCATAACAAGTCGACCTTGATAGATATCCAACGGTACAAGCCGACAAATCAGCGACCTGACCGTCTGGTATCTTCAGTGGGAGTCATCTCTAAAGCCATCTCTCCGAGGATGACATCTAGCACAGACCAAGAATACATCAACCAAGGAAAGGATTCCTTAAACGACTTCTAAACAGGACCTATTATTGAATGTTGTATCAACAATAGGATCATTTAGCCTTGAGTATCATTTGTGGATCTTTCTTTCCTTTAAGGACATCCTTATTAGGGGTATACTTTTTTAAGTACTTAAGTATTCGTGAAACAAAAACTTATAAATGTTTTTAATGAAATTCATTTGATACTAATTATTTTAAAATATATATGTAGGCTACAGGGGAAAAACAAGGTAATTCATTCCTTCCCAAATGTTCAGGACAGTAGAATCATTACCATTATTTTTGTTAAAGTCTTGCTGGCTGGTCCTGTCAATCTGAACACGAAGGAGATTTGAAGGACCTAAAACTCAACTCGGGGAGGCCATCTTACTGCGATCATCCCCGAGCAAAGTTCCGATAAAGTAGTTTTTCCCATCAGCCATTTTGTACCGTTTGAACTCATTTGTATACTATTTTGATCAAACCATTTATGAAAAAAAAAATCGAATTAAATCGTTTTTCCTCTGCAGTATTCTTATAAAATCAAATTAGAAAAATATATTGATGACGTATACGGTAGAGTATTGGGTGAACAAAAGAGCTAAGTAAACAGGATGATAAATAAAATAATCATACAATAAAAAGGACCTCTTTCAATACAAACAACTAAATTACTATTTAAAAAATAATAATTGTTCAGGATTACATGAGGAGCTATTTATTCTAAGAATATTTCTTTAATATTATGTTTTTTAATATTTCAGCCAACCCTGAAACGTTAAGATTCTTTGAAAAGTAAATATGGAAATATCTCGTAAGTTAAATAAAATTTACTATTCATTATTCGCATTGTTGCTTGTGGAAAAACATTTTTACTTCCTTTGAAATAGCATAACAGGAAACATTTCGAGAATTCAACGCGTCATCCGCATTAAATTAGGTTAATTAATTAATTAACATTAATTAAAATAATTTATTGTCACAGTGTTAATCTCAGTCGTTACCCGGACGCAATGAAGAGATCATCGGAAGTTCGGAAGCAGGATGCATCGGGGCTTTTCGTGAGATGGGTAAGCACTGTAAAGAATCCTTCGGTGTTCAAGTCCTCCAAGTTCTTCGAAACTTTGGACAAAGTCCTTAAAGATGGCACGGAAGACATAATGGATACGGACCCCGGAATCTACTGTTTGAAAGTAAAGAACAAAGAAGGAAATGAGGCATTTTGGATCATCAACGTTTCAGCAGACAAATGCAGTGTCATCTTCAACGGGAAGGAAAGACCGGACGTGACAATAGATCTCGATGACGAGGATTTAATCGACCTCCTCTCCGATAAGCTCTATCTTCCCAGAGCTTACTTCCAAGGGAAGCTAAGAATCATAGGAAACGTAGGCAAGGGAATGAAGTTCACGAGGTTGTTAAAAAAAGTGAGCTTAATGGAAGACCTCAAAAATAAGCTTTGATCAGAGGAACTGTAAGTGTGACAAGTCACAGCTACAAGCCGGGACAATGCTTCGGTATCGTTAGATTTAAGTATAATAATGCTGCATGTATAGTCGACCGTAGGGTGTAAGTCAAAGAAAACTTTGACAATTTGTTTGTTTAATTGAACATTTTGTTCTTTTCCTTTAACTTCAATTTATGCTGCTATGGGTAAACAGGATGCTACTGAGGGAGTTATAAATTTTGCCTATGCAGGTTTTATTAGGATAAAGACCTTTAACGAGCAACTGACATTGCACAGCCTTAGGAGCTATATTATATGTGGAATCCTTCGGATGGAACCTAAAATGGAATCCCATGCTTGTGCTATGTCAGTTACTCGTTAAAGATTCCTATTAAAATGTAGTTATAAACGTTTGTTCTTTATCTTCTACGTAATCTCAATCTTTTCTTCCCCAGTTATGATACATAACAATACATTAACTTAAGATAAACATCAAGTGATTAAATTATTTTATCCTGCTATACTTTTTACATATTTTTTTCTTACATTGTTATACTTCATACAAAAACAATTTATGGCTCCTTTAACTTGATCGAAATTGTTGAAACTTTTATTAGTACATGTAAAGCAATATCATTTTGCATTGTTGCAAAATTGTTCCTCGAATCATTTTAGTTTTCATCTTACTTCATGAGTATCATTGTCAATATTATTATTTTTTATAGTTATGGGCTCCTTCATATAATCCCAATTTTCCAAATCAAATCACTGTCTGAGGCAAATTTATATTTTATATTTTCTTATGGTCATAGATTTCATTCCAACCATAAACTCTTGTATTTCTCTTTTATTTGTTCATCAATGATTTTATAATTTAACCTTTTGTTTATGAACTACAAATTTTAATCATTTATGTCTGTATAGCTATTTTAATGTATTTAGTTTTGCACTGTTGATGTTATTTTACACAATTTACAGTAATTATGGTATTAATGTTTAGGCGAAACGTAGGCACGATATAAACATTTAGAAACACTTAAGTTATATTTAAGTTGTATAATTTGTTTTATCGCATCCCCGAACAGTTTCTAGATTGGAAATTGTGTTTACAGTCCATAATTTCTAGATCAGAGTCAATAATGGTAATTATAATAATGCAAAAGTATAGTAAAGAAACAGACATTATGAAGTAAAGAAAAATATTGCAAAATATATGGATGATATGCCATGTAAATACTGTTACCATGAAGATTCATATGTATCAAAAGTCTATTAACATATTGATTGAATACACATTAACATATTTAGATAGGTAACGTTTACTACTTATAAATTGACATATTCTTCTTTACACTTTATTTTTTTATATTTTTCTTATTTTGCTCAATTCTGTAATTTTTGCTGCAGCTAAAAAATTGGCTAAAACTTCAACATAAAATAAATTATAGTTTTTTAAAAATATATCTAAAAGAATGTGTGCGTGTGCACATGCCCAACAAAATGTCTTTCTTATTTTAATCACACAGTAACATGAATTACTGTTTTAGTTGTTTTTATTTGTTTTTGTTTACAATGCTCTTGGATGTGTCTTGTTCATGGTGATCCTAATTTGCATACTTCAAACAAATATTTTAGTTCTTCGGATATAAAAACCAAAACTGAACTTATGTAAAATAATATGTTTGGGATGTGTCATGGTACAGAATTTGTGATATGACTGAATGTTTATATACTTTTGTATTCATTGATGATTATATTTATTTTTTAAAAAGTCCTTTTCTTGTTAGAAAGTTCCCTTCTTCACAAAGAATATAACTTAAATGCCTAGAATGATCAACTAAAAATGTTTTGTTTAATTAATATCATGCAGAACATTTTGGTTGGATCTTCAGAAATATTGATCTTATAATTTATTTTTGTTATGTTTAAACTATCAATTATTATCAAAAAAGCCTCTGAAATGCTCCTGGGCAGGGATTGAATATAAGAGTTATTTTTAAAACAAAAAATTCTAACTGTTAACCTTTGAGCGATATGTGTTTTAATCAGAAATAAGAGTTATTCTGGTATTTTTTCCCTTAATAAATAAAAATTACGCGTGGTGAGTTTCTATGTTTACCCATCGAAAGAGGGTCCCGAACTATGGGTTGAATCCCGAGGCTATGGGTGGAAGAAGTTATTCAAAATACAGAAATTGTAGAAAAATCTTTTTTTAATAAATAATAAAAATTTTAATAAAATCTTTGAACATGCTTCTATCTTAAACGGTTTGGATAGATTCTTTCAGAAAACCAAACTTTTCAAAACAATTTAATTTCGAGCATTTTCTTTGATAAAATTAAACATATTAATGTCCCAGTAATTCTTAGTGTCGAACCCATTAACTAAACCTCACGAAGGTAAAAAAATATGTTAAGTCCATAAAAAATATCACAACTTGTATGTAACAAAACATTTAACCATCTTATATATTATCTTAAAAATTACGCGAAAGAAACTTAAAATATTAGGATCAAAAAGAAGAGAAATCAAAAAATCATATTAAGTAATTTGGAGAAATATATAATGTATAATAATTAGATAGACCAATTGTTTTCTATAGTTAGAGTAGATCTACTTAATATAACATGTTAAAAATTGTGAAATTTCGCGATAATTAACTAGCCAAGTAGTTAGGTTAGGATTGTTAGCAACAATTCAATTTAAAACGCAGTTTATTTTTATAAGGAATTAAGATCAACTTTTCGGTCCGGAAAAAAAAAAGTTTAAATTGAAGTAAAAACAAGACTTATCGTCCCCGTGTCATATTATGCAACTATTAACTATAATAAAATGAGCACTTGAAAATTATTTTATCCTGAGCCGTTGGGTTGTAATTTGGAATATTAAAATCTTAATTAAAATATAATAAACTAAAGAACAAGGCAGCAACTTTAAAATATCGTTCGGGACCCTCTTTCGATGGGTAAAGATAGAAATTCAGCACGCGTGATTTTTTTTTTTAAGAGAAATAATAAAAATCGCAGAATAACTCTTATTTCTCATTAAAAAACATGTCGCACAAAGGTTAACAGTTGAAATGAAAGTTGGTCATAAGGACTCTTAGTACTAGACTTGAAAAAATTATTGGAGAAGTTTAGGGCAGCCGTCTAGAGAAAATAAAATGCTTTTGGTTGTTGCGCATTAGGTGTTAAATAATGACGTACATAACGAGACTTGTAACTATGCTAAACAAAAAAAATAATAATAATAATAAAAAGCGGTCTATTCGTTAACTAATCAAAGTATTGGATCCAGTGGACTATTTGTTATTGTTATTAACTTATTTGTTGAAAACAGAATATCGAATATTCAACCCCATACAATAATAACTACCGTACCTCCTATTATAGCACTAATAAAAGTAAAATATATGCTGATTTTAAAATAAATACTATAATTATACATATTAAATGATAATTATTCACGTTTTGCTAAGCATATTGCAGAGTTATTTATATAAAACAAGTAGGAGCCATGCCAAGGACGGCTTAAAAATACAAATTTATTTACTTATTGCAATTCTTTTCACTAAAAATCATGTGATTCACGTAACGGAAAACGATACCCGCACTAGGATAATAGAATGAAACGAAGATAAAGATGACATTGATCTCTTTCTTTATCCTAATCCTTTTAAGTATAAAGTTATCTAATAAATGAATAGATAATGGCTCTCTTCTTTTCTCATTTATAGGAAATGGGCTGAAAGAATAAATAAACTTAGATCAAATGAAGTTTGTATGGTTTAAGTTGGAAGATGTGCGGCTTATTTGGAAGATATTTCTCAAGAGGAAGGTCGCTTGTGCATACTTAAGCACGGCTTTTATTTATTCAAAAATATTAAAGAAAATAAGTATCAAAAACGCATGCATGAGTAAAAAAATTGAAATCTATAAAAACGTATAGTTATTTTATTTTACACCTCTATTTTAGGACGACTTTCTTTTAAATTTTAGTAAGGAAAGAGGCACGGTAAAATCCTTTCGTGCATTTGCGTTAGCTCAAGAATTTTATTTTGTAACCCCATAGAAGGCTCTTGAGCAAAGCTTAAATATAATTATTTCTTCCACAGACTTGTACATTCTTAACGTCCATCCTCGTTAGTGGCTTTGGGGTTTGTCAGCTTCGAGGAATTTCTATTTTCAAAAAATTAATTCATTTTATTTCAAATAATTTTTTATACTCCTTCAAATAACGATTTTCTGATAAAAAAAAAAGAGGCTGTTCAAATGATTTTTACATATTAGTACTCAATACCACCGTAAATAATTCTTTTGAATTTTTCGACCACTACTTACAAGACGGGAAATTAAAAAATAACATTTATGTAGGAAGAAAATTTGTATATGATACAAACAAATACCATACATATATAAGCGATTTATATAAGATTTTTACATATGGAACATTACTCGTAAGTACATTACCAACCATAATATGTCATTATCGCTTAAAAATATAAATCCACTGTAGAATGTTTAAAAAAAACATATTTAGTTTAGTAGCTCTAAAAAAAAAAAAAAAAAAAGAAAACCCAATACAGAAGGGTCTTGGGTGCAGTGCATAGTACACTGTATTGTTTCTATGCCAACGATTGGGCAGGTAGGCGCTTTGTCTAAGACCACGCCAAACAGCCGCAACAACCGGATCTGAACCCGAATCCTTCAGCACGGCTACTCAGAACTAACAACCACAATATGTAGTGATCTAACAACCACAATATTGTGAGTTGAAATATTTCCAGTTCAGACTGAAAGTTTTGCATTAATAAAGACCGCTTCAAGATTAAAGTTTGAAAAGTTAAATTCCCATTAAATATGCTTTATCAAGTGATATACTGTCTAGTACCAAAAATAAACCATAGAAATAAGTTCTCAGCATTTTGGACTTGCGTGGTTTGAGCTTTTAACTTACCAAAAGTATGGGTTTTTTTTTTATCAGATTTCATTCAAATTACATATGAAATATAAACCGATCATGTCTCTTCATAAAAATTCTACCGTTGTCCAATTTTTTTGTTTTATTACGCACAGAAGGAATATGTTTTGAGTACCAGGTAATTAAAAGTTTTTAGCTTATCTACGTAACTAATGTATTTAATATATTGAAAAAGGGAACGGTCAACAGAGACATCAAATAAATGTTAATACATTAGTGGAAAAATTCCAACTAAAAACCTTAAGTCTCTAAACTAAAACAGGAAATTAAAAATACCTGTCCAATATTTCGCCTATTCAGGCATCCTCAGGGCAGAAAGAGAATAATAGCATACCAAAAGATGAATAATGCACCCAAAAAACACACATCCCACCACCTCCAAGGCTCAAATGCAACTACTGAATCATAGGGAAGGTTACTAGATCCCAAGCTGGCTAAGATTAGATAAAAACAGCTGATAAATATTTATTTGATGTCTCTGTTGACCGTTCCCTTTTTCAATATATATTTTGTGGAATAACTATAAGTCCACTGGTTTTTTATAATTTCTCTTTTTTTCTTACACTTTTACTTTCATTTTTTCATATAGTTGTTTGTCTTCTATTCTTGTGTTGTTTGTTACTATTATTTATTTTATTTTGTTTTCCTGTTGGGTTTTTTGGGTTTTGGTGAATGTATATTGATGTTTCAAATCTGGTGTATTTATCAGCTGTTTTTATCTAATCTTAGCCAGCTGGGGATCTAGTAACCTTCCCTATGATTCAGTAGTTGCATTTGAACCTTGGAGGTGGTGGGATGTTTGTTTTTTGGGTGCATTATTCATCTTTTGGTTTGCTATTATTCTTTTTCTGCCCTGAGGATGCCTGAATAGGCGAAATATTGGACAGGTATTTTCAATTTCCTGTTTTAGTTTTGAGACTTAAGGTTTTTAGTTGAAATTTTTCCACTAATGTATTAACACATAATAAATGATACTTAATGGATTAGATAAATGCAAGTAGAGAAACTACCCAGTTCTCAAATAACATATTCAACTTGGAAGGTCAAGGGCCATCTTTTTTTCAGATGCCACAGAGGATTACGGGAATCGAACAAGTAGCTTTGATACTAGTTAGATACTAAACATTTGGGTATTGATAAAGCAAAGCACTTGTAATGAGGGTGTAGAAAATCTTTTATTAACCTTAAGAATTTTTTTTAAAAATTGAAACTTTTTTAATTTTTACTTGTCATTATTCCAAAAAGAATCAAGTCCAAGAATAATACAAATCAAATAAATTTTGTTTAAAAAAAAGTTGGAAATGGAATATCAAACATGCCATTACTGAATAAAAAGCTTCTGCCAATGCAATTGCTACAGAAGGCTTCACTCAAAAATGCAATTTAAAGTTCTTTTGAAAGAGCAGGTGAGGTGGTGGGATGTGTGTTTTTTGGGTGCATTATTCATCTTTTGGTTTGCTATTACTCTCTTTCTGCCCTGAGGATGCCTGAATAGGCGAAATATTGGACAGGTATTTTTAATTTCCTGTTTTAGTTTAGAGACTTAAGGTTTTTAGTTGGAATTTTTCCACTAATGTATTAATGTATTTAATGTTCCAGATAAACCCTGACTGTTCACCCCACACATTATAGGAATACCAGTGTTTAATTATTTCTCTATGTCGCTGACATATTAGGTGTATTTCCCACTGCATTAGTCAGCCACGAAGCCTTGGCATATTGATTGTGTGTAAATGTAAAAAATTAATAGGGTCTTGAGGGTCTACTGAGAAGCGAAGATGGGTCGGAAATACCAAAGGAATGATGAATAGCAAACTATAATCTGTAAAGTGTTTTTTTATGGAGGCTGGAGGTCGTTAGATAGTATAACATAAAAAAGTAAACTTTATGCTATAAATTTATTAAACTTAACGAATGCCAATAGAAAATTGCAGGAAATAATCTCTTCCGAAATTACAGGCTTTCTTATAGATTATTTGTTTCTGTTAAACCTATTGTCTATCCACCTAACCCTTTTTCTAACCACAGGTAGGTAGAACTGCTTATGGACACTCAACATCAAGGGTCTTCAGTGTCCGTCGTTCAATCTATATTTTTTTTTTTTTTTATTTTTTTTTTATTTATTTTTTTTTTTATTTTTTTTTTTTTTTATTATTTTTTTTTTTATTATTTTTTTTTTTTTTATTTATTTTTTTTTTTTTAATTTTTTTTTTTTTTTTTTTTTTTTTTTTTTTTTTCCTTTGTCCTTTGTCATTTTTTAAATTTCTTTGTCATTTTTTAAATTTTGTCAAAAAGGTTATATTTTTTTAGAAACTTGATGACTGTGTCTATATTTTTATTATTATCGCCTAGTATAGTTGGGAGGAATCTTTGTAATTGAGCTTCCTGAAAATAACTATCCCAGAGGGGGCAGTCCTCCAGTATGTGTCTAATTGTTAGTTGTGCGTTATTACATGTTGTGCACTTCGGTGGACTGTCCTTTGTTATAAGGTAACCATGGGTAAGTCGGGTGTGGCCTATTCTAAGTCTTGTTACAACGACCTCTTCCCTTCTGTTACTGCGGTTGGAACTTTTCCATATTTTTAATTCATTTTTTACAGCTTTAAGCTTATTTCGTTCCTCGGTGTTTTCCCAAAGCTGAATCCAATCTTGTTTTACTCCATATTTTAAAAAGTGGCATTTATCTGATGAGGTGTAGATACTTGTAATATTAATCGATGACAATGCTGCTTCCTTGGCAGCCCGGTCTGCTGCTTCGTTACCATCAATCCCCACGTGTGATGGAATCCAAACCAAAGATATGTTCTTATTCATATCTTTTAACATTGATGCATAAACTTGTTCTTTCCTTATAAGATGGTCTTTACTATAAATGTTTTTAAGTGCCATAAGAGCAGATAGGGAGTCCGTGTATATTACGAAGTTTTCTTCTTCGCATTGCATAATATAATAGAGTGCCGCGCAAATCGCATAACTTTCGGCAGTGAAGTTGCTGGCCAGGGAGGGAAGTTTATACTTGCCGATCCTGGAGTCTGATACAAATGAACAACCAACATTATTATTTAATTTAGAACCATCTGTATAAAATTGTTTTTTATTACTATATTTTCCCTTAATTTTTTTATATTCTGCTAAATACATGTGTCCTGTAGTGGTATTTTTAGTGAATTTTTTAAGCGTTAAATCTATTGCAGGTAGTTTTGTAGTCCAAGGTGGGTAATTAAGTTCATTAGTTGTTGGTTCCAAGCAGCTGATTTTTTCTATATATTTACCAGCCCTAATACCTAATGGAGCAGGTAGTCTACGGTTTTCTTGAAATCGTCTATTATTCGGTTTGAAAATGGGTTTCCATGCTGGGTTGTTATTACTATTTTTTAGCCTTCCAATGTATCCACAGGCGAGTTGGTGTCTTCTCAAAGCGAGAGGAGCAATACCAGATTCAACACATAAACTAATCACTGGACTGGTTCTGAAGGCTCCAGTAGCAAGACGGATGCCTGCATGGTGGACTGAATCAAGAGCTGAAAGCAGATTTTGATTCGACGATGAGTAAACAAAGCTACCATAGTCCAGCTTTGATCTTATCAGACTGGTATATACCTTAAGCATGCCTGATCTATCCGCTCCCCATGAACGTCCAGCCAGAACTTTTAAAATATTCAGTCTCTTAAGTGTTTCTTCTTTTAGACATCTAATATGCTCTTTCCAGTTAAGTTTACAATCAAGAGTTAGCCCTAGAAATTTAACTTTTGTTTCGAAACGTAAGTTCATGCCTCTGTAGGTTAGCGTTGGAAAAGGAGTAGGTGTCCTGCGTTTAGAAAAAAGTAGACATTTAGTTTTTTCGGTGGAGAAATTTAGACCAGATTTCATAGACCATGCTTCTAAATTCGCTAAACAATTTTGTAGTAATATTTGCATTCTATTTACATTTTTAAATGACAGTAACAGAGCAAGATCGTCTACAAATAAAAATGTTTTGATTTGTTTAGGAATAATCTCTGTAACTTTGTTTATAGCTATTGCAAAGAGAGCACAGCTTAAGACACTTCCTTGTGGGATTCCGTTGGTCATTTCTTTTACTGAAGACAGGTGATTACCTATTCTAACTTGGAAGGTCCGATTTCGTAAAAAGTTACAGATCAGCATGAGTAGCCGACCTCCAATTCCCCATTCACGTAGCTGTTGCAGGACGAGAGATCTTTTCAAATTATCAAAGGCTTTTTCGATGTCGAAATATATACCTATACATTCTTTTTTCTCAGCAAAGCTGTTGAGAATTTCATATTCCATTGTTACCAGATGATCTATTGTAGAGCGTCCTATTCTGAAGCCACTTTGTACATTCGATAATAAATTATTTTTTTCTAGTACCCAACTTAACCTTTTTAAAACCATCTTTTCTAGCAACTTGCATATGCAGCTTGTGAGTGAGATGGGCCGGTAACTTGAAGGAAACAACCTATTTTTTCCAGTTTTTAATACTGGTATTATGATTGATCTCCTCCATATCTCAGGAAAGTTCCCTGTGCTCCAAATCTGGTTATAGAATGCAAGAAGCGCGTCTATTGCCGGTATTGGTAGATTTTTCAACATATCATTATGTATTTCATCCACCCCTGGTGAGGATGGTTTCAGCTCTTTTAAACAGGTAAGTAATTCTGCTTTGGTAAATGGTAAGTTAAAAGAGTTTTCTTTCTGATCGTCAATACTATCTGTCTCGGTTTCTATTGTCGGTTGTGGTTGGGTGGAGTAAATATTTGAGTAATATTCAACAAAATGCTCGACCAATATATCGGGATTTTGCTCTATTTTGTCATTGATTAGAAGGGTCGGTTGATAGTCAACAAATCTTCCCATAATATTATTTATCTTTTTCCAAAATATTCTGGGTGGGGTATTTGATGAAATGGTGTTCAAAAATTGTTCCCATGATTCTTTCTTCTTTTCCTTGATTATTCTGCGAGATAGCGAGCGGTTCATTTTATAGTTTATTAGATTCTGAAGAGTTGGTTCTCTTTGGAAGACTTTAAGAGCCTTTCTTCTCTTCTTAATCGCTAGTTTGCATTCATTGTCATACCAAGGGACTCTTTTCGATTTGACAATAGTGGAGCTTTTTGGGATTGAAAGTTCCGCAGCTGCTAAAATAGATTTTGTAATTTGATGATTGCTTTCATCGCTATTGTTTGTGGTTGATATATCAGAGGTAGATATCAGTATATTGTTTTGAAATGTTGTCCAGTCGGATTTTTCTGTTATCCATCTAGCATGTTTTGTTACCCGCGTGTTAATGCATGGGAAAGTGATTATTATGGGGAAATGATCGCTAGAATACTGATCTTGAGAAACTTGCCAATCCAAATGAGTATATAAACTAGGTGAACACCATGTCAGGTCGATGCACGAGAATGAATGGTATGCTGGACTTAGATATGTTGGTTGTCCTGAGTTTAAAACTATCGAGTCGGTACCATCTATAATTCGCCTAATAGTATTTCCTCGTGTTGTGCAGTGCGAAGAACCCCACGAGGTATGATGGCCGTTTACGTCGCTCATAACTATAAAGGGAGAACGGGTATTATTCAGAAGATTAACTAATTCTACCTCATCAAAATTATCAGGGGGAAGATAAACATTATAAACAAAAATGGGAATGTGAAGAATGACCTTGACTACCACTGCTTGGAGGGAGGTATTAATCTGAATTAACTCAGATACAACCCTTTTATTTACGGCAATCAAAACCCCACCACATGCTCTACTTCTATAATCAAAATCTTTTCTATAAATATTATAATCCTTCAGGGTAAAAGTTTTATTAAGGGGTAATTTACTCTCTTGTATACATAAAACTACCGGTTGGTATTTATTAATTATAAGTTTCAGTTCCTCATATTTTCCCGTTATACCATTACAGTTCCATTGTATTATGTTGGTTGGAGTTGTCATAGTAAAAAAGAAAATGTAAATAGGTTAGAATATCGTTGATTAGATTAAATTTATTAAGTATAAATAAAATGGAAAACCTATAATAAAATCAAAAACTACCTACTAATTGCTTTCCATTTTTTCTACACTTTGTTCACAATTTGGTGATTTTTTCCTGATCGTACTTCTAGTTGTTTTTCCCTTTACTTTTGTCCATTCGGTCTGTTGACCTTTAGGACACTTGTGAGGGTTGGAAGATTCTTCAGACGACTTCTGTACCGAGGGTAAAATCCTCGGTTCAGAGGCGACTTCGAACTTGGAGGAATGGGCTTCCGAATTTTTTTCGGATATCCCACCAGAGGATCGGGAGTTTTGGGAAGTTGGGATTTTAGAAACGGAGGGTAAGGAAATTAAGGAGGAAGTTGGTTGAGGAGGTGAAGGAGGTGTGGTGGGAGGTGGGACAAGGGTGGGGGGAACAGAGATATCAGTAATGCTGGTGCTGCCAATAGGCGTAGTTGTCTTACTAGACGTAGCTGTTGCTACAGATTTTCTAAATGATAATTGATTTTCAATAATTGGTTCAGTTTGTACACTAACAGATTTTTTATTTTTAGCAATATTAGCGAAAGATATTTGTGTTGTTATTGGGTGCAAAAGATCGTATTTTTTCTTTGCATCAAAGTATGTTACTTTTTCTGCCTCTTGAATTCTTTTTATTTCCTTCTCTTTAATAAAAACGGGGCAGTTTTTTGAAAAAGCCTCGTGATTACTAGAACAATTAACACAAGTTACCGGATTGTTGCACTCTGACCCCTCATGTTTTGTTTTTCCACAAAATTTGCACAATGCTTCTTTATTGCAGTTTCTTTTTGTATGGCCAAATTTTAGAAAGACGTAACACCGTATTGGATTGGAAATGAATTGTCTTACTACAACATTATGGAAACCTAGTTTAATTTCAGAGGGTAAAGAGGGATTATCGAAAGTTAATAGATAGTTGTGACTGTTTAGTTTTTCATTATTTCTAAAAAAAGTTAATCTTTTGACGTCAATAACATTTTGGGGTTTCAGCTCATCTTTTATTTCATCTATGTCAACATAATTCAAATCCGGGCACCACACAATCCCTTTACTTAAATTTAATCTTGCATGTGGCTCTACTTTTATAGGAAAATTATAACATAAGTTGTTACATTTTAAAAGTTTTTCCGATTGAGTGTCAGAAAATACTTCCACTAAAAGTGTTCCGTCTTTCAATTTTTTTATTAACTTAGCCTCACCTATTATAGCTTTTAAACTTTTATGTATTAAAAAGGGTGAAACCTTTTTAAAATCTGAGCAATTACTATCATTTTCTGTATCAAGCCTTTTTATAATTAAAAACTTGACACAGTTCTTCCTTTGTTCATTATTCCCTATAGTTGCAAACTTAAATCTACCTTTCTTTCTTTTCAAAGGTGGGGATTCAGCCATTTTTTAGGCTTAATCATGCAATTATATGAAAAAGAGAAAAGAAAAAAAAAAAAAAATTTCACTTTTAAATATATGTATAAAATTAACAGATAGAAAAACAAAAAAGAAAAACCTTTTAAATAAAGTTTAAAACTACGAAATAATAGAGAATTTACAATAGAAATATATATAAAAGAAAACTTATCAGTTAGTTTGTTGTATTCAGCTAATCCGCAGGAGCTCTCTTCACTCGACCGATTCTAACCACAGTGTTGATTTATTTAAATTTTAATTTATTATTTCGCATTTAATCGGAATTACATTTCAGTTTAATAATATTATATTAATAAGAAAAAGAATAAATCAAACCCTTGGTCAAAACCGGTAACGGAGAGTATTAAATAATGATTATTCAAATCTGGAGTGGGCTTACATAGATCAATAAATCATAAATCAAACAGCAGTCAGAAACCTTTTTTTTCTCTTATCTTGCAGAACTTGATTTCAAATTATAAATGCTATTCGGCAGCCAAAACGGAATTCTTAACACTTGCCGCGATTCCTTTTATTTATTTTCCTTGGTCACACCCACTATTTAACTGCGCATTACTATTAACTCCATGGCTAATTATAATAACGTGTTTATATGACAATAATAAAGCTTATTAATTAGTGTTATTATTGCGGATGGACCCAAGTGGAAGGCAAAGCATTCTGACATCGTTTCTTTCATATTTTTTCCAAGAATTTTCTCTCTCTCTCTCCTCGGTCCATTTTGTTCCTGCATTCTTCAATGCTCCTTTCTCTATATTATACTTTTCTCCTTTGTTTTAAAAAATGATGACTGTATATAAGTTATAGAAAGATCTCTTGGTTCTCTTTTCGCATTTTGGAAATATATTTTCAATTGGCCAATCTATGTTGTGGTTGAAACGACATTTTGGAAGCAAGTAAGGGTTAGATTGGCGAGTCTTGCTGGGGGAAGTCTAGACTATCCCCTCCATGATATGTGCTGCTCGAAGAGGTTAGCCTTCTTTATATATGTTCATCGATAATTGCTTGATCTGGATGCAAAATAGTCACCCGAAAGTTACTCAAGGAAGATCATTTCGAGAAAAGAAATAAAACTATCTGATCGTCTACTGACCCAGAACGGCCGAAATCGATGAATCCAGACCGATTTGAGACTGTCCTTGAACTTGTGAAGACTAATATTTTTATAATAACAAGAATATAACGATTATCTACTCCCAACTACTCCTTTATTCAATTTTACTTGTGCCATTCGATTTCTTATTAGGCTATAGGCTCACGAGTTGTTCTCTCATGAGTTTTCTTTTAACCTGCAGAAAATTGTGTTTTAACAAGATTCCAAATTTATGATTACCAATATAAGAATCATGCGGAAGAATCATATATGTGATATAATAATCTTATTCTGATAAATTACAAAAGGTATTTATGTTGTAGGTCAAGGAATCCCATATCAGCGCTATGGACGCTGAATACAGTACAATGAGAGGTAAGTTACTATTTTTTAGGAATCCTAAGATGTATTTTTTCTATATTAAATTAAGGTGTTTTATAATAACATAATTGAAGACTAAAACAGCTATGATAAAAGCAATTACAGCAATTAATCATTATCATGAACTCGGTAAATTTCAAAGGATGTACGTTACAAACCGATTATTATGGTTCCGCCAAAACAATTAATTTAATGTCATTTCATTGAAAAATTATTCGATTAAAATTACAGGGAGAAAGCGTGTTCATACTCGTCGTGATATATATTGATTAAATAGATAACAAGTAATGCATAGTTTGGTTGTGTTGAAAAATATAATACCAAGTCATCAACGCCAATGGCTTTCTGTATAAAATTGTGGTATATATTGTAGATGGATTCACACACAAACACAAGCATAAATTCAGACTGGATGATGGCGAAAATCCAGACACAGTTTGAGAAATAAGTATAAATCAAGCCTGTGTATGATTAATATTGTATATACATATATTTAATGTAATTTAATATAGTTAATGTAGTTAGTTTATCTCGATAAGAGCTTCTCTCCGTATGCAAATAGAGTGAGCTAAAAAATATTCCATTGAGATCTTATTGTAAGATATCCTGGGGCTCAGGTAAATTTAATTCACAAAATTGTTACTTTTCAGTCTAAATTAGTTGTTTTTTTTAATATTGGGAGTACGCATATATCAACCTGGTTCGGGAGCTTACACTCGGTATTGTCCAGGACAAAAGACCAAGGGTGTGACCAAATCAGGAAACGAATAGATCCTTGACTTTTGGCAGGAGTGATTATGAAATAACGGGGATACTAACGAGAGGTGCGGGAGGGTTTGCTGGAAAATAAAACGAGATACGAATTCCTTAACTTTATGGAGCTCCACCCATCGCCCTAACAAGGCTCAGGAATCCCGTGATGCAACGAAAAATGAACCTTATAAAGAAATTATTCTCGAAATAAATACAATTGTTTTTAATAAGGAACAGGCTGTAACAATAGGCAATGAACATCCTTTTATTATTATTTTGGCAATAAGAAAAAACAAATAAAAATATTATGCTTTCAATAGAAACAATAATAATTTAGGTATAGTTATTAACAATAATGATTTAAATGTTTGTAGCAGAAAAATAGCGGAATATTAAATTTTAAAAAAGCATTCTCACTCATTCGTTGGGCGTCTTCTCCACCAATCCACATGTTTTAAATTATCTAGATCATATTTTTCTTTTTCACACCATAGTTGTTTTATTTAATTGTATTTCTAATTCTCTCACAGAACATAATATTTGGGATAGAGGCAAATTCATTATAGAAACTTCAGCTACATGCCCTTGACACACCGGTTCGCAACCTTTTTTAGGTGTGCCGACCAAAAATAAAATAAAAAAACTTCGTGCTCCACTAACTAATTATAAATATAAAATAAATGTACAACACCAATAGATTGTAGTGGAGGGGGACACTAATCATGGCTAGTAGTATAGTAATAGTAGTTACTAGCAACTGTGTGACTCAAATAGTTTTCACTCGGTTTTTTTTTTCTACTCTGAGTGGCCTATTTTAGAATGGCTCTCCTAGTACTTGGAAACAACAAAAAAACATTAACATTTAAAATATTTTCAAAAATGTTAGTAATTTATGTTTTTTCTTATTACAATCTTGTTAGTTATAAATTTGAAATTTTGAATTCCTTGTTTTTTTTAATCTATTGCATTTTTCATGTTTATTATTGCATAACAAAAAAAACATGGGTGACCTATTTCAATGTAGGTTAAATTGGCTACAATTTGAAAATTGGTATTTAAAAAAAAGTCTAAATTTTAAGTTTTGGCCGACTTTCGTGAAGAACACCGGCAGTCCTATAATTAAAGAAAAGGTAATAAATTTAATTAGCTTTAATTTAAGCACAGACCAAGGCCTGTAGATGTGACAGATTCTGATTTACGTCTCTTTGAAAATTAGTAATTTTTTCCAAAAAGTCCAAATTTTGAGTTATGGCCGACTTCGTGAGGAATACACCCCGAAGGGCTGATCCTAAGATGAAAGTCATTGGTAATGAAGTTGTAGTAAATTTAATTAGCTTTAATTTAAGAACAGAATGAGGTCTGTAGGTGTTACACCTCTCTTGTTAATTAAAAACAAGGAAAATCGGAGAAAGTCGGTGTTTTAAGAATATGACCTTGTACGCCACGAATCGATCCTAAAATGCTTGTTTATTGTAAAGTATAAATATTTACTTGTAAATTACCTATACAAAAAATAATGGTAGTACTAGTAGGTACTACTATGTAGGGGAGGAGGCACCCAATCTCCCTGAGGTTTTTCGGGCACTATAAGTTTTCCCATCCGTTTTTTCGATTGCGAATTTGGAATTACACTACTCAGACATGCCTTTACAACATATCATTAATGCTACTCTCTTCAATTTTTTTTCGACCCTCGAACAGCTGACCACAAGCTTATATTTGGACTATTCGGAAAAAATGATCAATTTTCCAAGGGGGTATTGATAACTCTGAATCAATCAGACCTACAGTCCTTGGTCTGTGCTCAAATTAAAGCTAATTAAATTTACTACAGCTTCATTCACCATGACTTTCATAGTAGGATCACTACTCAGACATGCCCTTACAACACATCAAAAATGGAGCTCTCTTCAATTTTTTGCGACTTAATGCCCTTTTTTAGTAGTTGGCCTATATTTAATTTTTATCAACCATGGTAGCATTCTGTGGGATCAACAGATCTTCCAGGGGCTAACCCAGGCTCAATAACCTCTAGATTTGGAAAAAACCTGGTGATTGAACGTGATCAACCACTTGCATAACCGTTGCCCTAAAAACAGTACGCTACAGTTTCGACCTTGTACTGAAAATAAAAGCACGCATGGGCGCTATTACAGGATTTTTTTATCATTGTTAACTATTCATTCAATAATTAAATATATAAGAAGAGTATAAAAAAACATTTCCAACATGGGAGAGGTCACTAAATAATTTTCAGGTAGCTTTCAGTATTTTTGTTTCACGTTTCTATTACCTAATATTTCAATGTCCGAATAGTTTTTATTTTTTTAAATAATGCCTTTATTACGTCCATAAATCGAAGGCTTGTTCATGAATCTCAAGTTTAAACACATATTAATTATTCCCTATTCCAATTTAACAGCTATATTAAATCATTATTGAAAATCATAAATACTGCAGGTCGTGGGCAAGACAGGCGAAATATATTAGGCAATAGCAAGCCCGTAAAATTTCGTATTTAAGGTTTACGATAATAAATCTTGTAGATGCACTCCGAACACTGAATATTATTACCGTCATGTTATGTGTAATATAAGGTAATTTATTCATAATAAAAGGGTGTACCCCGAGTATAGAACAGCCCACGACAGTTATTACATGTTATTCCACCTATAACAACAGATATGAGAACATTTTTTTTTTTAAATAGTTGAACAATGTGTGAGATGTTGGCTGTCGTATACAGATAGAGATCACTAGTCGTCACAAACGAGTTGGAATTTACTTTACTACATATCATAAACATATCCGATATACCTGATTTGAATTCATATACAAGTTTCATATTTATCCAGGTGAAAAGGAATAAATCTTTGGGATATCATTAAAAATTTATCGCTTAAATGAAAATTTTGTATAAACATGGGAGAGCAATTCAGTCAGTATTCTGGGCAAACGCAGGAACATCTTACATTTTTTTAAATACTTTTGGCCAATTATAGAAGAAAAATACTACTTATATCGGAAAAAAAATTTAAACTGATAGATGAATAGTGACTAGATAGATCATACACGTCATCTGATAAATCAGTCAACTTCTCAAAATAAATCTCCTAAATACGAATTAATTCATTAAATATTTATAATCCATACTACCCAATTTATATGAGCTGTTATTTTTGAAAGTGGTATTTTTTCATATTCGCGATCTCTAAAGGGTTTCATTGAAAAAATATGGCAAATGTTTTCACTTAGCAAAGAGTGGCGTTTTAAACCCTATACACCTTTTAAATTTTATCATGAAATATTAATGATTCAACTCATTTAAAAGAATAAACGATTTTTTTTTAGATCCAAATGGACTTATACCACTTCTATTCGGGAACATAACGTTTTAACGCAACTTAATGATTAAAAATAAGAAAAATGGACATCTTCCTATTTTAAAATATTATATCAATTTATTAAAGAACTAATATACTCCTAACAATCTTGTAAAAGATTGGAATTTAACAAATTTAGTTATACTTTTAATATATTTTATGACTATGCTTTTTGTCTACCCCCCCCCCCCCCTCCCCGTTGTAAATTAGCCTTTTATCATTTTATTGTGAACATCTTATAAATATAAATACTTTCAATATTTATTTATTACATATTTATTGGATAGCAAAATAATGCCATCTGCGTCTATTATGGGCAACATGTATAAGAGATCTTTGTTTTAAATGTTAATATGATAGTTAAGATTTTCATTACTTTGTAATTATTACATCTAGAATATTTCTTCAAATCGATATTATCCAATCTAAATCATCCAATAAAAATATAATTTTAATTGAGCACCAATGTTCTTAAACCAGAATGGCAATAAATAAGTGTTCACGTACTGTTTCGTAGTGATTTACGACCATATAAAAAAAAATAAATGCATAAGAAATTCTTGAAGACAGTGCTTCTCTTGAACAAACATTCCGCCGTAATGGTCGAACTAAGCTGTCCGTGTTGGCATTTCTAAACCGAAGCGAATCTTAATGCAACAACTTGATCCGATTAACGATCTTAAAAATTCTCAAGGACGGGTATGCATTTTACTGTATATCTTTGCCATATTTTTATTATAATTTGGCATATAACTGGTTAATCATTATTACTATTAATAAGAAAATTCAATAATTAAAAAAAAAATATTGAAATTTATAGCGTGCTCTAGGACAAATCCCTTCCCTGCACAACCGTTGTCCAAGAAACAGTACAGTCTTTACCATTTACTTTATGTACTGAACACCAGACCCTTAACGTTTTTTAATTTTTTTTTTAATAAATGATACATTGAAAAAGGGAAAGGTCAACAGAGACATTAAAGAAATGTTAATACATTAGTGGAAAAATTCCAACTAAAAACCTTCAGTCTCTTAACTAAAACAGGAAATTGAAAATACCTGTACAATATTTCGCCTATTCAGGCATCCTCAGGGCAGAAAGAGAATAACGGCAAAGCAAAAAAATTAATAATGCACCCAAAGAACACATCCCACCACCTCCAAGGCTTAAATGCAACTACTGAATCATAGGGAAGGTAGCTAGATTCCCAGCTGGCTAAGGTTAGATAAATACAGCTGATAAATACTCCAGAATTTTATGCATCGATATACACTCACCAAACCCCAAAAACACAACAGAAAAACAAATAATAGTAACAAACAACACAAGAACAGTAGACAAAAAACCATATGAAAAAATGAAAGTAAAAGTGCAAGAAAAAAAGAGAAAATTATCGAAATACCAGTGGACTTATGGTTATTCCACAAAATATACATTGAAAAAGGGAAAGGTCAACAGAGACATTAAATAAATGTTAATACATTAGTAGAAAAATTCTATTTTTTTGATAATTTTCTCTTTTTTTTCTTGCACTTTTACTTTCATTTTTTCATATGGTTTTTTGTCTTCTGTTCTTGTGTTGTTTGTTACTATTATTTATTTTATTTTATTTTCCTGTTGTGTTTTTTGGGGTTTGGTGAGTGTATATTGATGTTTCAAATTCTGGAGTATTTATCAGCTGTTTTATCTAACCTTAACCAGCTGGGAATTTAGTAACCTTCCCTATGATTCAGTAGTTGCATTTGAGCCTTGGAGGTGGTGTGATGTGTGTTTTTTGGGTGCATTATTCATCTTTTGGTTTGCTATTATTCTCTTTCTGCCCTGAGGATGCCTGAATAGGCGAAATATTGGACAGGTATTTTCAATTTCCTGTTTTAGTTTTGAGACTTAAGGTTTTTAGTTGGAATTTTTCCACTAATGTATTAACGTATAATAAATGATACTTAATGGATTAGATAAATGCAAGTAGAGAAACTACCCAGTTCTCAAATAACATATTCAACTTGGAAGGTCAAGGGCCATCTTTTTTTTCAGATGCCACAGAGGATTATCGGGAATCGAACAAGTAGCTTTGATACTAGTTAGATACTAAACATTTGGGTATTGATAAAGCAAAGCACTTGTAATGAGGGTGTAGAAAATCTTTTATTAACCTTAAGAATTTTTTTTAAAAATTGAAACTTTTTTAATTTTTACTTGTCATTATTCCAAAAAGAATCAAGTCCAAACATAATACAAATCAATTTAATTTTGTTTAAAAAAAAAAGTTGGAAATGGATAAAAATTGCCATTACTGAATAAAAAGCTCTTGACTCAAAATGTAATTTTTAAAGTTCCATTGTTCTTTTGAAAATTTATATACAACTGTTAAATATTAAATATGGAAATATTTTTTTTGAGAATTAGCATTAAAAATACTAGATAGATACTAGCGGCTTTGAATGGGAATAAAGTTTGTCATGAAAAGACTAGTATCGGCCAAAGTGAGCAAAAAATCGGCCATTGAGATCATTATTTGTAACAAAGTAAGGAACACTAAGGATTTTGGATTATAATTTGGATACTCAGTGGCCTTAAAGCTTTACGTTTTAATAGGCTGTATAATAGTATTGTATAGGAGTCTTTTATAATTAATTGGGAGCTCAGGGCGTTTGTGTAGTAAATGTTGAAGTAGCCAGAAATGGCGAGCAGTTTCTTGTCTTTTCAGTCTAAAAAATAAATCGAATATCATCCGTGGAAATACGCCCATCAAACGGGAAGTTGTCTTTTAGAATGTTAAGCGAGTCATATCTTATTTAGGTTAACTGTTTGGAAAAAAAAAAACTTTGCTCAGTACGAGGGAAAAAAACATTTATTTTTTTAAACATAATTCCATTTATTAGACCATTAAACTTTTAAGATAATGACCGGATTTTCTTTAATGTTTTCCTTGAAATTCTTTGAACCGGGTGTCTATATTTTAGAGGTTTTTTTTTTTTATTTCAACAAAATATTCTAAATACCTAAGTGGCCTGATACATGATTCGCCCTCACTTAGCCTTTTTAAATTATTCCCGGTTAATCTCATCACGATTCGCCTTAATGGCTATTTGATATCAAACTTACCACCATCAAGGATATCACCTTTGCCATTGCTCTTCTGTTTCTCCGTCCCATTTCCGACTCATTAATAATTAATCAATTTATTTTTAGCCAATTGAAATTATAAACGAGAAATTTAATCTTTTATGTAAGCGGAGGGGACACAAATGTTATGGACACGACCACGCCCGCATTCCGAGTTGTCTTATTTTTTATTTTTTTTGTGCTGAGGGACAGCTAAAGATGGAAAATCCTTATCACTTCCTTTAGGACCCGTTTTCGATGCTAAAGTTAAAAAAGATTTGACCGGAAAACTATATATATTTACTTCAAAAACCTAGCAGAGTTTAAGCCCTATACTTTATATGGCTGATAAATTATTTAATCTGTTACAGTCAAAGATCGAACCTGAGGAATCTCTGAACCCTCCTGGGGTTCACTCAGTCTCTATAAAGTGGGTATGTTTCATATATCGATGCCTTAGTTCACAATTGTGAGAAAAAATTTTAAAAATGGGTTTTGTTAAATAAATAATATTTTAAAGTTGTGATCAGGAAGTCATAGTTCATATGTTGATATAAAATTAATAGGGAAGCTGTAAAGGTTACAAAAATATATTGTGTGCTTAAACTTGAACTGTATTTCTTGTGTTAAATTATTATCAAAGGTGACTAATGTAAAATCTTTTTTTCGGCACTTAACACATATGTGAACTAAGGCATCGATGTATACATTTTATATTGTTACGTTAACACCCTCATAGCTCCAGTTATATAATTATTAAATACCCATCGTTATATTGTATATTGCTTATAACTTGATTACACTTCGAAAACGTTTTCTATATATTAGAGTGATCGATTTAAAAAAATATGTATTTAAATGTCATCGTTATCATGGAATCATCGTTAACGATTTATTTATTATATTTAAAATTTAATAAGAAGGATTTATACACAGCTGTTAAACATTAAGTATAATAATAATTCATTTATGGAGAAGAGATAGAAAAATATCACTCTTTTTATATAAAAGAGACACAAAAACCATATTTTGGTTTTTAAATGTACGAAGTACTAGTAGGAAGTACCAGTATCTCCTGTAAATTACTGGAAATTTTATTTTTATTAGAAAATTAGATAATGAATGGTATGAAAAAGAAATACTAAAAATATTATTATAACCTGCCTTGTTACAACCCTTAATAAATACATTATTTGAATATCTGTAGGGAGTGCTACCACTAGGTAGTTTCTCTACTTACGTTATCCATGCCATTAAGCATCATTCATTATATTTACTTGTTATATTGTTATAATGCAGTTGTAAATTTTAATAAATATATATTTGTTAAAATCGATATATCTTAGATAAATCTAAGGATTCCCTTGACTCACCGAATTCCGTCACTTGTCAATGACTGAACAGAAATATTTTTTGTAAAAAAAATTAGAAAGTCAAATGTCCAAGCTTATAATGGTTTTAACTTGTTCCGAACGACAAGAACGACATTTCGGTCAGTTTTTTATTTTTAGAAGAAGGCCGTGTCTGAATTCTTACCAAAATTTAAATTGACCTATGTCTAACCTTTCAAGGATCTTCTCTTTTGGCCGCTTTGCAAAGAAATCTATCATATAGTCTTTAGCACGAATTCGTTTAATTTTTACAGTTTTTTTTTACAATTTTTTAAATTCATTATTGGCCAAAGAAACTCGATTAAAGGCTGGTCGAAGAACATTTAAGCTCATTTCTTAAAAAAAATTGGAATGAAAACTAGAGGAAATAAAATTATGGGAATTATTTACCGTTGTTTACCTTATTTTTAAATTAGTGATGAATTACACAGTTGTTCCGAAAGTGGCTGAAAACATGTAAAGAGATAATAGATGACCTCAAAATAGAAACCAAAAAGATATCAATGGACAATGGATCCTATCCAGAAAAGCAGGAAACATTATTTGGTATTTAAAAGTAAGTCACGTCCCTTACTTAATAGGAAGTAATAACTGGACTACTTGGAGCAGATAATTTCGAATCGTTGCGAAAATTGGACGATATAGTCTATAAAATTCAGTTGTACGGAGAAATCGTGAATGTGTAAAACCTTAAGCTATTCTCAATTTTTCTATGTTTTTATCAACTACATAATGATTTAGAAATGCTCTCTAATTTAGCAGGTTTTAGGTCAATATTTGGATTTTTAATTTGAGATCTACCGCAGAATCTGGGATTGGTCTCATATTTTGTAAATAAATCATAAATTGTGAGCATTCCAAAAATAATTAAAACACATAAATGCAAGGCGGTTAGTAAAATTTAATTCTTGATATTCCTAATTAATAATTAATTCATTTTATATTCCTAGGGGGAGGATTAGGACAGTGTAAAGAGTGCTGTGTTGCTAATCTGGAGCCCTCGAGCTCAAATCTGGCTGTGGCAGACAAATTATTTAAATTAATCTGCCACAAACAGAGCCTCCTGGAATTCAACGGAAAACCTGGGGGTTGAGCAAGGTCTTTATGAAATGCTTGTTAACCAGTTAACGATGGCCCAATGATGATATAAATAAAAAAAATCAAATCAATGGGAATCAAATGTGGTCTATCTCACGACACCAGTCCAAACAGACTCATCAATTAGATACAGCAACCTCACTTCAAAACGTTCGATGAAATCAATCAATAAACTTCAACCGCAGACGTTGATGACCTAAGGGTTTTACGCCTTTAAACACCAATAAACAACGACAACTTCAACCACATAATAAAATAATTTATACAACATCTCACAATAGATGGCATTGTTTTCTATTTTGATTTTCTGAACGTAGCTTGTCTCTGTGGCTGGGAATCGATTGTCGAGTATTTATTTATTTAAACACCCTTCCTTGCCTTACGGCAACACGGGTTTTGACAATATTAGTTATTACACAATAATGTAGTAACGTATTAGTAACCTCGAGTAACCTATTTGATGACGTCAAAGGTCTCGTAAGTGATAATATGTCTGTTAGAAGAACAAATGACGCGGCCAAAAATTTTCAGGGCCAATATCAAAACCGCAGGAGGAAATAGCAAATAAATTATTTAAAAAAAGCTAATCCCTTCATGATATATTCCCTTCTATTATCCGCCGGCTGTCAGGAATGATTGATGGTCCAGAAGACGAAGTAATTTCAATTGTTCTTAGACAACCAGTAATCATTCAATTTGCCCGCCTCTGCATCCTAATTGTCAAATAATCGAGGCAAATAGGTGCCGCAACATTCGCGTTACTAATCACTTTACAAGAAAGGTTAAACAATTAGCAAAAAAAAAAAATGACAAAAAATATGGACAATCAAAGCCCACTAGTAAAAAGCTGCCTGTCTATGAATTTTGTTTACAAGAATGCTATTCACTTAATTTCAATATTTAAAAAAATATATATGTTTTTCTGAAAGGAAAATTCCAATTAATCACCATGTTTTAGTACCAATAAAATCTTAATTTTATTATGTAGTAGGCAAGTTAATCAATTTAATCCAATCAACTAAAATATGCGGTACAGTGAGAGTTGTAATATTAGTATATAATTAAATATTAATAGTCTCAGAAATTTAAATTTTAGAGAAAATACCCCTTTGAATATTTTCCACGAAGCGAGTTCAGTTCGGATAATCGATGCTCGACTGTAGTTATTCACTATTTAATATTTTTTTATACCGACATTCCTTAATATCATACACCACCATACGAACTTGGACGATAAAGTATCTGTAAATCGTTCCAAAGAAACATATCTCCCATAATAATAAAATTATTGTATTATAAGAAGAATAAGTTATTGTATTTATAATTTAATTTCAATATTTTATTGTTGCAATATATATCTGTAGCCTAGAATAGTTTAATAAAAACAAATTCTAAGGTAATCGATAAAACCATTCAAGCAGACTTTTCATGATATATAAAAGTGGTACTACATAATGTATAATGTGTTAGTAAACAATGTAAACTATCATACAATCATACCTGAAAGAAACATTATCCAAAATCTAATTCGTGAAACTAGTGTGTTAATAGTCAACTTAGAATTTATTAAACTCTGTTCTATAAATAATTTAACTTTTTAATAAATAACTTAAATTTATTTATGTACAGGAAGAATCATAAGTTCATAAAAGATCGCTCAACACAAAAAATTGATAACATGTGAAATTACGTTCTAGATAAAATTTGGAGGGAACTTGGAGGTATTGGTTATTATTCATAATAAAATAATTCGACAAATTATTTTTTTAATTAGTTTACTTATAGTAATCTATACATAATATAAAACAATGTCCTCGGTCGGGTTTGTTCGCGATGAACTCAATAACTACTGCACGGATTTTCATGCGGTTTTCACCAATAGATAGAGTGACTCACCTGGAAGGTTTAGGTATATAATTTGTCGAGTGATTTGTATAATTTTGAGTGAATTGGTTGGAATACAACGATAATTGTCGGGAATTTTGGAAAAAGTATTTTTATTGTTATAATTTCTATATAATAAAATGCATTAGTCAGACAAATTATGTAGGCATGATATGCTTTATTAACCGAGCTAAGCTGGGGTGGGTTAGTTTTAAAATAAAATAAAAAAATTTATGGAATCAAAGAAAGATATAAAAATGTTGTTGGGAAACGTGTTTAAAGTGCATTTGTTCATTTTATTGAGCATGGTTTTACCTTTAGCAGCATTCTCATTAATAAAAAGAATTTTAAAATACTTAAGCATTTTTTTTTGCAACCAGAAATTGTTAACAAGTGTTCCAGAGATTTCTCCCCCCCGTTTTACCATTTCCATTCTTTTGAGCCATTAAGACAGCTAAGTCGTTCTTCAGCGAAGAGCGCGGGGCGTCGGGGCTACCGAATTCCTCTTTGATTATAACTGCGAATCATTATAGAAGAGATAAAACAAAACCAAAGAATCCGAAAAGCCCTGATGCGAGAACATTAGGAAGAAGTCCTTCGTATCAAGGTTGTCGACTTCTTTAGAGCTCGCAGCCTCCTAAGATTTGCTATGTCATACTTCTTGTCCTTTATTCTTCCATCTTTCTTTGTTGATCTGCCATTTGCATCTTGTTGAGTAGCAATTCAAACACTTCAACTCGGGGATCAATGTCCTTTCAAGATAGTTCGCATGACAACTATTTTCAACCGATGAAAATGATTTTAATAATAATAAACCTGCACCACTACAACCCGTGAAAGGTCTTGTGTCCAGATCACAATAGAGACTGTCTCCAGGATGACGGTTGTGCAAAGAAGTTATCCGTCCGAGATAACGCTCAACCGCCACGTTTTTTCTTAATTAAGGGTCTGTACATCCAACAGGGTCCATCCATTAATAATCCCACAAACTAAATAATCTATCTGCAACATCCGGACTTGAATCCTTCAGCATAGCAACTCAGTGCTCTACACAATGGGTTAGATCTCTTGTTAATAAAAACATCATCGGCCTTGTCCATCCAAGGCTTTTTACAGATTAAATAATTTATCTGCACAGCTGGATTTGAACCCCGGACCTTCAACATAGCATCTCAGCACTCTAAATAACACATAGAGCTAATCCGCTTTCGTTTATTCCGAATAAAAACCTAGACTATTCTAGCCTTCATCCTCATCATTGAATTGACATCGAGAATCTTTGCACTCAAAAGAGTCTTGTCTGCGGAAGATGCACATGAGTAGCAGGCGGTTAGATTTACGACCGAGTCGATGAGATCTATCGAAATCTACGTATTTATATCCTCAATTGATCAAATATGAAATTTCCAATGGTTCAGGAAATTTATATATTGCTGGAAAGTAATGAAAGGACCAGGCTATTATTACATAAGTAATACAAATAGTAAATGATGATCAATTGTCATTAATTTATTTTTCAAAACGAGATCTCATGATCTCATGATCGCTTGATAATATTGTGAACAAATAAACTATAAAAATAGAATATTATTATAATTTTTTTAATCATTTTTCCGTACTTTTTAATCATTCAGCGTCCAGGCTGGGGGCAAATCTTTTCTCTTCAAAATAAAAATATATAAAAATAGAAATTTATCACAATTCTAAGACGCCTTAATTTATTATTTTCCAAACTAATTTATTGAGATTTCTGCTCATGAGAAATAGAATACATTTCTTGAACTCATGCGGATGATAACTAAAAAATGTCAATTTTCAGTCAAAAATAGATTCTTCCATAAACTTATATTATATAATAGAGTATATTTTTGTACAAACTATTTTTTTCAGAAGGAATTTTTTGCAATCATTATTAAATTAAACGATATTATGTTTAACCTTAACGAAAACGGACTTAATTTCTTATAACATTTTTTTATTATATAACATGAACTATAAAACATTATTCAATGTTGCAGGTCCAAAGATGAGGAGTCACAAGAACTATTTCCTCACAGTTTTTGCAGTTGTACTTCTACAAGTAAGGAATGAATTTAATCAGACATTATCATACTGATTAATTGATCATCATTAAGTGTATTTATTTATTTCATACTTTCTATGGTAGTATATATCTGCAGCCCCGGTACATAAGTGCCTAAGTCGACATTTGTCCAGATAATGATTGTATTGAGGGAAGCGCAATGGTGTAATTCTGTGTAGTTTTTTGGCTTAAATTTGAGTTGCAAAATAAGCAGTAACTCCGCTTCAAGTCATTACCTGACTAAGACCCTCGTTCTACTAAAATAACACGATTCCGTGGTTTATTGGACAATGATTGAATTGTCCTAGTCCACGATTAACCGCCTGGTCCCCCCCCCCCACTTTATAAAAGCTGGATGACCCCAAGAGCTTTCTAGATCCCGTAGGATCCATCTCCACCTGCAGTTTAAATAAAAGTCTGCCCAGTAGGGATATGAACCCAGAACCTTCACCACGGCAAATCAGTGCTCTACCACTGAGCCACTCCTCTCCCCTGAAGGAAACCATAAAAATAAATTTGTATTACATAAATAACATTTTTATATTTTATAATTGAAGTTAGACCCAATCATCAACGTCACCATCAAAACTTAAATATTCAATGTCAGATCGCTAAAATTCTCCCATTGCATTTTGTCCGGCCCCTTGGCCGGTGGACGGTTGTTTTAATGCTGATTACCCTGTTAGCGATTTGCTCGTCTCATTCCGGCCACTCAGATCATTGCAACAATCTGACAGACGCCAACTGTATAATATCCTATTTAACAACAATTAATTATAATTCTACATTTTAAAATTAATGGTTTGATCAATATTATACTAGGAGAGCGAAGTTGATCGCCTGCTGGTGGTGCATCTAGTCTCAACAATCAATAGTTTTTTTAGACACACGAGTCACAAGATGCATGTCCTTTATTGGGATCCTCGTCCACGTACACTAAAATTCTATGAATTATTTTTTTTTATACTTGAGCTATCAAGGAATACTTTATGTAAAATGAGATGTATAATTGTTTTGTATATTCTTACTTTTCAATTCTGCGTTAATAGATTTCAATTGAAAAATTAGAAACGTGGAAACAACATAAACAAAAAAAAACGAGAAACAAGAAATGCTCTATTTTTTTTTTCATATTCCATTTAATTCCTTAAACATATTTCAAACAGATAGTAACTCCTAAATAAATACAATGTATTCAGAATGGTGCCGGAAACGAACTACAGAAAAGTCAGCCATCCTGAAGAATAAACGAAGATGTTATCCTCCTATTCCACCTGGTGAGACCACCTCGGTGGAGAAAACCCGCATTGTCTTGGTTAATTTATCAATAATATCAATAGTCAATCAGAATCACTAACGGATCCTATGATTAAGATTGACCCAAGACCGCTGCAGTGATGCAATCACCGACTCAAAGCCTACACGCCTCCTCGCTCGGTGACCATTGTATAAGCTGTAATGGCTATCGATGGAGGAGGATGATCGATCTATTGTTGACAATGTGTTCTGCGATATCATCGATATGTGTATTACAATAAAAATAGTATTCTTAATCGCATTTCATCGAATAAAGTACGTTGCGTTGGAACTAAAACAAAATACGAGTATACATCAAATAATCGGTATCTTCTGTTTTAAGTATATTTCATCTTTCATCTTCGTTTTTTTCTTTTATGGAAGTATTAGAATTTTTCAAATATATCGATCGCATATAATAACCGCCAAGAAACTAACCTAATAACTATTTTCTAAGATTGTGAAGCTGTGCCATTTGTCTTCTTGTCTTCTCTGCAAGACTATCTGCAGCATCTTCTCCAAATCTCCTCCCTTTCATAATAGGCCCATACATTTTAGCTTTCTGATTTTTATTTCCATGTTTAATGTTTTTTTTCTTTTTTGATAGTCTTCGGAAAACTTCCTCTTTCGTAACTCTATCAACTAAATATATTTTTAATTTCATTAAGCATAGCTACGTCTCGAAGGCTTCTCTTTCTCATCATACACTTTGTAAGGGTGGCAGTCTCTATACCGTATAACAAAATTTAGAATGTCCCTCTGAACATAAGATTTGGATATCATTGTTTAAAAGTCTTTACAAAAAAACTGTTTAAACTCGATAAATGTGACGCGTCCGTTTTTTTTATACTCGTTTTAAGAGTCGTTTTCCGTTTCTAAAAGTTCTCGCCACAGATCTCGGTCCAGCCAGTCTTCTTCTCTAAGTACCCTCGCTGTCATGCTCTCCTCCACATTCTGCCATCGTATTTTTCGGATCGTCCTCTTTTTCTCCTTTCGATGGGCAATAGTCGGAGTTCTTGGCTATCGTTTCTTTGCCATTCCATATTTCCATTCCAATAAGTGGCCATAACATTTTAATCTTCTTGTTTCTATTGTGAAAAAAATCGTTGTTTCCTGATTTATTAGTTGCATAGTTAATATTGCATTGTTAATAGTCACATTCTTAAGTCCATAAGGAATTGGAACCAGGAATAAAAGCATCGGTGATTTAAAATGGTTAAACAAATAGACACTGAAGTCAGTACAGTATGTAACTAGAATACTTGCCAGTAAGGGAATTATACTGATACTAAGGATTGATTAGCAATATATCTAAATATTTCGAAACAGGCATTTGCAATCATTTAAATTATTTGTTCAATTTTTTTGTTCCTAAAACGATAACAAGCGCTGAAACGACTGGTAAAAGTCTTGGTGACATGGGTTCTGGCAGTAATCCTCTGACGGAAGCTTGTGGGCAGAGATTGAAGGTATCGGCATCGAGCCTGAGGGTTCGCTTAGCCTTATTATTGCTATTAAACAATTTTTCATGCTCAGGTAAAACCATAAATTTGCGTATGACCATCAATAATCAATTGCGCACTCCACAAAAAAGGATTAACGATAGCTTAGCAAGTTGGCCTTTGATGAGACCTCCAAAGCTCGCTCATTACGGCCACACCCTCGGCGGATTCTCTCTTATCTGACATGCAATAAGTTATGAACGTCCTTCCCTAAACCAAATGGAGATAGCAAACTGAAAAGGTAGAGAGGCCCTGCCCAGTCACGAATGATGAATTCGTAGCTCAATTCCTTGTCTGGCAGGCAGCTGATAAGTGATAAAGAAGGATACTGTCCGAAGGATACCATCCAGATGTTTGGAGGGCATTGTACCTGATTGCCACTCCTTTCCGAGGGATATGGAGTTGTTTACACTAAGTCTAATATTACGAAAGACCATCACTTATTTTAAATTTATTAAAACTAGTAATAAAAAGTGCACCAATACAACCCAAGACCCTTGGGTTCAGTACCTGGTGGAGACTGTACTGCTTCTCAGAAAACGGTTGTGCAGGGAGGTGATTTTTCCTAGATCATGCTCAACTACCAGGGTTACCCCTAAATTAAGGTTACCCTCTTTTAGATGCTGGGTGAGCTGCATGGGGGTCTCCAGATCTCACAGAGTCCCCGGCTGTTATCAGAATAAATTAATCATCTGCTGCAGCCGGATTTGAGCCCAGGACCTTCAGTACGCCAATTCAGCGCTCTACCACTGAGCTACCCCTCTCCCCAACAATGTACATCGAGAATATTAAAAATCCATACTTAAAACTGGCAGTAAAAAGAGAAAAGGTACTTAAATAAGCTGACAACCTGCAGGATAAGCACCGAAAAAACTCCAGAAGAAAGAAAAGAAGGTGAGGTCAATAGTTACAATATCTTTCATGTATATGCAAAGGATACACTTCTAAATAGAGCCAGTTGATTTGTTCTTTAAATTTTTCATCCACAGAACATAAATTTCTTTTGAATTTCATTTTATTACAGTTTATAACGAAATCGAACTTACACAGAATCTTTAACGGAATAATAAAAGTTACCATTAACCGGAGGATGATTAAGTCCTTGACATACAATGGCATCTGCTAGGTGTTATTCACTTCATGTTGACTTCGTGTCTCCGCGACGTTGGGAACGGTCGCCGATGAACGTCATTATTAAATATATAATACAATAAATTATTAAATTCAATTATTTCATTCGTGGGCCGATTCTATTTTGTTTAAAATGCTCAAGATTTCTTCCTTCTCTCCTTCTCAACTGCACTTGTACTTAATTCGTATATGCATTCCAATAAACTAAAAAGAAATACATCGAAAGCAGTATTTAGAATAGCAGATACCTTAACTATTTATACTTAATCATTATATAATATTTATATTTATACTACCATCTTAACTTAATCTATTTTTAACTTTAAGTTTTAAGACTAATAGATTTGTTTGAATATTTCTTAAATAATTTTTAACTTCCTACTCCTATTAAGGCCAACTGGACGGATTACTCCAACTGGTTAACAACCTTTCTAACCAAAATGGGAAGGTCAAGATTCTTCAGTGAGCTCAAGACTAATAATAAAACTCTTATCTGTGCTCTTATTACAAACTGCTCAAGCATACCAACAACCTCATTAAAGGCTACTGATGTCATGCTCAACAATACTAGGCTAAAAAAAGTTTTAAAAAATATATAAAATTATCTTAAGATATCTAATACACCTTAAATTTAATATACATATCATGATCCCATTCGTTAAGCTTGGTAATTACTGTAATAGAATAATAGGCAAACAATAACATATTATAATTTTATATCCCGCACCACTACAACCCATCCAATCTTGGGTTTGGTACATAGTAGAGACTGTACTATTTCAAGGACAAAGGTTGTGTCCAAGATCATGTTCAACCACCAGGGTTTTTCTCCCAACTAACAGTCCCCTTTTCAAATAGCCTTGGTGGGCCCTAGGAGGGTCTTCAGAAACTAAGTCCCAGAACCTTCGCCATAGCAACACAGCGCTCTACCCATTGAGCTATCCCGCTCCCATAATTATATATATGTAGTTTTTCATTTTTAAAATATGAAATATAAAAATTCAAAGATGGTATCATGCATTTAAAAACAATTCATTTATTTCTATCTTAAAATCTAACCACAAAAGTATTTTAGATGAAAGCTCAAAGGAAATAGTTAAAGCTTTGGTAACAGTAAAATTAATGCTACATGTTCTAGTCAGCGGGGAAAAAAACCTTAATAGGTAAAAAAAAATCTATTTACGTAACATATTGATTCAAGCCACGTGTGGAATTTGCATACCACTTTATAGATTTAAATAAATGTTTATAATTCGACCGTATTATTTACAATAATTAAATATATTTACAACTATAATTTTTCAACGATATTTGCAATACTTGTAACACCTATGTGATTGAAAGAGGCTCAATAGTCAAGTTTAAGAGTAGTAAAAAAAATGCGTAGACTATTATCCTTGTAAAATGAAAACCTTAAGCCTGTACTAATATAACTCATGAAGGATTTTGGATTCAGTACATGGTAGAGACTGTACCGATTATAGGAAAACGGTAGGGCAGGGGCCCGCCCGAGATCGTGCTCAACTCCCAATTTAAGGGAACGTTTTGTTAACTTTAATTGTTTACTTTATAGAGGCTGGGTGAGCCCCAAGACGGTCTACAGATCCCGCAACGTGGTTATTAACAGATTAATTTATCTGCAACAGTCGGATTTGAACCAGCTAGCAACTCAGCACTAAACACACTGTGCACCCTCCCCCCCTGTATAATGTAAAATGAGACTTGTATAGAGATAAGTTGTTTTTTAATTAAAATTTAAAGCAAAACTGGAAGTATTGTTAATGCAACTGAGCTCATTTCAAACTACATCATACATAACGATTATAACATATCAATAATCGGTATTACACAGAAGACAAAACATGGCGCCTCTTTCTAAAATTCTTCCGTGCAATCACTTTCCTTCCTGCACACTGTCACCGATTCGATCAAAACTCAGGTTAAAAACTGCGTATACCCTAGGTTTGCTAACAATACTATTTTTTACTCTATATTGAAATCCATAATGTTATACAGAATTATACAGCCCTGACAATTTGTGGATAACTTATCTCTAACTACCTACGTAGATTAATTATATGTCAGCATTAAGGAAGATGAACACACCCATTTTAGGTTACGGAAAATAACCAAAATCTCGTCCACGACCTTTTCAGTATCCTTTTGAGGTCGTGAAGCATTCGTAATAAAATGTATCAAAATTTATATTAAGATACATAATCAGTCAAAAATAAACAAATTTTACTTATATGTTACAAACCAATTACAAATATAGTGAAAAACGACATAAAAAGAAGCATGTTTATTTTTGTAATGGGAATATAACCTTTGAATAAAGTGAAAATAAAAATAAAAATCAATTTCTTTAAATCCTAGTAATCATATCAGGAAGACCTAAACGATTAATATCTACAACGCGGTAACGAAATTTAAAACAAAGTTGCTTCACTAAACGGATTTAGGTAATCTTTTAAGGTCGAGATCTTTGATCCACGATACAATATATGCAGTTAAGTGAACCCCAGAAGCGAATTTTGGTAGCCCACATAACTAAATGCCAAGGCTGGGATCAGAACCTCATCCATCTAGTTCGATTGCGTGCAGCAAAATGTTATGATTCGAAACTTTTTCTGATTTACAATCCCAATTAAATTAAAGGGAATAACATTTCTGAACTAATGGCTGTTATTATGATAGCAGTTGTGGAAAAGACGGAAAGGTCACTTAAGTGAATTATCTCCGAGCAGCTATCATCAATGTGGAATAATTTTGATGTCTAAAAGTTATGAGTTGTAGCCATGGTATGAATACTGATGAATTCGGGAAAGATTGGCTAATTTAAACATTTCAATAATTTAACTACAAAATTAAAGGTTTCCAAAGTTCTAAAAAAAAATGTTCTCAGACTAATCTCCTCCCTCCACAACTGTTGTCTTATAAGACTCATAAACAGTACAATTCCTACTTTGTACTAAACTCAAGACCCTTCATGGGTTTAGTGATACAGTTTTTTTAAGGTTCTACCATGGACCTCCTGTTAATATGGCATTCATATTTTACTAACACTACAAAAATGTCATTAAATTTTTTTTTTTAGTAAGCACAGCAGTACATTCAAAAACTATATGGTGATTTCACATTATTCAAGACACCCTTTTTAAATATAATTATGACTAGTGATAAAATGATCTACATAACATTCAACTAATTATCCCGCTCATTTCGGAGTTCTAGTACTAGTGCTAAAATAGTTCAAGACACACATTTTATATCCCTCTCCATGAATTAAACGCTGAGAATATTGATTCTAATACTGTTATTATTTGTGGTTTACACCAAGTATATTAAAATATTGGACTCTATTGACTAAGCCATAACTAAAATAGTGTGACTAAATTTTTTAAATATGTTTAATATTTTTTGCAAAAATTCATATTTAATTGCATCAATTTCAAACTAACTCCTGAAACTTGGCTGATATCCTATCATTTAAAAACTGAACATCTCTCAAACTATTATTATAATCTATTTTATTTTATTAGTTACTAATTTTTAAATATTAAATATAAAGCATCGGGACTCGAACCCGGGACTTCCAGATCGCTAGTGATTAGCGATCTGGAAGACCTGGGTTTGAATCCCAACAATATTAATTGGTCTCTAAATACCTAAATGAACACTTCACTTCTGTTAACAAACCTTCTTCAGGTTAGTGAACATCCTGTAGAATTATATCATGTAAATCCCCTAATCCCATTAGTAATTTTGATTTTAAAACACATGCAGAATTAAAACTTTTAATACTCCTCTATAATTATAAATCTTTTTAGTTTCCCCTACCAGGAAACCAAAGAGGGGACTTGTTTACCTTCGGATAATGAATATTTCACCTCAGAGAGGTCTATGACTACTTGTGATATTTTCTAAATAATATGTGAGAAGGCCTTTCAAAGTTACCCTTCAGCAAGCCTTTTGGGCCACTCTCACAATTGATAAGGCAAGTTCATCGACTTAACTAGAAGAAACAGGATATTCCATTGAACAACCCCTCGAGGCATGCTTCTCTAGGCAATAATGAGATCCGCAGAATAAAAAAGCTATATAAGCTATTTTACTATATTCATTTAAGTAAACATTATTATTCACAAAGAAGCAATAATATTCCTTTCTTATATATGACAAATTGGAAAAGAGAAAATTTGGGTATAATCATAAATAGTTTAGTATTAACAGGAATAGAAAAAAAAAAAGTTCCAAATAAAAAAAATAAAAAACAGGATGTAGTTTAGAACAGGCATTTGTTCACTACAGAAGGAAAGTTTAGACTTCATAAATTATTATTAGCTTTTGTATACATTTTTAGTACCAAAGTAATTATTTCTATCCTGGTAGGTATTAGCAGAATAACAGTGTTCACAGATACAACTGAGTTTAAACGGTTCTTCTAAGAGAAATATCCTGGTGTAATTGGATTAAAATCAATTTAATTATTTTTTAATCTAATAAGTTAATTTTTTTAATCATATAATTTATTTTATCATTTATTTACTTAAAATGTTTGTCTAGGTTTGGATAAGAGATTTTTTAATTGGAAAAGTAAAACTAATATCAATATTCTTGTTAGGTGATCCCTGAAACAGAGAGCCACGGTAGACTGATGGACCCTCCAGCAAGGAACAGCATGTGGAGGTTTGGTTTTCCGACGCCAGTCAACTATAATGACAATGAGCTCTACTGCGGAGGATACTCAGGTTCCTTCATATTTTTTTTTTTCCTTTTTGCTCAGCATTATTTTTTATTTATTTAATTATCAAAAAGGTTCATGTGAAATGGAGGAACCTAAGGAGGTTCTGAAGTTAAATATAAGAAAATAAAATAAATAAAAACCCACTAAATAAAAATTCTATTGTAGGAAAGACAAGAGAGGAATGTATGTCTAACTCCTTTTTCATTTAGTATGTAAACATTTAAAATTATGTACTGACAATAAAGATAAAGTTCAAAATGGCCAAAGAAAAAATTAAAAATAGAATGTTTATTCCAAAACATTAAGTTATTGTATAGTTATAAGATAATTTGGAATATTTTTTGTATTCCCTTGACATATATTATTTAACACCGAAAAAATGAATTTGTCATCATTAACTTAATAAGTAATATCATCCACAAAATAGCAAAGAAACTATTCACAAATAATGAATTGTTTCTCCAACTGGAAAACAACAGTCAAATTCTTGCGATAGCGCAGAATTATTTCTGATTTATATTTTGTAGCTATATATAGTAGTCCCAGTCACTGAACTGATAATATTCCAAAAAAAAATTGAAAATAAAATCTTACTAGTTTCATTTGATTTGAGTCGAAACCTGATTGTTTTTGTGCTTTTAAAACTTAATATAATAATTAATATCTAATCTAATAAATATAATTAATTAAATCCTCTGTGTTACCTGCACTTCCTATGAGACGAAATTAAAAAGACAATAGCCTACAGACCTGCTCAAAAATTATTAATTAGTTATTAAAAAAATAAAACATACTTTTAATTAACAGTTAACAGTATTAATAAAAAGAGGGATGATAAAAAGAAAGCAAATCCTAATAGATTAAGATAACTGCAATTTAACCTATATGAGTAAAAAGACTAGAGCAACTGATATTTGATATCCATGTGATTTTTTTGTAGTGCAGTGGGAACAGAATAAAGGCAGATGTGGTGTTTGTGGCGATGCTTACAATCTGGAAACGCCGAGACCACACGAAGCTGGAGGACAGTTTGCGAAGGGTGTTATTGGAAGGAGATACAGTGTTGGTCAGGTAAAGCAAATTGCTAAATTGTAAACTGGTCAACTCATAACTAACATGTCGTTAATTATTTTTTTACTGAATTCGTCATGAATTGTTTTAGTAATTGATATTTTCGAGTACAAAAAAAATCTCTGATTTTTAATGAGAAGTACAACAAATAAGAAATAAAATTGAAACAATATTATTTTAATTTTTTTTAAATTCCTTTCTTTAATAAGCTCTTAATTGTTTCCAAATATCAGTTAACAAATAATTTTCCAGAACTACAGGCCAGCAGCATGATCCTCGGCCTTCTGAGGTATCCTCTCCCACTTCTGTTCTGTGCTTCTTTCTTCCGATTGCAGAAAACTATCTTCCTTATGTCTCTCTCCACCTCACCCTTCCACCTACTTCTAGGCCTACCTCTTTTTCTCTTTCCACTATAGTACGCTTCTAGTATTTTCTTCTGAACTCTTTCATCCTCCTATATAATTTATGGGAGTGTATTATTTTTATATATTAATAAATAAAATAAAGATAAAATTTGTCTAATACGCAGGAGATAGATGTAGAAGTTGAGCTGACAGCTAACCATTGGGGAAGGTTTGAAATGTTCATCTGCCCTAACAACAATCCGAGATATGAAGCTACGCAGAGCTGTTTTGACAGGTTTGGTGAATCTTACTTCCTAAGTAAACTAACTAATGTGAAATTAGCTACTTTAAAATATAAATAAATCTAGCATTATTAGTGAATAATGCTAATATTACAACAATGTCATTACAACACCACTACTCTTGACTATAATTTATTGATATATTTAAAAAAAAAAAACTATAGACATACTAAAGCAGTAACTGGCAGATTTACTTGCAGTTTAGAAATTAAGTAATATAACAAATATCTTAGATTAAATCCTACTACACACAACCTTCAATAAATTACTTCTTACAATTAGCTCTTTCAAAAACTGCTTATAAATAATGAAAATTTAAATAAATTAAAAAAAAAAGAATATCATCAAAAATTTGAATAGCATTCTTTAAGCTATAATAAGAATAACTGAAAAGATTCTTATTAATTTATTTATGGATTTTAAGGAAATATTGAGTAAGTGAATAGGTATCCTTTAACTGAATACTAAATCTTCATTGAATCCACTAATCTACTATACCGACCAAACAATTTTTGATAGAACCTTTACCAGGAACAATAATGCAGTATTATTTACTCCATTAAAGCAATAATCACTATGAGCCTCTGTCTGATATGTCTCAAGAAAACATACTTAGGTAAATCGAAAATGTTAAATAGTAACAAAAATAGAAAAATCTGATTGCCATTGGTAAGTAATCCAAATAGATAGTTATTAGCATAAATTAAATACTCTGTAATTATAAAACTCATTAATCAAAAATTTATTAATGTTTTAATTAAAAGTACCATTTACAATTTTGTACAGTGTTTTACTAAATTATTACTTTGATTTTTATCTGATAATTTTATTTATTTTATTTATTTATATACAACCATTATTAGGTAAATAATTTATTTTCTGAAATAATCCAGTTATCGATTCATGTTTCAACATCATTTGATATAAAACTATTAACTGTATAATTCTAGTGTGATATAATGAATAAACATAACAAAGAACACAGCCAATTTATCAAGATGTATTTTCATATATGACACATATCAAAAATTTATATTATACTAGATAATTGATCATTCAGAACATGCTTTTGAAAATAAAATTGTGACATATTAATATGTAAAAAATATTTTGATTAAAATGTCTCATTTTCTTTGGAACTGAAAGTAAATTTAGTTTAAAACCAAATGTTTGACAAATATCTTGCTGATTGTAAGAAGCATGCCTGCCACAAATACTAAGTAATACATTGCCACTAAGTTTATTTTGTTTGTAGGTTTCCCCTGTTTATTTCTGGTACAAGGGATGTAAGGTTTCTTATTCCGGAAGAGACAAAGAAAAAAGCTATATTTCGATACAAAGTCAGACTACCGCCATACTTAACTTGTTCTCAATGTGTTCTTCAATGGACTTACTATACAGGTATTTATACCGATTAAGCTGTAACTATAAATACTTTATATGCTTATTTTTATACTTTATTTTAAACTAGGTTATCTTAAATGATGATATTTTAAGAAATTGTAAATTGTATTAACATTAGTAGGAAAAAACTGCGCTTGAATTCTACTCATTATTACGAGTACAAATTATCAAAGTATTTTTATTGACTTTGGTGCATGTTTTCTTTTTGTAACTTTTGTTAATTATACTTTTTATTTCTTCACAAATCAAATCAAGTCGAGATTATCAATCATCAATCAACATCATATTGAACTATAATTATCATCAAAATTGAACTTATTTTTTTAGAACATGTGTAACTTATTTCTTTATCTTTATAAACACCGTAATTCTTCTGTAACCTTCTCCTTCAAGTATTTTTGAGTCTTTCTCTTAGTCTCCTGTATCTGGTTGATATTTACCCAATTTATCATTTATCATTTATCATATCATAGAGCCTGTGACATTAGTATATTATACAAAATTCAATAGAGGAAATGACGGTAGAAATAAAATCTATTTTGAACACTGTCTTCTTCGTCACTTTCTAATATTGACAGCTTTTAATGGCAGCATATAGACCCTCGGATCAGAATAAATCCTTTTTCAGTTGTGATACAGATATATATAACTTTTACGTAAGCAGTTCGCCCCATCTTCGCTAACTCTAAAGAATATAGTTGCCTATTTTCAGTAATCTCAAAGGTATAAACGATATTTTGAACCTACTCTAAACTTGTTGCATTAATTCTGACAATTCTTTAATTGAATTTTCCGAATATTTCTCCGATTAATTTTTGTATTGCACTTAAAATTGTCTGTTAGCGATGCATTTGCAAATAGAAAAAATAAATATATCTTTTTCTCTTCTTAGAAGTAATGATCATTATATTGAATATTCAACAAGAAAATTAAGATATATACTTTGCTATAAAAGCTAACTGGAATCTAAGAAGCCTTGAGATTAAAAGGTTTCAAAAGAGGTTAAAAAAAAAAGGATGATAGGCTGCAATAAAGAAATAATTTCAGTCATTGAAAATTTTGTGGAGAAAAGGAAGGTTAGATATTTCTAAAACATTTTAATAAGATGTTATTGAGAATAATAAAAATATTAGGTATTTACTGGAATGGTATAACCACAGCAATCAGATTTAGAATATTTTATCTTTTTTTTGTCTATTTTATTTATTATTACAGATGTGTGCCTAGGTATAATAGTTAAAATTGCTAAAACTCTTAAATTAATCATTTCTTGTTCCTACTCTTACAATTTCATAGTTTAAGATGATTTTTTTACTTTTGATTATGTTTCAATTGATATATTCATTGCAGAATAGATAGATAAATAACAATTTATTGTTATTTATTACAATTATTAAAAATAGAATATTTCCATGCATTCTTAAATAAAATTTACTTCTAATAAAACAAAATCTAATTATTGACATTGGATGTAATAGGTAACATGTGGGGTACCTGTGAAAATGGAACAGAAGCAGTTGGTTGTGGCAGGCCAGAAACATTCAGGAATTGTGCAGACATTTCTATTGTCACCAGTACTAGTGGTCTTCCGCCAATTTTCGTTGGCATCAACAATCCATTTCTACTTTATTTCAGGGACATCAGGAATCCAAGTCTTGTTTCTCCTCTTGTTATTAGGTCAGTAATAACAAAAAAATTGAAATACAAATAAATATATCTGTAGTCTTCATATATCTATAGTCTCCTCCAATTCAAATCCTCTCTCCAGCACCACAAAACAAGATCCCGCCTTTCCGATCTCTACATTCCTTCCCACAGAACTAAGGGATTCGAGCGTTCCTTCCTCGCTCGTTCCACCACTGTGTGGAACTCAATCCCTTCTTTCATCCGCCATTCTTCTTCACTGGCTTCATTTAAATCTCTGCTTTTCCATCATCTCTTGGAATCCCAAAAAGACACTCTACATGCAGGTCAATCTTCAGCTTGAATAAATTAGTATTGAATACTCGATCTCCTTACATACGTGTTTTGTTTATTTTTCCAACAACAAAGAAGATACAGACTTTGTAAATACTTTATCGCATGCTATGCCATTCATTTATTTTATTTAGCAATTTCGTTGTTAACTTTTGTATTAATGTTATTTATTATTATTATGTTAATATCAATACCTATATTTATTTTCGACAATTAGTTAAAATCCTGTCAAGTTTCGTACTTTTTATTTATTTTTTCTATTTCTATTTTTACTATGTTTTGTCACTCTTCGTTACTTCATGATTTGTATTATTATGTAGCCTTCAGGCCAGATGAATATTATTTTTATTTTATTTGTTCATTATTGTTATTCTAAAGGGACTTAATCCCAGAATAAAGTTTGTTTTCTATTCTATTCAAATACAATTGTTAATTGTATTCATTCTTGTTAATAAGTAAGCCTAAAGCGAAAAAAAATAATATATATATAAATATATGGCCAATGGTGTATTGTACCAAATATTTATCAACCAATCCAACAAGGAGGAATTCAGTAAGGAAGCTAAACTCAGACTATTCAAAAATATATATTGTCTTTCAGTACACCTATATCTCTATAAATCTATTAAGGATTTCTACTGTTCTAAAAATAGTAGGTCCTATCCCCCATAAGAGCTATAGCAAGGAACCCAAAAGGCACTTAAAATAATAGTGAATAGTGAGCGCAGGGAAGCTTGGAATATTAAATATAACTATTAATAAAAATATTAATATTCAACTACTCACTCAATATACCATTGATTCATAGATGAAAGCCTATTCATAGATATCTTATATTGGATGATTATGATTATATCTTGAAGATAATATTAGTATTTTTCATTTCAGATCTCAAGTTTGTGTTCCTCAGCCTAGATATCGGTTCCTTCCTGGTTTGAAGCAGTGGTGTCAAGAGAACTGTATCCGTTATCCTCCAAACTGTCCAGAAGAACTTTGCAATTGTCCGTAAGTAACAATTCAATCTACCAACTGATAACTCAGATTGAAGAGTACTTTCCAGGTATGTAAAGAATCTGATAGGTAATGTAACAGTACATCACAGGACAATAAAAAAAAATATTTTTTTAGAAATATATTATTAGCATAGGGACCAACTCCTTATAAGCAACTATATTATAAATACTATTAAAAAATTTAGGTTATTGGAAGATAATTGTTGTTTATATACTTAATAAATTCATTCACAATTAAATTGAAATTTTCACCTCTATTTGCCCTAAATTTTTTTACAAATTAAAGCACAAAAAGTTGCCATAATTCAAATAAATAATTTTAAAAATTTAGAATTCTATTTCTATTTTAGACTGTAGTATATATTTTTGTCCCTAGTTACTGATAGATATTATTCAGAACTTCTTAAAAAACAGTCAGATTATTATGTTGAGGATAGTTCTTATCAAAACATCCATCAGAATTTTTACTATCCCATAAATTATAACGTTATGTTGCAAATTAGGAGTCTTCAAACTTTTTTATTTTCCTTGGGAAAAAGAAAATTTTACTGAACACCAGTATCTATAAGATGACTTCAGCATGTTTAGAAATTTTTTAAAAATTCAATAGACTAAAAATTAAAATTAAGTTATGTCCTTTTCAATAATAATTTTTGAAAAATAAAGGGAGATCGAAACTGGATACTGGAATTGAAAAATCAGATTGAATAGTGCATCGAAAAAAATATCATTAGTATTTTATAATGTTCTTATGCGGTTTGTCCCTTTGAAGTGCAACAACAAAGGGTTCCTTGTCCAGTGTGGTCCCTTTGTGAGGAGAGTGATACCGACCTGATAAGTTTTCTTTTATATATATTTCTATTGTAAATTCTCTATTATTTCGTAGTTTTAAACTTTATTTAAAAGGTTTTTCTTTTTTGTTTTTCTATCTGTTAATTTTATACATATATTTAAAAGTGAAATTTTTTTTTTTTTTTTTTTTCTTTTCTCTTTTTCATATAATTGCATGATTAAGCCTAAAAAATGGCTGAATCCCCACCTTTGAAAAGAAAGAAAGGTAGATTTAAGTTTGCAACTATAGGGAATAATGAACAAAGGAAGAACTGTGTCAAGTTTTTAATTATAAAAAGGCTTGAAACAGAAAATGATAGTAATTGCTCAGATTTTAAAAAGGTTTCACCCTTTTTAATACATAAAAGTTTAAAAGCTATAATAGGTGAGGCTAAGTTAATAAAAAAATTGAAAGACGGAACACTTTTAGTGGAAGTATTTTCTGACACTCAATCGGAAAAACTTTTAAAATGTAACAACTTATGTTATAATTTTCCTATAAAAGTAGAGCCACATGCAAGATTAAATTTAAGTAAAGGGATTGTGTGGTGCCCGGATTTGAATTATGTTGACATAGATGAAATAAAAGATGAGCTGAAACCCCAAAATGTTATTGACGTCAAAAGATTAACTTTTTTTAGAAATAATGAAAAACTAAACAGTCACAACTATCTATTAACTTTCGATAATCCCTCTTTACCCTCTGAAATTAAACTAGGTTTCCATAATGTTGTAGTAAGACAATTCATTTCCAATCCAATACGGTGTTACGTCTGTCTAAAATTTGGCCATACAAAAAGAAACTGCAATAAAGAAGCATTGTGCAAATTTTGTGGAAAAACAAAACATGAGGGGTCAGAGTGCAACAATCCGGTAACTTGTGTTAATTGTTCTAGTAATCACGAGGCTTTTTCAAAAAACTGCCCCGTTTTTATTAAAGAGAAGGAAATAAAAAGAATTCAAGAGGCAGAAAAAGTAACATACTTTGATGCAAAGAAAAAATACGATCTTTTGCACCCAATAACAACACAAATATCTTTCGCTAATATTGCTAAAAATAAAAAATCTGTTAGTGTACAAACTGAACCAATTATTGAAAATCAATTATCATTTAGAAAATCTGTAGCAACAGCTACGTCTAGTAAGACAACTACGCCTATTGGCAGCACCAGCATTACTGATATCTCTGTTCCCCCCACCCTTGTCCCACCTCCCACCACACCTCCTTCACCTCCTCAACCAACTTCCTCCTTAATTTCCTTACCCTCCGTTTCTAAAATCCCAACTTCCCAAAACTCCCGATCCTCTGGTGGGATATCCGAAAAAAATTCGGAAGCCCATTCCTCCAAGTTAGTCGCCAAGTTAGTCCAAGTCGCCTCTGAACCGAGGATTTTACCCTCGGTACAGAAGTCGTCTGAAGAATCTTCCAACCCTCACAAGTGTCCTAAAGGTCAACAGACCGAATGGACAAAAGTAAAGGGAAAAACAACTAGAAGTACGACCAGGAAAAAATCACCAAATTGTGAACAAAGTGTAGAAAAAATGGAAAGCAATTAGTAGGTAGTTTTTGATTTTATTATAGGTTTTCCATTTTATTTATACTTAATAAATTTAATCTAATCAACGATATTCTAACCTATTTACATTTTCTTTTTTACTATGACAACTCCAACCAACATAATACAATGGAACTGTAATGGTATAACGGGAAAATATGAGGAACTGAAACTTATAATTAATAAATACCAACCGGTAGTTTTATGTATACAAGAGAGTAAATTACCCCTTAATAAAACTTTTACCCTGAAGGATTATAATATTTATAGAAAAGATTTTGATTATAGAAGTAGAGCATGTGGTGGGGTTTTGATTGCCGTAAATAAAAGGGTTGTATCTGAGTTAATTCAGATTAATACCTCCCTCCAAGCAGTGGTAGTCAAGGTCATTCTTCACATTCCCATTTTTGTTTATAATGTTTATCTTCCCCCTGATAATTTTGATGAGGTAGAATTAGTTAATCTTCTGAATAATACCCTTTCTCCTTTTATAGTTATGAGCGACGTAAACGGCCATCATACCTCGTGGGGTTCTTCGCACTGCACAACACGAGGAAATACTATTAGGCGAATTATAGATGGTACCGACTCGATAGTTTTAAACTCAGGACAACCAACATATCTAAGTCCAGCATACCATTCATTCTCGTGCATCGACCTGACATGGTGTTCACCTAGTTTATATACTCATTTGGATTGGCAAGTTTCTCAAGATCAGTATTCTAGCGATCATTTCCCCATAATAATCACTTTCCCATACATTAATACGCGGGTAACAAAACACGCGAGATGGATAACAGAAAAATCCGACTGGACAACATTTCAAAACAATATACTGATATCTACCTCTGATATATCAACCACAAACAATAGCGATGAAAGCAATCATCAAATTACAAAATCTATTTTAGCAGCTGCGGAACTTTCAATCCCAAAAAGCTCCACTATTGTCAAATCGAAAAGAGTCCCTTGGTATGACAATGAATGCAAACTAGCGATTAAGAAGAGAAGAAAGGCTCTTAAAGTCTTCCAAAGAGAACCAACTCTTCAGAATCTAATAAACTATAAAATGAACCGCTCGCTATCTCGCAGAATAATCAAGGAAAAGAAGAAAGAATCATGGGAACAATTTTTGAACACCATTTCATCAAATACCCCACCCAGAATATTTTGGAAAAAGATAAATAATATTATGGGAAGATTTGTTGACTATCAACCGACCCTTCTAATCAATGACAAAATAGAGCAAAATCCCGATATATTGGTCGAGCATTTTGTTGAATATTACTCAAATATTTACTCCACCCAACCACAACCGACAATAGAAACCGAGACAGATAGTATTGACGATCAGAAAGAAAACTCTTTTAACTTACCATTTACCAAAGCAGAATTACTTTCCTGTTTAAAAGAGCTGAAACCATCCTCACCAGGGGTGGATGAAATACATAATGATATGTTGAAAAATCTACCAATACCGGCAATAGACGCGCTTCTTGCATTCTATAACCAGATTTGGAGCACAGGGAACTTTCCTGAGATATGGAGGAGATCAATCATAATACCAGTATTAAAAACTGGAAAAAATAGGTTGTTTCCTTCAAGTTACCGGCCCATCTCACTCACAAGCTGCATGTGCAAGTTGCTAGAAAAGATGGTTTTAAAAAGGCTAAGTTGGGTACTAGAAAAAAATAATTTATTATCGAATGTGCAAAGTGGCTTCAGAATAGGACGCTCTACAATAGATCATCTGGTAACAATGGAATATGAAATTCTCAACAGCTTTGCTGAGAAAAAAGAATGTATAGGTATATATTTCGACATCGAAAAAGCCTTTGATAATTTGAAAAGATCTCTCGTCCTGCAACAGCTACGTGAATGGGGAATTGGAGGTCGGCTACTCATGCTGATCTGTAACTTTTTACGAAATCGGACCTTCCAAGTTAGAATAGGTAATCACCTGTCTTCAGTAAAAGAAATGACCAACGGAATCCCACAAGGAAGTGTCTTAAGCTGCGCTCTCTTTGCAATAGCTATAAACAAAGTTACAGAGATTATTCCTAAACAAATCAAAACATTTTTATTTGTAGACGATCTTGCTCTGTTACTGTCATTTAAAAATGTAAATAGAATGCAAATATTACTACAAAATTGTTTAGCAAATTTAGAAGCATGGTCTATGAAATCTGGTCTAAATTTCTCCACCGAAAAAACTAAATGTCTACTTTTTTCTAAACGCAGGACACCTACTCCTTTTCCAACGCTAACCTACAGAGGCATGAACTTACGTTTCGAAACAAAAGTTAAATTTCTAGGGCTAACTCTTGATTGTAAACTTAACTGGAAAGAGCATATTAGATGTCTAAAAGAAGAAACACTTAAGAGACTGAATATTTTAAAAGTTCTGGCTGGACGTTCATGGGGAGCGGATAGATCAGGCATGCTTAAGGTATATACCAGTCTGATAAGATCAAAGCTGGACTATGGTAGCTTTGTTTACTCATCGTCGAATCAAAATCTGCTTTCAGCTCTTGATTCAGTCCACCATGCAGGCATCCGTCTTGCTACTGGAGCCTTCAGAACCAGTCCAGTGATTAGTTTATGTGTTGAATCTGGTATTGCTCCTCTCGCTTTGAGAAGACACCAACTCGCCTGTGGATACATTGGAAGGCTAAAAAATAGTAATAACAACCCAGCATGGAAACCCATTTTCAAACCGAATAATAGACGATTTCAAGAAAACCGTAGACTACCTGCTCCATTAGGTATTAGGGCTGGTAAATATATAGAAAAAATCAGCTGCTTGGAACCAACAACTAATGAACTTAATTACCCACCTTGGACTACAAAACTACCTGCAATAGATTTAACGCTTAAAAAATTCACTAAAAATACCACTACAGGACACATGTATTTAGCAGAATATAAAAAAATTAAAGGAAAATATAGTAATAGAAAACAATTTTATACAGATGGTTCTAAATTAAATAATAATGTTGGTTGTTCATTTGTATCAGACTCCAGGATCGGCAAGTATAAACTTCCCTCCCTGGCCAGCAACTTCACTGCCGAAAGTTATGCGATTTGCGCGGCACTCTATTATATTATGCAATGCGAAGAAGAAAACTTCGTAATATACACGGACTCCCTATCTGCTCTTATGGCACTTAAAAACATTTATAGTAAAGACCATCTTATAAGGAAAGCACAAGTTTATGCATCAATGTTAAAAGATATGAATAAGAACATATCTTTGGTTTGGATTCCATCACACGTGGGGATTGATGGTAACGAAGCAGCAGACCGGGCTGCCAAGGAAGCAGCATTGTCATCGATTGATATTACAAGTATCTACACCTCATCAGATATATGCCACTTTTTAAAATATGGAGTAAAACAAGATTGGATTCAGCTTTGGGAAAACACCGAGGAACGAAATAAGCTTAAAGCTGTAAAAAATGAATTAAAAATATGGAAAAGTTCCAACCGCAGTAACAGAAGGGAAGAGGTCGTTGTAACAAGACTTAGAATAGGCCACACCCGACTTACCCATGGTTACCTTATAACAAAGGACAGTCCACCGAAGTGCACAACATGTAATAACGCACAACTAACAATTAGACACATACTGGAGGACTGCCCCCTCTGGGATAGTTATTTTCAGGAAGCTCAATTACAAAGATTCCTCCCAACTATACTAGGCGATAATAATAAAAATATAGACTCAGCCATCAAGTTTCTAAAAAAATATAACCTTTTTGACAAAATTAAAAAAATGACAAAGAAATTTAAAAAATGACAAAGGACAAAGGAAAAAAAAAAATAAATAAATAAATAAAAAAAAAAAAAAAAAAAAAAAAAAAAAAAATATATATATATATATATATAGATTGAACGACGGACACTGAAGACCCTTGATGTTGAGTGTCCATAAGCAGTTCTACCTACCTAATGTTCTTATGTTTATTAGGCAGGGTAATCTGTAATAATAATTTCATCAGTACTAAATATCAGTTTCTTTATCATACTTAGAACTCAGTTTATTTTATGAAAAGAATGAATAGCTGTGTTGAAAAAGTTTACTTAACTGCTGCTGACCACGGTTTCATAACCAGATAGATCAAATTTGAAAGCTTTAGAAGTGCATTTCCATGTTAAACCATCCAGCCAAAAATTAAATTGTCACTCAACCATCACAGATTTTAATGGGAATTTGTTTATTTTAAGAAAATAGTAAATTAAGAAAACTAGAAAATTTTATCTTTGTATAAAAAGAAATTAAGTAGTTTTAAATTATATTTTTTTGAAGTTTGAATAATATATTATTGTGAAACATATTATTATGGTGACTAAATAGGGCATTTTAATTGCCATTCATTCTTTTTAAGATCAAGAATTTACTTATAGGTCAATAATTGTAATTTTTTTAGTATTCAATAAATTAAAACATTTCACAAAAACTTACTTTTCTAATTTCAGTGAGGAATGCGAAGCAATTGGTGAATTGAAAGGTAGGAAAGGAGCTGATGTATACTGCCAGGACAAATGCATCATATATCCATCACAATGCCCAGCAGAAAGATGTAGTTGTGTTTAATTACAGTTGGATGAAGACCGTACTCCTCTTTTTTAGTAGTAGTGATACTTCAATAGAAGTAACTTTGTGCTAGAAATAAGGAACAACAATTATGACTAGTACTGCCTTTGCAAAATTAATATTTTTCAGAATATAACTCATTTCATGGAATAAATAAGATTACTATTAAGAAAGAATCAAAATGTTATTTTATTCAACATTGCTCAATATTGATTAACTAGTACTCAATAACAATTTAGACAGATGAAATAAATTGATTTGTCTGCCAATATTTTCAGGAATAGTAACCTATATTTAAAAAACAATCTTTTGTCATTATAGAAAGGCCGTGTCTTTTAAATGTAATATTGTCTGTTTTGCAAATATAAAAAATTACACCTTGCCTTGATAATTACATTGCCTATTCCTTGATAGAGGTATTCTGTAAAAATGTTACTTATTATGAAGTAGCTTTTGTAAAGGTTCATATGGTACATGTAATAATATAATAGTAGAAATATTACATGCAATATACGTTAAAAAAACAACAAAAATAAAAAGAGAAAAAGAAAATATCTTTTCTGAAAGTACGGTCTTGAAACTTTGTAAACAAAAAAAATGTATGTTTCAACAGTAACATTTTTTTTCACCAGTCAAGCTATAAGGTACTATAAAGACACTCATACCCTAATTAAATTTATTGACTTTGTGCTTTATTAGGTTATTTATCAGTTACCAGTAAATTAATTTATCTTTGTATGTATATGTTCTTGTGATATATGTTTTGTAATACTTTTGACATTTTCGTAAATAAACTGGTGAAAAATGTATTCTCGTTTTTTCTACTTTAGTGCCTCCTATTCCTTTCACGATTGCTTGTCTATGATTAGTATTTTTATGGAAGGGGAAAGAGGACCACCTGCCCAAAAATGAGAGCGGGATTGTCAAAAATCATTTCTCAGGACTATAATGAAATAAACATATTTGAGATATAGATGGGAGCGAATGGAGTGGCTCAGTGGTAGAGCGCTGAGTTGCCGTTATGAGAAGTCCTGGGTTCAAATCCAGCTGGTGGCAGATTTTATTTAATCTGTTAGCTGCCGAGGATGGATCCTTTGGGATCTGGTACCCTTCTGGGCTCACCCTGGCTCCAAATAGAGGGAAAATCAGGGGATTAAGTGCGAACTTAAACCAATCACCTTCCAGCTCAACCGTTGTCCAAGAATTAGTATAGTCCCAAGACCCTTCGCAGGTTGTAGTAATACAGTAATACAGGTATTTTTTATAATAAAATAAATATTAATTAATCAAATATGAATCTAACATATTCTATCCTGAACTAGGAACTTTAGGACTCTCACCATTACGAGCTTGGTCATCATGGTTTGATTTGTAAGTATGCAACAATTCAAAAATACTTCTTACCATGGGACAAATAATTCACAAATCAATCTAGTGAAACAATTGAATGACCTCCCCCTCGATAATTCTAATTTATTGAAGTTATAAAAAAAAAAATCTATTTATGAGTTACAGAATCTTAAAATTTATGGACTTTTTGCTTTTTAAAATAACTACCAACATAACAAATTACATAGATATTACAACTAAAGCTTCATTAGAAAGCAAAAAAAAAAAAATGAACAAAGCCAGATTAACAAACAAAATACTCAAAATGAAAACTGAATACAGAAATAGTATTAAGACATGACTTTTGGAAACATTGTTTCCAAGAAACACACATTCCTGGAGTAAAAAACAAAACAAAGTGACTACTTTCTTTTAAATCATACTTGAGAGTTTAACAGTAATCTTAAACAATCAATTATCGATCTGCCTCATTAAGTAAAATAAACAATATTCTGTTTTCTGTGATTTTTTTTTTTTTTTTAGTAAGCGTGTATTTTTAATTTCCTCACGTTATTCAACAAGGCTTGCATTAGATCCTGTAGAAATTTTACCTTGTATTTTTATTTTTCAAGAGTCTCTACTAAACTATTGCTAAATAGAAAAAAAAACACAATTACAATTCATGAATAGTTTTGGATTCTGTCATACTTGAGTCTGAATTGTTTTTAGGACAAAAGTTGTGCAAGGAGGTGATTTCTCTTGGAATATACTCAATCGCCAGGTTTTCCCCCAAATAAGAGTACTCACTTTAAAGAAACTAGGGAGCCCTTTGATCCATTCATGGCAGTTAACAGATGAAAAATTAATCTGCTGCAGCCAGATTTGGACCTGAGCCTTTCGGCAATAGAGAATAGATGAGTTAAATAAAATAAATTGTCAGGGGTCAGTGAATGTAAAATTATAATCCTGTAAACTTGTAATATAAATATTATATTGTTTGTTCGAGGAGAAATAATTAAATTGTCTGCACCCTGTGTATTCCATCATATAGATCACAGGCGACCATCAAACTTACATTTAAATAGAAAATGGTTCAGTAGTTTAAAAAAATATTTATAAATATAGATAGCCATTGATACTTGTTTTTTAATAGAACAGAATCACATAATAGTCTTTGGTTAACTATAATCAAAAGTTTAGAAAAATTAGTTTGACTAGTTACCATCACACTTTCCCAATCTTAAGTTACCATTGACCAATGCAAGGTAACAAAATCAAGCTTCAGTCCATAATCCTCTGCTATTTTTTCTCCTTTCTGAAAGCTGACTATAAAAACCCGCCAATCTGTTTTACAAGTTTTTTAACAACATATTGTTTTAAATATTTCGATGTTTTATTTTAATTTAAAAATATTTCAGGAGAAGAATTTAGGAAGTGTAAAATAACATAGAGAGATTTTTCATCATTTATGTTTAGTATTATATAAACATTAAGCAACTACCGCGTAAATAGGTAAATGAATAAGCTAACTTTAAGTTATTCTGATATTGTGCTACGTACGTTTCAATAACTTAAAAACTCCGTTTACATCATTACAAAGGTATTAACTTAGTTAATTATCCCCATTAAAGCTTTATAGAAATATATAATCATTTGTAGCTTCATTCGAATACGTTGAGATAGCACTTGTGCAACCTCAGCAAGACTTCTGAGAACAATAATCTACTTTATTTTCTCATTTTCTCTAAAAAATTTTCATTACATATTTTAGGTAGAAATTAATTGCCATTGTTCTAATTATGAACGTGGGTTGTAAGAAGAAAGATTATTGTAAAAAAAAATACATATCCACACATATAAAAAATTAAACCTAGTGTAATATATTTTTTGTTATTTACTGCCTTAACTTTGACATTTGAATGATGTCACCTTTATAAATTATTATTACTAACAATATAAGTTATGTTTAGCAATATTATAGTAACTGTTCAAAAAATGTATTTGTATTCAAAGTTTAGATATGCTTTCATTTATATGTACATAGTAGTAAACAATCAATGAAAATGGCTATTTATATTGTGTTAAAAGAAGAAAAAAATTTGGTATCTTTTCTGTAGGATGTCGCTCGGAGTTGAGTTACATGTTATATTGTTTATTTGTTTCCTTTAGTTTATCATGAGCTTTAGTATGGATAAAAGAATGTAATTATGAGAAATATGTATGCTTCGATAATCATTTCATCTAGAAATCAACGTTTCAAGAAACACATATCATCTATACTTAGAAATGTTAGTTAAAACTTTTATTTCTTGATGAAATGATTACCGAAATCGACTCATTACCTATAGTTACATTCTCTTTACTATACTAAAACACACGATCAGCTGTATTTTTGGAAAATATTAAAAATGAAATGAATAAACAGTTAACTCTTGTAACTCAACCCGAAGCGACAACCTGTGGTAGTGTAGTTGGCAGGCTTAAGTATTTTAAAAATTTCAATCTGCAAAAGCTTGATATAATGGTGTTATTAATGTCTCATAAACCACTTATCAATTATTACTTAATGTCTAAGAATTATCCTTTTAAAGTAAAGGAAAAAAAATTGGAGAATAGTTTTGTTGCTCCGTTATCTAGCACCAGTTATTGGAATTCTCTTATAACTGACAGCAATTTGAACAAAGAATTAATTGTTCAAAATAAGTTGTTTAAATTTTATAATGGATTGGAAATCACATTGCACCAACCTTAATTTTCCGGATCTATTGATAATAGTTAAAGAGAAGCGAGGGGATGGTTGACTGGAAAGTAGACATAAGGAAGAAACGTCGGCACATAATTAAATAAGCTACCACTGATTTTGTGTTTTCATTTGACTGCACCCCCAACTATTTTCTTCCTTATGATAATAGTTAAACTATTATCAATATATTGTTATATTGACATTATAATGTATACACATACACATTCTTTTTTTTTTTTTTTACTGTTCATTGTATAGCAGGGAGTGATGCAGCTCAGTACGTAGAGCGCTGAGTAGCTGTGCTGAAGGCTCCAGGTGAAAAAAAATCCAGCAGTGGCAGATAAATTATTTAATCTGTTAACAGCCACAGGTGGACCCTGTGGGATCTGTACACGTTCCTTGGGCATACCTAGCCTTTGTAAAGTGGGTATCCTTGATTGGGTAAAAAACTAGACAAAGTTTAGTCCGTATCACGTAATGAACCCAAGACATTTCATGGATTATTGCACTAGTTTATTATATTAATTTTCGATATTCAGTCAATAATTATAACACTATACTATGGCTATGTTTTGAGATTTTACCGTACTTATATTCATGCTTAATTGATAGTGAAATATGTTGTATTAGATCACTCAATATAATAGAACTGTATGAACATCTTTTTGTAGAACTCTTGAGCAGTATTTATAAGAAACATGTTTAGCAAAGTTTCTAAAAGTCTCCAAAGTATATTTTTATGTTTACTGAATAAATCCAAAAGCTTATATAATTAGCATATATGTAAACCTAGTCTATTAGAACCAATAAAGGGAATTGACCACAGTATATGGTTGGTACTCTATTGTTTCTAAACTAACTATTGTGCAATGAAGTGGTTTGGCTGAAATCAAACTCAATCTCCTGATATTTATTCCCTAATTAAGGACACCTACTTCTTATGAAATCCCAGAAAAGTCACCAGTTCCTACAGAGTATTGACTGAATACATAATTTTTCTGCCACAGCTATTCTCGACCTGGAGAACTGGAGATAAGTTACCTAGCATCCTCTATTATATAACTTACAATTAGACTGAATGAATACATAAAAATAGCGTTTTTCGGGCAGAGTAACGACACAGTACTCAGAATGGAACTAAACTTTATTCCTTTCTCTCCAGTATATCTAGTCACATGATTGTTTACATATATTTTTTAACAATCTTAATCTTAATAATATTAACTTAACCTACAGTCTATTTAGTCTATTTACATAACTTTAACTTATATATATATATATATATATATATATATATATATATATATATATATATATATATATATATATATATATATCTGGGTGTGTCTGCATGTGTTTATAAATGTACTAATTCCTGATATTCTACTCAAAAAGTTTCAAACAAATTTCAGGACCTTCTAGACCTCTACATGTATATCAAAAACTTCTGGCCTCTGTATTTCCTCATTGTATGTTTGTCTACTCTTCTTTACCTCCTATTGATCATATAAGTCTCATTATAATGTTTTATATAAACATAATGTAAATGAGAGGGTGTAGTAATTTTATTGAAACCAGAGCCGAACATCTGATTTCAAAATTATTTTATGAGCACCTGGAAATGACTGCAATGCTATTAGCAAGCTGAGATAAATTACAATTTTATTGGTTTGCCCAATTTATGTGTTTGAAATTGAATTGAATGAATTAGTAAAGCCAGTTTTTCATAATCATATTCAAATATTGGTGTTTTAACTTATGAATTCATCACTCTTTGATTTGTAACCTGTTTTAATTTTCTTACTAAATCAATTTTACAATTTTTTGTATATATATTTTAACCAATTTTCTTCTCCTTTAATTATATGAACTTTATCCAAAAAGTCGGAAATATTTGCTAATGTTTCCGATTCTCTTCCTGTTATCTATTTATGTAACTAAAATACTCCATACCATATGTGTGCATGATGATGTAGTTAGTTAAGAACTCGAACAGACACAACATTGAGTAGTTATTTGTCCAGAAAATTTCAAAAGTGTGAAATGATCTTTGTTGGATTGAAATAATTGTTTCCATGAAAAGTTGATGTATTTGAGAAGTCCTATAAATCAAATAATAATGTTTTACTGCAATTGGTTGCTATGTCTGGGACTTATAAGAAGCTGTATTGTATTAAAAAAAAATACAATGGTCTTTGTGTTTTAGTATTACAATAGGACAATTCATTATGAATTAATTCAAATAGGTCAACTCTTTGATCTACAATATTTGTTTTAAAATAATGTTGTTAGCAATAAATTTTTTTTTTAAATGGTTGATAACCCAATCTTAGTCAACAGATTGCAGATTTCATTTCAATAAGGTAACAAGCCATTATATACTTCTGGATTGAAAATTTTCTAATTAAAAAACTAGGATTGAGTTTTGCTCATAATTACCATCTTGCGATTACCTACACTCAATTTTTCTACAATCTAAGTTAAAACCATCAAGCTGATAACTTTTCAATAATCATTTGTACATAAAATTCTTCAATTCATTAGTTTCATCATCACAAAATTGTATTTTTAGTAATATATAAAAAAAATCTATCATCAGGTGCTGTGGCAAGAATTTTGACAAATGAACTGTCTACTTTTTAAATTAATATTAAAACTGTGAATAAAAACCTCAATCGCCTAAATAAACAAAACATATATCTATAATGTGAATCAAATGTAATATAATCAAATATCTGTTTTTCTCTGTTGCCCTAATGAAGGGCGACATAACCAAGTATTTATTACTCCCTATAAAAAATCTTTAGGTCACCTGCCGGGCATAGTAGGTTGTCATGATAACCACTACACTGCAGATGATCCTGAATCATCCCTTTAAAGTATGGCTAATGATTCTTTAAACAATGGTTTTAAAATCAATACAATCCTTTTCATAGTGCTTACAACATTGATTCATGCAGCATACTCTGTATTATTCTATTCATTACCAACTTACCAAGTCGGAAGGGATTGGAAAAAACTGATTGTAAAGAAAAATACAATAATTTAAAGACATTTTATTATTCATATTATTTTGTTCTTTGTATCTTCCTAAAAACATATTATTTATTTTTTCTTCAATAAAAATGCTTTCTTAAAATTTATAATATTTTTTATGAGCCTCTAACATCATCCTCTCTAACATCTCTAAAATCATCCTCTTCATCATTCTCAAAATAACATTATTTTATTAACAATGCACTTATTTGATTTGAAAATATAAACATCAATCTCACTCACGGCTATACAGTATAAGAATTTTCTCATTTATTTATTTATTTTTTTATAATATGTAACCAATTATAGTAGTTTCAATTATTGTAAAAAGTGATCGAGTCATAACTAAAATTTTACATTTTTAAGTCTATACCAATATTTTAAAGGTGATTAATAGTGAATGTTTATTACTATTATGTAACAATTGATTTATAAATAATTACTGTACATTGTTATATTTATGCCCGAAGGGAGCTTCATCTAAAATTTTGTTCTTATGTGGTTTTGCTTTTAATATATTTATATGTTTCATAATATTTTGGTGAATATGCGATATTACTAATTAAGAATTCAAATTACGATAAATTTAATTCATAATTCAGTAACTTCAATTCAAACCAACATTTTCAGATCCACAAATTTTCGATTACGCCATTTTTCTTTTGGAACAATTACATGACAATAAAAGATCAAAGAAAATACTAAGCTACAACATTAAATGTAAAACTATCAACGGTACTATATATATGCTGAATATTGCAACAATTGTTTTGCTTTCCTGAAAAGTTTTGACTTCCCATTTTTAAATTTATAATTAGAATTACGATAGCTATTCACTTTTTCAATTTTCAATTAATTGAATCATATGTTCTTTTTTTTTTAATTTTGAATTCACTCAACTCATGAGTATGAAGAAGAATTTACAGTGGATCAATTATTGTGAGTAAATTTATACATCTATAAATAATAATTGCATAATTTAAATTTACAAAGTTTTTTTTTTTCTGTAAACATTTTTATCTTTAATTAATCAACAAACAGTGAATTTTAATACAAACACTTATGTTTCATATCTATTTTTAAAGTGTATTTCCCATAACTCATATTATAATTTTTTTAAATTTAGAGCAATTGAAATTAATAAATAGAATTATTGACATTATTCATTCTTCAATTACTAACTTATATTTCCAAAAAAAAAAAAGAATGGTTTTCAGTTTAACTTTGCAATTTATCGAATGATGATTTGCTGACAATGATTAATCTATTTTCAATATTTTCCCAACTATTTTCACTAAATTTAACCAATATGTAATTTATTAATTTTGTAAATAAAGTGATGGATTTTTCCTAATTTTTTTAGTTGCCCAACTACCTACTTAAACCATGAATTTTAAATATTTTAAAAATGCAAAGTTTAGGTAGGATAAATGAATTTGTTGTTATATTTCAATAAAACAATTTTTTTAAACTATGAAATATTTTTGTTTTACTTAAATTAACATTCAATTTAAGATTAAATGATCATGGGAAAAATAAAATAAATTAAGACAAATTGATCAAGTGGTTTTGGCCACATACAAATATATGGCTTTGCTTATCATGTACTTTAATGTATTAATATCTTTCATAATTAAATTTTGAAATATACATAAAATATTTTTCTTATTTAATTTTTTTTTGGAAAATCTTTTTTGGTTTAAAGAAGAAATTTTTTAAATAATTCTTACACTTTTTTCATGCATCCAACAATATTTTTTCTTGTTTAAAATCGCTCATATTTATAATTTTTGAAAAGATAATTTTTGTTTCTCTTTCAGTTTTAATATATGATGTTATTATTCTTTTATGAGAATATGTTATTTCATATTGATTTACTACTTGACCATTTAATAATATAGAATGTATTTAACAACAAAGCCATTTTTATTAGTAAATATATTTGATAATTAAATATTAAGATTGAAGATAAGTTCAATATTTTTTTTTGTTTATCTTTTTCAGTTTTTCTCTGTGGTATATTTGAATTTTTTTTTTTATCATAACTCTTATTTATAATTTTTGAAAAGATAATTTTTGTTTTTCTTTTAATTGATTTTATTAAATTAGAAAAAATTGAACAATTGAATTATATTATTTCATATTTTAGTGGCACTTAACCATTTAATAACATATAATACATTTAATAATAAAGCCATTTCTAATAATGGCTTAAATATCTTGAATAATTAATTTTTGAAACATATTTTTCTAAATTATCGTTTAAGGTTTTATAATTAATTTTTATCATAACTCTTATTTATAATTTTTCAAAAGATAACATTTGTTTCTCTTTTAGTTGATTTTATTATATGATAAACAATAGAACATTTGAACTGTAATATTTCATATTATATTGCTATTTGACCATTTACAATACAATTTCTTTGACAAAAAAACCATTTTGAATAATAAAACATTAAATTTGATTGATGTAAACAATGAAATATCTTAATTAATTAATTTTTGTAAATAAATTTCTCTTAGATGTGGAGAAATGTTTATTAATTAGCCCCCAAAAAAAAATGTTGAAACCATTTCATAATTTATAATATATTTAACAATAACGCCATTTTAAGAGTAAATATTTAATATCTTTTAAAGGTTTTTTATGAGTTATTTTTTAATTATTTTTTTTAATCATAAATCTTATATATAATTTTCGAAAAGTCAATTTTTGTTTCTCTTTTAGTTGATTTTATTATATGAGAAAAAATCGAACCTCTGAACTATATTATACTATTTGCTTCATATTCTTTTTGTTTTTCACTGTCTGATATTCGTGACTTTATTAAAGATTATATGTTTAGGTTTTTCAATGTGTTTTATCATTACTTATTTATAATTTTGTAAAGAATATTTTTTTCTCTTTCAGTTGATTTTATTACATGAGAAACAATTGAACTTTGTATTTCATATTTTATCAATGGTATATCTTTAATAATTAATTTAATGATTTAATTTCAATATTTTTCTTATTTATTTTTTTAGGTTTTATTAAGTGTTGTATTAAAAAAATGATCATGACTCTTAATTATAATTTTTGAAAACATAGATTTATAAGTTTTTCACTACCTGAAATTCCTGACTCTATAGATTATATGTTAAACAAAACTTTTAATACATTTGTTATAATTATTAATAAAAATAACACCTTTATTTATTAGTCATTGAACTTTGTATGTATAGATAATATAGTTTAATTTTTTCTTATTACCATATTTTGAAGTATTTTTGTAATTATATAAGATATGTTTGTTTAGTTGTGTGAAGCTTATAGTGTTAATTATAACATAAAGATCAGATCGAGGACGAATCCTCGAGATGTAAAATATTTCATTGAGCTAGGTAATGAGAAGAGAGGACTCGGGGGCTGAGAGAGAGGAGCCATTAATTTACAACACATAGATCACATGGATTATCAGAGAATAATCTGAGCGGGTATTAGACAGGAGAACTCTATAGTTTATCCAATATCTCTTCGTCCTAAAATATACACTCGCAAGTTGAGCCGATAGCGGCTGTCTTGCTCCTGATTTATTGTTAATTACTTTATACACTCAGTCAGTAACAAAGGAGCAATTATTACAGTAAATCATGCCTGAGCCCCTTGTGTCTGTCTGGTTATCAAGTCCCCCTCAACCCTTGGATCACAGGGCCATTAGATTATCATGTTACTTAGGGTGCCTCTTCCTCCCTCCGCTTTCCACCAAGGTCCATTCACAGCGCATCTTGATAATATTAGTGTAAATGTCTAAAATATATGATACATAAATTATTACTGTTTTTTACAATTATTACTCATTTTAAAATAATGTAATCAATTATTTGGTTTATTTTATTATGAATAATCTATATGGTTATTAGCATCTATTAACTAATCTATCTTTATGAAAAATCTTTTTCGCAGTTATATTTATAGATTGACATATTTTTAATTCAACATTACTATTGAGTTGCCTATCAAAATTGTGTCAATTCTAATTAAAATCCTAATCTTGCTAGTTAAATTGTGGTAGATATAAATTATTTTTTTTCATCTATAAAAATAAAGTTATCTAGAATGCATTGTACATATACAGTTTTATATAATGATATATTATTTTGTAATAATCTAATCAATATTTTGGTTAATTTTTAGTGAAGGATCTATTTATTTATACGTATACATCTTTTTAATTCAACATTACCAATCAATTGCCTGTCTAAATTGTGTTAATCCTAATTAAAACTCTAAAACTCTTATAGCAATGTATTGATGAGATTGTAACAAAATAATTAATCATTATATCATATATCATGTATACAAAATAACTTTATTTTCAAAGGTTAAAAATGTAATTTATATCTACGACAATTTAACTACCAGGATTAGTATTTTAATTAGAATTACAAAATTTAGACAGGCAACTGATCAGTAATGCTGAATAAAAAAGATGTCTATGTATAAATAAATAGAACACATAAATCGATACTTCATTATTTTACACAATTCAAATTACCAGAGAAGAGTTTTAATAAGAATTAACACCATAATCTACACAGGGAACTAAGAGAGAGAAATAACACACGGAACCAACGGGTTGGTAAGAAAAATTCAATAAATATATGTTGATGAATAAAAAACAAATACATCGATTCTTCCTTAAAAAACAAACCAAAATATTGATTAGATTATTACAAAATAATTAATTACTGTACTATATACTATCAATAAACTATTCATTTATATATAATTATTTTATATAATGATATTTCTAATTAAAACTCTAATTTTGTAAGTTAAATTGTGCTAGATATAATTTTTATTTTAAGTTCTGCAACCTCAGCTTGTATACATAACTTAACATTAATTAAGTTACATAAGATAAATTCAAATAATTAACAATTAATCAAGGATAAATAAAATTCAAAACTTAGCAAACTAATAAAAATTAAATGCAATATATTTTAATTTTTAAGTTGTTATTTTAAAATATACATTAAAAAAAGACGTTTGCACCAAAATAAAACAAAACTTCTGCGGAGATTCTACCTATGTCTAAGGCTTTGAGTGATTGGACACTTTATGTTGACTATTGATAAAGTCTAGAAGATGATGAAGGCAGAGGTATCAATTATTACTGCACAACGGTCCTCCAAGAACCCAGGCCTCCACCACCACAGCCATCCAATCTCCGGGATCTTGCGCCATTTTCCTTCTCGCTTGTACACCCAGCAGCTTTAAGTCCTCCATATCATCCAGCCATCTCATTGAGGACGTCCTCTACTTCGTTTGCAGTCCGGTTTCCCTTAAAGCTTTTTGAGTATACTATTGTCTAGCATTCTTTCCACATGTTCCTTCCATCTTATTCTGGTTTTCTTTATCAATGCCGCCATGTCGGGTTCTCCAAACAGCTCCATAGAGGGATTTCTCTCTTTCTTCCATTTTCTTTTCCACGAATTTCCCCAAGATCCGTTTTCGTTCTTAGTTCTGACTTTACACAAAATTATCTTCGCTTAGACTACATTTAATTGATAACTCTAACTTTAAGTTTCATTTATTTATTAATTGGATTTTACTAGTATTTATATTTATATTCCGTTTATGGAATTTCGGAGTATGAAGTTAAAAATACAACTGGGTCAAAACTAAATGTAGAATTAAGATCGCGTTAGTGGTATTTGAAATATTTTCAGGAACTACAGAAAGCATTTCAAGTGTATATTCCATTTTTTGTTGCCGGTAATAATGGATCTATTCAGTCAAGTGTTACCTTTGCAATTTAGTTAAAGTACTATTCATTGTGATTGATTTGTCATGAAGTTTTCCTTATCGGTCACTTACTGTATAGTATAATTACTCGTTGTTAATTAATTAATTCCACGTGGAAATCCCTGTGGAAAAAGATGAACAGAAATTATACATCGATGCATGCGTAATGTTGTTCTTTTAGCTCACTTTGTTTATTCAAGTAGATATCTTGTGCCTGAAAGAATTCTTTGACTTCAAACATTCCATTGTTTCTTGGTATTCTTCGGCTTTTTCTACCGACGATCATATATGTTCTCCTATGGAAGAACTCCAATTTACAAGTTCCTGTTCCTTCGAGTGCTCTATAGCGACCAACTACTCGAATTACTTTTGTAACGCTCTTCCTAATAAAAATTTACCACATTTTCGTTTTGTTTAAGACATAATCGAAAAATCGCAATTGTTATTGTACCGGTTTTCTTCCAAAGGTCTTCGCTTTAGCTCTCTGTCATTCGCGTAAGATGGCTTTAACATTTCGCCCTGTATATCTTTAGGATAATCTCCATTCGTTTAACTTTCACTTTTCCTCTTATAGAGAAGCGGGGAAACTCATTGTGTAGATTGTTCAGTTACTATATTGAAGGTTTCGGTTTCAAATCCGGGCGTAGCAGAGCATTTTTAATCAGTTAGTGGGCACGGATGGATCCTATGTGATTAAAAGTACTAGCCCAGCCTCTATAAAGTGGGTATCTTTAATTAGAGGAAGAACAGAAAGCTTGGCAGTCGAGCGTGATCTTGGAAAAATCATCTTCCTCCACAACCGTTGTGAGAGAGTTTCATGCCAACGACCTGAAGTAAATTTCTTATAATTTGGATTCGCAAATAGGAAGTTTCATCAACACTTCCGTGTTGTCAGCAATGTATATTTCCTTGTCCTTTTCTCTCCTTTTACATATATATGTATACTCGCTCTAAGATTAGGAAGAAGAGAAGGTATGCAGTAGGGGATTAGAGAGGAGATGTAGTAATTATTTTATAGAATGTAAGAGAGTAGTCTCTAAGTTAGATGTGGATTAGTCAGTAAGTTACAATGAAATTCCATACTAATAAGCCACTTAGTTAGCTCATAGGACTGTCTCTTGTATATCCACATTATATCTGTTAAACATCTCCATCAATCTATATATTTCTTACAAGTTGTCTACGGTTTGTTAACTATAGAAACAGTCCAGTCTCTACCACATAATAATCCCAACTCGTTTCACTTTCATTTTGCCTCTAATTGAGAACCAGGGTAGCTCATTGTGTAGAGTGCTCAGTTGCTATGTTGAAGGTTACGGTTTCAAATCCGGCCGTACCAGAAATATTATTTAATTTGTTAAAGGGCACAGATGGATCTTATGGGATTTATAGACCCTCCTGGGGCTCACAGGTTTTTTTTTTTTTTTAATACTACTCATGTATTTTTTAAAAGTTTGATAACTTCACACGGCAATTTTTTAATTTTATTATTATTTTTTAAACTAGCGATCCATCCCAGCTTTGCTCGGGTAATAAGGCGTTTATGCCTACACAATTTGTCTGTGTAATGTATTTTTTTTTATCACCTACCGGCCACTAAGGACCACGTGAATATCGTCTTCTTTGGCATTCTTGAATTTCTTTCTTCCCTGCTCAGCTAAACCTGTGGTCTAGTGGTTAGCGCAACAAACTACTAAACCCATGATCGCGGGTTCGTAGCCCGGCAGATGGCCCTGGGATTTTTTAAAGGGAGTAAAAAAATCCTTAGTTACGCCGTCCTTCGGAAGGGACGTTAAACGAGGGTCCCGAGCCTGTACGATGTCAGGTACTCGTTAAAAATCCCTACCCTAATTAAAACTGGATAGGCAAAATTTAGAGCTCCCAATGTAGCATCTTCCGATTAGCCATATCAGCAAAAAGTGACGTTAAATGAACAAACAACAACATCTCAGCTAATGTAATTTATTATATAGAAATTATAAAAATAAAAACAAACCAAATATTTCTTAATACGAATTTGTTATCTTCCACATAATTGCACGGGATTAGGCAAGCAGCCATCGTCTTCGGTGAAACCCATCGATATTCCAACCCATTTATCGATCTCGACAAATTTTATACCCAAGCCTTCCTGGTGAATCACTCTATCTATTCGTGAAACCGCATGAAAATCCGTGCTGTAGTTATTGAGTTTACCGCGAACAAACATGGCCGAGGTTTTTGTTTTATAATATGTGTAGATATGATTAGACTAATATATTAATCAGATGTGTTGCATTGAGGAAATAATGAATATTACTCATTTCCGGTATGCCGTAATTTATTTTGTAGTATTTGTTTTTTTCGTTTGGTGTTGTCAAGTATAGCAAGTATCGACTTCCTCGAGTTTTTTCTTCTTTTTTTTTGTTACCAGAGGCGCTGCTCTTCAAGCTTTATAATCTGGAATGGTTTCCCGAAGGCAGGGAGAGACATTAGAAGAGGAAGACTCCCGAAGCCATAAATAAGCTGGAAGGATTTTAGGCGCCTCAAGATAGCGACGAGGGTCCTACCTGGAGGGTTATTGAATAATATTAGGGAGGGTATAAACATGATTGAGTGTTCTATCAATTGCTCACGGTTCCCCATCAAAATGAATTTGAGCATTAAAGCGATAGCGGTGGAAAGAGAGTGTAGGGGGCATAATACCTAAATCAAAGAGGATGATTTAGGAGAAGCATAATCTTGATCGGTGTAAATCCTTTGGGCTATTTCCTTATCAATCCTCTTCTGCTTTAATTTGTGAAGTCTAATTAAAGGTTCCGCAGTCAGCCCTTTCTGAGGCCACGTCCTTCCGCATTGCCGCGTCACAGCTACGGCCCTTATCCAAATATTTTAACCTTGATACAAAAGTCTCTGTTTTAAACTTCAATACCATGGACGGCTTCTTCAGCTTATAAAAAAAATTAAAAAATACACCTTCATCAAGAAAACATAAAAACTTATCTTAAACTAAGAGTAAATCTTAAAAAAAAAATCTGTACGACTGAAACCCATTTAAAATGTCCTTGGTTCAGTGCTAGACATAGACTGTCTACTAGAAAACGGATGTGAAAGAAGTTAAATCAATTAACTTCGTTGAGACTTGGTGAGCCCCAGAAAGGTCTACAGACACGTAGCTAACATGATACATACTCGTATTTAATTAACTTTTCATGATTGAGTTATTTCACAGCATAGAGCTTGAAAGAAATATGCCTCTGTAATATTGATTAGAGCATGATTACGATGATCTTGCGGGATTGGGTTTTGGTTGTAGATGGAAGTATGTTATCAGCGCTTGGTGGTATCGGCATCGAACCTTCGGGTTCTCTAAGCATTTTATGTTCGGAACCACCTTCTCGACAGATTCTTACCATCTTGCCTTTAAAGGGCTTGTTTGCTTCAACGGGTCTTACCAACGCTATATTTCACGGTTTTAATTCTATGTGGATTACGGATCTGTAATCATAAGAAATTAAATCAAGCCACGGGAGAGATTCCGCTGGGTACTACAATCACGCCTCTCATAACAATTGTTTGTACTTGACAGGTGTTGATAAAAATAAGAATAAGGAAAAATATATATATAGAGTTATACCCATTTATCACCATGTTCAACACTCGCTAATATAACATTCGCGAGAAAAAAACAAACAAACTGAAAATCTGTGAAGTATTGTTTTTAACACCAGGCTCCTTCTTAAAAATGTATTCTTAAAAATAATACGTTTATATGTTCACATTTTTATAATGAATAAATACCAGGGATGAGGATATTTTCGAAATCTATACTTATAGTTACCAGCTACTTTTTTGAATATTTTCTTACTTAGCATGGTTTTACTGAATAGAAATGATTCTCATACGACTCTGGGCCACCAAGACTTAGCTGATGTTTACCCCTCTATTCCTCTGCTACTCAAATACATAGATTGAACACAACTAGATTGGTTGGCACACAGTTTGTAATTTTCTATTTATTTCTGGAAGTAGAATAGATCAAGAGACTGAGGTAGTGGAAAACATGAAATTTTCGTGGAAAAAATGAATTTATTTTGTTCTGGACCAAGAAGATCGTCGAACGGTTTCGGGTATTTTTTGGTCCAAAAAGCACATTCGATTTTTACTTAAGCTATTTCACCATAGCATTATATCCTTTATAATTTTAGAGGTATAATTGGCATTGTCGTTTTGGAGGAATGATGTTTCATGCTTGAGTGGCAACTGCATAAGTGAGTTGTAACTTGATAAACTTCGCCATTCTCTGCACCTTAAGTGCTTTCATGTGGTTTCAATAATCGGTTTTTTAATATTTCTCAATACCAGTTAAACCACTAGTTATGTTATCTACAGTATACTTTGCTGTTAATATTCTTCTAGTAATATCATTGTGATTGAGGCATCAACATAACTCAAACCTTGCTTTCAGACCACTGCCAAAACTTGCCAAAAATCAAATGTGTAAGAGGTGTAGTATAGTTGGCTTGGGTCGATGGACCAAAAGCTGTTGTGCTGCATCCACAATGACTTTGCTTAAATATGTTCGATGTATTAGGGGGTTTTAGAGGGAATTGATATAGCCGAGATCACGCTAATCAGCCAGGTTTTTCTGTATAGAAGCTGGGTGAGTTTTAGGAGGGCCTGTAGGTCCACATGGTCGATTCATGGCTATTAGGTAACATATTGAGTAAATTATCTGCCACAACAGGACTCGAAGCTGGTACCTAGATCTGAGCAACTCAGCAATTAATTGTATCCCCACTCATAGAAAATAATCACATTTATATTTATATATTATATTTTAGGGCCACTTGTATTCTAGTGGTTAGCATAACATCCTACTTACTATAAATTGATATTGAATGAATAAAGATTTGTGTTTATATTAAACTTAATTAGCCTCGAGCTTAACTAACACTATGTTAGTTGAATTATGGGTTGGTTGGGACTTTGAACTCATAATGATGGAAAATTTTTATACAAAACAGAAATAACCTAACTCCTCTTGGTGTCGATATTTACGCAATTAGGAGACTAATTGCTCCGTTAGAGACACCTATTGGAATAGCAGCTGGTGCCCTAGGAACCCGAGCGACCACTCCTTTCACTAATCCACAAAGAAACAAATGAAGTCCTCCCTGAGAGGGCTAATCTATCCGCTGTTAAATTGGGCAAAGAGCAATCAAGCACACTTCGCTGCAGAACTGACAAAGACACCTGTTGCGCCCCCGCCGACTGAATTAGCCAAAACACCTCTTGATTGAGAGCTTTCATTAAGTTAGCTCACCGCTTTGTAGCTCTTATCTCTTTGTTGTTGTCAATTATCTCCGCTTATGTATCGTTTAGGTTCTGCTAGTCGGGATGATTGGCTCTCGATAGCTAGCCGAAGCAGCGTAAACATTTAGGCCCTTTTCGCCTGAAACAGCTTCTATTTGTCCGTCAGTAAACTTGCAAAAGGAAAACATTTAACAATTTATTTGGAAATTTAACGTTTTTTTGTTTTTATTTAACCAACTTCCTGTTTTATAATAATACTATAAGCCCATAGTGTAGGCATATTTTTCGTGATCTCATTCAATCCAAAATTGAACAAAAAGAAATGTTTTAAAATATTTCAAACTCACGAAATCAATAAACACAATGAGTTTAATAGTCATGCCCACCATATTAGCAGGGGTCAGAAAGAAATAGTGAGCCCCATCACTAGACCTCCACTCCTCTAAAATATATGCCAACCATCTAATTGATCTCAAGAAAATCCAATTCAGAATCCTCTGTTGAAAGGCACCTGGTGCAAGGGGAAAAAACTACCAGGGGAATTAAAAGGGAGCAGGATGACACATCTTTCGTGACTAAAGAAAATATACTCCTCGACAAACAATTTTTTTATTTAACATTAAGATCCTCAAGGTAGTATCCTTGGCCCAATGCTTTATATAGTTTATACAGCTGACATCCCAACTCATCCTAATACTATCCTTACCACGTATGCTGATAATACATGTGTATTATCAGTCAACACCAATCCAATTATTGCACCCCAAAGCCTTCAATCCCATATCACTGATCTTGAAGAATGGTGTCAAAACTGGAGAATTAAAATAAACTCTAAAAAATCGCATCAAATCACTTTTACCTTACGTCGTAAACCTATGACTTCCTGCCCTTCAGTATCCTTTAATAATATCCCACTGGTGCCTGTAGAACAGATCCGATACTTAGGGTTGCATCTTGACAAACGATTAACCTGGAATCCTCTTACGAGACTGAAAAGACAAGAAACCGCTCGACGTTTCAGCCTACTTCAACACTTACTAGACAAACGCTCTAAGCTCCCAATTAATTACAAAAGAATCATCTACATGACCATCATACGACCTATTTGGACTTACGGAGTAGAGCTTTGGGGCTCCACTAAGCCATCGAATTCCTCTCGTATCCAATCCCTACAATCCAAAATCCTTAATGCTCCTTATTTTGTTAAGAATAAAATCATCCATAACGACCTTAATGTCCCATTTGTGGCTGATTTGGCCCGAACACGCTATCTATCCTTTCATAACAAACTTCATTTTCACTCAAACCCTCTAGTTTCAAACCTAGCTTCCTCTTCAATTCCCGATAATCCTCCGAGGCGTCTGAAAAGAAGATGGCCCCGTGACTTCTTAGTTGAACTTGTGATTTGAGTACTACCAGTGGGTAGTTTCTCTACTTGTCATTTTCACATGTCATCATGTATCGCTTATTCCATTTACTTGATGTATTTTTTTTTTGATACAGTTGTAAATATCAATAAATAAATTTAAAAAACAAAAAAAATACATTATAAGATAAAATTTAAATGTAGTTTTGTAGGATGGAAATAGTTGGGGGTGCAGTAAAAAATTACACAACAAATAATTGGAAACCTATTATATATTATGTGTGCCGATGTTTCGGCCTACTACAGACAAAAACAGAAATTACTTTAAAAATACATAACATAGAGATATAGAAAACATAACATAATATAGAGATATAGAAAAATTGAGCGAAAAAAGTGATGGATATATTATGAAAGGATATATGAATAAAGATGATTACATAATAGATGTATAGAAAGGCGATAATGTAAACAAAATACAAAGAGAGAAATCAAGTTAAACAGAAAATTATAAAATGAAAAAGATATAAATATAATGAGTGAGATATATAAGTATGGAAAACTTAGTTTAATAAAGATAGAGTTGTATTGTAGAAAAAAATTTATGAAAATAGACTCCTAGGGAGTTGCATAAGTAATAGAAAGAAAATTGATTAAAAAATATGATACCTAAGAATAAATAGAGAAGAATATTGTAGAAAGTAAAGAATAGGAATCTTATGTATGACAGGCAGAGAAGTAAAATATAAATATAAAATTTAAAATATAAGTATCAGAATAAATGTATAATACAATCCCAATAAATGTATAATATAATCCCAAAATAAATGTATTTTGTTTGATGTAAATAAAGACAAGTGGGAGAAGTTGTACAGAGGATTAACCATAATGGAAACGAGGCAATTACAATAATTATTATTATTTTTTTATAACAATTTTAACTATTGTGCAAACATCATCCAAGAGACATTTCCAATAGTTCTTAATGGCGTTCTGGTGGAAGAGAATGCCATTCCGACAGTTTGATTTCCCTTCGATTTGTGAAGGTGTGCATTATCTTGAAGAAAAATCTCCGTCTTGAAATATCGAAGTCGTCCATAGCTGAACTTTTTCCCTAATTAACCCTTAGAGCTCTAAATACTCCTGGCCGAAACTGTCCGTAGGGACCGGAATTCTTTTTCCTCATACTGAAGTGACTATTCAAGGCGAAAATAGTAATTAACTGCATTAATTCTATTGCAGAAGGTTAAATAATTAAATACTGTAATTTTTTAGTATTAAAATTATGTGTAATAAACATTAAATTCTACAATCAACTAAAAAACATAATTTGATAATTTTTTAAAAATATGTTTCTTCGAACGCGGCATTAGCATCAAAATGCATAAACACACGTACATTTGGGGGACTGAAGTATCTTTCCAATTCCTCAACTCTTGTTATATACCGTACACTGTTGTACGCATTTGAAATAATTATTTGTTTGTTCGGTGATTTCACACGCTAATCATAAAGGGGTCTAAGGGTCTTGATTTTATATTTAAATTTCCCTTTACTCCGGAATTTCGGTCGTTAAAGATATGTATTACATGAGCTAAGTTCCTTTTTTACCAGAATAATATTCCATCTTGGTGAGAAGTCTCGATATTTTCGCCCCCTTCTTAATTGACCTCTTCCAATGATGTGCTTATTCTTCTGATTCAATGTCTGATGATAGTGATTCACTACATTCTATTTCACTGTCGTCCCTTGTGAAATATTCTTCAAGATTTGACATTTTGTAGGGTTCACGAATAAAAAATAATCAAACAAGTTATATAAGGCACTATCGTTGTTGACGCGAGCGAGACCGTGAGGTTGTAGCGCTGCCAAGACTATTGTGCTAACTGAGTCATTTTGAGTGCTTTGAGTCGGGAAAACACAGTAAAAGAAAATTCAGTAAAATCTAATTGGTTAAAGTGTGGGACGTGAAATGGGATTTCCATTTCGGAAATTCCCGGAGATTTTTATGACCCTAACACTGACCGACCGCTACCTGAGGAAGGCAAATCACTAAGGAATGCTCCTTTATTAATTTTACACGAAAATGACTGCACATTGATTGAAAAAACCGACAAACGCATATATGCGCCCTTAGTCCAGGCCGATGACTTAGAGAAAACACATAAATGCGGCCGTAGGCCTCAAGGATGACTTTCGCCAAATGGATATATGCGTCCAAAGAGCTCTAAGGGTTAATGATAAATAATTTTGGCTACTTACCCTTTCAATCGAGAAATCTCCGGAAGCTATTATTGCTCCCTAAGCCCTCCTCCTCGATAATGTAATTTTCTAAAGCCGTTGGCCCAGAATGGATCCCTTATTCTATATGTCTGTTTGTTTAAATATATTTATATTTCTTACTTGTTATTATTCAATTTTTGAGAATTTGTTTTTAAATTAATGCTCCATAAATTATTTCTCTTAATTTCCATTTATTACTATAATTCATTTTTAAAAACAGAATCATAGAGAAATGAATAGTAAAATAATGGTGATGGCAGTATTCATATAATGTGTTAAAATATGATTATATGTAGCATAATTGGGGGAGGAAATATTTAACCTTCACATACTCTGAAATGCTTGAATTGTTGAAATATTTGCTATCAAAACTCACTCTTATCAAACCATACAATCGAGTTGCATTAAAAATAATTCTATACTTCACTGACCTTCATTTATAAGATAAGGAATGTCACATGTGGAAAGTATGTCAGTTTAAAAAAATTAGCATTGTTCATTTTTTTTGGAATATTCCTAATTTACGGAGTTGTTATGGATGATACATAATATTTTTACTACCTAATATAGCATTTTTCATGAGATTGTTTATTTCGACCACTACGGCTTCTATTTATCACTACCATGTTGGACTCCTGCGTTACTAGAGGGATTGCTTTTTTTGGCTTGAGCAGTGTACGATCTGTGTTCATGACTTTTGATATATTTAACAAAATATTTATTTGTTTGTCAATGTTTATGTTGTACCCTTCAAAGTAATCACCCCGCCAGACATTATACACTTGCCCTCGTATCCAATCTTCGAAGCATCCCCTTTCGGTATAGCCTTCATAGTCTTCAGTGATTCGTTTTATATCTCCATAATCGTGGAAAACCTCTGCCATTTGAGAATATTTCTCTTCATTCCACTCCGCCACCCAAACCGTTTAGTTCAGAGTACTACAGAACAAAACCCCTCTATGGACATTGTTTAAAATTACACTTAAGAATTAAAGTTTAATGGGTTTTATAAGGGTCGTCATATTATCGTCATTGGGGTTAATGATTATGTAAGACTTTGCTTACATTGCCTATGTAATTGTATTTGTTAAACTGTACGCCACTGCATTTTTTAATATATTACTTCACCATTTTATCTCTATATTGTATTTATTATTTTAATAATAAAAAATCAAATAGTGGTATTGATGAACTAGCATCCTTATACGCGCAGTGAGGCTTCTACTAAGGGCAGATCTATAGGTTAACATAACAAACTTCTATGCCCAAGTTGGTTCGCAGCCCGGCCGAAGGTCTTAGGATTTTTTAAAAATGAGTAAAAAATCCTTAGTTTTGTTGTCTTCCAAAAGGGACGTAAAATGGAGTTCTTTATTCTGTGCGATGTCAGATACTTTTTAAAGATTCCTATCCTAATTATACCTAGATAGGCTAAATTTAAAACTATCACTGGAAGCATTTTCCGATAAGCCATAGTACCATAAAGTTACGTTAAATAAATCAACATGACACATATTCATATAATGTATTATATTTTTTTGATAGATAATATTTTTTAAAAGATAATGCTTTTTTAATAGATGGTAATATCCATTCAAATACAGTTTCTTAATATATACGAAGACGTAACATTTAAAAAAAACTTATATTTTTATTTTTAAGATCCATGCATCTATCGCTTAGAGATAATTAATCAGTTTATAAACATTCACCACAACAACCCATGAAAGGTCTTGAGTTCTGTACGTGGTAGAGACTGTATTGTTTCGAGAACGGTAGTTCGGGGAGTTGATTTGTCCGAAATCACGCTCAACAGCTAGGTTTTCCCTATTTTATTGAGACTGGGTGAGCCCCAGGAGGGTCCGCAGATCCCACAGGGTTCAAGCATCTACCACAGCCATATTTGAAACCGGGATCATCGGCACGGTACCTCGCTCCCTGATCAATGTATGAAGTACAGTTAATTTATAGTTCTAACTAGCCAAAAACTCTTGTAAGTTATAAACTCTCTGCCTTTTTCCAAAGATTATTACTTGGCCTTTATTTAGATTAAAATATAAAAGACTTTAGATTACGTAATTAGTGTATTTAAACAGAGAAGGGCTGTTCAAAGCGGCCACCAAGAGATAGGGAGGATGGGGGGGAGGGAAATGGGTTGAGGAGGGATTTTTAGTGAGGGAGGGAGCCTTGAAATACTGCCGCAATTTCCCAGCATCAAAGCCATAACGCAGATAAGTTTATGACACCATTTAACACGTTATCTGTAATAAGTCCGGGCACTTGGGGGCTTAATTGTAATTGGTGCGCTTCTCCAAGGGAGGGGGTATCGAACGGCGGCCATTTTGAGTGACACTTGAGGAGGAGGCGCGCATACAGAACAGGTAGCGCACCGAGCGGCCAGATAAGGAAGTATTAATTGCGCGGCAACTTTACGAGCCGTACGCGGCCGACCTCCAAATAGCTCGCCAACAAATCCCCCGGGTCAGGAGTTATGTCGGCGTGGCTGTCCTCATTTTTGCCTTCATCAGCAGTTCCCATGGTTACTGGAGATAGTCAAGATAGCACTCTGTTAATGAGTTCATCTCCCTGTTTCGGGTTCAGCAGAGAATGGACAAAAGATGTATCTGTTTCTTGGATGACTTTACCACACCTAGAAAATCGTTTAAATAACTTATTATCTATATCGAGAAAGCCCCCATCGCATATAGAGACCTGCACCACAACAACCCATGAAGAATCCTGGGTTCGATACACGGTAGGGGATGTACTGTTTCTAGGGCTACGGATGTACAGGGAGGTGATTTGTCCGAGATCATAATCAATCGCCAGGTTTTTCTCCATTTTAAGGGTACGCATTTTACAAAGACTGAGTGACCTGAAGGAGGGTCTCCAGATCACAGAGGTTCTATCCGTGGCTATGAACAGATTAAATCATCTACCACAGCCGGATTCGAACTCGGGACCTTCAGCATAGCAACTCAGCAACATTATGAGCTACCCCGTTTTCTATGACTCGGCCAATACCGCCTCATCAGTAACAGTCGTATGCTTTGGTCGACAAACAATTCTTCGGTTTCTGCGAAAGGTTTCGATTACAGGCTGGGGTCTCGGTGAATAAACTTCTCTCAGTGAATAATCTGTGTTATTGTCAACATAGGCGTCTACCAAAGGAATGATTGCATAATATGGTGAGAGGATGGTTTTTAGTAGAAAGAGTTTAGTTATTACTTAACGAAACTAACTATTATTGCGCAGCGGGAAAAAAAACGGGTTTATTTCGGAAAACGCGTGAAGATTACTTATTCGGTAATTATGATTACTTATATGAATTAACTCCATATGTTTGTTCTGACTTCTTGCATTAAAGCTGCAATACCACCTGGGACAATAGTATATCCTGACTGCTGGAAGGTCTGTAAGAGAATAAATCATTCAAAAAATTTCATTTACTTAAACTCAGGTGCTCATTCCCAGAGAGTGGAATCAGTTTGGGCTTCAGTCAAACGAAAAAACAAAAAATAATGTGGAACGTTTAGAACTATGTTGGATTCATATTTATGCGAATTCACATGGAGGAGAATGTACGAGAAAGAATGATTGTTTATTAAGATTTTAGAAAGCATTGCTGATTTTTACCCACAAATTTAATTGCAATTGTTTTGTTTTGAACAGATATTTAAAAAAATAATCTGCATGCGTTTTTCGAAACAGACCCCAAAAACATTTAGAAAATTTAATTTAATCGACACTTTCGATGCTAAATAAAAAGTGAAGATAGCGCTGATCTGCTTTCGTACCAGAATCTCCTATTCTGAATCACTGTTAGCAATTTAGTCGGAGCAACGCTGATTATATATTTTTATGATTTGATTGGTTTCAGGAATACAAGACTAAACCAATACAAACTATTAAATATGAACCTAGAATATTATTGTTCCTAACAGCCTCCTTGAGCAGAGGCTGTAGCCATTGAAGGATAATGCCACCTAACGAATTACTGAAATAGATGTCATGAAACAACTTGCTAATAGTGCTAAGAAACCAAGGGTGTCTGGACTCCCATGGTAGTTATGAAGTATATCTTGTATAGTGAATACTACGAGAAATCACGAATTCGATACTTACAAACTTATGCTTGTGATTAATAGCCATAGAGCAGCCGGAATGGGATAAGACAGGATACAGAGAAGAGTGTTAGTATTGTTACGGGCTACTGGGTGTGAAATGGACTAAACTATTACTTAATTCAAGATACTAATATTTATTAACAAATTAAAAAGAATACAATTAGATTGTTTAAAATAATTAAATTATTAAACTAATATAAATTTACAATAACAATATTCAACAGATTATAACCTAGGCCTAACTGTTATCTAATTACTAAAATAATATACAAATACTATAAGATATTACTACAACTAAATAACTTAACTATTAACTAAATTTGTACAAATACAATAAAATTACACTATAGTTTATAACTACAAATTAACACTTACAGTTCTCTAATTAAAGTCCACCGACCGTAAGACTCTCCAAATATGACAAACTGACACACAGTTTATTACACTTATTACACGGCCACTAACTATCACTGTCACTGTTACGCACTCAGCACTTACCACAGACTGACTTATCACAGACTGATACTAACTCGGCCGAAACAGCTGGCCTTTTTATATAGGCAAGGTAGGTCGGGGTGGGGCACTTCTCGGAAGATCGAGAATTGTCTCGTTTCATCCAGGTTGATCCTGCAAGTTCTACACCGTTCTTTGATCCCTTCCGCCCAATCCCACAGCTCGTCTAATCCTCTCAACCGGCCCTTCTTCCCTCTCTGACCGTAACAGTATTAACTTTGGAGGGAAAAGAAGAGTTTGGGTCATTCAGTAGGTGACAAAATAAAGTTGTGAAGATTCCAAATGGAGGAGGATTACTGAGAAGGGTCATCTAGATGTTTTAAAGCAGGGAGTAAGAAATATTCCTAGTGAGCCTACCATCCGCAGGAGTCCTTTCCTTGCAGCTTGTTTTCAGTCATAGTTTCCCCCGAGGATGATCTGAACTAACTCCTGTTTTATCTGGCTTCTTGTATACTTGTTGAAATCAAGTTGAGAAAACCACTGCATATACGTTTATTGCAATACCCCCTTAAAAAACTACTAGCTTAGAGTGTATAGATGTGTCCTTGAAAGATTCCAAGATTATCAGTATTAGGATTGACACATTTTTTTCATCTTCCTATTGAATGTACTTAGGGATTAAGATATTAGGATCCTCAAGGTAGTATCCTTGGCCCAATCCTTTATACAGTTTATACAGCTGACATCCCAACTCATCCTAATACTATCCTTACCACGTATGCTGATGATAAATGTGTATTATCAGTCAACACCAATCCAATTATTGCATCCCAAAGCCTCCAATCCCATATCACTGATCTTGAAAAATGGTGTCAAAACTGGAGAATTAAAATAAACTCTCAAAAATCGCATCAAATCACTTTTACCTTACGTCGTAAACCAATGACTTCCTGCCCTTCAGTATCCTTTAATAATATCCCACTGGTGCCTGTATAACAGATCCGATACTTAGGGTTGCATCTTGACAAACGATTAACCTGGAATCCTCATACGAGACTGAAAAAACAAGAAACCCACGTCGTTTCAGGCTACTTCAACACTTACTAGACAAACGCTCTAAGCTACCAATTAATTACAAAAGAATCATCTACATGACCATCAAACGACCTATTTGGACCTACGGAGTAGAGCTTTGGGGCTCCACTAAGCCATCGAATTCCTCTCGTATCCAATCCCTACAATCCAAAATCCTTAATGCTCCTTATTTTGTTAAGAATAAAATCATCCATAACGACCTTAATGTCCCATTTGTGGCTGATTTGGCCCGAACATGCTATCTATCCTTTCATAACAAACTTCATTTTCACTCAAACCCTCTAGTTTCAAACCTAGCTTCCTCTTCAATTCCCGATAATCCTCCGAGGCGTCTGAAAAGAAGATGTCCCCGTGACTTCTTAGTTGAACTTGTGATTTGAGTACTACCAGTGGGTAGTTTCTCTACTTGTCATTTTCACATGTCATCATGTATCGCTTATTCCATTTACTTGATGTATTTTTTTTTTTATGGTATGATGACCTATTTGGACTTACGGAGTAGAGCTTTGGGGCTCCACTAAGCCATCGAATTCCTCTCGTATCCAATCCCTACAATCCAAAATCCTTCGTAAAATCCTTAATGCTCCTTATTTTGTTGAGAATAAAGTCATCCATAACGACCTTATTGTCCCATTTGTTGCTGATTTGGCCCGAACCCGCTATCTATCCTTTCATAACAAACTTCATTTGCACTCAAACCATCTAGTTTCAAACCTAGCTTCCTCTCCAATTCCCGATAATCCTCCGAGGCGTCTGAAAAGAAGATGTCCCCATGACTTCTTAGTTGAACTGATTTGAGTACTACCAGTGGGTATTGTGTTGATTTATTATTGTAATACAGTTGTAAATATCAATAAATAAATTAATAATAATAAAAAAGATATTAGGAAGGTGCTATTTATGTTATCTTATTTCGCACAAGGTAAATATTAAAATGTGTGCATAGTTGTGGAAATTTTACTATACTCGTATAAGTGTTGCAATGACATTCTATGATAAAAAATAGCCTTTTTTTTTGTTCTTTTTCCCCAATAGGGGTGGAGTTGGTATATTCCATACAGCCACATCTGAATTATATGAAAGTTATATTCTCAGTAAGCCCAATTACTATATTGGTACTGCTTTAACTTATTATTTTTAGTGTATTTGTTATTATATAAATTTTTTCACCATACATATGCATATTACATACACACACACTCACATACATAATACAAAAACTCACAAATGTATAAAAAATTATAAAAATATATGTATTATATATTTTTTCTTTTTGTTGAATGTACGCTGGACATTCAAGTATAATATGCTTAAGGTTCTCATTATGATTACATTTTTCACATTTAGGACTTTGTTTTAGACCTATCTTACATAAATAACTGCTGCAAATTCCATGATTTGTTCTCAGCCTAATGTAAGTTTTTACTGCATCTTTTCCTATGTTTATATTTGTGAACCACGGTTTTCTAAAAATTTTCGGAAATATCGATTTATCGAACTGCCCGGTGGAGTTGTCCCGATATTGTCTCTGCCAACTTTCTAACTCATCCAATTTAATGATTTTATAATAATCTGTATACGGTATTTTAGTGTTTACTAGTTGGCCAGTTGTAACTGCTAATTTTGCTTTTTGTCCACTATTTCTTTATCCGGGATCCCCACATGTCCTTTAATCCACAAAAATATAATTTGTTTTTTCGCTTTTGTTGTCAGATAATGATATTCTATTATTTCCTTTTGGACATTATTGATACTTTTATTAACAATATTATTAAGTGATAATAATGCTCTCTTGCTATCAGTTAAAATAACAAAATTTTGATCTATGGATTGATTGATGTATTTGACCGCTTCTAAGGTGGCATATAATTCGGCTGTATGTGATGAAAAACCAGAAGGCAATTTATACAGAGAGGAGTGTTTGTACATAGGAACATAAATCGCACAACATGATTCATCTTTGATTCTTGAACCATCGGTATAAACATGGTGGGGCCACTTGTCAGCAAGCAAGGCTTTTATAGTAGGGGCTAGCATTGAATGGTGCAATGAATTCTTACCTACTTCTAATTTTATATTAAATTTTTCAAAAGCATTTCATATTGTAGCTGATATTGAGGAAGATTTTTATTTGAATATACTTCACTTAGTGATTGATAGTATTTAATAAAAAATGGCCTTTGTATCATAAAATAAAAACATCCTACTATCAATACTTTAGGGTTGAAGTAGACGCTCTCCGTCTTTTTTAAATATCGTATTGAGTCTTATTTTCGCTTCTTCCTTAAAGTCCCTTTATGATTTATGTCAGTCTCTCATATAAGATTATTTAAAATTGACGTGGTATTATAGATATTCATGTGGTCAGTTAAATTAAGTTTATTAGTTTTGAATAGTAATGTTGAAATATCATGTAAATACTGTAGGATGGAAATAATGTAATAAATGTAAATAAATATTTTTCATTGTTATATGTTATTAACAATCATATTCTAATTGACTTTATAACTTGCACAATTCATATAAATTGACCTATTCGATAAATATAAGAAATACAAATGTTTTACTAAAATAAAAGAAAAAACTTTCTTATTGGATAGTAAGAGAGTTTTCATTCATACAGCAAAAAATTTAAATGATTAAATTAATAAACATTCAACCAAATAAATACATAAGATTAAATAAATAAAAATATTAAATAAATAAAATGATTTAAAGAGTAAAAATTAAATTACAAAATATTCTAAATTAAAATAAATAGTTTAAACTAACAATAACTATGAGAATAAATATTCGTAAATTTACCTATTAAAAACATTAATATATTTATAAAATAATTAACACATTTTGTATTTATGAAAAAACGATGACATTTGTTCATTTTTTTGGAAATTGGTTCAATTTTTTTGTTAAGTTAACAAATATTCAATAATGAAATCACATCAATCACGAAAGTCATGTTATCAGGTCTAGGATTTTGGAAAACATGGACCAATAACAATTTAAACTATATTTTTTGTTTGACGACAAGGTTACATATATACTATTCCCATGAATATTATTCAATTTAGTCATTTATTGCGTTATTCTATCTTCATAGCGCTAGCAAGGTCTAGGAGTAGGTGCTTCACAACACGTCCCGTATACCCTGACGCTGAAGTCCATACTGCAGTTGATATTCGACTCGAAGTGGAGGAAGACGAAGCGGTCCCCTATCCCTCCCCTGGTGATGCAGGCGAAACCTCCGATCCTTGTAAGGCTCTGAGCTTCGATGTAAGTAATCGGACATTCAAATTCGTTTTTAGAGAGAGGAAGAGTTGTGTCGACGCTTACTTTTCCCGTGTAACTGTATCTCATGTTTGGTGTTGACTTTCCGCTCATGTAATTTCTTCATTAAAAAAACCCATTAGAAATAATCAATCAATAATTTATAATTAGTATTTACGTTCTTAAAGCTAAGGCGCATTGTACTTTAATTAGCTATTGGATGAGAACGCAACTGATCCATAACCATCAAGAGAAACATTCAATTAATTTTTAAAAATTGAATAGCTCTTTTTACGTTTTATTGGCCCTAAATCACACGTGTAGTGATAGTTACTTCACCTTTTGTTGTAAGTATGAGAAGTGGTTTATCTTTAACTTAAATTTATCCAATCCCTTATCATGTTTTGCTCTTACAATTTCATTATCAGAAATCTGGGGTTTTTTATTAACAATCGTCGGTAGAGAATCATCAAACATAATACACTTACTAGTATCTTTGCTTTGAGCTAAAAAAATAGTTCACCGGCCACATTCTATCTATACACACTAAACTCCATCTATATAGATCCCTCATTCGTCCGGTTCTTCTATGATTATCAGAAACTTGGACCGTTACAAAAGCAAATGAACAAGATCACTCTATCTTCGAACGAAAATTCCTACGAATAATACTTGATTGAGTGGTCGAAAAATTCTTTTATGGAATTTCTTAAATACTGCCTAACCAAGAAGTATAATAGGAATTCACAGAGGTTGACATAGTGCAGGTTTTAAAATAATTCAGATTGCGATGGGCAGGACATTTGGCACGGATGTAAGGAAATGAAATAGCAAATGCTACTAGAGCTACTTCAATGAACCAGGAAAAGAGGCAGGCCTAAGCTGAGATCAATTGACGGAATGATGACTGGATCCGAGGGACATCCTTGGCGTCAGGAATTGGATGTGCAAGTGCACAGGATTGTGATGATCGGCGGAGGAGATTGGCGGAACCCAGGACCCGTCATTGGATTGTGCAGCGTATAATTATATACGCTTATATATATACCATACGTATATATATATACCATTATATAATATGGTACAACATATCATATTATATCAATCTTTACACTTTTAAATATATATAACTAACGGGTATTACCTGAGATCCTCATCACTGTGAGCTACTCTGATCGTGAGCATAAGTCTGAAACAATAATAAACATTCTTTTAAATGGAGTATATTCATATTACCTCAACAGTTTTTATATACCAAATGGTAATTGTTTTTTAACAGCTTACATCCCTATTCAATGGGGAAGGGAATTCGATGTTACTAAGATGTTTTGGTAGAAAGCATTCTTAGTATATTTAATGAACATAACCATCTATTTCTTTTTAACTTGAAAAATTATAAATATATATTAATCACCATTAATTAATACGTACCATAACTGCTTCAACCGAATCCTTACCTCTCATTTTCTTCCCGTTGTCCCCAGATATAGCTGGAATTGCTGTATCTATAGCCTGTGTGTCTTCGCACATTTCTGTGGTAATTGTATCTGAAATATGTCATAAGTTATTAATTAGTTGTACAAAAATAAAACACTTAATTTTAAGTGTTTAAATGCTATCCCGTCCTTCAGAAGCGTCGTGAAATGGGGTTCAGGTACTTGTACGGTATCAGGTACTCGTTAAAGACCCTACGCTTATTATACCTTAGTGGCTGGTAACGTGGCTTAAATACTTACAGATTCAAATGGTAGAAATTTGATTTGTACCTAAATGAGAATCCACGCATGAGTGATTGCCATATGGGATACAAAAGCGAAGAAATAATTCATTTAAATCGCAAAATCCTTGCAGTTAAAAAAACCATTAATGAAGTAATAATGGTAAGTAGGAAATTGGGCTGGAAGTAAATTCGGATAAGACTATGTATATACTATGTTGCTAGTAGCAGAAAAGGGGGAATTTTTGTGATAATGTTGTAGGTTCGAATGATAATGTTGAAGGTTTGTTAGTTCGAACATGTGGAAAAGTTTAAGTACTTAGCGTCTATGGAAACTAGAAAAACTAAATTCAAGAGGAAATAAAGGCGCTATTATTGACGGGAAATGCTAGTTATTATTCGTTCTTGACATTATCAAACTCACGTCTTTTGTCCCGATATCTAAAAATCTGGATTTATAAAACCATCATCCTTCCATCTCTTCTTTACGGATGTGAAACTTAGCCGCTAACGATGAAGGATGAACAACGTCTTCAGGTAGTGGATAACTTCACGAAGATTAAGATGGACCTGCAAAGTTGCTGGACTTAGTAATGAACGAGTTCCTAAGATTTTAATAAGTGCTAAGTCGACTGGAAAGCGTTAGAGAGGTAGTCCGAGACGTAGGTGGGAGGATTGCTTTAAGAGTAATCTGACAGATTTGGGTTTGGGTAGTGCTCCGTGGACAGAAGTTTGTAAGCAGATATTGGTGGTATCGGCATCGAGCTTTAGGGTTCGCTAAGCCTTATTATTAAATTATTATTAATAGTGAGTAGAGATAAAAAAAGGAAAAATATTGATTAGGAAATTAGTTAGATCATTCAATATATTTATCCTGAGTAATGTAGAAAATGGTCGATCGTTCCTCTGTCCTATCAATACTAATATCCTATAATAATTCTCCCCCAATAATACTCACATACGACATTCGCAATTCCTTCCAACTACGCGATCTGATATTATCCTTCGCCATCCCGGACCACTACGTCAACATTTCCTTTGACGTAGGAAGTTTATTTAGAAACATACCTTTAGAAAAAACTCGCCTGATTGTAGAAAACAACTGGTAAACTATAGAACCTTGTACCCACTCAACCGTGGATAGTCCTATTTTCAAATTTTAGCATTTTATATCGCAAACTCTCTTCTGACATTTTCTACATCTTCCTTAACGGTCGCCTGAATTTAATTTTACTCTCTACTCCTATTCCTACCGTTCCTTCAGCCTTTGTTTCACAGTCTTCAGTTACTTGACCTCCTCATCATTAGAAACCCGAACAATAATTTACCCATAGATTGATACACCAATGTACCAATTCCGCCAACATCTCATATATTCCCAACATCCTCACCACCAAAACAGAAATATCATATATCAATATCTTTTTCTCTTCGATTTTTCCTTCCATTATTCCTTCGTTCTCCTCCTTATCTTTCCTCCTTCTTCCCCAATTATGATAATAACATAAAATGTATTATTTTTTAATTGATCATCTCTTTCTATACAGGAACATATTGCACTATTTAAATTTAGTTTTAATTGATTTTAAGCTTACTTGAAACTGGACTTTTGAAGTTCTGTTAGTAAGCAGGCATAAAGAAGTTTTGTAGATTTTTTTATGAATAAATTATATCCAGAAGTCATTGAATGATTTAGTAACAACTTTAATAATCTGCCACTTATTGTTAGTCAAATACATTCAATGAGATAAAAGTCTTAACAATTTTATTGGTCGTTCATATGTCTATTTTATATAATTAATTTATGATAATTAATATTAGATATTTATAGGAATTACTACCTTATAAGTAACGCACGGTTGAATACATCAACAAGATATTCACCTGGAATAATCCTGCCGTTGATTCCAAATTCCTGGACTATAACTGGGAAGCCTTCCAGCGGTCTGCTGCAGAAAGCTCAAACCTCCCAACACTAGCAGAGTTGCAAGAAGCCTCATTGTAGGTTCAGCATGGACTGGTCGATAACACTAGGAAATGCATTTTATATCCAAGGACTGACGTACAGCTGCATCTCGAGTGCATTGATATCGTTAGAATCAATGATAACTTTATTCATGGGGATTTTTCGCTTAAAGAGCCATTAACAAATTTTTAATTTCTTTAAAGATTTTTCCAGAAATCTCTGTAGGTATTCCAAATTTAAATATATATATATACATTTTTTTTTTTTGTCGCTTTTTCGCGACTTCCTCTCCCCCTAGTATCTCTCCATCCTCTCTGATCTCCTCCCCCTTTCTTTGTTGGAGTGTTTGATCGTCTGTTTTGCTCTTGCCTCAAACCTCAACTTCTTTTAGATTACATCCCTAAGCATATCCTCCGTAACCTCAAGTTCTCTAATGTCTCTCTCTGCCTCCTTAAACCAGCCCGGTTTAGTTTCTTATACTTGTACTTATTTCTAAGGAATTCAAATCTTATTTTCGTTAGCCTGCATTCATTCGCAAGGTACGTCCGTGGAAAAGAACACTTCGTTTCCCCATTATGTTGGAGATTCTTTCTGTTGCTCGTTAAGGGGTTTCATTTCGAGTGTGGACTGATTTGTCGTTGTAGAGCCTTGAAGTTTCCTTAGTATACCCTGTTCTTTAATCCTTTCAGTTAGGCCATCATTGGTGATGGCTAGAGTTTCCACAACATGACCGAATATAAACATGATATTGCTCTTTAAATGACAGTTCTTCGACTTCTATTGTATGAGTTTTTCTCTTAGATTACTATTACTACTACTATTACCCTCGCTTTAGACTCATATATAATAGTAAACCTTCTCTGCTTGGAGAAAAGATGGACACTTGAGACTGGAAAACATGTAGGTAGATTTAGACTTGAGACACGCCTACTTGAGATAAGACTGAGGGGTAACCTGACGTATAATGTGGGGTTCGTATTATCCTCATTTACAGCTGTTTTAATTTTATTGTGTATATGAAAATAAGTACTCCTACATACTTTTTAATCATTCGCTCCTTTCTAACTGGCAGAACATTTGAAGTAAGTCATAAAGGTTCCTCTATTCCCAGTCTGCTGGTGTTCCTCAAGGTTGTATCCTTGGTCTTATCCTCTACACAGTATCCTTCATCTCCACGTATGCTGACGACACATGTGTGTTATCAGTTAATAACGGTCCATATATTGCATCCCAATCCCTTCAATCCTATTTATCAAACCTGGAAGAATGGTGTCGGAATTGGATAATTAAAATCAATTCCAACAAGTCCCGTCAAATTACCTTTACTATTCGCCAAAAAAACATGACTTCCTGTCCTACTGTATCCTTTAATAGTACTCCACTTATCCCTGTTGAACAGATTCGCTACCCAGGACCCAACTTAGGCAAACGTCTTACTTGGAACCCTCACACAAGGCTGAAAATACAAGAAACAGCTAGGCGCTTCCGACTACTTCAACACATACTAGACAAACGCTCAAAGCTTCATATCAATTAGAAAATACTCATTTATGTGACTGTTATATGACCTATATGGACTTGCGGAATTGAACAATGGGGCTCCACCAAACCATCGAATTCCTCTCGTATTCAATCCTTGCAATCCAAAATCCTTCGAAAAATCCTAAATGCTCCTTATTTTGTTACAAATAAAACCATCCATAATGACCTTAACGTTCCATGTGTTACCGATTTAGCCCATTCCAGATACCTATCATTCCATAATAAACTCCAGGCCCATCCAAACCCACTAGTTTCCATCCTTGCATCCAATTTCACCCCGGACAATCCTCATAGGCGTCTGAAGAGAAGAAGGCCTCTGGAATTTCTATTATAGAAATGTTATTAGAGTGCTTCCAGTGGGTAGTGCCTCTACATGTCCTTTCATGTATTTGTTTATTCATTTAGCCATTGTACTAGATGTATATATTACAGTTGTACAATTCAATACAATAATTTTAAAAAACTTTACGAAGGAGCGAAAAAAATCAAATGTTGTTCGCTGACTAACACCTTATATTTAAACTGTATGTATCTTTTCTTGGCTAGTTTACTTATTGGCCAGCCCCTAATATTTAATTTTTGAGTATGTTAAGGTTCCTTCCGACTAAGTCCGATTGTATTTGCTGAGCAGCTCTTAAGAGCCTTACCACTTACATAATTAACTCTTGATTAATGAGGAAATTTATTTCAATCCTAACCTGGATTCAGTTTGTTCTGATGATATATCAGCGAGTGGCAGCCTGTTAATGTTTCAAATATTTTGAGATTAGACATCTGATATCTAAGATCCTTTTGTTATATAAGAATCAATTTACCGTAGTTGTTAATTAAATTCATTTCCTACGTTCGTCACTTAGATAGTACGCTTTTCTCAGACAAACATAATAAATACTCAGTATTCTGATGAAATATTGATTAATTTTATTGTACATTGAAGATGAATCGAGTGAAATAAACATTTTTAATGATTTTTTACATATCTAAATATACTTCTATTTTTTTATCCTTTTTCATTCATAATTATTTATTAAAAATTAAATATGATATACCCAAATATATTATATTTAACTTTCCAGTGGCTCAGTGGTAAGTGCACTAAGTTGCCGTGCTAATCTTGGTACAAATCCCGCTGCCTGCACGACTTTTATTATTTATTCTGTCTGCAGTCGGAGATAGATCATATGGGATCTAGCACCCTGCTGGGGCTTACGCAGCCTCTATAAGGACCCATCTCCCTGCACAACCATTCTCTATGAATCAGTACAGTCTGTACCGTGTACTGAAAATGTCTGTTTTTTCTCATAGGCCTGGAGATGACCTACGAAACGTTGGCAGACATAAAATATAATAAGTTTCCACTTATTGTTTAAATTTTTGACTGCACCCCCAACTATTTCCATCCTCCATTAGTACTTACAGTCAGCGAATTCCTTCTCTAAAATATACTTCAGAATTAGTTAGTATTAACATGGAATTCAATAATTTTTGCAGTAGAATAAATGTCTTTTATATCATATAGAAATTTTAAGCATAGGCAGTGCTGGCCACTAATCCATGAGTATGTATTGTAGCAATAATAAATAACTGAAAAGTTCCGTATAAGCGAAAAATGTAATGAGCAATGTAAAATTTTGAGTCTGAGGGATAAGCTCTGTTGAAAGGGATGGGATTGGTATGATAGATGATTCTGAAAAAGGGGGATGCAGTAGAGCCATTTTGACGAAGATGGTGGCTGGAAAAAAAATTATATATATATTTTTTGAGTGTTTAAATAAAAAAAAAGAAGCTCAGTGTGTAGAGTGTTGAGTTGAGTGTTATTGGTGCTGCGTTCAAATATAGCTATGTCAGAAAAGCTATTTAATATTTTAGCATTGACGGGTGTACCATTTTGGATCTGTAGACCACTCTATGGCTCACACAGCCTCTTTGAAATGGGTACCCCTAATTGTGAGAAAAAACAGGTGGCTAAGTATGATGTCTGACATTTCACCTCTCTGCACAACTGTTATTTTAGCTTATATTTTGGAATAATCGTGCTATGTTTACTACTATGTCTGATGTTACTCGCTGTCAATTGATTCATGTAGATTAGTTACATCTTACACAATTCAATGTTTTTCAGTGACACTCAGTAAAGTGAGTACCCTTCATTGGGTGAAAAAACTGGCGGTTGCTCATGATCTGGGAGAAGTCACTTACCTGTACAACGGTTTAAAAAATAAAATAAATTGCCAACCATATAGTGAACCTTAGATCCATCATGAGTTATAGTTACGCAGATTGTTATTTTAAGCAAATATTACTAACCCAAGTAAATTTACTTCCGATTGATTCATCCGTTGAATGAAAAGTTCGATATCGTATTTTTATTAAGATAAAAAAGTTATCTTAATATTACTTTTGTAGTGAGTCAATTTACTTAACGATAGTAAACAAACCTGTACCGACCTGCTCGGATATTTATGTAAAAGGTATTTCCGTTATTAGCAACACATTTTTCCAAGAATCCTGACACATTTTCAATATTAACATGAGTCATATCCATTGATAAGGTTAGCTTAAATACCTGGGGTAGCCTTAGGCAGAGTGTCTTGCCAAGATGATGCGACCACTGTACATCCTTGTGCTATTCGTCTTCATAGGAGCTGAGGGTTTTTCGCTTTTTAAACCTAAAATTGATCATTGGCAAAGGTATTTATGGCATTTTTGTATAGATATCATTAATTTAGACTGAAAATGATAAAGAATTGTTTAAATTATTATATTTAAAAAAGTTAAAGATCTAAATACAAGTACTTCTTCATCCACTTTTTAAAGATGATTACTGAAGATAAAGATAATAATAAATTAAACGCGGAATACAGCAATACATTACTCGAAATCTGTTGCTACTATATTTAATGTATAACCAAATACAACAGAATCATACATTTTTTCTTTTTTTAAATTAAGATGCTTTTATTAGCTTCAACTGTATTTAAAGTGTGTATGTAACAGAGATTTTAAACTCGTTTTTAGGCCACTTCAAAACATCAAATGAAATTGGAACTTTATACATTTCTCGAGGACTGATTAAAATACTACAACATAATAAGTTTATCTTAATCCTGACCAGGATCTTCAGGATTAGCAATTTTTCATACCCGATGATAAATTGAGCCAATACCTAGGCGCGTACTTAGGGATCAATCTTTGAGAATAGCTTATCAACTGTTGACTGAATAATTAAAAACAGTACTTTAATAATTTATCGATCTAAAAAAAAAAATATTAAGAAACATATAAGATTATTCTTTTTTCTTTACGACCTAACAATACTATTAGAGTAGTCCAAAAACGTGGTGAAATAAAATAGACAATAGTTAAAATGAACTAAAAAACACGCTTGTGTAAGCGAAATAAAAAGTAGAAAATGAATATTAGTCTTTAACAAACTAAGGAGCACGCGTTTCTAGCCAACCGAACTAAAAAATAGATAGTAAATAATAGTTCAAAACACGCTTTAATTGGTAACGAAAGAAATAAGTAGAAAATAATTTTCCAGATTTTAAAAATAACAATAGAGCAATTAAAAAGATAGTTTTATGGTAAAAAAGCCTGAGGTGTTTGTGAGATATTTGTATAATATCTATACTTACCAATATATTAATTACCTATTTCAGTCAATAAACTAATGTAAAAAAAAATATATACAACATTTAACTTCAATCATCCCACACTATTAACGATAAAGTAATTTTTTTGTGCAACGCTCTAGTATTATTTAAACTTGTTGAAAATTATTATTTTTCTTTTATTTCCTATTAAAAAGGGAGCGGATTGGCTCAATGGTAGAGCACTGAGTAGCAATGTCGAAGGTCCTGGGATCATATTCCCCTCGCTGGCAGATATTTATTTAATTTTAAATATTTTAGTTTTGAAGATAAAAGATTTGTCCTGGACGGGATTAGAACCCGAGTCGTCTGCATTTCCGTTGCAGTGCTCCAAACCACTGAGCTACCAGGGGTCATATCCAAGTCAGACAAATCCGTTCTCTTCCCCCGTGTCCCATCATTCCTCGGAGCGAGATCCCATATACCCGTGTTCTCGCCATGTTCCGACGGGGAAGAATGTTCATTGAACATTACTTTAATTACGATATTGTTGACTTAAGTAAATATATTATTTAAAGTTTATTTTTATTAATTGTTATTTTGATGGTGATTATTTTTAAATATTTTTGTGCTTAGAGAAAAGATTTGCCCTGGCCCGTGTATACATCGCAAAAATTGAGAGAACACGCGGATATAGGATCGGGGAAGAGAACGGTCTGACTTGGATACGACCCCTGGTAGCTCAGTGGCTTAGAGCAGTATAGAGGAAAGGCAGACAACCCGGGTTCGAATCCCGGCCAGGACAAATCCTTTCTCTTCAAAACTAAAATGTTTAAAAATAATCACCATCAAAATAACAATTTTTATAAAAATAAATTTTATTTAATTTGCTAGGGGCCGGAGATGAACTCTATAGGATCTTGGATCCTCTTGGAGCTCATCCAGCCTCTAATACCCAAAATAAGGGGGACAATCTGGAGGTTGAGCGTAATTTATTACAAATCATCACCTCCCTGCACAACCTTTGTCCAAGAAACAGTACAGTCTTTACCATTTACTTTATCCCATGAGTTACTATATCATGGGTTGTAGTGGTACAGGCTTTTTTTCTTACTTAAGTGCATTCTTTAGTTTTTTGAAGAATTTTTTTTTATTGATATCTTAGTCGTTATTTGCTCAACTAATGCTTCTGTTGAATTATGACTTTTATAGGCTCTACCGGCCCCGCAGAACGACCTCCGATTTCTCCTTTTCCTACGATAAGAGTGGTTTCTTCGGGAAGATGACGTTCGATATAGAGGTTGCCGTGCCACCTGAATTGAGAAGCAGGGAGATCACTAACATAGAAGTCAGGTTCGATCCTTCGTCAGACCTGGAAGGGAAGGTCTACATCACCCGAGGTGGACTGGGATACGACTACGCCACCTTGCACTTCGAGACGGAAAAGGACGTAGGAAAAATGCATGGCTACGTCATTCTGGAGAGCAGATGACCATAATGAAAACTGTTCCGTCATTCACGATCGTTAATTTATTTATTTTATTATAATTAATATATTTATTTATTTTTTCTACGATTATTAATGAAGCCACCTCACATTTCTAGATAATTCAAGTTAGTTTTTGTCAATAATAATATTATGGTATGTTAAAAAAAAATTACAATAATCAGTGTTTTATTTCAATTTCAAGAGCGACACCCAATAAATGATTTGTTTGTTCATTTAACGTCCCTTTATGCCGCTATGGCTAATCAAACGATGGTACAGTGGGAGCTCTAAATCTTGCCAATCCCGGTTTTATTAGGATAGCGATTTTTAACGAGTACCTGACATCGTACAGGCTCGGGACCCTTGTTTAACTTCCTTTCCGAAGGACGGCATAATTTTTTAGTCCCTTTAAAAAATCCTAGGGCCTCCTGTCTTAGTGTCCTGGCTTAATAGTTTATTACGCTAACCACTAGACCACAGGTCGCCCCCTGTAATGTTATGACGAATCATTTTCCAAGTCAAAACAGATTGTTAGTCATTTATCTATCTCCATTTATCCAATCTCCATCCTATCCAACCTTCCCAAACCTCTTGAAAGAATAATCAAATGGTAAATTTCCTCGATCAGTCCAAACTCCTCCATCAACCCCAATCCGGTTGCCGCCCGATTTATTCTCGCAGTCTACCATTGAAAAACCATGTGACATCCCATGGACGATAATAAAACTACCGGTACTAATCCTACTTGAGTTTCCGAATTTTTTGATCATTCTATCCTATACGATTCTCTATTCACAGGATACATTCATTCCTCTCTGACATAACTTTGAGGGAAGCTGTATTCATCCTCTATCTTCATTTCTAACGTTCTCTCCAGGGTTCAAGTATCTCCCAATTTCTTCAAGTATCAATGATTATCCTAAATTAATCCATAACTATTACCATCCTCTGCATGGTTCCAACTTCCAAATCTATTTACCCTTTCCTCCCTCTGAGCTCATTGTAGCATTTGCCAGTGTTAAGCTTTATCTTAGTAGCTCTATAGAGAAGTTTTGATCGAAAAAGCTTCCAAGGCTTGGGAATATGATCTATTCTCTACTATGATCCACATAATATTAAACCTGACACATTCCACCTGACATCGTTACTCGTTCTAATATCAGTGAGAAATCTACCTAGAGATAGAAATATTGTCAATTGATACTACAAGTTATGTTAGCACTCATTAGGAGTTTTTGAAAGAAAGATTCTCAGAGAAACTAGAACTTCCCTAAGAAACGATGGTGGCCTGGAAAGCAGGCTAGAAAGCAAGCCTGGGCAAGAATAAAAAATGGCACAGAAAATGGTTGGAAGCCGCTGAAGCTGGAACCAATATTTATCCACTGCAGTTCGGATGAAGGAAAGGAATTATTCAGTAATTAATAAAACTCATACTAGAATAAACAAGAATATAAGAAACAAACTTTAAATATCGTGAAATATGACGTGGTGTCATTAATAATCTTAGTAAAAAATAATATATTAATTACAATAACACAAATAAATAAAAAGACGATCCTGCCTAACGTTACAGTATTCATTTTGATCTAATCCTCTCCAAAATGGCGTAGCCATGCAAGCTTCTTACGCCTTTTTTCCTTCTGGAAGTGCAAGGTGGCGTAGTCGTACTCCAGGCCTCTTCGGGTAATGTAGATCTTCTCTTACAGGTCGAATGAAGGATTGAACCTGAGGCATATTTGTGATCTCCCTGTCTCTCAACTCATGCTGCATATATATTTTACATAGATTATTCTATTATTGGTTTTGATTATTTCATCATCACAACAATCAAGATAAATGATTATTATATTTTTCATTATGAATGAATTCGAGACCGGCCATAGGTATACATATTTTACTGTGTTAAAAAACGTAAATAAACTCATTTGAATCTATAGACTCTATAAGGTAGGTACCATTAATCAAGAAAAACACCTGTTAATTCAGCGTGAACTTCTTGCTCAACCGATGATATTGATACAGAATAAAACAGTACCAACCATTTTATTATGACTACTTTTTACTTCTAATTTAATAGAAAATGTTGTACAATTATAAGTTTGCTGTTATAGTTTATCGGGAAATTGGGTAGAATCAGAGTCAGTAAGTATAAAATAAAAATATAAAACTGTAATATAAAAAGAATCAAAGTTTTATGTTGTTATAATAAATAATTGAGTGAGCCTTTAGTATCCATATCCGTATATGTATACTGCAAAATTGATCCTCTTGCCCCTCTGGGACTTGAAGTGCATGGTGACATTCTTGTAGCCGACGCCTCCCCTGACGATGGTGACGTACCCTCCTTCTCCTGCTGGTTCATGGTCGAGGACTTGGATGTAGGAGATGGTTCCGTTGGGGCGCTGGTACTTGGCAGGGAAGTCCATGTCCAGGGTCACCTTCCTGAAGATACTACTCTCCTTCATGACTCGGGTGAAGTAGAGCAACCTGCGTGAAGAAATGTTGATGATATAAGTCTAATAGTTATATAATATTTATCAAACTGTCATATAAGACAGTCAGGAAAGTTATAAAGTCAATTCCACTTTATTGGAACGTTCTTATCCACTTTATTCTAATTCAACTTAGTGGTGGATCTATCATATGTGATTGGGTAAAGTTACGGATTAATAGGATGCAATGGAAAAATCCGCGAAACAAAGCCTTGAATCACTGTAATACTGGAGCAATAACAATTAGTCGACGTTTCGCATGTTCCAGCATCATCAAGAAACATCAAAAGAAAATAATACCAAAGAAGATAACCTGCAGCACATCAGACACCTATAGACCTCATCAATCAAAGCTGTTTGTGAAGTGCCTTGGAAGTAGATTGTCGCTATTTGTGGTGCGCCTTGGAACTAGATTGTCGCTATTTGTGGCGCGTCTTGGAACTAGATTGTCGCTATTTGACGGGTCTGTTCAAACTGTCGATGAGAGATGTGCTGCTCTTTGTCTTCCTTTCTTATTTTCTTTTAGTGTGTGACTTCTGATCATACCAGAATAGGCGAAACGTCGACTGGGTGCACTATCCTGGAGACTTATCACTTTTACTGATTAATGATAGTAATTAATAATTCTTTTTGAAAACATTTAAAACTTCACTTCATACCCAAAATCTCGAAATGTAAATTTTAAGTCATAACTTTATACTTTCGATCTTCCTTATTATATTTGTGGTCCGATAGCACATGCGGATAACATCGCTAAAAACCTCTTATGGAGATTTGTTATTTTTGTATATTCTGTAATTAGCAATAAGAGCTAAATCAATAGTTTGGGGTATAAAGGTTTTAGTAGGACTTTGATCCATGATTATATTTGGTCACAGTATTTTTTAGTTTAATAAATGTAAAAGGTAATATTCATTATTGTCATTATTATCGTTGTTAAACTATCTTAATTCTGATTGATATCGTATTTCACTCAAAACCAATAATTATTTACGAATTATTATTAATACTTTACTCTTTACATCTTATTATGAAAGATCTGAATCCATATCCCTTCAATAAAGTACAATGTTAATTAAAAGAAACCTTATAGATGAATTCATAAACAAAACAGTGTGATAAAGCTTGGAACCGTAATTATTTTTCACAACATATTTTATAAATTTTATACGCAAAAATATCAAAAAATTCACGAAAATTATTTTATTTATTCACAAAAAGTTTATATTATCGTCTGTACCCTTCATTTCTAGTTTTTATTGAAGTTTTAGTACCGTGAAAAAAATATTAGAAAACTATATTTAGAAATGTTCACAGCTCAAGTCTTTATGGGTCATTATTCTTTATCTATTCTTTTATTATCTGCTTGAAGTTAACGATAATTGGCAAAGAGTTTACTTCCACTTAATTATAGCCTTTCGTATTCTTAAAAGACTCCATTATCCCAATGCTTACCTAAAATCAAACATACTTTCACAACAACTAGTTATGTTAGCTGATATAGTTCTTTTTATCTGTAGCTCAGATGAAATTTATAGTGAGTACAAAAAATAGGACAATGTAATTAGAATAAGACGAATTGAACTATTTGTGTAAATCGGACTATCCATAAACCTTAATAACTTTCTAAAATAGTTTATTATAATACACATTAATTAATAAGCATCAATGCAATATTACTGCAATTGAGAATTTGACGGTAGTGCTGATCTTAATATTATGTCTAAAAACCCTCAAAATGTACAGGCTTTTGACAGTTCTGTATCACTATTGGTATTGATAACATTTATTTATACGGTACTGTATTTCTGGGGCGGTAGAATGCGTAAATAGTTAAACTTTAAAAAAAAAAAAAGTAAATTTCTTTTTAACGAATACCGTCGTTTTTGGCTATAAAAAACTATATACAGAATTGTGAAGACCATAGACAGAAAGTAGTCATACCAATAATCAATATGAGATAAGTAATTAATATTAAACCAAGAAGAAAATAACATTAAGAATGAATTAAAGAATTGATTTGTTGGCTATGAAAGTTCTTAAATATGATTGCTATATTTTCTATTTGTTACCATTTATAAATTTTGTTACAGCTCGGTGATTTTTATATCACTAATTTTTGTGGCATTTACGTTACTTCATGCGAGCAATTTTAATTTAATTAATACAGTTAATAAATTAATTTAGACATACATCGTTCTTTCTATTATTCTTGGTTAGCATTGCCTGTACTAAGCTTTGGTTCGAAAAATTCTTGTTGCACAACAGTACAGATTTTTTATGTAACTAGTTGTTTTTTTTAACGAATGACGAAATGAACAAACAATTGTCACCTGACCTTGTGTGTTTCTCAGCAAGTTCTTGACGATCACACTATGTGCTGACATCCCGTTGTCTTTCTTATCATATATATGTTATGTATAAATTGTGTATATACTTTGTACATAAAACTACTATATAAAAAGTAGAAAATTGATTGAAACATTTTGCCAATGAAGTCATTGAAGAAAATTATTGTGTACATAATAATAGCTTCTATATGTAATGGGTATAATAACCAGAAAAAATCATCTCTGAGTTTACAGGTTTTTTTCGGTAGGTTCCGTTATTACAAGTTTTTAAATATAAGCTGCTATATAGATTACTTTATAACTATTAAGTTATATTCTTATTATTGTTTCGTTATATAAAACGAGTTTTAGATTACATGGGAGAATCATCAAAAAACAAGGGGTTCTTCGTTTTGGAATAAAATAAAAAATATATAATTTTTCTCTGTTTCCCCGATTGTTTAATTTTGTTTCAACCACCATAAGGGTTTATTTATAGGGGAAGGGGAATAATTATTTGTAATTTTACAATTTGTTTTTACGATTTTATTTTGATGGAGGTTATTTGCGTTTTTGAACTTATATAAAAAACACTGTTTTGAGACAAAGATAATTAGAATTATTAAATATTTTTATTTTGAAGAGAAATGATCAAAAAATTAAAGCAATGATCGCAAAATTATTATAAATTATAGATAATTAGAAATGTTTAATAATTTGAGTTAGTTCGATAAAATATTAATTTTTTATTAATATATATACATTGTTTTTTATTCATGAGAAGTACTGAATCGTTACATCGTCAAAAGTAAATATTAATATTTTTTTAATTGACACAAATGGTAAATTTCGAAATTTAGTTCGATAAAACGTTTATTTTTTAATATTTATTTATACCTACACTTGTTTTTTTTTATTTATGGAAGATCACGAAACCATTAGTCAATCAAAGTGCTCAAGTGAAAAAAAATATTTTTTGTAAATGTTTAAATTGGTAAATTATGAACATTTAATTACTTAAGTTAATAACGAAAACAAAAACAATGATATTTTCGGCGCTAAATATTCGTGTTGTTTTCTTTTGTCTTAAGTCAACTGCGTTCAGCGAAATAATTGAAAAATTATTCGAATTGTTTCACAATTGAGAGTTCAATTAAACGTTAATCTTTTATATATAGATTTTTTCAGACCTGTCGATCCAATGAAAAATAAATACTTATATATTTCAAATTTACTCAATTGGTAAATTTCGGAAATTTCATACTTATAGAAATCATTTGAAAAAATGTAAGATTTAATGATTTCATTTCGGCGTAGATCATTAATGTTTTTAAAATTATCTAAATACACCGTTTTCAGCCAAAAATATTTTAAAATTAAATTTATAATACTTTTAAATTAGTTTCGTTTAAATGTTTATTTCAATTTATTTTTAATGATTGAATACGGACCTCTGAGAAAACATGAACAATGAAATGAAAAATTCTCACCTGTCATAACTGGACCTATAGCCCCAGAAGAAGTTGTGGCTTCCGTTCTGGGTCAAGATAGGAGTGCTCCTTGGATATCTCGGGTAGTAGTTGCTAGTATTTTGGTACCTATTCGGTACGTAGGCCGTGTAGTTTCTCCTCGGGTAGGAAATGCTGGTGTTCCTGGTGGCGTTGGCCCATCCGTATCCCGGGTAATACCCTCCTTCGGATGGGACGGTAACGAGTAAGATGGCTCCTACCGAAGCTAGGAGCAAGGAGACTAACACCTGGTTCATGACGTGGCTACCAGTGAACTGAAGACTAGCCTAGATCGTCGCGTATATATCACCTGCTGGCTGATAACATTGTTAGTCAGGCGATAATTCGGCTAAAACCTCTGAGTAATATTTACTCTGTGTAATCGATCGGGTGAATCTCGAGCTGTAATCAGAACTTAATCATGGCAAATAATAACAAGAAAATATTGTTTCAAGAGTAAAGATATTATTAAAGAAATGATTAATTTGATAATCTGAATTTATTTTGGAATGTTTTGCCATGTGTCGTATTTGCTTTAGACACCCTGAATTTAACGCAGTGGCAGAAAATGTGGGTTATGGTAAATGCTAGAAAACTATTCTAACCTGGAAGATTGAGTTTTGAAAAATAGATAAATAAAAAGTGTTTATATATGTAAAAATTCTAATAAAATAAATAAATCGTAAACAAATTAGTTGTTTATCATATATACAATTCATTTGTTGTATATTAAATTAGTTGCATATCATATTTTAAAATGTATTAATTGAAACTGTATTTACAACTGTAGAATATTAATATAGTATAGTAATGACTAATACCTAATGACATGAGATAAAGACATGTTGAGGAACTACCCAATAGAAATCGAATAAGAAATTCCATTAAGAAGATCAGGAAGCCATCTTCTTTTCAGACACCTCGGAGGATTACCCCGAAGATGTTGCCGGGCTTGAAACTAGTCGTGGGTTCGTCTGACGATAAAGTTCGGGACAAATCAGCTACAAATAAAAGATCAAGGTCTTTATTACTTTATTCATAACAAAGTATGGAGCATTGAGGACTTGTGTCGTAAATATTTTCAATGTCTTTTATTCGTTGTAACGCCCATATTAAAATTATGAAAGAAACAAGAAAACTGTTCCAACGATGAAGGTAAAGACTTGATAAAAAGAAAAATAAATAGTATTTTTATTTGTAAATAATTATAATGTAACAGATAAATCTTAAATTAATAAGTTGTATTTAAAATAAATAAATGCATTTAATTTTATAAAGTTATTTATTGACATTTTTTTCTTCTCTTCTTCACAAGGTCCTATGGTCCATGGAGGACCTCGTCATCCTCGGCCATTTTCTTCCTCTTAAACCAATCTTCCGCTACTCTTCTTCAAGCTCTTACCCCAAGGAGCCTAAAGTTTGCTTCGACATCGTCCAGCCATTGCATTCTCGGCCTGCCTCTTCGCCATTCTCCATCTAGACGTTCATCCATGATCAGCTTTGGGAGCATTTTTTATATCCATTGTATGTACGTGCCCAAACTATCTTAATATTTCTTTTTTAATACAAGAAATTATATCAGCTTCTCCATGTAGGTCCTTATGTTCTTGACTCTTTTTGATGCGGAAACGACATCCTTCCTTGGTTGGGTCTTATACTATTCTAAGGATTATTGAAATTTACAACAGAATGAATGATACCTAATAGCATAACATAAATGCATGTTGAGGAACTATCAACTGGTAATACTTAAATAACAACTTCAACTTAAAAAGTCACGTAGCCATCTTTTTTCAGACGCCTCGAAGATTTATCAGGAATTGAAATGGTTGCCAGGTTTGAAACTGGTAGTGGTTTTGAGTTGGAATAAAGTTTGTCACAAAGGATTGATATAGCGTCTTTGTCAAATCAGCAAATGGATCATAAAGGTCACTAGGGATGACTTTATTCTTCCTTTACAAAGTAAGTATCATTAAGGATTTTGGTTTGTAAGTATTGGATACGGGAAGAATTCAATGGCTTAGTGTAAGTCAACAAATCTACTCCCTGAATTCAACTGAAATTATGAATATTCATGTTTATGAGTCTTTTATAATTAATTGGGTTCTTAGAGCGTTTGTCTAATGAATGTTGAAGTAGAAACGGTGAATAAAAAAATGAATAAATATCTTTGTTACAATTTATCTATATCTCCCAAATGAAATACGGTGGTGGGTTGACGTTTCTACTTGTTTGTACTGTTTTTTTTCTGTTTTATGGCGCAATCATGTATGATACTAGAAAGATCTTCTCAGATTCCATCACAAAAACATTGATAAATCATTATTTATTTAATAAAATTATATTCTTACTTATATATATATTTTTTTTATTACATCATTTTCATTTGCACCTGCGCAATTGCGCATTCAGCAAATTTGATACTACTGTTTTTCACTTTGCTTTTCTACATGATCTTCTATGATCATATAAAACTCTATGATGATGGTGTAAAAATATCAATAGGTGAGTTGGTCTCTTGGTCAATTTCTTTTTAATCTTTTCCTATCACGTCCTGGTAACAGGGAGTAGGGAACCGGAAGAACGAGTGGGTTTGGGTGATATTGTGTCGATGAGTGGAATTTCATGTATTTTTTATGAATATATGATTTTATAGTGGGAATGTTCATGTCGTTGTGATTCGAAATATACCATGGTGCATTAACAAATAATTAATTAATTATAATTAATCATCTATTATTATCTAAATTACGTTTTGGTTTACTATTTGGGATTACGGATTTGAGCTTTGGGGTCCTACTACTACTTGCTCCTTGCTTTGTTACGAATAAAATTATCCATAATGGCCATAACGTTCCATGGAATAAAATAATGTCCTGTTGCTGATCTGGCCCGAACCTAATATCAATACTTTCACGATAAATTTTATTTCTACTCATAAATACTGGTTTTATGCCTAGCTTCACTATTAATTCCTGATAATTCTCTCTGGCGTCCGAAAAGAAAAGATCCTCTGAAGCTTCTAACTTAACTGTGTTATTAGAGTATTACTTTATATCATCCATAATATTTATTAATTGTGTTAATATAAAACAGCTATACATTTCAATAAATAAATTTAATAAAAGTAAGTTTTGGAAAAGTATTTTATGGCTCATATTATATTATTGGCGCGACAGACTCATAAAGAAATCCTTGGCCTGCTCAACCGCTCTACCCCAATCGTCCCGATCGCATGCTCGAGTGATGGAGACCTTGCTCAGCCTAAGATCTTCACAGACGGTGTCCTTCCATCTAGCTTTGGGCCTTCCTCGAGGTCTTACTCCATCCGGATTTTCTTTATACATCTTTTTAGCTGTTCTTTCTCCGCCCATCCTATGTAAGTGGCCCAGCCACTTGATGCGTTGAATCCTGATGAAGCTCGATATCATTAGGTCTCCATATAACTCACTTAGCTCCTTGTTCCTTCTGATCCTGAGTTGGTCGTTTTCTCGAACTGGGCCGAATATTTGCCGAAGAACTCTCCTTTCGAATCTATTCAGCTTTTCGACTCTGGATTTATTCAGTGTGTGGGTTTCACCAGCGTATGTCACTACTGGCCTAATCACGGTTTTATATATCATCACCTTGGACTTTAGGCTTAGGAGCTTACTTCTCAGGAGCTTTGATATTCCAAAACATGCTTTATTACCTAATACTATCCTGGCTCTGATTTCCTCCTCCTCATCCAAATTCTCATTTATACGGCTTCCTAAATACTGGAAACTTGACACTCGTTGGAATGTGTGTCCTCCAAACGTGTAACTATGAGGTGGTCGGTTTTGTTTACTATTCTTTATTACCATTATCTAGGTTTTCTCCTCATTCACCTGTAACCCCATTTTTCCAGCTTCCACCTCCAGCCTCTCAAAAGCTTCTTTTAAGATAATCAGCGATCTTCCTACTAATACAAGGTCATCAGCATATGCAAGAATACCCAGACTACGGTTAAAGATGGTTGCTGATCTGGCCTGAACCTAATATCAATAGTTTCACGATAAACTTTATTCCTACTCATAAATACTGGTTTCATGCCTAGCTTCACTATTAATTCCTGATAATTCTCTGTAGCGTCCGAAAAGAAAAGAGCCTCGGGAGCTTTTAACTTAAAAGTGTTATTAGAGTATTACTTCATATCATCCATAATATTTATTAATTGTGTTAATATAAAGCAGCTATACATTTCAAGAAATAAATTTTATAAAAATTAGTTTTGGAAAAAGTATTTTATGGCTCATATAGAATATACATTTGGTACATGTTTTTGTACTAGTTTTCGATCTATGAAAACCTGGTTCGACTTATGAAAATTGACATTCTTCGAAAGAATTTTCTCATTTTTTTGGAAAAAATATTGAATATTTGCTTGTCAATATTGCTTTATTGTATTTACTTCACCTGTTCTCGATTTGTTTAAGCGGAGCTCATTTAACTTTAACATCGTCCGTGCCCAACACCAGATTGTCTGGTTTTTAAAGCAACGGATACAAGAATTATCCCCCCCCAAAAAAAAACCGTTTATATAATTTTTTCTATGCCTTAAAGCACTCGGTCTGAGATAGATGTTACTACTTAGTCAATTTGACACATGGCCAATTTTTTATTTTATTTTTTTCCATATCTAATAGAAAATAATCTTATACATTAAATTCATTTGTAACCAGTAATCAGCAACATTATTTTTTTTTCAATTTTTCCTCTTGATGATTCTTTAGTGTTTATTTTTTCCTATACAATAACCTTGGTATGTAGTAACATCGAACCTCCATTTATATTCGTCCGAATATTTTTTTTTTTACTTTTTGGCTTTGCTGACAATTGCTTATAATCTCCTACATTTTTTTCTATGAGTTAGTTTGAAATTGTTTTCTGATAACCATTGGCATCGATTTAAAAAAATAACTATACAAAAATGAGGCGGGTTCCAAAGAAATATGCAAAAATATTTTATAAAATGTTTATATTATGTTCGACATGCTATATCATTGCTATTTAAATGATTTATTATTATGTTTATGGCATTTTATTAGCTCTTGAAGAGACTCGCCAAAACCATAGGCCCAAACAAATACACACAGCCTCCTCGCTGTCCATATGCATAAAAATACCATAACACCGAAAATACGTATTTGAGAAAAATTATTTTTACTTACCAAGTAAAAATAATTGATTATTTTTCTATTCATGATAATTATTGTTCATTGCCTTAAGATATTCATTGCCTTAAGATATTCATTGCATTTCCTTTAAATTGTACGAGCCATGCTTACATTTCACATAAGACATTCTCAGATCATTCTACTCTTAAAAGATCCTTAAAATACTAAAAAAAAAAACGAATATGGAGATTTATCCTGACAAAATTTTTGTTTTGTCTTTTCCCCCCATGGTAACCCCGTGGAGGGACCGTTTATTGATATTAGGACAAATAAGGCTCCATGCACAAATAAGCATTTAACATGTCATAGCATGTGGTTTTTATATTATTTATATTTACAGATCAATTTATACAATTACATTAAAATGGAACAATATAAGAAATTAAAATTTACAAATGAACTAAATTAATAATTTATATGTTAGAGTAAAATTAGGATTAAGTTTTTAATCTTAAATAAAAATAAAATAATAGTCAAATTTAATAAACATAAAAAAAATATAATTATCACTAACAAGAATTTGTATTTATTACATTGGAATGTGCTATTCTCAAACTCATATTTTATGCTATAATGGTGTAATAATTGTCAAGCTATCTTGTTTATTTGCATGATTATATTTGTTGACACTTATAAATAAATTAATTATATAATAATCTGTATGGGAGTATATTATTATTTTATGTGAACGATGAAAAAATAAATGGATTTCATTAAGTAATAATATAAAGTTTAAGAAGGAAAATTATGATAAAATAAGTTTTTAAGGTAAAAGTAAATAATTTTTCAGTTTATTATAAAAGAAATAGCTAAGATTTGATGATGTTAACAAATTCATGAGGATTTGGGAAAATGAGGATGCATGATATTTGGACGGAATAAAATTCAGCATAGATGTAAACAAGTATATTTTTTCTAGGTATAGAATAACAAAGTATATGATATATTCCAAGTTAAGTTCTACCCATTTACCTGTCAAGAGTTCAGTCCGTGTACGGTTACATTTATGCTTAATGTCAAATGTACTTCAGTTAAAACCAACGTGGTAGCCAGTTTGGATAAGTCGTATCAGTTGAATTCCATCTTGACGGTCCATTGTTAAACGGTGTATGCCCACTCGAGTTCCATCGGGGTTCCCAACCCGGGTGTCCGGATGGGCCCCACCTTGGTGGCAAATTGTTGAACGGTGAATACCCAGTTGAGTTCCATCGAGGTAGCCTTACCCAGCTGGTGAACGGTGAGTAGCCTTGTGGACTTGCTAGTGGTTTCAAATGTGATACATCTCTTCGTTGTCGCCAATTATTCGATTGATTCCTTAGAGTTGAAATCCAATGTTGAATCCAGTTAGCTTTCTCAGATGGAGTCCATTTAAGCCGCCAATCGGTGTTCGACGAGTTCCATGTGGAATTCAATCGTTGCTTCCAGTAATACCCGGGGTGACCTATAGCATTCCATCTTTGTGCCCAAATCTCGTGCGAAGGATTCCTTGTCGAATTCAACGTAGAAAAATATTCACGTAAAGAGGAATATCGAGTGCTGTTGTGCCACCATGGCGGTTCATGAATAGGATATCCAGTTGCGTTCCTCCACCATTGTTTGTATGCATCAAGTTCAGTAGCGTTCCAGTGACGTCGCTGCTCCAGAGAAGAACCTAAGACGGAAAACGCCGGTGCAGCGACGAATATGACAAGAACGGACAATACTCTCATCGTGGCTTTGGACTGAACCGGTGGCTGCTCGCATGCAGAATATATTTCCCCTTTTTATCATTAAAACAACAAATTGGATTTACGGTGTTTTCTAGAGTTACCTAACGGTTGCCATGAGTCAGTCAGTTGATCGCCCACTACTTCAACCATGTTTGGTTTTGACGTTGAATTCACGTCACATGGCTGTTTCGTGGAAAAGGTATCATAAATGTCATACAATACAATGGGATATAATTTCATAACAAGTCTGTTACGATTATAATGGAATTTTATTTATTTAATCTTTGGGTTGTAGTCAAACCGAAAAGTTTTTTGTTATGTCTGAACATTGAATTTTGTTTTTCATTCGGTTAAGTTTTCACTGGCTGATATTAGAATGGGTCATATAGCCTACTTCTATAGAAATATATGGATACACCCCAGTAGTCTCTAAATTTAAAAATAATAATAAAAGCAGTTGTTTTAGTTAAACAGAATAGGACAGTAACTTATTGTCAGACGTAGGTTTGTCCGAATTTCAGCCATGCTACTCGGTATCGCCGGCAATTCCACCGGAAAGTATCCATATTCGAAGAGCTTTCGGTTCCAGAATGCGGTGAAAGAATGCAGGGAAAAGGTGAGAAGATAGGTATAGTAGTCTTCGAGGCCAGAGTGTAAGGAAGAAGGACAAGAGGAAATATCGGAAACACATGACAAGGTGAAGACAGTAAGACTTATGAGTGCAGCTGACGGAGGAGTCCAGTCCAAGGTGCATGGATTGGGCTTGTCAATACTGGCAAGTTATTAGAGGAAAAGATTAATAAAAAGAAAAATTAAGAATTGCCTTCTAATCTATTAAATGTTCCATACTTGATACCCCTAAATCTTCTCATAGAATATTTTATCTAACTCCTAAAAATATTTTGAAATCTGATTATAAATGAGGAACAGTGAACTACGTACCCTTCTGCTATTGAGGAAAAATCACTCTGAAGAAGAGGGCTTTTATTTAGAGGCTGGAGTAAATTAATTAAAACAATTATATAAAATTCCTCTACCGTTATAAATTAATACTTTAGCCTATCTCAATATTGCTATTAACTAACTCGAAACGACCAATCAAACTAAAACTTCAAATACAGTTCTGTTTTCAAATACACGAGAACTATTACACAAGCCCTTTCTTACGAAATAAAGAAATGTTGATTATATACTCATAAGTACACTCAATAACTTACGGAGAACTTAGGAAAGAATGTTTTGGGATTGCGTCTTGTAGCATTTTGAGGTTAAGATGTGCTATTTTCGTTTTCTCCTTGACATTTATGTGTTATTGTTTTTGTTTTTTTCTGTCCTCAATATTTCTGAATGGGCGAAATATTGACAGGTATTTTTGTTTCCTGCTTTTAGGTTTGAGACTTAAGGATTATTGATTGATAATGTTCCACAATGTGAACCAGACGTATAATAATATGGTATTATGTTCAACAATGATGTGGATGCGCAACATTAAAAACCCCGATATTTAATTTTCGGTATTATAATTTCGTTCATCTTTACCATGTGTATCACTAGATGGTGTTGAGTGGATGATATATTTCTTTTTATTTCTTCTTCTTAAATTCCGGATACCATAAGGACTGGCCGGTGATTGTAGGGAGTCCGTTGAAGCCCAAGTCCAAAGCCTCTTCGGCCGAGGACTCGGTAAATATTTCAAGAACTAGAGGGTTCTCGACCCGGGGGACTGCTAGGGTACCCACGCATATTTAAAGTTCATCCATACTAAAAGTGAGATGGCGGAGGAAGCGATTGGAGCTGAGAGGCTATTCAAAAACGGCCGAGTCGAGTGAAATTTCATATTTAAATCCTATTAGAGGAAGGCGGGCCATAAGGAGGAAAGGGATTCTTCCCCTGCATAATTGACACCGTTCCGTCAACGGGATCCAGAAGTTTTTTTTTCCGCAGTTAGGTTCCGGTTATTATTCCATTGTTCCTGTTATTCTATTATTCCAGTTATTATTCCATTGGATCACTGGCTCTCCTACCTTATGTTTATTCATTGATTATTTTCCTAAAAGTGTTCATTGCCTTAAACAACTAAAATATTAAGAAATAACTGATCAGTAAACCATATGAAAACAGCTGTCCAATAATACCGTTATCTGGTAACGGGTTATTTTTTAAACTATGAATACATAAGTTTTTTCACCGCCCATTACCTAGTTAAGTTGTGTTTTACTCATTTAACGTAAGTTTATGGTAATATGGCTAACCGAACGATTCTACAATGAGGGTCTTTTATATAAGATAGGGATTTTTAACGGGTACCTGGAACGGAACTGGCTTGGGTCCCCCTTTTACGTGCCTTCTGAAGGGCGGCCTAAATAAGTATTTCCTGCTCTTTTTAAAAAACCTTAAGGTCATAGGCAGGGCTCTGAACACCATGACCTTGGATATAGCAGGTTGTTATGCTAACCATTACACCACATGTGGCCCTAAATAAAATAGTTAACACACGAGGGTGGATACTTTTGTACACAAGTTGCTTTTGGTCCTTAGTGACATTCGTTTAGTATTCTCTGGTTCGTGTCCTATTGGACTAGTGCTTTAGTAGTTGGTAGGGAAGTGCTAAACTTATTTTTTTTAAATAATTCTTTTTCTGTTCTGATGATGTCTGAATTGGCAAAATTTAGGCTGGTATTTTTTGTTATTTTTTTCACATGGTTTTAGAATCTTAACCTTCCATTAGTCGCGGCTCTAAAACGCATCAGATTGGTCGCGGCGATCTGTCAGATCACAATCGGGTGGTATCGGCAGCGAGCCTTCGGGTTCGTTAAGCATTTTTATTTATTTATTTAAATAGGCAAAAAGTGTTTTGAAAATCGCAACCATTCTAGATTGCCTATATAACCGTCCAAAACCATGCCATGACTAACAGGTTAATATGAAGTTTTTTTCCCTAATTAATTACGAGATTTTGTGTGTGGTCTGCTAACATCAGAACTAATATTTATATCTCAGGAAAACTAGTAATTTTGTTGAAATTTGAACTTATATACTCAAACTAAGTACTTAAGGGGTTTGAGACGTGAAATGTAATGAAGGAATAGCATTTGCATTAAGAATATTTCGGATTCAAGCGAAAAAATTACAGAAACCATATATTTGCTTCCTTTTTGATTACCTCAATTTTTGTTTTTTCATTTATCAATATTTATTCTTATAATGGACTCTTATAATAACATAACGAATACTAGGAAGGCTTAACCATGAACACAGACGTGGATCACAGCCACTTAAAAACCTTGAATCAACACTTACAGTTCTATTACAGTTATATTATATCCCTAGGCCTAGAGAATGTGTTTTGAATTTTTAAAATATGTTTACTGGTATATTCCACAGTCATAGGCAACATATGCTCATCAAACAATAGGTACCATCCTGAACAGTTTTCACATTTCTCGCAGCACCTTAAATCCCAGGAAGATTTCTGGGGGATCGTAGACGTCAGTTCTACCATGGTAGCAATGTTTGTACAAAAAACAGGCAACGCAAAATGATACGGATAATGTAATAATACGAATGAACAAAAACAGTTGATGTTTATATGATGTTGGTCAATTTTTCGATTTTGGTCGTGGGTATCTGTCAGGTCGCTTGCTTCACATGAGCCACCCAGAAGGGTTGCACAATGATCAGGGAGGCACTAAACTCACCCGGGTCATCCACAAAACACCTTATTGGAGCATTAAAGAATTGTTGCCAACGCAAAGGGGAGGGGGAAGAAAAATATACCTATGTGATCTGTCAGATCGGCCGCAACTAACCAAGGGTTAAAGTTTTATTAATTTTTCAACTCCTGTTTTAAAAAAGTAATTTTTATGATTTTGCTTTCAAAATTGATGTAAAAAAAATAAAATTGAACGTCTTGGAGCAAGGTTGCTGGATATTTTACATATAATATGACAACAAAAGGTTATACGAATCGCTAAGAAAGGCAATTAATTCCAATTTTGAAATTCTAGTTTTTTGAAACGATTATAGTTTTAATTTAAATTGAGCTAATTGGAAGTACCTAATTTTAGGAGAAAAAGCATAGGAAAAGATTTAGGAAAGTAAACGTGTTTGAATAATTATAAACATGTTAAATAAAACAAGGACTATAATAAAGATTTTTTTATATTAGTAGAGTTTATAAATGCTATACAAATTTAAAATACATTATTTAATTATGAAATACGATCACATTTTTAAAAATGTAAATCTTTATGTCAGTGACTTTATAATATGTGGTATTTCTGTTTAGTAAACGTATAACGTCAGGAGCTGTGTGTAATGTGTTTTGATCTTATCTTAAGTATAAAATATTTTTATGTCTCGCTTAAGTAACAGAATCTAATCTCTGTTAAACGTAACTCCATTATTTCCACATATTTCTCAGAAAACGTATAAATATTTTTAAATTATATAACCAAACCCAATTGCTTGTTTTTGTTAAAAAAAATATTGTTATTGCAACATATAATATTATTTAATAAATGAATAGTTGTACAAATTAATAATATGAATTTTTCGTAGAGTATATATATATATATATATATATATATATATATATATATATATATATATATATATATAACTTACGAGATCCGGCACATAAAACTTTAAAAAAAAGAGAGATATTAGGAGAGACACAACACGGGTGAAGGCTGAAAAAACACTGCTTTATTCAAAACTAAATCCTCTATATATACTATTTACAATGTTTACTAATCCCTGTTTGGGATTAGTGGCCATACTAGTGTATGGTCCTATCTTAACTCCCCCCTGCCAGTTTACGAACATCCTCGTAAAATACAAAAATAAAATACAAATACACACATACAAAGTAAAAAGAATATAATAACACTGGATCAATGAAATTACCACTGCTAAACAAAAACTTTCCTCTATGTACAAGACTCACTTACTATGTCAAGCACACTATTAATTCTGTAAACTTAAGGTAAATGACAAACTGAACAAATTAAACAAAATTTAAGAATAAAAATAAAATTACACTGTTCTACCTAAAACGAAAACATTACATAATTATGGTCTGGCTTCCCCAGTTAGAATTTTCAACTGCTCAACATGCACTGTTCGACGTTTTCGGGGCTGAGCCAGACTCTGAATGGTGACCAGATTGTGCTCCCTGATCGCAATCACTTTGAATGGCCCCTCGTACCTCAGGACTTCCTTCGAGCGATTTGATACAATTCTTCTATACACGGTGGTTCCTATCCTTAAAGCTCCCATAATATCCTTAACCCCCAAATTATCCTTGGCAACTCTCTTACTCTTTTCCGTCACCATCCGTGTGTGTGCTTTCTCCCATATTCGTTCGACCTCTATCCTATTAGCAACTAGTCGTTCCGCCATGTCCTCATCCACGACAGTACCGCCCCCATCTCTCCGACGAGCGCGCAGACCAAAGAGGGCCTCAAACGGGGAGAATCCCGTAGCTGTATGGATTGAGTGATTGTACGCCGCAATGGCCCGGGGCATCGCCGCGTCCGCCTCCAACCCTTTGTCCACATGAAATACCCGAAGATGTTCGCCCAAGGTATTATGGAGCCGTTCAATCCCCCCCTACTTTTAGGATGTCCCGGTGTATTCCAGATACTCCGAGATCTTTCACTTCCTTCCGCAGTTGTGCGTTGTCGAACTCCCTACCGTTGTCCGAGGAAATCTTGTCTGGCACACCGTAGAATTGATACCACGTTCTTAGGGCGTCACTAACCGCGGCTGCTGACTTCTCTTTCACAGGGTGAGCCATGGCTATTTTGCTGAAAACGTCTACTATGGTTACCTACTTGAAGCCCCTCCACGTGAAGGTATCGATCTGCAGATCCGTTAACGGTACCGTAGGCGTGCACGTTTCCACTTGTAGCCCTACCGGGGGGTGGCGGTCATATTTCGTGATATGGCAAACAGCACATTCTCTCACAATTTCTTCTACTGTTTTCCTCATTCCCACCCAATAATATTTCCGCTTTAATGCCGCTATAGTTTCGTTAATTCCCCGATGATTGGTCTTCCCTTGGTGGTATGCTAACGTCACTTCTTTCTGCTGATCGGGATCCCGGATCGTATCCACCATGAGTCGACATCGGACGAACGATCTATCTATTCCTATTTTTTCCGCTCTCCACAAATTCCGGATTTTCTCCCATACAGTCGCGTTACTGACATAGAGATGGTGAGTCGCCCCCGACTTGGATGCATCCTTCAACACCCTGCATATCTGTTCCTCTTGTACTCCCGGCTGGGACCAAATGGTAACAATATGGTGTTTCTCATATTTGGAAAATTCCATTTTCAGTAATCCTGTGGTCCTTGTCTTCCATATTATCTGCCGAGTCTTATCGTTTATAACCTCCTCCACCTCATCCATCTCCGTCAGTCTCTCGTCTGGTGAGTCATCATGGTCAGGAGATTCTCCATTGCCGCTGTGGTCTACTTCAAGTTCACCTTGTCCCTCTGGTGTCCATTCCCGTACGAATCTCTGAAGCTCCCCGGAAGGTTCTCCTTCCTCTGGTTCGATCGCGTTGACCTGCAGCGCCCGAGATAACCAATCTGCCACTACATTATCCTTTCCGGGTTTGTATGTTATCTCAATATTGTATTGGTTCAGGATCTCCTTCCAACGCGTCACTCTAGCCGACGATTCCTTCAAATTGCCAACCCACAGAAGTGGCCGATGATCCGTATGTACCTTAAACCGTTTTCCGAATATATAGGGTCGAAAGTGTTGTACTGCCCATACTATCCCTAATAGCTCCCTTTCGAGCGCACTATACCGAGCCTCCGCGTCTGTAAGTCTCCTACTCGCGTAAGCCACAGGCCGATCCCCCTTATCATCCTCCTGCGATAACACCGCCCCTAGTGCATAGTCGCTAGCGTCAGTAGTGATCGCGAATGATTTCGAAAAGTCCGGAAACGCGAGAACCGGTTCCGTCTGAAGCCACCGCATGCACTTCCTAATGTTTGCCTCGATCTCTGGCGTGATCTGAACTGTGCGGCCCTTCCTTAATAATTCGTTCAGAGGGACGAGATTGGCGGCCATCTCCGGGACGAATCGACGATAATAATTTAAGGTCCCGAGCAATCTCCTGATTCCCTTGACGTCAGTAGGCATTGCCATTTTCCCTATCGCCTCTACTTTCTTACCGTCCGGCCGTATACCTTCCGCCGATATCGAATGCCCGAGAAAGGTTATTTGATTCGGTCCCAATATAGATTTTTCGGGTGATAGCTTCAACCCAAATTGACGTACCCGGTCAAAGACCCGCCTCAGATCCGCTATATGTCCTGCCTCCGTTTTACTAAAGACCAGGAGGTCGTCCATGTATACTTGACACATGGTTTCATCCAAGCCCCTCAAGAACTCGTCCATCAGCCGCTGGAACGTTATAGGTGCATTTTTTAGCCCGAACGGCATACGGGTAAATTCATAGTGGCCCCTCTCAAATATAACGCTGTTTTACATTGGTCTCTAGGATGCATTCGAATCTGATGATACCCCGATTTCAGGTCTAGCGTGCTAAACACCGTCGCTCCACCCAACCTGTCCAAAATGTCCTCTAACCTAGGGATGGGGTATTTCTCGTCACACGTATTTTCGTTCAATTGCCGAAAATCTACCACTACCCTGTACCGTTCCCTGGTATCCCCTTCAACAGGTTTCTTCTTGACTGCCCATAGTGGACTGTTAAAGGGTGATGTGCTATCGACGATAATCCCCTGTCGTTTTAGCTCCTCGATCTCCTCCCTAATATGTTCCCGTAGCACCTGTGGGTATCTCCTCTCTTTCACGTAAGTACTTTTTTCTGACTTCAAATGAATTTCGTGAAGTGTTTCTCCCGTCACACTCAGTGGATCCCCCTCGCGAAAAAAAATATCCGCGTATTCCTCCTTTATGCTCGTTCTCCAATCCTTACCCCGCGTGATTACGCCAACGCATTTCGCATCCCTTTTTGCATTTCCTATTGTCCTATACACCTTTTTGCCGATTCTAATTACCCAATGCCCTTATAAATTCCGGAGTCTTGCCCCTAGTTTCCCGAGCACGTCACACCCCAGAATCCCCCCGTACTCGCGCGGCATACTCTCTACCACATGCAGAGTTGCTACTCCACCCTTCTTGCCCCATTTATCTAATGCTAATTCTATCTCCCCTTGCACCGTACAGGGACCACTCAAAGTGACTAACTTACATAGGCACTTGCTCACCTCGGGTTTACTATTCCCTTTAAATAACATATTTACACTATCCTTACTTACTAATGTACATGAGCTACCCGTATCTACTAAACATCTCCAACCCTTACAAAACTCTATAACAGGCAACCTTTCCCACTTTTTCACAACATTATTCACACACAAGAGGTTGCCCCTCCGCTCACAAAATCCTCATTCTTTCCTTGCCTCCTCATTTCTCCGGCCTGCACTCCTCTGCTTACCTCTTCCTACTGGTGTTCTTCTGCCCGCAGATACGCTGTCCTCCGTCTCGGATCCTGAAGTCTCTGGAGTTCTGGATGATTCAGATGGTACTCTGCTCCTCCCCCATATTCTCTGCGCATTAACCTCCATTGGTTCTCCTCGCTCATATTCTCTCCGCCGAATGTACGGACACTGCCGAGCCATATGCCCCTCATTGTGACATTCAAAGCATCGCGTGCGCGGGCATTGAGCCACCAAATGCCCCGTCTTTCCACATTCGTGGCATCTCCTGTCGTCTCTCCTCACGTACTTCTTGTCCGTAGGTTGCCTTCTCTCCTTCTGTTCTCTCCTACCGGCATCTCCCTCTCTCCTTCTCTCCAGGTCTGGCCTCGTTCTATTTCTTCCCGTTCCACTTCGGCGATACGATACCCTGCTCCATCCTGGTTCGTACACTTCTCTTTCCTCTTCATCGCGGGCACTCGCGTCCACCATCTCCTGGGCACATTCGACAAATGTCCTGTCCCTGGGTAAGCCATCCTTCTTACCCGTATCTCTGGCCAGCTGCACTTTGAGGACTGTAGTCATAAAAATCATCCAGGCCTCTACTGCGCTGGTATCCATCACTTCCCGCAATTTTTCATTTATTTTATTCAGCTTTGCAAGAAGCCTTGCGGCGTACTGGCCATTCGTTTGATCCGTCCTCTTCGACTCCCGGAACATTTGAAGCATGTCCTCCTCCGGGGCCCATCGCCCCCCTCCATACGCTTTCTTCAATCGTTCCTTGATCACCTGCCACGAGGTGTCTTCGTCGGCTTGAATTAAGTTCAGTACACTCCTCCTGACCCTACGCGCTAGGGCGACCCGTAACCTCTTAGCATCTGCTTCTTCTAGAAGATCTACCGCCACCTGGGATTGGATGCTTACCATCATCCCGTCCCCACCCTTGATGAAGTGGTTTAGTTCACCTACATCTCCATTAAACCTCTCTAAGTCGGAGATTTCCCTCCTTATATCTTGCGCATTCGCCTTCTTGAGTTTCATTTTTTCTAACTCATTTGTCTCTTGCGCGATTCTATTCACCTCTTGTCTGGCTAAATCCGCCCGCGCCAATGCTATAGTAGACGTCGGGTGGGGTTGGAGCTCAGAGTTCACCTGTTCTGCCTGTGGTGGCTCCAACGTTAACGTAGCCGGCCTCAGGATGTTCTGCCCTTGTTCATTCATGGTGGGGTTCACTTCGTTCTAAGAAGATTTATACAAAAAGAACTAAACAGAAATAAAACTAAATGAAAAGAACTGTCCTTTTCGTGTTCTTAATAATAAAAAAAAAAATTCTTACTGCGAACCGCTGACAACCTCCCGGGTTTCGGCACCACTTACGAGATCCGGCACATAAAACTTTAAAAAAAAGAGAGATATTAGGAGAGACACAACACGGGTGAAGGCTGAAAAAACACTGCTTTATTCAAAACTAAATCCTCTATATATACTATTTACAATGTTTACTAATCCCTGTTTGGGATTAGTGGCCATACTGGTGTATGTCCTATCTTAACTTATATAAATATATATATAAACTTTATACTGAAAACAACTTAAAGTATACTTATAATAAATATATTTTAATTGGTTTTATGTCCTGTTTTCTTTATATAATGGTTAAGTTTTTCATATAAATTATTTTGAAAGTGGGATTCATCATCATCATCATCATCATCATCACATGGCGGTATGGTCCATGGAGGACCTTGGCCTCCTCAACAATTCTCCTCCACTTTGACCGATCTCTCGCTGCTCTTCTCCATGTTCTTACCGCCAGGAGCTTAAAGTCTGCTTCCACAACGTCCATTCTAGGCCTTCCTCTTCCTGTTTCTCCAGGAAGGACGTCTCTCCAGAATCAGCTTTGGGAGCCTTTTTTGTCCATTCTGTGAACGTTCCCCAACCTTCTCAATCTTGCTTTTTTTATACAAGAAACTATGCCAGGTTCTCCATATAGGCCCTTAAGTTCTTGGTTCCTTTTCATGGGGAAACAGTTTCCTTGCTTGGTTGGGCCCTACACTATTCTAAGAATCATTCTCTCCCATTTATTCAATAATCTCTTATGCTGTTTGGTTAGAGTCCACGCCACCCCACCATAGACAACGACAGGACGAAGTATCGTCTTATATACCCTTATTTTGAGACTACGGAGTACAGCTCTATTTTGGAACACGTTTCTGAGGAACCAATAGCATCTGTTACCGTTTTTCTTCAGGGATTAATTGCTTAAATTTTTTTTGTTTACTTTATTTATAGTATATTTCTTGTTCTCTAACTTAAAAAAAGAACGGTTTCCAGTATATTTTCTGTATCTGTTCCAATACATATTTCGGTTAGACCCCTAACCTTTCCAAAATTATGTAAGGAATCTTAAATCCTTTTATTTATTTTTTTACGGGTTTATTTCATTTACGGGGTATACTTCAATATTTCTATGCCAATCAATAAAATGCAGTAATACACACACGAACTATTTATTTTTTATTTACGATTTAATATTAAAGACTAGCATCCTCTTTGTCGGGTTGGTCATTTTTTTCAAAGGGAATACCAACGATGTGCTCCACTCACATATATCGAAGTCCTCACACTGTTTTTTTTGTATTTTTGGTGACGTATTATTATTATTAGCTCGGCACTACAACCCGGTTACAGGCTAGACCTCCTCCAAAAGTCAAGTTCTTTTGCCAACTCCATCCGGTTCCATGTTCCATTGGGGTGCACCAATGTTTTATAAGGATGGAGCTTGCTCTGTTTGGAAACTAACTGCCTGATTAGCTGTTTCCTCAATCCTTAGGAACATCTGTATGCTGATGTCATTTTTCTCTTAATCTAACTATCGGGGTTATTTTCAACAGATTCCAGGTAATTAAACTCTGAAACCTGTTCAGATTTATACACCCCAGTAGTAACTGTCTTTCCATGCTTGGGGATTTCTTCTGTTATCGTACACTTTGTTTAGGACTCATTGATTACTGATTCTAGTCTGCCTGCTGTACCCGCCAATACCAGAAAAGTGACGGCCTGAAGGGGACACACGACAATATCTATATCAGTAATTCCCGACCTGGGGGGGGGGGGGACCAGTTTCCCTTAAAACTGCCTTACCAGTACTTCTTTATCTTAATTTGAAACTTAAATAAATTAAGTTTAAATTAATTTATTAAATTTGAAACTTTAATAAATTATCTTGTTACAGTAAAACTACATCATTTGTTTTCAATGTAATACTTGTTTTGTTTTTTTGTATGCATATACAATGTTTACACAAGGGGGGGGCTTGGAAGGCTTTTATTTGAACAGGGGGAGGAGCGTAATCCAAAATAAGTCGGGAACCATTGGTCTATATCATCTGCGTAGGCCAATAGATGTAAAGCCTAAGAAATATGTTCCGATATGAATAGTAAATGTAAAAATCACTGAGTATTAATTTTATTGTTGTTCATAATTTAAAAAAATCTTATCTTATTGGTTTAAGTAGCATATTTTTACCATGTTGTATTAAAGTAACATCTTGTGTATTATCATTTTCTTAGTTAGTGATGATTTATTTTTGTGGTAAAGTAGTCGTTTAGGGAATGAAAGCCGGTGAGCTAACCTTCTCCTCAAGTTAGATAAATGTTAGTATTCTGTCCTTTGTAAGGCCCAAGTGTTTTGTCTGTATTTGTTTGGGCAATGCAAACCGATATGAACTTACGCCACGCAAGTTTGGGGCACATGCTAAAAATATCACTTGCAGACCATTCAAATTTTTCAATCGAAATTCCTTCATTATATTACTCATTATCCCTTTAACATTACTAATAAAGCATTCCACAAAGAACTGAACATACCACTCGTGACTGACACGATCAAGAAAAACTACAAAAATTGCATGACTCACTTGATGGATACCCAAACTTACGGAGGCTGAAACGTCTTAGGAGCAGGGATCTGGAATGCTGGGAGTGCTTTCAATGGAAGGTATCTCCATCCACGCTCCCAAGTGAATCCCTTAGGAATAGGTGTCAAATGGCATTTGTATAATATTTGTCAAAAATATTGGTTATTATTTAATAAAAATGGATTATTTTTATCAACCTCATTACGTGATATATGATAGATTAAATACGGAAATTCAACTAGAGCTTAACATAGGTTTTCGGATGGTAGCTGTCAGGACACGAGAGACGATAAAGGGAGAGACAACCAGCTGACAGGGGTGGCGCCTCACCCCCAGCCCTTCGAGCACATCTGCTTTAGGGCCGACCTGTTGCGCCCCCTCCCGAACCGAATTTTTTATATTTGCTCTTCTTCATCCCGTCACTGGATCATCTCTGCTAATTCCGATTTCTTTCGATGAAGCAACATCATGTCCAAAACTCGTGGTTTTTAATATTTCATGAACCGAGCATATTATTAACAATCAGATCAGCTAGTTTGTAGAACGAATAATATGTACCGATATCGAAAAAATACTGTTTACTCACATGTCAATGTTCGCAGTACGCTTACTTTCCCTCTGACTATACTCTATTAGCTCTCGTGACTGACTGGCTGGTTCGACACTTAGTACGTGATCCACTCGATCATGTACGAATGTCCGGTCGTTCATTTATCTGCTGCTAACCCGCTATCTTGGGCATAGTAGGTTCCTATGCTGATCTCTACACTACAGGTGACCTATATTAGGAGTATGAAATTAAAACACGGGGGGTGGGCACTATTTTTCATGCCTCTCATGTTATTTTGTTGTAATTTTACTGCTAGGAACTCTGATTAGTTTCAATTGGTTGTACTTGACAGGCGTCGATAAATATATAAAGAAAAAAACAAATCACTTTATTATTATAGCAGGATTAAATCAAATAACTGTCCTTGGACTGACACTTGGCACATCTCCTTTTGATAAGGAAGCCATTTCACTCAAAATTGATATTGAAGAACAAATTTTTTTTTCTCTAAAATTTGAATAAAATTTTTAAACATATAAAATTCAATTTTTGAAACTAATTCCAATTCGAGCATTTTAGTCGATTTTATTGAACACAAAAATTGAAAATTTTATTGGCTTGTTTATTATGAAATGTCCGTTTTTATAATTTCTGAAATTCAAAGTGGAATTAATCCTCCTTTTTTTTTATAATGTGTATTATCACTACAATGGAACGAAGTTCGTTTTGTATGTTACGAAATATGATCATCGAAACAAGCGATGTTCGTGATTTTTTCTTTATGAGTTAAAACTTGGACACTCGGGGGTCCAAGTTGCAAGAAATAACAACCCTGTACGTTGGTTTGAAAAGTTTTTAGCTGGTGATACAGAATGATTCATAAATAAATATTTCATTGAAAATATGATTGAAGATGCGTTGGGAAAACTGTAAAATGAGAGTAAATATTTTAAATAAAAATGTTCTGATTTCGAAAAGTTATTTTACTATATAACCTTTCCTTTGAAAACGAGCATTTCATTTATAAGCAAGATCTAATATTAATATCCTTCATGCGTCTTCCTTATCCATATTCAAATCCAAGCTTTTCCTACATCTCCTAAATTTCCAAACAGATGTATTTTTAATCAGTAATAAACAACAGCTCATATTTATCAGATTTCGTTGATGAATTACTGCAAATATTCTTCACTCATAATGATATTAATTTTACTATTAAGTATTTTCCCATTTAAGCGGTTTTTTCTACATTTTTCCTGGTATTGTGAAACTTATTTATAAAAGGTAACTGTAATTAATTAAAATCACTGTTCTTTAAACATGTAAAGGAAGTCCGGAACATGCATTCACACTTATACTGTTTGTATATGTAAAATTGCAAATAAAGTTGTTGTTTTTTTTTTGTTATTCTCCTTAATTGCCACGGAAAATATTTTTAATCCATTCTTGAGATGTTTCTTCTGTTTTCGACTGTCTAGTCAAATTCTTTGCCGACGTTTCGCTGGCCATACTGCAGTCACAGATTAAGCCCTGAAGAAGTATGCAATAAATCCAGCGTAACGTCCAAAGAATTTTACTAATCGATCGAAACCATAAGTAACACCTGATGAATGGATTAAACAATTTATATTGTTAAATGCTTTTATTTATTTATTATTTTTCACTCAGCTTACTTTTAATTATTGTAAATTTATAAGCAATTTTTTTTTTGTATTATTATTCAGTTTTTTATTCTCTGCCAGAACATACACGTTAGTTTATATTTATTTCCATATTATTATGTAAATATTGTATTATTCTATTAATGTTGCCCAGATATATTTTTATTAAATTTTGTACACATCAGTTATTCTTAATGGACCTGGTCCCAGAATAAAATGTTTCTGTTCTAATAGCCGTTATATATCTCAAATAAATATAACGATTCCCGATTTTTAGAAGATTTTCACTGAATAATTTTGCTATCCTATGAATTGCAAATGTTAGGAAATCGTAGGATATAGTGTCAAGTAAGTATTGCTATGTTTTTAAAAAACTCCCTTGTGAAATTGAGGACGTTTTAAACAAAGCGGAAGAATGCTACCTCCTGCAAACCCAATTACCCTCCGGATTCTTGGAGGCTGTAAAACTTTCACGGGGGGGGGGGGGGTGGAATTTAAAAAAGATTGACGCTGGACTAAGGTGGAAAACGGAAAACGGGTGATGAAAAAAATGGAATTGAAAAAAGGAGAAGAGTTGTATTAGGAGGATTGTATTAGGAGTGGGGAGGGGAAGGGGGCGCAGCTGGGCCGTCCGGGTAAATATTTAGGCGGGAGCAATAAAGCGGGAACCAGCTCTAATTCCCCCCGGCGGCAAATTTTAATACAATACATGGCTTTAATATCGTAAAGTTTGTTTTTCCTGTTGAGGCGAGGAGGAAGCAAGGATTAAAATTCAGGAAGGTGAGGCCCCACCGCGTAATTGTGGCTATTCCTCCTTCGGCAAAAACCGGACCGTCGCTTCTTGGTCCCAGAATAATGCGAGTCCTGGATAATTGTACTAGATCTCCCGAGAGGGTTGTTTATCTTTTTGCATTGCAGGTAGGCACTTATTTATATGATGTATTCTGTTAACTCAGTTCCGTATCCCTATGATCACTAGATTATTTAAAAAAATTAAATTACTTGCTCCCCAATTACGTTTCCCAAATGCTTGATTTGGGGATATGTATACAAATATTTAAACAATAATAAAAAGTTGGATAAACTAATTTGAGATTATTCCTTACATTCTTTATTATAATATAATGATGTAACAATAATTAAGCACCTGCTAAAGGTCTGCTTATTTAGCTAAAGGTGTGCAGGCTACATTATCATTCATACATATCCTACCTATTGGTTATTACGTCACTTCATGCTGCTATGGCTAATTTGACGATGCTACAGTGGGAGTCATAATGTTTGCCTGCCCAGGTATAATTACGATAGTGATCTTTAACGAGTACCTCACATCGTACAGGCTCGGAACCCTCGTTTACGTCCCTTTCGAAGAACGGCTTAAACAAGGATTTTTTTACTCCTTATCAAAAAGTCCTAGGGCCACCTACCGGGCTTCGAATCCACGATATTGAGAATAGTAGGTTGTGTTAGACGCCTCAATAACCTACCTATTTATTAAGTACTTAATATACATATAAAGTCACTGAAATGTGCAATATTGCGACTTCAGACTAAATACGTGATCGAGTGGATGAAGATAAGGGGGATATTTTTAAAATTCTGATAAATTATCAGCACTTTTTATGACCGTCGATTTAGACTTAAACAAAAGTTTGATTCCAAACCAATCTCTGCCCAGGCTACTGAAATTTTTCAGACTATTCTCGATTTGAAAAACACCTGTCCGATATGGAGCTGTAAGAGTCAACCTATATAGATTACGTAGCATTAAGAATGTAAGAAGAAGAAAATATATTGTTTTGATTGCGATGCATTATCTTGAATACGGTATATCAGTTTTGAACGTGAATTCATTATGGATCCCATGATCTGCGATTTGATTAATCCATCATGTATAACCACAGACAACCGGTTAATCAGTCCGTGGCACAGTGCTGTAGAAATTATAGACGGGAGACTAATATAAGATTTAGGCCGAAGAGATGTATGTAACATATGTAATGTATTCTATGCAAATGATCTAAAGAAAATAGATGTATTCTGCTAAAAGAAGAAGGAAAACTTACTAATAACTTCTTTACAAAAGGAAAGAGCATTTTTCTCTTAATTATCTCCATTTTGTTCCTTATTGTTCGTTTATAAACTTAAAAATGATAATATTTTAAAAATAAGAAATCGTATATTAGCATTTTTTAATTTTTTATCAGCTACTATGCGTGGGTGGAATCAATAGAGAAAGCAGTGGCCGTGGGCAGAAACATTGGTGGAAATGGACGTTCCCCGGGAGAGGCAGAACACCCCAGATTATACCCCCTCCAGTGACAAATGGTGTTTGAGCAGTGTTTAAGATGTTTGAACCACCGGGATGATATACACCTCTAAGCTGGGATAAGAGGCAAACAGTGTCTGAGTTGTTCCACCGCGCTAAGGGAGATCTAGAGGGCGCGGAGTTGCTGCCCTGATAACAACTCTATCAGGGCACTAACTGATACTAACGGCCCCGCTACCGGCCCAGGAATTAAATCCTAACGATTAGCACAGCTGTGGCAGTACCCTTCGGTTCTAATTGCCCAGGACAGGTGGCGCTCATATCAGTCCCCTATTAGTTGTCTTAAACGGGTTACGATGGGCAATATCCGCTACTCTAAACCGGAATGCCCAACAATCTCCTTCGGCTGTAATGAAACAGGTCATCGTGACAACCTGCGCCCAATAACGCACTTTAACCGTATTGTTGAAACCATTTCTTCATAAAACTAATAACTATGAACCATGACTATGGGGTTATCATCCCAATTATCTATTTTTCGAAGTGAAAAATTCTTTACTCTTGATAGGGGATAATCTTGCAGGTTTGCGTCTGCAACATGCTCGAGACTAGTGGCCTTAGTTCAAAGGTTAGAACTCCATTGATATAAATATAATTATATTTACCCTAAAAGTGGTTTAATAGTTGAGCAATTGATACTAATAATGACCCAAAACGTCAATAACTGGTTGAACTTTTCGTTATATTGATCGAAGTATTGTTGAACTTAAAAATAAAAAGTTCATGATCATCTTTTCATTTGAGTTTTCACTTCTGTTCTGACTGCATATTTAAAACAAAATGTTTATGCTAAATCACTATCAACGACCTGCATGTTTGAGTGTTGAAGATAAAATTTCTAGGAGGTCATGATTACTATGAAGAGGAAGTTTGACCTACACAGAATTATATAGAAATTAAAAAGAGAAATTCGTCTGATCTGGGAGATGCCCTGTACCGAAGGTAGGAAATCATAAACAATAAATGTTAGCGAATTATACCTGCGTCAAATAACCCGCTTAAACCGTATTTTTGGTTCATTTTTTTCATAAAAGTAATAATAACTATTCATAGCTTTGAGGCATATTCAGAATTATATATTTTTTTATTTTTACTTTATTACTTATTGTTATTATTACTACTGTATTCCGCAGGCTACCAGCTTGGTGGTAGGGGATAGTTCCGTCATGTGACGTCACGTTACGCCATACTACTTCACGATTTGAACTTATGGGTGGTTTCTCTCTCCGTTTCTTCCCAATAAATATCTAAAAAACAATGAAATAGTTTATTTGCCCTACCCAATATGAACTTATTTTGGTATTAGAATATGGTATTCTAAATAGTAATGGTATTTCCTTTTTTTTATTTTTATTGTTACTCCGGGAAAAGGAACTGGAGGAGGTAGTTAACAGTGTTATTCAATGCTTAGATTAAATAAACATTATTAGTCATGTTAAGATTAAGTTTTATTGTCTTAAAGGTTTATAAACAAGCTGTTAGCATCGAGATACCAGATGTTATGAAAATTAAGTTTAGTTGTTCTAGATGAGTCTATGTGGTTTTTGACCCTAATTTAAATTGAAATATCAATCAATCAATCAACACTGGCTCTACAACCCAGTAGAAGTCTTGGCCGCATCAAGGCGTCGCCTCCACTCTTCTCTGTCCCTTGCGAAGGTCCTCCAAGCTCTGGATCCAACAATGCTTCCTGCATCCTTCTCGGCCTCGTCTGCCCATCTTAGTCGTGGTCGTCCACGTTTCCTTTTTCTGTCAACGTAGCCAAATAGCAGTCTCTTATGAGTAGCGTTGTCCTCTATGTCCAGCCCATCTAAGCCTAGCTATTCTTATATGCTAAATCACGTCTTGCTCCTGATGCATCCTCTGCATTCTGCCTGAGCCTAAATTGATCGCCAACTCTTGCCGTTCCAAAAACCCTTCTTAATATTTTTCTTTAGAAGAGCAGTAAACTGTTGCCATTTGCCCTGGACAGAGGCCAGGCTTCCGATCCGTAAGTTAAAACAGCCCTGATAATTTTCTTGTAAAGCATCACCTTGGCTCTTATTGATATCAGATGTCTTCTTAAATTTTTTGAAAATTACCAAAGTAATACTTATTAGCGGTCAAAATATATTGAAATAGGGTGAATGTAAATTCAATACGTTTTTGAATTTCGTCGTATCGAAAGAGAAAAACACTACTTAGTGCCATAATTTGACTCTATGTGACTATTAATCTTTAAAATCAAACGCTGTATATCGAAAGCGAAAAACGTCTATTTTTTCCTTTTTTATGATTCGCATTTGTATCGACGATATATATTTTAAAGTTAAAAAAAAATGTTAAGATCTTAAGTTCGTTTAGTAGTTATTCTATGTTTGATGTTTGACTATTTCTCACATTCCATCTTCAGTTAATGATTAATTTATAATAAATAAAAATGAATTATATTCAACACTAGAATAAACATCGCTAATGTATATTTTATTTTGGAGTGAAAGGCCCGCTAGCGATTATAGAAATATATTCCCCTTGCCCCACACGTAGCCCAGACAAAGGGCAGAAGAAAGGGATGTGGGTCGGATATATTCTGTAGTGACTCCAGGTTGATTTATATATGTTGATGGACTGCCGACTTGGAAATCCTCCATGCCAGGGATCCATCATGCTCCAAGGATCCATCATGCTCCAAGGATCCATCATTATCCATCATCCTTTATCTAGCCCTCACACTTGACCCTTCAACACTTTTCACCTTCTGCCCTTAGGCTAACTCCCTCCTTTATGCCAGGAGGAATTTATACTTCTTCCTTCCCTCTCTTAATATTCTCCTTACGCCTCAATGCAGTCAGCTTTAATCTGATTTTTTGTTCCAGCCTAGATTCAATTTTTATTTTAAACAATTATTTTTAAAATAACATTTTTAATTACTGATCTACATTCCGTTTCTTCAAGAAAGAATGTTTGTAAAATAAAAAGGGTTATTCACTAGCAAGATGATTAATTATTTTCTTTGAACCACTATAATTTAAAGTGATCAAGTTCAAAAGTATATCTGCAACCCGATAAATAAGGGGTCAAGTCGAATTTTGCCCAGAGAGTATTCAAAGAAGTCGAATCTTTTTTTCTCGTAGTTTTTACCTTGAAATGGAATTGTAATATAAGCAATAACTTCTTTTCAGGCAAATGTCCGAGTTAGCGTCATATTCACAACAAAAATAATACGATTCCACTTCCTTAAGTACTAGAAAATCATTTTCGAGAAATTTGAACTTAACCACTTATTCATCTGGGCTATACGTATATATTACGTCAAATGTTATATGAATAAGAAAGTTTGAACTTCTGCTTAACCAAGTCAAATTACATGCTTTTGAAAGGAACTGTCGCATCATTCCTATAAGTAATTGAAACAAATAATCTATACCACAAAAATCGTTATAGTATATTGGGCGCAATTCTTGTTTAGGTACTTTACTGGTTTTTAATGAACTATTGTGCAATGAGGTGATACACTAGAGATCACGTTTAACCTCCGTTTTAAGGATACCCAATTATACACCCCATGAGGGCCCGCAATTCGCACTGTCGATTCACTTCTATTGACAGAATAAATGATTTATCTGGCACAGCTGGTATTTAACTCCGAATCACAGATTAGTAACATAGTTGAGCTCTTTCATACTAATAACCTATCTTCAACATACTGTTTTATGAATTTATAAAGATTCCCAAACTCTTCGGGATTGCTCTCTTAAAAAAAAAGAATCTTGAGATTGGGTTTAAGGTTATCAATTTAACAGTAACGCAAATCATATTTGGCGATGAATTAAAGAAATACTGTCGATGCCATTCATTCCAAAAATACTAGAGGTTAATAAATTCAGGGAATTGCAGATACATATCAGTGATCCGAATATTTCATCTTGTATAAAAAGTGAACATAACATCACACCGTACGCTACCAGCCTATCGTACAATACTCGCATTCGTAGCCAGAATAAATAAGCTCGAAATGTATCTATAAATCAGGCCAACAGATCTGTCAGCGTGTAAACTGTATCACTCCAGCGATTACCAACTTTATAATGGAATTAGTGCCATGACAAAAAAGGGGGCGACAAACGGTTGATGCTTTCCGCTTAAATGATTGCCTCCTTTCGCGGGGAGCTGTTTTCAACTCCCGCGATTTATCGACACATCGGCAAAAATGGCCAATGGCCATTTGTTCAAAGTTGGCATCCTGATGTGGGGAGGGGGCATTTTTCATTATTGTTTTCCCCTCCGTAAATCCAGGAGTGACGTTGGCAGCCCTTGCTGGGGTACTGCTGTAATTCGTTCCTCGACAACAACATGACGAAAAACAGATTCTATTCCGTTGATGGTCCCTCGATGGAGGGGTTCTCGCCTGGCTTATGTTTGTGGTCAAATCCCGTTTACATATGTTTTGATCGTCCTGCTCATGTAGCAGCAATGAAGTGATAAACAAGAAAAAATGATCAACCTATAGGAATGCTTCCTTATGATTCTAACTATAAATATCTTACAATTTGTGCCACTATGTTTAATAAGTCTAATATCTCATATATTTTTTCCTATAACGATGGGCAAACAAGGCATTAATCTTTGTTATCGATTAATCATTCAAACATGGACATATAACATGTCTTTGCAGGCAAAGACAATATTGTTTCAAATGAAATGTACGTTTTTATCAATTCAATGTGGAATTAGTGGACTTCTGTTGTTTACTATGGTTATGCTTATAGATTGTAAGGAGATGCTGTTATTAACCATATATTTTTTATCCATAATATTTATTATCACTAAAATTGAACGAAAATTCTTCAGTATCCACGAATATGAACATGAAAACACGCGATTTTAGTTCAATTTTTTCTTTTGTCTTTAAAATTAAACACTTGTCAGCCCAAGCTATAAGTTTAACCTCTGTAATCGTAATAAAACTTATAATTATCCATGTCTCTACATTATTACCAATTATCATATTTTCGTAGTAGCTCTCTCTGTTTCATTAAGCATTATTAGTACCTTTCTTTCTACTCACATCAACTAATTAGTTAAAAAATTATCCTATTTCCTATAATAATTAATAGTTCAGTTTATGATTGTGATTTTACATTAATAGAAGCTCTATTTCCCCCCTGGTTATCTAAGCAGTTTTATGTTATCTCTTCGTTTAGTATATAAATATACTAATATACATATACCGGTATATACTATATACATTCAGCTCAATAGCCTGGTTCCTCCCCAGCCAATAGAGCTGCTGACCGCAAGGCTTGATGAAATAAGGAGAAACGAGGCCCGCCGCTCACATATAAACATTCAGATAATCCTGAGAAATGCCGGGGGTACCGCAGGGATACGCCCCTAGTCCTTTCCTTACTCACTATATCCACCTCCTATCTCTACCTCCTCCTTACCAATTTCCCCAAGCTTCTTCGCTGAAGGGTTCATTCCCTTTTATAGTTTCCCTATCCTTGGAAATGCAGGCCTCCTGGGGGGAGAGTTTAAAGTAGCTAGGAGTTGAAATAAGTATGCATAGGAACGGGGGGAAATCTAATGGATAAGGTCTAGAGTGGATCGGTTGCCTCATCTCATCCGAATACATAGAATAGAGGAAAAATATCCTTTACAGATTTATTATAAATTTATAATATTTGTGTATATTTATTTTAAATACATTTATCGTATATATTTTTTCATGCGGTCTTCCTTGGCCATTGTTGCAATAATGTAAGAAACGCTGACATATATACATATGTAGAGTATAAGCTCCACATACTAAAATACTTCTAATTGGAATTATATCTATGTATACCTGCCTTTCCTGGCCTGTACATCCTTCAGTTTCACTTCAGTGATAATGAAAATTCATTTTGTCGGGTGAAGCTAACTTTCAGGGTTTCTCTTCATTAGGATCTTGGCCATCTCAAAGCCTTACAGTCTATTTACGCCACTGAATCTCATGGATTCCGTTAGTAAAAAACATAATTTAAAATTCCGTCTGTACCATTGGAATTTTATGCCAAAATATTAAATCAATACCTCACATACACAGTAATGTATAAAAAAAATCATTGGCTCAATTTGGAGTACTCTGGATCAATCATTATTGAATAATCTGGGACTTCTTCATCGGGGATTTCGAAAGTCCGATTCGTTCTTTTCTCAAACCTCATCCTCTTGACTCAGGTCATCCTCTCTGCACTTCCATCTCTAAATATATCTTCCGTAACACCGAGTTCTCTCATGTCCCTCTATGTTGACATAAACCATTTCGGTTCAGTTTTTTTGTTTCTAAGGAATACAAATATCCTTTTCGATAGTCTACTTGGATTCATTTGCAGGATGTTTCCATAGAAATTAATCCTTCATTTCCTAATTGTATCGGAGATTCTTTCTGTTATTTTATAACGGGTCTCGTTTCGCGTTAGGACAAGTTTGTAGTTCAAGAACTTAGGACCTAAAATTTTCCTTAGTTTGAGATTTTTTTATACATATTAGCATATTGTTTTAGAAATTATCAATCATACGAGTAATACGTGTGATTCCTGGTATTCTCATAACAGATACATTTTCCTGATTCATCCATAATTATTATACATATAATGCAAAAGCAGATGGCTATTCTTCGATTTCGGATAGTGAATGTCATCAGGATGCAATTGGATGTGCCAGAGGCAGGAGCAATCAGGAGATCAAAGAGGATTAATGCAATGTCCGTAGCCTGATTACAGTTTGATCGGGGTCTGCTCCGCCTCCATGTACTAATTCAAATTAGTGTTAGTCGTCGTGTAGTCGTTTAGCTCCCTCTGATGGGGAAAAATGTCCTTACTGCCGGACTCGAATTCCTGCATTATCCTGTATACCACTACGGCCTGTGTTGATCCCTGGTCTTTACGATCTAGTAATGAGCTGGCAATGGTTTGGATTGCTGCCGATTTCGCTACTTCACGAATAACAGAAGCATCGATCAGTGCCAGATATTATTCTCCTCGAAATGTCTCACTTAACAAATGCTCGTTGTTTTCCTCCAATTAATAACTGGACAGAAGTTCAGAATTTCTTATTAATCCACTGTTATTGTAAAGTACTTCATTTCTTGTTTTAGATATGAATCCTGTCCCAAATCCCTCCAAGTACAATGTTCCAAATTTTACAGGAGATGTGAAAGATGTGAATTTGTAAGAACAGAGAATGATTTTCAGGGTAACGATAATATTGATAAATATTATGGGTTGTATGAGCTAGTAATAGCGGTCTTATTGTCGTTCCGTCTGAATTCTAGGGTTCTCGGAAATTGTACATTTGATGTGTGACTTCATATGTTTTGATATAATGATAGCTTCTTAAGTCATTGAAATGCCTCGAAAAATCCCCTTTTAATCCTTGTTTATATTTAAAATTGGTTTTCATTGAATGTACTGAGGCACCTTTCTACTCAAAAGGCACTTTTTTCGTCTGCCTTTGAGTTCCAAACCGTCTAACTAAGGAATTTTTAGTATAAAAAAAAATTCATTTTGATTTTTTTAACATGGTTTTGAGGGTTTTAACGCATAAATAAAATGGATTTAATGGGGTCCGCCCTAGCAGACCTGCTACAGCTTTTACGGTCTTCATTTTAAATATTTTTAGTTTAAATTTTTGTTATAACGATAACTTCTTGAAATACCTCGAAAAATACTTTTTTAATCACCTTCTTTATTTATCATTTTAATATTGCTTTTTTTCAAACATTGTGAGATTTCCCTTTCGACGCAAAATTTATTCCCAACTGTCGAACTAACGACTTACCGATAACGACTTATTTTGCATAACAATAAAATATTTTTTTGACTTTTTTAACGTTATTTTACCGGGGTTCGATGCTAATCGCTGCATACATAGATAGAAAACATCGCAGGCAGGACTTCTATGCAAAAAAAACAAGTTATGGATTTAACAGGATTTGCTGTAGCAGGCACATTTTTCGCTCTATTTTACCATTTTATTCAAATTTTTTATTTTAGTGTAAGATCCAATTTTTTTTTTACATAGTTTCGTCTTATGAAGAGTTTGATACACGAGAAAGGAAGGGTTTTAGTAAATAGTTTCTAAGTATTTAAATTGGAAGCCTCAGGAAGAGCATCAATGTTAAAGCAGCTCGGATCCTCATAAAAAAAGTTACGGAACCGTTGAGCAAGGTTCTATGGTTTTAGCATATGGTTTTATAACAAATAATAACGACTTTTTAATAATATTTTAAAATTACATAATGATTAGCAATCAACTAGAAAACTTGAGGAAGCCGATAATAGATACCTCCTCTTTTCTATTCCAACCCGGAGGTGATTACTGTTGAGGAAACTGCGACCCTGGACATTATTCCTGTCGTGAATAAATATGCATCCATATAGATATATCCTGGGGATAATCCTTGGATTAGGCGGCCTCAAGGAATCCATTGCCACCCCAATGGCCTGGATTAACATCCTCTCTAATTCCTCCGCCCATTTCCCTATTTCCCTCCTTTCTTTTCCGATAAGGAGCCGATAATGGCAGTTTTCACTAATTAGGGAGAATAACTTTTGTGGCGTTAGTGAGGATTCGCTTGAAAGGCTATCTTTAAGGTGGGGTTAGCCATCACTATCAAATGGCTCCTTATTTAACCTTCTATGCATTTATTTAAATATCCAATGGCTCTTTTGTTTTACTTTTATATTGTATTTGAACTTGAACGACGCCCTCAATATCCGAAACGTTTTTCTCAATGCAATAAAATTATTCATACATCAGACAGATGTTGTTTTTACCTACGTTATCATGATAATTAACGAGAATATAATGTAAGCAGTATATAAATATTAATAATAAATATTCATTGAAAGAAATTCTAACGTCTATTAGTGCTCTTCTTTTGGAAATATCTACTAAAATATTAACGTAGAAGCGTGGATGGAGAAACCTCCCATTGAAGGAAATCATAGCGTGTTTCATCTCGCTGTAGTTCAGTGGTTCTCAACATTTTTTGTACTATTACAAAATACAACATTATAGGTTTCAATTTAAGGTTAAGAAGTACTGGTAAGAGAAAAATAATTAAATTTAAGCCAGAAGTTTTCATTTTCTACTCATCTCGCGCCCCCCTAACTTTTACTCATGCCCCCTTAGTTTGAGAACCACTGATGTAATTGATCCCTGCTCCAGAGACGTTTCAGTAAAAATGATCTGTAAAGAACTTATCCCGAGCTTACGTGTTAATGTTTGATATTAGGAGGAATGAAGCGTTAAAGAAAATAGCACTAATATTGACTAATTTTAATGATGATATTTTGTTTTATTCTATAACCCATGAAGGATCTTGGGTTGAGTACGTGATAGAAACTTTAACTGTTTCTAGGACAACGGTTTTATAGGTTACCCTATACCACCAAGTTTTTCGGCCCATTTAGGATACCCACTTTAAAGAGGTTAAGTGAGCCTATAGGGTCTCTAGATCTAACAGCATACATCCCCTGCTGTTAATAGATTAAATACATTTTCTGTCATAGCCGGATTTGAACGTGAGGCCTTCGGCACACCAAGTCAGCACTATATCAACTACCGCTCCCAATTTGATCAATAATCTTGGTAAACAAATAACAATAAAATTTGTAATCCGAAAGAAATTACACCCTCAACCAACGTGAACAAGTTTTTTCCCACCGAGATCATTCTTACTTAATATTTGGAAGGTTTTGGAGATATAAAAAAATATCGGGAAGATTGGAGGGCAAAATAAATGGAGGCCTTCATCAGGTATGAATAATAATGTTACATTACAATTATAAATAAATCAGTTCGAAAAAATATGAAAATATGACTATTATGTTTAAAATAGAAAAAAATAAATAGCTCTAAATATTAAAGCAAACCGTTACAGATTTACGTGACACTATTTGGTATTTGAATACAAAAATATTTTCCTGTTGTAAAAAAAAATCAGAAAAGAGCGTATATCTCTTTAAAGAGTTTGGAAAATACATTAGTGGATTGTTTGTTCTTTACATTATAATGACAATGTCTTCAGCGACTCATCATAATTTGACAGTTGAATAATATCACTCGATTTGTTTATTCATGTCACGTTCTGTAGAGAAAAAAAAAACAAGACAAAACAGACGACGTGAGTTCAAGGAATCATAGAAAAGGTTGTATTTAAACTATTTTCCTTGGTTAGAAACCGAGAAGATCCTCGATAATTTTTTGTTAAATGATGAATACAGATAGGCAATATTTGAATATTTATTTTATTTTACAAATACAATATTACAATTTAGATAAATTAAGAATATTTATAAACTAATTTAGTTATTCATAGGAATAATATTTTTTTCTTTCTTTATTCAGTATAGAACATTTTATTGCATTAAAAATTAAAAGAATGCCTGAAGTGAATTAAGAAAGGCGTCATATGAAAATGTTTTATTCATTGCTCAGTAATTTGGGCCATATTGTTTGTAATGATTCAATAATTTGACTAAATAAGTAAATTATTATTCATGCACATTTGAAACAATTGTGAATCCATAGTGAATCAACAAGAGTACATTACAGATCTCAGAGTCGTCAGTTTTCTGAACCTCCCCTGAGTGTGAGCAGTTCGACAACATCTTGTTGACCAGCCTCCATGGCAAAGGATAGCGGAGTGTGTCCTTTCCTGTCCTTGGCGTTTACGTCGCTACCGCAGTCCAGAAGCACCAGGGTGGTATCGATCTTCCCGTTCTTGGCGGCGTGGTGAATAGGCAGCCTCCCTAACCTGTCTTCGGCTTCCAGGTGGGCGCTGTTACCAAGGAGGACCCTCACGGCTTCGACGTGACCACCCGCAGCAGCTTTATGGAGCGGTGTCTGCCAAGAAATGTCCTTGCTCTCGATGTCCGCGCCGTGCAACAGCAGCCAGCTGAGGCAGAGGTCGTGGCCACGCTCCGCGGCGAAGTGGATGGGCCTCTTCTTGCTAGAGGTAGGCTCGTTGATGTCCGCACCATTGTCCAGAAGTAACTGGAGCACGGGCAAGTTACCCTCCTCCGCTGCAAGATGTACAGCAGTCACCTTACCCTTCCTCGAAGAGAAGTCTATTCCTAACCTCAAAAAAGCCTTCACTATCTCAGATCTTCCTTCGAAAGACGCTCGCTCAAGAGGCGTCCTACCTTCTACATCTTCATTGCACAAACGTTTTCTAAGTTCATCGTCTGATAAACCAGAAGGTAACTTTAAATATTTTCTAACAACTGTTGACTCGCTGGAATCAATATTGACCTGTAAAGGTGACAGAGTTTTAAAAAATTGTCCCCTTGATATACATTCAATAATAAAGGCAAAGATTAATATTACATTACCACAATACAATGAGAAGATGCTAAATTAAATAATTTTCAAACATTACATTATACAATTAAAAATAATTATATAATAATATCACACTTATTATTATTTGTTATTATTATTAATATTATTTTTAATTTCCTATATTGAAATCCTTTTATTTTTTCATTTTAACACCAATCAAACATTTCTTACTTAAGGTTTATAAAATTACAATAAACATGTTTTATAAAATCCATGTATAAATCGTTATAAGTTTAAAATATATCACATTTAATTAAACGCTAATGCGAGTGACACTATTTTTCTAATAACAGCTGTACAATGTTTCAAAGTAAAAATCGAATTTAGTTGATCGTAAATATTTTCGCATTACTATTCATTAAATCATAATTTTCTAAACAATTATTGGCTTTAAGTGATCGATAGTTTTTATTATGAACTAGTTATAACTAATTAATTTAATTGTGGTCGTTTCTTTACAATCAGTTAAATTAGTTGTAATATTTCTTCTTCTTTACCTAACTTTAATAATGGTGTCAGAAATATAAATTTATTACCAATATCATTATAAAATTCTAAAAATAAATATCTATCTTTATATAACTTCGATGAATTAAGGAGCTGGTGATCCGTCTCTAAGTAGGGAAAAATTAGCTTTAAAAAGTGCATTTTCCAACAAATTCGGTTCAGTCCGAGTTTTTACCAAACATATTAAAATGCGCATTCATTTTTCATTATAAAGCTGACAAATCCCATGTAGTGTTCATATCTTCAACACATTTTTAATCAAGAGCGAACATGTCCAGCAAAAATTAAATATTAAGTAAAAAACATTAATATTTTTTCCTTTATTACTTTATGCGCGGTGTTAAATCTTTAAATAACTACAATTATGGCGAATATACTGTACCTTACACGAGCCTTCTTAAGCAGGGACTAAATCATTCATCATTGCTTTGAAGAATGCGTTCAGTAAATGAGATAAAACTTATGCAGTTTGGTGATAAATGGGTCGAGTATCCTGAAGTAGAATAGTACAAAGAGGTAATGCAGACTACTTCAGGATCTACAGACATCATTGAAGAAAATGAGATTGGTGGAGTAGGTGAATGTGATAATATTGATAGTGAGGATTGCGAATGTCTGGAAGTGGATATTACGGAAATTGTTATCTAATTTTCTTAAAAGCCTCTATCTTTCAAATCTATACTTTTTATCTCATTTTTGTAAGTACTTTTAAATACAAAATCGGATTCGTTCATACTAACAAAACCGGATTTGTCATTGTTTACGGTCACAACCGTTTAAGTCCATATTTTTCGAACAAACCCAGACTAGTCCATTTTTTATTCATAAATATCTTCTAGAATATAAAAGCAAATTAAAAATTAATTTGTACTAAACCAACTATCTATAATAACGTAATGTTGTCTTATTAATCTCCTCCATATATTAATATTAGTTTTTTAGCCATCCTGTAAAATTTAAATTCGTGGACTAATCCGGTTCTGTTCGCCTGCTCCTCAATTGTCATCGAAAATTTAATAATATACATTCCATTCCATTTGAAATTTTTAATTTCTTCTAACATATAAGTACTATTGTTATAATTATATGTTGTATTACTAAAGTATAAAATGTATTGAAAATGATTAAATTTATAATCATCATATCATTAAAAATATAAATAAATAAATACATATTTTTCTATTTGACAAATTAGCATTATCATCTTTTCCCTAATCAGAATCGCAGTGTTTAATGCAAACCTAAATAAAACTCATAATTTAAACTTCGGTTATACTGATTATTTTAATGTTAAGACCGTGGAAAAATTCCAACGAAAAGCCCTTAAGTCTCCAAAACTAAAAACAGAAATTGAAAATATCTGTCCAATATTTCGCCTATTCAGGTATCCTCAGGTTAGAAAGAGAATAACAGCAAAGCAAAACATGAACAATGCACCCAAGGGACATCCCACCACCTCCAAAGGCTCAAATGCAACTACTGAATCACAAGGAAGGTTACTAGACCCCAGCTGGATAAGGTTAAATAAAAAACAGCTCATCAATACTTCAGAAATTGAAAATTCAATATACACTCAAAAAACTCCAAAAAGCACAACAGGACTTTTTTGAGCAGGGGTATTGGAGATCCTTTGGAGGTGGTGGGATGTTTCTTGGGTGCATTATTCATGTTTTGCTATTATTCTCTTTCTACCCTGAGGATGCCTGAATAGGCGAAATATTGGACAGATATTTTCAATTTCTGTTTTTAGTTTTGGAGACTTAAGGGCTTTTCGTTGGAATTTATCCACGGTATTAACATTTATGTAAGGTCTCTTTTAACCTATCCCTTTTCAATAGTAACTGATTATTTTAAATTAGGCAAACATTTTTTTTTTTATTATTATTATTCTCTTTTGAGCTTAGATCCATATTTATGTAGTATTGTTTATATTTTCCTTTTTTTCATACTTAGATGATGCCTAAACAATTAATAAAACTATTGAGTAATAAAAACTTATCTGCAGTAAGTTATTTTTCAGCTGATTAGTTACTCTACTTCTTTATTTTATTTGTTTAAATATTTATTATGAACCATATAATAGTTGGACTAATTTGGCCTTAAAGATAAAGAAAAACATTGAAAGCATGTATTGTTTTAATTTACTACCTTATTTTATTTTGTTAACTTTTTAATGTATTATTCTGGAGTTGTTAATAAATATTAAATAAAACAAAAATAAATCCTATTATGTCAAACTAATTGTACTCATTCTTAGTCTGTATTTATAATTGAAAGTTCAAATTTTAAAATAAATTATGGCTTTTTGTTTAGTATCGTTATCTTTCATTTAGCCACACAGAACCCAGTTTGAAAGCTTACAGTTTATTATTTTATAGTTATACTCTCTTCTTCCGGCTTCTTACGCTAGAATGTCTTTTACGATTTTGCCATGCTTTTTTTTGTCTTTTTATGGGCCATTTTATTTGCAAAGTGTCTAGAATAAGTACATTAGTGTATCACTCTATTCCCCCCACAAACTGTAGAAAATTGGCTATCGCCTTGTGCCCGCTTGACACAGCAGATGCCAGCGGAGTTGCCTCCAGCAGTGATCTGGTGTTGACACAAGCCCCAGATCTCACTAACAACTTGACAATGTCCAAATTGCCCCTCGTTGTTGCTAAGTGAAGGGCAGTTTTCCACAAATCGTCGACTTCTTCAACATTGGCACCAGAACTAATCAAAGTTTCGATTACATCTAAATGACTATAAGCTGCAGCTTCATGAAGTGGCGTGCGTCCAAGATAATCTTGAGCGTCTGGCTTTGCACCATGATCCAGCAGTAACCCGACAACCTCCTTGTTACCGTTGATTGCGGCAACATGCAGTGGTGTTTTGTGTCTTCTGTTGGACAGCGTCATGTCTCCTCCGTGATCGATTAGGAGAGAGATCATTTCCTTACTGGCACTATTAGCTGCATAGTGTAGTGGCGTTTCTTCCATAAGGTCCCTTGCAACTACATCAGCACCTTCTTCAAGTAGAAGCTCAACGACCGCTATTTGATTAGCTCCCACAGCTCTGTGCAAAGGAGTGCGGCCGTAACTATCTACTGGAGAAACATTGGCACTTCGAGATATCAAGTATTGTACCAGTTGCAGATGTCCCCCGTCTACTGCTTCATGTAGTACCGTTAGCCCCAAAAAGTCGCTCTCTTCGATGCCAAATCCACGATCTAGAAGCGTCTTCACAACATCATATTGGCCATTCGATGCTGCCAAATGCAAGGCCGTCTTCCCCCAATGATCTCTATCAACTACCAGTGGATTTCGCTCAACCAGAAGCTCTACTATTTCTAACCGGCCTCTATCAGCTGATAAATGAAGGGGGGTTCGGCCGCTTGCATCCTTTACTGCCACTTCCGCTTGATGACTCAACAGAACATCGGCAACTCCCGTCCAACCAGTTTCTGACGCTCTATGGAGTGGGGTCCAGCCATAGTTATCTTTAGCGTTTACACCTGCCCCGAAGGAAATAAGCAATGGAATAACTTCCTTTGAACCACCGTCGACTGCGTGGTGCAAAGCAGTTCGACCGAGACAATCTCTGTGACTCACATCAGCACCATTTTCTAAAAGCAACTTACAAACATCATAGTTACCACTGCGTGATGACAGGTGCAACGGTGTCTTCTGTTGTTGGTCCTTCGCTGATGGATTCGCACCATGTTCCAGCAGCACTGATACTGCTTTTAGCTGGCCATTGGTCGCGGCTTGATGTATAGGCTTGCGGTTCATTTCATCTCCTGATTCTACATCCCATCCTTTTTCTAAGAGTTCCTCCAGCTCTTCATAATCCCCATGCAAAGCTGCTTCGTGGAGACTCGTCCAGCTGCTACATTCGTAAAAATCATCTTCATCATCCTCACTGTTCAATAAGCTTACTTTGCGTCTTTTAGTTGAAATTAGCTTCTCCATTAGTCTATTTGAATTCATTTGAAGTATGCTTTTTACGAATGATGAAAGACCTGGAAGTGCGCTTTGAACCATCAACGAACGAACCCCTTCTTTGATCGTTGATATTATTTTATCCCCTTTTTTAGTTCTTTTTTTATTACAATCATCCTCTGCTTTTGAATTGTGGTCTATTAAAGCTTGAAGACCATCAATCTGATAACCCATTATTCCAGAGAAAAGGGAAACCTGAAAAACAATATTTCGACTCCTCAAATCATAGTTGATTTCTTTATATGAATTTTTTTTTTTAATATATCAATATAATTAATGAAAGACAAGCAGCCCCTTTGGATATATTTATTCAAAGTTATGTAACGCGTCTAAGTGCTGTATTTAAATATCTATGTTTGATTACTTAATTATAGCTAAAAATTTGTAATTGCAATTAAATGATGATGGATCAGTCAATAATAAGCAATAAACTTACTTGAAAATTAAAATGAAATACTTACTGGATCGGAAGGTAGTAAGGGCGGGGTCCTTTTGCCCAAGATGTGACTATGTAAACACCTGGCAGAACTACTCTTAGAGATGTTGTAGAATGGCTTTTTCTCCTCTGTTACCTGTATGACAATAAAGTAGGATACTATTAACATCAAATAATAATTATAATAATTCTCAGAAATAAATATATCTTGATGAATTTAGATTTAAAATTTTTATAATATGTAAGGTTATAATTCTATGAGATCCAAGAGATCCCATTTCGTTTCTCTAACATTGTTGCTGTTTTTAAAAAATACCTTAACAACTACAACCAATGAAGGGTCTTGGGGTCAGCACAGGGCAGAGACTGCTTAAAGGACAGTGGCTGTGGTTGGTTGTGCAGGAGTTGACAGAAGTGGGACGCTCAACCGTACTCAGCCTGTTCTTAATCCCTCAACTGCTCAACCGTCTGATTTCCCCCTTATTTTGGCTATTCACTTTATAGAGCTCGCCATACCAATAAAGTGGGTACCTCAGGAGTGTCTGTAGAATCCGCAATGTCCAAGCCTGTTAACAGATTAAATAATTTGTCTGCCACTGCCGTATTTGAAATCGGAGTCTTCAGCACAGCAATTCAACACTCTACACCCTAAGAGTGTTACATTTATTTTTTTATTTTAGTATTTATAATAAATACAGGGGGTGGAGTAGCTCAGTGGTTGAGTGCTGAGCAACAATAACTGAGGTCCTGGGGCCAAATCCCTTCCTCTGGCAGAATTTATTTAATCTGTTAGCGGATCTAGAATCACCGAGCCTCTATAAGTGGGTACCCAAAATAAGGAGGGGAAATCTGGAGGTTAAGTGTGAACTAGGACAAATCACCTACCTGCACAACCGTTGTCCTAAAAACTGCACAGTCTCTACCATGTACTGAACCCCAACCTGTGGTACAGGTTTTTAATTTATAATATAGTTATATTTCTAATCTTTTAGATTTAGGAAAAATAAAAAGTACACTTTAAATGACTTACGCTTTCTTTGTCGGTTGATTCTTCGCTAATAATGTCGGTAATATTACTGCGCAAGTTCAGTGCAGAACTACTTTTAGAAATATAACTGGATTTATTTTCGTTTCTTACCTGGATAAGAACAAAGATATAATTAAAAAAAAGAATTAACAATTTTTAGTCTGTTATGCTAATTAATATTGTAATTAATAGTAATCTAAGTAATATTGATCAAAAATAAACTAAAAGCATTGATATATTCCTAATAATATAAAAAAATTGTTTTTGCTCATAGTTTCCGTATACTAATGTGTATAAATAAACTGTTTTGTAAAATGCTGATAACATATCACAAACAGTTAGCTGAGAAGATAAGATAACACAATGTTTAAACTCACTTCAGTCCTATTTCCAAAATGACTAAGCGCAGCCGCTGTATTTTCTTCCTGTAATAAGCCAAATAATAAATAAAATTTCTCGAATACTCGGCTAAACCGAAAATTTGTAGTATTCATACCTTCATGGTGATTGCATTTCTATATCTGTCAGTATTGTATTTTCTGAGTTGTGTTGCCTGACTCTCATGACCTCGATGTATATCTGCTACTGATTCAGACTTGTATTGAATGCCGGTAGGATGCTGAATATACAAGAAATTATTAATAATTTATTTTTAACCATTTAAAATTTAACAAAAAAGTCGTGTAAATCATTCTTAATATACGCAATATTATACTGTGGAATTTCTAATTTTTTTTTTCCGAAGTTATATAATACATAAATAAAATATATAACTATGTAAAGTTAATTGCATTTTAAATTAAAAGCTGAATATTTAATATTAATAGGGTAGTAGTAATAGTAATTACTTGATAATAATGTATTAAATAATTATTATTTACATTTTTTCAAGTGTCAATTTGATAATTCATGGTGGGAATTAATGCTTTTTAATTCTTTTTAAATATAATGTTTTGAATAGGATCCATCAGGTCATCTATTATCTCATTTCTTACAAATTGTTTAATAAATAAATTCTGAAGATTGAGAGAAAAATTCGTAGGAGGATTCATGGACCCAAAGTAACACAAGAGAGGTAAAGGCGAAAATCCAACGAAGAAAGATCTTGAAGCAGTCATCAGGACCAGAAAACAGAAGTTCCACGGCCAAATGGTCAAAATGAACAGTAAGAGGCTGAACAAAAAAATCTTCGATAAAGTCTTAAGCTATAAGAGTATAAGTGGATATGCGAAACAAATAAAAGAGGAGCTGGATAGGCTAAAAATCAAGGATAAAGACTGCTTGGATAGAGAGCATTCCGGAAAAAAAGTAAAAGAAGTTCCTTGGGGTTCTTACACGAAGGAAGGAGAGACGAGGCAGGAGCAAGGAAGAGCGAGAGGAACAGTCCAGGAAGATGAGAGAGTATTGGAGTAGAAGGAAGGCGGAGAGTCTTATGAAGATTTAAGTGAAATTTACGTTGTCCTTGCCAGCCGATTCGTGTAAAAAAATATAAAAAATTGTATAATAGAAATATATACACATAAATAACTGAAGCAAGTTTAAGCATTTTTAATTGTAAACTCCTAGATGGATCTGACCCACATTGAAAATACTGGTTATGTCACTGACAAACATTGATATTATTGTTGTATAACGAAATTAAAAACACTGGTACCATCACAGCCATGAAGATACTATGTTCAGTACATGGAGAGACTGAATTGCTTATTAGCTACCATTTGAAGGGAAGTGATTTGGCTAAGTGTGAGCTCAACTGCATGTGTTTTCTATTAGTTAGGTTACAGAGTATACATGCGAGGGGGAGTGTGAAGGGTATCCAGATCCTAGAGTGTCGATACACACACATGTAAAAAGAATAAATAAATAAATTCCATGCCCGGTGTCAAACTCGGTACCTTGAGATGGATAGCTCTGCATCAGTGTGCAAAGCTAATCTGACACTTATTATAGGCTACATTTATAATGTTTATATTTTATTTATTACTATTATTTAATTTTTAGCATAGAATACTAATTTTAATATTATTATAAATAACTTAATACCGATTTGTGAAATCTTACCGCCAATGTTGATTCTTCTTTTTCGTCAATGTACATGGAAAGTGTTGCTTTTCTTCTATTTTGTGTTCCCCGGCTAAGAATATTCGTATCGGAGCTGCTTTTGGCAATGCCGTAGCTTTTCGTAGCCTCGGAAACTTCCTTGAAATTGATATTTTTTAATACGAACTGAAACAAAAAAGCAAAAAAAAAATTAGCTATAACCTGAGACTAGACAATTCTAAGGGTGGTATGAAATGGTCAGGGATGACTTATTTTGGGTAATTATTGTCTGCACCCCCGACCTTTTAATACCATAATTAGAATCAAGTTAACTACACTAGACACAGTTTTAATATGCATGTAATTAGTATGTTTTTGTCAATTGAGCATCCAAAACTACAAATGGTCCAAACTAAATTGTCAATAGTTGGCACTATAAAATACTTCAAATGCCACATTGAATATATACTAGAAAGTAGCCATGATTCCAGACATGAGTTTCGTATCACGCAAACAGATAGCAAAACCTACTGCTTTAAAACAATAAGTAAATTTCGAATCCAAAAATAACCACTGAGCTAATAGAAATAAACTGGCTAATTTAAAATGTAGCTATTCGTATCTGTACCTTTCAAAACTTTGATAAATTGTAATTAATTTTCTACAGGCAATCGCGTTGTGGTTTTCCAGATTTTCAAAAGTCCCCCGTATTTAGTATTAGTATTTGTAAAACAGTTATCGACATAATTACTTATGGAGTCCAGATTTTTTGTCTAAATTTTCTTTTAAACGGTTTTTTTTTAAAAGCTGAAGAACAATACCCGCATTATATAATGCCTACTTTGGACCACGCTTGTTCAACTGTTGGGATTTGATCTTTGCCCAGTATTGCCGCATCTTCTGCCGGTGTAACTCCTTTCTCTCTTCTGTCCAGGGGGTACCTCTCCTTCGGGGTTTTTCCAGAAATCCACGGACCTCTTTCAGGGTGCGTCTCACTGACTGTCTGTTTTGGAGATCTTTTATTCCCAGTTCTTTAATGCCCTTCTCGGTTTCTGTCAACCATGCTGTACGAACCTTCTTATTTTGCAAGAAAGTGAACAGACGGTTGGTCACTGGGTTTGGAGCCAATCTTGCTACATGATCATAGATAGCTACCCTTCTTTTCCCTGCACAGTCAGAGAGCCTCTCTATACGATCGTAGAGCTCAGAGTTATGTGGCCTTCGGAAATCTCCATCTTCCTCTTCCCGAGGATTCTCCTGTCTCTAACTTCCAATTTCTCCACCAGACCTCTTCGGTTCAAGGAAAGACACTCCATGGCATACAGGGCTTCTGGTAGTATGACTGACGTGTAGTGCTTAAGTTTCAAGTTGCGTGGCAGGCATTTATTGGTATAGGTGTTTTTATGTCAGTCTAAAAGCTAGTTCCAACTTGATGACTCTCATGGATAATGATGCTCTCTCTGATAAGTTGGGTTCAATCCATTCGCCAAGATACTTGAATTTCTTAGTCTTCTTGAAGCTTCCCTGCTCCAGGAACATCTCTCTGTTAGCTTCTTTGATATTGGCGAAGAATTGATGTAATGTCATCTATATAAAAAAGTTAGATTGTTGGTATATTAAACTTTTTCTTGGGGTATTAATATTTTTAATTCTATTTTTATAGAAATAGACAACTCTAAGAACTATTTAAAAAAATATTCATAACTATCATGTTTTATTATAAATAACAATACTTACTTTTTTAGGAATATCATCTCCGTGATACAGCTGTTTTAGTTCACTGGTATCGACCTTAAATCATCATAAAAAAAATTATATCAACTTTTAGATAGTTCTAAAAAAATTAAATAACAAATTATTACATTTTAAATTTTCATAATTACAGTTATCTTAGGGGTTATTGAATTCCTTCTTTTTTTCTCTTTGATATCCAGAGACTCTTTTCCTCCATCTTGATTACACATCTGAAAGTAGTGTAATAAAAAATGTTTAAAAAAATACTCCCAGGTTCATACTGGGTCGTTTCAAACGAAATATCCGTTTTCAAAGGAAAGGTATCGAGTAAAAAACCTTATGAAATAAAAAAAAACTTTTATTTAAAATATTTATCCTCATTTTCTATATTTTTTCCCCAAAGATTTATCAAATTTTAAATACCAGACCTTGAAAATTCATGGTTTCATGATGAAATACTAAACATAATAAACAACGGAAGTTGACTAAATTCACTTTGAATTTAAAAAATAGTGAAACGAACATTTCGTATATGAACGACCCAATACATCATGAAAATAGTTGTCATAATGTATTATTCAATTTTTACTTTCAGCTCTTCAATTACCCTAACCCTAAAAAAACCCAGAAAAGACTGTCGAAAAAGATAAAGAGCTCTTCATCTGCTTCGTGGACCTCCAGAAGACTTTTGACAGACTAAGGAAAGAAGACATAGACTGGGCACTGCCTGAAGGGAAACAACCTTGGCTGTAATTAGCCTCTATAAAAAGACGAGGAATGTGGTTAGAACCAGGAACCACATTACAAAGGAATTAGAGCCAACATTGGGAATCCGCCAGGGCTGTAGCCTAAGTTCGTTGCTCTTTATTATGGTTTTGGATTTGGCTCTAGCAGGGCAAAGCTGATGATGTGGAAATACCAGCTGGGACGTACAAACTTTCACCCCGTCGCAATTTACTACAAGAGGAATTATTGACAATAAATATGAAAATTAACCAGGAGAAGAATAAATGCATGCGAATAGGGAAGAAATCCCGAAGGATAATGAGGTTTGGATGACAGAGATTAAAGCAGGTTGAGAGTTTTAAATATCTCGGTGCCAAAGTATCGGAGCAGTACGGCTGCCTTATCTTACTTTTCGGAATCAAGGGCTCTCACCTCAAAGCACATGAATCAGATACAGGCATTGCAATGAGGCACCTGCGAAAAGTAGGAAGGAAAACTCGGAGAGATAGAATACGGAACGCAATAATACACTGTAGTCTATTCATCAAACACCACAGACCATTCCACAGGAACACACCTCCTTAGCAAGGACCCAGAGAAAGACCTTGCAACTCCTGGGAGGTCAGCTTAAGATATGCTTTCAGGAGGAGAGGAATGTACTGTAACCGATAGAGAGTGTTGGTTCAGGAAAGAACCACAGGGTGTGTACTGTCTGTGACCTAATGTTAGATTAAATGTATTGTGTACTGTTCTGAGTGCGTTGGTGTGGGTACTGAACTGGGAAACCCGGGAGAGCATTAATCTCCACTAGCCCCTGCGGGGAGATGTTGTTTACTGCTTCATAAATAGAAGACTGCGATGGGGTGGTCATGTGGCTTGAATGGAGGTCATTCCTAAAAAGACCGAAGCTGAGGTAATCGGATTGTGTTGAAAGAGGCGCGAGGGACATCCTAGGAGTCAGGAGGTGGATGACGGCTGCAAATAAAGAGAAGACTGGAGCAGAAAGCTGTTGGAGGGGGTCAGGATTCGGCCAGGAAATTAAAATATAAAAAAAATTGTATTAAAAAAATAATTAATATACAAAATATAATTAAAAAAAAGTATAACTATATTTAAAACCAAAACGTTCTTATAATTATCTGAATTATTCAATTTAAGGCTAAACCAATGAACTAATATAGTGTAATTACCGTATCTGGTTCTCCTTCTTCCAGGAACTTTATGGTCTCGAAGTCTTTCTCCTGCTGACATTTCTCCATTACATTATATTTGGCAGCTAGCCCTCGGAACACACGGAGTACGTGATCCGGCATGTCGAGGATTCTACCAGTGACAAGGCGAGCCACAGTCATTAGTACCTTCGATACGTCCTCCTCCGGAAAATCAAAGTCGTCCTTAAGCCACACGGCCAAGTAGGAAGACCTCAACTGCTCGACCGAGGAGTACAGCTTGAGGAGCAAGCTGCAGAACTCCAAGTCTTCGGTGAGGATGGAATTCATTATGGCCAGGATCACGGATTGAGCCGTCGTTAGTTCTGCAAGGGTTGTCTGCCTATTGTAGATGGAAGCGGAAGCCGCCTTCTGGACAGCCAACACCAACTTCCTGGAGACCATCTCATAGAGGATCTTGGAGCATCGCTGCAGTCCAACGCATCTTCCCGTTGATTTCGGGCGTACCATGCTGTAGCTGAAATGTAATAAAAAAAGAAACTATATTAAACCAAATCATTATTACGGAATCCTTGGTTCAATAATTCCTAAATTAAAACTAAAGTTACACTTATTTTATTTATAAATATAATGGTTTTAGTATAAAACTATATTTTAAATAGACTCAAGCTATAAAATACGCATTTATTGAGCAAAATTTATTGACACTCCGCTCTTAATAGGGATTGCTGCGTCAGGTTTATATGTCATCAACACGTCAGTTCTAATATTAGTCATATTCTGTTAAAAAAAAAAATATGAACCACTGAATATGATATCAGTCTAAAATATTATTAAAATATAAAATATAACTCGCTACTTCTAGGTACTGGCATAAAATATATCTCATTTTTATCAGTACATTTTCATTAATTTATTTATGGTATTTAAAAATATTCATCCAATTTTTTTTTTTTTTAAACACTCGACATTTTTTTTTTAAATATACCGCACCTACAACAAGTGCATCGGGCGTCCTTGATAAAAATCGCACATAATCAACCCTGACACAGCCGACTGCGAAGAACATTCCTCAAGCCTCTGTCATGTTTTTAAAATATAAGATTCTTTCGCTTTTTTTAACTATTCTAACCGTAAAAAAATATATTCGTAATCAACCAAGAATCGGTTACTCACCCAAATTGATTAAATTTCTTATTTAAACAAATTATTAATGTCTGTATTTATATAATATTAAAGGAAAAGTTTGTCAGATTGGCGAATCGAATATGCGCAAGAACATTTCATTAAGGGCAATCGATTTCAGCAAATATAGATAACATTACAGATTTTTTAATTATATTACATTTATTAGTATGGAGTTTGAGGAAAACTGGTTTGGAGAAATCTTAATATTCATTAATTGTTATTTCACATTTATTTTGAAATATTTTTCTTAGCACACCCTGCTAATATATTTATTTAATTAACCCTTAATGAATTGTCTTTATTTATATGAAGAATTAATAAAATTGATATCATTAGGTTATAAAGTTATAAGTTATTTGGAATGTGCAATTTAAAATATATATAGCAATATAGATAGAGAATATTGCCAGTATTTTATTGTTTCTAAAGGTTATTATTTGTAATTATAATAATTACAAGGGTTTTGGAAGTAAAATTTCATAATTTAGCAAATCAGTCGCTTTAATCTCTGTTTGATTTTTATTATACTCTATATTTATCAACACTCTTACTAATCGGTTTAAATGTGGAAAAAAATCTATCACCTCATTTCTAAGTGGTTTTTATATCAGATGATTCCATTTGTTCCGCATTTTATAACTAATTTAAATCCTGTTGTTTTTTTCAAACAAAAATCATTTTACTAATTTGTTGAATAATTTATCGTATCATATCTGAATAAATAGTTAGGTCAAATGAATTTCTTGCGCTTAGGGAAGCGGAATCGTGTTATTCTCCTAGTGAATAAGGGGCTAAGTCATTACAGTTAACTCTTTCTGAACAAAATTATACTTAATTACTTATTCACCGTGGCTGTAGATATAGTAACGGTCCAAAAAAAAAATAGAGTTTTATTCCAAAATGTCTAGATTCTTACTCTCATTAGCCTGTATTGTCTATTCCTTTTAATTGTTCAGTGAATTTTATGGACTAATTCATTAAATCCAAACGATATTTTATATGAAAAGTGAAAACAAAATTACAAAAAGCTTATACTTATGCCTGAAATAATTGAATATTTTAAAACATTACGAAGTCTTCAACCTAGATTAGCTTTTCTTCGTCGATGTCAAGCACATGAAAAAATCAGTACATAATACTAACAATCCACAGATTACAGTTGAGAAAATTACGGCTAAACAGGACAAGAGATACAATAACTTTCGTCAAACACAAGATAAGAAGATGTAGGCCACAGTAAAAGATCCGCGGATGACATTCCGTGCATAACTCAGCGATAAGAGACGCGATATTGTGCAAGAGGTCAAAGAGATAAGGATTGGAAAGAGAAGAGGGCTCGCACTTACCTGAGCTGTAATCCTCCCGCGGTGCAACGCAATCTGCCGCTCTGCCTTTGTCTATCCACTCCGTTATCATATCTTCTATCCACTTGTCATCTTATCGCCGAGCACTACACCTTCACCACCCGTTATTGCGTTAAATAACGAAAACCTCGGGCAACCTCGAACTAGAATAGCGCTTTATTGTTCCTCTCTGTTAAAAACAAAAAAAGTTAAATAAATTTAAAGACTACAGTTTTATTTGGGTAGTTTACTACAAATCCACGATATAGAGAAAAGGAATGCTCACATATAACATTAGGTTATAAGGTTGTATAGACTGAATTATTCGACAGAATATTACCTATATCCATACTATAAAATTCCCTTGTAGTCTGAAATTCAGAATTTATAAAAATCTTCTTTACGAATCGTGGTTATCTCTGAAGGATGAACCACGCCTTAAAGTATTCGAAAATAAGGTGTCGCGTAGAATATTAGGTCCGAAAAAAGGATGAAAATACTGGAGAATTTAAAATATTATACAACGCGGAATTGCCTAGCATGGACCCGGTTAAGATTTTTGAAGTGAAGCGTCACGAAGATTAAAAGTTAAGAGTGATCTGGCTGATTTGGGTTTGGGTAGTGTTCCTTGAACCTAGGTTTGTAAGCAGAGATTGGTGGTATCGTCATTGAGCCTAAGCATTCGCTATGCGTTATTATTATTATCATACTTATCTGAGGTTGCGATTTGCATAACTTCTGAAATTTTACCTAATCAAGCAACTTTCATTTCGGCATTTCTTGATTAGATCGGCATTTATTGGTACAATTATATCACCCCTTCACCAATCTTTGGTTTTTACACCATTTTCTACAGACATCGCAGTATTTATTATTTTTGCAGCCACGCCCTTGGTCGAGGCGTTTAGTCCCGTCAACTTCCTTTCCTTCTTATCGTGTGATAGTGGCTGAAGAGCTTACACATGTATTTTCCTTCTATATATTCCAATATTCCAAATGAATTTTTCTCATTGTGATAGATTTACTAAATGGTTTGATTGATATAGCTTTCGATAAAAAAAGTTATTCTGGCTTGGCAAAATTTTCACAGGAATAATAAAAATGTTGGTGATCTAATTTTAAATGTATTAAGAGAGAAATACATAATTATCTTACATTTAGGAAGCTATGCGTTCATGGAAAACATGGTAGATCAATAAGTTCTAGACGTCTACATTTGGTTTGGGCTTTGTCTTATAAAATATGCAAGAGTGTCGGCAGATTTAAGATTGCACCAAATTTCAAATAAGATTAAGATGTTCTATTCCAAAAATGCTTAGGATAAGTGGAATGTACACAAAAAATATCTACAATAAGAATTTCATGGATTGCAATAAATTGCATTATAACATTGTCGTTAAAACGGATTCCCTCTTTGCCAGCGAATGCCTCTCGATGAACTATAGTCTCAAAAAACTATATGTCTTAGAAGAATTTCTAATAAAAAATATTGGGTGCAGTTCACACTGAAGACGGGTTGAAACTGCGAGTTAACAGATAAATCTACCAGAAAGTGGATCGTATACTATGCGGAATGAACAAGCAAATAATTGACTATTTCTGGAAGGAGATAACTACAATATAAGCAACGGATAAGGAACGATTTGTATGATTTAGAGTCATTATATAAACATGTATTATTATTACAGAGCCCCACGTGTTAGAAGGAAGTGAATTTGGAGGCTGAGAGAAAAATCAGGAAAGGTGAAAAAAGGCCATAAAAGGTTGGACAAAGCTGGACAGAGGATTAAAGGAAACGTGCCAGTAAAGACATGAAGGAATATTGGAGATAGAGAAAAATCCAGCCGAGGAAAATTAGATAGAGTTTTTACGTAATCCGTAAATGGTCAACATATTAAAAAAAAAAAAATAACAGAATGCTCAAGAACTATTCTGTTCTCCCCAATAAATACCTATAATCCTTTCTAGGATTAAGCAAGAGCATATGTTATTTTCACTCCATCATCCTAACTTTGGAGTTACTCATATTCCTTTTGATTGACTAATAGGAGAAAGGTCAAAGCAATCTAGAAGACTTGCTTCGCTGCCGTGACATTTCTTTTCACTTTGATTCCTCAAAGTAACCAATCAGATTTGCTCCAACGATTTGGCGTTTACCGAGGAGGTGGATTCATCACGCACAGATCCAAGTCAGCAGTTTTGTGAGTCCATTTTTCTATTTGCGAGGATGAATTAAGAAGAATAATGCAGACACGCCACAATGGGAGGATATCCTTTTGACAACTACTCCTATATTTAATGGATTGAGATTAATCTTCGAAATATTGCGGTTCTTATGTATTGAAAATACCGACTGCGAATGTAACCAATACTAATAATGTTTGTAACGACAAATATAGATGGGATATCATTAAAAGGGAAGAAATGAGGCGGAGAACCTACCTAACTCTTTTTTGGAATGGATGGGAACGCTAAGGGCATGACCAATTTAAGAAGTTTACAATATGAAAATGTTCTTCGGGCTATTGGCTCTCGCTCTCAGTAATAATTCCTCAGGTGAAATGCGATCAGTCCCCGAACAGTAAATAGCGCTAATAGGTCCCGCAAGGAAGACTTTTTGTGCCCTCTCTTATTGTAAAGTAGCGGCACCCTCCCGCAAAAACAGAATTATGAGTGCCAGCGAACATTTAGTTCTCCGCAAGCGCGAGGGGGAATTTTATCTCAGTGTAAAGTAGTCCTCTTTATGGACCTGGCGTCCGATTTCTGCGAATAATGGAACTTAATTCTTTATGATGTCTTTCGGCTCCGGGGAGTTGCCTCTTGCTTATGGAGTGTGTCGGCTTATCTACTGGGCTCTGGGGTATCCCTGAATTGGTTAGGACTCTTCGCGATATTTTTGCCAATGACTTAAGGCACTCTATTCAAAAGTAGACATCATGTATGATCTAGTTTTGTAATGTGGAGAATACGATTTGGTTGGGAGAATAATCATAATTTTCTTTCACGGACAGCTTCAACTGGTTATAAATTTGTTAATCGAGTCACTTCCTCTCAAGCTTTGTGGAGTATGATGGGTGAGAAGCATTATACAAAGAACGAAACAAACAAGAATATATGAAGTACGACAAATGTCACTTCAAGTAAACTATACTTTTGACTAGAACCTAAGAAAAGCAATTAAAGTAAAAACCTATTTTATTTTATACTAAAGCACAAAAAAAGTTTATTTTCTATAAAAGTTTACCACTTCATTATTAAATATTTTTTATCGCTTCCAAAAAATACCAATAATTGTTAAGAACTTTATCTTTACTTTATTTTGTGCAATACGAATATGGACTACAGCGAGTTATTATTTGTCCAAAGACATTATTCTTCTTTAGCCATTATTGCCATTCTTCCATCGTCCTAGCTAAGTTTCGAACTTTCCCAATGTTTTTGCTCTTTATTCAACACAGACGTTCAACATGGTCCAGATAAGACACAATTTGGGTTTCTACTCTCAGGGATGTAGTCTATCTGTTATCTGTGGGTTTCTGTGGTCTTCATGGAATTTGTGACTCAATAGGTGTGACTCAAGGGATTCTTCATCGAGGTGACTTTAAGTTTAGTTAGTTTTTTTACCATATCTGTTTTTATGTTTCGTAAATCCTTCTATTGTTGCTTACTTTCTTTCTCGATTATACTACGCGTAAAATAAAAATATAGATATGAATTTAAAAACAAAGACTACTTGAAGTTGATACCCTCTCATTGTTTTACCATTCTCAGTTTATCCTCTATTTCGTTTTTTTTTCCATTATTTCTCTTTTTATTATATACTTCAGTTTCCTTTTTTCGGATTACTTTGAGCCGGTTATCATTTTTATTACTGCTAATCTCTCTCTGGTTTCTCCTTGTTATTTATTTCCAAATCTTTCATCTGTTCAGCTGGACGTCTACGGGTACCATGAACATTTATTTTGTTTTAATCATTATAGTCCATCCTAAATATACATAGAAAAAAATCTTCAGAGTTTTTCATATTTGTTTGGACATCTATAATGATATGTGACGGGCTACATTGTATAATTAATGAATCTATTATTTACGATTCCAAAACACCTGTCAGAATATGGAACTCAGATAATGGATGACTTGATGGCGTTTTGAATCTTTAACACTCTAGAGTCAATTCACACTCAGGCCTTGGACTTCGCAGGGTGTATCCACTATTCCACTTCTTAAGTTTTGATACTTCGAGATACACATGTGTTTATTCAGTTCGTTGAAGTTTAATATTTGACTCCCTTTAAAATTAGTCAGAGACGAATATAAAAAAAAAATTCCTTCCCGTAGAAGGGTTAGAAAACAGTATATTCATTAAGCGCGGCAAAACCCCATCTTTTCCTCATCTTCTATTAATACAGCTTTTACCAGGTTTAAGCCTGTCATAAACCAGAACCTAGGGAGGAAATATACGGCCGTACATGGATATTCCATGAGGCCGAAATTCGAATTTATTTTTCATTGGTGCAAAGTGGCCCGGGGATACATCCTTATATTCATTCCGTTATTTTATTCAATTTATGTCCATTGTTGCTCGGTGCTCGAGTAATGGATCGTAATAGGTCCCTCTTTCCCCCATCGAGTTGTGAATAAGAGGCCTTGTTCTGAAATTTTGAAGAGTTTTTTCTTGTGTTTTTACTGGAAGTTAAGGGATGATGGGAGGGTTATGGAGCAGTTTTCCACGTAATTATGACAGCGCTTCTCTTCAAGCCGGTCCATCAGGTTCTTCATAATGGCTTCAACAGTCTTATCTCCTCATGTTAATGTAAATTTCTGATATCAATATTTAAAAAAAATCCTACTATCATAACATAGTTACTTACGTTGATCATAAAAGGCATATATATTATCGGTATTCTACTCTAAGATACTTAAAAAAAAAAATTGTGTGCGTCAGCTCCGACACGCGACAAGAGTTTACCCCTTTCCGTTTCTAATGAATTTTAAATGTGTTCTTACCAATTAATCGCTCTCTAATGATACTTATCATCGTGTATTATTTTCTTTTAATTTGTGAATTATTATAAATTAATGTGAACAATTTTAATTAAAATTATTAATATATATTTTTTATTAATTGTGCCAACGTTTCAACTTACGTTGTAGGCCATCTTTAGGGCAATTAGTGGGTATGGTGACTTCTTACAACACTATAACTATCAATGGAACTCATATAGACTCGTATATTCACGGTTGTGAAATACATCCCCAGAAAGGATATCCTACCGCCCCAGTGCTATAAATGTCAGCAATTTGGGCACACAAAAAACTATTGGAACCACACCGTAAAGTGTGTAAGGTGCAGCGCCTCACATAACATTTCTGAATGTACGCGACTAGGTGAACTCATACAAAATGCTCGCATTGCGATTGAGCTCACGTCGCTTCTTATAGAAAATGCCTCCATAGAAATAAATTAGAAGAAATAGCGACTAAAAGGATGGAAGAAAAGAGATCTAAGCAGATCAGTACTAATCAAAACATACCCTAACTAATGACTAACAGCATGACAGTTCGCCCTGGTGTAGAATACGCATCTTTTCTACAAGTACCAAGATGACAACCGATTTCTTCCCTATCTTTACTTTTTTGAAGAAGGACCTCTTATCTTCAAGGTCTGGTAGAGGTGTATTTAAGGCCGGCTTATCTGCCTGTCCACTTCCTAATACACAAATCTCCTGTACTAGTAGCACTACACACTGTACACAATTAAATAATCACTGCACAGCCTTGAAATTCATTTCTTTAAATTTTACGTACATCAAAATTCTAAAAAAAATCTAATTTTGTGGACTAAGAACACAGTCAAGGCCTCTAATAGACTGATCCACCAGTCTTTTCTGTATTGTGTGGCTGTTCTACAATCTCTTAGCATCATTGTATATTTATATATACGCATAAGCTCAGCGTTTTTTCTCAGTCTCCATACGTCTTTGGCAGACATAGGTCCAAAAATTCTTCTTAGAATCTTCCTTTCAAATCTTTCTGAGGTGCTTGTTCAAAAATTGATTATAGACTGCTGACTATATCTATTCGGAGATCATATTTATCCTATGTAGTTTATTTTAAGTTTCAATAATAATAAGGAATTCGGCTAAGCGATAGACAGTTGGGGTATCAGAAATAGGGTACTTGATTCATTCAAGTTTGGTTTAGAGTAGAATTTTGAATAAATTCCTCATCACCATGATTATTTGATAAAACTCTTAAGTAAAGTTTCGTCAAAATGAGTCAGCAATTGTGGATTCTGAAATTCTGTAGAGCTGCCTTAACCGTCACTGATTGCACTTCCTCTAATCTTTCTTTTAATAGCTTGAGGAACCCTCAATGGTCTAGATTGTCCGTTTCCTTTGCTGTCGTGAGTCACTTTTAATTTCCACAACCGTTTTCAGGAACTTGTGGGTCTTGGGTTTCTAGGAACCAGCGGCAGGAATAAGAATTTTCACATGAGGATACAATTTTTACAAGGATGATGTTTTCAAATTTATTAATTTTATAAATTTTGTTCTAGGTATTACTTAAAATTTCATAGGGAATGGAGTCCAGCATGTGAAATTATGGAGTATGTGAATTATATTATGTTTATGGAATCATTATGTATTCAACAAGTGTGAAGTATTTCATTTTACTTGAAATCTCAAAGGTACTATAGTTATAATTTGAATAGAAATAATTATAATAACGATGGCTAGTGAACCCGAAGGCTCGATACCGATACCACCAATGTCTGCTTACAAACTTCTATCCATGGACCATCGCCGGAACCCAAATCCCCCAGATCACTGTCAACACAATCTATGCCTCTGTCAACCTCCAGACGTTTACCAGTCGGCATAATGCTTATTAACTTGCACATCTTAATCTTAATCTCCGTGACCACTTCAATAATATTAACAGTGTTCTTGCTCCGCAATTTTTGTTTTGAAAAATACCTCTTATAGTCATGATTCAATCTAAGGCAAACAATTAGAACGTAAATCTAAAAAACTAGCTAATTCCGTCAACATCAGGATACACACCAAAATAAAATTCACATCAACATGGATAAAATTTAACACATCTCACGTCAACTCTTCAAACAGACTCATTATTCAGATGAAGCTACTTCTCTCCAAGAGATCAAGATTTGGAGATTTAAGTTTTTTTCTTATTTTCCGAATTACATTCTTATAATTATTTTACGCCTCGTTTAGAGATTTAGCTCATTTTCATTGGTCGTAATATTAAGTTATATATATTTTTTAATTGATTTTTCATGGAAATACCAAAACATATTACCTCCAGTTATCATTAGTAAGTAATCAATTATTAAATTTTTAATTAATAAGTAAACATAATGGTTTATTATCAAGATGTGGTCCATGGATTGTTTGCATTAATTTAATTTTAGATATACATCGAGTTACAATTTTACGTCAGATACGAAATATAATATTCGATATGAATTTATTTTTTAAGTTACAAGTTTTCCTGTAACAGGTTATGCAATGGTTTCGATCTACACATAACGAATCAACCCGAAGGATGCTCTTAGAATTACTTATTAATACATTTCTTAAAAACAAACCTCAGAAGTTAGTCTAACGTTAAAATTACATGTAAAATTAAAATAACGTCTATAACGTCAAAAAAACGTTAAAATTCATTTTATTTTTGTTCTCATGTACAAATATTACATTTAAAATTATATCATATAGTATGCTGGGTATATGTGTATTAGCCGGCACCCATGAAACTACCTCCTTTTCTCTAGTAAGCTTCTTATCTCTCGTCTAATTTGAGTTATTTGTTTGTGTGTTATTAATTTCTGTATTTTTTATTAAATTTAATTTTGTGTTTTTGTCTAAATCGTTTTGTTAATGCCTATTTAAGATTAACAGAATAACACTTTGGGAATACCCATCTTTACACAGGATTTTACGAAGGATTTTGGATTGTAGGGATTGGATACGAGAGGAATTCGATGGCTTAGTGGAGCCCCAAAGCTCTACTCCGTAAGTCCAAATAGGTCGTATGATGGTCATCTAGATGAGTCTTTTGTAATTAATTGGGAGCTTAGAGCGTTTGTCTAGTAAGTGTTGAAGTAGCCTGAAATGCCGAGCGGTTTCATGTCTTTTCAGTCTAGTATGAGGATTCCAGGTTAATTGTTTGTCAAGATGCAACCCTAAGTATCGGATCTGTTTTACAGGCATAAGTGGGATATTATTAAAGGATACTGAAGGGCAGGAAGTCATTGGTTTACGACGTAAGTTAAAAGTGATTTGATGCGATTTTTGAGAATTTATTTTAATTCTCCAGTTTTGACACCATTATTCAAGATTAGTGATATGGGATTGGAGGCTTTGGGATACAATAACTGGATTTGTGTTGACTGATAATACACATGTATCATCAGCATAAGTGGTAAGGATAGTATTAGGATGAGTTGAGAAGTCAGCTGTATAAACTGTATCAAGGATTGGGAACGTATAGTGCCTTGAGGAACACCAGCAGATTGGGAAAAGAGGGATAAATAGACATTATTATGGTTTACTTGGAAAGTCCTCAAACCTCTGTGGGTCGGAAAAGCGATTTCATTATTCAATCGATTGAAAGTAATAATACAATATCATTGGAATGTACATATGTTATATTTGAGTGGAAAATATTTGACTGGAAAATTCTAGCAATGGACTGAATTGGGGTACAGTCAAAGATGACACAAAATAAGCATAACTTAACTTAATGTATTAACGTTTCGGCCTAATGTGTAGGCCATTTTTAGGGCTATGAAAGAAACAGAAAATAAATACATCAAATATTGCAAGGAAGAATAACAAAATTTATGTACAGAATTGGAAAGAATGCAAAGAAATACAGAGAGAAAGATAAATTAACAACTTGTGAGAAAAGTTAAAGAGTAAGGTTCATATGTAATACCTGATGGGACATAAATAGAATCGAAAGCATAGTTAAATTATTTAACTAATTATTAAACTATATTTAGCTTGGATAAATGTTTCTTTCCTAGTCCTGAAGATGGAAAGAATCTTTAGAGGATAAATAGTTTAATTTTTATGTGCGTAATATTTAAAAAAATGAATTCTAATAAATATAATTAAATTTGTTTAATATATTTTTTCTGATTCATTTACATTGTTCTGCTTGGCAACATAGATATAAGATGTTAATTTAACTCTCGCAAACGTTTTTTTGCCAGAAGCGTTTAAATCGGTTTTTTTAAGCTTTATACAGTAGCCCCAACGCGAAGTAAGTATAAATTTTATTTATTGTCAAAACAAAAGAAAATTTATTTACGAAATCTTTAGTAAAAGGCGAAATATTTATTCGCTTTGAGACGAGAGGTAATAAACGTAGATTTCCAGAAGCGGGGCTAGTCATCGGCAAGTCCCGCTTTGGCTTCTACAAACCACGTGATAACACTATACTGAGCAGATCTGCACTAAATGAATGAACGTTGTGCCATCACCTGACACACACTTCCAAAAAAAATATTATTTTTTAACTGACCCAACCATTCCCCTCCACGAGGTAATGCCTAACGGCGGTCCCGTGGAGTGTGGAGAACAGGTGTAGGGAGGTGAGGGAGGTGGTTTTAGTGGGTAAAAATCCCACACACGGATAGGTACGGGCCTATTCGCGTCTTTTGAAGATTACCACCTTCCGACGTAAAACAAAAAAAAAAAAAAAAAAAAAAAAAAGCACAGACCACTTAAGAAAGTAACTTTAAGTAGTTGGTAGTTGGCAGCGCGCAACTACTATTTGTCAACTATCAGTTATGTAGTTGTAGTTACGGAGATACAACTACAGTTACACTTCAACGAATAATTCACAATGCACGTTTTTGCAAACTTTTAGCTTTTGTTTGTAAAAGGTAGCAAGGATAAAATAGGTCGATTCAATAATTCTAAAAAATGTATTACTAACTGGGTTTTTTTATGTTAAATCTCAAGATAATTATCTAAATGAAAACCTCTGGATTTATTCTTTTTCTTTTTTTATATAATAAACAAAATCTTAAAAAACCTTTAGGTTTCTCTAGAAAAGAGGTTACTAGCAGTTGGATCTACTTCATCTTCCTATATCTCTACTTTCTGCTAAGTCCTTTGTTTTGCCTTTGGTTCGTTCTAGCCAGTTACATTGGTATTGAATTTACAGATATCTTTTGGGAAAACAGAATTAATGACTACGGATAGAAACTTAGAAAAGAAAATAAAAATAGAAAAGAAAATAGTAGAGACAAAGTACGGGAGAATTAAAAAAACAAATAAATTCAAGTATCTGGGGGATATTAAATGTTATAAAGAAGGAAAGCATAAAAGAGAAAATTACTAAATTGGAAAGACCTAAGCTTCACATGCAATTTATATAATAAAAGGAGCCAGTCAAGAGAAATCTTCTATAAAATGAGAGGATGCATCTGTTTGATGATGAAGGAAGAAATTGAGATTGAAAATAACAGACCAAGCCTAGTTCGATAGGGATGATTATGGGCAGAGACTAAAAGAAATTAAGGTCCTTGTAGGAAAGATAGATGCGAGAAAAAGAATAGCGTGGACTGAGGAATGAAGGGAAGAACAATCGGAAAGAATGAGGAATAGCTGGGAAGAAAGAAGGAAGGAGAGAAGTGGATAGAGAAGAAGGACAATTTTAGGGATAGAAAGGAGAATTTACGGCCCAAAGAAGACACAGGAAGATTATAGGTTGAGACCTAATATTGAAATATGCAAAGAATTATATGATTTGGAAAAGGGCATAAGAATAAGAAGATTAAGGTTCAACGGACATATGATGAGGATGCACTCAGGATGCACTCAAAGAGATCAAATAGAGAAATCTTCTATAAAATGAGAGGATACACCAAACAGATGAAGGAAGAAATTGAGATTGAAAATAACAGACCAAGGCTAGTTCAAACGGGATGATTATGGGAAGAGACTAAATTAAATTAAGGTCCTTGTTGGAAAAAGAGATGCTACAAAAGGAATAGCGTGGACTGAGGAATGAAGGAAAGAACAATCGGAAAGAATGAGGAAAAGGTGGGAAGAAATTCTACAATTTCTTCCACCTTAAAATTGACACATAAAAATAAGTTTTGCTTATTTTCTGTTATCTTTGACTGAAACTCCTGACTAATTCAATCCATTATAATGAATGTTATGTGTACATTTATATGTATATGTTATACATATATGTATATTGTATACGTTTTTTTCTTGTAAATTTATTGAGCGATTTTTAAATATATTTACTTCAAAGTTATGAGAATTCCATGGACTTCTATATAAAAAAGAGAAAAAAATCTTGGGACATAATTTTATAAAATTCATGAATCGGCGTTATTCTGTACAAGTTATGCCTGAGGAACGTCATCGGAGTGAAGCAAAAATTCTCGAGAAATTGCTAAGTTACGGCACCCGGTCACAGTTATTCTCTGAGGCTAGTTTTATTAAAAATCCCCCGGGAGAAATAAACTCCGACATTTTATACGTTAATAACCATCGTTCAACAAATCACCGTTGCTGCCTTAAACACTTCTCACAATTTACACAACAGCCATCTTTTAATACAGTTTCGAAATGGTCGTCGTAAACAAAGCAGTGAGGTGGAACTGGAATAAAAATTACGAAGGATTTTTATTTATTTTTCTACCGTATCTTTTTTATTCAGACGTGGGTTTACCCTTCTTTCTGCTATGTTATAAGAAAATAAAAATGATTTATTAAAATTACTGATAAATACCTTAATTTCTCTTAATTAACATTTATTTTATGAATATTTTTTCTATACTTTATGAGCTTATTTATTTATGAGTTAAAATAATAATTATTAATATATATTATTTATTTTAATATCCTAACTTTTAGCTTATTGGGGCGACCTGTGGTCTAGTAGTTAGTATAACAACCTACTTAAGCCCAATATCGCGATTTCGTACCCGGTAAGTGTCCCCAGGATTTTTTAATGGGAGTAAAAAATACTTGGTTATGCCGTCCTTCGGAAGGAACGTTAAAAGGGGGTCCCGAGCCTGTATGATGTCAGGTACTCGTTAAATATCCCTGTCCTAATTAAACCTCGATAGTCAAAATTTAGGGTTCCCAGATTGTCCGATTAACTATAGCAGAATAAAGTGACGTTAAGTGAACAAACAATAATTTTTAAGTTTTAGTGGATTCTTATCAAGAAGTTGGTTGTGAGTTTAATAACTTACTATTCAGGCAACTTAATACCTTAATTAAACCATCATTATCGTGATCATAAATATATAGTTTATCTGCGTTAACTAAGTATCTATTCCATTAGAATGAACGTAATTAATGAATATACTTACTTATTTTAAGTACCATTTAATAAATACGGATGAATCTTATGGGATATAGGACCCTCCTAGGGTTCACCCAGCCTCTTAAAAGTGGTATATAAAATAAGAGGGGAATTTTTTTGAAAAAGGGATAGGGCGGTTGTGCGTGATCTAGGACACAGAAAGAACACAAGAAACACCTCAGACCCCAGACCGTTCTCGGGTTGTAGTGGTGCAGGTTTTTTTTTTTTGCTTTTTGTTTAAATATATTTATATTAAGACACGGGCAATAATGATTTGATACATAGAGTATTGCAATAAAAACCTATATTAATTAAATTAACACTTACCTTTTATAACAGGGTACGTATAGGGTTGTTATTCAGGTCTGTGATTATGGCATCTGGGTCTGGACAACTCCTGACTACTGCGCACTACATCCTCTGTTTTCTCTGACCGGGTTCCTCTGCCGGTCTATCCTCAAGAAGTGTCCTCGACTCCTTTTTATTCTCTGTATTCTTTTCTTCAGGTTTATCTTCCCCTCTTGCGTTCTACTGCTTCCTGTCTACATGACCCTTTAGTGGTATCCGCATTTTTTTATAATTCTTATTCTACAACTTCATATCTACATTATCAAACACAAAGCTTGATATGGCTTGTGTGATACATACTCGTAGCAGTTACATTTTCACAATATTGATGGATTTATCTCCATTTTCGGAATATAGTAAACACAAAAAAAAAAAAAAAAACGTCTTCTACCTAAACATAATAGAAAGCGACGTTAAAGTGATGAAGAAAAGAAATATTACATTACTGATGTCTGTCAAATATGTTAGTGATTTGTGAATAACACTTTGTAGTCATGATGTGATCTCAATGTATGAATTTACGATGTAGGCCACCTATATATGTAATGTCATTTGAATTTTGTAAAATCGAATATAAAAGAACGGTTAACACCAAAATTAAATAAAATTTACTTGTTCACATATTTCTTAAGTTTAGTCAAGCAATTTAATGGTCCCGGAACTTAGACAAAGTTGCTTTACTTCACTATCGAAAAATGTGAAAAAGTAAATTTTTGAAATTTCTAATTTATCTGCTTTTGATCTTGAATGCCTCATATAGTTAAAATATAACTCTACTATTATTTCACTGTATAAATATTCCCATTTTAGTTAAGCGTAAATCAATCGTAAAGGAGTGCGTAAAAAAGTAAGTGTAGGAAGGCCTAGATTCCACTGCGTTGAACTAGGTTGGATAATCGACTAGTAATTTTATAAATTATCATTTCGTACAGATGGGATTTCTGGTGCTTTTTTCTGTTTACTCCAAGTCGATGATGTGATAAAACTCAAATGAATGGGCACACCATATATATATATATATATATATATATATATATATATATATATATATATATAAGTATTTGGATACTACAAACTACTAAATTGGATTTTTGTTTAAATATATATATTGCCCATGTAACTTACAAACATGTGGCTTGCATATCACTGTTTCTTGCTTTGCCTTCCTGACTTCAATCGCTGATCTTGTTCTCAAAACTAGGAGCATGCGGTCATTAGTTATCGAAGCCCAGACGTGGTCCATGACATAGGGCTATTTAGCTGCACCTATTGGGGACAGCAATTGGAGCGATTGTGCAGTTGACGGAACCAATCATTGCACTTACCTCGCCGATCTATATCCTATCGGCTCCCGACCTCATTGCCTTCTCCACTTCACTCGCCTCATGCGGTATTAACTGATGAAACAGTTGCGGCTCGTTAGATTTACTAAGCTACGAAGCTATGGCAGAGTCATGGGTTTGGTAATGGTTCTATTTTTTTTTTTTTTGCGAGCATTTTATTAATTATTTATTATGTCAGGATTGCATCTACTATGTTTAGGCCTTCAAATATTTACTTCATTGCTTATCCAGAAAAGTTATTCTAGTTGTCAAGTAGTGTTTATCCCTTGCAGTACATTAGTGCAAATTGTTTTTATTTCCTCTTCGTGGCATAAGGGAATTATATTAGTCAGTCTCTAATTTTAGGAATTTACTGTTGAAGTTGTTCCTTTGTATGATGAAGATTTTTTAATATGTATGATTGGTTGTACTTGATGATAAATGTTAAAAAGAAAATTCTAAGGAATACTATTCAAAATCAGCAGAAAGGGAACGATTTCAGAAAGGAGTCTCTTAACGTTTTTCTTTACGTGTCCTCTTGCTACTCGTATAGTACATAGGGTATATTTTTCCTCAAAGGAACGCCAAAATAATTGCAACCAACTTGCCTCAGTCTAGGATTATTATTTGACAGGAGAGCGAGAGATTGTTATTTATACAAACTTCCAACGAAACGAACTACGAGAGGAATCATCGGTTAATGGTGCTGTAATGCCCTCAGAAAATCTAAGAACTACCGTTTACTTTTTACTTTAACTAATTTTCTTTTGTTCTGGAATTAAAGTGAGTAATTATATGAAATCTTATTGAAATATTGCATAAATGACATATACGATTTTTACCCAATCTATAATAATCTTTGTAGACTCTTCGCTGGGCACGACTGAGGCAAATCTAACAATTTATAGAAGTTGATATCGAGCTGTATTAAAGCGCGTTAATGAAAGGGTGACATAACGAATGAACCATTCGCAGTTAGTTTGATAAATTTTCAGCTGGTGGCAAATATTAAAAAAAAAATCAAAAATAATTCACTTCTCCCTTCTACCAAGAGGTGAACCCATCGCTTCTACATCGTACTGCACTGATATTGACTTAATGCAACGAAACTTATAAAAAAAAAAAAACGATCTCTATTGATTAATTATTGCAAGAAAACTAGTCTTTTAAGAAAACGCCAGACCTCATGTTTACGTCAGACAGTGAAGAAACTAAACGAGCTGGCTTACTAAGTCATCCCACACCTTATTCCCTAGACTTATCTCCAAAATTACCATCAGTTCAGAAATTCGAAAAACTTCTTTAAGAGAAAAGTTTTTGAAAGTGGTTCTTTAGCAAAAAACGGATTTTTCATGCCAGAATTTCAGACTTTAGACGAAACCCTGAATTTTTAAATTCTGGCTTTGAAAGTTAGATAATACTTTGGGAAAAAATAATTGAAAATGAGGCTAAATATTTTGAATATAAACGTTTGATATCATAAAGTTGTTTTACTAAATAGCCCTTACTCTTAAAACGGACCTTTCTTATGAAACGGCCAACTTTCTTCTTTTTCAAGTTTCAATAATTACAAAACCATAACTTGAAACGCTTTTATAACGACAGTTCTCGAAATATTGTTAAGCAACTTTACATTTCGACGGAATTTATAACTAACAGTCGACTCAGACGCCTCTGTACGTAATAAATACGTATATTTTATTATCTTGTTGTCCTATTCATAATTAAGCCGGTACAGTTGTATTATAATAAACAGGAGAAGGAGATAAGGAAGATACAGAGGATCCCAGGAGGAAGGGCACACATCTCCGAATAGACGGAGTTTTCCCTGGCAGTAACGTTTATCAGAGGAAGATCCTACTCGGGAGACATCATTAGGCTTAGCCGCGGGAGATAAGGCGCTGCACCATTGGGAGGATTACACCACTGCAGTGCCCTCCCTGCCCTTCCATTATCTTAGCCCTTACAGATACATTGGCCTCTATCTCCTTCGACATCACTGCTGCGAGTATCTCTGGTGGGGGGTACATACTATGTCCGCCTTAAAAAAGATCAGAAGGACGAGTTCGAAATGATGGATCGCCTTAGTATTTTGATAAATTCTACACTCGGGAGGTAATTTTTGTATTATTTCACGAGAGCCAATTTTCCATAACTTCTAAGTTCTTAAAAAAATTCTCTACCTTACATTTAAAAACAGCTTAGACAAATTGTTCACATTGATATGCAATTGAAAGTATTGATCATAGTATTAAATTATGAAAATTTATCTAAAATATTACCTACCTATTTTGTTGCATTTATAATATTTTGTAAAGATCTATATCAATAGAGCAGTCTCATTATTGTTTATTAACATTATTTATTATTTTATTCTAATTTCAAATAAGACGCCTAATTAATATCCGGCTTTCGGCTAAATATTAAAGTTTAGGTTTTATATCTACAGCCTCGATGATTAAGGGTTAAGTCTAAGAAACCCTACAAAATAGGTTTCTTGTACATAAGTGTTATTTTCTCTGTGAAAAAGTCTGGGATTGGCTCTAAGTTGAGTTATTTAATATATTGCAACTCCTTTTCAAGCTATCAACTACGAGAATGAAATGATTCCGCTTCCTCCAAACTTTCTTTGAACAATATCATACAAAAACTGCTTATTCACCAGGGTTGTAGAAGTTATAGTATAATATTTAAAACCAACTAAATAAAAACACTGTATGTTATCGAATATTTGTATTTGGAGCAGGAAAATGATCAGACTAAACCAAAACCAAAGTCAAAATTAATCCATACCTGGTTAATGAAAAATTGTCTTACGGGCCAAAACAAGTTTTAAGAAAACACCTGTTAAAGGTAAAAATCTCGTTACGTCAGTTTCGGGTTAATTTTTCCCAAAAAGGTGTCAAAAAAGACAGGACAGATAATGATACAAAAGGTACTTAGTAATACTTATCTGGCATGTATATAATAATATTTTTGTACCTTGTAGAAAAAAAACAAAATTTTTTCTATCTCTAAAATTAAATTGTTTTCGTATTAATACTTTGCTTTCCCTCAATTCTTAGTGAAATTTACCACAAATCATGACATTTTTTAATCCTGTGAAAGAGCGTCTCAAACTCTATCCCAATCGGCATACAAGTGGAAAATGATTATTTGAAACCTAAGTTTGAAAGTACTTTGAGTTACTTTGAAATTTTTAGAATTTATTAGTTAGTTGTTTTAATTTTAAATATATTTTTAATTTTAATTTTATTATATTTTTTAAATATCTTTTCTCTTCAAAATAAAATTTTTTGAAATTTTTAGGTTTAACGGACAACCATACCACTTTGTTCGCAATAACTTAATTTAAAACAAATTAACTAATGACTGCAGATACCACAAGATTGATCTATGGCTTTTAATAGATTCGAACCGCAAAGCCGAACCTACTACTTTGTTAATTATAACGTATATAAATGCATATTAACTAACATACTTGGAGGGCTTTCACTCCAAATTGACAGCCACCTATTCTTAATATCATTTTCAAGAGGCATTTTGCTTGCGTGTTTCTGCTATGGACTGCTTAGTTGATTTACAAAACGATTAATTTTATTTCTTTGTTTTTAAAAATATCTTATAGTTAATATTCGTTTTATTTTTTATCGTTATTTTTAATACATCCAAAAATAACGCCATTAGCTGCCACCCCAGAGCCTACGACTCACTCCGCCCGTTGTGTTCCGGGAGGCCTGACTCAGATTTCCGCTCTCTTCTTGTGTTCGCCAATTGAACGGAATTGTCGACCAAGGCCGAGCCGGGCTGAAGCTCAGTCGTGCAACTCTCTTGGCCAGGGTGAGTATCTCCTCCGTATCTAGAAGTAGAAGAACATAAGTCTTGTATAATAATGTATGCATAATCATAGGTAGCTTCGTGGACTTATTTGACAGGATTCATTGCGGAATGGCACCGATGTTTCTCATCGGCGTTTTACTTCTGCTCTCAAACAGCATCAATAATGTGAGTATATTTATTACGTCGTCTTTCTAAATTAATACTTACCAAATGATGAATAAGAATAATTAGGATTATTTTAAAAATAATTAAAATAAAGCTTTAAGCCATCTTGGTAAAGTTTGTAAAAAAAAAACGATTGACGGCTTCTTAAGGAATAATATCACCATTAGGGTATTACTAATAAATTTATTGACTTAAATATTAGTAATATAATTATTATATGCAGATTTAAAATTTGTTTGAAATCCATTCGTTTCGTATATCTTTGAAGGTCATGTTGACTAGTCTTCTATAACGGAAGAACTTCGATTAATTGGATCACCGAAGGGTTAAAAAAAAATCTACTCTGTTTTAATGAGCTGGATTTGTTTTTACCTTATCATGGGTTCACAAGAGGCATCTAATTTTGTCCTCAGGAAGCTTATTGTATCGATTTTAAAGCGTTAAATCAATTTAAAGCTGTAATATTATTATATTTTGTAAGTACCGAGTTTATTGTAGTATAAAATTTGTTGTAAGCAGCAACAAGATTTTTGTTCAACTTTGTTACGAGTCTTGACAAATCTCATTCTAAATAGACTCCTCTTTTATCATTAGCCAGACGTCACAGTCTCTGACAATTTATATGAAATAAAATAACTGATCAAATCACCGGATAATTATTCAACTTAAATAAAAGACAATTTTTTTAGACTCTTAAATACCTAGAATTTCAGATTTTTTAAGTGGTGGAGAGCTTTTTATTTCAAATTGACTGAAAAATTGATAATCGACCATCAGTAATATATATTAAAATAATTATATTAAACCCTATAATCTATCAGTTTTTTGCAAATGTTCTTATCATTTAATGGTTTATTATGTAATATATTATGACATTTTGATTTTTTTTTTATTAAATTTAAATAAACCTTAATACTGATTAATTATCTTAGTATATATATTTGATTAATTAATAAGTATAAAAGTGGAATATGAATTGTATTTTCGTTAATGATCCTTGTGGGATTGGGTTTTTAACATTTAAATATCTCAATAAATTTGAAATTGCATTTAATATTGTTAATTTATTTTTAGGGAACTATATTAACTGATACAACCTTAATAATAATGACTTATACTGCTTATGATTTGATATTTTTGTTTTATCGTAGCAAGAGCACTAGGACGAAAATTACTTTGTATTTTTCCCAATTATTTAAACTTTCTGTAAAACGGATTTTATACATATATTTTGGTGTATAAGATGGTAAATAAATGAATGTAATTAATATTATTGAAATATTTTATATTGCTTGACAATGTGATATGATTATGTAATTACAACAGTCTTAATATTAATTGTATAAATTCTTATTTTATATAATAATCATAATAAATTTACGTTTTTATTTAGGTCAAGGCGATCCTTAATTTTGGAACTGTGACCCCGGTACTCCTTTTGGTTCGTATTATTTATTCTTTAATTTGTTATTCTGTTTTATTTTCAAGTTATTTTGAAACAGTTTATAATTTCAGGTCACCACAAAAGCTATCGAAGTATCAATGGTAGAAACCTACTTGAGCTGGCCAGGTCCCCTCGAACCGACTGAGCTCAAGAATTTAGCTGAAACCGAAGAGAAGGAGGGGTTGTTCCCGATCCACCGCGCCGCCGCCGAGGGGAGGCTAGACGTGGTCGAGTATCTTCTGCACCTCGGGGTCAACATCAACATGAAGGATAACCGGGATGGTTGGAGCGCGCTTCAATGGGCCTCCTCCAACGGCACCCTCGACGTGGTAAAACTGCTCATAGACAAAGGAGCTGATCTCGAAGTGAAGGACAAGAAAGAAAGGACTGCCCTCCACCAGTCAGCCATCAATGGCACCTTCGAGGTCATCAAGTTCTTGCTCATAAAAGGAGCTGAAATGGAGGCGAGGGATATCCACGGAGAGACGCCGTTATCATTGTCAGCAGCTGAGGGCCACCACAACATCGTCAAGCTGTTGCTAGACAGAGGAGCTATCGTCGACACCAAGAGCTTTTCCAACAACACGCCTTTACACTGGGCCTGCGCAAACGGCCAAAAGGATGTAGCTCTTTTACTAATAGAGCGAGGTGCAAGCTTGAACGTAAGGAACAACGACCACTTCCAACCTATCCACCTGGCAGTCGTCCACGGTCACTTGGACACTGTGAAGATGTTGTTAGACAACGGGGCCAACATGGAAACGAAGACACCCAACGGCGCCAAACTGATTCACTGGGCGGCGAACTACGGACAGATGGATTTAGTCAAGTACTTCCTTGACCGAGGAGAACCAATCGACGTTAAGGGTGCTGACGGGTTCACTCCGCTGTTCTCCTCCACAGCACGAGGGCGGCTGGAAGTGATGAAGGTGCTCCTGGAGAGAGGAGCCAATAAGGAGGCCATGAACGATGACCGGCAGAGGCCCCTGCATTGGGCAGCGAGGTTCAACCAGCCCCTGGCTGCGGCACTGCTTCTGGACAGCGGAGCCATCATCGAGCCCAAGGACATCAAGGGGCAGACCCCGCTGTACCTAGCGGCCGACGAGGCCAGTCTGGAAGCCATGCGGGTCCTCCTGGAGCGGGGCGCCAGCAAGGAGACCGCCAACAACGACGGCTGGACGCCGCTCCACCAGGCAGCAAACAACGACAAGGTGGAGGTGATGAAGATGCTCATCGATGGGGGCGCCAACATAGAGGCTAAGGACAACGAAGGGCAGACGCCGCTCCACCTGGCCTCCGCCAAAGGGAACAGGGAGGCGGTGGAGCTACTCCTGGCCGAGAGGGCGGATCCAGCAGCCAAGGACAAGGGCGGCAACGTGCCAGTGCCACTGGAGGCAGGGCCTGAGGAGGTCAAGGAGGCGTAGAACCACAATACCTTCAAATATCATATTGGAATAACTTTAATAATACATTTCTTCAACACTATCCCATTCTGCTTATAGCTTCTTTATACACTACTGAATTTTATCACCAGAAAACTATTACAGAAGAATCAAAAAGTGGAAACTTGATTCAGCTTGAAATATTTATGAAATTTAAATCTAGTCCTATTTAGAATTACTTTTTTATATTAGTTTATTAGTATTATTGTAAATGACTAAGGTTCATTCTAAGGTTGTTTTTCTTGTAAAGAGTTGTTCATTACTTAATAGTGTGAATAGCTATTATCAAAAAAATGAAGCATTACAAAATGTGGATGATTCCGTTCACTATACTTCATGAACGAATGTTGTCCTAATTTAATATTATATCAGATTAGGAGTATAAGAAATCATTTTAGTTATAATATTACACTAAATTCATTATATGATATATTTATTTTGTAATTTTGTCCTTATTATGTATATGTTTGTAATGTATTAAAATGACGTCTCAAATTGTATTTTTTTAATGATTTTTAATAAATTTTTATGATGTCTGTGTGAATATTTAAAACTGGTCCTAATAAAAAAATAATTGTAATGATTAAATATAACCTGGATAAAATTGTAAACCTTTGTAAAAATTGTCTTCATAATTATCCAAGAATGTATTCATAATCCATACGATATTTGTTTGGTAATACTATTAGTAAAAGGACTAAAGGATGGCATTGATGGACGTCTTCACATAGGAACTTGAGAACCCTCTGAAAGCCTGCTGAAAGAAAGACGAAAAACAAAAACATAAGCAATTCGGACAGAGAATAGAGATAAAAAACCCAAGGGACGAATGAAACAGATGTGGTAGAAAAGAAACGAGGGAAAGAACTGCTGAAAACAAAATTAACGAATATTTTATTCACTATAAATTTATAAAATCTTTTAATGTTGGTATGATTTTTCCCCGGTATTTAATAATACTGGAATTGAGAAATTATAATGTAAGCTTGGTAATTTCTATAGCGTGACTAATAATATTTATTCTCGATACTGTATTGAATGATTGGCAACAGGATAAACTAACTGGCATAACATACTTTAACAATAATAAAATTAACAAATCATAAAAATTTCTTTACAGCAAAAAGCCATTATTGAAAATAAATGTAATTAAAAAAAAAATCTAACGAACCAATTTAATGATTCATCCACTTAGTTGCAACTACATAAAATGTTTCAAAAATAACAAGAACAAAATTAAATTTATTTATCAAGTAATAATCAAAAGTGTACTTTTAATTTTTTTTAAATTAAATAAATAAATATAATCTAGTGAAAAATTTGATAGAAGAAAAAATGATCTATTAATATTTTTTTCAAATAAATTATTCAACGTCTACATAAAATTTAACAAAATAAAATAAAACAAATGTAATCTGTTTTATAATGGAAGAGTACCTGGGCTACTCCAGGTTTGTCCATCTTCAGCAGCAGCCCTTCAGTTACGAATACCCAGGATCTTCCTCATAATATTTATTATGTAATCTGCAGAACTAAAGATGACAATATGCAAAACGTTTTTTTTATTTTTTTTTTCACATTTCGTGAATACTCTAGCAACAAAACCATAGCCTCATATATATGATATGTATATATATGATTATCCATCATCTGATTGGATTGTCAAGAAGAATAGGAATAGCAGTGCTTTAGATGTGTAAAAAGGATTTGGAGTATGGTAATTCCTAAAATGTTGGAGGGAACAAGAGGAAAGTGTTGAAATTAGACAAATATGTATATAATCATAATTAAAAACCGGATTCCCGTGCAATTGCAACCTTTTATTTCTTTCCCAGAATTCAATGAAAATTCGATTCTTATCCAAATCAAGGAAAGGAGATTAAAATAAAATAAAGTTCATATTGCACGAAATTGCACATTTTGGGAGATACTGCACACATTTGCATATTTTAGGTTTTTAATGCACGAAAGCGCACTTTTTGATATTTCATTAAAATATTGAAATTTTTTTAAATTTTCATTATAGAGAATAGTTGTGATTTATTTTGAAATCAACAACAATAATATTTACCTACTTAATTTTCCAAGAAAGAAAAAAATGACTGATGATTTCCTGATATTTCTTCGAACTCCATTTTAAGGAAATGGTATAATGCCGAACAACGTTTCCTTTGTATTAATTTTCTTAGAAGTTCTAATTTGATTTAACTCAACCAAGGAGCTTATAATACAACGGAGTTGACATTCTCTTTGAATCGCAAAGAAAAAATGGGGCCAGGGTGGGGATGAGACTAACTTGAACGACCACGCCTCTTCAGCACAAGGGATTCGGAAATTCCAAGGCAAATTCATTTAATGTGAAGTAAAAAAAAATACAAAATACATCGAAATAGGATAGTTTTAAACAGAATTTAACACATTTAGGTTTAATATTTCTACAAATTTTATTATTTTTACATAGGTTTACATAATACTATATTTTAACAACTATTATTAACTAAATAATACTTTCATTGCCCTAAAAATAAAGTAGTTTTTAAATTGTGCTGCCTTATAATCTGCTTCTGCAGTTTCTCTGAATACGTCTTTGTAGAATGATGGATTCGAATTTGTATGTACCTTTCTAGGATTAGTTTTATAAGTTAAAAAACATTATTGTCTTCGAATGATTGATCGAATGTATGGATTGTTGAACCATAAAAAACGTCTTACTCTTTAAGGGAAGATAGCAATATACATTTTGTCACCAGCTTTTTTATTAAATCGGCTCAAGCCTTCAGCAGTTAAAAAGTGCCTTCCACCGAATTACAAACTTATATCACATCTCTGGACGGTTAGGCCTCCACGATTTTTTTTGTGAATCAGGGAGGCGTGAAACTATATGCTTTCCCTCAGTGCACTGACACAAACAGTGCATTTAATTTTTGCCTCAATGGTTCTGACAACAAATCCGGCAATATATCCGATAACTTCATGGGCGAAAAGGCTAAGCTTATTTTCAGTTAATTGGAGTATAGCATAATTATGCTCATTAGCAATTGCCAATGCATTATTATCCACGATATTATAGCTAATTTCTAAAAGGGACGTGGAACAATTAATTCCTTCTGCCGGAGCCTTTCGGAAATTTAAAATATTCATTTCTTCAAGAGGAATACAATTACTTCCTTCCGTATAGCCTTATGCTCCATGATTTTTTAAAATGTTGTCATGAATTGTCTGGCAGTCGGGTTATTATTACATCCGAATTTCGGCCTTATGTAACCAAAAAAAAAATCGATACTGTCTTGAGACAGTTCGTATGTAAGTCAATATTTTAAAACAAGAGTTTCTACTTCTATTAATTCTTTATACATATTTAAAACACTTTTGATACTAACTCAAAACCCAACAAATCCAGTCCACCTTAATCTAATGCAAACTGATACATTATTTCCTAATTTTAAGCCGGCTATATTTAAGCTCCTTGGACTCAAACTTCCAACCTACTCTTTTACTTTCATTTCATTCTTAAGTCGAGTGTTAGTTCGGTATACAAGTACAATAGTGAAAATGCCTAAAGTGACAACAAGCCAATCTGCAAAAATTCAAAATTTGGATAAAACCATACCCAGAATCGAACAAAATAACAATTTTTTGTTCTTTTTGCAATAAATCAATTGGTTCCGATCGAAAATCTCAAGTGGATGCTCATTGCAACTCAAGTAAGTAAATTCTATCTTTTCATAAGCAGCACACGATAGCATTTGACTATTCCCAATATCTTTAATTTTTATAGGTAGGTGGGCAGGCACACACAGTTAACTGCAGCACAGAAATCCAAGCGAGCTCCAATTCAGCAGTTACTCACACAAAGCTGCTCGTCATTAGACAACAAACAAAGATTTTTTACCGATTTATGTTACGCCATGGTCACTTCCAATATTCCATTCAATAAACTGCAGTTCAAGTCTTTTTTGCAAAAGTACACAAAACAAAACATTCCTGACGAGAGCACCATAAGAAAGAATTATCTCAAAAACTGTTGTGACCATACAAGAACTACGAAAACTAATTGAAAACAATTATATTTACATCATGGTGGATGAAACAACAGACCCACGGGGACTTTACATTTGCAGTTTAATTGTTGGAATCCAACACCCGTAGATCGAACCCAAACCATACCTCATTTCATGCAAGCAGCTTCCAAAAACAAACTACGAGACTGTCTCTCGATTTGTGAACGACAGTTTAGCAAATTATTTCTGTCAAACATCCTACCAAGATAAAATTCTTTTATTTGTTAGCGATGCCGCTCCGAATATGGTAAAAGTTGGAGAACCATTAAAAGTTTTTTATTCAACTTTAGTGCATGTAGCTTCTGTAGCGCATGGTTTGAACCGCGTAGCTGAAAAAGTGGGGGAAATTATCCCAAATGTCAAACAACTTGTTAATAATGGGAAATAAATATTTTAAAAGCTACTCGCCGCGTGACAGCTTATAATTTAACGTCTGTTGCATCAGATCTAGCATTTATAAGATCCCATTTATCGGTTCTACCTCCGCATATAAAAAAGCTTGAAGAGCAAAACTTAACGTTGACATCACAGATTAATATTATAGAGAAAGTTGGAGATGAATTAGAAAAAATCGAAAACGAAAAGGGAAAAACAATTTTTTTATAAATTTAAATTAGTTATAGAAAAAAACACGGGTTACAAAATGTTTTCAAATTTACAACAAACGTCTCAACGGAGAAGACACAGATGTGGAGCTAGATCCAGTAAAAGATGTCGATCTCAAGAGTTAATGTGGAGTGAATGTTTTCACAGTTGAAACACATATTAGATGACCGACGAAATAACTTTACGGAACATAATCTGGAAATGTACATGATTGTAAATTTTAGAAATTTCTATTTGATAAATTAATATAGTTAGTAGAAAATTTATGTTTTACTATATATATAAATATATATATCCCATGCATAATATATATATATATATATATATATATATATATATATATATATATTATATTAATTTTATTTAATTATCATACCTAGCAAACAAATTTTTTGTAGTTTTTGTAAGCGCTTATGTATATTATAATAATTATATAAATATGTTAACCTAATATTTGATTTTTTTAAAATTACACATCACCACTTCACACAGTAGATGGTTGAATTGCGCGTTTGTCAGTGTATTTTTTTTTTATTGCACGTTTTTGCACCTTTCGTTAATTTTTATTGCACGTTTTTAAAATTTATACTGCTCGAAATTTGGCCTTTAGTCATAAGGTTGATGATACGTCGTTAGGAGTTCCGTAGTAAACTTAAATCGGTGGCGAAATTATACATGGGATGCTAGTTAATGAGTTTTTGAAGAATTATTTGTTGGAAACATCGTCTAAACAGGGAGATGGAGGACCAAAATTTTTTCCAATCCCCGATATTTGTCTATCTACTTAGCAGTTATATTAAAAGTGTGTTGAAGAGCTAAGGGAGTGTCTGTTCTGGTTTAGTTAAGAGATGACGGAAACTGATGAAATCAAAGTAAAACTGGACCGTCTTTTGACGTGGCGAGATTTGCTCAATAGTTAGTTCCACATTTTGTACTTAAAATCAGAAAGTAAAATTTACAAATAAATAAATTAAAAGTGATTGATTTGAGCAGGTTCGATCCGAGGATCATTAGCTGAGTATGAAAAATGTTTAGTCATGATTCATTTAAGTTTGATTGAGTCTACGCCTTCTTGATAGATTATTAGCAAAAGCTAGAAATAACTGAAGATGAGACATGTTAACATTAGCTGTGACGGTTTTTACGAAAAAAATGAATCGTTAGTAATGTGCCACTTCTAATATGTAAACATTAAAGAAACCATTTATGGAAGTTCATTGGGTAAACAGTTTAATAAAAGAGTGATTAAACAGTTTTTCTTAAACCTTCGAAAAATGTCATTATTTAATTAGTTTAGAAAATTCATTTGTCAGTACGGTTATTATTTAATGCTGATTTAAATATTAATTTTGAGTTCTCTCACAATGCAAATATCAAACCATACCTGCAGCTCTGCTGAATTAGTAGTTAAGTCGAATTATGACCAGAGTATGTTAATTTTATTAAGGGAAGCGGAATTGTGTCATTTTGGTAGTTCTTGGCTTGAAATGGAGTTGAAATCTAGTCAATGACTGACTTAACCCCTTTTCACTAAGGGAATAACTTGAACGCATACATTTTTAAAATTCACGGTACGAGATACGGTTATCAATACGCTGGAACATCAAGGTTTCAGGTTCAAATATATTTTCTGTTCATCAGGTATCGAAGTATTATTAGGTTCTGTGTTACTAAGGTTCACCCGGCCAATATGTACTATAAAATAGTATATTAGTTTCAATGTGAATTTTTAAAGTGTATGTCATAAGTAATAAGTTTCTCCTATTCTAAAATCCTAAAAAATTCACCGAATGTAAAAACGTGCATAACTTCGATACACATTCAAAGTGTCGAATGTAAAAAAGCTACATATTTTTCGATTTTTATCAATTACGATGATAATTGATATAACAATTTAGATTGAGTCATCTATAAGGCAATGATTTTGAATGTGCCTTAAAACAGATTTTTCGAGACTTAGTATGCGTGTCGACGACATGGATGAAACGCAGATAGGCAGGCGCATTTTATCATTTGTGAAACAAGAAAACGAATTTTGGAGTTGAATCTTTTGATCATTTTATATACGATAAAGAAAAGAATTTCCAAGTCAATTTATGAACAAGACATTTTTAGCTTACAAATAAGTGCACGTATATCTCATGCTTAGCTCAGAAGTTACTAATCTCTTCTAGAAACAAATCTCTCTAAAACCTCTTAGTATTATACCATCCTTCATTTTTGGGAAACGACATTTCGAAATTTGCGTTTCTAAATGCGTCATCCTTCTAATTGCTCACCCCTCCCCACTTTGGCGGTCATGGTGGCACCAGAATATGTCAGAAATTGTTCCAATTGTTCCAAGGCTGGCGTTTCCTCATCAAGGGTTATTAGCCTGAGCCTGTCCATTGCCCAGTAAGTACCACCTCCAGATATCTCCGATCTGCATCACAGTTAGTTCTTTCAGTCACAGGCCAAGACATGGCCAAGTTACTGCATCTACTGAGTATAGTTCTCGTATGTTCTCCTCAACTGGCTCTGGTGAGTTTTATTTTTTTACATCGTCATGTAACTTATATTTTTATTTTAATAAAAATTAAACTTTTTTATTAGAATTTGATGAGTGCATATGTTTCTTAGACTGTAGATGCCCTTTAGATGACTAAATGTACAGTTGTTTAGATACGAATAAAGGAGTAGTGACGTATACAAAATGTTAAATAAGCAGACAATCACTCAAAAACGCAGAAAAAACAAAATCATCGATGGAAAATAAAGATGAAGTGAAATTAGCGAAAACCTAGTTGCTGAGACAATTTTAATTGTATCGTATTAATACTCCCAAGTTAGATTCTCAATTTCTTGGACAAATCATAGTTTAAAAAAAGAAAGTTAAAAAAATTAATTTTCTAAAATGTTGTATTGAATTCGTTTATTTAATATTTTTTTAATAGAATTTATATTTGTTGATAGCATGCGGTCTTCAGGTTAAGTATTGTGTTATGGCACAAAATTATGAAAAATATCATTTTTTTTTTAACGATCAAAAGCACATTGTTCTAATCTCAACTCTTATCGGTTATGGAAGTATATGACAAAATATATATACTATGCATACTATTTTTATATTTCTAAGCAACACATTTTTCTTCTATTGCTACTCACTAGTGCGATTAACAATAAATTGATTTTGTTTTGAAATGGTCGATTGGATTCATATTACATCTATTAAAAATTCAATCACTTAATATTCATATATATATAACACAGGGTGTCCCATTTCAAGTAGATCAAATGTTTTTAACTTTTAAACGAAACAAAATTCAGAAAAACAATTAAGGTAAAAGTTATAGTTATTCAGGCCTAGTTTGAAGAAATAAAAAAACTTTTTTTGGATTTTCACTTTAAATGGCCAATATCGATCTTCAAACAATGTAGTTTCCTCTTGACCCCCATTTATTTATATTTTTCTGAAATGTACAATCTAAAACATGTATGTAACATTTTTTTTCTATCTTTCATAGTTTAAGTAGAAAAAACATTCAAAGTTCACTACTTTAGTATACCTCCTTTACGAGGAAACCCAATGTAGTATTAAGTTATTTTATTTAAGAGGTGTTAGTTGTAATAACTTAATAATAAAGGTATTTTGAATCTTTCAGAAAATGCCTGGGCATTTAAAAACCTTATGTTTCGACGTTTTTATAGAAAAAAAATGTTAAGTTTCTACATTTTCCATAAATACATGTTACATATATTTTTTCCATGTTTTGTATTGTACATTTCAGAAAAATAAAAATAAAGAGGAAACTACATTTTTGAAGGTCGATATTGACAATTTAAGGTGAAAAACCAAAAAATGTTTGTTTTTTTCTTCAAACTAGAGCAATCATCACTGGCTCTACAACCTATTACGCATCATCAAGGCGTCACCTCTTCTCTGCCCTATGCCAAGATCCTCCAAGCTCTGGATCCAACAATGCTACCTGCATCATTCCCGACCTCGTCTGCCCATCTTAATCGTGGCCGCCACGTTTCCTTTTTTCGTCAACGTACCCAAATAGCAGTCTCTTATGAGTAGCGTTGTCCTCCATTCTGGCCACATGTCCAGCCCATCTAAGCCTAGCTATTCTTATATACTGATCCACGTCTAGCTCCTGATACATCCGATATATTTCTACATTTTTCCTGAGTCTAAATTGATCGCCAACTCTTACTGCTCCATACATCCTTCTTAATATTTTTCTTTCGAAGAGCAGTAAACTATTGGCATCTCCCCTGGACAGAGGCCAGGTTTCTGATCTGTAAGTTAAAACAGGCCTTATCATTGCCTTGTAGAGTATCACCTTGGCTCTTCTTGATATCAGATGACTTCTTAAAATTTTTGCCATCCCAAAATAATATTTATTAGCGGTCTAATAGCTCAAAGGCATGAATAACTACAACTTTTACCTGAATCGTTTTTCTGATTTTTTTTTTCGTTCAAAACTTAAAAACGTTTGATCCACTTGAAAGGGGACACCCTGTACATATATATAAAACTAATATTAATATTAATCTCTAACGGCTCTATAATCCTTGACTTGAATCTCAACGGTTCGCCTCCATTCGGCTGCCCTTCTAGTGGTTTCAACCCTCGTTACCCAATGATCGAAGGTCGTGTTGAACATCTGCTCAGATGTCCTTGTTTTATCATTTTAGGGAGTTCATCACGCTTCATTCTATGGTCATGACCCAGCCATGTTACCCCGGCATTTTTTATGGCAAAAAGAATATTCAGTGCCCCATAGAGGCTTATTATTTCCTCGTTTATCTTCTCCCAGCACCCATTCCTTTGCAAGGTCATAAATTGTTCTGTGAATTTTTAAGATTAATATAAATTTTTACTTCATTTCAAATTTTATATATATTCAAAATTTAATATAATTTTACATTTTTAGTTATAATCTCTTGAAAGTTAAATTGTCTCTTTAACTATTTTTTTAAACGTGAATGTGTAACTAATAACTTATTGTTTATTTATTATAGGTCTCAGCCAAATCAGTTGACCTTTCATCGATTAAGAAATTTCTCAATTGGCCAAGTAATATTGATCAAACAGAAATCAAAAAATTAGCTAACGCAGAAGAAAGAAATGGGATATATCCTATTCACAGAGCAGCTTCCGAAGGAAGAGCCGATGTCGTAGAGTATCTTTTGCACCTTGGAGTGAACCCTAACCGGCGAGATGATCGAGAAGGATGGACGGCTCTTCATTGGTCAGCTGCCAACGGAAGTCTTGCTGTGGCCGAAGTGATGTTGAAACAAGGTGCGAACCCTGAGACGAAAGACAAGCTCGAACGAACAGCGCTTCACCTAGCTTCTGCTAAAGGATCATTAGATATGGCTAAATTGCTCTTGGACAACGGCGCCAGAGTAGACACCAAAGAATCTAACGGTGAAACAGCTCTCTGCCTTGCTGCAGAAAGCGGTCAACTTAAGATGGTTGAGTTCTTGTTGGAAAAGGGAGCCGATCCGGATGCGAGGAGCAAAGTCAACTTTGGGCCTATCCACATAGCCATCATGGAAGGACAACTACAGATTGTCAGAGTGCTGTTGGACAAAGGGGTGAAGATGGGAGCAGATTCGATGACCGATGTCCCACTGATCCACTGGGCTGCAGGGTACGATAACACGGACATAATCAGGCTGCTAGTCGATCGAGGGGCATCCATCGAGACCCTGAGCTGGTATGGTTATACTCCCTTATTCGCAGCCGCCGCGAGGGGGAAGGTGGAGAGTACCAAGCTACTTTTGTCTTTGGGAGCTAACAAGGAAGCCATGGACAATCTCAATCGACAAAGACCCGTGCATTGGGCTTCGAGGTTCAACCAGGCAGAAACCCTTAGGATCTTGCTAGAAGTTGGAGCCACCGTTGATGCTCAGGACAACAAAGAACAAACACCCCTTCACTTAGCCGCCGAGGTCGGGAACGTGAAGCCCATTAAGGTCCTGCTCGATCACGGAGCCAAGATAGAGGCCAAGAACAGCGATGGGATGACACCTCTCCACTTAGCTTCTTGTAGCAACTTGATAGACGCGTTGACATTGCTCCTCGAGCGCAAGGCGGACGTCAACGCGAGGGACAATCAAGGTCAGACTCCTCTTCATCTTTCTGCTTGGAAAGGAAATAGTGAGACTATGGAGGTACTGAGGAGGTTCGGTGCCGACATCGAAGCCAAAGACAAAGAAGGAAGGACCCCAATGTCCATCCTGGAACAACCTGATGATACAGAAAAGATGTCAAATATTATTGTTTCTTAATTCCAACAAAGTTCTATTATTTATGAATAGTTTTAATTGTTAAATATAATAACTAACAATATTTAATGGAACATTAGAAAAAAACAACTTGTTTCTTGAATTATATACTTTTAAGTATTACATATGTGTCATTGAAAGTCACCAGCATAAGATATATAAACATTGAAACACAAAAAAAATATAATAGTAATAAATTTTATAAATCTATTTTTTATATATATATAGAGAAAATCTTATAATAAATAGTTTTTAAAAAGACCCAATAAATTATAAAGATAGATAATCCAAGGTTTTTGAGCGTTTAAATTTTAAAATTTATTAATATATGTTTTTAATAATCACTTTAATACCTAAATGTTTTGATTTATATAGTCATTGAAGATTAAAGATTCTCAAATTTAATTTATACTTTCAGGTATTGCTTTTACTTTTGTAAAAGCATTCAGGTATTACAGTATTAATGAGGTTTTATTTCATTTATTTTCCATAAAAATTTATCAGAACTATTGAAGAAATGAATAAATCCAGTCATTATATTTACTTGATGTATTCTGTTAATACAGTTGTAAATTTCATTAAATAAATTAAAAAAAGAGAGAGATAACCTCCGGTTTATTTTTCGAGTTGATTATAATTCGGGTTAGTTATTGTTTGAAAATCTGGTCTGGGTGGATTATGATTCGACAGATAAACATCGATTCTGTTGGATCTTTATTCCCTCTCATTATTACATGTACTGTAAATACTTCCAGAGAATTGAGTGGGGGTAAAAGAAATTTGTCTTTATTAGTTTTTATTGACGCTACTTTATGATCTTAAATGATGATGATGAATAGTAAACATCCGACGAGTAGCCCAAGGCGTAGGAGGAGGATAACGTTAGGAGTGATCTAACGGGTTTAGGATTTTGTAATAGTCCGTTGAAGAAGGCTTGATAGCTGATATTAAAAGTTTCTGGAAGAGCCTTCGGATTCACTAATCCTTATTATTGTTAATATGTTATTTTCCCTTATGAAAATTACTAACGTTTTTTGTCATTACTAAATATGTGAGTGTGACTAACGGTTTTGACAGAAGACGTTTTGGTATAGATATGGATTTTAATGATTTAGTTATAAAATGAAAATTAGCCATAACGAAACTAGGTATTTACTACTTTAATTTTTATATTTTAAATAGTGATCTTATATATTAGTACCGCTTCTTCTAATGAACATAAAACTACAAGTTGGCAATTTTATTTGTTGAAGCTTTTTAATTCAGCAAAGACACATCGGGTATTTCATTTCCATGATATAATGCTATGACGGTTTTTCTTTTTTTAATAAAATATATTTCGAATTTTTTCATGTTTGAAGTTGAAGTTTTATGGGAATAATGACATAAGCTAAAATAAAAAAAGCTTCAAGTTTTTAAAAACTTTCTAATGATTAATAAAATCATTGTTTAATACAATCATTCCAATAGTAATGATTGCTATATCAATAACCACATTTTTAATTTTGTTACTCATCTGGTTTAATTCTGAAAATACATGAAGAAAATAACGTTCAAATACCTCTATTGAAAATGAGTTGTTTTGAGTTATAACAACAAATTTATAAATAATAAATAAATTCATTTTCACAATTTTGATTTTATTCATTTCAGCATCGTGTTCATTTTCGTGCTTTTTTTCTTTTCGCAATTCTTTTCTTTTTGTTTTGTTTCTTGTTTTTTCTCAATGGTAATATTTTGACTATTTTACTAGTTTCTGAATTTTCTCTATTTTCAAATATTTCTATTTGAAAAGAAATTTCTCTATTTTCGCTAGTTTTTTTTTCTATTTTTGCAATTATCTATTTTACTATTTTTTCTTTGATCACTGCTTTACTTTTTTTTTCAAAGAATCTCCTCTTCTTCTAATTGTTCTAACTCGGCATTTTTTATATTTTTGCAGTTTTATAGAATTTCCAAATTTCTCTATTTTCATATTGTTTCCTATTTTAGATATTCCTCTAATTTCGCTATTTCTAGAAGTAAATAAAAAAGAAGACTTAATAGTGCAAGGATTATTTTCGTTAGTAGTAAAGTTATGCTTCAGAATATTCGACCTATGATTTGTCTTAATGGAGTATCATAGGAGATATAGACCAGTCCTGAACCCTTTGAAAATGTTTCTATCGGAATATATGGTAAACAAGGCATCATATACGTTTCCTAGCCTAAATCGTAGAGCTTTTATTGCTTCAGCCCTGCTCCCCCATCGAGTATTTAAGAGTGGTTTTAAAGCTAGACATTGCCTCGCTAAAAACCGAATTATACGGATTATTCTTTCGATTACTGCCACCCAACGGTTTTTTCTCTCATCCAATTTCAGCTTGCTGCACGAAATCGACTGTTTTTTCTTTTAAAATGCCAATTTTTAATGTAATATGTTTCATAAGACAAACTAGGTGCGCTGAGCTCTTTTCATGACGTTCTAAGGTTATAGACAAATGCTGCCAATCGTTATAACCTATCTTACCATTAAAAGGAGTGACATCGGGATCAAAAAGTTTACAATAAAAACAATAAACCGAATCAGTTATTTGAAGGATAGGAATTCTCTTTTACCTGTACTGGACCGCGCTATATTAAAAATATCCTTTGTTTATCGAATAACACATGTGGCCATAACGCGATATCATTGATTACAATTTCTCGGAGTGTATTCGCTGGCGACGATTCGGGGCTAGGAGGTTGGTCGACAACCGACGACGGTGATGGCAGCAGCCATCGTGGCAGACACGAATTCTTCTGTAGGGTCATCTTGCGCCTCTAGAAGTTCTCTCGAAGACAAATCGTGTCGAACCATAAACTTTTCGATAGAACTAGTAGTATAAACTTTTCGATAGAAGTATCAGAGATACTTCCTTTTCCAGTTATATTTTCCGATTCTGTGCACCAGATAGTTTCTTTTTTCCATCGCCATCAGACATATAAAATTAATAATACTTACATAAACTAAGAATTTAGGTAAGATTTAACCAACCCGTTAAATTAGGGAGCGCTTTGATGAATCTGATGAATGTACTTACTCATATATAAGAACAACTTTTATTAAGGAACCAAGCAATTCTGAAAAATCTACAGAAAACAAAAGCTGATTGTTTTTTTCCAATTTCACAGTAGCAACGGTTGTTCGGTCCCAACGCAAAAGTTGTTCACATCATATTCACACTCAGTACATTCATAACCTGAAATGATCGATGGTAGTTATTTTGAAAGCCCTCATATATCCACGACTACAATTTTAATATCCTTACGATTATTGGGGACGGAACCCTAAAAACCAAAAGGTAAGGTAAGGTCAGTTACTCGTTTAAAAAAAACACCTAACTACATACAGAAACACCGCCACTTGTGCCACCATCATTTGTAGGTACATAACGAAGGTACAAAATAAGACCTAACCTAAATTAATACCTAGGTGATACTAGTACGTGAAAATATCATTTTTACTTACCATTATGTTAGGCTGGTCAGCACTATAAACAGTTTTGAAATAAAAGCGTCGATAATATATCACTCACTATTTGATGAGGTCTTATCTGACCGCTGACCACTATGAACTCTACACGATTATAGTTTCTAAGTATTCCTTGCAAGGTTGATATCACGTTGAAACAACACCTACTTTGTAAAAATGCCGACAAAGAGGCGGTGGGCGGTGCCCCATGAAATCCTGCACCCTAAAGGTGCAATTCGGAGACGAGCGGCAACCTTAGCTTTGGAAACAATTTTTAGTTATGTACGTAACTTTTCCATAGACTGATCGTGTCGGAATGGGAAGCTATAAGACGCGGGATAGAAGCAAGAGGCGGGATATAATAATATCGAAGCGAGACGAAGGAACGCCCGCACCGCGCGCGCCCGCGGCTCACCTCTTCTAATTAATCTATTTATTTAATCCCGCGCATAAGAACGCCTCCTTGATTTCGCTATACTATCAGATAGCATTACAAGTGCAACAATAGAAATCAATCTTTTAAAAGAAATAGCCAGAAAAACAGGGTTGAGAATCTCCGTAGAGAAAACAAAATTTATTACTAACATCAAGAACGCTTCAAAGTATTGATAACCAAGTGGAGAAAGTAAAGAAATTCAACTAGTTGGGAGAAGTAATCCAAGAAAATGGTGTAGAAAAATCTGAAATAGAAAAAAGGATGGAAAGAGGATTTGGCTTTACTAATAATGTTTATAACAAAAAGTTTTTATCTAAAAATCTTAAAATAAGACACTACTCTACAGTTGTGAAAACATAATGCCTATGTGCGAGTGAAAGCTTAGTATTAAGCTGTAGAGTAAATAAACTTGAATTACTTGAAAGGAGAATAATGAGAAAAATTCTAGGCCCAGTGAACACCACAGAAGTATGGAAATTAAGATCTAATGATGAAAGTAGAAAACATAACCGAAACGATAAGAAAAAGGAGACTATTATTTTTTGGACATGTCTTCAGAATGGATAACTCGAGATTAACAAAAAGGATATTCAAGTTTGGGAGAAAAAGTCAACAACAAGCTGGATTCGAGAGGTAAAGAAGGATTAGGAAAGAAACAATATAAGGGAAGACGACACTATGGGCAGAGAGATTTTTAAAAAGAAGATCTTGAGTATGGAAGGATTTCAGGGAAGAGTGACGAGGATACCTGGGGTGAGATGGTCTGAAGACAGAAAGAAACACCATAGTGAAAGGATGAAGCCTGCGCTCCTAGGAAACCAATAGATCTAGGTAATGGCCGATAGCGCAATGTCCTGTTTTCTCCGACAGGATATCTGGAAATATGATGAATACCAGACCCGGATCATGAGCGGCCGAGTCTAGGGCGGGGGAACATGGTTAGTGGCGTGACCGTGTTCATCAAAGACGACTTCTGTGACATGGCGAGGAGCGCCGCCACTAAATAGGCGCTGCCCCATAGTGTGGGAATCTGCCTAGGAGAAGGATAACTTCGAAATAAAAACCCGGGTGGATAGAACTCGAAAGCCAGGTGATGACAGTCTGTCTAAGGGAAGGAAAACCCTGAAAGAATACCCTGGTCCTCCAGGTTGGGGGTTTTCGTTAGGGTTAAAATCTGCTAAAAACAGTCAACAAAGAGCCTCAAATCCGGATGGATCAAACGGAAAAATACTTTAGAAACATACACGGACCCTTCATTTCGGAACTTAGAATGTACAGTGAATATCAAACAAGAAACAGGAGATACAAAGAGAGATTACTGCTTCCCAGCTTGACGTAATTTTGCTAACTGAGGCTAAGGTTAAAGGAAAAGGTCAGGAATGGATTGGAGAGTATGTTCACCTGTGGAGTGGTGTGCCGAAGGAGGAAAGAGCGAAAGAAGGGGTTTCCATGATGGTGAAGAGAAAGCTAAAAAGTAGGATAACAAATATCGAGGAAATATCCGAAAGATTGATGAGAGTGGATCTCAACCTTTTGGGCAGATGCGTTGTGATTATAGAGGTGTACGCACCAGGAAACCATGAACCTCATGCGAGTAAAGATGTTTTTGAGGCAGCTTGAGAGAAGCTTTAGAGAAAGTGCAGCCTAATGCACAAATCACCCTGGCGGGGGATTTCAATGCGAGAGTAGGACGAGAAGTCGGCAGTCAGGTGATCGGACGATTTGGTGAGGAAGTGGTGACAGATAATGGTCTCAGGCTCATAGATGTCTGCGAGTCATTCGATCTAAAAATTCAAAACACTTTTTTCAAACATAAGAAGATCTACCAAAGAACAAGGAGCAAGCCGGGATTCCAGTCATTAATGTTAGATTACTGCATTACAAGGCAAAGATGCTCATTTAAGGTCGAAGGCGTGAGGGTTTTCAGGGGATGGAAGTGTGGCAGTGATCACTACATGCTTAGACCAAAGATTCTCTTCCTGTGGAGAATAACAAGAGATATCCCGGATAAACGGAGCACAAATGGTTTGGAGACGCCAAAGTACAACTTGCAACTTCTGGGTGATGTGAGTGTTAAAAGCGTATATAAGTGGAGGTTGGATGAGAAGATTGACCTTTCGTATGGGCGAATAGCGAAAGAGAAATACGGGCATCTGAAAGAATGTGTCCATTTGGCAGCTAAAGAGGCTCTTGGTGGAGAAGAGGTGAGGCGTCTGCCAAACTGGCGGACACAGGAAATGCCCCAACTATTAAGGGAAAAGAAGCTGGCCTACAGAAGGTATATTTCTTCCACTAGAAGTGATGACTGGGTAGCATATAGAACCCTGAACCGGAAGGTAAAAGAACAGGTGGTAAAAGCGAAAAACGGGTCATGGGAGAGATGCTGCCAGGGAATCAACTGTACTATAAGGTTTAACCGAATCCGGGAGTCTTGGGGAGTACTGAAAAAGATGAGAACTGCGAGAAAGGGAAGTTTACTATAGTTTAGTGGGAGACAAAGGAAAAGGAGTGGGAAAATCACTACAGGCCCTACTTTGTGAAGATACATCTCAGTTCGCGACCCAGGAAAATGAAACCAAACATAAGGATGCAGAAAACCCGGTTGAAGTGGAACAGAGTGCTGCTGAGCGGCCCCTATCAAAGGCGAAGACTGGCACATTTCCGGGACCAAGCGGAATCGCTATGGAGGTCCTGAAACCTGGAAGCAAAAAACTGATAACCCTTTTGACGGATTTGATTAACCTTGTTCTCAGGGGAGATGATATCCCGGATGACCTGAGGGCTGGGTACATAGGGGACCCTTTTCATGGTACTAAGAGATTGATACAAGGTTGTAGCATGTCACCCACTCTTTTCAAGATATACCTTCACGAGGCTGTGAAGCCATGGTACAGGCAGTGTGGGGATGTTGGGCCGTTCATTGGTGGCGAAAAACTACTGTCCTTGTTCTTCGCTGACAACCAGGTCGTGTTTGCGAGGCGGAAGGTCTACCTTGAAGTGTTGGTGTATACCCTGAGGATGTGCTACAAAACGGTGGGTTTAAAAATTAATTTCGAAAAGACCGAGTATGCTGGCCAAACCGATTTCTGGATTGGGTTCCACCTGGGAGGAGACGACGGGGACGGCCCAGAAGAAGGTGGGTGGAGGGAGTCCATGAGGAGATGGTTGGTCGTGGACTCCGAGAGGATGATTGGGTGGGTAGACAGACATGGAATTCTGCCCTGACCAGTTGAGGCAACCCTTGTCGGAACACCAATAAAGTAAGAGTAAGTATCTTTAAAAAAAATATAAACAGGGTGTCCCATTTCAAGTGGATTAAACATTTTTAACTTTTAAACGAAACAAAATGCAGAAAAACTATTTTGGTAAAAGTTGTAGTTATTTAGGCCTAGTTTAAAGAAATAAAAAACATTTTTCGGTTTTTCACTTTAAATGGTCAATATCGACCATTTAGTTTTATTTTCCTGAAATTTACAATCCAAAACATGGAACAAATTTATGTAACATTTTTTTCTATCTTTCATAGTTTAAGTAGAAAACGCATTCAAAGTTCACTACGTTAGTACACCTCCTTTACGAGAAAACGTAATGTAGCTTTAAGTTATTTTATTTAAGAGTTTTTAGTCGTAATAACTTACTAATAAAGGTATTTTTAATCTTTCAGAAATTGTCTGGACATTTAAAAACCTTCTGTTTCGACATTTTTATAGATAAAATTGTTCATTTTTTACATTTTCCAGCCAGTGTTAATAATTAGAGAATTTATATTTTTATATTGTTATATGAATTTATATTTTGCTACTTTAATTAAGTTTGGGGAAATTAGTTTAAGGGAAGTGAAATTCATTACTACATTACAATTTTTATTTTAAATTACAAGTATTTCATCATAAAATGTTTGACATACCTAATTCCTGATTCCTGCTTCATGAACAACCTTTTCAAAAATACCTCCTCTCTTCCGTAAGTACAATCGAAGTCTCAGTTCAAGATTTCCAATGGCCTTTTTGATTAATTCGCTTCTTTCGTTTAAAGACAACTGCACTAGATCGCCTCTTAGTTGATACCTTGAAACTGGCTGCCTCTTGTAGTTCTGGGGCGGTTAGAATAGCTGTGCCTCTCCTGGGAGGGTTAGAGCTGCTCGAGCAGCTTTGTCAGCCATCTCATTCCCGACAATACCCACATGTCCCGGGGCATAGACGAAGAATATTTTTTTGCTTATGTGGTTTAGCATTATTAGATATTCCTGAATGCGTTGGACTATGGGGTTGTGTGAGCACATATTGTCCAATCCCTGGAGAGCCCTAATTGAATCGGAAATTATTACTATATTTTCGGTTTGTATATTTGTCATGGAGAAATGTGGAGCGGAAGCTATGACATTTAGTTCGGCGGTATAGACGTTGCAGAGGTTCTGTAGCTTTTTTTTATGGGTTGAATTGGGCGCAATAAAGGCAGATCCAGTTGAACTGTCAGACTTAGAGACATCACTATACATTGCAGTGTGGTGTGGTAAGGATTGTATCAGATTACAGAACATTTTTCGATACTGCGCGGTCTGATACAGGGGTGTCTTGTTTACGGAAGTTAGACAGCTGTAGAAGTACTTTGGGTGGTCTGCAAGTCAAGGGTGGTGTATATGTATTTATTATATTATGGAGTGATATGTAGTTAAGGAAGGCGATTGCAAATGAGATTCTTTCTGCGAGAGGGAGGGTCGAGTTCGGTTTATTATGGAAGGCAGAAGTAAACTTAGGTTTAAATATATATTTATGAGTGGGAGGATCACTTTGCAAGTATAGTTTGGAAACATAATTCATAGCCAGTGTCTGTCTTCTAAATAAAAGGAAGGAAAACCGGCTTCGGTGCACAGGCTAAGGATGGAACTTGTTCAAAAAGAACCTGTCGATATCCTAATTCCAGCGTGGTGAATGGAGTCAAGCTTGGCTGGGATTCGTGGGCAGGCGGTAGCGTAGATAAAGGACCCATAATCAACGTTCGAACAAACTAGTGCCCGGTAGAGTTTCAGCAATGTGGCCCTTTCTGAACCCCAAGTATCAATTTTTAGTGACAGTGTACTTAGATACAAAAAAAAATGGTTATGAGTCAATATAATTCTATATAATAATTTTGCATACGCAAATGTATTTTCCTTTTCACAGCATTTCAAAAACATAATAATGATCCTAAATAATTTTTTATGTCTCTGCCTGATACTCAATAGTAGAGCTTCATAAAAAAAAAATTGATGTTTTGATTTAATTAATTACAATCGTAACTATTTTTTTACTGAGTCCTTATTACGTAAATTGGTAAATACCTAGAGAAAAATGTGTTATTACACACTTTTAAATTTTATCATAGACACATGTACTTGTTCAATATATTCTCCTTGGAAGAAACCACGTTGATAGAAGTTAGCAAACATTTCTGGTTGCAATACAACATCTCCATTTGCCGGGTAAGGAAAAAAAGTATCATAAATTCATTATTAGACCATAACAAATTGTCAAATTTGGCCAATGTTTCTTATAAAAAATATGCAAACAAAGAAGATATCGAAAAAAATATATTACAATTAATCAGATCTATTTCTAAATGATAATCGGACAAGAGTCATTATACCAAACTGATCAACAAATTAAAATCAGAGATCAGAACATTCAAAATTCAAAATTTGTATTACCGTACAGAAAATCTCAGTACTACTGACAAATCCTTATGGAATACCACTAGAAAACTCCTAAACTATAAAAATTCAACTATCAACTTTTAACCGAATCCCAAACCTGGTCAAGATCTGATGAAGAAAAATCACAAATTTTCGGCTAGCACCTATTCAAAACATTTAACCCTCATCCAGATATCCTTAATCAAACCCACTCTGAATGCATTGGAGCAGAATTAAGTATTCCTCTTCAGTTTTCCCCTCCTCCTAAAGCATTCCATCCTTCCGAAATATCAAACATTATTCACAGATAACCCGCCAACAAAGCCCCTGGACACGACCTAATCACATCCCACATTCTGAAACGCCTTCCCCGGAAAGCGAACCTACTCCTTACATGTATATACAATGCCGTGCTCCACACCACATACTTTCCTGATTCCTGGAAATTATCCATAGTTAAGATGATTCCAAAACCTAAAAAAACACAATAACTCCCATCTTCTTACCGTACTATACCTCTCCAGCCCATAATGGGCAAAATACTTGAAAAACTCATTCTGAAACGTCTTCATCCTATCATAGAATCCAATCAAATATTCTCAGATCACCAATTTTGTTTCCGAACATCACACTCCACTATCTAGCAAAGCCATCGTGTGGTGGACGTTGTCTCATACTCATTAGAGCGCGGAATGTACTGCACGGGAGCTTTTCTCGATGTAGAGCTGGCTTTTGATCGAGTCTGGTATCCAGGACTGCTATACAAACTCCGTAAATTCTTACCTTCTACTTACTTCCTTATTATCAGTTCCTACCTCAGTAATAGAACCTTTAAAGTAAACCATAGTTTTTCCTACTCTTCCCTCTTCACCCATTCTGCCGGTGTTCCCCGAGGATGACCCCCGGTGATCCTGGGCCCCATCCTATACACGATATATACAGCTGACATCTCAACCCATCCAAGCACTGTCCTCATTACGTGCGCTGATGACACATGTGTGTTATCAGTAAATAAGGATCCATTTGTTGCATCCCACTCTCTTCAATCCCATATCTCAATCCTTCAAGAATGGTGTCGAAATTGGAGGATTAAAATAAATCCTAACAAATCCCGTCAAATTACCTTCTCCCTTCGTCGTAAACCTACGAATTCCTGCCCTACTGTATCCTTTAATAATATTCCACTGAACCCTGTCGAACAGATACGTTACCTAGGACTCCATCTAGATAAACTTCACACTTGGAATCCTCATACACGACTGAAAAGACAAGTGTTTACGCGATTCAATCGGCGGTAAAATTTCTGATAGCGACTATAGCAGTGGACTGTAATATTTACTACGACGAACATTGAAATCAAAAAAACCAAATAAAAAAAAACAATAATAAATTAGCCTCTGTTGCAAAAGTCGCTGGGCATCTCTCTGCAGGTAAAGGGGGGTTTCGGGATGGGATAGAAAATGATTAGAAGGAAAACTTGAGGAATCAATCCGTTTACCTGCGTCCGCAGGTAATGATTTTAAGGGTGTAAGGTTCAAAAAATGTGCAGGAGTCAATGGCAAAGGCTCTAATGGATCCTCCGAAAGAGAGCATAATGGTCTGGAATTCATCAATGCCTCAACCTCAATTAGGAGAGTGTTGAACTCCTCATATGTCAGGCGTTGCTCTCCTATGACCCGCGATAGATGGGATTTGACACTTTTAATGTTGGATTCCCAAATTCCTTCAAAATGAGGACTACATGGAGGAATGAATTTCCACTCAATTTTATACTCACTCAACCTATCTATCAGAGTATCTTTGAATTCACGGGATGAGTGTAAGCTTGAGAGTTCATTCAATTCTCTCTTAGTACCGACAAAAATGGTTCCACAATCCGAATATATCGTGGAACAAGCACCACGACGAGACAAGAATCTTTTGAATGCGGCTAGAAAGGCAGCCGTGGACAAGCTAGTGACGAGTTCCATATATATTGACGCATATATATATATATATATATATATATAACTTACGAGCTCCGGCACATGAAACTTTAAAAAAAAGAGAGATATTGGGAGAGACACAACACAGGTGAAGGCTGATAAGACACTACTTTATTCAGAACTAAATCCTCTATATATACTATTTACAATGTTTACTAATCCCTGTTTGGGATTAGTGGCCATACTGGTGTATATCTTATCTTAACTCCCCCCTGCCAGTTTACGAACATCCTCGTAAACTTACAAAAAATAAAATACAAATATATACATACAAAGTAAAAAGAATATAATAACACTGGATCAATGGAATTACTACTGCTAAACAAACTTTCCTCTATGTACAAGACTCACTTACTATGTCAAGCACACTATTAATTCTTTAAACTTAAGGTAAATGACAAACTGAACAAAACAAACTAAATTGAAGAATAAAAATAAAATTACACTGCTCTACTTAAAACTAAAACATTACATAATTATGGTCTGGCTTCCCCAGTTAGAATTTTCAGTTGCTCAACATGCACTGTTCGACGTTTTCGGGGCTGAGCCAGACTCTGAATGGTGACCAGATTGTGCTCCCTAATCGCAATCACTTTGAATGGCCCCTCGTACCTCAGGACTTCCTTCGAGCGATTTGATACAATTCTTCTATACACGGTGGTTCCTATCCTAAGAGCTCCCATAATATCCTTAACCCCCAAATTATCCCTGGCAACTCTCTTACTCTTTTCCGTCACCATCCGTGTGTGTGCTTTTTCCCATATTCGTTCGACCTCTATCCTATTAGCTACTAGTCGTTCCGCCATGTCCTCATCCACGACAGTACCGCCCCCATCTCTCCGACGAGCGCGCAGACCAAAGAGGGCCTCAAAAGGGGAGAATCCCGTAGCTGTATGGATTGAATGATTATACGCCGCAATGGCCCTGGGCATCGCCGCGTCCGCCTCCAACCCTTTGTCCACATGAAATACCCGAAGATGCTCGCCCAAGGTATTATGGAGCCGTTCAATACCCCCCCTACTTTTAGGATGTCCCGGTGTATTCCAGTGCCAAGTAACTCCGAGATCTTTCACTTCCTTCCGCAGTTGTGCGTTGTCGAACTCCCTACCGTTGTCCGAGGAAATCTTGTCTGGCACACCGTAGAATTGATACCACATTCTTAGGGCTTCACTAACCGCGGCTGCTGACTTCTCTTTCACAGGGTGAGCCATGGCTATTTTGCTGAAAACGTCTACTATGGTTACCCACTTGAAGCCCCTCCACGTGAAGGTATCGATCTGCAGATCCGTTAACGGTACCGTAGGCGTGCACGTTTCCACTTGTAGCCCTACCGGGGGGTGGCGGTCATACTTCGTGGTATGGCAAACAGCACAGTCTCTCACAATTTCTTCGACTGTTTTCCTCATTCCCACCCAATAATATTTCCGCTTTAACGCTGCTATAATTTCGTTAATTCCCCGGTGATTGATCTTCCCTTGGTGGTACGCTAACGTCACTTCTTTCTGCTGATCGGGATCCCGGATCGTATCCACCATGAGTCGACATCGGACGAACGATCTATCCATTCCTATTTTTTCCGCTCTCCACAAATTCCGGATTTTCTCCCATACAGTCGCGTTACCGACATAGAGATGGTGGGTCGCCCCCGATTTCAGGTCTAACGTGCTAAACACCGTCGCTCCACCCAACCTGTCCAAAATGTCCTCTAACCTAGGGATGGGGTATTTCTCGTCACACGTATTTTCGTTCAATTGCCGAAAATCTACCACTACCCTGTACCGTTCCCTGGTATCCCCTTCAACAGGTTTCTTCTTGACTGCCCATAGTGGACTGTTAAAGGGTGATGTGCTATCGACGATAATTCCCTGTCGTTTTAGCTCCTCGATCTCCTCCCTAATATGTTCCCGTAGCACCTGTGGGTATCTCCGCTCTTTCACGTAAGTACTTTTCTCTGACTTCAAATGAATTTCATGAAGTGTTTCTCCCGTCACACTCAGTGGATCCCCCTCGCGAAAAAAAATATCCGCGTATTCCTCCTTTATGCTTGTTCTCCAATCCTTGCCCCGCGTGATTACGCCAACGCATTTCGCATCCCTTTTTGCATTTCCTATTGTCCTATACACTTTCTTGCCTATTCTAATCACCCACTGCCCTTCTAAATTCCTGAGTCTTGCCCCTAGTTTCCCGAGCACGTCACACCCCAGAATCCCCCCGTACTCGCGCGGCATACTCTCTACCACATGCAGAGTTGCTACTCCACCCTTCTTGCCCCATTTGTCTAATGCTAAATCTATCTCCCCTTGCACCGTACAGGGACCACTCAAAGTGACTAACTTACATAGGCACTTGCTCACCTCGGGTTTACTATTCCCTTTAAATAACATATTTACACAATCCTTACTTACTAATGTACATGAGCTACCCGTATCTACTAAACATCTCCAACCCTTACAAAACTCTATAACAGGCAACCTTTCCCACTTTTTCACAACATTATTCACACACAAGAGGTTGCCCCTCCGCTCACACAATCCTCATTCTTTCCTTACCTCCTCATTTCTCCGGCCTGCACTCCGCTGCTTACCTCTTCCTACTGGTGTTCTTCTGCCCGCAGATACGCTGTCCTCCGTCTCGGATCCTGAAGTCTCTGGAGTTCTGGATGATTCAGATGGTACTCTGCTCCTCCGCCATATTCTCTGCGCATTAACCTCCATCGGTTCCCCTCGCTCATATTCTCTCCGCCGAATGTACGGACACTGCCGAGCCATATGCCCCTCATTGTGACATTCAAAACAACGCGTGCGCGGGCATTGGGCCACCAAATGCCCCGTCTTGCCACATTCGTGGCATCTCCTATCGTCTCTCCTCCCGTACTTCTTGTCCGTAGGTTGCCTTCTCTCCTTCTGTAATCTGTCTCTCCTACCGGCATCTCCCTCTCTCCTTCTCTCCGGGTCTGGTCTCGTTCTAATTCTTCCCGTTCCACTTCGGCGATACGATACCCTGCTCCATCCTGGTTCGTACACTTCCCTTTCCTCTTCATCGCGGGCGCTGGCGTCCACCATCTCCTGGGCACATTCGACAAATGTCCTGTCCCTGGGTAAGCCGTCCTTCTTACCCGTATCTCTGGCCAGCTGCACTTTGAGGACTGTAGTCATAAAAATCATCCAGGCCTCCACTGCGCTGGTATCCATCACTTCTCGCAATTTTTCATTTATTTTATTCAGCTTTGCGAGAAGTCTTGCGGCGTACTGGCCATTCGTTTGATCCGTCCTCTTCGACTCCCGGAACATTTGAAGCATATCTTCCTCCGGGGCCCATCGCCCCCCTCCATACGCTTTCTTCAACCGTTCCTTGATCACCTGCCACGAGGTGTCTTCGTCGGCTTGAATCAGGTTCAATACACTTCTCCTGACCCTACATGCTAGGGCGACCCGTAACCTCTTAGCATCTGCTTCCTCTAAAAGGTCTACCGCCACCTGGGATTGGATGCTTACCATGATCCCGTCCCCACCCTTGATGAAGTGGTTTAATTCACCTACATCTCCATTAAACTTCTCTAAGTCGGAGATTTCCCTCCTTATATCTTGCGCATTCGCCTTCTTGAGTTTCATTTTTTCTAACTCATTCGTCTCTTGCGCGATTCTATTCGCCTCTTGTCTGGCTATATCCGCCCGCGCCAATGCTATAGTAGACGTCGGGTGGGGTTGGAGCTCAGAGTTCACCTGTTCTGCCTGTGGTGGCTCCAACGTTAACGTAGCCGGTCTCAGGATGTTCTGCCCTTGTTCATTCATGGTGGGGTTCGCTTCGTTCTAAGAAGATTTATACCAAAAGAACTAAACAACAATAAAAAACTAAACGAAAAAAAAACTGTCCTCGTGTTCTTATTCAAAAAAAAAAATCTTACTGCGAACTGCTGACAACGTCCCGGGTTTCGGCACCACTTACGAGCTCCGGCACATGAAACTTTAAAAAAAAGAGAGATATTGGGAGAGACACAACACAGGTGAAGGCTGATAAGACACTACTTTATTCAGAACTAAATCCTCTATATATACTATTTACAATGTTTACTAATCCCTGTTTGGGATTAGTGGCCATACTGGTGTATATCTTATCTTAACTTATATATATATATATATATGTGTGTGTGCGTTTGAGAGGGTTTTTATTTATTATTCTTTTATATCACATTTGCATTTCTGTAGCATCAAATTATATATTTGTGTTTTTTTCTCCACCATTTACAGGAATTTTTCAAAATGGGAACGACTAATCTATTTTCTATTTGGACATACGGAGCAAAACTTTGGGTTTTAGCGAAACACGTCTATATACACAGGATGTTAACAACATAATCCAAAATTCTTAGAAAAAAATGCTAATGCTCCTTAGTATGTGTCGAATTTCACCATACACAAAGTTATGACCATTCCTACAGTAAAATCATATATTCACGACAAATAAACAACTTTTCACTGTGCGACCTCTATACTCAAATTTTTTAATGAATCTATAAATATTGTTTTATATTTAAAATTCCATCTGTCCCTTTTGTTGTGTAAGATTGTAGCTATTATTGTTATGAGTGCTGTTATGATAATTGTCATTGACATTTGTGTATTCTGTGTATGTTTGGTTGGAATATAGTAGTTATTATTTGGCATGAGGGTTTTTTTTCATTAATTCGAATAACTGCACATAAACCAAGGCATTTCTTGTCTTTGGTATAGGTTTGTAAGATAAGCACTTTGCTTTAAGGAATTTCGTTCTGTATGGTTTACACAATAAAATATTTGCGAAGTTCAATGCCTATTAATTTTTTTTCTTTCCTAGTAAGCAGCATCACATTTTAACTATATTAGTTAAATAAATAAATAATCATAGGACCTATGTATGTAATTTTGTTTATGTTTCGGGTGAGAAAATGTTTAAGCGTGGTGTATTACAAGAAGTGACAAAGAATGGTGATGGGAAGAATTGTCACCAAGGTTGTTGTTTCCTCAGTAGGAGGGAATCATTAAACTAATCTGCTTCTAGCCTCTGTCCCGGTAAGTACTCTTCACACATCACATCTACCGATTCTTTATCACAGCTATGTAATAAATAATACATAATGATTATAAAATTAAATACATAAGTGTATTACCAATTTTTGTTATAATAAATCGATTTTGTTTTTAGGAGATCATTACAGAGTATTGCAGAACGATGGGGTGGATCTTGCCTTTGTCATTATTCTTTGTATTCCAGTTGATAAACTCTAAAGTTGTAAGTTTATTTTACAATTATACTCTCTAAAACAATATGTAAATATTTCAGAATCTACAAAACAAAGCCTTAAAAAACTTACAAGTCCAAGTTTCACCGATTCAGGTGTCATCAGGACATACTCCAAAATAAAAACAACATAAATCAAGATTAAATGCATCACTAAATTGAGATTTTCGTTGAACGCTTTGGAGTGAAGTTAAACTTGAACTGATTGATGAGTCTGTTAGACTGTTAGTGTGAGCTTTGTTGCTATTTGAACTTCATTCAAGTCATTTTTTATTTTGGTGGATGTCCTGTTGATGTCTTAATTGGTATCACTTAACTCGTAATTTGTTGTCTTCTTTTATTATTTATTCAGATTTTTCCAATTTCATAACGGTAAAAGGGTCTAAACAGTAATCACCAATGAACCAACTATGTACACTTAAAAAAAAATTAATTTCAACACAGTTAGTACAAATATACATAAACAAATCAAATTAACCGTTATGACAAAAAAACTTTTTTTGCAACGATTCGACTTGTAATTATGAATCTCGTGTTAGATTGTAGCTATTATTGTTATGAGTGCTGTTATGATTATTGTCATTGACATTTGTGTATTCTGTGTATGTTTGGTTGGAATATACTAGTTACTATTTGGCATGCGGAATTTTTTTAATAGATTGGTATATATACAAAAAAGAGATTTGATGAATGAAGGTTACTTACTGCTTTTTTCCTCAACTTTTTTTTTTTTTAATTTTAATTTTGTTAATAACATTCTTGTATACATTCTCAAACGTTTGCAGGTTAATTGATGGGGTGGATGGAACTTGTCCAACCACCTTCATTACTTAATTTTTTTTTGACAATCCGAACAATGTCAGAGTTCAAAATTACTGACTGTTGTGCCTCTTTTAATATGATTGTAATTATAATTATTATATTTAATAATAATTATAATTATTGTACTAATGTAATTACAATACTATTATAATTATTGTATTCAACTTTATTTTTACGTCAGTTTTTTCGAATTGATGAAGGTGGCAAGTAATAAGCGATTATTGATTAGGATTAGGATCAGGTTGTGGGGCGATCAACAGCGGGGTTATTACGCGCTTGCTTTCGATGTAAGCGATAATTGATCAATAGTTATTAAAATTAAATAAACAAAGATTGTGTTTCAAATTTGATAAAATATAAATTTTTAATTAAACTTTAACGGTGGATCCTTCTTCTTCTTATTTCCCTTCTACCATATACCTTACAGTGTGGAGGAGCCTCTACCCAACTGCGCCAGCCCAGTCGCACAGTGGAACGAATCAACGCATTTGTTGGACATTGGACCAATTTTCTAATATCTAAATTTGTCCTTTGTTTTGATCTTAAATTATACTTTATACTTCTTCTCAACAAAATCCATAAATAAATTAATTGTGAAATTAAATCTTATATGAAAAATTCTGAATCGAAATATAAATTTTTCTAAAAACTCATATTTTTAAAGCAATCCACTGTTTGAGGTAATGCATTAAATTAATCGTGCACCTACTGGAAAAAAACTCATCCATAATAAGATATTTTAGGCAAATAAAACTTGGGATTATTTCAAACGTCTGGGATTTTTCGGTGAAAATTGGGGGATAAAACTAAAATAATCAATTGCGAAAATCGCTCAAAATCGCCCAAAAAACTACCTTCACAGTAAATAACTAGAATGTTTGAAGTTTTTTTTCCATTAGTCGGATTCTGCTACTAGGTGCTATTTTCCGAGAAAATGATTTTTTTCTTTTCCGGGCCTTGAGAATTAATTTAAAATAATTTCTGTTGATATTGGCGTCTACTTTTCGCAAGTTTTCTTTTGTTTACCAATGTTTGATTACATTCATTTATCCGAATCCTTATCTAACATAATAGTATTAACAATGAAACTTAGTTTGTGCGGTATTTGAATGACATATGTGCAATGGTGCACATAGGTGCAATAGTCCCTACAACAAATCGTCAAGTTTCTAAATTTTTATTTATTTATTTTTTAAATTTTTATTTCGTTATTTAAATAAAACAATTTTATATAGGCACCTACATTTATTATAATTTTGATATATCAATTATACCTAGTGTATTAACTAACAAAAGTAATTATCAATTATTATATTCATTTTGTTTAATAATTAAATTATTTGGTTTGTTACTTTTTCCTTAGTATAACTTTATTTAATACCTATGTATCTGTCTTTCCATAGAGTACTGTATTGTACCCATTCCAGTAGTATATAGGTACAATGTTAGATAATAAATTATCGAACATCGAAATATCAAATCTAGAATTTTTACACGTTTCCCCTAAAATGTTTGATCCTGTTTATCATATAATTAAATAGTCCATTCAAAAAGCTTTAAAACCGTAGCAATAGCCTTATTCTAGGAGAACCAGAAGCGGATGTTTTAATGAATGTCCAGGCCTCCCTAACGCTCGTTCCACTGTGAGTCGGTCCCGTGCCTCCATTATCATCTGCTCCAGAGTTACCTCTCTCCTCTCCCAACTTGCTAACATATTCTCTAAACGAAGTTCGTGGTCTTCCTCGCGGTCTTCTTTCGCAAATGTGTCCAAATCACCTCAGCTGTCGTTTCTGCAAGGAATCTTGTAATGCAGGGATTCCCAGGTCTTCACTTATTCTTAAATTTCTAACCCGGTCTCTTCTTGTTTTCCCAGCGACTCTACGGAGGTATTTCATTCCCACTGCAGTGATTCGGCTTATTTGTTTGTCCATTGCGACCCAACTCTCACACCCATACAACAAAGTACGGAGAAATACCGCTTTATAAATATGGAGTTTTACTTTTTTACTTACCGTTTGCCCACAATAGTGTTGCAAATCTGATAATAGATCTGGTTAGCTTCTATTATTCTGTCGGAAATTTCTTGGCCTATCCTTCCCGACTTGCTAATAATTGTTCCGAGGTAAGTATAGTCATTAGGGCATTCTAATTTTACTCCATTGGAGTAAAATGTACGCCTGTGTCCTCCTCTTTAGAGATTACGAGTACTTTACTCTTGGTTGAGTTAATTTTCATTCCTTTTCGCAGAAGGTCCTCCTGCCACTAAACTATTGCTTGTTGCAACTTTTCTTTAGTATCGGCAAGAAGCACAATGTCATCAGTGAACAGGTAACATTTCGTGAGGATTGTCCGGAGATTCCAGTTTCCCAATGATGTCCAGGCTGTCATCCTTTTGCAAATTTTATGTACTTCAACTATTAGTGGAAGAGTAGTGGGCTAAGGCCTTGCTTCACTTCTTGTTCCATACGGAATGGCTTAGATGCTTGCCCATTTATATGTACCGCCCCTTTTGGGTCTTGACATGTTGATTTTATAGCATCTATAAGGCTTTTTGGGACTTTCTTTGCTTGCAGGGCTTCCTATATGTATTTACTAGCAACGGAATCAAAAGCGGATTGCAGGTCTAAAAATGCAAGGTACATGGTCTTACCTCTCTCCCAAAACTTTTCCAATATATTTCTCAGAATGAAGATATTATCCCGAGTTTGCCTCCCAGGACGGAAGCCAGCCTGTTCCCCTTCCAACTGATTCTCCACCAGTTCTCTAGCCTATACTGAAGGATTGATGTGTACATTTTTTACACTACTAAGGAGAGCCATATTGGCCTATAGTTGTTAACGGTGGATCCAAAATAATATAAACAAATAAAGTAAGATAAGAAAACTGTGAACAAAGAAAAGTATGAACTGTTAAATGAAATCTATTTTATCTTTTTTGCTTTGATTTTATATTTATATTCCAAAATTAAAATTTCGTAGATCATTCAGATTAAAAGCAGTAAATAATGATCATAGGCATTCATCATGAAAAACGTGTCATGATACGCAAATGATCTGAGATAGGCAATAGTTGACTTCGTTGAGATTTAAATTCGCAGAACTCATAATTAATTCAAATTCTTAGGTAATTTATTAAATCACACCACAGATATATTCAAATAATTATTGTTTATTTTAGGGCTAAACATATTATATTTATGGCTAGTGATTAATTATTGATGGCTGGTGATTGAATAATAAATTTTAGATTTTGTATTATTGCATTACGTTTTTGTTGTTCTCAAATTTAAATAAGTGTTTATCAAGTGCTTTGAAAATCATTAGTCTTTAACAAAAAGTCAGACTTTCACTTTGTTTTAATATTTAATTTCCACAATTTTTACCCTCAATTGTTGCTTTTCATTTCTTTTTTAAAAATCAAAATTTGTGTAGTTGACCGCTCTTATGTACATTAATAAAGAAAAAAATAATGTTTGCTCATTTTTTATTATATCTTTTATGTTTTTCAGATTAATCAAAATTTCGGTGAAATCGTGGACGAGGAAATTGAGAAATACCTCAACTGGCCTGGTCCGCTTGACAGAGAATCCTTACAGAAATTAGCTAAAATAGAAGAAAAGGGTGGGGTATACCCAATCCACCGAGCTTCTTCGGAAGACAGGGCAGACGTCGTCAAGTTCTTGTTGGATCTAGGAGTCGACGTCAACAGTAGGGACAGGCGAGGGTATTGGACGCCTCTCCATTGGGTAGCAGCCAACGATAGTTTGGAAGTAGCGGTAGTTCTGCTAGAGCACGGTGCAGACACTGAGATGAAGGATATGGAGTTCAGGACGCCTCTCGACATAGCGGCAGCCAATGGCTACTCAGAGATTGTAAGGCTTCTGTTGGACAGCGGTGCCTATGTCCACTCGAGGGATTCGATAGGGAACACGCCACTTATGAAAGCTGCGGGAGGTGGTCATTTGGAAACGGTCAAGCTCCTCCTAGAGAGGGGCGCTGACATCAACATGAGGAACAACCATCACATAGAGGCAGTCCACTTCGCCATGATGGAGGGCAACGTCGATCTTGTTAAGATGTTGCTGGACCACGGAGCGGATATACATCCCAAAGAACCAAAAGACGCTCCCCTCCTTCATTGGGCTGCTGGGTACGGAGATTTAGCTATGGTGAAGATGATCCTGAATCGTGGGGAACACATCGATGTCAAGAACTCCGACGGTTTTACAGCTCTTTTTGTCGCTGTGTTCAAAGGTAGGCCTGGTGTTACTAGATTACTGCTCAACTTGGGTGCCAGCAAGGAGGCGACTGAAAACGTATTCAGCCAGCGTCCAGTCCACTGGGCCGCTATGTTCGGCCAACAGGAGACACTCCGAATCTTGCTTGACGGAGGGGCGTTCGTCGATCCGAAGAACAACAGAGGTGCAACGCCTTTACACCTAGCGGCAGCGAAAGGATTCTGGGAAACTATTAAAGTTCTAGTGGATTTCGGAGCGGATAAGGAAGCCAGGAACGAACACGGCAGAACACCCCTTCACCAAGCAGCATGGAACAATATGGCGGAGGCTGCCAGGCTGCTGTTGGATTTGGGTGCTGACATGGAGGCAATGGATAACGCTGGAATGACTCCACTCTTGGTGGCGCAGAAGAGCGGGCATGTGGAGACAGTTGAATTACTACTCTCTAGGGGCGCGGATACCAACCCACAGGAGAGGGAAAGGAGTACAGAAACAGCATCTTTTGATTTAGCTAGCGGAACCGAAAAAGTTCTGAGTGAAAATGACGATGAGTCAGTCCATGTCACAGAATATAACCCACTTGAAAATGAAATGTAGTTAGCATCATCACAACCATCAGTATTAATATTGTATATTAGGCATTGCCAAAAATTAAACTGAATCTTTATTATTTGAAGTGAAGATGTAAACTTACTTCACTTTTTCAACAAACTTTATTACATGAAAACCCAGCCAAATCTAATTGGAGAATGAGAACAAAATTTTGATAAGAATCTCATTGGGCGCGTTAAATTTATTTTTCTAATTTTCTTGTGTTAATATTTAATAGAATAAATAATGGAGTAAAAAAAAAAAAATGACCGTTTCACCTTCCACAAGGAGAGAAGTTGGCGACTAACAGTATCGTGGCAAGTTCGCGAGTACTTGTGGACGGATTTGACTCAACAGCTTCCTACAGAACCTCATCAATATCCATTAATGGTCGCCCGGAGCTCTTCTTCCTTTCCAACATCGTATTTCCACTGCTAGATTTTTCAAACCAACGCCGCGCAGTGCGCTGGTCAAGGACACCTTCTCCTTCATATTTAATAATTTCACGAGTTGCTTCAGCGGCTGTGAAATTTGTTTTCCAGTAATGCCTTAAAATTACGATAATTACGTAGGACGCTGTCATGTTTCTTCTTTGAAATAAATAACTAAACTAAGGCTTTTTTTGAAGAAGTCCAGTGTTAGTAGACAATCTTAGAGAATGCTCTAAAGGGGTTATTAAGTGTTGGTAAATAATAAATAGCATTGAAATGTTTACAGTCTTTTGAACTCTGTAATTAGATAAAACGATCTTTTTTTTTTGTATACGCTCCATTACATTTCCTAACATATTATTGAAAAGATTGTTCTTTTTTATTTCATTATCTTTTTTTTAGCATAGTAATATATCCATTTCCAATTTTATAGTGTTGTATGAAATAATTTAAAATTATAGTATATTTATAACAAATCATTCCTTAAATAAAGTCAGTCCAATTCAGTTTAAATGTTTTTTTAACTTTTAATAACTTTATACACGTATATGACTCCTGCCAGCCAATTCCAATATGTTTTCATCACCTCTCTTCATCACCGCTCAATTTTTCTTAATCCCATCAATTATCTTATTTAATTTATTATGTACTTCAGTACGAGATTTTATCGATCGCAACAGCAAGCTTATAAGCTATTATTGTTCTGTTTTTTTACTTGCTTACAGAATTCGTACTTCAGTGATAATAGTACCTTCCTAAAATAAAAAATTAAACAAAACTGTTCCATCTAAAACAATTTTTTTATAATGTAAAGAAATTTATTTATTGAAATTTACAATGCAATACAATCCGGCTTTTAAACCCTTAGTGGGTCTTAGCCACCTCAAGGAGCCTTCGCCAGGCCGTTTTTCAACAGTTCTTTTTTCCAGGCGTCTCGAAGGATTATCAGGAACCGAAGAGGTTGCTCGGTTTGAAACTATTGGGTTTGAGTGGAAATAAAGTTTGTCCAGAAAAGATTGATATCGGGTTAGGGCCAAATAAGCAGCAAATAGGACACCGAAGACATTATGGATGATTTTATTTGTAACAAAGTAAGGAGCATTGAGGATTTGACGAAGGATTTTGGATTGTAAGGATTGGATACGGAAGGAATTCCATGCCTTACTGGAGCCTCAAAGCTCCACTCCATTAGTCAAAAAGGGTCTTATAATAATATATGTATCTTTCGTAATTAATGGGGAGCATATATTAGGGAAGAGAAAGAACAAGTGGATTTTGATGTTTTTGTGTTGATGAGTGGATGATGTATTTCCTGTGAATATATGATTTTACAGATGGAATGTTTATGTCGGTGTGAATGGTTTGGTTCGGCACAGACCAGTTAACAACTTTTCTTAGATTTTTGGAGTGTGTTGTTTATACCTTGTATTTTACTGAACCCCAAAGTTCTGCTCCGTATGCAGTTATGAGCTGCTAAAATAATTTCTATATCTCTTTATATTTGCTTTCACTCCTGTCAAATAAAAACAATGACAATCAGCAGAATGACTGTCAGTAGTTCATCAAACATGAGACATGAAGATGAACAGTACCCGGCGGTACCCTCTCCTTTGGATTGATTTAACGTGTTATCTAAGATAACAGATCCCTCATCCAGGTTCTTTTTTGTCTCATGGTGTACTCAGGCATGATAGCTGTGGGCATTTGTTCTATCAATGGGCCAAGGTGTCCATGTAGTTTTTCTTGAAATCGTTTGTAGTATGTTCGTACGTTTTCGTCATCGTTGATACTTTTAAGTCCTTATACAAGGTATTGTTATTGACATATCATAGTGCTTTGATGATAAGTCTAAGTAATTTTGATTAAAGTATCAACTAATTTAAATTTATTGTTTTAAAATTTTCTTATATTGTTTGAACGGAAATAAACAATACTTTCTATAATAATTGAGCAGAGGCTGTCTATTAACGGCAGCCTAGCTCCGAGATAAAGAAAGACAGGAGAGATGGAGGTGGAGCTCTGGTAATAAGGCCGCAAATGAGAGCCCTGTTAACGAAGGCTATTTTATAATAACAATAAATTGTTACTGTTGGAAGGTAGGGGGGGCACTTGCAATAAATTCTTATCAACAGACACTGAGTTTACTTGTTATCAGTTAGTAGGGCGGTTAGTGCCTTTTATTGGCCCATCAGTTGCAATAAGGGCGGCCTTCCCACCTTATGAGCCCCGATACCAGTCACTCCATGCAAATTAACTTATTTCTATCTCCCAAAGGTATTAGCTCAGCTCTGCCTTCATTTCCCCACTCTCGTCTGAAGTCGTAATTCCTTCGAGTGTGGGGATGTTACCGTACAGTTCCAATATGGTGGTGACTGGACAACCTTTACCACTAAAATAAATAAGAATCTACTCTTTAGCCAGGGTGACATACTAAAAAGAGATTTTTAGGTATTGGGGCAGAGATGTTTGTGGATAGTATGTGGCTTGATTAATGTGATTTATTTAATAAGAAAAATGATGATAGTAAAGTTCAAACAAATATTCATGGTTAAGAAGGGTTTCAAATGTTTTGGTGTAATGGTACAATGGAGAAAAAAACTTGGATCATTGAAATTGATTAAGGAGTGGAGAATTAAACTTTTGTTAGGATCTCCTGTGATGTAGGCTTAGGATAACAATTCACTGCCTTATAATAGGATAACAATCGTACCCCGGAAAGTGATTTTTTTTTATGGAGTGCTTGCTTATGCCGTCATTCAGAAGGGATTTGAAACGGAGGTCCCGAGCATGTATGGTAAGGTTAGTTAGCGATCCTTATCCTAAGTATATCTGGATAGGGAAAATTTAGGACTCCCACGTTAGCATTGTTGGATTAGTCATAGTGCCTTAGAGTTTTGTTATATAAACTAACTTCATGTTAATTCAACAATAACCGTTTATTATACCAAAAAGATGAATGAAAATTATTAACGCAAAATCCCATCATGGTTTGCGATTTTTAGTGCATATTTAAAATCTACATTTCAACAGTAAACCAAAATTTAACCTATTAAATTATTACTCCATGACATGTTTTAAGCATTTATCCGACACGGACAGACCCTGCAAGATGTTCAGTCCCCCCTGGGGCGCATCCAGCTCCTAAAAAAACATTTCATGCGATTCATACCTCTATGATGTGGGTATTCATTATTGAGAGAAACCTGGGGATTGAGCGTTATCATCTACAAATCGCCTTCTTACACTGGCATTGTTCTAGATGCGGAATAGTCTCTAAAGCGTACCTAACCCATGTCCCTTCATCATATGTAGTGGTACTGTTTTCTTTTTCTATAAATACCATAAGGGTAATCTATTTATTTCTATACCATGAGGGTAATTCTAACCATCTTTGGTTTTTCTTATCAGGGTGATGAAGATTTATTTATTTATTTTTTAAAAGACGTAAGTTCCTAGACTTAAGATGGACCTATTTTTCTCATTGTAACAAAATATATAGGTCTTTCTTTTTATTAGATATATTTTGTTATTTCTTCTTACTTTATTTTAATTTTTTTTTCTAAAGTTCATGGCGTCGCATAAAAACAAAACAAAAGTAAACGACCCCTAAGAGGTGGAATATAAAAGGCGGTATAATTAAAAAAGTGACTCGTCCTCCACAGTCTTAAAGCAAGGTCTTTATCCTCAGCTAGGGCTACTAATTGTAAGGCTCGGTTCTTATTTCTCGCTGAAGCTTACCGCGCCCCCCCTAAATTATTTTCAAGAAATAATATTCTTATTTCAGGGTGTTACGGGGGGTTGGGATTGTCTGTTCGGTTATAAAGAGCGGTTGCGCTGAGGAGGTAAGTTTAGGGGAGGTTCATCAGGTTTTACAGTGTACGAAGGACAAAAAATAATATAGAAAACTATAATCAAACAATAATTACTAAACCTCCTGAATATTTATAAATCAATAAACATCGCGCACTAAAATTATAAATAGTAATAATATAGTAAAATAGATAAGACGTTACAACACCGTGATAAAACCAGTAATTGTGTATGGGATGGAAACAACATGTCGCCCAAAACTATAAAAAAAATCCTTAAAATATAGAAAAGGAACTTGAGGAGAATCTACGGGCCCAAGAAAACACAGGAAGTCTACGAGTTATCATCCAACCAAGAAATATACAGAGTGATAAAAGACCTGGAAACAGAAATAAGAATCAGAAGACTAAGATTCTACGGGAACATGGATAGAATGGACCAAGGGAGACTAAACAAGAAAACAATTGACAATATCCGTGAATACAAAAACGTAGTTTATTTTATTATTATTATTTATTTATTTTAATTGAATGATTATATAGCTATTTAGCTCTATTACTCATAGCCTAAAAGGGGTAGATTGTAATATCTCAATAAATATTATAAAAGCGTATTAGGGTATGTAAAACCAATGGGAGAGAAAGCAGAAAAATTAAAAATAACAGACAAAAACTGCCTAGATAGAGAACAATACGGAAATTTGTTTTAAAAAAACCAAGGTTCTTGTGGATAATATAGAAAAACGGAAGGGTACTGCGTGGTCAGAAGATAGGAAGGAAAGGACGAAAAAATTATGAGAAAATACTGGGAGAAAAGGAAGACGAAACTGAGAAAAGCAAAGTAATGATATTCGCGTGGTCTTTAAGGACCGTTTCGTTGGGGGAAAAAATAATAATAGCAATAAATATTTTGCAGAATAAGGATTTATTGTTTGACAAAGAACATCTGCAAAATGAAGGGTGTCTCCTGACATTCAAAAACAACACATTATAGCGCTGTTGTAAAAATGGAGTGCCTGTTCCATATAGAAAATAAGTCCTGAAAAGAAGTATTCTAACAAAAAATGTAGGTGCTATTCAGACTGAAGATGGATAGAAGCTGAGAAATACAAGAGACCTCTACCAGAAAATAATAAGAATCTCGGATGTTATGCGGAAGAGAAGGCTGACATTTCTAGGACAAATAGAATGAACAACCAAAGATCGATTAAGCAAATATTTGATTATTTTTTGAAAAAGACCAAGACAACGACTAAAGGAGTAAAGAAAGATTTTTATAGTAGAACATTATTGAGAGTCACATGCTAGAAGGAAATGAATTTGGAAGCAGAGCGAAAATTCTGCAAGAGTTTCAGGATGAAGTAAGGTTAGAAAAGGCTAGAAGAAGCTGGAAAGAGAATCAAAAGAAACTCTAGTAAAGGTATGAAAGAATATTGGCAACAGAGAAAACTCCAGCAGAAGATAGGAAATGGTTATTTATTTGACAAGTGAGGAAAGTGGTATATTACTAACTAAACTACTTTATTACACCCGAGTGAATTTTACCAGACGAGCCGAAGGCGAGGGTGTTATTAGCACTTTTCTCACGTATTAAATATTACATTTTTCCTTCAACCATTTAAAAATTAAGAAATTAAAGGTGAAACTTTAGATTTGTTAAAACTACACGAGCGCTATCTCTTACAATTTGCTATTACTAACCATGCAAATTATAACTCTCATAATTACTCATTGAAACATTTATTTATTATTATTTAGAAAATAATATTCTGATAACACATACAAAAATAAAATAAACGTATATTATTATATATATATATATATTATGATATAATATATAAGGTTATATTAAATATATCTATAAAATCGCTTCAAAATAAATAAAATCTATCTTGAATTAAATATAAAATAGTTCTAAAATTATTTATTTTAACATTTTAGGAATATAAAATGAATAATATTATAATACCGCCATTCAACATTTAAAATAACAGAGTGGTGATTGCCAAATTCGATCTAGGTTACTTTTCCTCACTAGTGAGGGAATGTAGTTTTCCCTCACTAGTGGGGGAATGTGGGACACCAGTTTTAGTTGAGTAATGAATAGCATTACTCGATGGTTGCAGGGAAATATAGTTGTAACATGATAGGATAGGTATATTTTTCTTTCGCGTTCTCTATTCGTTGGCAATACTTCTTTCATGCTCCCATAAGCTGTTTTGTGGATGACCCGGGTGAGTTTAGTGCCTTCCTTGCCAGTGTGCAATCCTACTGGATGGCTCATATGAAGTAATCGTTCTGAAATATACCCGCGACCGAGATCGTAAGTTTAACCTAAATCATATAAACATTAACTTTTTTTTCTTCATTCGTATTATTACATTATCTGTACCATCTCTTATTTCGTGTTTCTATTACAATAATAGTAGAATTGACGTCTACGATCTCTCAGATTGCTGCGATTATGGTTCTCTTTATACTTTTTTTTTCCAGGTAAGGAAAATGTATTTCCTTGATAATGAGAATGACATTAGCGAAATAATCCGAATACTTAAAGATTACGATAGAGATGAAAATAGAGACTCGTTTGATGAAGACAGATTCAGATGATGTCCGCGATGAAGACAATGCGTATGAAAGTGACTCAAATTCAGGTGTATGAATGTGTTGATGACAGCGAATTTTTCAACTCCCATTAAATGAGAAAAAAAAATCGTTGAAACATGGAGATGGAAGACTCCTTATAATCAAGAGAGATGCTCAGAATGTTGCCATGCACCTTCCTGGGGTGAAATTAAAATGTGAAAACCGTTCAGGATGCATGGAACTTACTGTTTGATGAGCATATTTTGGCTATGACTGTGGATTTTACCAATAAAGATATTTAAAAATTCGAAACACATTCTCTAGAAAAGGGATGCGAAGGTCACAGATATAGCAGAACTGAAAGCTTTTATTCAAAGTTTTTATGTAATTGCGATCCATGTCTATTTTCTGGGTTAAACATTTCTAGTCTTAGTTCAATTATTAATAGAGTTCATTATAAGAATAAATATTGATAAATACAAAAAAATAGGGGTTACCAAGAGGAAAGCAAATTTATCGTTCCTGTAATTTTTCCGCTTGAATCCTAATTATACTAAATGCAAATGTTATTTCGTCATTAATTTGTAAGTCCCAAACCCCTTAGTTTTAGTATATAATCTGAAATTTCAACAAAAATGCTAGTTTTCCTGAAAGTGATCTGTCAGATCGCCGCTCTGATGCGTTTTAGAGCTGCGACTAATGGAGAGTTATAGTTCTGCTAATTGTACATTTGTGTTTCTACCAATAGCCTCATCCCAGAGAAAAGAATGGAATCATTGAAGATCCAGCTTAACTAGAAAGTTTATGATCTGCGAAGAAGAGTATTATTAGAATATGCTAGTGTGGTTAGAATATTTATAAATATTGGAAAAACAAACAAGTTGGCTTAACTGTGACCGCCGTCAGACAATATCCTCTACCAATCTTGAGAAGTAGAAGACAAAATTCATAATCAAGATAAATAAATAATAAAACAAAAATTGTACTGTCCAAATATCGATAATTTTCTTCATTGGATAGTACAGCTGATAAAATTAAATTAGTAGTTTTGCACTCTCGGTAGTTCACTGATTTCAATTGGGGCGACCTGTGGTCTAGTGGTTAGCGTAACAAACTACTAAACCCAAGATCGCGGGTTCGTAGCCCGGCAGGTGGCCCTAGGATTTTTTAAAGGGAGTAAAATATCCTTAGTTACGCCGTCTTTCGGAAGGGACGTTAAACGGGGGTCCCGGGCCTGTACGATGTCAGGTACTCGTTAAAAATCCCTATCCTAATAAAACCTGGATAGGCAAAATTTTGAGCTCCCACTGTAGCATCGTCCGATTAGCCATAGCAGCATAAAGTGACGTTAAATGAACAAACAACAACACTGATTTCATCTGGTTCACGTATAATTTCATTAAGATGGTTAGACGTAATGTATTAAACGGCGGAGAAAATTGTACCCATAGGTATTTTGATGAAAAAATAAAACTAATTCATAATTCGCTAACTAATAATATCAACCACGAAGACGAGCATTTAAACTGTGAGATATTTGATAGATACTCCTATAATCATGACTGTAACTGTCCAACAATTTTACACGTCCATACAAAACAAAGATGTGAATAAAAATGCCTGTTGTAGATAAAACGACAAATCTGTATGGCTTGTTGTCTCAATAAAGTGTTTCGTGGAAATGAATAATTGGTAGTAAGATTTTAGAAAACTGTTCCATTTTTGTTTTTTGAAAGCTCATTGTTATTTTCATAAAATTTTGAAGCAATACAATATTATAAAAAAAACCGACATGGTTGAACTTTTCCTTAATGTTCTTATACACTTGGTGTTATTTCATCACCTGTGTTTGTGTCGGGTGCTGCGACCTACTGACGGTCTTTGCAACTTGGTTTGGTGTCGCTATCTGTCATCTGACGAATGAGGCACTAATGTGAAAATAATATTTTTTTTTTTTATTTGCTATTCTTTATAAGAGTTTAAAATATTCTCAGTATATAATTCTGAATTATTTTGTTAAGTACAGGTTAGGATTGTTGTCAAAACATTTCATTTTAAGAAATTGTTAAGTGTTAGTGAAAGTTAATTACTTATTTGTGCGTATATATACTTTAGATTATTATAATAAGTAACTATAATTATTATTAAAAGATTATATATATATATATATATATATATATATATATAATCTTATCACACTTAGTTGTTTAACTATGTTTAAGAATTTATTGTTCTTTATAATAAATCAAATCTCTTTTGATCATTACATTTAACTTTGAATAATTGCAGTAAGCACCAATATATAGTTTACCAATTAATATATAGAGGAAAAATTATAACTTCGAAATATTGAGGAAAGAGAAAGCAGAAAAGTAAAAAAAAATCTTTTATGCAAATTCTAATAAGAGATACTATTACAAAAACCGAGATAACAAAAAAACCTGTACCACTCTAACCCGTGAACGGGTCTGGGGTTCAGTGCATGGTAGAGACTGTACCGTTTCATGGACAACTGTTCTGCAAGGAGGTGACTTTTCCTAGGTCACGCTCAACCGCCAGATTTCCCCCATTATTTTGGGTACCCTATTTTTATAATATTTTACATATGGTGGGTGGGCCCCAGGAGGGTCCTAGATCCTATATCCACCTCCCGCTGCAAACAGAGTAAATAAAAGTCATGGCCTGCAGCCGGATTTGAACCAGGATTTCCGAACAAGTTTTAACTTTTCATTCTTTTCATTTTTATATTTTCCAAAAATACTAGTTATTGTGAGCTCTAGTATAGAACCGAAAATATAATTATGAATAATTTGTATATTTCGGTAATCATTTATTCAAGAAATAAGATTTTCAACTAACATTTCGAAGTATTGATGATATATTTTTGTTGAAACATTCATTTTTTGATGAAATGGTTACCGAAATATACAGATTACTCATAATTACATTATCTTTTCCATACTAAAGCTCACGATAACTTGTGTTTTTTGGAAATTTTAAAAATGTAACGAATGAAAATTTAAAACTTGTGACGGAACTCGAAGTGACAACCTGCGAAATAACATAGTAACCGGTATTGCTTAATATGAAAATTATATTTTATAAACTTTTGGGAGAGAATCTCTCGTATTCACCATCTCTTCTCTGATATTTTAGTTCACATGTCAAATATACATAGCATGCAGAAGAATATATTTAATAACTTAAACATAAATAATTCAATGTTAATTTGAATTGATTGTTTTAAAGCTGACTCATAAAACCTATTGATCATCAACGCTTAAGTTTATGCGTCTAGTTTATTTATCGTTCTTTGGTTCCAAAGAAATTAAAAGATATGCATTATTGTCCTTAATTTGGATCTACTTCTGTATCCAAACTAAACTAATTATGCAGTTTGCGAATCCATACAAAGTTGTTGTTTAATATGTGTTATCTTGTTTGCACTTTATATAGTACTAATAAATGTATTATGATTTGTCGCGGCAAGGAATTATGTTTTGTTTTTTTGTAGTTTCATGATTCCTTAGGATGTGGGTGCTTTTTCGTGCATGTATATAGGAATTAAGGTTTGATATGATATTGATTTCCTTTTTCCAAAAGAAGAAGGAAAGATTCCCCAATTTAATTGACAATTAGAATACTGAAGGGAGGAAAAGGGGAGGAAGGCCACGTAAAAGGAGAATAGAAGGAATTAAGGTCAATGGTCTGAGAGAGCAAGATACAAGACATGAGGAAGTGGAAAAAGAAACTAAAAGAAATTTTAGGTTGACTAAGATGGTTGGTTGAGAAACCCCAGAATAATTTTTAAAAATGAATAGGCGGTGATGACGTAGGCTGTAGAAGTGAAAACACAAGACTTTAGGATAACTGAATTCTTTTTTTGAATTTGTAAATCAAGTCTGAATTTCTCAATTTTAAATCTAAATTATCAACATTAGTCTGATTTTCAAATATACGGAAACTCAGAACATTAATACATGTTTAAGTAGTTTATTAATTAATCAAAAGATACGATGGGCTACAAAAGCTCAATCCAACCTTATATTTGTATCTACATAGATTTTATTTTCATTTTTAGTATTATATTCATAGTTGGTAGGTTGTAGGTAGTGCTATATTGTGCGTCCATCTTTTATATAAGGTACAGCCTTCAATATGGATATGAGGATATGGATTATTTTAATGCTGTCTTTGCACTTCTCGCATGTTGTCGGATGTCCTTTAGTGATTAGGTGAGGGTGTGTAAGCCTGTTCTAAAGGCAAAGACCTATTCTAAGTCGTGTTTCTCTCTTCGGATGTTACGACATGGTCTGCTCCATGGTCTAACATCAGTTATAATGTTTCATTTCATTTGGAGATCTATTCTACCACAGTTCTGCCACTCTTGGAGTACGTTCTGTCTTTGTTGTCGCGCAAATATATCTTTTATATTTTCAATCTTTTCATTAAACATAACATTTAACTATTAAAAGTAAAATATTTTAGGGGGAACGAAAAGATCAACTAGTTTTTAGTTATTATTAGTATCAATTGGACAACAATTAAACGACTTTTTAGATAAATATAATTATCCTTATATGAATGAAATTCTAACCTTAAAACTAATGTTGTTTAAAATAAGTTCTATAACTCATACACAAGCCGCTAGCTTTCGCCAGTCTCGAGCATGTTGCTGACGCAAAGACACAATACCAAAAGTAGTTAAGTTTTCACTTAAAAATAAACTTGATTTCACAATGCTTCATCCCAGAAGGGAGTGGAATGTCTCACTTGTAGAGCGCTTAGCTGCCATCCCTAAAGGCCTGGGTTCAAATCTAGCTTGTTGGTTGAATTTTATTTAATCTGTTAGCGGCCGGAGATGGGTCCTATGCGATCTAGTACCCTCCTGGTGTTCAGTAAGCCCCTTTAAAGATGGTACCCAAAATAAGGGGGAAAGCTTGAGGTTGAGCGCGATTTAAGACAAATCATTTCCCAACCGTTTCCAGGAAACAGTACAGTCTCTATAATGTACTGAACCCCAGACCCTTCATGAGTAGTATTGGTACAGGATTTTTTTCATCCCGGTAATTCATGATGGGAATTTTGATATATTGAACATTGAACATGGGACCTTTTAAATGTTTTTCCTACTTGATGTCTTTACGTTCATCCTGTTTTCTTTTGGAGTTTTCTCTGTTTTGATGTTTTCTATTTTATGATTCGTCATCTTGGAATCCTGAAAAGACAATAGGCTACTGCAACATTTACTAAACAAACGATCTAACTCCCAATTAATTACAAAAGACACATATACATGACTATTAAAAGACATATTTGGACTTACGGAGTGGAGCCTTGGGGTTCCACACAGCCATCGAATTCCTCTCGTATCATATCCTTACAATCCAAAATCCTTCGTAAAATTTAGTTTCGTAAAAAAACTAGCTACTTCTTTAATTCCTGATTATCCTCGGATCCTCTGAAATATAAGATGACCTCGTAAACTTTTAAGTTAAAATTGCTATTTGAGTACTAACACAGGGCTGTTTCTCTACTTTTTTCCTTCATTAAATTCCTCTATGCATGGAATTTTTTTTATGCCATTTACTTGTATTGTTTTAATACAGCTATAAATTCCAATGAATAAATAAATAAAAAATAAAAAAAATAATCACCGCATCGCTCAGCATGATCGATTTCTTCCCTAAGGTTCGTTCCATTGCTTGGAGTAATGTTGATAGCTCTGCACATCAACGTATTTTATCTCCGCCATAAAACGTCTCCTCACTCGGATCCGATCTGGAAGGGAATCCCACAATCTGAAGAGCCATCAGGTCATTAATTCGGGAAAGAGTAGGCAAGAGAGAACGGAGGCTTGGAGTAAGGTATGAATAAGCCCGGAGTAGAAAGAGACGAGGGAGGACGAGATTACTTTTAATCGAAACAGAGGCGGAGAGGGAGGAGGATAAAGAGGGAGAGAGAGAGGGATAAAGAGGGAGTGAGAGGGAGAAGGGGCCGATATTCGGGCAGACACTTTTATGACAATTTACGATAGCTCTCGGTGCTCCCCTGACGGACTGCATGCATTCAAATTGCTTGCTTGCTTCAATCCCCCCTCCCCTACTTTCCCGCCAATTTACGGTTTTCCCTCCACAAACGGTGCTCCCCCGCCCCCGACAATCACGCCCCCTCCATCCCCCAACCCTGGGGATTATACCTCGTGCTTCTTCGGCTCTAATGCTCATTATATATAAGGCACCGTTGCAATGAATGGTTAATGCCATACTCGTAACTTTGTTACTCAAACCAAGGCTTCTCATGGTAATAGGCTTAAGCCTTTACATCCTAGAAGTCCCCGCATAATACATTTGCATGATATATATGTAGATATGCATGATTTTTTTATATAAATATTTAATATAAAATTAACACGTGAACGATTATAATAATTTTTTCTTTAACTTTTTCAGTCTTTCCATTATTTTTTCTTTTAATTTTCCATGCCATAACAATACAAAAATTATCCTTTCATGAATTATATTAAATAACACACTAGTCTAAATATAAAATTGACACGTGTACGATGTTAATACATAAGTGTTAGTTACAAATTGATGACGAATAGATGCTATGCCATTAATCTATCAAAAACCATGACCAATGAATAATGTTTTTATTATATTTATATAATATAAATGCAATGAATAATGCATATAATTATATTTCTGTTATCATACATAGAAGGTATAATTTCAAGGGCTTATTTATAATATTCTATAATTTATATACAGTCCATTATTACCGAACAATCATTTGACTGAATCTCAAGAACTTAAAGTAACAGTATGCTATATATAGCTATATCAACTTTTTGTTATAGTTAAAAATAATTTTTACTTATGGTTCTCGGAATTTCTTCAGTTCTCTCAATTCCCTTTTTGCTCTGTTTCGAGATTGGTCTCATGCAAACTTGGATTTACACTACTCAGACATGCCCTTACAACATATCAAAAATCCAGCTCTCTTCAATATATTACGACCTAAAGCCTTTTTTTTTTGTACCTGGCCGCTAGCCTATTTTGGCAAGTGTGTTATTTATTAAAATTCACTGAAAACCTACTTTTTCACTATTGAAGTGCTTTTGAGAATATTATACTCTCGATACGTCACCAAAAGAAGGGTTAACGAACCTCAAGAAATAAAAGTAAAACTTATTTATTATTAGTCAAGAAAAGCTAAATAGCTAAAAGTTATTTTCAAACGAACCTTATCATATCATACACGAGGCGTTGAGATGCAAAACTTTTCAGAAAATTTTTCAGGCAACACAAACATATGCCTAATTTAGGTTATTATGAAATGATTATTTATTTGAGACAATTATTTTTAGAAAAATTAGATTGGCTTTGACTTTTTTTGGATGGTTAACCATTTACGACCGCATAGGGGACGCTAAATTTGTGAAAAACATTAAAATTAAAAATTATTAAATATGGATTTATCCCCTTTTGCATCTCAGCACCTCATATGATCATCTGATAAGAAAATTTAAATTTTTACCGTCAGGAAATTAATTGTTTCTTGCAGCTGTCAGTGCAATAAGATGTGCGTTTACAACAGCTGGTATCTAAAGAGGAATCTTATCGTTATCATTAAAAATGTTATCCACTATTTTCAGCCATCCCGAAAGTAATTCATTTCATTAATTTTTAACTGTCTTATGGGGTAGCAGTTGCTAATCTTTAATAATACATTAATAGGGTAAAAGAAACGTAAGACCAAATTTAATTTTTGGATATTTGATAATTAAATATGATGTAGCTGTTAAATTGGATCTATAAGCCTTTGATAGAATTGTTTCAGGTTTAAATTTTAGAATTCATATGTATTTTTTAAATTGTAATAAAAAACAAACAAAAAAAAACATCAAGTTTATTGGCAATTTTTCATCTACAAGCACCATATATTATAATAAAATAACTGTTTATATCGTGTAATCAGTATAACTGCTCACTGGATGCTATTCAGTTTCAATATTTATTATTTAGTTTCAATTTGTAATCCATTCAATATTTCAGATATAATAAGCACACATTGCTATCAATTGGCATATACGGTATTTAGTATATATAGTTAAGAATAATATAACCAAACATTATTTTCAACTATATTGACTCAAAAATATATATACCAATTGATACTCTACCGAAGGTGGCTGATAACACGTTAAATCTCTTTATTTTTTAAATTATACGAAAATAAAAATGTTACTTCTATCCTTTTTTTGCATTTTACATGCAAGATGATGTTTAAGCATTTGCTAAAAATATAATTTAAAATAAAATACCCGCAAACTATCTATTTTTTGCGAATTTTAATATCAAGCTAATTTTAAGTATAAGTTTTGATATTTTATTAGAAAACTCAATGGAGATCTGAAACTTTATGTATTTAATATCTTTCAATTTATCTTTTAAATGTGTTTAACATTGATTAGTTCATATAATTCAAATTTCGTTAAGAACCTAGAAATTTAATAATATCCTCGGGTTGTTTTACAGAATGTTTTACGCCGAAATTGAGTCTATTCCAAATTCCAATTTACTTTTGTTTAAACATACATAACTGATGATTTAAACGTACGAATAATCAGATTAATCACAATATTTCTTCATTTATTTGGACTAAAAATACTTCACAATAATCACGGGAGACTCTCGACCAATTTGAGCCATTAAAGTGAAAATCGGTCGTCCCATTCGCTTAAAAAATCGCTATAGATATTCATACGACCATGCCGCGTCGGTCTCCAATAAATAATTTATCAGTCACAGTCTTCCATTAGTCGGGGCACTAAAACGCATCAGATTGGACGCGGCCATCTGACAGATTACTTTCAGGAAATTCTTCTTGGTAACCTATATTTATTTTTTTTTTCATTTATCAATATATATTTTTATAATGAACTCTAATAATAACATAACAAAGATCAGAAAGGTTTAACCATGAAAACAGGCGTGGATCACAGCTACATAAAAACTTTGAATAAAAGATTTAAGTTCTACTATATCTGTGACCTTCGCATCCCTTTTCTAGAGAATGTGTTTTGAATTTTTAAAATATATTTATTGATATATTCCACAGTCATAGCTAATATTTGCTCATCAAACAAAAGGTTCCATACTGAGCATTTTCACATTTCTCGCAGCACCTTATATAAAATTTCTGAGAGATCGTAGACGTCAGTTCTACCAATACAGAAATGTGTATACAAAAAACAGGCAACGTAATAATACAAATGTAATAATACAAAATATTTAATAATACAAATGAACAAAAAAGGTCGATGTTGGTTAAACTTTCGATTTCGGTCCCTCCGTTCTCTCAGATCGCTTGCTTCGTATGAGCGACCCAGAAGGGTTGCACACTGGTGAGGGAGGCACTAAACTCACCCGGTCATCCAAAAAACAGCTACTGGAATCATGAAAGGGAAGGGGGAAGAAAAATATACCTATGCGATCTGTCAGATCGGCCGCGACTAATCAAGAGCTAAGGAACTAATTTCTTTATTTCCACCCGGACCGTTTTCTTCTCTGTATTTTGGCCGTAAACTAATAATTCAAAGAATACAGGAATCTCCCAATGCCGTTTTCATTTATCTGGTTCAGTACGTGGTAGAGACTACTGTTGATGGACATCGGCTGTGAATGGAGATATCCTAGATCACGCTCAATCGCCAGGTTTTTCCCCTAATTATGAATACTCTGTGCTGGATGAATTTCAGGAGGGTTTCTAGATCCCAAAAAATCCCACCCCGGCTAGAAAAAGATTTTACAAATCATATGAGTTTCTATATGAACTCCCATAAATTTAGAAGAATTGTTTGAGCTTGAAGGTTTTATTATCAGATGCTCATACGGTTTTCTTAATTAGTAGCACTAATTGTAATAAATCCTTATTTAGATGGATTAGGCAAATGTAATTAAGGATTGAGGAGCATATATAAGACAGGGAATGGGCGGGAACAGTTTACACAGGACACACACATACCCACACAAAGAGAAGATAAGGGGAAGATAACAAGACTAAACCCTGCGGCAGAATTTAATTGCTGCGGCTCATAAATCGGAAGGATAGCTCGTCCAATCATAAATAAAGGTCTGATCCTGGACAGGACTCGTCCGTTTGCTAAGGAGACCGCAGGATCTGTTTGGCCTCTTCCTAATCCTTGAGGACCCTTTCACAATAAGGTACTCTTGAATTATCGCCGGCACAAATCGCCAGCGCAAACGGCTTAGCCCTGTAATAAGGCTCCGCGCTAGTAAATCAAGTTGCCGGCCCAGAGGACTTAGCACGGCTCGGGGTGGTTTGGCTTACACCGCCATCTTAGATGATCCTCATATCAGAAGGGACTTCGTTACTATTGCTAATATCAATATTGATTTATTCATTATTATTAATACGCTTTTAAATAAATTAATTGCTAATTTACTGACAACTTAAGACCTGAAGAAGATTCATATCAATTGCATTAAATTCCATAATTCAAGTATTTAATTTTTGCTTTTCGTTATAGAGATTCAGACATGGTATCGCATTTAGCCATGATAAAAACCTGTAAAAAACCTTGAAGTGACCTATAAAAACTCCATTCTATATATTGGACTTATCAGTCTGCAGAGGTCTGAAAATTCTATGCTCAGCCTGTGTCAACAATTTCGAAAAAGAACCTGTAGTTGACTTTCATTGAAATTTCTTTAAAATTGTTCTTGGCTGTTTAACTTTATTGTTTTACTTAAATATATTATTTGGAACGTTATTAATTTCTCGGTGTATGATGTGGCTGTGAAGAAATTTGCAATTATTGTCTCCTAAAGATGGTATTTCGCCAAGATGGTATTTCCTGTCCTTTGACCAACTGTTATTTAACGACGAAACGTTTGGCAAAATTATGATTTGTCATTATAACTATATATACAGAATCGACATATAATTCATATGTAGAAACTAGGTTTAGATTGCGACTTCGTCTGCGTTTTTTGTTTTGTTTTTTTGTCGGGGGATATTGCATAGTGGATTTCAAAGGAAAACACGTCGAAAGTTCTGTAAACATGCCATTTAATATTTAATAGGACATTTTATTAAAATCGATCATCAAAGGGATTCCATGGCTTGCTTTGGACACTATTGAGTGTCCATAGCTATTGTGTGTATATAGAATTGTGTAGCTGAATTCACAAAGTCATTCGGAATAATATGGAGTAAAACCTTAGCTTAAGTTGGAGTAGGTAGTTAGTTAATTCACTCTCTGTTTAAACTTATCTTAAGTTTTTATCCAAAATCAACGCGGACGAAGTCGCGGGCGAAAGCTAGTATCAAAAAAAACAATAATCTTATAAATATAAAATCTACACGTGTACGATATTAATATACCAATGATACTAAAAAATTAATATCAAAATGATATTACCTCATCAGTGAACCAAAATGTCTCCTCAATACTAGAAAAGTAATACCATAGAGAGTACTTATGTGTATTAAATCATTTTAAATTTACTATAAAATACCATATTAAAAAAAAATTAAGGATGTATTCACAATTAGTTCCTATAATAATTTATAAGAAAATGTATTGTAAATTGATTAGGCTTCGGGTGCATACGGGTAACTAGACATACCTTTGACAGTTGATTTAACAGTATTTTTTTTTTGTTCGTCCTTATCCTATAGGAATGAGATTGGTAAAGAATAATTTTCCACAACAATTATATAAAATGGTCGCTTTTTGTGGTTTAGATTTAGTTAGCTTGTCGTTTCTGAAGAATGAGGTCCTGTTCGATTTGTATACGACCAGTAACTGCCTCCAAGTAACCACTATTAAATATTACCATTTGGACGAAAATTTATATTATCCGAGTAGTAAGTGTAGTAAGTGCCTGTGAAGCTATAAATGGTTCACTCATTGAGTATAATCTTTCTCGTTAACATGAACACTTTTTTAAAGAGAAAGATAGATTATTTAACTTGTAATGTAAACTATGTTTTTAGCACTATAAAACTTACATTTTAAAAATATTCGTTTCGATAAACTGCCGACAAAGATAATATCTTGAAGATAATTATATCTTAAAGATAATTATATCTTAAATACATATATTTCACTTAGCGGGATCTTCATCATGATATCCAGGAATAAAACATATGAATAAGCATTGAGAACATATGTAGGGATATTGAGAGAGAAGAACAAGAAATTAAATATGTAATGTCATCCATATTTAAATACATAATAATCTAATATTTCATTCACACAATAAAAACCTTTCTCCAGTCATGCATGCTTTTAATTAAGACGTTTTGACATTAAATGTCATTTTCAATTATTTACATAAAAAATTCTTGTACCCTTTCATATTAGTTAATAACTTGAAAAAGTTACAAGTCATAAAATCTGTAAATTATCAAATACGACAATAATAATATAGTAAATACAAATTTATAAAATATTTCCACGTATAAATTTGTATTTATTATAATATTATTATTGTATTTGATAATTTACAGATATTTATGACTTGTAACTTTTTCAAGTTATTAACTAAGATGAAAGGATACAAACATTTTTTATATAAATAATTGAAAATGACATTTAATGTCGAAATGTCTTATTAAAAGCATAAATGACTGGAGAATGGTTTTTTGTTGTGTTAATGAATTATTAGATAAATTTCAGCCCAGTTTACATCCATTTTAAAATACATAATAATCAGAGTAGTGCTAAACATATAACCTTGCAATATTAGACACATAATCAATGATAAACGAATCCGATGTTTCATTCGATTCTTGAGCCTGGTCCTCGACTCTTAAACACACCGACTTTACCCCATAACTTCCGATTTGCCAGGTAGCGCAACTTTACGTTTTCGGTTAAAACTTAAAAGTTGTAAGTCCTCATTCGCTGAGGAAATGGGGTGGGGGTGAGGCGTTTTAACGCATCCCTTAAAGGAAAAGAAAAAAAAAAGTGAAAATAAGACGAAAAGAGAATGGATTCGCGCCCTATTCATATTGCTCATTTATTTTTAAAAGTTTTTATTTTGAATTAATTTATGTTTATGTCTTCTTAGGGCACTCCTTGCCATCTAATTCGCCTTTTATATAAAATTATTTCGCACCTTATAAAGTTTTGAGGTAGGAAACTTAAAGGTGGTAATTTTTATTCTAGAGTGTAAATGAATTAATATAGCTACTTAGTGGGCCGTAAGAATAATTTTACGGCTATGCCTGTTGGAAGGCTTTCTGGTTTATTTTAGTTGTTTTATTTTTTTCATTATGCAAAACATATATAGGAGTTCATTGTTTGTTTTTTGTAAATTATGTGAGCTGTTTTACATAGTTCAAAAACCCATCCAATATTGGAGTATTTAAAAAATAATACCCCATTATCATCAACCTAGTCATAATGATGGTTGCCGTTAATGTGTGTTGAAACGTTGGATTTAAAAATAAACAGTTCTTCTTACTAAGCAATTTTTTTCTGACTTCCATCCGGACCATTTTCATCCTCATTAAAATTTATTATTTACACTCTTGTCAGGAAATGTTGAATGAAAGTGTTTGTTTTATTTTTCACAACAGCCTGATACCTCCAGACGTCAGTTCGAGTTGGCCAACAGAACCAGATAGAGCGAGTAAGTGGACTCGCTAGCGAATGTGTGACCTAGCAGAGCTCGTAAAGATGCCTCTGGGACTCTTGGAAGCTGTGGACTTCTCTCGCAAGTGTCCCCTTAAACAGCTGGTCTGTTCCTTCGTTAACTATTGAGGGCTGTCCAGTTCTGGTTGGCTTGTCTTGAATATTTACAGCGCGAGGGGATGGGAGATTACTATCAGTCCAATCGTAAATAAGTGGACTTCTTTGGACAGTACTGTCTCATTGACTTCTTAAAAATATAGACAAAACTGTATTTCCAGCACTAGATGGTACCAAACAGTATTGTGATTTTTAAGTTAATTGTTGAAATTCACAAGCTTTACAAAAATACAACAAGCAAAATTTATGAATGAATAGATTATCCGAACTAAACTTGTTTGGTTTGGTACGAATAATCAAAATTCCATTAACTACATGACAGTAAAATTCTAAACATTCACCACGAATTTAATCCTAATTATATTGTGTATTAAGTAACTTATAACAAATAAACGTCAATAAAATTATGCATATTATATTGTTTGTATTAATTACTTTATCAGATGGCAAGGAAGATTTGCGTGTAGCTATGTAACCAAAAGTGGCTCAGGATCACTTTTTGAACTTTTGATTTGTAGTTAAATTGATGCAAAAGGAAGTCGTGTGTTTTCAACATGTTTTTATATAACTGATGTTCAAAACATTTTACTTCATAAAAAAAAATAGATTTACATAACCAAAAATCCTGGAGTTGGCAATATATGATCCGCGGGACACTTAGTGATAATTTCAGGTTACCCTCTTCTATTCCAAAAATAAAGTAAAATATGCAGAAATACCTTATAACTCACAATCTTTGCTAACGAAAACAACGTTTATTAATTAAGTTGATCCTTCTAAAGGGTGTTTTTTTTAGACGTTCAAAACTTTGAGTTGGCAACACTGCTTTATTTGACATCCCATTTAACAGCTGATAGTTACTTATTGTTTAGTTTGGTTTGACATTTCATAATGGATAGACTTACACCAGAGCAACGTTGGCAAACTGTTGAAATTTGTTATCAAAATATTGGTCCTGTTCGTTGAACTTATCGTGCACTTCGTCCATTTTATGGCACACATAATCGTCCTTCAGAGCGGATAATTCGATTAACAATGGATTTTTACTCTTACTGATAATGTGCATCCCGTGAGACGCCGAACAGATCGCACTGAATAAGGCGTAGCCGCTGTACAGGGAAGCATTGAAGAAGATCCAAATCAATCAATTCGTCGCCGTTCTCAGCAACTGGGGTTGTGTCCTTCCACTTTATGAAAGATTTTATCCATACATTTACATTTAAGAAAGGATCTTGGGTTGAAAGCTTTCGAGATTCAACTTGTGCAGCAATTAAAGCCAAACGCCCATCAAATGCGCCGCCAATTCGGCAAATGGGCTGGATCACAAATTGATACTGATATTGAATTTCAATTCAAAAGTTTGTTCTCCGATGAACCCCAATTTTGGTTGAATGGTTACGTAAATAAGCAGAATTATCGCATTTAATTGGCCACCTAGATCGTTTGATTTAACCCCCGTTGGATTATTTACTTTGGGGTTATGTAAAGCCACTTGTCTGCGTCGATAAACCAGAGACAATTGAACACCTGGAAATCAGCATTCGAAGAGTTATTGGCAAAATACGGCCGCATATGCTGCAAAAAGTTTTTGAAAATTAGTATTCCAGATTGCCCCTTGTACGCGCCAGCCGTGGCGGCCCCATGGCCGAAATCATATTTAAACATTACTTAATATATTATTTCCTATTATTTACTAAAAGTCTGTTGGAATATGAAAATTTATCTGAACTGAAAATCTCTTCAATGCTACATTTTGACCCAAAAAAAGGTTGCAGACCCCTGGAATAAAGTATACTCCGCAAAAATAAGTAGGGATATTGCTAATTTTGTAGTACATACTGTACCTAGTGTTTATATTATTATATATGTAATAACTACATTAATATTTAATTTATATAGTTTATAATATAAATGCTATATGAACTATATAATTTATATTTTCTAATATTTATTAATGCTTTTTAGAATAAAAATAATATTAAAATGCTAGGCAAAGTAAATGCAAAAAATATAGTGGTATCCGTATTCATTTTTGCGTAGTTTATAATCGAGTGTCGAGTGTAAGTTTACTTATAATCTTCCTATTGTGTTCAAACTTTTTTAGATACATCATTATTCCTTAAAGTTAAAAGGGGAGGACCTTCTTCCACAAGATGCCGGTTCACATTATATCTCTCTCCTGTCCCCCACAATGAGGGCATATCCTGCTAATCCTAGCTGCCTATGATAAGGCAAGGAATTTGAAGTTGAAATTGCTGTTTAGTAAGAGTTTGCGAGGCAACTTTGCCTTTTTCGCTGTCTTAGGCCGTGCTAATTTCGACGTGGAAGCTGAATGGGGCCACTACAGGAACGGGCTCTGAAAGAAAAGAAAATTTGGGGACTCCGGGACTTTGCAAAGTTTAACAACCCCCATCGACCCCCTCCACTTTCTCCCTCCACACACAAACTAATGAAATTATTATTTTTTTCCACCTCCCCTTGTTCTGAGAAGTTCGTTGTATGTTAGTGTCCTCCGCGAGATATGAGCTACTCGGCTGTTTCTTGTTGTTCTTTAAGGACCATTTCGTTTCCAAGTTTATTGTCAGGATAAGTCAAAAAATGAAATACCTATTCTACAATTTTCATTACTTAATTCTCAAGTTATGAAAGTGTAATCGCAAAAGAGTTGTATCTCCTCCTTATTAAATATTGTTTGTTTGTATCATTTAACGTTATTAAATAATTAATAAGCTATCCTCACTACCACACTGCATGTGACCCTTGTAAATACCTTAGGTATCTAAAGACTTATCCGTATATTCGTATTTCCCTAAATAAGCATCCCAAAATTTAATTAAACGTATTAATTCATAGTAGAAAGGACATATATGACTATTATTGTACATATATAATAATTTGTACATACACAACTTACCATTCTTTTTGTCTTAGAATATGGAAGGTACTTCCATTTTTACATTAATTCGTATTTTTTTATTTTACTAATTACCAGATTGCCAGTTGTTATTGAGATCTACACATAAAATTTATATGACAGAAAATTAAAACCGGTAGTTCCACGACTATTATAGTGGACCTCATTGCCCATTACTCGAGACAAGGAGTGCTCCAAGGATATTAAGGAGCTCGGAAGGCATAGATAAAGCGGAGAGTGAGCTAATGCCAGGAGTTAGCGTCACATTAGAGAAGGACCTAGCCTTCCCTAACTGACGTGCCGTGACGGGTATCCATCCTTCAACTCCCGCACGCCACCATATGTTAGTCCGTCTTGGCCATTGCTCAGTAACCAGCCGCCCTACCTCAATCGGCCCTAATAGCTTTCTTGTCTCGGTTCTTTACCGCCCCATTCTCCCTATGCATGATAGTCCGTACTTATTCACCCTAATATGCATATCTCTAAAAGACTTGATTTCGAAAATGCGAAGCTTTACTCATTTATTAATCTCTAGATATTAGAATAATCCATTAAGATCATCCCTAGTGATGATTCAAAATTCTTTTTAGAATAATGTTAATCTGTTAACAGCCACGGATGGATGCTGTGGAACCTGCAAACCATCCTGCGCTTCTATAAAATGGCGAGAAAAATCTGGCGATTGAGCATGATCACTTCCCTGCGCAACCATTGTTCATGAAACAGTACAGTCTCTACCATGTACTGAGCTCAAGAACCTTCTCAATTGGTTATCTTCTCCACAGGTTGTAGTGGTACTAGTTTATTTTGCTTTATCTAATGTTTGATTTACCTATATTAGTTTATTTATTTAATCCTTCTTTGCATGTTGTCGATATTGAAATTTTTGAAATTAATTATAATCTTAAGAATAAAGTCATCCATAATGACCTTAATGTTCCATTTGTTGCTGATTTGGCCCGGTATGTATCCTTTCATAAAAAACTTCATTACCACTCAAACCCTCTAGTTTCAATCCTAGCTTCTTCTTCAATTCCCGATAATCCTCCGAGGCATCTGAAAAGAAGATGACCTTCTTAGTTGAACTTGTGATTTGAGTACTACAAGTGGGTAGTTTCTCTACTTTTCATTATTTCATGTTGTATTATTGTAATACACTTGTAAATATCAATAAATAAATTTAAAAAAAAATTATAATCTTATGAATTTTTTAAAAGTTTTAGTCTTCCCTACTTTCCTTGAACTATAATGACATTTATCTGTTTTTAAATTGTCTCATTCCTTCTCTTAGTGAAGGCTTCATAGGAGGGATCCTCCGATTGTCCCTATTGACAAGAAAATCGGTCTCTTTGATGAGGTGTGGCCTAGTCGTTCTCAGTGGTTCGCCTCTTATTGCGTCAAACCCTAAGCAAATGATCATTATAGTTGTCAGAAGTCAGGATAGACCTCGTTCAGATCTATCAAAATCTTTGTTTGTTAATTGTTTATTCATTTAACGTCACTTTATGCTACTATGGCTAGTCGCTCGATCGTTCAGATCGTCTTTTAATAAACCTTAATAGTAACGTTCAATTCTAAATTTCGAGTACTTCTGTTGGTAGCTTTCCTAGTATCATTCTTAGAAGTATAGTAATACAAAAAAATAGGTTTTCGTTGAATTATGTAAAATGATCTCCAAAACTTTATAAGATAACATAAAGTAGAGTCTATCGGCTCTGAAGGATTCGAAGAGAAAGAGGAAGAGTCTGATCACTTCTTGTGTATTAAATCGCACCTCTTTATGTGATAACCAGTACTTCCATATATATATATATATCATCATCATCATCATAATCTTTTATCCTTGCCTACCGCCTAAGCAGTGTGAGGAGACCCTATATAGAGCTTGACCCAGTTGTCCTTGTTCTGTACCAACACACTTCTTTTATTCCAATCTATTCCTCTTTTCCTAAAAGCTTCCTTCACCACGTCTTCCCACTTTGGACCTGTCTCGAGATGTGTCCTTCTTGTTTTGTTACGCACTCGATTTCTTCTGGTCTTCCCTTCCACCTTCCTAAGAAACCTCATTTCGGTAGCCTGAAGCCTTGATTTATGGTTTGTTGTTAGTGACCATGACTCTGAGGCCGTTAGTTCTAATCACTCTCATAGCTCTGCTTGGCTTCCTTCCTATCCTCATTACTTTTGTTTTTGCCGGGTTGATACTCCTGTTAATAAACTTCAGCTCTTCTTGGAGTATCCTAATATTGTGCTGAAGATCTTTATCATGATCTGCTAACACAATGAGATCATCAGCAAGCCCCAGTAGTGTTAGATTTAGAGGCGTCAGATTGAAATACCGTAGGTGGGACTTTTTTAATTTCTCCTTGCAGTTTTTTCTGACTGAATCCAGGACCAAAACAAACAGTAGTGGGCTATATTGTATTACGAAGATCATGACTGAGCTGGGTATTCCTGGTAAGTTAGTGAGATTGACGAAGGCGTCTACAGACGACCCCCGATGCAGAGTCCTGATACAGGGAGATGTGTCTGAGGCCTATGAAGTTGGAACTGGTTTGAGGCAGGGAGACGGACTCTCACCTTTATTGTTCAATATAGCCCTTGAAAGGGTGATAAGAGCAACATCCAGAGAGAATGGCGGGGTGCACGTCGGAAAGGTACATAAAATTCTTGCATACGCCGATGATATAGCAGTCCTCGGAAGTAATGAAAGGGATATCGAGAGACTCGCTCAGGCGCTTATGAAAGATGCAGACCAAATCGGCTTACAGGTAAATGAGGAAAAAACCAAATACATAGTAAGCCGTAAAGTCCACCCCAGAAACAGCATCTGCTTGGATCGCAAATCGTTCCCGAAAGTAGATACCTTCAAATACCTCGGCTCCACAATAACCTCAACTAATGGCCTACTAACTGAGATAAACCAGCGTATAACAAGTGCAAATAGAGCATTCTTCGCTCTTTCAAGAGTATTGAAATCCCGAAGCATCTCAAGAAATTTAAAATTAATGCTTTAATAAGGCCGATTCTGATATACGGCTGTGAAACTTGGGCTCTCACCACTACCCTGGAAAGCAGAATCGAGAGATGGGAAAGAATTATACTTTGCACGATAACAGGAGCGGTATGGGATTAGACTCTTAACTCATGGAGGAGAAGGACCAATAAAGAATTGCACACGGAAACTGGTCAGGCAATATCTCAGGATATGAAAGCAAGAAGGCTAAGATGGGCGGGGCATGTAGCTCGAAGTGGTCTTTCAGGACGCCTCTACATAACTATGAATGGCACAATAGTTGGCAAGAGACCACGTGGGAGGCCAAAGACCAGATGGATGGACATGATCAACAAACATTCTGGGGAGCTACATGTAGCAGACTGGAAATCAGCGGCTCAGGACAGATAGAGGTGGAGAAGGCTGGCAAAGGCAGCAATAGATATACAAGGTCTGTAGAGCCAACCGGAAAAAAAAATACATACATATATATATATACATTTTTTTTATTACATTGATTTATTTCCAACTGATTAACATAGAGAAACGTTAAATTATTATCACGATGAAATAACTAGAATGAAAAAAAAAGTTATAAAAGAGACTTAGTAGTTGAGAAAATATAATTACAATATGCAATACGACTCACGTTATACCGCTGTTGTTCTGCCATAAGACACAGAACCTAGGGCACACTTACGTACCTGCTTAATGACCTTCACCTGATTTATTTATATATTCTTAACATTCCCAATAGTCACTTATAACAAGTTCGGTTATGAATACAGGGGTAACAAATCGACCCGCTTACCTCAGTACAATCAACTCACTCTGGAGAAAATTCGACTTAACCGCTTATTCACCTGGACTGCAGATATATTATATATTATTGTACTTAGTGATGATTATACAGTTTGATGCCTCCTGCTGTACCACTCAACTTCGCCTCAACTCCTTCCTTCATTACCATGACGGTAGGGACCTGAAGGTAGCTCCCCTACTAATCGAAGACGACCACCTGACCGTGAGGACTAATTGCAGAGCCAGAGGCTTCAGGACTAGTTAGGAGGAGAGGAGAGCTATTGGATGAGCTATAGCCTATATTTGGAAGAGGTTCGGGTTACCTGGGGGGTTACCTGGGGCGGGGGTGACCATTAGTCCGGGTTACCTGAGTTAGCTCCTGACTTGGACCGCAGGCTGCCGACGCTAATGCAGCCAGAATGGTTAATAAGATTTGTCCCCTCTGGGATAACTCGATATTCGGCCAGCTGAGGGCTAAGTCCTTCTAGGGCCTCTCTCATCAGGATCATAGTGGGGTGGGGGCGAAGGTCCACTTTGTCCATGGTAAAATGGAATACCTTACCCGCGTAGTGTAACGGCCATAAAGGTAATGAGGGAGGAACCGAAATTATTACTAACAAATTTAATAACTAATAAGTACTCCTTAATATTCAAATAAATGTATGTAAAGGGGAATAGGATTTTAAAATCAAGACAATATGGCTACAGGCATGGTAAAGAATAAAAGAAACAGTAAAACAATATATTGCTTTATGTGTGGTAAGCCTTCATTAGGGTTTAAGCAGCTATATAAAATGCATTGGTGATATGCCCAAGAGTGGTTCGTAGCCCTTCTGGTGGCCCAAGATTTTTTTAAAGCGAGTAAAAATTCACGGTTATTTCGTTATATGAAAGGAACGTAAATTGGTATTTGCCTTGGCACCGACAGCATCATCGTCCGATTAGCCATATTGGCATAAAGTGACGTCAAATGAACAAACAAGCAAGGGTGATTGTAAAAATTCACCAAAATATTAAAAACGAACAACATTGAATATATTAATAGCAATAAACTTGTTGGAAACGGAATATCAGACATATCGTTTCTGAATCAAAAAGCTGCAACCAATACAATTGCTACTGAAGGCTGAACTAAAAATTTACTCGCTAATAATTGATCAGCTGTACAGCGTTTATGCTCAAAGAAAATTGACTGCTTAATGCTAAACAACAGCCGAAGTTTTTTGAAAAAAGAAAGAAGAATATCCCATCCAATGAGATCATCGTTTCTTTCCTTTTTTTTTTTAGGCTTTTAATTTTTATTTTACTCTAAATTAATTATTTCTCGGTTGTTGGGTTCGGGTGGGGGAACACTTCGGATTCGATTTTTCAGCCGGCATTAATTCTATTTCTTGACGGCTTAAGTAATGTGTCTGATAAGTGAATTAAGCCAGGTGTTGCTCCAAATCTAATAACTGTAAATGAGAGAGAAAAAAGCCCTCGGGTTACTCTTCCTCCAAGAGGACTGTTTAGAAAAAAATTAATCAGGAAAAACTTCTTCTACAAGAGGTACAGGTGACGTACTCATGTTTTTTTGTATCATATCATTCACTACTAACCTTTAATGCATTCAGCAAGCTTTTGGTTAAACATCATTAGAACTTGAATGATGCATTAAATTCTCAATTTTTTGATGATACTTACTTTGGAGCTATTTTTTCAATGAACTTTATCTTTGTTACTTAATTTTTTCTCCTCAGACTAAGTTAAATACATAGTTGTTACCTCGCCAGTAGTTATATGTAATATCTTCTTTATCTTAAACCTGTTAAATGAACTTCTAACCATTTGTGAACGATAGAATAAGAATAATTTAAGAAGAAATTGGGACATTGCTTGTTAAAATCGTTAACTCATTGCCATATCCGTTGCTCACTTTATTTTGAAATATATTTCTTACTGAAGTTCTTTCATTCATAATTTTGAATCTATCCGTCCATTGGAGAAGAGAATGGTGAAGGCTTGACTAAGAAAAAAATATTTTTTTCATTAAAAAAAAATTAATTTTAAATTGTATCTTTTTTTTTTGCTAAACTAAACTAATCGTTTTAAAATTTTATTTACGTTAATAAGATTCAAAATTCTGAATAACTTTCCGGACAAACTATATTTTTTCTGATGAAGAAAAGGGGCCCGGGTGGAGGTCAAATAGTTAATTCCTTAACTAGTGATTAATGCATGATTATAAACCGAAAGCCTCGACACACATTGAACATCTTTTTATTTCAGAAATTTTCAATCACTAATACATATTTATTCTAATAAATCACTATTTAATAAATTCTTTGACTTATCTCGGAATATTTTCTTCCCCGTAAACATAAGGTCAGCTAATATTATTCAAGAACATTTTTTCTGATTGATAAATAAACTTAATTTATTAGTTAGTAGATATTCTTTTTTTACTCAGGAACTAGTTCACTCTAGAGCCGGTCAGGCCCTGGCGCAGGACTACAAGGAATGGAAGTGAAATTGTGACGCGGCAAGAACACGTACCTGGTTGCGGTGCCGGTGATGATCATGACGACTAATTCAACTTAAATCTTTAATAATCATAGGGCCTAATATCATAGGTCTTACTGTATGTTATATAGAGAGTTTATACACAGCCACAGTGTTCCTACCGAATTCGTTGGAGATATTCGCCGGGCTCACAGTTGTTGGAGTCGGGTGGGTTCCAGAAGTTGAAATAAATGTAGAATAATATAAAAATCCGCACTAGAAGAACAGTGGATAAGTGAATATCTAGTATCTGCAGATATTTCACGAGGAATATTTTATTAAAAAAAAATTGATGAACTGTTGCAAGACTTCGGAAGCAGACATGGGGAAGCGATAACATATAGGGTTGCGGGAGAGCCATACTGGCTAAGAGCCAACACTCTACGGCTCTATATATCGCTTCATATATTAATTTATTCGTCAGTTACGCTTTCGTTTAATGTATTCGAGTGTCTTGTCTCAATCGTCCATCTGTATCTTCAAATGCTACCCTTGCAGAGGAGCTGAAGATTTTCAAGCGCACTTGAGGAACCTTTTTTATTGATTCGGATTTTACTAGATAAATGAGATACTATTTTTGAAAGTTAATAATTATTGCCAGCGGAGTGGCTCAGTGGTAAAGCGATGTGTTGCCGTTCCGCTGGTGCTGGATTCAAACCCCGCTGCTTGATAGAATCTGTTAACAGCCGTACACGAATCCTATGGGATGTAGGACACTCCTTGGGCTAACCCCTCCTAGAGGAAAAATCTCGCAGTTGAGCCAGTGTTAAAAAAATAACGTTAACCCATATTTTTTAAATAAATTTAAAAGCAAACCCTTTAATAACAATAAATGAAAAATGGACTAATACCACATTAAAAAATAATGGCTCAAATAAAAAATAAATATTTAATGAGATCTAGTACATCAAGAAGAACAAAATTATGTCCAATAGTATGTTAATTATTTAATAAATATTTTTTAATTCTACAATAAATATCGGGTGGTTAGGAGTGGTTCAACAAAGTCTTAGATTAACCAAGCAAAAAGTCATACAGAGACTTAATGATTGGTTAGTTTTGTGAATCTTTCCATTGCAGTTCTTATTCTCCAGTAGGCATTGTTGGTATAGCGCCTGGGTCTCATCAGTACCTTTCCCTTCTCACATTTCTCTTTCTATGCCTAACTTTTTATTTAACATTTCTTTCATTTCAAAGATAAAATAATATCTTAAAGTAAAGTAATATCTTAAATTACACTATTTAATATTTATAGCCAAAATGCTTTTTAAACAATTATAAAAATAAATGGACCCTGCCTATGGTACAATGGTTGAGTGAGTATATAGGATACATAATTGTTGTAAATTCAAATTAGTCGAAGCTCTAGTTATTTTATTAAGAATGCTATATATCAATCATTATTAAATTATAGATCTGCCATGGAGAGGCGGACGGACCGGGTTCGAATCCCGGCCAGGTCAAATCTTTTCTCTTCAAAATAAAAATAATTAATAATTATAACAATTAATAAAATATTATAAATAAAAGAATATCTTTGACTAATATGTTTCTTATTTCAATCGAAAGTTCAGTAAGTAATATCTTAAAGTGCTATGAGCCCCACAGGATTAACCCCTTGACGTACAATGACGTCTGGGACCCGTCATTTATTTCATGTGTCACTGTGTACTTTGACGTCTCCGAGACGTCAGGAATTATTTTCGGTGGACGCATTACAGTCCATTATTAGATTATTTCAGTCGTTAGACAATTCAGCTTTGTTTAAAATGTTCTTGCCGTCAATTACTTAAATTATCCCCATTGATTTGACCTATAAATTTTTATGTGTATGAAGTGAAGTTGAAGAAGGCCTAATAGTTTAAAGACAAATTGTTGTCTATAGAATTTATCTAAGCAATAAATTAATATTTTTTAAATTAATAATATCTTTATATAAAACGAGATAAGAGTGTGTGAGAAAAATACCTTCAAAAACATTGAACTTTAAATTATGGGACTCTCCAGAGTAGGGACTTTAATTTCTGAGCAGCTTGAGTTATACGGAACTAAATATATTAGTCATTATACTATTTAAGATTTATAGCAAAAAAGCCTATTGTACACTGGTTGAGTGAGTATATAGGATACATAATTGTTGTAAACTCAAATTATTTTAAGCTCTAGTTATTTAATTAAGAATACCAAATATCAATCATTATTAAATTATTTATTCACTAATAAGTAATATTTAAGGATTATTTAGATTTATATCTCATATTAATAAAATGCATTAGAAAATTCTTTACAATAATAAAACTCATTTATTGATATTATTTGTTGTTGTTTTACTCATTTAACACCAATTTATGCTGATATGGCTGATCGAACGGTGTTGCTGTAGGAGTCCTGAATTTCAGATATCCGGGTAAAAATAGGATCACTCCATAGGTTAAAGATTGAGTCCCAACCGCCATTTTACGGCCTCATGGTTTTAAGGGAAGTGATTTGTTCGAGATCAGGGTCGACCGCCTTATTAAAGATTCCCACTTTGTAGAGACTGGGTGAGCCCCATGGTGGTATCCAGATCACACAGGGTCCATTCCCGGCTATTAAAAGATTGAATGAGTTATCTGCCACTGATTTGAACCCAGGATCTTCAAGCGCTCAACCCCGCTCTCTTATCATATCCATATCCCCGGTGAATAAGTGATTAAGTCGAATTTCGTCCAAAGATAGAGGGAGTTATTAATGGTTAGGGGAGCGGATTCGTGACATTCTTGTAGTTTTTGGCTTGAAATGGAGTTGTAGTAGGTTAAAACTACTTTTCGCGCCAATGCTAACTCCTGATTTAGCTTTTTATTCACTACGAAAATAACACTCTTCTGCTTCTCTACGTACAAAAAACTCACCTGGGACAAAAATTCAACTTAAGCACTTGTTTACTGTAGCTGAAGATATATTATACAAACTATTAAAAAGTGTAAATTAAAAAAAAAATGTGAGGTTTTCGAACTATTCCTTTTTGCCATTAGTGGGAGTGGATATTGAATTCAATTAGCACGCAAATGAATATTGAGGAGTAAAGTGCTCAGATATCGGGGGAATATCCTCTGACGGGCGAGGCGATTAGCAAGCTAACGACTATTGTAGGAGCACTAGGAGCGACAATAAGATCCTACCCTGCCTGTGTTTTCTTAACGGCGCCATAAGAGATATAGGTAAATTACTTGGTGCGACACCTGGTTGCTAATTGCCGCACTAAAGCCGATACAGCGAGGCCGGAATATTGTTTATTAGTCAATATATAAAGAGGACTGTCACCTGGGGTGCTTGTTTCAGTGCGTGCTTAGTTGCAAATGTTGGACAATTTATTGGAGCTGCGGTCCTTCCATCGCCCCTAGTTGGCCCCTATCACATAACTGTCCTCGTATTTATGGGCCCTCGTGGGCTTATGGGCCCAATTATACGTTACGCTGTCACCGATCGTCCTTTCTTCCCTATATTGCCTGATATAGCGCTCAATCACCACTAATCTAGATCTACATTATAACCACTATATTTATGGTTAGAGCTATAAATAAAACTAGATCCGGGCCGGAATATGCCGTAACTTGACAGCGCTTAGTTAAATAGTGAGCACGCCTGTATGATTATGTTATTACCCGTGTAGAGTACCTCTTGACTGAAAATTATTGTCGACGATCTCCGACATAATATACTATAGCCCACGCAGAGAAATGTTCTAAGCTTTATCTAGCTATAACCAAAGTGAGTCTATCATAACTTAATGACCTTTTTTCGCTTTTAATTATTTTTATTAAAAATAATACTTATTTCTTTAAAGATAAAACTTCTTTACCCGAGTTGAGCGATTCTTAGGAGGTGAAAAACTAATGGGTTTGCGTCACTGACATGAACCCACGAAAACGACAAGCTCGTAAAATGTTATTTTTTTTGTTTGTTTTGTAAAATGTCTTGTTTCCTGTTGCTAATATATGCGAATACAAAAGAATTTGGATGAATTATCAAAAATCATGTTGAAAAAAACTACCTACAAAATCAAGAAATCTTAGTGATGATGCTGCATCACTCACCAGAAAACATATATGCCACTTCAAAATAAAACAATGCAAGCAAAAGGAAAACATATCCCACTGATTTCTGCATTAGCAATGACTATTCATCGATCACGAGGTACAGTATGATGGTATTGGCTATGAATACGATCGCAACATCCTAGAGAGTTAGGGTTCAATGTTTTCAAACTAAAAAATGTATATAACCATTCCTCGGTGTGCCAATAGATGTAAAAACAGGTCTAATGTTAATAATTTCAATTTACAAATGATGAAATTTAAATATTCCATACTAAGATTGATTTAGAAATTCAAAAAGAGTTATTCACAGTGTTTCGAAAGTGTTGAGTTTTCATTCTGACTGTGATTGCCTATTTAAAATATTTATTTTAAGAAGTTCAGTAAATAGTTAAATTACAATGAATACTTCGATTCCATCGAGCTATAAAATGACTATAAAAGTTCCCGAACATACATTTAAAGAACAATAAATAAAAAATTTCAAATGTAAATAAATTAATGCTATTTCACGATAAGCTCTTTAAGAATATTAAATTCAAATTTATCTAATGAATGTAGGTAAATTTAAAAATAAATTCTTTTGACTGGTGCTTTCAAAGGATTAATTTTTTTCATTACCATATTGTACTTCTATTTTGATCTATAAGAAAACTCTCGGTATTTTTGTTTTACCATTATTAATGGTTTAGTCAGTTTTGAACCTGAAGTTTCGGGAGCAAAAGGAATTGCTTGAAACGAGCGAAATATATGAAAAGTCAGTTACTGAAATTTAGGGGTTAACCCCCTTTTGATCCTGAATGCCTCATATGTATTTCGGCTTAGTTAGTCTATCTTGATCTCTAAATACAACATATTTAGCCACACATTGTTAAGATGTTCTTGGTGGCTTGATGGCTTACATAAAATGAGGTACTATATTGGTTGATACTCGAGCGCCTGACTCCCCCAATTTAGTCTTTTAGTCTTTGAATCCCACTTATTGTCTGGCTGTTAAAAGAATAAATAATTTGCCACAGCCGGATTTGAGCAATAAACCCTCAGCACAGCAAGTCAGAGCTCTATTCATTGAGCTTTCCCACTCGTGCCTATGAAAAAGCGTATTTAACAAATATACAGTACTTTCTGCATCTCTATTTTACCTTAATGTTTAATGTCAGCCTGAAGCCTTACAGTAACATACTTGCTCATGTATGTGAGATTTTTTACTATTATAACTATTTTCAGAAAAATGGTAAATTTATAATCGTTTGTGCCATCTAACCGCCCCTATCAGAAATTACTTATTCGGACGGGGCTCGAACCTGCAAAAGCACTCCGGCTGTAAAGCTATGATAATGCGGATCGCTGGCAACATTAGCCTGTAATTACTGGCTAGCAGGCGATGACCATTATGCAGTTTTGTCGCTTATACTTTCCCGTGTAGGCTGTCAATTATCTGGGTCTGATCACAATAGCAGTGGCTTCCTCATTCCCCCGATTTTTGGTGCCTCGGGTCCTGCTGAAGTTGAATGAGGGTGCAAATTGAGATAGAGCGACCTCCTCTTCCGATACCCGCGGTTCCGGCGATCGAGGGGATTTTATATCGGCTGATTAATTGTGCGTAATAAAATGTTTTGCTAAAGCGTCCGTGGTTTTACAAAATAATTTCGTGTCCTGAACAAAATATAATTTCCTTTTTTTATTTGTGAGAGATAGATTTTTATCATGACTACGAGAATCAACAGTTTTACAAGGCACTAGGTTCCAGTGGAAATAAGTCTATTTTATTTAAAACACGTTTATTTAAGTCAGGGTATTTGCCCAGGTATACATCAATTTGTATGTAGCCAATAACAGAACGAAAAGTAACAATGGGTTTTCACTATGCAGAACAGGACAGCTGGGGACCGGTTTCGCATTGATATGCCACTGTAATATCAATTAATAAAAACTGCACAATAATGAACTCAAAAATAAATATTAATTAATGAACGGGCAGATAATAAATATTGAATCAAACGAAATACATTAAGTGGTTGAGGCAGTGGTAAATCCCTTTCGCACTAAACTCTTTGGTCACCCAGTTGTTGGTGCCTTTCACTACCTTTAGGTTATCGACACACTCCCGTTACAAGTTCATTTATTTTTTTAAGAAGAATCACTCACGATCGTTCATTTAAATGATAAAAGGGGCTTAGTTATTTTTATAGTTGTTCATTTTATTTCGAGCAATTATTCCGAATATTATGTTAATTCAAGAATTTCGTTCCCTCGACCAAATATAATTTTCTTATTTTTTTTTGTGTAAGCAGAATTTTTACCCTAATATGAGAACCAACAGTTCTCATATCATCAGTTCATTTTTATTTTTGGGAATCATCATCACTTTTTATCACTCACGATCTTTCATTCATATAATTAATTATGTTAAGTGATTTTTATAATTATTTATTTTATTTCGAGTAGTAATTGTGAATAGTTCTTTGATTTTTCTTATTATTTAATTATGTATGTATTTTAAAATTAATTTTCATTTATTTAAAAAAATTATATTAATAATGCGTAATAAAATGTTTGAGACGAATATTCACTCACGATCAAAATACGACTGCGATAGAGCGCAGTAATGTACAGAGGCGCACTGAATATGTTTACGATAGCAGGAATTAACATATAAAATATACTGATTTTTTTTCCAATTAGGCAGAAGTTGAAGACTGGTAACCAAGATGAGAAGTATCTGGATCCTTTCGTTTAGTTATTGATCTGAACGAAAGAATGGTGGATTCTTTATTCAGCCATCCTTCCACACGAGACTTTATTTTCAAGAAGAAAAAAAAAGGTAAATTCGGTGAATGTCGATGGAAAATATATTAAAAGTTAAGAACTAAAACATGGAAATAGACAATTTGAAATAAACAAAAAACTTTTACCCTTTTTTTGTGGGGTCCAGAACAAGTAAAAAAAAAAACACTGCACAGCTACAACACATGAAGGTTCTTGGGTTCATTAAGACTGCAATGTTTCATGGTAAACGGTTGTGCAGGGATGTGATTTGTCCTAGATCACGCTCGACCAGTGACAGTAAAATAGAGATTCACCCTTTGATTGTTTATTGATGGCAATGATGACATGCAAAATAGTGCTACTAGGAATAAAAAAAAATAGATAGGTTTAACGTCGGTAATTGTTTACCCGTTACGATGCTAAGAAGGTTCTTGTTAATGAAGGCTCGGAAAATTCTCTTCAACTTTAGACAATAATTCAGCTCACAACGACCATAGCGGCCATGTCGCCTCCGAATTGCCCCATATCTCACCACTCGTCGCTAAATGTTTCAAAGGAAACTTTTTTCTTTTTTTTTTGGAAAAAGGGGAAGAAATAGTGAAAAAGGGGCGGAGTTTTGAATGATTAGTCGCTATCGAGGACGGGGAGGGGGCAAGTTGCGCAGTTCTGTTGAGAGATGGCGCTGGCTAGCAAAAGTGGAAAAACTGTGGGCTTCGGATCCCAGGCGTCATTAGGGGTTCCCTTTGATTTACATGTTTTGTATTTAGTTCCTCGTCCGTTTTTCTTAATTCTTCTCTAGCTTTTCTTCTTTTTTTTCTCTCCTTTTTCCATCTCCGTCAGGAAAACAGATAAATTTCAGTTTAACTCCGGCCTCAGCTTGATCCGGCATATTTTAAAGGGAGATTCCGCTAGGCTTGTATCCTTAGGAAGCATTTGTGCAAAAAGTTGGCTAGGCAATTGTAGTGGGTAAACATCATTACTATAATGTTAAGTAATTATTACAACCGTAATGTAAATTTTTAAAAAAATATCTTTTACAAATTACAAACGATAGGAAGTTTGCATAATAATTAGTAACGCTTTTGGGACAAACTAAGAATTCTGTCAGAGGAAAAATTATTATTTTATAGATTGTTATAAAAATTAAATTAATATATCGCTCCTCCAAATGAAAAACGACATAACTCAAAAAATGGGAATTTTTATTTAAGACTTCAGTAGCATTTGTATGGGTTGAAGATTTCTTATTCTGGAACGACATATTTTACTTTCCATTTACAACATTTTTTTTTTATCATCATCATCATCACTGGCACTACAACCCGGTACGGGTCTTCGCCGCATCAAGACGACGTCTCTGCTCATCTCTGTCTTGCGCCAGGGTCTGCCAAGCTCTGTTCTCGACCTCATCTGCCCATCTCAGTCCTCTTCTTCTCTTCCCATCCAGATACCCAAAGAGCAGCTTCTTGATAGGTGTGTCCCCGTCCATTCTTGCAATATGCCCAGCCCATCGTAGCCTTGAGATCCTTATAAATTGTACCACTTTTTTATCTATTCGTGTTTTAAGATGTATCATGTTTGAACTTAAATTTATATGGGAATAATAACTTTTATAATGGTTAATAAAAGAATTTCAATAACATCATTGCAATAGAAATGCTTAGCTAAACCAATTCCTAATTTTTTGTAATATTAACTCACATGGAACACTCAAATACATCTATTGAAAAATTAAGTTTTTTGCGTTATGACGGTGTTCTTTGAAAGGAGCGATATGTGTAAATGCTTTTACGTATACATAAACAACTCAAACCCCAACTTCGTATTTTAATTAATACATATTTATTGGGGAAATAACTATATTTATTATATTTAATGAAACCTTATTATTCTTTAATGCTATTATTCCTTTATTAATTATATGTAAAAAAGGAACAAGTAATCAGTTATCCACGTATCCAATTACAAACACAACATATGCGTATACACCTATCTATTTATACATGTACTCGTATATAAGCTCTAATGGTGCGTTTGTGGATGGGAATGTAATAACATCCAACTATGCCCAAGATCAAGGCACGCAGCAAAGAAGGAGGCCATAAGATATTTCAAAAAAATAAGGTGGTAAAAAATCCTTATTGATGCCGTCCTTCGGAATAGACGTAAAATGGACGTCTCGAGCCTGTCAGGTGTCAGGTACTTGTTAAAGATCCCTATCCTAATTAAACCTGGATAGGCATAAAGTGGCGTTAAATGAATAAACAAACATATATAATTATTACTTACTTTGCATTTGTTCTACCGAATAGAGTTTTTTCAAAAAATAATAATCTTGTAACAAACAAAATAATAAAATAAAATAAAACCACTTGAATATATACCAATCCCAGGACATTAGCTGCCACATAGATAAATTACATTACTCATCCATCCTAAAAATACACAAAAAAGCAACTCCGTCAGCCACCCTTGTCAGACGTGTACGTGTCAATTATATGTCACGTGGAGAGCAGCCCAAACTCCGTCTTCATGAAAATTATTTATGGAATTACTGCTCTACATTAAATATTTATCTTAGCTTGTAAATTGAAGTCCGGATACCTGGATCATTCCGGTAACCATAAAACTGGACAAGACGTAAATGTTAACTCAATTAAAGTTGGAATAATTAAAGATTTTTTTAAATTGACTTATACATCATACTTGTTTTTTCTGCTGATGCGATCATCTTTTTTTATCTCTGAGCAAATTAACAAATTCAAATTTTTATAAGACGTAAAATACTATCTGTAGGTTGTCCTAAGACGGTCTGCTTCGGAGGAAGATCATTGGGAGTTTGCTGGCCACAAACAGACATCATTTATGGAAACAGACCGATTATGAAATCAACAAACCCTACTGGATGGGTGCATAGACTTCCCGTTCAATTCCCCAATTATATGCATCCCATATTCTCTGTTGAATTTTTGGTCTCTGCTACCTATATGCAGACAGAAACAGGACTCGTCAGTCCTTTTCTAGGTAGTCACTACACTACATTCTTCTGAGTTGCTGGCCGAACCGAGTGCTGGATTGGGTTCCACCAGGGAGGAGAGAACCCGGACGGCGGTCTCCAGGAAGATTGGAAGGATCGATAGGTGTGGAGCTCTGCTCTGACAGGTTGAGGACACCCATGTTGGAACGCCTATAATAATAATCACTATATATTTAATTTTGATTATAAATAATCAAAAATTATTAATGAAAGAAAAATTTATATAATTTCTATGTGGCTAGATTTTTTTTTTAAGGGCATATGTAACAATGTTTTCGTACATCATCTAACAAGAGGCGTGTAATTTCACAAAACATTGGGTCCTAATAACTATTTTTGATTTGCAAGTTTGGCGTTTCAGAATTGTTTCAGAACTAAAAAATAAAATAAAGTAATGTATAAATTCCAAAATAATAAGAAAAACATTTAATATTTTGATAGCATTTATAAATTTAAAACTGATTAACCCTTCGATAAACTATGTCGACGCATTTATGTGTTTTCTGGACTATGGGCGCAAAGATGCGTTTGCCGGTTTTTTCAATCAATGTGCAGTCATTTTCGTGTGAAATTAATACAGGGGCATTCGTTAGTAATTTGCCTTCCTCAGGTAGCGGTTGGTCAGTGTTAGGGTCATAAAAATCTTCGGTAATTTCCGAAATGGAAATCCCATTTTTACTGTGTTTTCATGACTCAAAGCACTCAAAATGACTCAGTCAGCAATATCGTCTTGCCAGCCGACCTCCGTCCCTACGGTCAGTTTCAGCCAGGAGTATTTAGAGCTCTAAGGGTTAATATTAACTAATAAATATAAAACATTAAATGAAAGCTACCTTGAAAAAATCAAAGAAGTCGCACTTTACTGAGGCATGGCTAATACCCTCATGAGCTGGTGGGCACAGACGTTGCTTATATTTTGTGAAAAAACTTTAGAAACAACTATGAAATTGAAATCAAATATGACTCACTTTCATATTCAATAAGGCAGTAGCAAGATGGGAAGGTACTGAGTCCTACGGGGTTTTCTATGATACCAAAAGGTCCCAGGGACAATGTATCAGATCTTGAGGGTTAAAAATGTTTTCAACTAAATCCTGTTAATGATGTTTTTTTTTCAAAATCCCATAATTAATTGTCCCTACGGTAAAAAAATAAAACAAATATTTATGCAGTTTATATTAGCAATGTAAAAAAGCCAGGCAAAGTAAATACCACAATATTAGGAACTGTGTAGGTTCAAGATTCTGATTTTTGGGAGATACAGTTAGCTTTGTACATTATGTTTAACTATTTAGTTAGCGATATAGTATATGAGATTGAGCACTCATCTCAGCGTACTCTGAGTATAGATCAACGTACTCAAGACCACCCAGTGCGTGGGAGAGGAAAGGAAAATAGATCCCTGCGGGAGGTTGATAAGGAACGGGATAGCAACTATAAATCTATAGCTACTGATTGCAGCTCTCTTGGATCCGGGAGCAGTATATTTTAAATTATTACCTGAGGTTCTGATTGCATACAGTCGGATCGACGGTAATGTAAAGACCCCAAAGGATTATTCCTCACTTATAATTATTGCATTACATCTCTTTAAATCAGAAAAAAAATAAATAAAACACTCAACTTTCCAAAATAATAGAATAGAGAGAAATATGTTTAGGTGGTTGTATCAACATTTACTCGTTTATCTGTTATTGAATAAACGCAATGCATTTTGGTAGAAGTTAATGGATTGTGACAATCAGCCTAAAACTGTTTTATAGATATTAGTATTCGTATGTGAATCAAAATCGTTTTGTTCTTTTTGTATATATTTTTTTACAAGAAAAATGTGAATATGCATAAAATTAATCCTGCAAAGTGGCAATCCCAACTGATCTGGCGGAAAAAATGCATAGATTTTATAGGTATAACCTTGCATGAGAAAGTAATTTGTGAAACAAATTACTTTCTATTGTATAATTTTTTGGGGGATGAGAAGACCACTAAGTAATATTTCCGTTGAAAACTCAGATTAGATTTTTTTATATAAAAAAAACAAATGTAATGTTATATCCAACGACAAATATAGGTATTTTAATATTGGTTTTAATACGAGTATTAATTATAATCATTTCAAATTTGTATTTTATTCAGTTATCGAAAATTAGTTCATTCTAAATTTTCTTTTTGCACGAATATGAAATTTTTGAACTGATTAATATTTTCAGAACAGGTCTGTAGGACATTGTCTTTTTTTTATCTCATCCTAGGTAGTCCAGGTAACAGAGAGTAGCAGAGATAAAGAACAAGAGGAGTTTTGTGATAAGTGCAATGTTTTTTATTTGCTGTAAATATATGATTTTATTGTGGGAATGGTCATATTTCATTGTGCATAGTGTGATTCGGAATAAACCTAGAAGCAGTATTCAATTATTCATGGAATTTTGGATTGTGTTTTTTTGTATCTTGTGTATATACCACGTGCATAGGTGAAGCCTAATTCTGCTCCATGTGTCAAGTAGGTCTTGTAGTATAGCATTGTAGATTAATCGTTTGTTTCGTAAGTCAAGTTATGATCTGTAATCCAGAAGATGTGATAGATGTTTGTAGTAATGTAGGTAATAGTAAATTTTGTATGTATCATCCATGTAATCCAAATCGTGTAGATAAAAAAGTTTTGAGATCTGATTCGCTGGATGCGATACTGAGCAGGTGCATATGTAAAATGAGAAAATAATAAAATAAAGTTTAAAAAATCTTCTTTTTAATGCAATTTATAATAAATTTAGACGTTTTACTTAATCTTTTGAAATCATGGGTTTATTTGCGTCTGTATTTGTCGTGTTATTCAGCCCCCCCACCGAAATCGCGATGCTTTCAAGACTTCCCCCAGTGATCGATCAAAATGGATTCCTCGTTCTTGAAAACAAGCGAACTCCGCTAGAAAAAACTGCCCGAGGCCTAACATGTGCTCGCAAGTAGGGGATGATAAGAGCAATATTTGGGGACATGAATGCCCCATAATTCAGCGATGGGCGGAGAAGTGCTTGAGGGGCGCTGCCACTTAGGAGAGGGAGTCAAGTCTTCGGCAGCGACCCTCAAGTTTTAAGTTCCGGTGATTTTCGTTGACTGAAGTATATTATATTTCGAACTTGAACTTATTACTGACTAATAACGCGATTATTAGTTAGTAATACATTTCGCGGGAATAAAAATAAAATAAAATATTAGTTAACAGTATAAATGAGAAGACCAAACCAGGATTAAAATTGGTAATTTCATTTATATACTTCTTCACATTTTTCGTATAATTGTTAGATCAGGCTGTGACAACTGTGGCGCGCGATGGTGTCACGCATTTTAATGAGTTTTTAAAAACATAAAAGTGTATTAAAAAAGTTCAATTAGTTACAATCCATTTAATTTATTTTTTACAACTAATAAATTCAAAACGTTTGAAAGGAACGCTCCTGTCGGATCCACTAGTGTATCTATAAATCTAAAAAACTATTCGTCATTACTCTGCAAAGTTATTGAGATGCGGTTGCCCTCATCGAATTACTATAATAAAATAAAAAACTGATATCAGATGATGCTTTAGGAACAAAAGCGGATAACTCCCAAATTTCAATGATATACATTTTTAGCTCGTTCAAGCAATTTTATGCTCCTGGAACTTCGGGTGCGGAACCAGTCTAAAATTATAGGATATGGGAAGTGTTGTGTTGGACATAATTTCTTGATAAAACTACCGAAAAAATCATTTTTAGAATTTTTGGGGCTATCAGATTTTGATCCTTAAAGCTTTATATACTGCTATATTATTTGACGAATTAAATATATTATTGTAAATTACATAGATTGATAATAAATTATTTATTACTTTATTTATGCTCACAACATTATATTATTCGCCAAATGAATGAAATACAATTTTCTCATGAAATGCTGAATCTCTTGGATTATTTAATGCCCAATTTTCTATATTTTGTATTCGTTCGGACTGCGTTATATCAAAAAACAATTAAATGTTTTTTAATAGCATTGAAAGTGCCTGAGAGGGCATAAATGCCCATTTTTTAAGAACACTCCTTCTTGAATCTTGTTTAAAATATTAACCGTTCCAAGTAGTTTGTCATAATAAAAATGGGAACCCTAAGTTTTGTCTATTCAGGTTTAATTAGGGTAGGGATTTTTGACGAGTACCTGGTATCGTAGGCTCGGGACCTCCGTTTAACGTCACTTCCGGAGGACGGTATATGAAATTTTACTCCCTTTAAAAAATCCTAGGGCCACCTGCCGGGCTACGAACCCTCGATCTTGGGCTTAGTAGTTTGCTAACCAATAGCCCACAGGTCGCCCTTAGTTTAATGAAGAAGTTGCGGAAAAGCAATTATTAATTAATAGTTTTCCATGATTTATAGGTTTCGTATTATCGTAATTTCATCGCATGCTCTAATATTTCTTTATGACTTTTTTAAAGGTTTTAAAAGGGACCATTGGTTGTATTTAGGCAACATTAAATTCTAAAAATCGTTCTCCTCGACGGGATCCTTTTTCCTTTAAAGGGAAAAACGGAATAAGAATTTCCTCGGAAGGGGCGAAAAACCTGGGGGAAGTTGAAGGGGCCAGGGGGGAGGGGTAGGACAGACCACAGGACACCTGACGCCCTTCTAATCTGTCCTCCCTCGAAGCCAAAGGAAAAGGCCCAAGGACACAAAGGAATGTTAATTAAAAGTCTTTACTAATTAGCTAAGGATCAAAGAGGAGCAGTGGACCCCAAATTAAAGCCCCACTCTCTTTCATAAAACGGGAAGGGCAGAAGTCTTGGAGGGCCGCCTTCAATAGCCTCGGTGTCCGGTGCTATTGGCCTTCTTTGTAACCCGAGTCTTGAGGGTCGCGAGGCCTTCTCTTTTCCGAAATCCGAGCCTCCTCTTCTTCCCTTCCGAGAACTCTTCCACCTTGTTTTTTCTGGAAAGACCGACCCAGAGGAAATATAAATATCTCGTTTTATCCGGCTGGTATCGGTTATAGGAACGATATCCATTTAAGAATGTTGAAGTAGCTGAACTATTTGTTAAACTAGGAGCTAAGCAAGAACATATTGTTTTATTTCCACATAAGTGTGGGGCTTATGTTAAAAATCTCACTTACAGACCATTCAAATCTTTTAGACGAAATTCCTTCTTTATAATACTCATTGTCCCTCTTACGTTACTAATAATGCTTTACAAAAAGACCTGAACATACCATTTCATGACTCACTGGACACCCAAACTTACTGGTACAAACATTACTGACAGACATATTACCACAGAATCCGTCAAGGAGACTGAAACATCTCTGGAGCAGTGATCTACTATAGAGAGATGAACTACGCTAGGAGTACCTGGAATGATGAGAACAATGGAAGTTTCTCCATCCATGCTTCCGCGTGAATTCCTCAGGGGAGGTTTCCAAAAAAGATCCAAAATACACTATGTATCAAATGGCATTTTTATAATTTCTAATAAATATTTAGTAATTAATTTCCTCATTGTTTATCTTTATATATAAAGTTCGTTTGTCCCTTTACATGTCACTGAACTCCGAAACCGAGTTTTTGAAGTTTTGTCAGTTCGAGAACAAATATATCTGTAATACAAATAGTTTTCTCTATCTGGCTATTAAAACAGTTTTAATTTTATAATTAACACATTTAAACATATGTATATACTCACCCCCACATGAAAATTATAGGTCAAGCCGTGACAACTGTACGCATGATTGCTTCAGGCATTTTAATGATTTTTGTTCCATAAATTTTCATCAAAATCGATCCAAATAATTACATTTTATTTTATCTTTTTAGATTTATAACTTATATAAAAGAAAATTGTATAAAAATAATTGTCTAACTATATTATAAATAAATAAAAAATAATAATAAAAACATAGCCTTAAAAATCTCTAAAATACTGGGGAAAAAACCAACCAGTCTATGTTTCCAGTATTTTGGAGACTTAAGGCTTTTTTATTGGGATTTTCCTATGGCATCTTTTTTTTAAAATAATGGATTAATAATTAATTTATTACAGATCGATATAACTTTTATCATCTGTATCCCGTGGGTAAAACATTAATGAGAAATAGGAAGTATTAGTCATAGTGAATGTTTATGACAAATTATCTAAAAAATCAGGGTTTTTTTGGAAATGGAGCCAATTTATCTCCGGGACACAGATATATTTAATTTCTCAAATAATAGGAGTGTGTCTATTTAATACGTTGCTTATAAGTATTTTATCTACGTACTCTCATTTATGTAAATATTTTATTCTTTTTAAGTGTGCTTTGTTTATAATTACTTCAAAGGTTTATAACCCTATAAGAAAGCAATGATCTGGATCGAAAAATGCCTCCAAGCGCTTTCGAAGAGTTCTATTAAAGTTTGATTATAATTGATGGGATTAAGAAGGCATTGATTGAGGCGGAGGGATATCTGGGGAGTGACGAAGGGAAAGAATTCCCTTCAGTGTCCTAATTAAAGGCGAGCCACCTCTCAAGGGATTTCCAAAACCTTTAAAACTCATCTTGTCAAATTAAAGGGAATTTCTCTTCCATCCGTCGGCTAATTTTTTCTTTCTGTTTTTTTTTCTCGAAAATGGCCGATACTCCCGATTTCTTTTCCCCTTGGGGTCCTTGGGGCTTTGATTTGCATAACTCATTAAGTCCTTAGAGCGGATGACTTAACTCTCCTTTCACTCTGTACTTAATTAAAAACTAACTTTTCAATCGCGGGGTCTAGAAGAGTCGATGGGAATGGGAGAGTTTGGACCTTCTCAAATATCGGATACTTTTATTAATATCTTTTCAATTCGCCCCCTTTTTCATCTCCTCTTTGATCTCCCGTAATTCTATTTTCAGGTGTCGTTCGTCCGAAATAAATTATCATCTAAAAACCTTAAAGTTTTTTTTTCTTGTTGACAAAATAATTCTATGCTATGGGTTTTTCCAGGATAAATTGACTCATTAGCTCTTTTATTTAAAATAAAAGATTGGTGTTTTTCTTATTGAGTAAATTACAAAACATCCCTTCACATTCAATTCTATTTAAAAATGTAAAGGGTTTCCTTATATAAAACTGAAACGAAATTTAAAATTAGTGATCTTTATGTTAAAATAAATAAATAGTCTTCCGCAATACTAGCATGTTGGTGAGGGTACGTTGTTCTCCTACCAATAATCGCTCAACGCGGCAAAGGAAGTTTTTACTTCAAAATTAAGATTTTTTCTCCAAAACAGCTATTATATCCAATGAAATGAGTAGTTGCAAAGATCAAGAACTCAGCGAATTTTTTTTAAAATCTTTTAAAATATATTCCAAACAACGATAGCTCAAGAATCTGATTTTTCACAGACCAGCAGGTGGCATTAAGATTTTTTAAAGGGACCTTCCTTAGTCCTTAGTTAGCCTCTGCGATGTCAGGCAATGGTTGACAATCGTTATCCTGATGATACCTCGATAGGTAAAACTTAGGACTCCCACTGTAGCATCATCCAATTATCCATAGCAGCATAATGTGACTTTAACTTTAATTTAAGCAAATATGAACCTGGTATAAAATGAGAAAAAAAAACATGAAAGAGAAATAATCCAATATTAATTATATATTACAATTCCTACTAAAAACACTTTAATTTGAACTTTAACATATCTGCTTCGTAGAGAGCCAATATAATAATAATAATGACAATAGGAGAAGTATTGATACTAAATATCGAAACCTTAAGTCCTTCTAATAAGTTACTAATAAACTAACGAGTCGTCAATTCAGATTGTACAAAGTTACGTTCAATAATAACTTAATCAGCAGCTCATTTCAGACTCTGGTGTGCCGTTCGTCGTCTAAGATGCTAAACCCTTACGACCGTACTGTATAACTTGGTCCGTATCTGTTCTGTGCTATTTCAGCATCAGCCCCCCATTATTAATGGGCGCCAATAAAAATTACTATAAAAGTTATAATAAAATAAATAAAGGCTTAAAGAATGGACACTATGCTATTTTATTTTTCCCACCGTATGTGACCGACATTGAACTTTTTCGGCCCGCATTGACTCTAATTTTATGAAACAAAGAATTAGAAGTTTACATTGATTGTGTATCCATATTTATATATATGCAAAAATTAATAGTCAAAATTTTAAGATAAAATTATAATAATGTTTACAATTTTCGTATAGTATTTATATAGTATCATTATTATTATTACTACTATACTGGCTCTACGATCATAGAATAAGCCGGGTCTTATATTCTTATGCTAACCGATCTCCGTGATCGTGTTTTATTTTCCTTGATCCTCCATTCACATCATCCAGCCATCTGATCCTAGGACGTCCTCTACTTCGTTCGCCGTCCGGTTTTCCATTGACCATCTTCTTGAACATATTGTGGTCTGACATTCTTTCTACATGCCCTATCCATCTTATTTGGCTCTCTGTATCACTGCTATCATGTCAGGTTCTCCAAAAAGCTCCATAAACTCTTCATTCCTTCTTCTCCATATTTAATTTTCGACTGTTCCATCCCATATTACTCTTAACCTTTTTTTTCTCGTTGATCATTAATTCTGATTTTTCGGTCAGGGGTCATGTCTTGGACTCGTACATGACTACCGGTCTTACTATAGTTTTCTATACATTGCTTCTTCAAAAACATTAGCGAGACAACTAAAATTGTCATTGTTGAGTCAAGCCTTTAGTAGCAAAGTATTTTGAGTAGTATCATGTTTGAACTTGAAGTTTTTTGGGAAAAAAAGAATCTCAATGCCATGATAATAGGAATGTTTTACCAACACCCAAATTTTTAATTTTTTAACTCACGTGATTACTTTTATCACACTTTTCTTTAGAAGGAGCGATGTTTCTTAGTATTCTTTCACAGAGCGATTTAAACAATATAGTATTACCCTGTATTTAATATATTATTACACTATAACAATAAAAGTAGACAAAATAATAATAACTCATCTTATTTCTTGTTTTCACTCCAAAAAATCTCTAAAGTGGATCTAAATGAAATATAAAAAAAAAAAATTCTTTACCACTATAACCCGTGAAGGGTCTGGGTTTCTGTAGATGGAAGTGACTGTACAGTTTCATAGACAACGGTTGTGGAGGGTTTTATCCTAGATCACGCTCAACCGCCATATTTCCCCCATACTTTTTAGAGGCTGGGTGAGCGAGAAGAGAAGGGTCCTAGATCCCATGGATCCTTCTCCAGGCGATAACAGAATGAATGAAAGTCTGCCAGCGACCTGGCTTTTTAACCAGGGCATTCAGTATGGCTACTCCGCTCCCTAAATCTAATATGAAGATATATAATTTTACATGTTGGTGCGAAGCATTTCCAAAGTGGTCCGCAAGATCACTTGGCTTTGTCACCCCTGCGCTAGACAGTTTCGGCATGACTTCAGTTCGTTACTTGTAACTGATCGACCCCACACACAGCAACATCGCCAGAGCTCCGATGATGGCGAAGGGTTCAGATAATTAAAACAGGGCCTCGTTCTTTGACTCTTCTTAGGGCGTTCAAAAATGGAAGTATCAAAGCAAACCTTTATTAAAATCTTAGCGCCTGAGACTGAAGGCGGCCTGGAGCTGACGCCTTTGACCGCTGGCCGCCCCGGGCTTTGCGCGCATCAATATTCCCCAACCCACCTCGTTATAACGCTATTAGTCAGTGCGCTTCTACATATCAAAAAGGACCCTTTGCGCAAGTGATCAAATGGAGTTTCGGTTTTCGGCTCCGTAGTCAGCCCCTATGATACGAGCAGTCTAATTCAGTTAGCCTTCCTCTGCCTGGGAATAAATTAGGATCCTCTCGACTGTTTGCAGTTGGGCGGCGATTGCACGCCTCGCTGGACCGCCTCTGTTTAGTTCCACATTTGATATGTAAAGCAGTATCTCTGCCCGCTCCTTATTTTATGATTGAAAGGCCCTTTGACCCTCAGAGTGTTCACCGCCTGATGGTATGGAGCTCCAGAAGCCAGGTTAAGAACGGTTTCCAATGATTATCCTACGTTTTCCATATACGGCATTTGCCTTGTTAAAAAAACATATCAGAATAATTTTTATTTTTTTAATAAAACATCTCTATTTACTAACAAAATGGAAACTTTAATAAAATTTACTGGAAAAGATAATCTTAAGATTTGAGGTACGAAGAAGTATTGTACTCAGCAGCCGTATTGGTTTAGTCCCGTAATCAGTCTTCTCATTATGATCATATTATTCTTTTTTTTATAATTGTGAAACTGGGGATAGAGAAACTAGTCAATTGTTCCGTTATGTAGTGTTTCCTTATTTTTATACCCTGGATTTCATTAATTAAAATTAACAAAAATTGTATTCCATCTCCCTCATTTATTTTGAGTACTTTTTTCATTTCAAACGTTGGTTCGGGTCATTCTTTCTGATATTATTATTCCTAGGTTACAAAGCATGTCTGTCAATAAGTATGGAAGTCTTAACGGGATTAAAAAAAATTAATTAATTATTACAAAGTGCCAATAGAATATGTACTTTAAAAAATGTATTTTGTAAACTAAGAGATATCTGTCTCGGCCCTTATAATCTTCCATTCCTCTACCACTGTGCAATCTCTTGATTCGAGACTAATTTTAAGTTATGAAGGGAAAAAATAAACAAACAACTTTGGTGTATTAAAGTCGAGCAATTAAAGGTAAGATCCTTTCTATTTTCATATAATTACTATTGCAGGCCTACTACTACAATCATTGCTTCCCAGATGGTTACTTTAGCCCGTATACAGAAATATATTATAGAAAAGAAATAATACTGATATATAAAGAATAATAAAGGGTCAGCTGTTGCCCTTGTGCTACTAATGTTAAAACAGGTTGAACGTGTAAATATTTACAAGTCATCATATCAAATCATGTAATAAATATCAAAGATTTTATTACTATTAGGTAATTCAACACGACTTGAACTGACACGAATAGAAATGATTTGAATATAACTTAAGAAACCATCTTCATGAATATAACTTAAGAAATATGAATTCATCCATCGACATCAATCTTTGCTCTATGCTAAGTACGGCAATTACTCCATCCAAACCATCTACATTTATCTGAGTCCATCAAGATTCATCAAACCCGTGATCTGCAGGGCCTTAGCAGCGGGCCATAGATCAGGGCGATAAGAAGTTGGCCGATTTGCATGAGTTGATAGCCCACTCAGGATATTTACGGCGCCCGCCTTCGCAATTACCGAACCTCTTTCAATTAGACCCTCTACAAATCAGCTTCATCAGATTAGGTTGGAGCCTTCGATCCTCTCTTGTCAACGTTTTGGAAGTACACATTCGTTTTATAATAATGGAAATAAACAAAAACTATAATTTAGTCATGTTTGGGCACCTAAATTGTTTGGTTGTTAAAGTCCACATAAAGAAAAACTACTTGTCACGGAGATGGACTTCAGGAGAAAGTAAGCTGGAATATCCAGGCGTTACAAGATACCCAATACTTGAAAAAAATCACCATCGAGCGATTAGAGACGTTTGGACACCTACAAAAGATGAAAGGTAAAAGAAGACATAACCTAGAGAGAGAGAAAGGAGAGGCCTGCCAAGAATCTCTTAGATTAGTCAACTTCAAGAAGATATTGGGTGATATGGTCTAAATGAAGAAGTAGCTCTTGCGAGGAAGACCTGAAATAAACATGTAATAAAATTCCATTGGGGAAGACTTATAGTTTGTGGTCACACTAAAAAAAAAAAAAAAAAAATTAAAAAGTCCTCACAATCTATTTTAAATTAAATTAATTGTCACTGAAATTAATTAGCACTATTTCTCTGGTAACATACACAAATATTCTGGAGAAAAATGGAAACCTTCTTCAACCACCTATTAATGTCTGTTTGTTTAACGTGAATTTATGCTGCTATGGCTAATAAATTTTGTCTACTCAGGTTTAATTATGACAGGGATTGTTAACAAGTACCTGACATCGTACTGGCTAGGGACCCCCGTTTAACGTCCCTTCCTAGGGACGGCATAACCAAGATTTTTTTACTTCCTTTAAAAAACCCTAGAGCTGGGCTACGAACCCGCGATCTTTTTTAAACATTTCAGAAACGTCTCTATGAAGAATATAAAGGAAAAAGATACTACAAATGATAATGATAATATTTAAGAGAAAAACTGTCGGGGAGTGGGTGTGGGGAAGGGGGCGAGAAAGGAAACAAATAAATTTTTCCATTTATAGTGGTGCAGTTATGTAAATAAAGTAATGATAAATCCAAGGAGGTTATAATTACAAGAGCGTTGCTATAAATCTAATTTATGGACAGGACTGTCCCGGGCCTGATATATAGTTCATTAGCAGCTCCCGGTCCATCTCCTTTTCTTACCCGGCGCTCCGACTACAGTCCGCTCCGTCATAACTCAATCCTCCCAGGATCTTTGTTATGGCTCCGCAGCATGGCTTTCTGTTATTTAGCTGGAGAAATATATTGCCGGCCCTGCACTAGCTCCTCCCTTCAAGGGACACGACTAATGTAATTGTCGAGATGATAGACCGTCGGCCTTGCGATAATATTGATTACTACGTTACGTCAATTTTCCATACCAAAATAACAACAAAATAATGATTTAAAATTGGAAATTCGTAAACTTATAATATTTTTCAAAATTTTGAGGGGTACACCCAGTACACCTATCGGTGGTACAATCCCCATTTCAGAGTTGAGTCACAACGAGTTTCAATCTTCATTTGTTCTCTTTTCAATACTTTCGAAAATAAAAATAATAGTGAGTTTTAGTATAAAAAAAGAGTGTAATTATAGGACAATTATATATTTCGGAAATCATTTCATCAAGAAATGGACGTTTTAACAAACATTTCGTTGTAAATGTTTACAACTTTGTAATTGTAAAGTTTACAATTAAATCAGTATGTGTAAGTCGGTTCTTGAATCTATATACAGTAATTAAAAATATTTACAGTCAGTATTAAAATTATTTTAATTTCTAGAATGCTAAAAAGGCAACGAATAAAAAGTTAAAACTTTTTGTTACTTAACTCGAAGCGACAACCTGCGGAACTGATTACAAAATTTATAGCTTATAAGAAAAGTTCCTTAGCCTTATTTCACTGAGTTCTACGTATTATAATAACGTATTATTCTACGTATTATTAAATATTGGAATAAGATGCAGGCTATCTTAATGTTTTAAATCGATGCGTTATATTTGAGTTCTTTTATGAAAGCTTGAAGCTTTTTTGTGCAAATTTTTGAGAGCTGTAGAAGGCTAAACAAAAAGTACATCTCTGATCCGTCGCTAGGCATAAAAAACTACATCACTGAAAATGTTTTTATATAATAGGGAGGTAGAAAAAATAGTTTAATAATGAATTTAGAATCGTTAACTACTAATTCTACTTTTCCTAGAAAATTATAAAATCTGGAATAAAAGAGCAATAGTTCAACATAAATAATTAGAGGTACAATACAAATCGAAGTTAAGCTTAATACTTATTTTTTATGCCACTAGTGAGCATAAGTATTTGTGAGTCCACGAAGCATGAGTTATTGAGTAATTCGTCTATACATATTATAAAACAAATAATATCCTCGGCCGTGTTTCTTCGCGGTAAACTCAATAACTAATGCACGGATTTTCATGCTTTTTCACCAATAGAGTGATTCAACAGGGAGGCTTAGGTATATAATTTGTCGAGGTTTTTGTGTAAATGGGTTTGAATATCGATGGGTTTCCCCGAAGACCCTGCTTGCCTAATCCAGTGAAATTGTCTAACGTGCAAGATAATAAATTCATATATAAAGAAATATTTAGTTTTGTTTTTATTTTTATAATTTCTATACAATAAAGTACATTAGCTAAGTTGGGAAGAAAGAAAATTAAGACTCCCAATAAAGCATAACCAATAATATTCACGTGGTCCTTACTGCCCGGTACATGATAAAAAAACAAAACATTAAATAGACAAATTATGTAGGCATAATATGCATTTTAACCCGAGCGAAGCTGGGGTGGGTCGCTAGTATTCAATAAAATAATGTTTTTTTAATCCTAGATTTTTTTGTTGATACAAAAATAATTTATAGTTCATAAGAAAAATGTCGTAGCCTAATTTCACTTCTTTCTCTGTATTCTAGTAACAGTCTTACAATCAAAATATTGGATTGAGATGTAGATTTTTTTTTTTCATTGTATTTTTACATTTAGTTTTTAAAAAACCAGTGCTGTAAAGGGCTTACAGAAATCAGGAACAGTGTTTTTGCGATTTTCCGATTTTTAAACACTTAACGACTAAACATAAAGTAGTTCTTCGATCCGTTACTTCGGATAAAATATTACATCACAAAATACTTTTTTGGGGAGGGAGTACAGTCAAAGATAACACGAAATAAGCAAAACTTATTTTCCTTTATCTCTGACTAGACCCCCTGACTAACTCAATCCATTATTAGAATTATCCAGTCAACTATTTTCCACGTTAACATTAAAAGTATTTTAGATAATAGAGAGACAGAAGGGAATAGTTTAATAATAAATGGAGTAAGAGGTTTATTAAAACCTTAATCGTGAACTACTAATTCCTGTTCCTAGAAAATAATAACATCCGGAATAACAGAGAAATAGTACAACTGAAATAATTAGAAGCTGGAGTTGTAAGGCGTCGGGTTAATCACCTTGAATAGGAGATGCGCCTCGGCCAACATACGCAAGGTTCTCGGATGAAATATTCAGCAATGGCCAACCGTAGGACGTATACATGACGCCTCCATTATTAAATCCTCCGGGTCCAGATTAAAGAGGCGGACATTCGGAGGTGAAATATTCAAGACGAGGAGGTAATCCAGGTCGGGAGCCTAATCCTGGGGTCACCCTCTTCCTCCAGGTCGTGCAACTTACTTCAAAGGACCTCCAGGATTAGCACTAGTCCTGAATTAAACAGACAATCAACACCTTGGCCAATATTCCCTTTGCCCTAGACAGCGAAGGATTATTGTAACTGCGACGCCTGAGTGAGCCTCTCTAATGAACTCCATTACCATCAGATGGGAAAATTAACGCTATCAACTATTCAGGAGCCTTCTCACCTTAGCTACGGTTATTTCTGTCATTGCGTTCATTCTCTACGCTCCGCTTTGGTAAAGTCTTCGTCCTCACTTCGCTAACTTACTACAGACAATAAATATAGCCGCTTGCTTCATACTTTCGTACTTTTCTCTCAATTATATATAATAAAGTTTGTAGCATTGAATAATTCTATAAAACTGCAGTATCTTTCGTTTTGATTGTGAGGTTTCTGAAATATTGAACAACTATGAGGTGGTATCCCATTTTTCTAAAGAATATTTCTTTTTTTTATTATACACAATTAAACTATATAATAAATATATGTTATAAACTATTCACAATTAAGTATTATTATTATTATTATTCTACGGCGCTACAACTCGGTGGCGAGTCCTGGCCTCCTCTACCAGCTTCTTTCAGTCGTCTCAGTTTCTGTCGTCTCAGGACTCCAAGGATATCCTTCGTCTATCTCCACACCATCCGACCACCTCAGCTTCCATCTCTCCCTTCTTCTCGTGCATTATAGAGATTCTGTTAAACCTTTTTAGGAATAGCCTCATCCTCCATTCTAACCACCTGACCAGCCCATTGCAGTCTTATAATTTTTAAGGTGTATAGTTTGTAATATTTTATAATTTAAGTATTTACTTTTCAATCAATAATACTTTGACTTTTGACACAAAGACACTACGGAATGTCAATAACAAAACTGAGCATACAAACTTAAAAATCCCACCATACTACGAACCAAGTGCTTCCAAGAAAAATACCCAAACCCAGGATAGAACAAATGATTACGACTCACATGCCTAAGAACTTGACTAAAAAGAACTTAAATGCGGGATCTGTTGTAATAGGAAATTAAATCAAGCCACGGGAGAGGTACCACTGAGTATTGTTCTTCATCCCTCTAACGCCATTTTATTTTATTTTACTGACAACCAATATACTGATAGTCAATTCTATGTATTGATTATTGACTGTTGTATTGACAGGTGTGGATACAAATATAAAGTGGGAAAAAAGTACTTACTGCGTAGCTCTGCTGCCTTTCGTTACGTTTATGAAACTATTGAATAACTATGAGGTGGAAGAAGATATCCATTTTCTTCCAAAATATATATATATTTTTTTTTTTTTTTTTTTACATCTCATGCAAGGCAGATATCAATTTACTTGTGAAAACACATATTATTATAAACTTCATGAAACTAAATATAAATTGTATATTAATATTAAATTATTTTATTAAGTAATTATCAGGGGAGCGGAGTGGCTCAGTGGTAGAGCAACAAATTGCCATATCGAAAGTCCTAGGTTCAAATCCCTCTCAATGGCAGACTTTTATTTAATTTGTTAGCGATCGGAGATAGATCATACGGAATCTAGGACCACACTTGGGCTCACCCAGCATCTATAAAGTGGTTACTCAAAATAAGGGGGAAAACTCTGGCGGTAGAGCGTGATCTAGGACCAAACCCTGCATAACCTTTGTCTGAGAAACCATCTACGAAACCTCAGACTCTTCACGGGTTGTAGTGGTAAAGGTTTATTTTTCTTAATTATAGACTATAGACATTTTTTTATAGGGAAAACTCAAAACATGATGAGTTATTATTATTTTGTTTACTGTCATTGTTATAGTTAAATATAGAAAATTTAATACTATGTTAAGTGACTATAGATTTAATAAAAAATAAGGCAATCCGGACTTTATAGTATAACTTTATAAGACTGCAGTGTTTGCGGATAACAATGCCTCGATCTTGAAAAGGAATATTGTAATCAGACAAGGTATAAGTATGGGCCAAATCGTTGGGGAGAAACAAAACCAAAAAAATAATACTATAAAAAACAAAAAAAATATTTGAAACTTTGAACGGGTTTTGAGAAACAAAAGAAAAATATACAATATAATAGTATACAATCGGGACAATGGAGTTGATCAGGGACCATATTGTATGTCGTCTTCTTTGAGAAGAATGCTTCTTCTTCTTTAAGAAGTAAACGACATATAGCGATATTTCGAGAAATTATTTGAAGTTAACTTCTGACACATTTTTCAGGATGTAATATTGGTAGTCACAGTATCTAAACTCGAATCTATGATTATTAATTATAAATACTTATCACTACATAATTTTGAAATAACATAAGTATCTAATTCATACATATATCTGTTATCTTTTATTAAGGTTCAATAAGGTGTTTCCTTTTTCTGTAATCGAAAACAGGACGTTTCATAATGATTACTGAGGTTACTAAAATGGGCAATGGAACATATTTAGTGCAAGCAGCCTTGGAGTTATTTAAACCAATTTTTTTTACTCTTCTTACACGAGAACTGTACATTCCAACACGGGCTCCGTTCTGTAAACCTGAGACCCTCTCCGCCTCAAGAGATATCTCCGCCAGGACGTGCTCCCGAGGACTAACCGCCCCTTTCCGCTCTCTAATAGAGGCCAGGTACATCGGCTCCGGGCTATCTCGGGAATATCAATTAACGGCAGTGCACGGGAGGAACACGTACGTGATAAGGAAATGTCACATCGGAGGTTTTAATTCGTGGCTTTGCATTCAAGGACCGGACCTAGCTATCTCGCTCCGATAGCGGAGTCATTAGCCGGGAGGAAGAATCCTTGGCGATAAGGAGATCTGATTGGCCCGCAGTGTGTGTGCTCTCTTCCCGCCTCGGCCAATCAGAATAAATAAGGCCACTTTATTCCCTCCCCGCGTCTCGAGTAATGGAACGCCTGAAATACAAGGGACACTTCCATTCGGGGGAAGAATTATTCCATGTTGCTTACTAAGAATCAGTTTAATTCAGATTGTGGCTCTTACTTTATGAGAATGAAAAAACTTGATTGCAAGGGATCTTATCGGCAAGCTCATTAGTTATTGTTGTTGTTGTGTGTTGGTGTTTAAAGGCGTAAAACCCTTGGGTCATCAACGACAATAGTTCGCTTTATAAAATTTTTAAAAGCTCATTAGCTTTAAAGGTCACTAGCATTATGGCTGGAGTAGCTATGAGATGATAATAATTTTTCAGTTTGTTAAATAAATTATGTATAAAATTTATTTTTAAAAAATATGTATCACTCCAACCCTTTAATTGGTTAATATTTCGCCATGATTCGTCCTTTTTATTAATTTTGTATTAATTTTTTGGCCCTTATTATAAAGCTTTCTGGCCAGATATATAGCATGTTTCTTTTTTTGTTCATGTTTGTTATTCTAAAGGGACGTACTCCTAGAATAAAGTTACTTTTCTATTCTATTCTCTTCTCACGTAACCAATCAATAACTGTAAAATTAAACTTACTGTATTATTACTTTTCATTGGTAAAAGATTAGTTGTTTAAACAGATATGAATAAACATCTTAAATGAATCGAAAAGTTAAATTTTTTTATCTATAATATGATTTAAACAATGACAATGACTATCTAATATTATATGAATTGAGAATATCTGTTTTAAATTTTAAAAAATTTACGGCTACAACCCATAAAAGGTCTTGGGTTTATTACATGGTGGATGAAACATGAAGTCTGGCATTGTCATGTAAGAGAATATGTACCAACCGATTAACCAATACAAGTTGTTGTGATCAGTATTTGTTGCATTATGTAAATATCAAAGCAGTACGATATGTATGTAATGGTTTCACCCCTGGGAGAAAGTAGAAAGGAATGATCCCTTCCATTAACCAAATTCCTCCAACAAACGACGAATATATGACATTATTTGGAGCATTATGAGTACCTAAATAAATAGTGTAAGGGGCATTGAGGATGTAGCTTAAATGTCCCTTAGGATCGGTACCTTTATCTTATTAATATAATATACCAAAGGGTCCCTTTTTTTCTTTCACTGTAAGAAGATATATAACTTAACTTGTAACTATGATCAGCAAACAATTAATATAATGTTATTCAATTAGTAGAAAAAAGATCTTTATTTATTAAACAACATCAACCTGAAAAAGAGAGGGATATGTCTTAAGTCATTAATGATACATTAATACTGCAACTCAGTGGTAACGATCTAAGGATGGCATCCCATTTTATTATTTAGATCGAAGGATCAGATTTTTCCCTGAGATCATAGTTTGGGCAGTGAAGTTCATATAGTAGTTCATTATAACCAACCCAAAAAAAGGGGTGGTAATGTTTCTTCCAATTCGTTCAGTAAGAGATCATTACAAACTTTTTTTTTTTTTTTTTTTTTTTATTTAATTCAATGATATTTACAACTATAATACATTATTATATCAAGTAAATGTGCAAAAATGTAGCATATGACATGAAAACACTTGTGGAGAAACTACCCATCGATAGCACTCCAATAAAGTTCTATTGTAGATGATCTCGAGGCCATCTTCTTTTCAGGCGCCTCGGGGGGTTATCAGGAATAGTATGGGAAGCAAGCTGAGAGACTAGCGGATTCAAGTGCGTATGGAGCTTGTTATGGAAGGATAGGTATCTAGTTTGGGCCAAATCAGTAACATATGGGATATTAAGATCATGATGGATGAGTTTGTTTGTGACATAATAAGGAGTATTGAGGATTTTACGAAGGATTTTGGATTGCAAGGATTGGATACGAGATGAATTGGATGGTTTAGTAGAGCCCCAAAGCTCAACTCCGTATGCCCAAATAGGTCTGATGACTGTCATGTAAATAAGTCTTTTGTAATTAATTGGTAGCTTAGAGCGTTTGTCCAGTAAGTGTTGAAGTAGGCGAAAACGTCGAGCAGTTTCTTGTCTTTTCAGTCTTGTATGAGGATTCCAAGTGAGACGTTTATCCAGATGGAGTCCTAGGTAACGTATCTGTTCGACAGGGTTCAGTGGTGTATTATTAAACGATACAGTAGGACAGGAATTCGTAGGTTTACGACGAAGGGTGAAGGTAATTTGATGGGATTTGATAGGATTTATTTTAATCCTCCAATTTTGACACCATTCTTGTAGGTGTGAGATATGGGATTGAAGAGATTGGGATGCAACAAATGGATCCTTATTAACTGATAACACACATGTGTCATCAGCGTAAGTAGTGAGAACAGTGCTTGGATGGGTTGGGATGTCAGCTGTATATATCGTGTATAGGATGGGCCCCAGGATACTGCCTTGAGGAACACCGGCAGACTGGGTGAAGAGGGAAGAGTAGGAACAATTATGGTTTACTTTAAAGGTTCTATTACTGAGGTAGGAACTGATAATAAGGAAGTAAGTTGAAGGTAAGAATTTACGGAGTTTGTACAGCAGTCCTGGATGCCAGACTCGATCAAAGGCCTGCTCTACATCGAGAAAAGCTCCTGTGCAGTACATTCCGCGCTCTAATGCAGATGAGACAACGTCCACCACACGATGGCATTGCTGGATGGTGGAGTGTGATGTTCGGAAACCAAATTGGTGATCTGGGATTATTTGATTGGATTCTATGATAGGATGAAGACGTTTCAGAATGAGTTTTTCAAGTATTTTCCCCATTATGGGCAGGAGAGATATAGGACGATAAGAGGATGGGAGTTCTGGTGGTTTTTTAGGTTTTGGAATCATCTTAATTATGGATAATTTCCAGGAATCAGGAAAATATGTGGTGCGGAGTACGGCATTGTATATATATGTAAGGAGTAGGATCGCTTTCCGAGGAAGGCGTTTTAGAATCTGGGATGTGATTAGGTCGTGTCCAGGGGCTTTGTTGGCGGGTAATCTATTAATAATGTTTGATATTTCGGAAGGATGGAATGCTTTAGGAGGAGGGGACAACTGAAGAGGAATACTTAATTCTGCTCCAATGCATTCAGAGTGGGTTTGATTAAGGATATCTGGATGAGGGTTAAATGTTTTGAATAGGTGCTGGCCGAAAATTTGTGATTTTTCTTCATCAGATCTTGACCAGGTTTGGGATTCGGTTAAAAGTGGATGGTTGAATTTTTTATAGTTTAGGAGTTTTCTAGTGGTATTCCATAAGGATTTGTCAGTAGTACTGAGATTTTCTGTACGGTAATACAAATTTTGAATTTTGAATGTTCTAATCTCTGATTTTAATTTGTTGGTCAGTTTGGTATAATGACTCTTGTCCGATGGATATCTCGTGCGGTGCCACTTTGCTCTTGCCCGTCGTTTTTCTTTTAATAACTCGCGAATATGAAGTGGCCAGTTATTCTGTTGATAATGATTTTTACTTGGTAAAGTGTTATATTTTATATTGACTTGTATTGCTTCTGTTAGTTTGTCTATTGCAGAATTAATGTCTCCTTTTGTTTTAAGCGGAATTTTGAGGTCTAAATTATTTTCTAGATTTGATCGGAATTTATCCCAGTCTACACGTCCTGTAATCAGTCGGGGAAGAGAGGGCTTAGGAATAGGAATCGAATGCACTTGAAGCAGAACTGGACTGTGATCAGAGGAAAGGTCATCCAGGGATTTTATGGCAGTTTGATTGCAGGAAATCTGTGAGGAAACAAATATATCTAGAATATCTGGACGTTTTTTGAGGGATGTAGGCCAATAAGTAGGGTTTATGGGTGCGAGGATAGAGAAACTATTAGATGTTGAAATTTGGGATAAGATGCTACCACGGGAATTGGATGTTCGACAACCCCATCGTTGATGTTTGGCGTTGTAATCTCCTCCGGCAATGAAGCGCGGTCCGAAGGATTGGAATATGGATTCGAGGAGGTTATAAGAAAGAGAATTGCCAGGAGGACAGTATACAGCTGAAAATGTGATATGGAAAGGACTAGTCGTTAAGGTTACTGATGTTGATTGAATGGCGTCAGTTGGAGTAGAAGGAATAAGAGAATGTGGTATAGATTTATGGATAAGGATACAAGAACCAGCATGTGCTGTATCGTCAGGATGATCTGATCTATATGTGATGTAGTCCCGTATGTAGAAATGTGTGCGGTGAGTGAAGTGTGTTTCAGTAAGTAAAGCAATATCTATTTGGTTGTCGTGTAAAAATATATCAAGTTCGTCACGGTGATTATGCAGTCCATTAGCATTCCATAGGACGATAGCTAGGGGCTTTATGCTCATCGTGGGTAATTAAGTGGAACTTCGGTAAGGATTCTCGTGAGTAGAATGATGAGAGGCTTGGTAGTCTCTTGGAGATCTTTCAGGAAGGATGACAGGATTGAATTTATGTCGATGGAGTTTTGGATTTGGACTGGATATGGGTCTGGAGTTTGATATTGATAATTAACGGGTAAAGGAAGGTTGGCTGGGGGTTGTACCCGAGGTGCTGGATTTACATTCATTGTTTGATGAACTGAAGGATTCATTTGATTGTTGTGATTGGAAGTGGTAGGATATGGTTGCTGTGGCGGAAGTTTGACTATTAAGGTTTCAGGATGGAGAGGTATATGCTGACGTGGGGGTTGGACTTTAGTATTGAATTTCTGAGGCTTGGATCTAGGATCTCGGGGTTTGGGTTGGGAGGTTTGTGGCTTGTTATAGGAAGTCTGGGGTTTATGTTGGGAGGTTTGAGGCGCCTGACGTTGAGGCTGGTGCTGGTTCATTGTTCTGCTTTCCTTTTCCGGATGTAGAACTGTGGTGATAGGTTGTTGTAAATTGTTCGGTGCTTTTGGCAATTCCGGGAAGATAGTGGAATTGCTAACTTCTGGTGGCTGAGGAATGTTATTTTCTAGTCTTCTCTCTTGTATTTTGTGTGTTCTCTGTCGTAATGAACTTTTATAGACTAAGCAACCTTTGTAGTTCGCCGGGTGGTCCCCGCCGCAAAGAACACATTTCGGAGGCTCGTTTCTGGATTTCTGGCATGCTTCCGTTAGATGAGAGCCAGCACACTTCACGCATCTGGCTTGATGATGACAATAGGTCTTAGTGTGACCTAAGTTTTGGCACCTAGCACACTGCACTAGAGTGTTTTTCTGTCTGGGCTCCTCGAATTTTACTGTTGAGTAGACAAGTCTAGTAACTTGAAATATTTCAACGTTATTTTTAGCCGGTTCTAGATCGACAAAAAACAACGGAAGGGGATATTTTTCAGTTGGGTGCAACACTGAAGAGATGTTTCTGATGGTGTGACCTATCTCTTCAAGATCTCTTTTGATAGCGTCCTTAGGCGTGGTCGAGTGAAGCCCTCTTAAAACTACCCTATAAGATTTGTCTTCTTTGAGCTGGTAGCAGTGAAAATCATAGTTGTTGCTATTTAAATGGTTTATTAATTTTTTGTAGGATTCTTTATTATTGGTGTTGATTTTGATGTCATTTACTCGAGAGTAGCATGTAAAATTTGGCTGCCCGATCAATTCCGCTACTTCTCTTCCGAAATTATAAAAATCTGTTATCTTGGTGATAAATATAGGAGGAGGTACCGGATCATCGTATTTTTGACTTTCTTGATTGTCCTTAGGAGGTTTAACTTTGGGACCAGAGTTGCTGCTGGTTGATGCTACAGGTTGTTTGACTGCAGTAGATTTACTGCGGGTTTTTGGTGGTTCAGATGTATTATTCTGAGTGGCTGCTGGTTTTAACATAGCCGCTTTGTTTTTTTTTTTGTTAGGCGAGTTGCCCGCTGAGCCAGGGGCAGATTTTCTTTGTCGTTTCTGAAGCGATCGTCTTTTTAAATATTGAGAATCAGTCTCACTGATTTCTGAGAACGGAGTCTCTTCCTCCGACAAATCACTTCCCGTATTGTCCACACTCATCATTGTATTATTAATTTATTAAATGAAAAAAAAAATAATAAAAAAAAAAAAAAAAAAAAAAAAAAAATTATCAATTATAAACTTTGTTAACTTCAATTGTCTTAATTATAATGAACATATTTATTTAATTAAATTTTAATGAAGAAAAGAAGAAAAAAAATAATAATAATAAATAAAATAAAAAAAAAAAAGTTTACGTAACCGGGGATCGATTGAAGACCGGAGAAGGTGGAGAGCCAAGCCTTGACCTTGATCTTGCTATCTATTGTAGTATGTATTAGTCCTGTCTATTACTATGGGATTAAGGCCACGTTGCTGCCTTTACCAGGCAGTCACTAAATTATTTTATGTCTATAGTTTTTATTTTTATCACTCACCTCACTTATGTTGTTAATAAAACAAAGTAATGTCTGTAAACTTAGTTTTTGTAAAGTTTGATGACATTGTTTGAACTGATAATATGAAAATATTGTCTCAAGCACAGAACGAAATTAAAGTTACACTTCACTTGCGGCCATGACACTTGCAACTTCATTACAAACTAAAACTTAAACATATCAAAGCAGAAGATTATTATTGAATGGGAACACGAGTATTGGTCATTTCACGAAATGTTTTTTCTCTTTTCGATTTTACCTGTTTGATACAAGAAGAGAACAGGGAGGGAGTGAAGACGGATGGTCGGGGCGGGAGGGAGCTGAAGAACAGTCGGTGAGGGGCAGCTGATTTGTGACGGCAAGTTTCGATTAAAGGCATCAGTTGCAGAGGCAGCGGCCACTCTTGAGGAAATATGAGTGACTATATTTCCCGGAGCGGGTGAAAAAGGGCCCCCGGGACCCGGGGCAGGACATTCATAACCGTTTGATTAGACGGGGCGATCAATGCCCTCCTTAGCCCGCCCTTTGTGTCCTTTGCCCTTTATTTCAGTTTTTTCTTTCCCCCGCTGAAATATCGCTTTAATTCCTCGAGGCCCGGTGACAAATCTCGTCCTCCGGTAAGCGCCTCACCCTGATAGCGGGTCACTCCTGTCATATCTCTCATCCTGTCTTCCTGGGCCGCTTTCCATCTTTCTTCTTTCTATAGCAGAATTCGTTTCACGACATAAGAAAAAAGCTATTTTTCCTGAAATAATGACTAAAAGGACAAACAAAAACATATAAAATGAATACAATAAAACTTGAATAATATATTTTTTAAACTGGAACCACTTCAACTCATAGAAATTCTTGGGTTCAATACACGGTAGTGACTGAATTGTTTCAAGGAGCTCAACCGGCTTTCACCCTATTTTGTGTACCCACTTTGTAGAGGCTGGGTTAGATCTAAATGATCCCTATTGACGCTTTGCTTTAGACATTATTTTAAGTAATATTTGTATACATATCAAATATAAATATATCAATTATAAGGTTAATTAATGTTCAAACAACATTAACTTTAGGAAAATTACTCCCAAAAGCCTAAATTAGTTTAGCCATTTGGCACCGGACCTACTCAACTTTATACCTCGCACTCGCACGATTCCTGGGCACTTATACTATATATAGCATCGTCACATAATTAATTTCGTAGAAACGTTCGCCCCGAGTGAATTTATCTGTGAACTGAAGCAGGTGATTAAGAAGAAAGCCCGGAAGATCCTTAGGGTGGCGAACTGCCCTAAGATGGAGAGAGAGTTAATAGCCATAAGATAAAGGGACGCGTATAAATCTGCAAGAAATGGAATTAACCAAGCAAAGGGCTCGGGGAGTTGGCAAAGGGCCTCTTCAATAAGTGGAGAGGATGCCGCCTAGATATTCGGTAATTGATTTCATGACGGCAGCATTAGAGTTGGGCGGCAATAATTAGGCGGCAACTATGGTCGAGGCGATAGCCATCTTGGCACCGGCGGGAATTAATACTCATTCCGCCTCATTTAGCCGCGTCTTAGCGGAATTAGTAGGGAGAGATAACCTTCTTCAGGAGATGACAAATGTAACTTTAATCGGGAGATATTAGGGAAGGAGGGAACTTGGAGAATTATCACCCAAGTTGAGAGCAAGAAGCGGATCCAATGGCCGGGATGAGCAACTCAGGACCAAGATCCGCGCGGCAAATGCTAATTAATGGTAAAACTGTAACAATGGTCGGGGATTCCCCGCGACACAAGCTCTTGCAAGTGTACATTGTCTTAAGGACCGATCTAAATCACCCAATCTTGGCTGCATACTTCTCTCTACCCATTGTTTGCAGTCCTATTGACATTTGCCCATTGTCGGTTCCTGTTTGCCTGAATAACTCATCTGCGCCTATGAGTTACAGTAAATTGATGATATAGTCTCCAAAAGCGAATTATTGAAAAATGTTTATAAAATTGAACAATTATTACTTTTCTCTCATAACCGGGTGGTAGTCGTTAATGGCATTCTGGTTAGATGTTGATACCGTCGGTACAAATGCGATTCAAGTAAGTTATTCACTTTTCAGGTGAGTGAAAAAATTGTTTCAAGGGTGGTTCATTCAATATCGGTGGGTATCATCAAAATATTTACGTGCGTGATTATACACGGTCTTGTACTTTTAGATGACTCGATTGTTTGAAATTCCTTAATCTTAACGTTGGATCCAATCGTAACCGCTTAAAAAGTATGGCCATCCCCAACTGGTTGCATATTTATAAATACCCAGATATTTTTTGTTTTTTCCTTTTGTTAACTGCAGTAAAAACACAAATGATTTAGATTTGAAACCAGATGCATTAGAACGGTTTCTTTCATTGAACTTGAAAATATTTTATGTAAAGTTATCCTTTTGTTCACTTCTCAGGAAACTCTCATCTCATATATATTTCAAAATATGTTTAAAATTTTTAAATATTATATGTTTAGCATATATACCAATGTTCCGACAAGTTAATGTTTAGCTACAAATTGAATAAACTGGCTCAAACATTCTCATATTTGTTTTTACCTTCATAAGACAAAACTTAATGAAAAAAACGAGCTCTCCTTCAAAATTTCTTCTTCTGAAACCACTGGATTTGGATGATTGGAATTTTATGATATTCCATTAAGGCTCTTTTTCTTGGAATGCTTGGATTAAATAACTCATAGGAGTAGGTTTTGAACGGCTCAGTTTGTAGCAAGTGGAATTGCTTTGTTGTTACGTCAGAAGAAAAAGAATTTGAAAGGATAGGCGAGGGTTTCTCATTTCATACATACCAGAAGTGAAGTGGGAGCGAAGTGGATCAATGGTAGAGCGCTAAGTTACCGTGGTGAAGGTCCCAGGTACAAATCCGGGTGCGACGGATTTTATTTAATGTGTTAACAGCCGAGGATGGATCTTTTGTTATCTGGGACCCTCCTGGGGCCCACCAATAAAGAGGAAAGAATGACGGTTTAACGTGATCTAAGAAAAACACCTCCATTTACAACCATCGTCATAGAAACAGTACATTCTTTACCACGAATCCAAGACTCTTCATATGGTGTAGTATTACAGGTTTTCTTGTACCTGAAGTAGTAACTATAAACAGAAGTTGTTCATTTAAATCACGTTTGCTCAAATCAATGCCTCAATCGTTTCAATCGCTTCCTCATGCAACCAAAGATTTAGCGAACATGTTGTAGATTACAGACAATCGTAGGATGATCCGACTGCATGCAACTTACAGTATCCTAATATAATCATGTTTGAGTCATGCCTCCTGATGGCATGAAAAACATTCCGTTAGCCTTGCAGCATGCACCGAGGAATTACCCGAGATGCTAGAGTTGCCATGGCGACGGATGGCTGAGGTCCAAGAAGTATCGACAGAGGCTGAAGGAAGGCTGATAATTTACTGTTTATAGGATCGTGGAGGTGGAGGGGGGGGGGTAGAGAGGGGCGAGAGGGGGTATTTACGACCAGGCCATTCCACCGACGGGACACGTCAAAAAACCGCCATCTCGTGGAGAGTTATGGCGCCATTCCTTGGCGGGCCTTTTTCCCGCCCGGCCGGCTCCCGCCCCCGCCAATTACCGACAAACGGCAATTAATGGCCTCCAAGAAGCGTTTGTTATCGAATCCGTTCTGATTTAGTGTCGCCCCCCCCCCTTCAAGACAATGTTTATTTTTGAGTCGATTCACTTCAAATATTTCTTCCACGGGCTATTGCCGGCCTCACTCCCCGGCCACCGGCTACGGTCCGGCTAAATCATCTCCAGCGGCCTCTATTATTTACTTTATATATATATATATCGCTTGTATGAGCTTAATCGATACCTGCAGTTGTTCCTTCTTCATTTATGACTGTTGCGATAAAACTATACCATCTTACATGTGGGGTATATACCAGTATTTTAGCTGATTAATGGTGAACTTCTTATCTAACAACGGTTTTTAGTTTTAAATATTTATTACTCACTTGATGAAGCTTAGGATATTCGGAAAACCCGTATGTGGGATATATACCACATTAAAAAGAGAAGTTATCTATGAATGTACTTTATATAAGATCCTTAAATAATATTCATCATAAGTTACAAGTAGTACAAACACTGATTTAAGGAACGGAAGGCTATATGCACCGCTACCAGATCTACAGTTTTACCGCCGTAGTGTCGATAAAAGCTACGCTTCAAAACTATTGATTTAATAGGAATTTGAAGTAGAAGTGTCATTTTTATAAAATCTCATTAAAATTGAAAAACATATTTTAAAAAACACAAAAACCAAGAAAGATCTTAGAATCGTTCAATATGAATTAAGAAAATGAAGCAGTAGAACCTAGGAGGGGGATATACACCTGCAAAAAGAGGACATTGCTTCAAGAGAGACCTCCAGAGGAAGCCGGGAGAAGAGGACAAAGGTGGCCAGACCCCGAAGACGTACCCAGAAAGAACCCAAGAAGACCTCCTTTTATCTAAAGGTAAGTGTTAATGTAATTATGTATTTGTTTTATGACAAGACTTGAATTTGTGAGGATCGAATAAGAATGAAAGTGAATTTAGAGAATAAAAATTGTTATAAATTACAGTAATGAAAACTAGGTCTTGATGTAGAGGGAGGTTTATATACATGTCCTGCTTACGAAAGGTCATGTAGAGGAGAGGTAGTCGAGGACTTTGCTTCAGGGGACTTCTTGAGTCGATAAGGAAGTCGAGGGCCGAAGGGAGTGCGGAGATGGCCTGTCGCGGAAGAGGCTCCTCTATACTTAGTAAAGAAATCTAGGAGCACTTTCTTATAGAAATCAGATGAGTGTTAATTTAATTTAGGTACGTATTTAATGACAATCCTCTATTTATCTGGAATCATTAATGCTCATGTCTTAATGTATATATTTAAAGGGTATTTAGAATTAGTAATTGTTTTTATGAAGTATAAAAGTAAGTCACTAGTCTCGCGCAATACGTCACGAGCATGTCTCTCATGATGCTCACGCGAACTCTTAAGGTTTTTTCTCTACTAAAAGTTGCTAAATGCGGCTAAAGAAGTGATTATCAACAATAATTACTCATGTCACCCCAAAATCAACAATATTAATAAATAATTGTTTTTTCTTATAGCATAGCATCACGTAAAGTTGTTACAGCTCTAGGTATTATATACAGAAGCCAATATAAAGGTAGGTATTCCCCGTGGCTTCAGAAGCAGAGAACTGCGGAGAAGACATGAGAAGAAATAGGCGGGGGAGACGAAGAGAATGCAAGATATAGGAAAAAGTAAAACTTGTCGAGCAGGTAGTCCTCGTAAACTGGCTGGCTAGTTATGGTCCTATTGATTATTGCCGAAGGGATATTTGTTCTCCGAGGCTCCAGATCAGGAGCTAGGAAGCTATGTCGTATCCTCCCCCTGCATACTGATCGCGCCTCCCACCTTCTTCGCTTCGCCTTTGTAAGTAACCTTCTTAATAATAAATAATATAGTATATAAGGTCGTGTATATGATAAGCACTCAGTACAATACTCCACTTCATAGAGGAAAAAAACCCTAATAAGTAGGATTTTCCCGTCATGCCAACCAAATAACCTTTGATGCGAAGGCATTTTAAATTATTAAAACACATAGTCAAAGTTATATGTAAATAATAATTAGAACTGGTACATTCCAGATAAGTTCCTATCCTTGAACCTCTGAAATACTGAGGAAAAAAAACTAATTGGTCAAGGTTTCGCCAATAAATATGCATCACAAAGCTACAAACTAAAAATAAATTCTTAATTAAAACATTATAATGACTATCTAAAACAGATATTCTCAATTCATAAGGAACAGTAATATTTTAGATACATTTCAAATCATATTGTAGCAAAGAAACCTTTTATCTTGCGATTCCTTTCAGATAATGATTCGGATTTTTTTTTTACCTGCTAACACTATACTGAAGAAATTAGACAATCTGGATTAAAAAATTACATGTAAATAAATCAATGTAAATTACAGAAATTCAATGTGATAAACTTTAAATGGACAGTTGTATAATTTGTATTAATACTACCCCCTCAGCCTAACAGGGGTAGTATTAACACAAAATAATTTATATGAGTAAATAATAATTGTATTTCGATAGAAATGTCATATTCAAATTTATATATAATCAAGAAAACGGAATTGATACTTGAATTGGCACTCTAATCGAAATTCTAAACCCGAAAATTTTCCCTTCCATAACATTCTATTTAATTTTCTAATTCTATTTTTCGGAAATTTTTTCGACCTCTTGAATCCAGCTTTTTCATAATCCTCTCCTTTAGAGGCACCTTGCAAGATTAGTCGAACTCTCCGTATAATTGGTCGAACACCCACCGTGAAGACGACTAAAAAATAACAATCATCTTCTTAAGGCATTTGTCATATGTTTCATGTTTATGTCATATTTCATTAATAATTTCACCGCAGTATCCACTGTATCTCCCTCAAAATTTCTAAACTACATTTATTATCAGATTTTATTATCTATTATTGAATAATATATTATTAAAGAACTGTCTTCACAATTATTTGCATTTTTTTTCTCTTCTAGGTTATCAGAAAGTAAAAAAAAATCTTTTTTATGAATATATTCAATTGGTATCAGGAACATTGTTAAACACGTTACGTATCAGCTTTTATTATCTATTATCGAATCATATATTATTAAAGAAATATTTTTGCTCACAAGTATTTGAATTTCTTTTCTCTCCTAGGTTGTCAGAAAGTAAAAAAAATATATATTGTTTTATGAAAATATTCAATTGGTGTCAGGAACATTGTTAAACACGTTTTATTGATAAGTTCTTCCAAGAGATTGATTTATGTTATTTTATCTTTCAGGGTCTCATCAACTTTAGGGAATTCTTCTTGAAGTTAAAGGAAAACAGATTCTCCACCCACGTGAATCCCATCGGGAAGGTTTTCGAAAAAGCCTGCAACTATATATTTAATTCAAAGCAGAAGGAGGATCGAAAAATTAAAATAAAACTTATAAAATAAAATAATAAATCAACCCCTTTACCGCAAAAATAAAAAGAGTAAATCTTTTAAAAGGGTTTCGCCCCGTGAGAGATTAATTTACCACATTATTCATTTTAAAGGAGCATTCCGTTCTTTAAGGAACAAGATGATCCCTGGAGTGGGATTAGTTGGAGTCCAGGATTCGAAGCAAAAAGGGAAAATTACTGCCCTTCCTCGAAATCCCTGACTGCTGGAGTCTGGAATAACAATAAAACACGACGCTTAAGAGCCCTCGGAAATATTTCAATACCCAAACGGTTGTTTTAATCCAGGAATGTGGAATAGCAGAGCATTAATAGTGACGGTTAATATTTGTGAGCTGTATTTGAGAGGTGGGTAGCGAGTCCTCTTGGACAATTATAATTTTATTGCGCCATATTTTATGTTTATTATGTTACTGCCGCAAATCATTGAGAGCCGTAGCTTCTGCGGCGCACACTTCACTAATCCCTCGGAGATTAAACCGATGGTCTTCATTGGATGGGTTGGATATGGCTGTTATATTTTTCCTGAAGATTATTTTTTTTCACATGCACTGTTTATTATATGGGATGGTCACTAAATCGCGACAGTTAAAATATTAAATCATAACTTTTTTTATAAATAAAATGATCTTTTTTGTTTGTATTTAAAGAAAAAACCTTACGCCGTCAACGTCAATGGTTCGATAAATAAAAGTTTAGTACATTTGTCGATGAATGAAACTCCACTTCATTTTCACACCCGCACGCTGAGTGATCAATAAATAATAAAATGCTCTTTAGCGAACACTTCAGTTCTATTCTAACATCAGTAACAAACCCAGGTGTTTGTTTTTCCTGGATCCGAAGATCTGATGATGTCCAGTGTACTTAAATAATGTATACCACTTCCTTGAAGTGGCTTTTCTCCTCCATCCGTAGAGGCTATTTCTTAGACACATTCCCAAGACAAGCCATCAACTCACAACATCCCTCATACATTTGCACTTTCTTACAATTCAAATCCTCTATCCAATCCAACGGTACAAAATCTCGCCTTTCCTACCGAAGAATACAATTATTTTACTATCATGTTTTTTTCTATTTTAACTCCTGTAGGACTCTGAGCGTTTCATTTCCCTAAAAAATGGGCTATATCGGTTAAGATCTGATTCGATTTAATGGAAACTTAAACTTTACCAATTACTTATGCCTATTCTCGTTTATAATAGAACAACTAAGTCCCTTTAGCATAACAAACAGACAGAAAAATGCTACATAATACAAATCATAAAGTATTTATAAAAGAGCCAAAAAAAGAAATTGTTTACCAAATTTCGCCATATTAACTTAATCGTTAATTTAGCTTTAGGTATTTTCAATAAAATTGCTGACTATGTTGTTATGGACTTACAGAATAAATAAATACATAATTTTATCTCTATAATAAATGGGTCATATAAAATATAAAAGGGGCTACCTTACATTAGTAGTCCCGCACGAAGGCAAGATTCAGATTAAGTAAGAGGAAGAAGGTATTAGCCGGTATCTTGGGCACGTAGCGAGATAAACCAAAACGGGATGATTAACCAAAATCTCCGTATCACTAATTAGTGAGGAGGCTATCACAAATTACGATTTAGCCTAACCAAGCGCCAACCCCCTCCACCCACCCCAAAGGCCGTTATTTTGCCAAAAACTGGAGACTTAATGCTCCCAGACTCCGTCTTATTCTGTAAGGATTAAGCGGCCTATAAGCCCTTTTAATTTATTTATTTTTAATTAAATTTTTAATTAAGATACACCCATTTCATCAGGGGCCGGCAAGACGTTTAGTCTAGCCACCAGAGCTTCTCACTTCGAACTTTAAAAAAAAAATGATCTTTTTAATATTTCCTATTCCTTTTTTTTAATTTTTCTAATTAAATTGTTTAATAAAAGGAAATCTTCTTGATTGTAAAACATTGCTTAATAAGCATGATCATATTTTTTTTTAATTTTTAGTCAGTTTCATTACTTCTGAATCCCGGAATATTGGTATTTGAAATTAATTGTGAGCAAACCTGTAAATTTTGCGCCAAGCTTGAGAGTGGTCTATATTTTGTAATGGTTTATTTATTTTGGCAATATAGTTATTTAAAGAAATAAATAAAATGATATTGAATCAGAAAAGAAATATTTTTCGGGTTTCCTCGTATCGAAAAAAGTTTGAAAAAACATATATACCTGAAAACAAATACCAAATTTCCTCACTTAATTTTTCCTTCGATTTTAATATTTTTAATTCAAATAGATACAATTTTATATCAGAGAGCGCAATAATATAATTTTATGGACTGAAAATTGTGAGATTTCTTTTCAATATTTTCCTGAAATAATATGCATATCATGATGTTTTAACTGTTAAATCTTGCTTAGTTTCATTAGTGTACTACTATGCATCGTACAATCCATGTAAGACTTTATTAGAAAAATAAATTAGAATTTAGTAAATAGGAAGGTTACAAAAACTATGTACCGAGGCAGGAAGCAATAGAACGTAGGTGAGTATGATATAGCTGCAGAATATTTTTTGAGAGAAGAGGAAACCGATAGAAATTTCTAGCTTGAAGGGAACAGTGATGGCACATCCTAGATATCCTTACTCACAGTCCAATATGACGAAGAACTTAAGTTCAATCTGAATCATTTGAAATAAGTAATTGCATTTGTTTTATAAGTTTAGCAAAGTACTTTATCCTGACCCTCCTCCTCTGATCCACTATGACCCATGGAAGATCTTCGTTTTTAAAACCTCGTTGGTTTTACGAAAAATCGCAACAATAAACACACGAACATGATATATTCAACACTTTCCCCTGAATAGAATTTGATTTTAATATTATTCGAACCAGATCGAACACACGAATCGGTACATTCGAGACGTTTCTTAAACTTTCAGTTTGTTCAAAACAAATAACGAACGCAAATCAATCAAGATCTGAAGAACAATCATTTAAGTTGCACATTTGACCTATTTACAGGGTTATTATTCCCCTTTACGAAGTAAATTTAGATCAAATAATTCGCTATAGCATTCATCAACCCTACAGTAATCGCTGTAGATTAAAAACGAAAAATATTTTGTTTTTTTAAATATTCCATATTCTGTCTTTTTATCGACGATAAAATATATGTAATTCCTAAATACCAAATACTCATATACTTCTATGTGCCACATATCGATTTACATAAAGATATAAAGTGGCCAACATAGTTCTGAACTGCGAGCCCTGTAAGACCCAATTGAGCACTAGCACGGACCCTCCTGCTGTGGAAATGCGCTCGACCACAGCGGGAATCCAGTCAGGGTAATATCTGCCTCCGGACCTTTAGAAACAGTCCTTCTGGTTTTTAATTAGTTTTTATCTGGTGATGTATGTTGCTGTAAAAAGTATCTCATTAAACGCATTTTTTTTTACTGTAAACTCTTTTAAAGCTTGAATTTATCGTGTATATATATTTTTGTTTTTTGCCAGGCAACACCTGCCTTTGTCGCAATTGAATATGGCCGGGGAGAGAGAGAGGATTGTTATTTTAATTAAAAATAATGACCAGGCTATTTTAACGCCAGAGGTCGCTTATGACAGACTGTGCGAGCATCTGTGCCTGCCTGCCTCAGCACAGATACGATCGTAACGACACCTACCGGCCGAAATATTGGCTTGGCATTTCGCGATATGTTCCAGCTGACCCTTTGTTTAATTGTTTCCCTTCTGGCGATGCAGGGATATTGACGGTCGGATAAAATTTAGGGTCAGTCATAAGAGAATCAGGCTTTAAGTAATGTAGGGGATGAATTGCGGGCTGCCATATAAAACTATGTACCCACATAAGAAAGTTTTTCGGAGTGTAAATTTTAAATATTATAAGCCACAATTATTATTTCTACTATTGTCCTAATATAAAAACATAGATAATAAAAATATTTCTAAACGCACATCATCATCACAATCATGATTTTATTGTAGTTTTTCTCATAATATAAACAGTTAATTTTTGAATAATTTGATGTAAAAAATGTCTTTATGTAAGGCATTGGTTTTCACTGTTTTAGCCATTATAAAATAGTTACAGTATTTGTTATTTTATTGTATCTTGATAGCAGAAAAAGTTCTCAAGTTGGGCAGCGGGTTGACCATCTCAGTATAGAGACCTTACATAAGTAAAATGAGAATATTCCTTTCCAATGACCATTTCAATTTGGAATTAAGGCAAAGAATGATTAATGGTGCCGTTGTATGGAGAGAAGCATGAACTGATATATTTTTATTTTTAAGGAAAATTAATAAAAAGTTATAAAAGAACTATTATAGTTGTCAACAATACATTAGATAGCAAGCAAAAATAACCAACAAATGCTAAGAAGTACCAAAAAGGAAAGGGAATTGCTAAATATAATATCCCATCTGCTACCCTTATTGAGAAGACGCTATCGTATGTTGTAGCTGATTATCAGCTGAAAAAAAAAAGGCTGAGAGGTTTAGGAAGAAACAAGTTCCTTGGCCTACAAATATACAAGAGTTGACAGGAATATATAATGAAGGAGAGCTATAGCATTTAACAGAGGTGAGTGAAGCCTTCATTGTGGTGATCGACTGCGTCCCACGAAACTACCAGGGCACATAAAGAAATCTGTCTCTCTCTCTCTCTCTCTCTCTCTCTCTCTCTCTCTCTCTCTCTCCCTCTCTCTCTCTACCTCAAACCCCCCTCCCCCCCACAAACTACTGCCCCAGACAAAGACGTTGAGGGTAAGAGGAGACGATGGACGTGGCTAATTGATGATTAGCCGGAGAGGGCTCATTACTCATTAGCCGGGTCGTCAAAGCAGCCTTATTACCGCCGGTTAATATTTTAGCGCGCTTGAATAATATCATCGTCCACTTAATCTCTTATCGACCTGGGGCTGGCCCTGCCCTACAGAACAGCGATATCGGGGGTGGCTAGGTCTGACTGGTCAAGGATTGAAGGAAAACAGTTTCATGGAAGAAATCTTCTTCTTCTTTCTCTATCTCCTTTGTGCTGCTAAGCGTGGAGTATTCTCGGACCACCGGAAGAAATCTTAAAGGACAACATTTTAGCAATGATCAATTACTACAAATTATAGCTTGTGGCCACAAACAATGATGATAATTTCAAGATTAGTTTTTATACCTTAATTATATAAAAATTACTTCCTCTTATGTTTGCCTAAGTGTAAAATATGAATGGAAACATTCTTTTTTATTATTTTAGCAATAAATAAATTGTGATAATAAAAAAAGCGATTTTTTTTCGTTTTGACCACTTCAGGTCACGCAACAAAATAACTTTAATTTATCCTATTGGAGTTTTTTTTCTGTATCCAATATTTCTTCATACATTTCTAAATATATAATATAATATAAATGCCATAAATATAAATAATATAAATGCCACGTTTCTTTCGATCCTCTGCCCAGCGTCATCCAACCTTATCTGGTCATTCTTCATCCTGAAACCCTTACGGATTTTTCACTCTGCTTCCAATTGCTCTTCTTATAGCTTGTGGGACTCTTTAATGTTCAACATTTCCAAGTCTTTCTTTACTTCTTTAGTCAACGGAATAGCCTTCTCCCCCCCCCCCTTAAAATGTAAAATACTTGCATGGTCAGTCTATAGTTGTATATTATGTACATGTTTTGTAGAAATAACAGCCTCCTCATTCTTGTAGAAACCCAGATTTCTTTCCATTTTCAGTCAGATTCCTCTGTTGCATCGCAGTTCGATCCGTCTGATTTTTAATGATAATTCAGAATCACATATTACTTTTTAAAAACAACACATTTTACTGGGTCTTTTACATCGTTTACATTAGACTATAATATAGTTGATGCTCATCAAATTGGATCTTTTATTTTCATATTTCTCGTCCTCCAACTGTATCATATAACGAAGAAAAAAAACCTTAAATACTGCAGCATACTAACGGTCTTAGGAACAGCAGTATGTGGTCTACCAAATCGATTTCACTGGCATAACGGTATTTCACGATTTCTGGCATAACGGTATTGCAGGGAGGTGATTTTTCCTAGATCACGCTCAACCCTCAGATTTCCCCCCTTAATTTGGGTACCCACTTTATAGGGGATATGAGAGTTTCCAGATCACACATGGTCCAGCCATTGTTGTTAGCAGATTAAGTAAATTATGTAAGCTGGATTTGAACCATTAACCTTCGGAACGGTAACTTAGCATTTTACCTCTGAGCTATTATATAGGTATACATAAATCTAGTGCCTAGGGAATGGTATGCTATCGTGCCCATTACCCCAGGTTTGGTTGACATGCGTGGAGTACTAAAAAAAATACTTACGGGAAACGGATGGAAATGGAAGGGGCAAAAGACACTAAAAACAGATTAGGACAGGAAGGTGGAAGACATAGAGCCTCGGTAATGATAGCCAGAGAAGACGGGCACACGTGTGCTTGAGTTAGTGCGTTCAGGCAATCAGATGGCCAACAATTAGTAGGCCAGCGTTTATTATTTTTATTACTGTTGAGGGGGGGGGTTCACAGATGGCCGCAATTGTTACCAATGTGTTATCACCGGAACAGCTTTTGATTGCTCTAATACTCCCATCGCATAATGCCCTTCCCTCCTAAATCCGGCCACCCTTAATTAAATTTCACTGGTCCCAAAGGGCTTTTGTATTTTGTATATTGTATTTCCTATTATTGTATGTCGTGCCGTTTTCATCATAGGACCATTTCATTTTAGCCCCTTAGCGTTGATATTGCCGATTAAACCTTGCCGTACAATCCTCGCATGGTTATAATGTCCCGTAATATAGCCTACTGGGTTCGTTTCGATAAGCTATTTGATTAAATTCGTGGCATTGCGTACCTCCAAGGTAACTACAGCTGATGTAGTAAATTATTATTTCCTTAAACTTCCTAACTTTATTCTTAATTGGGTTCTTTTCCAAAGGTTTGTTGTGTGTTTACCAATTAACTAATTGATTAAACCCTCAATATATTATTCACAAATATATAGTGCATCTGGGTTAAGTAAGCACACAAAGAATTATAATAAATATACTTTATTAATACAATTTGAAATAGGATTAATGATTCAGATATACATAGAGGATTGGCATAAAATACATAAAGAACTGAAGTTACAACTTCTTGCGAAAAAGGGGTAAATTGCTGAAATATATATTTATTTTTATAATACGCCCGGTACGGTACATGTCTATTGAGATTGTTTATTTTACATAAACTATGGGACTTTCCTTCACCATGGGACCTCAAACAACACCCAGCATCTGTGATCTATACTTTTGAAGTTGGTAAAATCAACTCGCTGCACAACCTTTGGCTTAGGAACTGTACAGTCCCTACCTTTTTCTGAACTAAAAATCTTTCAAGATACAGATTTTTTTCCCACTCATTTTTAAAACTTATTTTGCATTATTCTGGTCATATAATTATATATAGTAAAAATAATAATAATCCATTTTTGGCATAGGTTTTTATTTTCTAACCAGTTAACTTTTTAAATATATTATTATAGAATTAAAAAAAAAAAGTACATATGTTACAAGTAAAAATTAAAGTAGATATTACCGATTTATTTAGTTGCTTGTTGGCTTACGATCCATTTACACTTGAAGCTTCATTGCCTATTATTATTATTTTCATAATATATAATATTTTATATAATAAAAAAATTCATTAGTACTGAATGCATCAATTAAAAATTTTGTAATTATCATAGATTTGGTAATTACTCGTTATCATAGATCTGGTATAACCAAAGATCTGGAGTTGGTATTTACTAATTATCATAGGTTGGTATTATCATAGTTATATACCATGATAATATATATTTTCATAGATATTTGATATAACCTTATTTATAATGCTTTGGATAATCTATACTTTATTTATTACTATGTTTTATTTTTAAAAAATACATAACACTTTTCTAATATCATATTAATTAGTTATAATGCGTTAGAAGCATCAGGTAAACTTATTCAGTTGGGAAGCCATTTCATTTTTTATATAGATTACACTTGAATTTAATTTGTTTAGTTGCATTTATTTTCATGATTATGACCATTACCGTTTACGTAATTTAGACATAATAAATTACACCATTATTTTTTTTTGCTAATATGTGACATTGATCAATTTTAGTTTAATCTCATATTAGTTTAAGTTTATTATTTTAATTAAAAATTGAATGTAATTAATAATTAATAATTATTCCTATAATTAACACATTTTGCATATCTGATCTTCTATCCTTGCGTAGTATGTATGTCGAGATATTTATGTAAAAATAGATTAGCATAGGTTTTTTTTCCAACCAGTTAAATGGTTAAATATATCATTATTGAATTAAAAAAAATACCTATGTTACAGGTAAAAATTAAAGTAGGCAACATTACCGATATATTGAGTTACTTAACAATTATCTATGCTTTATTTATTACTATACTTTATTTTTAAAAAAACATATTAATAAATATACAAACCACTTTTTAATATCATATTTAAGCAGTTATATTGCGTTAGAAGCATCAGCTAACTATTATAGATAATAGTTAGCTGATTGAAACGTCGGCACATAAAATACAATAGTTTCACTTATTTTGCTGTGTTTTCCTGACTGCACCCCCAACTAATTACATCCTATTATTATAGATAATGTATTACATTATCATCAATGAGATTTTGAAAATATGTTTTGAGAATTGATGATGTTCGGAGCGTTACACAAGATGAAATGAAGGCATTAAAAGTCTTATTTAATACTTCAGGAAGAATACATTCAACTATATTATTTTACTTTATCCTCCCATATCCGTTTTTCCCCTGATAGGCCACAGAGAGAAGAAGAGATGTTAGACGTTGCCAGATGACGGCAGAATTTATTACCACGGAGAACTGCTTTTGAATCTTTTCCAGCGTCCCCGAGACTTTCCTGGAATGACACAATACTTGGCAACAATATTCGATTTGTGGCAAAACTAATGCATCCCAAAGGGCTCTTTTAGGAGGGAATACTCATGTAAAACTTATTTAAGGCTGCATTTGTATAACAAGATCTGGGGCAGTAAACGGGAAAATACACTGAATTACTACACTGCATCGCCCATCAAAACCACCCACTTGCTTTAAATTATTGCTTTATAATTCTCTAAGATAAAACGAAAATAAAAAAATGATTTAAATTATCATATTAGATTTAAATAATAAGGTCGAGGCATATGAAATGTCCGTTTTCAAAGGAAAGATTATTTGTTAACACAACTTTATGAAATTAAAACATTTTTATTCAGAATGCTTACCCTCATTTCCTATATATTTTTCCAATGTGTTGGAAAATTTTCAATTCCAGAATTTAAGTTTGAAAATGCGTTTTTCACTTTGTGCGTTTTGCATTTTTTTTAAAACTCAATAAACATTATATTCCAGGATCCATGGTCGGTTCATTTTTGCACTTGATTAGTATCAAGCTGAATCTTCGTGAATAGCTTCGTTTCGATGAGACGCCCAACAATTTCCTGAAAATTCTTGATTGTGGTAGCTAACAGAGGTAGCAACGATAAAATATGTCGATTAGATGATTCCCAAAAATTTATTACTAACAGGGTTTATATAAATTATATAAACATTTTATATAATTTATATTTTATATAAATTATATAATTATATTACATTTTATATTTTATATATAACATTTTATAGTTTATATAAATATATAATATTCACGAAGATTCAGCTTGATACTAATCAAGTGAAAAAATGCACCATGGACCCTGGACTATTAAGTTATTTAAATCAACTTTTAAATAACTTGATGTTAATTTTTTTATTCTTGGTGTGAACGTTTGTGAAGCAACTTGGATTGAATTTTACATCATATATATTTTTTTATTATCATTAAGGTTTTCTTCAGATTGAGGTTTCCTTCAACCAACCATCTTATGTAAACCAACAATTTTTTTCGTTCCTTGTTTTCACCCCCTTCAGTCTTATCTATCTTCCTCTCTCAGGCCACCAACGTACTTGCATTCTTCGGCTCCTTTTCAATGGTTTTCTTTGCCCTTTCCTCCCTTCAGCATTCCAATTTACAATCTATGTATCATTAGCAAAGCATTCCTGTTTCATTCATGAACATTCAAATCTCTCTTTATCTATATTCTGTAGGACCTTGTGCTGGGTTCGTATTTGCTCTATGATTTCGAAATGTATTCTATCTAGCCTGAACTAATGGAGCGGAGCGGTTCAGTGGTAGAGCGCTGAACTGCCGTGCTGAAAGTCCCGGGTTCAAATTCGGCTATGGAAGATTTGATTAAAATTGTTGACAGCCGGGGATGGATTATATTAGATCTGGGACCTTACTTGGGCTCACCCAGTGCCTACTTATCTTGACCGTGATCTAGGACTAATCGCCTGCCTGTACTATCATTGTCCAGATTGAAGACCCTTCAAGAGCTGTGGTGGTACAGTTTTCTTTTCTTTCCTGAACACCCTGTTAGCTCTTCTCCAATAGTACAGGGTGTATCAAAAATAATCCTCCGAATTGACATAATCATATTTCTAACACTAATAAACATATACAATTACTGATTTTATTCTTGAAAAGGTAACTCACTAAGTTTTTTTCTATACCTTTAAAGGTTTTCAATATGTCCAGCTGTAGATGCACGGCATATGCCTATGAGATATACAAATTCGTCCCATAGCAAGCATATCCTAAATTGCCAATGACACTGCTGCAGTTATGCGACTCCTCAGATCATCCATTGTTGTTGGTAGCGGGGGCACATAAACAGAGTCTTTGTTAAATCCCCACATAAAGAAGGTCCGGTGACCTTGGAGGCCAGAAATGTAAGGATGCATAAATAGAATTTTTGTTTTTTAACTTTAATATCAATGCTCCAATATCAAGTTTAAAGCATAATGATAAAATGTTATATAAACAGCTAAACTTTAGCTGCTAATGTTCACAATAAAACGCTAGTTTTATATGGAAAAATAACATTTTATTGAATCATTATTCACTGTATAATTAATAAATGGTGTCCACAATAAATAAATTAGATAGTTTTTTGAATTATTGAAGCTGTCGTCATACAAAATCGTATTAAACGCATTTATGTTCTTGTTTACGTTCCACTCACACCGGCGGCTATGAATCATCCCATCCCTGCCACCTGTATGGCTTTGATTTAAATAATGCTGCCGATTCCGTCGACGCGGGAACAGAGGATATTATCCCGTGATCTGATATAACCGGATCGAATCACAGGTCAGTGGCTGAATGTGCCATACAAAATGTGGCGAGGACCCGTCAATTATAGATAGGTGTTGCCCGCGTGAAATATCGTACCATACTCGGATATGAGGCATCTGATTTACGATTAAGCTTTTTGAAATAGCCTCCATCAGCGATTGCAGTCCGCTGTATCAACCAGCAAATATATTCTTGCATTTATTCATCCAAACCCCGTTTTAAACTATATTGCATATTATTAAACTATTTTCCCGTTTTTCAACTATTCCCAGCGGTCTCGTTTAAATTAAGTATTTTAATTATCTTGATATATTATATGACCTTAACTAAATATTAAAGAAAATAATCCGGTTGGAGCTCAAAGTAATAATTCCTTAAATAGTGAAAAATGATTTATTAGAAATCTACTTTTATACCCAACTCTTCTTCAAGGCAAAATACACATATATTCAAGATACAAAATTAAAAATAATTTAAATTAAGTTTCAGTTTGATGACCAATAGCAGAAATAGTTCATTTCTCCTTTCTATCCGGAGGTGGAACCATTATATCCACATCTTACTGCAGGAATATTGATATAATGCTACAAAAATTGGTTAAAAATAATCGCATTGGCTAATCGAAAAGGCCCTTTACATATAAATGACAACGCTAGACGACTACATGTTTCTTCATGAAACTATACAAGTTGGGCGGCGAAGTCCTCCCAAATTGTTCTCAAGTCAAGAACTCATTGCAGACTTTTTTCAGTCCTGGAATTGGAAGTTTGATAACAATGTATAAAAACGAGGGTAAACATTTTGAATAAAAATATTTTGATTTCATAAAGCTGTTTTACTAAATAACCTTTCCTTGTAAAACGAACGTTTCACATGATACGACCATAAGGTCCAATCAAAAAGTTTCTTAAATAAAATCATTGTATTTGTTTTTATGTTTTATATTGTACAAAGATAACCTTACTTTTTAGTTCTCTAGCCTTATTCAAAATAATTATCTTTGTTGTGTGTAGGATTTACTATTTCTATAATATGCATTATATATTTTTTTACCTTACTATATTGCATTTTTATTGTTGATCATACTTAGACTCTAAAATATATTAATGTACCTTGGAGACCGACACCTTCCATCTCGGCCTAAAATTACACATAATCGACCGATCAAGGATTGAGGCAGCCACGAAATAGTAATATATGGAAAAGAGAATCGATCCTGGTCCGGAGCTCCCAGTAGACCTCGGCTTAGGAGGAACTATATTGAAGAGGACCGAAGGACTCCCGGGAGCAGGACATCCCAGTTTATATCCTCGAGAGCGGACAAATGCCCGGATGTGTAGGGCACATTAGTACTCATACTGTCCGATATCCACCGGGATTCGGACCTGACCCTAGTAGCCGCAGGGCCCAAGGGACCCCGGCTTAGTCTGCACGGACCCTCCTCGTTCAATCAGGTCTTCGGGTAATGAGGCTCTTCGTCACCCTGAGCAAGGAGCTGCTCCTCTTTAAGGTAGGATGGTTCTTACCGCTGTCACACACATGTCGAGGAATCACCTATTACACAAAATAAACAATCATGGAAAAGAAAATGATACGATTTCGTGGGACACTGCTGAAGAGTTTAATAGTCACAAGTACGGAAGTGGGAATATTCCTCTACAACGACTAAGCCTCAATGAAGACCAGCAACAATATTGCTTATAGAAATATAGTGAATATAAACTCCAATATTCGGAATAAGGACAAACATTTTCACATAAAATTCTTTATCTTTTTTAGAAGAAACTATAGAATTTTGGTACTACAGAAATTAAGGGGCTCTGTGGTATTTCTTGGATGGAAATTTGGAGGCGGTGATTTGTGAAATGGCATCGAACCTACGGGTCAGCTAAGCCTTGTTGATCAATCATATGTATCGTACTACTGGTTAAAAATTAAAAACCAAATGCTTCTTCTTAAATTACAATTATTTTTATTTTTGTCTTTAAATATAAACAAAACTGTACTACTACCACCCATAAAGGGTCTTGGGCTGTGTACGTTGTAGAGACTGTATCGTTTCAAGGAAAATGGTGCAGCATTTTTCCCCTTATTTTGAGTACCCACATTATAGAGGCTGATGAGCTCCAGTAGGGTTCTAGATCTCATAGGATCCATCTCCGGCTGCTAACAGACTAAATAAAAGTATTGCCTAGTTTATTATAAACTATTTACCCCTTCTAATTAACTATATTTCTCCACAAACGTAGATAGAATTTTTTTTTTACTGTCAATATGTATGATACATCTTAGAAAAAATATATCTGATGTATGGAGACTAATTCCGAGGTCTAAAACATGAATTTAGTTCTTGTTATATTGATAGCTATGACTGTATGACTGATACTTCTTAAGAAAAACGTTCATCCACAGATTTTTTCAATAAATTACATCACTTAGTTATTGATTCCGTGGTAACTCTGATTCAGTTAAATGGCGGAAAAAGTGCTAAACCTCACCAGCTTAGTGCTACCTTCCATCTTCATTATTATTTTTATGTGAACAAAGGACTGTAATTGTGTCGTAGGACTGTCGTCTTATAACACGACATGATATTTTTATTCTTGGTCAAATTGTTACCATGTAAAGTTTCATTACCCTTAAGCCATATGAAGTTGTCGTTTGGTTATAAGCTGTTGTTTTTTCTTGAGGGGCTCCCTTACACTGAGGCTTAAAAAAATTGAGGTTAGAATGAAAGTTTTATTGATTTTTAAAAGTCGCTTAAAAAAATAGTCACGTTAGTTACCACGACAGGTGTGAAATCCAATTGCTTAAGAAAAATACATTTAACTTCCAGCACTGCACTTGTTGTATTGAATTAAGGGATAAGGCCTCAGCAAATTCAGCGATAGAAATTACTTTACATCTCTATAATTAGATAGTTATAAAATAGTTAAAAACAATTTAAAAAAATTAATTTTAAAAAAAAGTCACGTTAGTTACCGCAACAGGCGTAAAATCGTATTATTCAGAAGAATCCACCGATTTCACAGAACTTCTCTTTTTTGGTTTTGAATTAAGGAATAGGGCCCCAACAAATTCATATAGAGGAATTACTATAGATCTGTATAAACAGATGGTTAATACAAAATTAAAAACGGCTACTTACTAAAGAATTTCCATGCCGAAAATCCTGATTCAAATCCCATTGTTGGCAATACTTTTATTTAGTCTGTTAGCAGCCGGAGATAGATCCTATGAGATCTAGAACCCTACTGGAGCTCATCAGCCTCTATATTGTGAGTACTCAAAATAAGGGGAAAAATGATGCACCATTTTCCTTGAAACGGTACAGTCTCTACAACGTACACAGCCCAAGACCCTTTAAGGTGGTAGTAGTACAGTTTTGTTTATATTTAAAGACAAAAATAAAAATAATTGTAATTTAAGAAGAACCATTTGGTTTTTAATTTTTAACCTGTAGTACGATACTTATGATTGATCAACAAGGCCGTGGATCGAAGAGGTGAAGGTAGACAGGTGCAAACACGGAATAACGTAGGTGTGTGCGGACCCGGGGCGCCCCTAACGAGCGGTCCTGATTTAGCAGAGTGCGACCCCTTGACCGCACTAAACCCCCGCACTTTATGTCCTTTAATTTCGAAAGCTCGCCCGGGACGACCACGAAAGCGCTACCTCGTCAGGAACTGCTGCATATATCCGGAACCACTGCAGCAGATAACACAACCTCCCTCCACTAATACTATTTCTGCCTTTATGTAATGACCGCTGCCTTAGCACAACTCCCTCCCATACCATCCCGTATCCTCCCCAGATTTACTTCTAATTACCTACGCTCTAAGTTAGCACCTTATGGAACAATATGCAATATCGAAGTGGAGCGCTATCTAACGGCCTCTTTATCGGAGTATTAAATTCCCCGGATCGTACAAACAAAGGGTCTAACAAATGTAAATATTCTACAACCCCAATACTATACATTTTACACTGTAATATAATTCACAAAGGATCCCCTATCATACCATTCTGTTATTTGGAACGAGATTCGCAATTCGGTTTTTAAGATTATGCAATACTTCTTTGCATAATTTTCAAATTATTTTTTCATTTATTTATTGATATTTACAACTGTTTTATAACAATTCTGTTATACTTACAATTAGTAAATATAATTAGACAATCCCCTGGATAAAAGAAAAAAGAGAAACTACCCGGTGGTACTAATCAAATCATAAATTTAACTTAGACAACAGAGCTACCTGTCGAAGAACCCTAGACGTTCTTTTTTTAAATACAGATAACTTCTAATTTAATTATTCATGAGTTTGAATATTTTCTCATAGCATCCAAAAGTAAATAAGATAAATATCATTTATAACATTATTTTTTTCACATTTCTATAATTTAGTGTTATATTAGAAAAATAACACAACTTGTATTTGGGTACAAAATATTACGATTATTGTTTATTAAAAGAAGATTTTTCTTTCTTTTAAACTTACTTGAAAATGTAATGTAAACCTTATCTTTATTAATAATATAGGAGATTCATCTATAAAGTTTAATATTTCTTTATTATAATGATCTTGTATCTTTAAAATTACAATTCAAAATATAAGTACATATTTAAATTTTATATATATATATTTTTTAAATTATTTTATTGAATTGTACAACTATAATATATACATCTAGTACAAGGGCTGTATGAATAAATAAATACATGAAAGGATGTGTAGAGGCACTACCCATATTTAATATTTAAATTTCATTATTTAATCCAACCAAAGATTAGTTTAATCTTTGCTGCATATTTATTTTCAAATTCAAATTATGCCAAATTCTAGTTCTTAATCAATTTAACAAACCAATAACTTAATTTAAATATTTTTAATTTAATATAAAATTAGCTATGACCAAAGTCTATTTCTTCCGTATATAATAATCACATTTATGGACAACTTTTATATTGACATATATATATATACATAATTATTTTAATGATATAAGTTATATTTTTGACTATAAAAAATTACAAGTCAACAATATAAGCTAAATGTGATTTTATTTCAATTTTCTGAATGTAGATATCCATAGATTAGTTCAAATATTCTTTTTCCGTCTTACTTAATTATATAATGTATTAAATACCAGTACATATGAAAAATTAAAAATGACAATAAAAATAACAGCGAAATGAGTAGTAGATAGTAATAAGTAAAGAAAAAAAATAATGTTAATGAGTTAAACATAATCCATTTAACTAAGATCCATTTCACTCATTCCTCTTAAGTTCTCTAGGCGCAATGATACAGTTCTGGAACGCTGTAATGTCATGCGGTAATGTCTCTTCCAATCCTAAAGGCGCAGTCTTGGCCGTTTTAATTTTTTTCAAATCATTAGGCGAAACATGAAAAATTATAATAAAATATAATAACTTTTATCAAGGATCATTCAATTTTATAATTAGGCATTAAATAATCGAATATAAAATAAGGTCTATATAATTTAATTTATGGTAATTACATTATTTTTGTTAATTAAAATATCAAAAGTATGAGTGTTTTAATTTAAACTTAATCAATTCATTTTTAAATTGTTTTATTTCTAACTATGCTTTATTGTTTATTTATGTTAACTTTTTATATTCTGATAGTTAATATTTAGTTTTATAATTAAATTTAGAAAAGAATAATTAATATACTTATATAATTCTGATCTGTTTTTCTTTTTACTGATTTTGTTTAAGCGTTTCTGTATTCCTATTAATATCAAACAATTATCTTATATTATTGTAAAATATTGTTATAAAAAAATATTGTACAAAAAAGTATTTATATAAATTTTATAGAAATAAATATTAATTTTACAGCTTTTATAAAAAGTTTTAACGCACTATTTAACAGATGGGATATAAATTGTATTATCAAAAATTAAATTTTCAAATTTTACTTTATAATATTCATACATAAGTTAAATCATGTATTTATCTAAAATAATAAAGCAATATTCTTTATTGTGGATTATACAAACATTGTTTTTAGGTTACACATAATGGGAATGGTTCAGCGAATGTTTCTTCAGTAATTCATCACACTCGGATCAAGTTAGTGTTTTTTTAATAAAAATTTCAGTTTGTTTCAAATTTTATTTCATTTGGTTTTAAATCTTGCTAAAAACATTTATAAGGAACTAGTTTACAATATGAAATATAAATTTTATTTTCAAAAATATAATCAGGAACTTACCCAGGAGTATTTGTATAGTAGTTGAATTATTTTTTAATATAGATATATGAAACAAAATTCTTTATTGTGTATTGATTAAAATCAAAATAATTGTTAATATTATTACATATTCTTAATATAGGAACGGGGGGGGGGGATTGTAGTAGAGTGCTGAGTTGCCGTTACGAAGATCACAGTTTCAAATCAGGCAGTGACAGATAATTTATTTAATCTGTTAAGAGCCAGGGATTGATGATGTAGAGAATAGAGACCCTACTGGGGCTCACCCAGTTTTTTTAATGTGGGATAAATATGGCGGTCAAGCGTGATCTCGGACAAGTATCTTCCAGAACAACTGTTGTCCTGGAAACATTACAGTTTCTACCACATACTGAATCCAAGACTTGGGTAGGAGTGTTAAAGGCTCAGGTTTTATATATTTTCTATTTTTCATTTTTACAGATTTCATATAAAAATTTACGGAACTGTTCTAAAAGATGGATTATATATTTTATTTTCAAAAATTCCAAATCTGTATTATCTTACAGAAATAGTTTATTAGTCAAATTATGTATTTATCTTGAAAATGTTTTTTTATATTTATAATATAAATATGTGCTATTAATTGTTGTGTTGTTAAATATGTTATTCCCTATTATACTTCTGTATTATCAATGACTGATAAAATAAATAAAAAAATCGACGCGCTCATGATAAAAACATCTTCTAACTATAATTAGTCATTAGCAGTAGCATCATAATTTCCCCCTGCTCAGCCCCCCTCAGACCCGTATGATTTAGGGTCTTAGTTGAGCCCCAACTGACAAAAGTAGATTCGGCAAACAGGGTCTAGGTGATATGTTGTCATTACAGTTGACCAACTAATGGACGGGGAGTTGTAACTCAGGTCTAAATCCAAGAAGTAGCCGGGAGGATAACCTATGGGCAAACTATTTGTTGGATGTGACAGTGCGGGAGGGCAAATAGGAGGGCTAACTGCAGTTGTTGTTGGATGTGTCGCCCGGCTATGAACTTGCTACCGCTCATTATATTTAATGCATTAGCTTTCCCCTTCCAAACTACACCGCATCAATTATGAACGCTCCTTTAATTTATATTAATTGCTACACCGCTCGCCCTCGCAACTTTTTAATTTATCCTTTCCTTTTGGCCACTTTGACAAATCCCGCTCCTATAAATCTGCGGGTTGCCGGACTCCCGTAAATGGGAATTCTCTCCCTCGGTGAGCAGGGTGTAAGAGGAAGTGTGCGCTGCGGCCGGCATCAGTCACAACTTGTTCTTATCCCTGCTTTGTTCATGTACCTCTCTCTGCTCGTTGCGGTGTCTTCTTTTTCAAAACTACCTTAAGTCAGGATATGAAACAAAAAAGAAAATGATTTTATATGAGAAAATATATTATTTTTTATTATTATTATTAATGTATATAAAATTAGAAAGACGTGGAACAATAAAAAAAGGCAAACATTTTAATTGAAAAAATCACAATTATTTTTAAACAATTAGGAAGTTAGAAATTATTTTTATCTATTCCTCTGAACTTTGACTAAATCAGACTGCTTGCTTATTTTTCTTTATGCACATATAACAAAATAAGAAAAAGCTTCTATGTGACAACAAAGTACAATTATTTTTATGTTTATACATTAAGCATTTAATGAATATTTTTGTTTACGCTTATAGAAAAATATACTCCCTTTGAAATTCGACCATGTCTAAAGACTTTGCGAAATTTTGTTTTTGCTCAAGAATCTCACCAAGTCTTGATCAAGATGAAGTCGGTAAAATCGACCTTTCGAAGAGTAAAGGTCCTAAATAAAACAACAAACTTTAAAAGAAAAAACATTTTATGTGAATACAAATAACAAGTATTTCTATGTACATACAATAAATAAATAAACTTAGAATTTTTTTTTTTATATCGCTTGAACTTTGACCATAGCTAAATTATTCGCTTATTTTTATTTGATTTAGTTAATAATCCCTTAGACTGCTTGGGATATTAGCAACGACTGATTTCTTAAATTACTTGAATTAACTTCGTAACTTCGTAACTATATCAGCGACTTCTTTATTTTATGATTTCTTTTGAATGGTAGACATGATTTAATATTAAAGTTTATGTTTTCTTTTTGATACATTTTACATTCATACAGGTGCTGTACTGTCTGCTTTGTATTATCGCAACATTGGCAGGGTGGTTGATACAGATCTACAAGTAGATTAAGATAAGTATTTGTATGTGTCATTCTCAGCCTGCTCATTATGTCGCATTCTTTTGGCGTTCGATCTACCAAAGATCGAAGAGTCGAAGTCGCTAAATATAAAAGAAGAGGGGTGTTCAAGGAAGTTACATTATTGACATCACTGCAGAAATTTAAAAATTTAGGGATAAGGAGTATTAGTCCACGATCCATGGTTCATTTTTGCACTTGATTAGTATCGAGGTGAATCTTCGTGAATAGCTTCGTTTCGATGAGAGCCCCAACAATTTCCTTTGCGAAAATTCTCCATTGCGGTAGCTAACAGAGGTAGCAAGGATAAAATATGTCGATTTGATGATTCCCAAAACTTATTACTAACTGGGTTTTTTTTGTTGTTAAATCTCAAGATAATTGTCTAAATTATTTGAAAAAATATTTGTCCTACGAAATGTATGGTTTGATCAAAGAGTCCCCTCCTTCCAACATCTATCGATAACGAGGTCATAAAAATGATTACTAACCAGCTGATTTTTTTTTACTTCGTTATCGATACATATTGGAAGGAGGGTACTCTTTGATCAAACAATACATTTTGTAGGACAAAGATTTTTTCAAACAATATAGATAATTATCTTGAGATTTAACAAAAAAAAAAAACAGTCAGTAATAAATTTTGAGAATCGTCAAATCGACATATTTTATCCTTGCTACCTCTGTTAGCTACCACAATCGAGAACTTTCGCACATGCAATTGTTGGGCGTCTTATCGAAACGAAGCTTTTCACGAAGATTCAGCTTGATGGTAATCAAGTGCAAAAATGGACCATGGATCCTGGACTATATACAAGAATACATAGTTCGTTAGGTCATCAACCCAATCTTATAAATTAAGACTTATAATCCCTTGACTGCAGTTAAATATTATAATCAAGACTGCTTTTTTTAGCAAGGAATATGCCTTTGTCCTTTTAAACGTTGCTTTTTCCCCTCTCACCTTCCTCTGCGTGGCTTCTGCATCGGAAGGCTTTCTTTACATCTCTAACAAAGAACCAGGAATCCATTAATCAGAAGCAATTTAACTGTCCACTAAGTCCGCGTGTACAAAGCCGCGATTATAGCGCTCCAAGCGGCCGCATATGTAAATGGCACTGACCACTCTTGGGACCTAAGCCGCACATACTTAGCCGCAAGACAAAGGCGACTCCGGTAATCTCAGGTATTGTCTTGGAGGCAATATACACTCGGCGAACTGCGACAATAACGACTATGCTAGGATTAGTTTTGTATTATTTAAAGCGAACTTGGTTGTTTAAAGTTGAGCCAGGTTTAAAGGAGGGCGGGCCCGTGATTGTTCAAGTTACGTCTTAGTTAGCTGAGGGCTAAAGTGTTATTGCCCGAAGGGACCTGCTGGATTAGCCTCCGTTCTTGTTACTTTTGGCGCGGGGTCGTGTTTGAATATTTTATCTGTCGCTGGAGCCGCCTCTTTTAATAAAATTGTTAAAGTTTCAACAATTCCGTGTGGGGATCACGTTTGAATTGCCCCACCTCTGCTCTAGTTGTACAACGGCGCAATCTTCCCTGTTTAATTACTTTTTGAGATATACTTTCGTGAGGAGGGTTCGAGTTGTGAAGTAATGAAGGCTCACCTTCTTACAGAAGGAATATCGGAGCATAAAAGAAAAACAAGCTCATGTTCTAGTACAATATATTTTAAAATTACTTATCACAATGGTTCACTCACACGACTTTTCTAAACACTTTATGTGAAAATCCAATTAAAACATTCGTTAAATCCATTTTTGCTAATATCAGTCCTATATTGGTTATTATATGTAAATAAATAGTGTGTAATGCTGGGTAAACTAGTATTAAACATTGGCTTGGAATAAGCCTTAAATTTGGACATTGGTATTTTTTTTATTATGAATGTGCTTGTTTACTGATTTCTTAATATATAATTAATGCTTTTATCAGTCTCCAGATAGCAGCACCTAGGTTGGGTCGAGAGGTCAATGTATCAAAAACCAAATATATGCATGCAGTCCCACAACTGAATGTGCATGAACCATCGCATTTTTGGCTGGGGGGTTTAAATTTGAAAGGGTGAAGGAATTTGTGTCTCTTGGATCGCAGGTGAACGCGGATAATGACATAAAACCAGAAATTCATCGCAGAATTATGTCCTCAAATAAATGTTATTTCGGGCTACTGAAGCATTTTCAAAGCAGGGCTATTTCTCAAAACACAAAGGTGCGTTTGAATAATACCCAGGTAAGACCAGTTCTTACTTATGCCTCCGAATGCTGGACATTACCCAGTTCACAGAAAGCCCTTCTTCTAAAGTTCGAGAGGAAAATTTTAAGGAGGATTTATGGCCCAGTTTCCACCAATGGGATCTGGAGGATAAGGACGAACGCTGAGCTAACAAGACTCTACAAGAGCCCCGATATTTTAAAGGTAATAAAAGTAGGCCGACTTCGATGGGCAGGTCATATAATTAGAATGACCCAGGATCAGATTCCTAATATGGTCCTAGACGAAAGAAATTTATGGGACAAGAAGAGTGGGAAGACCTCGGTTCCGATGGATCGATGGAGTGGCGGCGGATGCCAGGTCCATCTTGGGAATCGCCAATTGAAGAGCAGTTGCAACCAATTGATAAGACTGGCGAACCAAGCTGCAGGAGGCTTTGACTCTACAGGAGTTGTAGCGCCACGAATGATGATGATGATGATGATGATATAATTAATGCTCTATAATTCTAGAATAAAAACTCTAACTATCGCTTAGTATTTATTTATCATGGATTAGGTAAGTTCGCTTATCGAGTTACGTAATGAATAAAATATATTATTTAATTAGAAAGCACGGTCTTTAATGGTCATTAGTTGATTCACATTTTTTAAAGGACTAAAATTACTCACAAACATATAAATTCTGTGAAATCTGTGCATTGAAAATTGTTCCCCATAAATTTCTAAACTATTTGTTAAGAAATACAATAGGAAGTTCAGTGTCCTCTTATCCAAATCATATTTGATGGGGTTTTTTTCGAAATAATTGAATTTAATTATAAGTGGAAAATAGTTGACTGCATAATTCTAATGGTGATGAATGCTCAAGGGGTGGAGTCGATGATTACACAAAATAAGAATGACTTATTTCGCGTAATCATCAACTCCTTTAATATGCCTATAAGAAAAATATTGTACGCACAAAACTATCACAACCTTTCGACACTAATCTGTACTCGTAGACCGAATCGGTGTAAGCATTTCTGAGAACCCAAAAAATATTTTTTTTTTAACAACTGTCCGATTAAAAAATAGTTTTTTAATTATAAAACTTCTGAGATATCTTCAGACTTACCTATCATCCACTGCATCATAATCCTATTTATTTTTATACATTTTATGCTGTTCTTGAGTAAAAAATATAAATTAAACTATACATGGAGCGTCCAGCATCGAAAGTGGATAACTCAAAATTAGACTTTTTCAAACTTTTCGCTTCTTTAGCAAACCAATCCTTTAGGTTCCCGAAATGTCAAGTTCTAAGCCGTACTAAAAGAATTGGAAAAAACTAAATTCCTAGCGAAAAATATGAAATTTTGGAGTTATTCGTTTTGATCCTGAACTCCTCTTATAATTTATATTTTCAATCAAAAGGCCTTCTTAAAAACATTTCAATAGTTATGTAAAGCTAAATTGAAGTTTTAATGTACAATTTAATGAATACAAACAAGATTTTATGGTATGTTTCATCCGTACGCTATAATTGGTTAGTCATTGGTTAGTCATGAACTTCTAATACAGAACCTCCGAAGACGATCACAAAAACTTGAGACATTGGTAATTCTTGACGCGAGGAAGGCTCTCATTAAGCCGAGGACAAAGTCCCCACTAATCCCTGAGCATTAGGACTTGTCAACAAGTTTGGAGATGAAGCGCCAATCAACTTGCTAATATAGAGCACTCGTGGGGCTTACCTCTGTATTTGCATCGGCAACTTGACTTAGTCCGCTAAGACTTGCATTAATATGACTTTACGACTTGGGACTTAGCCGGCTACGGCCCCTTGGTGGATATTAACCCCTGTCCTGCTCCGGCTCTTATATTGTGGCTGTATCTTAACACTCCTCCGTCTTATATTCCTCCTGGGGCGCATCACTCAGCCCTGAATATCAAATTCGTTCCTCCGTCTACCGCTCTGCTTTGTATAAATTACATTGGTTTTGATTTTTATATTTATTTCTGAATAAATATTACTTAATAATAAGCTTTAAAAATATACCTTCCTATTATGTACAATTGTTTCTCGAATTATTTTTTCAACTTTATATTGTTATCTATTGACCTTAGAAGAACAATTTATTAAGGTTTTTAACTTTTTTTTAAACTTTTAGCTTTTAAGTTTCCAAAATTTACTCCGTCGTTCGGTAATAAACATTTTAGTGATGTAATATTTTATTTATCTTCTGAAATAATCGGGACGGAGCGTAGGTACTTCACTTCTTACTCTAAAAATCGTTTCTCTCTTGGACTTGCTTTGTGTTCAATTATAAACTCATCATTGATTTTCCGTGTGAAATACTAGCTTAGAGTGCTGCCGATGGGTAGTTACTCCACATGTGTTTTTCATGTCATAATGTACATATCAGCAGATTTACTAGTTATAATCATATTATAATTGTAAATATCAATAAATTAAATTTGAAAAAAAAAAATACTAGCAATCGAAAAAATCACCGAAAAAGAAACCGGATAATTATTCACTTCTTACGTATGTTCTTTGCTATACATCAGAAAATATATAACAGTTCTGTGTTAATGATTTTGAACGTTTCAATTATTACATACTATTATAACTATTAATAATTTATTTTTATTAATTGTTATTTTGATGGTAATTATTTTTAAATATTTTTGTTTTGAGGAGAAAATACTTCCGGCCAGGAATCCACTAAGCCTCTATTTATTATAATTACTATATTGACGAAAGTCAATATGTCATTCATGTTGGACTGTCCACCCGCTTGATGACATCAACCCCCCATCAGACGAGGAGCGCGTCATTTCCGGAACGGGGGCAGATAGAAGGTTCCAGTCTGGTTTTTACGTTCGCTTGCGACACACGACGTTTTCTGTTGCAATGTTTTGAAAATTGGTTTATTGTGTTAGAGACGTGAAATTTCATTAACATATGATTTGTAACCTTCCAATGATTCTTTTTACAGTTGTATTAAGTCTTAATAAAGTTTGTTGATTGTGAATTCGTTTAACCATTACAGAAATCCTCAACACTCGTTTCCGAAAAGGCCTGCCCACCGAATACGATTTAATTTTATCACTATAGTAACATCTATATCGTTAAGTAGGTCAAGAATGTCCTCGTTTGTTCTCCAGCACTATACGCCTCTAATATTAACGGGACCGAAGATTTGTCGGAGTACTTGTAGCCGATCTTCCGACTTCGTGGTAGTCCAAGTTTCAAAACCGTAGGTAATTTACACGCGAAGGGGGATAATTTACACATTATAAAATAAAATGTAGTTTGTCAATTAGTATCAAGCTGAATCTTCGTGAATAGCTTCGTTTTGATGAGATCCCCAACAATTTCCTGTGCGAAAATTATCGATTGTGGTAGCTAACAGAGGTAGTAAGGATAAAATATGTCGATTTGATGATTCTCAAAAATTTATTACTAACTGGTTTTTTTTTGTTAAATCTCAAGATAATTATCTAGAGAATTATCTATTTTATAACATTCTAATATATTCTAAAAAAACGTTTTACTTTCTCTACTTTGAACATTGAACACTAAAGGTTCGTGCATGTTCAATTGCAGTACTCTCTCAACGGAGCTATGAACCGACCCATATCGGACAAGTTTTATACTGGATTAAAACTAATTAAGAACATTCCAAACACAATACATATAGCAATACACCAACTAGAGGAAACATCATACCACCAAATGCTACTGAAGATTCTTTAAATAGCAAAAAAATCAAAATCCTTGCATGCCAAAGTATTCGAAATGTCATGTTCGTTTCTTTTAGTAATTGTTGTAAAACGGTCGATAATTTATAGCAGATTATCGACTATGACATACCCTATGCGATTGCAATGCGATCTTTTGTTGCTCTAGTTAAAATTACACAATGAAAACTAACGAGGGGGGAGCGGCGTAACTCAGTTGTAGACCACTGAGTTCCCATGCCGTAATGCAAGGTGTTGAGGAGGGAGGTTGAGCGTGATCTAGGATAAATCACCTCCCTGCACAACCGTTGTCGATGAAACAGTGCAGTCTCTACCCTGTAGTTAATAGTAGTGATACAGGTTTTACTTTATTTTTTAAGTAAAAACGTCATTTGGCGCACCGCACACACATTTTTTCGTAGCTAGTAAGTTAGCCTGACTCGTCACGCTCTGAGATGAAACGCTCGATCATATGTTGATATAAAATTAATAGAGAAGCTGTAAAGGTTACAAAAATATATTGTGTGCTTAAACTTGAACTGCATTTCTTGTGTTAAATTATTATCTAAGTTGGCTCGTATAAAATCTTAATTTCGGCACTTAACGCATAGTGAACTAAGTCATCGAAATGATTACGCTCGTAGTTCAATCAATAATAGTTATTATTGATACGTAATAATAATTATTTTAACAATTACTTGGTTTACATTGTGAGATTAGTGTAAGTAGTTTGTGGTTTATCGTGCTAATATTATATATTGAAAAAATATTATAAACATTAAACATTATAAAAAACATAATTATTGTTACTGTTATTATAAAGAGTGATTCGATCGTATAATTAAGTTACTTCACGTTTACATATACATATATATAAATATACATACATGCATGCATATAAATATGGGTATACATAATTATATAATATAATTAACAATTAACCTCACTTTTATTATTTTATTATTTGTTAGCTTTTACTTTCCCATATTAAAAAATAAAGAGTGATTCGATCGTATAGGTAAGTCACTAAGTCACTTCGTGTGTGTTTATATATATATACATAATGCATGCTTAACGAAACAACGTAAAAAAAAAGCGTGAAGTTACCATTTACTTTTTACCTAATCAAAGTGTAAATAAAATAATTGAATTCATCCATGAAAATTTAATCAGTTTTACAGCAGCAGGGTCTGCTTTGCTTAATCGGAACTTAGATAAATTACCTATCATCTTGAGTGGAGATTTCAATATCGATTTTTCACAAGAAACATCAAAGCCTTTAATTGATTTTTTTAAAGATTACATTGGATTTAAATATGTCAAATAATAAAAATGAAAGTACCATAAAATACGGAACTACAATAATTGATCATTGGTCAATAAATTATTGATGGAGTTTATTCTAGATATTTAAGTAAAATTCAATCAAAAGTATTTATTTCTTATTTTAGTTATCACAAACCCATCATATCCTTTGTAGAATACGAAAAAGAAAATAAATATCTTGATTTATATAAAATTAAATAAATAATTACTTTAATTTCTGACTTGTTTCTCATTTATTCTACTAATACGATCTATAATAATACTCCATGATACATAATATTAATACATAATATATAAATTGATTGCGATTACCAATGTTTACCAAGTTTTCCGTGCTGTCTTAACCACACACTCTCTTTTTTTGAACTAACGAGGAAGCCACATTCAATTACATTCTACATTATATAAAAATTGTTGTAAGTTATAAATGAGTTTTTTGTCTGTTTATAATATAATATTAAAAAAATTTATATAAAGTCATCAGTTATCAGTAAAATATGTTGCATGATACATTGATTTTGAATGAACCTAGGAACAATTTTTTTACTCTACTGAAAAGTTCCTTTTCTTCATTTTCGATACTTTGCATTTGTATCTACGATATCTTCCAGTCTTTTTTTCAGTGATGTATGGAAATAATACAAATCGCTATATAATCTCATTGAATAGGAAGACGATGAACAAGACAGGAGCGGGAGGATAGGATCGATAAGAACTAAGCGGTGACCACGGGCCTTGATATAATTAGGGGGTTGGAGGTGGTGTGGCCAGTCCAATTTGTCCGCGGCACAAAAGACTCACTCACTGATTGACGACTTGACTCGACTAACTCCCCCTTTGAGAAAGTTTTGGCAACATAATTAGACTCCCGTCCGTCACTCCCTTTGATGTATTTGTTATTCCATTGTCTGAGTCGATGTTTGCCCTTCCAAGTTGATAGCCAGGCCCTTCTCTGCAATGGCTATTCTCCAAGATAATTCATTTCCTTATCACTTTAGATTTAAAGATGGGTGTGAATAATATTTTAAAATGTGAGAATCAAATTGAAATAATTACAGACTTAATCTTTATTAATATAACACGAAGGTATGGCGTTTTCAGTCAAAATCCCTTCGATATATTACCCATTCCCCACTTTTACCAAGAAATAAAACACTACACAAAAACCTGAAGATACCACTTGTGGCTGAAACATTCAAGAAAAACTATAAAAATACCACTTTAAACCCAAATTTAGTGGTGCGATCTTCACTGACAGACACATTACCAAAGATTCCGACAAGGAGATTGAAACCTAAGATCATGGGTCTACTGAAGATAAACCACGTATTTCAAAAGGAGGTTTTCGCAAAAGAAGAGTACAAATTCAATATGTGGTAATTAACATTTGTATTATTCCTCTAAATAACTATTTATTATTATTATTAATACAAATAAAACATAGATAGCTCGGATTGATAGCGTAAACAAATTAAGGTACCTGGTAGGAGATGCCTATAGAAGACAGTTGTTGAAAATCGGATTCTAATAATGGAAAGGAAAGGCAACAAATAATACAACAAAACAAATACATTTTAGATGTCCTTAGCTGTAGATGGTTCACGCTGAATTTTATCGCAAAAAATCGTATTCCACAAAGGTTTAGTTATTTATTAGTTCAAACTTGCAGACAGTTTTTAAATAAAAAATTTCAATCATGCAAAGAATAATGTTGGGTATTTAAAAAGAAACTTTTTTCGAAATACCGTCGTATTTTAAGAATAAAATTTAATATTTTAATACAACTTTTCATATTTTTCTGTTGCGTGACTATTGGCATTGTATTTGCTCAAGAAAAAGTTAATTTTATGTAAGCTTAATTATTCATTACTTCAAATGTTTAGAGAAATTTATTTACTATATAAATATAAAATAAAATAAAAACAATTAATATTAAGAAACTGCTTTCGGAATACAGTTGTCTTACATGAATATAAATTAAATTTTTTATCCAATTTATTATTATTTTTTTTTATTGCGAGACATCTCACATTGTATAATGTTTGATCATGCGAAATGAAAGATGTGATTGCATGTAATCTTAATTATTTATTACTTCTAATTTATAGAGATTTTTAATTCGATTTTTTTTGGTGTCACTTCGACGGGAGTGGCCAATAGAGAAGACTGCTTTTCTTGAATTAATTTCCTGACTTTTAAATACTGTATTTTATTATCATGTTTGATCGACTAACACCTTTCAATATTTAAATTCATTCTTTTTATTCGAATCTCCTAACATTGAAACAGATGCTTCACTGTAATTTTGTATTTTTAACTTTAGTTTACTTCATTTACTTTATAGGTTTTGTTAGTGATATATTTGAACAATTATTTTAAAAACCATTTTGAAATTCTGTAGTACTAAATGAATATAAATTCAACTTTTCATATCTAAGATTATACTTACTTGGGGAAATGTCTTTTTCGCCTCATCAGAGATCCCTTTCGACTTTGCACATCCCACCCAGTCTGACCAAAGACACCGACCGATTTAGCTATTGATGAGATGGCCGTATTGACCATAACATATTCCCCGGTTAGTCTATAAAGGGGAGAAGGTGGTGAATATCGGAGGAAGAGATAGGCATCAGTTATAGAGGATTTGATGGGAACCATCCAATCTCCCGTTATGACGGGATCTCGGGAAAATGGTCAGCATCTGTCGAGCCATGCATGTCAATGGTTCGCATCACACATCCACCACCATGCCTCTTCTCTCTCCTACTTCTCTTCTCAGATTGAAAAGGTGTATTTCCTTCAGGATCGGAGGACATCATTCTCTTATTGGCTACTCCCATTCCTGTGCTTTATCGAGTATCGTTTTCGGCAAGAGGGTATATCACACCTATCACATTCCGTTCAGGCTCTACATCACCGAGGAGTGTTCTCACATATCCCACCGTTTGATGTGATTCGTTCCCTAATCTCGAACATTTGTTTACATGTATAGATTCCGTATACGACCCTCATGATGGAGTTGTTACATTTGAAGGGTGGTTGCTACTTTGTATGAGAAAAAACAAGGTTGTGAAGAAAGTGAGAATGATGATTTATGAGATACTTTACCTATTTTTCGCATCGAGAATTAATAAAGGATTACTCGATGTTAAATTAGTTAAAGTTTCACTACATTAAATCACTACAAAGTATTATCAATACAGTATAGAAAATGAATATATTGATAATATGTAATCCATTATATTTATGTAGAAATCAGCTTTTATTTTTTTAAGTAGTATAAGTAAATTTTTATGTATCGAGATTTTTAAGGATTTTCTTTTGAATTTATAAAAAAATGAAGATTAACCCTATTTTTTCGACACTTAGAACTTTTTTTAGAGTGAAGTTTTTAACACTATACACATTTTATAGTTTATTATGAAATAAAAATAATCAAAGTAATAATTCATCGACCCAAAGTAACACAAGTGGGGTAAAATCCAATGAAGAATTATACAAATATTTGGAAGATCTTGAAACAGTCATCAAGACCAGGAGACTAAGGCTCTACGGCCACATGGTCAGAATGAACTATGGGAGGCTGGACATAGAAATCTTTGATAAAGTATTAAGCTATAAGGGTATAGGTGGATTTGTGAAGCAAATAAAAGAGGAGCTGGATAGGCTAAAAATCGAGGATAAGGACTGCTTGGACAGAGTCCTTATCGAGAACCATTCCAGAGCTTTTCGGGAAAAAACTGAAAGAGGTTGGGGTTCTTGCGGGAAGGAAGAAGAGACGAGGGAGAGAATAGACTAGGAAAGAGCGAGAGGAGCAGTCCAGGAGGATGAGAGAATATTGGAGTAGAAGGAAGGCGGAGAGTGTGAAGATTTAAGTGATAGTCGCGTGGTCCTTGCTGGCCGATTCGTGGGGGAAAAAAAATCTAAATTATTTAAAAGAATAAAAGATTTTTAAAGATAAGATGGACTAATTCCACTGTCAAAAATAACAGCTTATATCCTGTTATAAAATCATTTCTCATGTTATTTTAATAAGTTTTATTATTTTGATAAATTCATTTAAATCTTGTTATTTTACAATTTAACTTTTTGTTTATTGTACTTCATTCTGGCCATTCCTACCAATTCTTTTTGCATAACCGGTTATATTTTCTTTGGTACTCCACTGTTATTATTTGTATTCTGTTATGTTTTATTCTTAGCCCGTATGGTAGCCTATGAATTAGGCCGAACCGTTAACAAAAATAAAAAATGGTTAATTTTTGGTGTAAAATTTATTAAATGCCTATTTATATATTTTATTTTATTAGTTATTGATTTTATTTATAGCTATCATTCCTAAAGAAAATGTTAGTAGACAAATTTTCACTGTGTCTACTTTGATGTCGATGTCTACTTCGATAATGCCTGATTTGGCTAAAGGTTTACGGGTTAGATTATTCATAATTTTTGTGACTTAAGGCTTTCATGTTTGATATTTTTCCAATTGAATTCTAAATATTAATTGATGTCACTTTTTTAGATTTTGATCCTTTTTTAATGATGAAATATTAATTAAGCTAGCTTAATTAAGCATTTAAATTAATTAAGCATTACTCTGTAAATCATCAGTCACATATTGTATTTGAATATATAGATTTAATTGATAAATCTACAGTTCCGGTGAATAAGCGATTAAGTCGAATCTTCTCCCAAATGAGTTTATTTTACTTACAATAAGGAAGCGCAATTGTGTTATTTTCTTATTAAATAATAGGCTTAGGCAGGCATTGGTTTTAAAAGGAGTTATTGCTTATAGTACAACTCCGTTTCAAGCCAACAACTAAGAGAGTTACACAATTCCGCTTTCTCCAATATAAACTCTCTCTCTCTGCATGAAATTCGACCTAACGACTAATTCGCAAGGGCTATATAGAAATATCATTTTAATAATGCCCTGTATCGCAGTTGTGAGATCTCACTGTGCCATCGCAAGATTCTATTATGAAAATCAAGTACATTAAGGAATCTTTTTTTTCCCCTGAGTTCATTATTTGAACTAGCAGATTCATGTTTACATATAGCATTAGATAAATAATTGTTCGTTTGTAAATTATAAATTGGTTGCAGAAGGTTGACACACAGCAACAAGTCAACAATGAATCGAAGACATCTCAGTTACTTTCTTCCCCTCTGCCTTTGTCCCAATGATCTGAGCCTCCCTATCCCGACCTCCTCAGGACTCCATCACGAGTACATCCCCGACTCCTGCTTACACAAACAAGAACTTGGGGGGCACGTAGGGGGAGATTTAAGACGGAGGAAGGCCGAGGATAAATAAGGTCGAAGGGGAGACCCCGGAGTATTAGCCCGCAGTTTATTCGAGAGCCGGGGGAAGAAGTGATATATATGAGTGGTGTATCCTTTAGCGGAAGCTGTTGACATCTTTATTGCTTCTCCATGTTTCGCTAATTCTGCCTCCTAATGGTGATTCCTTTTTTCTCCTCTCCTTTTCTCATTCTTTTTTCCTCCGCCGGTTCCTCTCTCCTAATTTATGTGGCACTGTTCCGGGTTCCCCCCTTCTATTGTTTTACCCGCCAGATTTTTAATCCTCCCTCGCGCCTCTCTTACAACAGTACATCACCTTCCGCGCTCCTTCCCTTTGCAGGGTTATTGATTCTCACCCCTAAGTGGTCTCCTTTTTTGTCTGTAGTCGGTTTTTAGTTCGAACCATTAAAACAAACAACAAAACACTACTTTAACAAAAATTCATATTTTTTAAATTTTTCTAACGATTTTTGTGTACCTTATTTGTTTTTCGTTTCTACAGGTTTTCGCCACAGGTCTCGGTCCAACCATTCTCCTTCTCTAAGACCCCTCACTGCCATGTTCTCCTCCATATCCTGCAAACACCTTTTTTTTTTAGTCTTCCTCTTTTCCTGGTTAGGGCAATACAGCCTCATTGTGCTATATATCTATCAGGGATATAGCACAATGATATAGCTGTGTTCTGTAAATGGTACAACAGCATCTCCAGAAGTCCATCTCCACTGCCAAGAATTTCCTTTACTCCTTTTTCGTTATTCTCCATGTTTCCGTATGCAGAATTCACGAATCCATAGAGGATAACAATATCATCATAATTTTAAATTTTAATTTTTAAAATTATGATGATATTGTTATGAAAGAGGCTGGGTAAGCCCCAGGTTGTTTGCAGATTTCACAGAGCCCTCATAGATGCGTTGAATGCCTTATTAAGCAAACCCCAATTCCAACATTAATAGGATTTCATCTTAAACTGTCAGCATGTTTCCAGATGACTGGGTATTTTACGACCAAAGAGGATGAATACATCACAATAAATACTCACCTGAGCAAGACTTAGTACGCCGTCAAGACCCGCAAAGCCTTCAATAACATTACCCGGCTATCGGGAAGGCAGTGAATCGTCATTAGTCGATGTCATTATGATAAACCAATCGCTGCTCTAGGATTTGGACCCGGGCTCGGAATTGCTAATTTAGCGGTGATCTATTCACAGATTCTCTTGACTGGAATTGTAGAGATATTATTAAGCATTAATACAAGGGCTGCCACTTGTTAATAGTGAATTTACAGTCGTGAGTAATCCGACCCTATATTGGTGAGGGAAGTTATTTGACGCCCACCCACCTATAAATGCTAACTCAGACTAATCCCTACAGATATAAACAACCCTAATATAGCAGAGGCATTTCTCACCCGTCCCAACTCGAGTCTTATTAACATTATTAGTCCCATCACGGTAGGCGAGTTAATTCGTCCAATAATTTGTGGTCGATTTGAGTTCATCTGCCTAACTCGACTGCTTTGTATACATCATCTTCCGCTTCCTGAAACTACACGTTATGGCTACAAGGCCAATTGCTGAATTATTCACCCCAATATTTGAGGAGTAGTTTTATTAGAGAACTTTAATAATTTTAACCACTTTTTTTTTGGAATAATATAAATACATTTAAGAATGTTTTATTTATATTTGATATGATCACGTAAGAAAAAATGGCCCAAGTGAATATCCAAAATATTTTTTTTTAAAGATTAAAATATTTGCTTTATTTAAGAAATTATGATATTTAGACATTTTACTAATAATTATTTAAGTTAGTTTTGTTATTTTCAAATTATTTCAATTAGATATATTATCTTCAAGCTTCTCTTTATTTCGTTTTTTCTACTTCTAACAATAGAACAAGTAACATATTTGTTACTTGGTTTCCCGACGGTAAGTTGCTCCAGCGAGTATTTGAGAATAGCTTCAGATGTGGTTATTATATGTAAATCAATGTTCTTTTAATATCAATATGATTTACAAACCCCAAAAAACAATCTTACTTGAAAATATGCCAGAGCAGTCAAAAAGTACTGATTTGAAAATATTACATTGTAACATTTACATTTAAGCTGTTATAACACACCACTCACAATTTTTTATGACCGATTAGAACCAGAACGTGATATATGAATGAGTTAGCTCAGTGTCACAATCGGGTTATTCTCCATGGCCTGTTCACAACTTGTCCAATAAGCTTTGACGTGATGAGCACCTTTGGTCTAATAATCACTCTTACCGTCAATTATCAGTTATGACTAGTAAGCTTATATATATATATTAATCGATATATATCAGCACTGTGAATAAGAGGTTAAGTTGATATTTTTCCAAAACCAGTCTAAGTGTATAAGTGAAATGATGGCTACGTCAGGGAATAGCCTGAAATACAGTTTTTGCTTTTGTTAATACTCCATATCACACACTAAACCAGGAGAACGGCATGATTCCGTTTCCCTAAATATAAGAAACTCTCTCTGAACAAAACAACTTAACCACTTATTCACCGAGACTTATTCTTAATAACGAACTATATAGTAGAAAATATTTTGGTAATGCATTCTTCGAAACTAATTTCTAAGGTTTATTATCTTAAAAATTAATTTAGTTAATCCGAGTTCTGGTATTTATTAAGACTCAAATATTTGATTAAATTTTTAATAAGATTGTTTGGTAAAAGACTTTTAGTTTATAAAACTTTTAGTTTAGAACTGCGGGTTTAGTTAACTTGGGGGCACCCGCGGGTTCAGTTAACTTAGGGGCACCCGCGTTATTTACTCGCTGAACTGTGGGTTATCCTCCTGTGCCGATGTCTTCAAGACAAAAACTCCAGAGGGTTTCTTCGCCTAAAGCGAATTGACGGAGCTAGAAGAGATGATTAGGCGAAGGGTGGAGATAAGGAACCCTACCTTTGTTAATTCTCTTGCTAGGACCTCGACCTACAAAGATAGCTAGGCAATCTAGTCTTTTTTTCTCCTCCGTGCTTCGTTCTCTCTTCTATGTTCTCCTTCTCCGAGTTCTTGTAAAATAATAAACTGGAATAGCCCTAACAAGCTTCAAACTACTGCCTCTCCTTACTTATTGATCAGCCGGTCCCGTAATCCCGATTTTAATTCAACTCCTTCAGGACCTCCCCCTCCCCCTCCCTTCCACTCCTCTGAGGATGTAAGTTTAACCGGGACGACTGGGAAATCCTCCGGCTAATCAGGAAAACCTCCCTTTCCTGAAGATATTTCCTTTCTAATTTCCCTCCGACTCCGTGAATTCTGCATATCTCTCCCGGGGCCTTCCTCGATATCTTATCAAATATTTCTCTCTCTCTCCTGGAAAGTGGAAGAGCACGCCCAGGTAATTACCGTCGGCGTGATTGTTGTCATTTTCTCTCCTATTAATTGATTAGTTTAATTTAGAGGCTTCTTTAGCAAGGATTCCTGGATATTCAGACCGTGATTACATACCGAGCACCTTCTATCTAGCCATTGCAAGAAATGGTATCTAATAATGGTCATCATATAACCATAACATTTGTGATAATATTATATTATCTGTAATTGGTATTAATTAGTATTTTATATATACAATGTAAATTTTACTTTCAGTTCTTGAGGTTAAGTCTGTTGATTAGACTTCCTTTTGGTGACGTTTCGGTATTTGTGACCAAACAATGAAAAAATGGGCTTTTAGTGTATTATATTAAACAACACACTAGTCTTAGTATAAAATTTGAATTTTTACGATATTAATACATAGATAAATAACAACATAATACTTCGTAATATCGAATAGGTATTTCAATTACATAATAAAACTTTCGTCATGATTTTGTAATTAGCAATTTTGTCTTAAAACCGAACAATTATCGATTTAATATTTAGACTCGTGGGTTATTTAAAGTCATTCACATTAAAAACTGAATTTTTCTACTGTTTATGGGAAAAATATAGTCTCGAAACGTTGTCCAAAGAAACGAAATGACTACGATATATTTTGTTAATTTCTTGAAAGCCTACTTTTCTGGATCCTCAACTCCTCAATGAAAAATGAGTTGAAATGTATTGTTTTTTTCTCAATATATTAAATGACGCTATTTATATTTTTTTAAATAGCTAAACAAAAATGGAAAAAGTAATTATTTAAAAATTAAATTGGGAAATGTATGTTGATTGTTGTTGGAATAATGCAATTTTATTAAAGGAAGTTAAATATTTATATGTCGTCGAAAAATCGGTTATATTGTGGTAATATACTTATAAGCACAATAAGCGAGAGCAACAACAGACTTATTTAGTTCAAATAAGTTTTAAATATTAAAATACTGAATTATAAATGTCAATACAAAATTAAATTTGAAAACAACAAGAGGTGTAACAACTATTTTTGCGGTAAGTTATTATACTTAACCAAGAGCGTAAATGAAGAAAGACTATTCCTCAGTGGCCTGGCGAGCATCAGATCCCTCGGCGGCCATTGAGCCGTACTCTTTGATGCCTTCGTTAATCAAACTAATTTGATGGCTTGATAAATTAATCAGAGGCCCCCCTACCCCCCTCCCTGGCCCTCGACCCCCGAGCCCAAGATGGAAATGCAAAACATGATCCAAGTTTGCTTGTTGGAACGGATCCCAACTGATTTAGCACTTCTCCTTATGGATGGGATTTCCTAATTTAACTTTTGTCCACTTTTATCGTTTGCAGGCCCCATTGTCCCAACCCTCACCGCTCCCGTATTTCTCCTGCATTTCCATTTTAATTGTGATCAGTTAAATTTCTCCCCTGATTTTATTTCCCTTTGTCAAACACGGCTCAAACTCATTTGAAATTCAATTCTTTCTCTACGACATCCGGTTTTGAGGAGCCGAAACCCAGGAGGGGTTTTGGGCGATTTGAATTTATAAACCTCACCCTCGTCCTGAGAGATAAGTGCTATTAGAAACTCGATGGTACGGGGTGTGTGATTCCAAGTAGGCTAACGGGTGTTTTATGAATAATAGGAAGGATATTCGGAAAGCAGAGTGGCTCAGTGGTAGAGGTCTCGGGTTCAAATCAGAGTGTGACTGATTTTATGTAATATGATGGCAGCCGGAGATCCTTTGGAATCAAGTACCCTCCTGCCTCTATAAAGTTGGTACCCAAAATAGGTGAAGCCCGGTGGTTGAGAGTGATCTAGGACTCATCACCTCCCTGCACAACCGTTGTCAAGTGTTTAAAAAACTATTAGAAGAATAGTATTTTTTTAATGCTTACCGTGCAGAAGTCCTCCGTTTGTTAGCCTTAGTGTATCCAAGCCTCTGGAAAAGGTGACAATTGTCTTGCCATTATAAGAATTTAATAGTTTTTAGTTAGGAATTAATGGACAATCAGAGAAAATAAAAAATATATTTTAAATAAATTAAATAAAACCTGAAATTCTTATTGTCCATCAACTAGATTAGCCTCATAACAAAAGCGAAATACTGTTATAATAATAGAAAACTCATAAAATAATGGAATAGACAATTAAATGATAACTTGGGTTAGTTCTTCAGCCAGACTATAAGAATTCTAAAGTAAAATGGTAATTAATTTTTATATAATAATGTGCAAATGTAATAATTTATTAGCTGTAAAACATTAAGTATAGTGTACTTTTTAGCAATATGAATACAAATGTAGTAAGGAAACACGGGTAAAAAATATTTCTACAAATGATAATTTAGTTAAATTTTTATTTGCAATTCTTAAATCATTTGCACGATGTTATTAGAGCTTCGCTGATTAGTAACTATGGATTATGATCTACAGTAAAATTATAATTGTAACAAATTGTAAAGTAATAGTTACATATAGCATAAATATAATGTAATACCTAATAATGTAATATAAAATATAATAACTCTCGAGAAGCGAGGGGATGGTTGACTGGAAGATAGACGTAAGGAAGAAAATAGTTGGGGTGCAGTCAAATAAAAACACTAAATAAGTGGTTACTTATTTAATTATGTGCCGACGTTTACAATAACTCTCACTAGTATATATGTTCAGCAATATAAAAGTATTTTAATATATAAGGAAAATATTATATAAATGATTTTAAAAAATTTAAAAAACCTATACTAGCACCCATGAGTGAGCCCCAGGAAGTTCTCCTGATTAAAAAGAATACATCCTCGGGTATTAACATATAAAAAAAATATCTGCCACAGCCGGATTTAAACCCGGAGCCTTCGCCACGGCAACTCATCTCTCAACTACTGAGGTCCCTATGAAAATGACTCAACTAATAACTTCATTGGGACCTCGGTTAATCAAGAGGAGTTGGTTCAAGACTGATCGATCATTGATCGTCTTCATTCATCAGGCTGCCACCTGCATTCTGTTCCTTCGTTATCCTGAGTAATTTATTTTTCCTTCATATTTGTTTCTTTTTTTAACGGTTTAACGTGCAACTGCTTAAGATCGAGTCGAGGAAAAGTGATTGATTGCGTGGTTGTCAAAAATTAGTGAGCTGCTTGAGGGATTGTTGCAAATTTAGCGTGTAATTGTCTAATAATGTTTTTCTTTTTTTAATATTGAATCAATCTCTCCCTTTCTTATTGGCAATAAGAATAAAAGCTAATTTTGTTGTTTTCCAATATGTGATTCAGATCTAGCCTAATCAAATTTAATTTTTTTAAGACATAACATACAACCGTTAAAGTAATTATTAAATCAAAAAATCCTCTCCTCCTCCGATTATATACAAGTATCCTAGGTAGGCCCACAGACAGAGAATGACTTCCGTACGGTGAGAACTTAATTTAAAAAAAAAGAATAGCTAAAAAAACAATAAATCAATAAATACAAAATTTTAGGATATAAAGTAAATAAGCTACCGTATTTTAATATCATCTGCTATTCTGTATCAGTTCTAAGTCATCCTGTATTAGTTCTATCTTGTTGGCATCTACTTGTAATCTGTAACAATTAAAATGTATGTGTTTAACTTAACTTTTAAAATTAATGAATGAATCTGAAAAAATAATAATATTTGTAAAATTTTACAGCTGCAATTATAATGTACGGTGCGCCACTTATTTCTCGATATATGTTGGAGTGTCCAATTTACGGTAATTTACAGGAAAAGGAAAAAACTGTTTTGACAAGTAAAAATGAAAGTTTCAACAGGAAAATAGTAAATGGTTGGGGGTGCAGTCAAAAAAACACAGCAAATAAGTTGAAACTTATTATATTATGTATGTGCCGACGTTTCGACCTACTGTGTAGGTCATCTTCAGGGCTATGAGAAAACAGACAAAAACAGAATAGACTGTAAAAATACATAAGATAGAGGTACAGAGAACATAACATAATATAGAGATATAGAAAAATTGAGCGAAAAAAGTGAAGGATATATTATGAAAGGATATATGAATAAAGATGATTACATAATAGATGTATAGAATGGTGATAATGCAAAACAAAATACAAAGAGAGAAATGAAGCTAAACAGAAAAAAATAAAATGAAAAAGATATAAATATAATGAGTATGGAAAACTTAGTATAATAAAGATAGAATTGTATTGTAGAGAAAAGAAAATTGAATGAAAATAGACTCCTGGGGAGTTACATAAGTAAAATGAAAGAAAATTAATTAAAAAATATGATACCTAAGAATAAATAGAGAAGAATATTGTAGAAAGTAAAGAATAGGAATCTCATGTATGACAGGCAGAGAAGTAAAATATAAATATAAAATATAAATTTAAAATATAAAGTATCAGGTGTTATATAAAGGTAAAAAATAGGAATGAAGTTATATTATATAAATTAAGATGTAAGTATAAAAGAAACTATAGATGAGAGATATAAAATATCAGTTTGAGAAAGGAGATATATTATAAATAATTATGATGTTCTATGAACGTGAACTCTTTGATTAAAACTTTTTTTGACTGCACCCCCAACTATTTACATCCTATATTAGTATCTACCAGTCAACAAATTTCTTTCCTACAGGAAAATAGTAACTATTACCGTTCATAGAAAAATTAACCATCCCGAATTTCCTCTTTCTATCACATTTATGTGTCAAATTATTTCCTTTTCTATGAAGAAAAAGAAAGAAATATTTTTATTATATTGGATTGTCCATGTCAACACCTCTATTCTTATACATTATGTGAATAAATTATTATAATTTCATTTCCAGGAGTTTACGCTTTTTGAGCTATCGGAAATCTCTCCGTCGACGTCTTGGCCATTGACGTATCGATCTCCGCTGACACCCTGAGGGGAACCGTGGACAGGTGGGGTTGACAAAAGCGGATCCCCGCAGAGCTAAGATGCCCGAGGTTCGATTACTATTCGGTACCACTCTTGCAGTTGTTGCTGGCTATCACATTTCCTCCGGCTAAATTTATGCCGGGCCTTATCCACGGCTATTACCGCCTTCCATTGATAGCCTTTGATATATCGCTCGCTTCCTAGCGCCAGTATCTTCGAGGAAGTAGCTCGTCTATTTCGCCCAGTAGTTACTCAGCCAACTTCGCCTCGTAAATCGTTCAGGTGGCCTCTTGCTTCATTGAATAATATCCGATAAACCCGCAGGTCTCCCCCTCACACCCCCGGGCCGTGTAGACGTCCCGAGTGTCTCGGATCAATGGGGGCCATGGGAGATCAAAAGGTGTGAAAATTTCACATTATGCTGCAGCATTTGAAGGATATACACCGAAATTTTATTTTACTGCAAAATGAAGTAATTTAAATATTTAATTGTATGCAACATGAAAGAAAGATCATAAAAACTTTGTTTTATGAGGTTCATGCTTTTACATATGCATTTGTTGTTATATGTGACACTATTTGGAATATTTTGAGTTCCTGAATAAATAGAATAAAGGGCATTGTGCAAGTAGCTTAAATGTCCCTTAGGATCGGATTTAAATCCTTTAACCTTTAGAGACATGAAAGGACAGTTGAAGGCAAGAAGCAGGCTACTCAACATGTAGACTGCAACATATAGCGAAAGGGCTCCATTTTCTGTGCTTGTATGTAACCTGTAACTATGATCAGCAGACAATTAAATATAATGTTATTCAATTAGATGAAAAAGGATCTTTATTTACTAAAAATCTCCTAGTCAGTCAACCTTTGGAGAAGAGTGGGCTATGTCTCTTATTCTTTAATGATATAGAATTATTATATATTAAGTATAACGATCTAAGGGTGGCATCCCATTTAATTATTCAATTATTATTCAGATCAAAGGATCTGACTTTTCCTTGATATCATTGCATGAGCAGTGAAGCCAATGTAGCACAGTAGTGACAGTTTAGTGCCTAAAATATTTTTCTTAAAGCCCTTTTTTTTTTTTTTTTTTTTTTTTTTTTCTTAAAGCCATTTCTTTCTATTGAGCACACTTTCTAGAACATGCGTGGAAATTTATGTTCGGCTTTTAAATTTTATACAAATCGAAAAATGAATTCAAACCAGATACTGATAAGATAGCAGATTATTTTCTATTACATTCCTTATCAAAGGAGAGAGACGAATTGTAATATGGCGATATCAATACATAGTATACTATGCTTCTTAACTTGAGTGTGTAAAAAATAATATTAATGAAAATAAAATGGTGAGCCTTAAGGATTGAGATGCCTGAATAAAACTTGTGTTTTTAATCGTTATGTAAATCGGTAAGCTATAACCAATTGCATAGTCAATATAAATTTTAAAATGATACCAGTAAAAAAAATACCATTTAATATTGATTGATAAATGATTATTTATGGCCAACTGGCAGCTAATTATAATTGGCTTATTGCAGGTAGTTTTTTAGCACTAGTTTGGTATGCATTAAAAAATGTATTTATAATTTTTATTTATTTCTTTTGATTTATTCATTATAATAATTTTTATGATGAAAACGCGTTATGGCAAGGTAATTGTACAATATTCAATCTTAAGAATTTTGGAAAAGTAATTCACAGATATATAATTATACAGATAATTATACAGATATATAATTATAAAATATGTTGTTATAGGATATATTTTAACGATCTGAGGGTGGCATCCCATTTTATTATTTAAATATTATTAAGATATCAAAGAATCTGGCTTTTCCTTGAGGTCATAGCTTGGGCGAGCCAATATTGCAATGTTTATTTATTTAACGTCACTTTATGCGCATAAAGATAATCGGACAATGCTGAAGTTAGTATGTACCTACCATTTACCTGAATTTTGTATATCCCGAGGTAATTAGGGTAGGGATCTTTAACGAGTACCTGACATCCCATAGGCTCGGTCTCCCTATTTGACGCCCCTTGCGATAGGAAAATGATGCCTGTAAAAATTCTATGGTTACCTACCGTGCTGTGAACCCGTAATCTTGGGCATCGTAGGTTGTTCTGTTAACCACTAGACCACAGGTGACCATATATATGCATGTGTATTAATGCATACAAGAATATACAATAATTGAATGTTTGTGTTCTGAATCGACGTTCGACCAATTGAAATCAATCTATCAGGTGAAACTATAAACTGTTCAGCTGAAGGTGTCCGAAGCAACAAAGTGATGCATAAATACAATAGCTTTTCACATTTTTGCTGTGATCATCTCACAACGCAACATTATAAAACTTTTTATTAGAAGATATTCATCATAGACTTTACAACTGGCAAGAGCTGAGAAATATCCAGTAAAGAACTCAATCCAGGCTTTTATAAGAACAAATTATCGGGAAAATCATTAAACATATCGCTTCTTCAACAGAAAAACAATATAGCTAAAAAAATTGAGTTGATGAGTAAAATCTATGGTAGCGATTGTATTGGTTTAAACTTTTCAATTCGGGAACGACATACCTAATATCCCACTTCCATGATAGGAAGACTTGTTTGAATCTAAACTTGTGTGGGATTATAACATAAGCTAAAAAAGATATATTCCAGCTTTTAAACTTTTTCTAATGACTACCATAATTCTAATAGGAACGCTTTGCTTATCCAATACCCAAACGTTTATTAATAAGTACCAAAGCTGGATTCTAGCCCTGGATTGAGCTCAAAGTCCTTGGTACTTAACTACCCGGTCTTCTGTTCTGAAATAACAATAAAAGAATCTTCAATTAACGATTTCTCATCAAAACCTTATGATTGCGATCAACATCTTCACAGAGAACGGAATCTCTCGACGGGAGTGTTCTTAGTCTAATCTGTAAATTCAGTTTTCTAAACACTTCACCCGGGCGGGCAAGCGTCAATCCATTGGGCAATTTCAAAGAGACTCCTTGATTAAATCCTTTCCCTCCCTCGGGGGAAAACCTCTCGGCGAAAATTAAAGATAAGAAGAAAAGAGAAAAGCTGCCTTGGAAAACTGGCGAGGGGTTGAGGTAAAAAGAAAATAAGAATGAAAAAAAAATTCATGTTTAAGGGCGAATATTTTAATAGAACGATAAACAAAATCAGTTCGGGTAAATGTTATTGATTAATTCACGTAGCTAATTAATTCAGCATGCAAATCATAAATCTATATTTGAAATTGTGTTTTCTTAAAAATTGTCATCAAAATAGGTGTACATACCTGTAAACTGAAAAGAATAGCTCCAGTAATAAATTATATGTTATGTGAATTTAAATAAAAATTTTGGGGCTCTACTAAACCATCCAATTCATCTCGTATCCAATCCTTGCAATCCAAAATCCTTCGTAAAATCCTCAATGCTCCTTATTATGTCACAAACAAACTCATCCATCATGATCTTAATATCCCATATGTTACTGATTTGGCCCAAAATAGATACCTATCCTTCCATAACAAGCTCCATACGCACTTGAATCCGCTAGTCTCTCAGCTTGCTTCCCATACTATTCCTGATAACCCTCCGAGGCGTCTGAAAAGAAGATGGCCTCGAGATCATCTACTATAGAACTTTATTGGAGTGCTATCGATGGGTAGTTTCTCCACAAGTGTTTTCATGTCATATGCTACATTTGTGCACATTTACTTGATATAATAATGTATTATAGTTGTAAATATCATTGAATTAAATAAAAAAAAAAAAAAATAAAAAATAAAAATTAATTAATCTGGATTTGCTATGTATTAAAAAGAAAACTGTACTCAGTCATCGTCCATTGATATAAAGTAAATTATTGAATAAGCTGGTTTTGTAACTTTGAAGTTTCATCAATGCTTCCGGGTTCTTAGTAATATAAACTTCCTTGACCACCTAATCTCATTTTTTACATCAAAATACAGTAAGCATAAGATAAGAGAGTACAGAGGAGTTGGTGTGGTTAGTTTATAATACCTAAGGATTTAGTCACCAAGCCAGATTTAGAGTATTCCATAAGTTATAATGACAGTCAATAGTCGATAGGTTACCTAGTGAGTTCACTTAAGAATATCTTTTGTAAATCCATGTTATATGTTTAATACCACTGTAAATATATATCTTAATTTTGAAAGGATGTAAACTGGACTGAATTTATCTAATAATTCCTTCTCTGAATGAAAACCTTTTTCTAGTCATTTGTGCTATACAACTTTATTATATGAAAACGTTTCGACTACATGTCATTTTCGATCCATCTAAGAACTTATTATAACAAAAGGACCATGGAGGATAATGGACCTCTAAGAAAAAAATTTAGAGAATGACAATTAATAATAAAAAGAGAAATGTGACTTGCAACTCTTTTCAGGATGATAAAGATGAAATGCACAAATAACTGGAAAAAGGTTTTCATTCAGAGAAGGAATTATTAGATATATACCTTAATTACAAACCGTCTACCATCTGTTAACTTCTCTACAATCCATGAAGAGTCTTACGTTCAGTACTTGGTAGAGAATGTACTGTTCTTAGACAACGGTTTTGCTGACAGTTGATTTGTTCGAAATCGCGCTCAACCGCCAGGGCCCCCTCCCCATAAAGGTTCTCAATTTATGGGCGAGCCTTGGGATGGCCTGAAGATCCTACAGTGTCATGCCCCTGCTAGCAGATTAAATATTTTATCTACCATACACGGTTTTAGACCTACCTTCGGAATAACAACTCAGCACTCTCACTATATATAATAATAATAATAATAAGGCCCTTAACGCAATCCTCCCACCTACGCCAAGGTTCACCTATCATACGGTTCCCAGTCGGCTCTCATTATATGTTACAGATTTTAATATTCATAATATGATTTAGCTACCAATAAATAAAATGTTAAATGCGCAACATCCTTTGGAAATGCACTCAATTTAGCACTTTACTCTGGACAGAGATATAAATTCTTAAATAATTAAATTATATCAATATTTTTGGAAAGTTTTCTTCAATAATTACTAATATGCATTCTTGTATAGACAAGAAGTTACATTCTTTTTAAAGGACATGAGAGTTAGCACTATAATAAAAAAGAGAAAAGAATTTCTCAATACAACTGGCGTGTTAAAATCCACCTGGTGATTGATGAGACAGGACTCAACACCTGAAATTCTACTCAAAAATTTAATTAATGCCTCCGATATTTCAAATATAATGCGGAGCCAGAAGTCATTCCGATTCCATGAACAAGGATCCCTCTAGCGGGAGCATCAATAACCATTAAACAGGGCTGCCAACTGCGGGATATTCCCCGTATAAAAGTGACACTCACAAAGCGGGTCATTTTTCTCCAGTGAGTGACCACTGACACGGCGACGGCACTATATCACTTCACATCTATCCTCTCCCGAGCGTATATCTAGCGTCTGTATATAACTCCCTTGTTTGGTCAACTCAAAGCTCCTTTTTTTTATGAATCAGCTACGCATTTATTTGAATATGTAAATCCGTGTCAGTTTAGGAGGATTAATGAAGCAGCCGCTTATGTAATAGGTTGGGAATAAAACACTTCGATTTGATGAATTATTGTCAGGTGGACGATAAGAAAGAGAAAAAGAGATTGCATGTATTTTTGTAATTCTTCTGATAAAAACTATCGATACATAAATTATCCAAGAAGTACAGAATAATGAAGGAAAAACTGTTCTCTTTCTTACTCTCATATTTCTACGCACAACATATTTGCCACTGCTTTAGAAATTTTCAACTTTTCAAATTTTCAATTAAAATGATACCCAGATTTGAAGAAAATATCAAAAACAACAGCTACAAGGACTATTTAAATTCCATAAATAACAGAGATAGCTCAGATTGGACAGCTGCAAGACGTATACTAGGCGATTTGACATCCTTTTCGACGAACTGACAACACCTGGGCAATGCCAAGCGATGCTGTTCTCATTCTTGCTCTCAAATATAACTTAATCCTGAGCACATTTTATTTCCGTCTCCCTTCAGAAAATTTTCATAATTAAAATGAGAGCTTAACCTTCTAAACCTTTCACTAATTCTTCATCTTATCGTCCAATCACTCTCCTCTCTATAATAGTTAAAATTTTTGAAAAAACGTTTCCTTAATCGCTTAACGTATGTCACTCCACTATGACATGAACTGTGTCATCATATCGTAGATGCAATATTTGTCGCTTTTGAGAAAAAAGGATATTGCTCTGTGATTTTTCTTGACTATGATAAATCATTTCATAGAGACTGGCACAAGAGTCTACTCTGGAAAATTGAACCTCACTACCTTCTACATACTTTTTAATTCCATGCCAGGTACTTGTGTAGTTCCTTCGACTTTTCAATTTCCTCTTTTTTTCTCAATACCCAGGTGTACAAAAAAGCAGTGTTTGGAGCCTTATTTTCTATTAACTTTACACCTCTGGTATCCCAGAACACCTTAGCCTCTATAGCCTTTCAAAATTATATATATAAAAGAGGTTCCAAAAATGCCAAATTAAACACCACAAAATCAAGTCACATTAGATTCTCCCGACGAAAAGCTTCGTGTAAAGCAATACCAATTGATAACGACTATGTTCGAAAAACTATTTAGGTTATCTCAGAATATACTTGTACAAAATAATGGAACAAATATAAAAAATAAAAAAGTCAAATACCGACAAGACGGAAAAACTTATCACATCTTTTGGACACCAGAACTTCGAAACAAACGACTAACCTGCTACGCTATACTATCACCAATTTGGACATTGGGATCAGAACTTTGGGGTTCAGCAAAACATTCACGAGATACAAATACACCTTGGTTTATTTCGAATCACACTATACACAACGATGTGAACATTCCAACTGTAAAGTCATATGTTCACGCCAAATTCACAACATTCAAGTTCTCTTTAATACAACACTAAAATAACAGGTTACCTGGATTTCCTATGATAAGATTAACAAGACAAAGGCCTGGAGACCTGCCCAGAATTAATTGAGATCAAAAGCATCATATTACTGCAAATCACAGAGAAAAAAATAAGCGTCGTGTTTTTTTTTTTGATAAGCTGCAGTGATGAATATGTAACTTTGTAAAACATATTATTGAATAAAACCCATTGGTCTACAGAAGAAATCAAATGGATCTCATTTTACATTTCTCCTTCAGGAAAGTCTTCACCTTAGATGTATCAAATCTAATTTAATTTTTTATTAATTAATAATAAAGCTGATTAATGATGCACACTGAGTAGTAAGTAGTACATAATATTTGATTTATTGAACAATGTTTAGTAGTATTGAAACACGGATGTTACGAAATATGAAAATTTTTATGGAACTAAAGGAGAACAAGTTCTGAGATTGAAAAAAACTTCCAGAAAGAAGACTAGCAATAGACTAGTTAATAGATGTACACTATGCAAATGGTAATTGTATAATAAATATATATATAATTAAGTGTATTTCATAACTTTTGGACAAATATAAAACAAACTTATATATCTACAACATTACAGACTTATAAAAGACTATTGGACTAGCTTAAATACAATAATTTAAAACAGCACTTCATCAGCACATGATATACAACAATCTTACATGTCTTGTCTCGTTTTCTCGTGTACATTTTGTAATTTTATAAATTATCTTCCAGAACATTATTAAGAGGCGACAAGACTCACATGCTTTGCTCCAGAGGATTTGAGATGTTCATTGCATTATGTCTTAAGGAGAAATATCAAATCTGGTATAACGTACGTCAGGTTGTGTCATGCGCAGTATGGATTATAAATAAACGTTCTATTTATAAACGAAATGTAAAAATAATTATGATTATTTTAATTATATTTTTTGATTATAGCAATACTCAATTTTTTTTTTCATTTCATTCATAAGTATATAATCCCAACTTACAAATAAAATAAAAATAAATAATTTTTTTAATCGAAGAACTTAATATAGGATATAAAAGGATATTAGAATAATATAGGAAGCTTCTCTAGTATTTAGATAATAATTGAGGATTAAATTAAATTTTTTTAAAAATCCGATGTTAATTTACTGCTCAGTTGAATTAGATATTTTAAACTGACGCATAGTTATTTTGTATGGATGAAAAGTAAACAACTATAATTGAATTTATAAATCTTCATTAGAGAAGGAACCTAAATTTTATATTGTCTAAAGAATTTAATGGTGTAGTCGGAGGTATTAATTTTTTTTTTCATAAAGAAAAGTGAAAATATCGGTAACTCATCTGCAGAATATTTTTCTATACCTTATTAATCTTTTTGTTCACTATGTATAAGGAATAGTTGATAAGAATATATTTTTATTTCTAGTATAATTTGCTACAATTCACAAAAGTAATATGCTGTACCGAACAGACCAGTCTCAAACTTCAAAAACTTGGACTAATTTAAATGTATCTATACAGAATCATACATGCAATGAAAAAAAAAAATCATACAAAAAAACTTTTAACAGAATAAGAATATTTGATATTTTTTTTTACTTAGGATTTTCAACTTTGGTGTTTCCTAAACTTGTTTACCACTTCTATTCTCCATCTATTTCTCTAAAAAATGCAATATGTAGAAGACTTATTTCAATAATTCTTTCTCGTTTCCCATTTTTTTAATTTTTCACCATTACTTTTTAAAACTTACAGAAAGTTTAATTAATTGATCATAATTTTTATCGATAGTAATAATTGATAATATAATCCCAAACTACAAATAAATTACAAACTGTAATACAAATAAGTATTTTTTAAATCGATGAACTGTAGATTCTCTACTTAACTGTACTAAAAATAAAATATTGTAATTGTCCTAGTTATACAATAATAACATTTATTAATACAATTAATTATACGAATTCCTCAACAATGGAATTTTATTGTTGAAAAAGTAAGGTTTTCACACAAGTGATGATGTTCTTTCTTAATTTTTTATTATTCTTTTAGTCCATCGCATCAATAGAGTTTAAAACTATTTTGTTGTTGTTTGCCAGTATTGTTTTCTTCTAGAGCATTCCGACATTATTAACTTTCGTTTGAAAAGATTTTGTTATATGCTTTAGAAATATTTGGGCCACACTTCTATTTTCAGCTTCTTATTGATAAAATTCTTAAAAGTTATGACCAATGGCGTATAAATGAAATACTATTTGATAGACGTATCAGGATAGTAACCCATTCAAATTATTCAAAGGTCACAAGTGAATAGCCCTGATAACATTCGTAAAGGAGAGGGGAGAGAAACAACAAAAATAAAACATAATAAACTTGGACCAAGATAAATATTCAAATTTTTCGCAGGACGTATTTAATTTTTCTTCTAAAAGGCATAAATTCGTTTGATTAATGAGGACACAGTTGATTTTTAGCCGGACATGGCCAGACAGAGCATAACTGAAAACCCTCACGTTTCGAGCGTTTTTTTTTTTTTTAAAGTTCTCGTGAAATATGGCGGACCATAAAGGGTAATAATGGGTGAGGGGGGGAGGAATTTATGGTGTCCCTTATGCTGGTTATTTATTTATCAAATTTATGAGCCGGATCATTCCTTTCCCAGCTAGGAAAATACATTTTTTTCTAGGTCTCTTCTCCATCTCTTTGTCGTCGTTAAAGTATTTCCGGGGTCACATCTAAGAAGTGACATTATGATTTTCGTGTCCGAGAAACTTCCTCTTATATTTCATTGTTTTGGCCCTAGGGATAAAGAGTATTTCTCGGGGAGTTTCTCTTTTAATCATAGCCTAAACGGCCATTTATATATCAAATCGTATTGTATTAAATCTTTATGTTTAAAAATTTTAATATTTTTTCAGAAAATAATATAATATACACATTTCATGTAAGTATGTATCCCCATTCATATTTATTAAGCACTTTGTTGAAATATGCAAATATGATAATTCATCATGAAGAGATAATTTTTATTTTACCATATGTCTAAGAGTTTTTCACTATTCCATTTTTTTTTAACATTAGAAATTCATTATTTTTAGCTAAATGTTTAGCTTTCAATTATCATAATTTTATTCATTACTAATTTATTTCCTAAGTCAGTGTCATGTGGCATTATTCAAAACCCTGAAGAAGACCTGCCATTTGAATCGTAAGGTTTTTTTCAACCATGAATAGGCCAAACATATTTTTAAAATTATTACTGTAATCTCCAACCGGACCATTTTCTTATATTTAACCGATATAAAATGTGTTCCAGGGTCAATTAGCCAAATAGAAAATTTTAACTAAGAACCTCAGAACAAGGGAAAAAATTCCTATGCTAGAAAACGCTTTGTTTAGGAGATAAACACCTTAAGATTTTCATTGTTATGAATTATTTAGTTATAGTAAATAAATACAACTTATTTCATTTCATCCAACTTCTTTATTCATTAAATGTAAGCATAAAAATTAGTATTGAATGTTTTGTAATATGAATGCTGAAATGAATTTCTTTAGCATTTAGACAGGCTCTTTCTTCAACTGCAGCAGTGACAGAACGCATGTATATGTGTTATTGTTTTAGAAGATTCAATATTCCTTCGTCGTGATACAACGGAAAAGAACAAGTAGTTTCATTTAGATGGTTTTCCTGCACATTACGGAAGAGATCCACGACAATAGTGTTCGATATTTAGACACACGACTTATATTCTTGTCTAAATGTAGAAAATACTATATATTTGGTCCGATCTTCAATTTAATCACACATAATATGAAAGAGGAAAAAACACTATAACACTGGGAGGACCATATTATGGAGCCAGTGGACATAGGAAGTAAGAGCGGAAAGTCCCGCGGGACGAATGGCCCGAGGCACAACTACTAATACCCCTTCACTTAGCATCCCGCCCATTTACACGCCTTAATTAGGCAAATTTAGTGCGGGGGACCCAGTGTGGGGTCCATATAGAGTATTAGCAACGTCGGCCACGGGAATTATTTCTCCCTCTGAGACATTACCCACTGCCCGGTTGGCTTTTATGTCCCTGCTCAAAGGGGGCGCTCCAGAGCACGTCCGAAACAGCGGAGGGTGAAGAGCGAACAAGGAAGTGGACGGGAGCGGGAAAGGCATTCCTTACTTAATATGCTTACCGCGGGTACTCTTGATGTCGGGATGCTACTTCACGAAATCAATGATTGCTTTTTGCGATATTGCAGACATAGAATATTATTCCAATACCAAACTATTCACAGGACTAACAAACATATTAACCTCGAGGCCAGTTACTTCAGTTATACAATTAAGTTGACTTTTCTGTTACCTACAGTTTTCTATTCCTGACAAGGTTGTGGGGGGAGATGATTTGACCGAGATCATGCTCAACCGCAGATTAAGATTATATTATAATACAGGCATTTCCCCTAATTAAAAGTGTTTTATTAAGGTTTATAAAAAAATACCATTTTTCAATCTAGTATTTGTATTATCATTTTGTTGAAATAAAATACCATTAATACTCAAAGTATAGTCCATTGTTGTCTACTGGCATTAGCCATCTGCTAGCCAATAACTCGATCCCAAGCTTATAACATTCCTCGGGATGGCAGTCAAAGAACTCTTGGATCGAAATTTCAATTTCAGCAGAATAATCAAATTTTGCTCTTGAAGAAAATAGACTACGCGTCGTAACAAGTATTAATCGGATGGAGCGCGGTCTAGACTGTATGGAGGTGGAAAAAAATCTCATATCAGAAGGGGTTTTAAATAAATTTTCACGAATTTCTAACCTATTAGCTGATTGCTGAGGAGCAAGTCTACAGTACTTTTTCACCTTCCCAATGAAGGGTAGATCTCACGACACACCACAATCCCTGATAAGTTCGCGAGTACTTGTGGATAGATTTGACTAAATAGCTTCGTGCAGAACCTCATCAATATCCATTAATGGTAGCCCGGAGCCTTTCTTCCTTTCCAAAGTCGTATCTCTACTAGTAAATTTTTCAACCTATGCCGCGCAGTGCTCTGGTCAAGGACACCTTCTCTTCCAGATGTAATAGTTTCATACAAATGAAAAATACTGCTTACGGTTAATTAAGATACGACCTACTATGCCCAAGATCGCGGGTTCGCAGTTAATGATCCCTACCCTAATCATACCTGTACAGGAACAATTTTGGACTCCCACTACAGCAACCTCCAATTTGACATAGCAGCATAATGTAGCAGGATAAAAATAAAAAATGAAGAATAATAAAATATAAGAATAAAGAATAAAAAATGATCAAATAATAAAAAAAATCGTACTAGCATTGATTTAAAATACTAGGGCATTAGAATCCTTATTGTACTACTGTAGCGCAATGAAAGAAGGACAATATAAAAAATAAACGTATCGGGAGTTTACAGACTTCTGTATCTAAGAGTCAGAGGTACTAAAACAGAACGAGACTCCATACGGAGAAGGAATTAGAAGGGACGGTAAAATGCGTTCAATAAGAGAGGTGCTATAGCCGAGGATGTGGATTCCAGATAGAGCATTGTCCAGGAGTTCATTAGAAGCCTCCAGATGGAAATGCTCCAATATGGGGGGGGGGCAATATCCTCAGCCCTAATATAAAACATAAATAAGAAGACCTGGAAGTACCTGGAGAAGAATAATCCCCGCCATTGTCCAAGCGGCCCATAAGGGCTACATATGTTACCCCGCCCTGCAATTAAAGCCCTTATGCCCCATCCGTTTTTATGATCCGGCTCTTATTATTAACAGAAATCCAATCATCTCTCCTCCTATTTGTTTAATGGCCTCCCTATCTTGTAGTGATACCATAACGGGATGATGGGCCTCCCTGATAGCGGTCAGGTGTCCGGGTAGTTAGGGAGGAAAGGACAGATAGGACCTATAGGTCCAACCCCGATATCGGATACACCAGAAAGGCCTAGTTAGTCTTAACTACAAAATTATCGTTCCTAATATGTAATAATGCCAAATTAAAATATATATATATATATATATATATATATATATATAATATACTGACGTATTCTTATATTGGTGAAGAATCCCTTGGCTACGCTATCACAGCAGCATATATAGATAACGAACGACTATTTCAAAAAATAGCTTCCTTTTAAAGTAAAGTAAAAGTTTTCTGCTGCTCAAGAAATTATAGGACTAAAATAATATATAATTCTTTAAAACTTAGTCATGTTTCGGATACTTACCTCCTAATCAGATTTTACTCTATTTTATCGGCACTTATTTCAATTTACTCCCTCCAGTAAAAGAGTAAAACGAAGGAAACGGGTCAAAAAAACTTACATAAGCATCGAAGAAAAGGACGCGCGAGATTTCTACACAAAATGATTACGTTTTTATAAATAAATGATTTAATCGCCTACGATACAGCCATTATTTCTTCCAACATATTCGATTTATAAAAGTGGTTCCACAAATGTCTAATCAAAATAAAAGCCTCAAGATGGACTATTTTATCAATTCCGCAGTTAACTGCTTCAGAGCCCAACAAAGACTTAGCTCTAAAATATCTTCGTACGCCCAGTCTCGGACGTATAGATTGAACTAAATGGATGAATCCTTCGATCAATTTATGGTGGACTGAAGAAGGAGAACCAATCAGGGATTGTATGTATGTATCGAAGACCCCAGCATAACCAGATTCATCCGGCTCGGATGATTAAGATTGGCTTGACATCTACTAAGGATGAGTGAAGACACTATCCAAAAGAAAACCCTTCTGATAGAATGTTATGGACTCTGGCGTAAAGGAAAACCCAGGATGCGGTGATGAGATGTGGCTGCCAAGGATGCTGAAGCATTGCGCGGAGAGCGGGTGTTGATTGTCGTACAAGGTAGGAACACACGGTGCAGGCGGATGAAGGAGGCCTTGATCTAGAAATGAGTTGTTGCGCAGCTGTTATAATATATTATATTATGTTTTTATGCCACAGCCGGATTTGAACCCGGAACCTTCATCAGAGAAGCTCTACTCTAAGTGCTCTAATTACTGAAGTACCTAGCTATTTGATTTATGGTGATATGCAATATTGGCAATTAATCATCAAAATAGGTTTGGGGCACAAGAAGAGTTGGGCGGCCCAAACTGCGATTACCTGATGGGGTCAGTGAGGACTCCAGGAGCCTGCTGTCCGGATCTGGAAGGCAGCTGCACTGGATAGGGAGTACTGGCGGAAATGTATCGAGGAGGCCAAGGCTCATTGATGGGCTGTAGAGCCACGAAAGAAAAAATTAAATTATAATAAATAGAATGGTAGATTTTTAATCAGGACAAAAGGAATTTGTTTAATAAATATAAATAAATTTGACAACGTAATGAACAGTCTTACCCGGGTATTAAGCAATAGAAAAGTTCTACGAGCTTAAGTTTCATCATATAGAATTTAGAGAATTTCTTAAACAATTCCCATATTCACCGCCTTTATTGGTTAATATGGTTTAACCAAAACCTACTGTAACCTTCGCGATACGTAATTACTTCTCTATGTATATTTGGAGGAGTGGGAATTGGTACTAAAGAGCGTGGAGCGAACGGTAGATACGGCATTAACGGTTCAATAGGGGGCAGCACCTGCTAAGCTCATGCCATCAGCACCTTTTTATAGCGGTGTAATCACCGGCCCTATTATAAAAATAATAGGATGGAAGCAATTTTTTCGGTTTTCTTTCCCGGACGAATTAATATTCATATGGAGCAGTATCGTTGCCTCTAATCTGGAGATATTTGCCTTGGAGGATAAGTGTGCGCTGGGGTTTAACAAGGGCCCCCATTTAGCTCTCTTATCTTCTTTCTTTATAGGTCGCCAGGATTAGGGTTCCCAATGGTCTTCAGCTACAGAAAAACCAGATACTTGTTAATATTTGTTTTCTGGTCTTTTTGTAGTCATTGGATTTCGTCGACACCAGCTCCTAATCCGAATCGAATGGTTCTTGTAATCGTTTGAGGGGGTTTTAATTAGAAAAGGGTTGTACCTGGTTGTGAGGGCGGGCTCATTCTGTCGTACGATCGCCTGATATCATCCCCTAATTTGTATATTTTCTTTATGTATTGAAAAATACTGCGCAAAAATGAATTGGGATATCGCTAATTTTGTAGTATATACTTTACCTAACCTTTATATTATTATAAATGTAATAAATACATTAATACTTAATGTAGTATAATGAAATATTAATGTTTTTTATGATAAAAATAATATTAAAATGGTAGGAAAAACATATACAACAAAATTAGTGGTATCCATATTCATTTGCGGAGTTTATTAAAAATGTTTCTGGTGTAGACGCATTACACTACTCTTACTTACTTTCCAATAATCTATTTCATGAAATAATTTAATATGGATGAAATCTCTCTCGCACTCGCTCACTCTCTCTCTCTCACACACCTCTCTCTCTCTCTTCATCTCTCTCTTTTCTTTAAACTTTCTTTTGGCGACGTTTTGTGAACATATTGTTCCTATAACCATCCCTAAGCCGTGAAAAAAAAATTAGTTAATTAAATAACACACTTATCTAAATCTTAAGTCTGCACACATAAGAAACTAGTACATAATTTATACTTACGAATTGATCAGTCCATCCGTTCTATTTATGAAGAGATAGGAATCTTGCGTATGCTCTAAATATTAATTGTAGATTTTTAGAATGAAAATGAGTTTTCGAAGTGATCTCATCCTCTGCCATCAGATCCCCTTTCATCGCGAGGATTAGCCTCACAGAACACTGAAGAGCTATTAAAAAAATTGAAGGAGATAGGCGCTAAAGAAGGGAAGGAGAGGAAAGAAAGAAGACAAAGAGGTTACTAATTATGAGATAGTGTTCCGGGACAAAGGATCTGAGAGATCCCTCTGTCTCTTTGTGATCGAAGGCTGTTCGGGGCAGCGTCTCTCTGATACCCTATCTTATCTTGTCCTTGTCACTCTCTATGTCTCTAACTCCCTACTTCTTAGCTCTAGGTCCGTCCGACTCAACTCTGTGAGGGAACTCGAAGAAGCTAGGAAATAGGGGGAATTTCTTAGAGATAAAAATAAAAAATAGTGATAAATATAAGCTCAATGCTTCCGATAAAAAGTGTTTGTCCTGTAGTGACAAACATTCTTACATTAAGTCAAATATATATTTGAAGAAGGGGCTAGCTCACTGTGTATGGCGCTGAATTGCTGTGATGAAAGTACCGGGTTCGACACCGTCTCTAGCTAATTTAATCAATTACAACCATAGATATACGCTTCAGATCGTATCGTCATCATGAGGCACACTCAGTCACTTCAATTCCCCTAGCTGTAGTTCAGTCTCTACTATGCTCATGAGTTGTACTACTGCTTAATGTTTCATATTAATATTTTTATATTGTATACTTATTTATTGGGAATGCGCCAGGAGGATCGCACTAAGTATTTTAACTTTCTATTTTCTCCATAATCCCTACACCTTTTGCTCTCCTCTGTCCATTTTGTTCTGGTTTCGATTTTTAAAAAGTTGTAATCTTAATGCATGAGTTAAACATTGATAATCGGGAGCCCAAGTTCCAAGAAACATCAACACTGCGTTGTCGGAAGGGTATTGTAGCGAACGAACTATGAGATTCCAGTTAGTGACACAGATTTATTCATTAATAATTAATCCATAAATTGTTTATTCCTCTTTTACACTGAGGCGAAACTGTCATATTCCCATTGTATTGCTAGGATATTAACATACTGCAACTAAAACTTATATTAGAGAACCTGAAGTGGTTAATCGGACACTTCCGCCGATACTCTTGCACGACAACGCCAAAGCTAATATTTCACAGCAGACAGTGAAGAAACTAAATACCTGGCTGTTGAGCGTGATCTAGGATAAACAAAATCCATGAACAAACATTGCCCAAGAAACAGCACAGTCTCTACCACGTTCTGAACTCATCTTTTCATGATTTGTAGTGGTAAAGGTCCTTTTTTTTAATGAGTTCCCATTTGAGAATGTATTCGAAGATAGCAATCAATAGCAGCATAAACAAAATATAAATCAAACATTCAGAACCAAGAGGAGCCCATGAAATAATGCTTGGGGAGGGGTGAAGCAGAATGGAGATAAAGTGGTAGATCCATGAGTAAAGTCCGGCGGCCGCTACTCCTGCTTAGCCGCGATAAGTAGGAGCGGATCCACATCAGTCCTCCTTAGCCGTCGTCTTAAGTGAAACATAACTCCTGTTATAGCCTCCTGCCCTCCGCCAGCTCCGGAGGAACTCCTTAATGTCTTGGTCAGCCAGGTTTCTTTCTCTAGCTCGATCCTTATTCAAGAGTTCTCGTCCGGAATATCTTCAGCTGATCAGCAGGCAAACACTGAACTGGATTTGAAACACTAAAAAATAACACCTTGGAAGAAAACCAAAACCAGTTTTTTTATTTACAAAAAATAAATAATAGTTTAAGTCATTTATAAAAATACGTTTCAATACGATTAAATTCTGAAAAGTAAAAAAAAAATAATTTCAATAAGTTTAAAATAAGAATAGAGTAATGATTATAAAAATCCTACACGGTTTTGGCCACTTCAAAAAATCAAATTAAATTGAAGGTATCTGTTCCTCAGTTTGTTGCTTCTAGTGAGATACACAAGTTGTAACTGTTTATCCGTTTCGTTTTTAATATTTTCCAAAAATACAAGTTATTGTTAGTTTTAGTTTGGAAAAGAGAATGTAATTATGGGTAATGAATAGATTTTGGTGATCATTTCATCAAGAAATAAAAGTTTCAACTAACATTACGAAGTATAGATTATGATATAACCTAAACAGTATGTGTATTTCGGTTCTTTAATCTATGTACTGCTATAAGTGACACTATTTGGAGCATTTGGAGTAGGGTAGATTGGGTATGACAATTTTGGTTTTTTCCCCAATAATTCTGTTAATTTATCAGTTAGCTGGGAAAAAAGTAACACGAATTGTAATTTGTTTATTTGTCTACGTAAAAATATTAATATATTGTCCTTAAATACGCTGTATTAGTCATAGGATGAAATTTAAAAAAAAAGGAAATTGTCACAACCGACCACACTCCAAGGACGGTTAATGACAGTGGTTGGGGTCGGTAGTGACATGCATAAACATACAGCAAAAGGTTTATAGTTACTTGTATTGTTAGAAATAAGCACCATAAAAAACATAAACTTCTTCTAAACAAAGTTAACATCCATATAGCAAGTGAACAAAAATCTGACACCACTTTTGTTCTTAAAACTTGTAGCTCTTGAAAGGCTTGAAGCCTGTGCTACGCGTTCAGAAAGGGGCGGGTTTCTTTTTATGAATGAACGGAACCATTCCTCACCAGCCATCTGATTCTCATCCAAAGCAGCAGGTCGATTTATGTTGTACTTAGTAGTTAGGTCAAATGCCAGCTTCCGTACCTCTTTTGCAGAAAAACCGCAACGTGTGGTGTACTTTGATAGCTGCTGTTCTTGCTCCATAGGAAAAACTTTATTATGAGCAACATAGCCCATGCTGATTTGGCTGCTATCGTGATTTACACCGGCTTCATCACGTTTACGAAGGTATCGCGACAACGACATGCGATTAAATTGATACATTTCTGCAGCTCTACGTTTAACTTCTTCATAAGCATTTTTATCACAAGATCCTAAGAATCGCAGTGGATGCCCCCTGGTTCATCATAAGTAGTCAACTGCACCGAGAACTATAAATAGAAACAATAGACCACATAAAAAAAAGATTCAGAAAATTTCACACCCAACTATCAGCAGTTAAAGGAGCAATAAATTACAAGGTAGGAAAGCAGACATCATCTCGAAGACTAAAGCCCAGGTTACTGCAGGACATCTTATTATAAGTTGTATGACTATATATTTCTAGTGACATTACTACCTTAAATTTATTTTACAGCTATTTTATAATTGTAGGTTTTTAGACATTTAACCAATAGTTATAACGATGTATTTAGTTAGGGGTGTCTATTGTACGAGACTATACCCCCCCCTTAATCAATTGTTATCAAAAATAAAAAAAATCAATATTATAACAACCATGTAAAGGCCCACCTGGCCGATCTGGTAAAAATAAAAAGCATTTTTATAATAATTTACATCAGCTTGCGCTCGTTCGGTCTTCCGCAAGCGTTTTCTGGGTCTCTTAAAGAAAAAAAACCCAATAAATATATGTCACAACCGTACGCAATGGACAATTTCAAAAACAATCATGAATCAACCAACAATCAACATAAAAAGTAATCACTCGTAGTTGACTGCTAATGTTCAACTTATAACAAGAAAAAATACAAGGTAATCTATCTGTATATAAAAAACAGTAATTATTAAAAGAAATCAAACAAAGAAACTTACTTTTGACTGTTGAAAAGCAATGTAGGCTCCTGCTTAGGTTATTGTCGCGCGATGACTTACGCAATCATAGGGAACGTGTTGGGACTTGCACGCCGCGCCTCTCTTCCCTTATACTCTTTGCCATATTCCGCATAGTTTCGCGGTTATAACGACTGTCACTACCGTACCCTGGGACAACCGTACCCAGTGTAACCTACCTAAGTAAATATGATAAGGGACATTGAGCAGGTAGCTTAAATATCTCTTAGGATCGGTGCCTTTACTCTTACGAAACAGGCGTTGGCAAGAAGCGGGAAACTCAACATGTAGACTGTCACATATTTAGCATAAAAGGGTCCCACTTTTCTTTCTCTGTAAGTAGATGTCAACTTTGAACATTATACTGTACAGTTCTATGCAGGTTAATACGCATTTAGTGCTTCATCCTAATTTTATACTTTTTCATTTTGTCTACGGTGAATAAGTGGTTAAATCTAATTTTCTCCAAAATGACTTTCTTTTACTTAAGTAAGCGGAATCGAGTTATTTTTTTAGTTAACAATGGGCTAAGTAAGGCATCGGCTTGAAAAGGAGTTATTGTTTAGATTACAATTCCATTTCAAACCAAAAACTACAGGAATGATACGATTCCGGTTATTTGTAAGCAGTTAACTCTCTCTGGACAACTTAACCACTTATTCAGAGGAGCTGTAGATATTTAGAGTTTATTCAATTTAAAGTATAAACACAGACACAAAATATAGCACCGTATAATAATATATATGGAAAAATGAAATGTATAGATTTAATAAATAAAACAAGCTTCATATTATTCCAATATTTTCTTTTTAGAACTTTTGTTTTAATACAGAGAAATGAGTGAAATAAGATGTAGAGATTTTTCTTATACTTTTTTATCTATAAAAAAAAACATTTCATTATTTTATTTAATAATAACAACTCAATATTTCTAAACAATACTAAGTGGCCACTCCTAATTTGATATGCTCACACGGAGCATAATACATAACACGGACATTAAACAACACTATAATACATAAACAACATAATCTTACATAATAAGAACTAAACTAGACTACAATTTCTAGAATGATACGGGGTACCTCGACCATAACGTTAAGTACCTTCTGTAGTAAAATTAAATGCACATTTGTATAATTTGTACAGTTATACGGTTGGTCCGCTGTTAGGCAGACATGGTTACCCCAGTAAGTAGTAAGGAAGAATTTTTGTACTATAAATATTTTGTCAGTGAAATGTTTTTAAGATTGACTTTTATCATTCTTCTGTCATTTTGCAAAACTACAGAGCAGTTCATTGTTAACAATATTTTTATTTACCTCTCAATTTGTCATTCACTTCTTAAATTTACTATTACAAAGTCATTATAGAATATGATAAAAATCAGATCTTCTGTCACAAATATTCCTTCATAAAATTTGTTTCAATGATTTGTTTATTTTTTTTTTTAATATTTACTATAATGTCGTTAGGACCAATGCAAAAAAAAAAAAAAAAAAAAAAAATTGTGAACAAGTTAAGTATATACCCTGAGTAAGATATAGCCGTCACTAGCGAACAGCTCCCGGAGGACCGATGGAAAAATAACGGCGCAGTTAAAATTGCCGTGCTTTTGCGAGAATAAAATTACTTTTTCGATTTAATGCTCTCATTAGGATCATAAACATATCCTGCTAATTATCCAAGCGCTAGGGGAAAAACGCATTTCGTTTTATCGGAACATAAATCTGTTCAGAAGTTAACCCCTACCCCTAATTTCCAGAAAATATTATTTATTCGGACGAACAACAATGGAACGGGGAGAAGAGATTTTTGTACGATCGTTAATTACAAAACAGGTGTAGAACAGCGATCCTAATCACAGGTTGGGAGAGATATCAGAAAACGACTCCAGTTCATCTACGGTTTTATTTCATAACAAGGTAATTTTTAAAATGTATTTGGTACAAAAAATATTGTCTAGAAAAACTATTAAATGATGTGAAAGTTCAAACAGATATATAATATTATAATTGAAGACTGCAATGGAAAAACGAGATTTTTCTCTCAAAAATTGGTAACTATATTCGCTTCGAATATCTCAAACATCCTATTCATTGTCAAAATTTCAGGACCAATAAACTACACAGACTTTAACAAAAATAATCATACTATTATACCGATGGTTTTGAGGTTAATTTACTTTATTGAACTTTAAAAAAAAAATAATTTACCTCGATTTTCCCTTCTGGTTTTCAATTCAACAAAAAAAGGACCTCTGTTTAATTTTAAAATTAAATAAAAAATAGATTTTTGAGCTTATTAAGGTATCACCTTCTTCGACGGTCGATGATCATTAAGATTATTTGCAGCTTAATAAATTCTACTTAGATCAGATGATTTGTTACACAGATTTTCTCAGGTATTGGAGCAACGACATTCGTCTTCTTCCAACGCTATACTTTCCTATGACTTTTTCCCTTGGATGACTACCAGCAGCATCTGGGATCTCATCCCTCTCACGATGTGGCCCAAGTATTGTAATTTCGTACATATTCCGCAGGTTGTTTGTTTGGTGGTAGGGGTAGTCAAAGTCCCGTAAAGTAATGCTGTGGTACGTCAGATAATTATAATAAATAAATAAGGAATAAAATATTTTTGATGCTCGTTTCATATGAAAATAATGGTAATTTCTAAAAAAAATCCGGCAATCTGTACATATAAAATGCTTTGTCCTGAATGACTGACTTAGGTATCAACCCACAGTTTAAACCGCTAATCGTAGAGACCTGAAGCTTTGAGGGTTGAGGGTGTGTTGTTTGTATGACGTAGGCATCCGATAAGAAAGGATTTTCCGAAATTCTACCCCTAAGGGGTAAAGAAAGGGGGGTAAAGTTTGTATGCTTGCTCACGTGTTTCTTACTCGTAAAATCTACATATTTTCGCTGAACAAAAAAAAAAAAAAAAAAAAAAAAAAAAAAAAAAAAAAAAAAAAAAAAAGTTCACTTCTCGCTGCTGCCGTACGAAGAGTGAAAAACGTTATACTAAGTAATCCTTTTCAATAAATCCAATAGCATTACATACTAATCCTTTACTGAAACGAACAACTGTTAACTTCTGTCCGTCCCGTTTGTTAATCAGTGTCAATGTATTTTTCACGGCTGTGCTGATCGGTCTGTGATGAAATTTGATATGGATAATCTCATGCCTGGGGAAAGACATAGGCTACTTTTTATCAACACACCACACAGGCGAAGTTTATATAAAACTGTAACCTGATTAACTTACACACCCAGCAGTCAACGCATCCCAGAAACCACTGAACTTAGCATCTTGAAATTCGCAGATAGGTTCTTTTTATAGCTTAAATGATCACTTAGAAAGGAATTTGGACAATTCCACCCAAAAGGGTTTCCCCCTTAATATAATGGGGGCTCAAAGATTGAATGGAATCCGTCAGTTTTGATGTTAGACATCTCAAATTTCGGATGTATGAGTAACTTATAGTTAAAAAAAATTAAATTATTTATTTAAAATGATCTGTCACTTTATGTGTCAGACCAAATTCCACGCGAGCGAAGCCGTGGGCAAAAGTTAGTAAATAGATAAAACTATGTCTCTAATATTTTATTAAATAATAAAAATGTTTTATTATTTACATAAAAGTCTTTACTCTCGTTAAGTTGATTAAGAGATTGACGGTTAACGGATTTTTTTATCAAATGATTTTTACTTCTGACGCCCTTAATTACGTCATAAAAAAAAATATTCAGATTGGCAAAGGGAAGAGATAACTCAGCTTTCTTTTTCTTTTATTTAAACTTTAGAATCGCATTTATAAACATTTAATAGTGTGAAGGTTGAATTATTTAACAACGAAAAATAAGTAGAATTATAATAATAAAAAAAAATTGAAATGCTTGTTTGAAACTATGGATTTGCTTCTCTTATAGCCTTATTGGAATTTATACCTTATTTATACTCTACAATCAAAGCTATTGAATGTTTTACGTTTAAAATATAGTGAACAATAAAGAGTTGTGATGTAATTAATAAAGTACAAAGATTATTACTGTTAGTTCGAAAAAAAAATACATTTGCTTTATTAAATGTATTCCACTTTAAATACATTTAATAAAGTTATATTAATTAGTAACAGAGGATGATGTTTAAACAAAATTAGTAATATTCAATTTTCCTATTTCATCATCTATTTTCTTCATAACAATTACTATAATCTCAAGTAATAACTGTATATACAAAACTATTTGAAGAATTTCAAGATATCGAATTAAATTTGAATATATAATCTTTATTTTAATAATTCAAAATTTACAACATGGTGTATATATAATTAACTATAATAAAAGTTTTATTGATAGACAGAAAGAATAAATTACAAAGCACAAGTCAGTTATTCTTGAGTGAGGAGTTGATTAATTATAAAAGAAGCCAGCTCCTAGTTCGTCAAACTGCCAACAGATCGCAGTGTAGCCTGCTCTGTCCAACTTCAGTGTATTCGTTCAGGATCACATATCTTGTGGATTTATTTAAATTATATTATTATTCATGTATGCGTTAATTTAATTTTTTATTTTTTATCGGTTTTTTTCGTCTCTCTCTTCTTTTTTTTTTTTTTTTTTTGTATGCGTGTGTGTGTTTAAGTATAGGCAAAAATAACAGCTTGCATACATATGCATATATGTAAGTTTTCTACATATGATAACATCACTTCCTCATTTCTATATGTACTAACGTATCTTGGAATTTCTTTAAAATTAAAAACAAAATGCCTGTGATTTTTATTTTCAAATTATCTGATGTAACTCATTATTGGAAAAATAGTCACAATAACACTGGTCGACAAAAATGAACTTATTTTTCTTTCAAAAGAATTAAAATAAAAATTTTCAGAAATATTTTTCGTGCTGAATTCAAATATAACTTTAGTTTTTCTCCATCGGGTAGGAGTTTTGTGTGATATTCATTTGAATTTTTATAATATTCGAAAAAAATCGATCTAACTCAAGATTATAACTACTCGTTCTGACTTACCTAGAAAGTGGTAGGCAGTGATTTTCGGGCATATTTTGCACCTGAACACCTCTCTTCTTGGTCCAAAAATAGTCAGCCAGCATATTGGAACTCCACTTGCATTGGTACCTCTTTTCCATATTAGAAATTTTCTGATGAAAACGCTCATCGTTGACAGCTCCAAGATTTTCGGGGAAGAAGTCTAAGTGAGAGTCCAAGAAGTGAACTTTTAAAGACATGTTCCATCCCATAGCTTTATAAGAAAGCAGAAGATGAGTCACTATGTCACGATAGTTTTCTGCTTTATTATTTCCAAGAAAAGTGAAACATAAACTTTTTAAAGACTGCCAGGCTGCATTCTCCAGTAGATTTAACAGTCCTTCGAAATGCTCATCACCTATTAATGACCGGATTTGTGGTCATTAAGCATCAATGACTTTGGGGAATTTCGATTTCAAGTTCAAGAATTAATCAGACTATTTATCCACAGCTTTGACGAAATTTTTCATTACTCCTAACTTAGAATGCAATGGAGGTAACAATATTTTTTTCAGGATTCACTTATGGGACATATGACACTTTTTTCTGGCCAGGAATAAGAGATTCACGTTTAGGCCATGATTTTGTAACATCGTGAGACTTCCTATCTCTGCTGTCCCGGAGGCACAAAAAACAGCAAAATTTGGTGAACCCAAGCTGCAAACCAAGAAATAAAGAAATGGCCTTTAAATCACCACGGATATTCCATTTATATTTTCCATATTGTATTTTCTCTAAAATTAGTTTCATATTTTGATATATCTCTTTCATATCAGCGGCATGCGCTACAGGTATTGATGGAAGTTCATTGTCAATATGTAGCAGCACACTCTTCAAACTAACTTTGGACGAATCTATGAATAGTCGCCACTCATCTGGCCGATGTTGAAGCCCAAGAGTTTCAATAACTAAAAAAAATATCACAACCACCATTTTCTTCCTCCACAATTACTATTCCATTTTCTTCAGAGAAGCAGTCCTTAAAATCACTATGGCGGCTACGAGAACTACGTATTCTTACTTCTTTTTGGAGTAGATTCCACCCTTTGATTCTGGAAGTTAAACCTTCAGCTTGCTGTTTAGACAGATTTAAATACCGAATGAGGTGATTAAGGTCTTTCTGATTGGGAAAGTATGGTTCTGATGAACAGGTGTTGGCTTCATTTGTAGGATCATTTTTATTGTCATCTGAAGGATGATCATTTTTAGTTAGGTCAGATTCAGAGTTATCACCTAAGATTGTATCTGCTTATACTGGTACAGGGAAGTGTTGATTGTGTAAGACAGATCTTATTGCAGATTGCAAATTCGGATACTCAACTGTATGTGTTGAGTTTAGATGTGATTCCTTTAATATTTGTCAAACAGAACGAAACACAGCATGTATTTGGGGTCCAGCTCTTATCAAAATCACCATTCTGACAGCCAAAGTAAAGTTGATAACGCTTCTTTACGAGTGGGGTCAAATTTCATCTCTGATACTTGAAGGTCAGCTCACCACAAATATAACACAAACTACCTACATGGTTTACACACTTTCTTGGCATGATGAAAAAACAAAGCACTAAAATACTCCATACACAATACACTTCCAAAAAGAAAGAAAGGAAATATTTCAATACTGGACAAACTCACAGTCAGCTCAATACTGAAACATTACAGTGCAAGATAAACAAGTCTGAGCATGTCCTAACATGAATGAACCAGCACAGCTTTGTTTTATGATGCTTCAGCATGATATTACAAATACAATTTCCTTTATTTCTAAGGAACAACAACTACAGCTTGGATAAAATTGTCACAAATAAACTGTGCCTGATGGAATCTGAATTCAGTATTAAAAATTGCACTAGTTTCACTAATCAGATTTTTTGTGAAGAAAACCTTGTCGACCAGTGTAATCAGTTTTCATCGCATTTATTGTTCTTCAATACCATTTAAATTTTAATATAACTTTTTTTCAGAAACAACTAACTAATTTAAATTTAACGTTGTGGTGTTGTTGTTTTTTTTATAATTAAATAACTCTTAAATCATATTGTATCTTTTAAAATCACCCTGTTCCCTTATTCCATATCAATTTCACAAGTATTACTTAAACTGTCAGAGACATTTAAATATTCTTGACAACACACGGATCTTTTTCAAGACGCGGAAATCACTGAAAACAGGAAAATCCCGATTGGTTGAGTAACTTATTAAATAATTTATTTGAGAACTTCGAATATAAAAGCTGTTATTTTTGAAAGATGTAAAAGCCCATTTTGGTCTGAAAAAATGTTTAATCATTTAAATGACAACAATGATTATCATTTAGTAATAAAATTTAAAATGTGTATAGGGTTTAAAACTTCACTCCTTGCTGAATGCTAAGTGATAAAAACATTTGGCCGTTTTTCGATATTTTTAGAGTAATTGAAATTGAAACATTTAGATATTTGGAATATGAAAAAATGGACATATGAAAATAACAATTTCAAAATAACAGCTTGTATGATCTAAATTTATAATAAACTTCAAAATGTATAGAATCAGCAGGTGTGACTTTTCTTATACGGTTTTTACCTCAGTTCTCATTTTCATATAATAATAATAATAATAACCTTTATTTGTTCATAAACTATAATAAACATATACAAAACATTCTATTTTTTCCCTATACCTATTCACGTATTAACAATATCAACCTTTTGTTCGATTGTTTCTTCCTCTCACTCTTGCAACCACACTAAATTATGTACCTGTCCCATCCGTTTCCACTTTTTCCTATCCAATGCCACTCTCTTCCAAGCTGCCCCTCCGCAGCTCTTCTTCGTCTCCTTGTCCCAGTCTGTCGGCGGGCGTCCTCTCTTCCTTGCGTGCTCTCTTGGATTGGATACCAATCCATAAGCTGCCTGGTCCATGTTTCAGCATTCCTTCTGATGACATCTCCGGTCCAGGTCCTCTCCTTAAATGGACTTTTTACATAATATCTGGGAGGTCAGTCCTTGATGTTAACTCTTATTTGGTTTTCGATCTTTTCTCCGAGGAGGTATCGCTCCATACCTCTGACTGTTAATCTCATCTTGTGACTAGTCTTCTTGTCTATTATCCATGTTTCGCAACCGTAGGTCATGACAGCAACTACAGTGCTCTTCCAGAGTTTCTTTTTGACTTATTTTCATATGGATGACACAAATAATATTATGGCAAAAAAAAAAATAAACCAACATTAAAAAAAGATTAAAAATCGCCAACTTAATTATATACTTAGCTTAAAATATTAAACATAATTTAAGTTCGAGTTAAAATTATAAATTAAAATGTAAAAGCAATTTTACCTTTTATTTAATTCAAATCAATTATGACATAATTCATCTATATTTCTAATCTCATTTTCTGTGAAAATAACTTTCAGACAAGATAATAATTTTAAGACAATTACTGAATTGTCTGGTTTGGATGCGAGCCTTGGTAGGTCAGTGGTTAGAGAACCGCGCTAGAGACGCGGGCGACCCGGGTTCGAATCCCGGCAAAGACATAATCTTTTCTCTTCAAAATAAAAAAAAATATTTAAATAATCAAAAAGAACAATAAATAAAATATTATATATAAATATAATACAAGGGTATAAATAACCTTCAGCAAATAATTGTATTCTGACAAAAGTAAAAATTGAAACAATAATTTAGCTCGTGCAGACAATTCTGACATAACATGGGAAGTGCTGAGATTGCACAAACCGACAACGAATGGCACTGCCTAGAATAAACAGCATTTCCAGATACAAATAACAATTTCTCCAACAGTAACATAACTATTTAGAAAATTAATAGTACTTCCATGTAAATATCAGGGAGAAAATTATAAACCAACAATCAAACTAAATATATCTGCTAAAAGGAGATATTGAGAGTTTGATATACTAATGTTAGTTTGACATTAAATAATTATTTTACAACGCTTACAGATATATTTGTTATTGTATAGATACATATCATTGTTATACACTGTATTTTGAAAGCCTTTTTACTAAAAATATCATTAAGGATATTATATTTATGAAATAGAAATGTGCTAAAACAAATTTTCGTCAATTTACATTTTTAAGTAATAGTATTTTATTTGATTGAAGTATAGATGATGTTCCAGGGATCAGTAGCCAACATGCAAATTTCAACTAAGAACCTCAAAATAAGAAAACATGTTCCTATGGAGTTATGTCCGCAAACGCTTTGTGTTAGGAGATACTCACTTATTTTAATCGTTCCATGTACTTTGTTCATTTAATGAAAACATGAATCATTCATATTAAATGTTGTTCAATGTGATTTCTTTGAAAACTAAGGACACAGGAACAGCATCTTTCTTCAACAGCGGCAGTGGCAGAACGGCACTGGATGGAAAAACCAAGCGGCTAAATGTTAATCAAGTCCTTCCAAGGTCGGTCCTGAACAAGAGTATACAATATACAAAGCAAATGTACAGTATTTGAAGTAATCCTTGAGGCAGGTCATGTTAGTTTAGGTGCGTTTTTAATTTAGGTCGATCGTTTAAAAAAAATTTACTGGGCTCTTAATTAAGTACAATTCTAAACACACTATATCCAATCATTCTTTACGTTGTCTCATATAAAGAATCAAATAGTAAATCAGTGATTAATTCGAATTTTCCCCAAAATGAGTTTCTTGTAATAAAGGAATGGTGTTATTTTCGTAGTTTATGGGGGTATAAGTCAGCCCTTGGCTTGAAATGGACCTATCGCTTATACTTTAACTCCATATCACGCGAAAGACTATATGAATGACACGATTCCGCTTCACTCCGTACAATTATCTGTCTCTGGTCAAAATTCTACTTAGCCATTTATTCACTGGGGCTGTAGACATATATTTAATTTTTATAATGTGTATTCGTCGCTTTATTGTCAGAAAAAAATAGTTGGAAGGTTTGTCTCATTCTCTGTGACGACTCTCTCCTTGAACCGTTACTACGTACAAAGGAGATGAGACTTAGTCTTAATACCCTTGATGCGACGGCCGTTATCAGAGGACACAATGAAGACACTGAAGACACGGAGGCCAAAGACCCTCCGGGGACTCCCTTATCTCTTGGTATAAACTATCCTTATCTCTTACTCTCATTGCCATCCTCCACATCCATACTCCTTTGTGCTCATCGCGATGGTTGTTAACCGGGCTCAGGAGAGCGGACAATAAATCATCGTCTTTATGAATTTTTGCCCCCCACAGACGCTGTAGGCTAATTAGTATATATACCTGACCGTATATCAGGGTCCCTCTCATCAGAGAGTATTAGCTCCTGGCAACTTTGCTCGGTAAATCTTTAAAATAGCGCTTATTGCGCCCGTTTCTGCTTCTCCTTCTAATAAATCTCATATTATTAAACATTTCCCCTGCTCCCTTTCTCTGCCGAATTTGTGGCTTCGGAGATCCCTCAGGATTAACGCTTAAATTTCCTTCTTTTTTTTCCCCTCCCTTCCTCTTTCATTTCATTTGCCATCACTTAGATGATGAGTAATAACGTAAGTCAAAATTAATGAGAATTACCCTACGATATAACATAGCATGCAGTACTGTCAATGAAATCAGTAATTATTGGTCATAATCAATATGCAGATATAGCACACCTAGAATCCTATCATTGTATCTCGAATTCTCCCTTGTTCTTTTATTTATAATAATAAAACATAATTATATCCATGCATATATAATAAACTTTAAACTATCTTCTATTTTCTTGTAGCAAATGGTCCAATATTATGAATACTTTATAAATAATAATAGCATATGAATACGACTTATATAACGTTTCATCCGCCTCAGCCGTCATGTTTTTCCGTCTATTTTAACATCTCCGTTTTGTTTCAAACCAATTAAACAGAGCTCCCTCAAACACATTTTCCAAGTAAAATTTAAATGGTGTGCCCTTTCCTTCAACAGATTTGACAGACCCTGAGTCCCCTGAAGTCCCCAAGGTGACGGTGTACCATCGGCCTCATTTAGGCTGCAACCGAAGACCACCACTATTTCCGGCTTGATGGTCACTCCAGTCGCGATAGTGACGGTGAACTGGAGGAGGACTCAATCTACGGGTCAACTTCAATCTAAGTACGTCGCTACAAGTGAACACATGATTACTATTTGTATTGGATAACCTTATGCTTAATATAACTTATATTATAAATAATAATTTAATATGACTAGTTATTTTTTTATGATCTAAATTTTCAGTACTATCGATGGTTATTCCATCTTTGATGACTAGTTCCATCGAACAAAGCTTGGTGTTGTTGGCTGGATAGGAAATTATACCATTGCCGATATGCAAAATTTAAATGATGTAATTTCTTCACACCAGAAATGACAAATAAGTAAATCATATGGAATTATGAAATGACAGTCATGTAGAATCCAGCTAGGTTCCAGTTCTTAAGCCACACTTAGTACTGGAACTTCTTAACTGACACCTACAAATCATTTGATTTTAACTTCATGTTGTGGCCCTGCTGGCAACGCTTCTTTTTAATAATGAAACTGCTTTTCTCTGTGTTTCGGAAGATCCCACATTTGCATCATATTTGATAAATTAAAAACAAAAAACGCGGTATTCATGACAAACGGGTGCACAAAAATTCACAAACGTTAAAACGTTACAAGATTGTTATATCCTGTACTGTCATCAGTTGTGGGTTTCTACCAGATCCAAGAAGTACCCTAATTCGGAATTGGAAGTGTCTGTTACAGTTCCTCAAGGCAAACCCTATTTTCAGACTTTCCTAAAATATGATAGAGTTAGCATCTTAAACCTACAACCAAATAAATAGTGCGAGGTGAAAGCATACAATATGTTTACTGTTTAAAGGACTTTAGAGGCACTTAATAACTTTTTTCAACCTAACGAATCTAAGTAACTTACAACCTGCTTTGTCTCTTATTAAGGTAGTTCGAATTTTCTCTTTGTTAATGTAAATCATAATTATGTTCGTATTGCTTAATGGACCTTTAAATAACTTCAACTTCTTGTTTGCAGTAAGAAAGCATATCAATCGGGAAAATTTTAATTTCACATTTCAAAGGATACTATAACAGAAGTTATTTTAAATGAAAAATCAAGGCCATTATTTAGAAAAAAATATTATATTATTTATTTGAAACAATCAGCCGACAGAAGATAAGATATATTTTAATCTTTAATTAATATTCGATTTCATATTAAGTTGTTATGGCCTCTGTGACCACTTGACATCAATAATAAACACTCTGTTGTAATCAAATATTAACTGTTTTTCCTTATTAGAAACAACAAAATCTTATAATAAAACTAAATTAAGGAATGTTCAACTCCTCGCGTGTACAAAATCAACATTTGGTCACAGAATTCCAATAAGATCGGATAGGAATCGTACCACTACCAAAATGACAAAAGTGACTAATAAGTACAACTTTTAAGACAGCAACATCAAATTTTGTCAATCTAAAATAAAATAAATTGTAAAATTTCTGATGATATTTATATACTATCTATTTCTTGATCTTGTTCCTTGATTAATTATAAGTTAAAATTAAATGTAGTAGTGATGAAAATCACAATGTGAGGGAAACCTTGTGTAATCTGAAATGATGGATATCTCTCCCGTCTTAATGATTCCTCGAGTTCAGATATTAATTCTTTGGATATCCAAAGGTTATTTCAGAAAGTTTATTCGTTAAGTTGATATCGCAATAGTACATGTATATGGTCGGATATTGGTAAGCGTGCTCATTGCAACTGAGCCAGAAGACCCTTGGTCGGAGACTAGACGAGCTCAGAGGCCGAGAGTCCGTCAGCCGATTTACGGTCCAAGTTGGCCAATATCCGCCCACTATAAATATCGCCTACAGTTCCAGGTGAAAAATCACGATGCGATCTCCAGAGTTGGAGGAGTTATCGCCGCTGCTGGAGCTGGAAGCTGGCTAATAAGAGACTGTTCCTCTTGTTCCGATGTCGCTGTAGTGATTTAGCAGGGAACCTTACAACTGTTAACGTTGTGGTCGCTCGTAGATTGTGGCTCTGTATTGATCTCTACAAGCCACAGCAATAGCATCAGTTTAGTCACCTGAAAAAGGAATTTCACCTGTATTTTCATCATTTATATCATCATCATTATCTTCCCCTCGTCTACGATATGGGAAGATAATGATGATGATCACACTGAGCGGTGTGAGGATCCTGTTTATAGAGCCTGGGCCAAGTATTAGTATCATTATTTCAATATGAAATTACATTTAAACCTTTTTCTTTTCTTAAATTAAAAAAACTTAACAATTATCCTTTTAATTTGATTCTTTTTTAAACGTTCTAATGATGCACTTATTATTTTTATCAACTCCATATTAACAGTTTAGTTGTTGCGCCACGTTTTAGGCTCTTGTGGTACAAAAATGTTCACACGATAATTATTATTATTTGTATAGCAATAATAGTTTATTTTTACTGAAAACAATACATAGATTCAACATTTATATTATATATTATTATTATTATGTTTGATCTACAGCCCGCAAGCGAATCCTGACATTCTCTAGCTCCAATCGCCATGCTCTCCTATCGCTGGCCGTTGTTATCCAGCTGTTCACTCTCTCACTTTTGGCATCACTTACGCAGTCCATACATCTCAGCCTTGGTCTACAAATCGGCGTCCCCAGACCTTTTTCGTCATTAGTACTCTTGAAATGACATTCATTTCCATTCTGGTGACATGACCTGCTAACCGAGGCACCGATTTGATCACTGTAGTGTTATCTATATCGTTCAGTATATAGATAACAAGGTATGTATATACTTATCGGACCACAAAGTTCATCGTAGGTACCGTACTTCAGATAGCATGGAACAGATTTTCTAAGATGTATAGATTTTTTTTTTTTGATGGGCTGATGACTCTCCATTTCTATGTTACGGGATATTCCACCGACTAACAGACTTTCAAGGTGACCAAGTACTTTTCAAACAAATGTTTCGTGAATGTCTCACATCTATATAACAATAAACGGATCTACCATAAAATAATTATTGTAACCACTACATGCAGGAGACTTCAACTCTAGACTTATTATACTTTCTCCGAAAAAAGGGTCTCTTGTTTCGACAACATGCAAATGTGTTGCGTTTTATTCTAGTACGCTGACGATTTGGATCTATGATTAAAACAAATTAAACCTATTAAGATGTTTAATAAACATGTAGAAATCAAAATTTCATTTTGTTTATTATATTTATCAACAATCGCAGAGGTCCAATTATTCAGGACCAAAATACGATTTTAGCTTTAATTTATTGGAGACGTTTATGTCGTCCGAAATGATTTTCGACCCGTACTCCGCGTGGCAGCCAGCTCCGCGTTGCATCGTAACCGAATGATATTTATTGAAGGCAGGCGGGGACACGAAATGAGCTTGTATCGGAAAAGTTACAAATGACCAGACTGAGACAGTAATGCGATCCTCTGCGGATTTATGGACGGGTAAAGAATAGCCCGCCAATGGCGATTTATCATAACGTTTCCAATGCTAAACTGCCCGGGCTGGAATTAGGTGCATTCATGTGATCGCCCGGTGATAGGGCGCTCGGCTGCTGCACTAAATCAGCTGCCGGAGATAAGGCAGGTGTTGTACATCGATGACACCCAGCTCCACTCTTGTTCCTTCCACATTGGTTTGATGTCGAGCCATCGCTCCAGTTGTTTCAACCATTTCCCACTAATATGGCTCGTTAATCTTGAAGGTATAGTTTGAAAATCTTTAAAAAATCTTCTATAAAAGTTAATAGATAACTTATGATTAATAAAACTAATGTTAGAATATGGTATGCCTAACTGTGGACCCTACTCAATTTTCATAAACTTTCAATTACGATAAGTCAGTAACCGAAATATTATTGTATTACCATAGAAAGTCAATGCTTTGTCATATTAATTACCATAATAACGGAGATATCTCGTTTAAAATCAATATTTTTAAATGACTTAAAATAGACTTTTAGAAGAGCACATTAAATAACTAAATATGACATGGTACGATTTAAAAAAGTACAACTTGTAAACTAAATAAGAACTGTCTAGCGAAACGTTGGCGGAAAATTCAGCTACACGTTCTATACCAGAAGAAATCATTGAAGCCTTTAGTAAAAAATAGTGGCCACGGTTATTTTAAAACCTGAAAAAGTATTTAAAATAAGAACTATTATGTCAACCAATGAGATCGGCACAAGTCTTTAAGACCACACGATTATTTTCAACAAGTAGCGTATTCTAACAGCACATAGAATAACACACTGTAACGTACCGCGCCTTAACTGCTAACATTAACAGCACGCTTCATGTCAATACATTAATGAAAGACGTAGAACAATATAGTGCATCACTTCAAAACAGTTCAACGTAACTTTGGTTCGTTTTTTTAAATTAATAATATGAGTTGTGCTTTCAATGGTATGAATTTAAATATTCTAGTTTCTGGAATCTAGTTAGATATATTTTTACTCGCTCATTCTTACTTCTCCTCCATTTATTCTTCATTCTCTCCGAATATTGCCTTTCTTTCTCCTTCGTCCATGCCCGATGCCCCTGTGTTGTTTTCACCTTCACAAGAACCCTGATGTTTGTAAGTCTTCTGTAAAACCGCTCTGTGTCCAGGAAGTCCTCATCAGCAATTCCAAGTCTTTATCATCTGCTTAGCATAGCTATTCGGGCATTTATGTTTGTATATCTTATCAAACATTTGCTTATTCTTATATTCATATTAATTTATATTTAGTTTATGGGTTTAAACAAAGTATTCCACACTAACAACAATTTTTTATTCTTGTTTCAACTTGTGATTCAGACCCAAAAAGGGTGCACATAAAATTAACAGTTCTTTAATATTCCAGAATTATCTTTGTAACTCTGACCAACTTTTTCTCTCCATATTTCAAATAATAACTAATAATTCTTCATGATATGAAAGGTTAAAAAAATTAGGAATAAAGATGAAAGGAATATCTTTTGCTGATTATTTGCTGGATTTCATTCATATCAAATATCAGATTAAATACTGAGAAATTAGACTGAACAGCATTTTATTCGTTATTAAATTAAATGTCAATGTGTTGTTAAGGAAATTAATTAACTTTAAAGATATGGGTTATCAGTACTTATATTATTTTACAGCTAACCAACAATTGTTTCCTACCTTATTTTTCTTTATCACTTCAGCTTTGGTGTTTTTATTCCTGTTTATTTATCTAACGTACATATTTTTTGCTGATATGGCTGATCAGTCGATGCGACTGATGGATAATGCAAAAAAAATAATAGTTAAAAATTAGAATGGTATCTTCCAACATATCATCATAATATATTCCTTTATATCTATCTGCATAATACATATACCTACGAGTTATAATAGATTTTTTATTTATCTGTAATACTTAATAATACATAAAACAATTAATGTTAGGAAAATATCAAAATGGTATCCATTATATCTTGGAACTCGTCATTTGTAGGATTCGTGGGTTTGAAGTAATCGTACGAGAAGAAGTCTGTCGAATCGTAGTGATGAGTGAGGTGCTTCTCTGCCCTTTCCTTCAACAGATTTGAAAGACCCTGAGTCACCTGAGGTCCCCATGGTGACGGCGTACCATCGGCCTCTTTTACGTTGCAGCCGAATACCACCACTGTTTCTGGCTTGATGGTCACTCCAGATGTATTAGTGACGCTGAATTGGAGGAGGATATGACACTGGCTCAGCCTCAATCTGAGTACGTCGCTACAAGTAAACGCATGATTACTATTTGTATTGGATAACATTATCTTATATTATAAACAATAATTAAATATGACTAGTTATTGTATTATTATCTTACTTTTCAGTACTATCGATGGTGATTCCATCTTTGATGACTAGTTCCATTGAACAAAGCTTGGTGTTGTTGTCTGGATAGGAAATTATACCATTGTCGATATATCCGACGGGCCCTGTAAGACTTACCTGTCAACAATCATTTCGATGCTTATTATGTATTGTAGATAAATATTTATAAGTATATAAATAAAATAATTTTATATCAAATTTAATTCGCAATCGCTGATTTATACCTTTCTTCGACCAGAAAACAACTATAACATTAAAACACATAAAGGGTTTTGGTATCAGTACATGGTAGAGACTAAACTGTTCCTAGTTCTACGACTGAGAAGGGAGGAGATTTGTCCGATATCACGATCTACCATAGGTTTTATACCCACTTTAAAGAGGAAATGTGAGTACCAGGAGTGTCTGCAAGTTCCATAAGTTCCATCCATTGCTATTAGTAAATAAAATAATTCACTTGTCACTGCAGGATTAGAACCCATTCAGCGTAGCAATGCAGTTATCTACTATTTGAGTTAACCCGCTTCTCAGAGAAGTGTTCCTCAAATTGTGATTTGGGTACTTCCAGGTATAAATGATTTTGGTTGAGGTACTTACATGGGGCCCCCCCCCCAGGTTTTGCAAAAATAAATAAACAAAATTTTATTATTTAATAATAATCTTTTTTATTAAAAAAAAATAAACCGAAAGCAATCTCAAATAGATGCTAAAAGCAGATGTACACATTGCAATTAAATACTGAAGTTTTGTTTATTGCTTGGAACTTATGTATATGGAATAGAGTACATGTATTTCGGAAACACTGGTTTATAGTCATAGATAAATACATTAACAATTAATTCAATCAACCTAAGTATCATAATAAAAAATATTCAACCTAAATCCTAAAAACATGTCCGATTTACCTTAACTTTACCATCGAATTCTGTCAAGCCTTCCAAGTTTCCTTCGACGTAAAAGTTCGGCCGGTCTCCAAGACCGAACATGAAGTTGAAGAGGTTGTTAAAGAAACCCACGATTTCCACCATCTCCAATGGCTTTGGTTCTCCATCTCCAATTGAGGCGAATAGGCAACCGATGAGGAGTATCCAGAACATGTTTGTCAACTGAGGAGTTGAATCACCCATCCACATTTGGGATATCTCAACAATGCATATCAGGTGCAGGTTCACTATCAATATCATTGATAAGCATCGTATTGAGTGTATCAGTCTATTTTTAATCATTGAATGTATTGAAATAACATTCCTAAAATCTAAATGTTGCAATGAAATGTAGTTTGTTTTAATTTTATATTTGTGCATTCAATTAAAATTAAAAAACTGTGCTATATTTTGTAATGGCTTAAATATGTCGGGAACGTTATGATTTGAAAATGTATTAAAATGTTTATAATTTAACTGAACGAACACGACAAAAGCCTAGGCAAATTGCAAGGTATAAAATAATACATCATTAAAAACTTTTTTTTTAATAGAGGGAAATATGCCTGTTAAATTTTCATAAAAAGGAAACCAAAGTTGTGTTTTTTTAATTTCATTTTTTGTATTTGGTCTTGAATAGGTTATAGCTACAGCCCCGGTGAATAAGTGGTTAAGTCTAACTTTCTCCAAAATAATTTTCTTGTACTTAAGGAGGCAGAATCGTGTTATTTTTGTAGTCTGGCATTGGCTTCAAATAGAGTTATTGCTTACATCAAAACTACTATAATGATACGATTCTGGTTATCTGAAAGTTGTTAACTCTCTCTGGGCAAAATCCGACTTAACCACTTATTCACCGGGTCGGTAGATATATATAGAGACTAAAATTCTTCGCGCTTAACTAAAAAATTGTGTTCAAGATTTGAAGAAATGTTTATTTCTTTTAAATGTATTAAATATGTATTACAACTAAATAGGATTTATTTTATACATACAAATTTCTATAGTTTAATTCTTAAACTGTTATTACGTCACACTTTAGTTATATGAATAAAAGATAATCGAAATATTGTGAAATTAAATGTTTGAATAGGACTTTTTAAAGCATTAACAAAGACAATTAATAATTTCTTAACAAATATTATGGTGTGGTTATTTTTGTATGATATTTACAATGTCATGTTAATTATAAAACTTGGAAACATTACTTTTATCTACCCTAAATATCTTAAAATTAATTAAGTAAACTCCTTAATTAATTTACTGATATATTCCTGATTATCGTGTATTAAATAATTCTTTCTTTGTTGAAGTTTGCTCTTTTGACATTCGTTCAAAATTACAGCAACAAAAACTCGAAAAAAATTACTTGAATTAATTTTAAAAAATAGGTAATCAAAATCGATAATATTAATAATAATAATTGTAGTTTAATTTCTTTTTGTACTCTGGAACATGTCTGTTAGAATTATATAACAGAAAATTAAAACTTTAGGATCCATAATCCATAGAAGTGAAAAGAATAGAATTTTCTAATTATTTTATTGAAAAATAAATCGCAAAAGTTTAATCATGAAGGTTAAATATAACAATAAATAATTTATAATATATTATAAATCAGACTCCTTTCTCAACTCCTTAAAACAAACCCGGAATGAAATCGTGTACTGCGGGTTAATCCTTCGCCAGGCGCTATGCCGTCCTTTGGCCGGCAGTCAGGTATTATTATTACCGGGAAAATGTTAATGACAAGTTGGAGCATAGCTATTTTATCTGCTATTCGTCTGTTATAATAAGAGAGTAAAAGTAAACTCCAGTCGAGTATAATAAAGTGACGAGAAAGCAATAAAGTTAAAAAAAAATTGTAACCTGCCGACCGTACTAAGAGTTGTAAGCCCCTGGTTGTGTAAACAAATCTAAGTAGGAATTATTATTTTAAATTATTTAATTTTGTTAATTTTATTTACTCTCGATAAAATACAAAGGTTTTAAAATATTCATAATTGGTGGTTGTATGGAAAATAGCTTTCCTTTTAAAAATTAAAAGCCATAATATCCGGCTAAACTGTTATGTACTTATTTATAAACCAATTGCGTGTTTCCTTTTATAAAAAACAATTAAGAAAAGCTGCCAATAAGTTCAATAATTTTAATTTATTTTTTTTAAATACAGCTTGACGAAAGTGTTAACGATACACTGAGTTGGGAATTGAAATACTACCCATAACATCCTGTAAATCTACAAAATTAATTATACTAAAAGTATGTATATAAAAAATATTGTATTTCAAATATTTGTTTTTATCTAATTTTACATAACTCCATAAAGAAATATATATTTAATTATACCTTTTTTCAACTTATAAATGAAGGATATTGAAATTTTAAAAACCAAAATCATCAATAAGCATCGTTACTAAGAATCAAGTATTCCTTTGTACTTTTTGAAGTTTTTGAGTGTATTTTTCATTTTCTATTTAGTCTATTATCAACAACGACCTTGCCCTGTTGACCGATAACCTTCCTTAAAACTCAGTAATTATATTTTGACCTTGGTGGTGGTGGGATATTTCTTCTGGGTTGTGTAATGCTGCAATTTGAGGTTAGGGTGTGCTATATTATTCTGCATCTGTGCTGAAGATGCTTGATGATGCGAAATATTTGACAGGTAATTTTTTCTCCTTTTTGGTTGGATTTTTTCCACTAATATCTTAGTATATGGTTATATGTGATACTATTTAGAATACCAAGGGTTGTGTAAATAAATAGGTTAAGGGTATATATAACCATTCACCTATAAAGAAATGGCTCCCTTTTTTGTAAATGAATATATTAATTTGTAACCATGATAACCACATTTAAATATACGAATAAGGATCCTAATCATTCAACCAAGTAAACTTTTAGAGAAGAGATGAATAAGTTTTCATTTAATAATGGTATAGTATTGCTGTATCTCAGTAGTAACGAACTCATGGTGGCATCCCACTTTATTACTCAAAAAATGTTCAGATCAAAGGAGCATTATTTTTCCAGAGATCATTGCTTAAGGAGAAAAGCCAACACAGTACTAGATATATGTCCCGCAAATAACACGTCTATAAGAAGACTACACCACACCACGCAGTCAATGATCTACAATGTATGTTCAGCAAACCGAAAAAATATATATAAATTTATTTCATTAATATATTTTACCAATAATATACATTATGATGATGTTATACTATATAACAGTTAGTTACAACGAATTCCACTTGATTGCACTTATACATAAACGTCGTTAGCTGACTAGTGTTTTTTTATTATGAACATTTATTTCAATAACTAATATATGTCTGGCTACTTTGTCTCACGGTTATGCATTTAAAAGTATGGCCTTCATCATTAAATAAAATATTAAAGTAACAATTTCTGTAAAGATGGGGCGACCTATGATCTAGCGGTTAGTATAACAACCTACAAACACCAAAGTCGCGAGTTCGAAGCTTGGCAGGTTGCCCTAGGATTTTTTATTTATTTTTAAAGGATCTAAAAAACTGTCAGTGTGCCGTCCTTCGGAAGGGACATTAAACGGAAATCCCAAGCCTGTGCGACGATAGTCGGTAAAAATCCATATTCTAGTAAACCTGGATAGGCAAAATCTGGAGCTCCCACTGTAGCATCGTCAGATTAGCTATAGCAGCATAAAGTGAAACAAAATAAATATTGAGAAGAACACGAAAGTACCTCCACTTGGCCTTCCTCTCATAACCCCCAATAAGAGCAAAAACGATATAAGCTCACGTATACCTGACGTATTCAATATTGCCAAAAATCGAACTGTCCAAGCCATTTGGCGATTATGACTCGTTATCAGTAATTCTTGAGCCGGCTGGACAAGTGGCTGGAGAACAGGCTGGAACAGGTAGTCACTGTCAATAACATTCTGTCAATTAGTGAGGACTCTGTCAGTCAACTCAGCACATCGCTCCCATTTCTTCATGACAGCCTCCATATTTTTTCCTTTCGGATAAATTAATGCTAATGGGGTAAGAGCGCATTAGGCTTTGCCAAATTCGACTTTTTATTTTTCGACCTTTATTTTTTTATTAAATTGTTATTTGTTATTTGTTTACAGATTCAACAGAGACATCAGATTCAGCATTATTTTGCTACCTTCCTTCATGTCTGATATTAAAACATTGGTACTTTAAAAGAGTAATGTCATAACTTCAATAGAAATTTTTCAATATATATGTCTGGCTATATTGCCTCATGATTATACATTTACAAGTATGACCCCCATCATAAAATAAAATATAAATCAAGTAACAACTTCAGTAAAGGTTTCTTTAAAAAAATATATATTAGCAAAATAAAATTACGTTACCTACATATTACTGCTGTATAATTCTGTCATGCCTTGTCGAAATTAAACCAGATGAGTTAGAAAAAAAAAATTTGGGTATTGGTAAAGCAAATCATTCCGGTTGGAATGGTGTTATTTAAATTCTTTTATTAATCACTACACACTGTTTAAAAGCTTGAAACTTTTTATATTTTTAGTTATTATTCTCATAAAAATTCATATTCAAACATGAAAATAAATCTCAAAATATGACTTTATATTAAAAAAACTCATCAAATAATACCATGGAAATGGATATGTCGTTCCTAAACTAATACAGCTTCCACCAATAATATTCCTACTAAAGGACAATTTGATTTTTTGATTTTTGTCGTAGTTCTTTTGATGAAGCGATATTATCACCAAAATATAAAATATAATTTATTAATAAAAACGATATTGCTCGTATTTTTAGGAATTAGTTTAATTTTTAAGGGATAAGTTGATAGTTTAAAACCAGTTTTAGATTAAAAAAAATTCCCGGAACATTCATGAAAGTTCGATACGGTACATGGTGGAAAAGGCATATTCAACAAATGAACCTCACCTTTTTTCACAGAATTGGTCTATTTCTAATATCAGAAAGTTAAATTATTCTGTAAAGGCCATTACTGATGATACAAATATGTACTGATATATATCTCAAATTCCCTTATGTTGTATCGCTTTCTAATATTTTTAATTATTCCTGGTTATGCGCATCTAAAAAAAACACCATAATGCATCTCTAGTAACCTACAATTTATTTATCATCATTCTCATGTGAAAACTTCCTAACATTAAACTGTAATTGGGATTATGCAATATTTCTAAACCTATTCTAGTAAATAAGGAAGGCGATTATTATTATGGTGGAGATCCAGTCTAGGATTTGATCCGAAGACACTTCTAAATCTAAACTGCTACGAATGCAACTATCTCAACAAACTTTATGGATACCCTTGATTCTTTAATATACCATTTAGAGTCACGCTTCTGAGAAACAAAAATAATATTATTTATTATGCCAGAGAAAAAGATCGGAAATACATCTGACAAAAAATATTTTTGTTAGCCTTTCCAGATGACTGAGCGTTCGCCTGATCCACAGGTGACGGGAGACACATCAGGGGCAGAGAACATTTACAAATAACCGCCCTGACAGAGGTGAGCGCTCTCAATGCTAACCGCCATTAGGATCCATCGACAAGAGATTGATGGATTCGATACCAATGTTGGTTCCTTTTCGGGGGTGGATGGAAAAGGTAACTGCTGATGCCAAGTTGAAACTGATTTCATCTTCTAATAATTTCTTAAATATATTATTCAATTCAGCATAAGAAAGTTATACATCACAAAACACGAAATATAACAATGAAAAAAAAAACCTGTACTGGGGTTCAGAGACTGTACTGTTTCTTGGACAACGGTTGTGCCGGGAGGTGATTTGTCCTAAATCACGTTCAAACGCCAGATTTTCCCACTTTTTTTGGGTACTCACTTTATAGAGGCTAGATGAACCGTATGGTGAACTATCATTTCCTTTTTTATTCAATTCAAACAATATTTCAAGGATAATAGTTAAATATTTTTTACCATCGCGATATTTTTATAAAGTCGTTATTATTTTATTACAGTCGTAATTATGAAAATGAAAAAAAATGGTCACTAACATCATCAGAGTTTATCTCACGACCCAATATTGCAACATATTTTCAATTTTAATATTTTGGATCTGGAGGATTTCTTTAGCAAGGTTAACTTTTGGCTGATACTGCCCAAAAAATATCCATTCAACAGCAGCTTAATATTATATTCATTATACCTATGAAAACGAAAAATAAATTTTTGAATTGTTATGATCAATTAGAATATGATTATATATTAAATGACTAATATCGTCCATAACGGACCTCAAACTTCTTACATCGATTGAAAAAGTTATACGCAACAAAACAAGCAGGAGTTTTGAGCACTAAACCACAAACATTTCCACATCGTTTCTTAAAATTGAAAAAAAGGGTGTTACTATTTGAATTTTCTTTCCACCTTTGTGATTAAGAAAAATTAAAATAACATTTCTAACTACAATAATAAGATTGAATTATTACATTAATATGGAAGTGATATTTATGATATTACTGAAAAGAGAAAATTAATAAATTTGAAAAAAATCCCCAATCAAATCTGAAGAAAGTGAAAAGTTGGAGCTCAATAAATCATGACAGGTGAATTAGTTATCTAGTACGCTACTGTCAGTTCATCATTTTCAGAGAATTTTTAAGAATTAGGTAAAGTTGTCATTCTATAGGACCCGATGTTTTTCGGGTATACTTACATCATTAATAGATCAAATCATATTTCTGCTATTAAATCAGTGAGTGATGTTATATTTTTTAGGAAGGATGATGTTTATGAAATAAAAATCATAAAATTCGTACATTTACAAAAAAGTTTTGTTCTATAATTTATCGTAATTTGAAAAAAAATTATAAGTGTTGGAAAATAACATATGATATATTATTTTATCAAGCTGTGAGATATATCTTTCCAATAGTTTCGTAGGCTACCTATAGAGGTTATACTGGGCCCAGAAAATAATTTTATATTGATTGATATCAGCTTAAGTCTAATCAATTAAATTCGAAGACGTGATTATCTTTACGAATGTTTAAAAGTTTATGAATTAAATACAAAAAACATTCCAAGTCTTCATCAGTTTTTGTCCATAAAAAAAGACCCAATTTTGAATATCTCTACCAGGTTTCTTCAAACAGATTTGTAATGTTTCAAGGAATTTCAAGGTATATGATTTTTATATAATTATTTAAATATGACTATGATTATATAAATATAATCAATATTTGAAAATAACATAGTTGTATTTTTCGATTCGCAACGTTCGCTCAAAAGACAAGCAGCTTTTTAAAAAGAAATAGTATTTTTCATTCGAGAGCCTCGCATCAGATCAGTTCAAATTTTCTTTTTATTACATCAATAAGCATTTTTTAAGTCTGGAATATATAACTTTATCATTTATATATTTATGAAGTGAATAAGTTCAGGTATAGAAACTTAAATTCTATAGCCAGCTCATGTCTCTTCGGAACAATCGTTTATCGTTAATGACTATTTTAAAAATAATTAGTGCTGGAAAGTACAATATTGTTGGTATCTGTTCTGCAGGTTGTCGCTTCGATTTGTGTTAAAACAAGTTTTAACTGTTTATTCGTTTCATATTTAATATTTTCCAAAAATACAAGCTATCGTGAGAATTAGTAAGCATAAGACAGTGTAACTATGGTTAATGTGTGGATTTCAGTAATAATTTCATCAAGAACTAAAAGTATGAACTAACATTTCGAAGTATAGATGAGATGATAAGCGTTCATTTCGAGATGAAATGATAACCGAAGTATATACATTTCACATAATTACATTTTCTTTTCTATAATAAAACTCATGATTGTAACTTATATTATTAAAACTTTCATCTCTTAAAAATATTAAAAAGGGTACGAATGAAAAGTTAAACCTTATTGTGACTCAACTGGAACCGAAAAGTTGCGGAATAGTTACCGTATTTTCTTTCGTATTCAAACCTGGTTTTTGTTATATAGCAGCGACCCGCCCGCCCCGGCTTTGCACGGGTAGTAAGACGCATTATGTCATGTTTTGTCCAATGTAGGTGTAGCCTAACACGTAGATAATTTAAGGGTTAAGCATTAAATCTTTAATTGTCATATGATATTTTATTTTTGATAATATAATTAAATTTAACGGTTCAAGAAACAAAAAAAGCGTGCACTATTTATTTATTTACCAACTTTTTCTTGATTCTAAAAATTTTTTCGTTGACGTTTTTTTCCCGTCTATCTTCGAGTTGATACATGAATGAAAAATAGCATCAAACTGTCAACCGCCCTATGATTTTATGCTTTCAATAATACAACTTCCTTTAACGGTATACAAAATAGAGAACATTATGAAGATAAAGTTTATTTTGTTTACGAACTGATTTTTGGTCGTAAAAATTATTCTATATCCGTCTCACTTCTTGTTGATGCACGAATAAAAAAATAGCATCGAACTGTTATTCACCATATGATTTCATATTTTTAATATAATTTCTTATAACGGTTTAAAAAAACAAAAACAGGGTATATTTAAGATAAAGATTATTTTATTTACGATCTTCTTGGTCGTAAAATACGTTTTTTCTCCGTCGCTCTTTAAGTCGATACACGAATTAAAAAAATTAAACATAAAAAACAAACCACATCTATAACCTCTCGAGATATTTTATCATATACCGGGATCGAAAACAAGTGTCGGTTTCATATTAGGTTGTCGATTTCGTCTTGTTGCTTTTCAGGAAATCGTGGAAGGTATTTATTGCGGAAATACGAAATGGCCTTCAAGAACAGTTCTCGTTTCAGGAAGAACATGACCTTCATCGAAAGGTTGGAACTGGAGTTCGCTCAGAACTACCTCAAGATCCATGAGCTTATCGAGAAGTGGCAGGATACTTTGGAACGCAGTCGCCCGTCCAATCTCCGCTTCTTGGACAACCTTACGACCACGTTAGGTGAGTCATCATTCAGTTATAATAATTTACCACCTTAGTATGTTAAAGGTTAAAGGTCTTCCCAAAGTTGTAAAGCTTGAGATAGAATCCTCCAACGCGTGTGCTTCCAAAATCAATTAAAAATTGGAATTCAGTTATCATGGAAGCCCCATTTGGCTTATAACTGCCAATTATCGTATTTGTATGAGGTAACCCATTTGTAATTAGAGATATTATCCCATATTATTCTTTACCGAGTGCTTTGCTACTTGTCGTTACCTCGGAGATTCTCCCGGTAGGGAAAACCATACGAGCGAAACTTCGACATAGGACGAAACCGTTCTTTTCGAAGGAGAAAGAAAGCCTTTTTGACATCGACTTTCAACGACCTCCTCAACTTAGTATATGTTTATCGCACATCCTAACTATTCCATCCTAAGTTGACTTCTTATTAGAGCTAAGAGTTTTATGAATGGTCTCATATGCCCTCGTACCATTAATTTTTACCTGTAAACTACAAAAACATACAATAAAACTTAAAAAAGAATAACTCCTTGGACTCCGATAATTTTCTGAATATTTACCTGAGAACTATTATCTGGAGCCATGATGAATTAGTGATTAATTTGAATTTTATCTAGAGATAGGTGTTGAGGGAGACAGAATTTTACTTTATCGTAGTTTTTGGATTGATATGAAGATGTAATATAACTCCATTGCCTGTTTAAATTTATTTTTGAAAAAAAAATGACTTGACCACTTATTTTAGTGGGTATATTTATTCCTGTAAATTTATTCTCTAGATTTTTGATTTTCTTACTATAGAATGACTGCTTTTGTTAATATAAATCAAAAACTGTAGACATTTCATATACTAGCGTAGGTAAAAAAAATGTAGGTTATAATATTTAAAATAAGTACAAGTACAAGACCAGAGTCTACACATAATAACATTTTTATCCTAGCAACTTTATCATGCCATAAACTGAATCTATATTCTGTACGATCTGTAGATTCTGTCGTTTTAAACGGAACCGTGAAATATATTACTATCAATAATTCAGAAAAACGAATTTAAATTTTATTATACAAAATATAAGACATGATATATTTCGTATTTCAGAATATGCTTCCACGCTACTGTATGGCGATCTAACAGATTTCAAGAAAATGTTGGACTCTTATGTAGCCCCACCAGATGGGGAACAAGATGTCCAGTTAGACGCCTTGGTGTCTATTTGGGAATCTATCCAGCCCCACGTAAGTGTGAGATATTATTTTATGTCTATGTTTTGAAAGGGATGCAGTTATACATAATCATACCAATAAATAAATCTAAATTATAATAAATAAATGTTTCAATAAGTAAACCGTCCTAGAATTATAATTTGCATTTTTAGTAATAGAAAATTGTAAGAGATAGCGCTAGTGTAGTTTTAACAAATCTAGAGTTTCACCTTTAATTTCTTAATTTTTAAATGGTTGCAGGAAAAATGTAATATTTAACACGTGAGAAAAGTGCTTATAACACTCTCGTTTAATTACCACGAATAATAAAGTGGCACTTTCCTCACTTGTCAAATAAATAACCATTTTTACAATTTACTGCTTTTTTCCATGTCAACGCCTCAATACTATCAATAGAAAAATGAGAGAAGAAATGCACATTCCTAGTTGCATTGAAACCTTCTTAGAGTCATTATATTTTTTTTTTTATTCATATGAAGTATAAGTAAGTATATTATATTGCAAATGTTGAAGAACCAATTTACAAAAGCTGGATAAGCACCAGGAAGATCTGCAGATCTCTTAAATACATCTATGAATGCCATCACAATAACTAATTTATCTGCCAGTTCTGATGTAGAACCCGGAACATACAGATCAGTAACCCAATGTGGGTCTTGTTTCCAATAACCCCGCCAGTGATTTTATGATATTAATTAACGGTTGCTATATAGTTTTATTTCAACTTGATAAACAAATGAAACACATGTTTAATGGTATTTTAATATATTACTGTGAGAATGATAAGCTTAATGAAACAACCAACATGAATCTTTTGAAACTGTACGAATTATGTGATGAAGAGAAAGGGCAAAAGTTATTTTTGGAACAAAGTGGAATTTTGCCGACAGTAATGCATTGCAAACAAGGCCACATCATGAAATTTTACGAAGGTCGGAACACATACAGACGCAATAAAAGGCAATGCCGGTATGAACGAGGCGCGTACACAGGTACGTGGCTGTGCCATTGTAAGTCATTACCGTTAAATAAGGTAGTATTATTCATTTATTCATGTACAAAGGAATAAATGGCGGTTAAATTCTGCTCGAAAGAGTTTGACATAAGCTCCCGTACGATTGCTGATTGGAAAAATTATCTGAGGGAGCTGTGCGCATTCAGTTTATTGAAAACCCCCACAGTTATTAGAGGGGAAGGATTGACAGTTGAGATTGACGAGTCGCGTTCTCTCGTCGCAAGTAAATCGTTGGACGGTCCTATCCACAGCAATGGGTCTTTGGCGGGATCTGTCGTGAGACAAAAGAAGGTTTTTTATACACAGTACCTGATAGAACAACTCAAACCCTGGCGGAGTGTATTAGAACGTCAATTAGACCAGGTTCCATTATAATGTCGGATCAGTGGAAGTCCTACAATGTAATCGAAAAACTGGTTGGAATGGATTATAGACATTTAACTGTGAATCATTCAAAAAATTTCATCGATCCAGTTACTGGTGTTCATACTCAAACAGTTGAGTCAATGTGGGTCAACGCCAAAAGAAGAAATGGCACTCATCGCTCCATGATTGACTCGTATTTGTGTGAGTTTATGTGGAGACAGAGGTACATAAATGACGACCTTTTTGAGAAGATACTGAAGGAATTTTGCCCCCCAGAGGTAACTAATTGAACTTTATATTTATTTAGATTATTATATATTTATTTCTTTACTTATTTATGAAATTTTGCAAACTATCATTTCAATTGACTAAATACATATTTTTTTCTTTTTTTTAATTAATCATTAGTTTACTGTTACTACGTAAAATTACTGGCGGGGTTATTGGAAACAACACCCCCCCCCCCATTGCTCTGCACACTGAGTTATTCCGTGAATTTAAACGGGCACTGTCTTTTATTTTTTGTAATTATTGAATTAAAATAATGTTTAGATAAAAATATATAGTAAAAAATTTACCAAAAAGCTTCATCAGTAATCTAAAAAACACTCCCGAAATGTTATCTCGCATCAAATACCGTAAGAGAAACCCTTTACAAATGATGTTTTCCTCGATAATTTCAAGGTGATACCGGAAATGGATGTATATCAATCAATCAAATGCCGATTCTTACATAAATGAAAAATGTTTCAGTAGCAATTAATCAAAAGTTATCACAGATTTAATGATTTTTTTTTACTGAGGTCTTATAAATTATTATAAGTTATATAATAATTAGTTATTATTGTATATAAATTATTATGACATAATAATTATTATTTTATTAACGTATATTAATATTGAAATGTGTTCTAGGTCCGTGTCGTGGAAGCGGCGTTCCAAAATATATACAAATTATTATAGATAGAATAACATTCTCATTGTTTTGTTTTTTTATTTATATGTATTTTTGACTATTCATAAAAATTAGTCAAAGAATTAAAAGCGTTTTAAAAAGGACTTTGTCAATATGCATAACAAATTATATGCGACATTCGACGCTCTACTGTGGTCTTATTTTTTAACAATAATTTTTCTACAGTAGTGATAATTTCTCAGCATTCATAAGAATAAGACCAAGAAACTAATCCGTATAGTAAACAAATTATAATATTTAAAATGAATGAGAGTGGCATGTCACCCCTTCAATATAACGACATTACTCAAAAAAAAAATTAAACTCAGGAACAACATTTCTGATATCCCATTTCCAACATGTTTTTTATTTTTTTAATCAAGTCATATTTTGAGTTATATCGTGCTTAAACTAGAATTTTATGGGAATAATGACATAAAATAAAATAAAAAAAGTTTTAAGTTTTTCAAAATTTTCTAGTTTTTAATAAAAGAATTTCAATATATTAATTTCAATAGGAATGATTTGCTTTATCAATTCCCATTTTTTATATTTTTTAACTCAAATGGAACGTTAAAACCTCTATTGAAAAATTAGTTTTTTTGAGTTATGAAATTGTTCTTTTGAATGAGCGATTTTGATGTCACCATCAAAATTACACTGTTGATTATGTTAGCAATATAACGTTTGATTAATAAATGGAAAATACATCTCTTCTTTTAGCCTCCCACAAGCCTCATAACCTTTCCCACTATGCGGAGATATGTATAACGCTGTCTAAGTTTTATGTTACTAACAAAGGAATGAATGTTGAGAAAGTAGCCGTCAGAAGCTTGAGGCTTTTAAGCCAAACTTAAAAAGAATATATCTCCATAGAGGACGGCCACTTTCTGTCCCCTCGCATATATCAAGTCCCGAAGCACAAAAGTTCACAGAGACCTAATGCGAAAGTACTTAGACAAAGAATTAGACAAACCATCATCAGAAAGGGTTGCAGGGAAGAGATGCGTTCCGTCCGATGACAATTCGTATTTTTTCCACATTTTGGGATATATATATATATATAAATAATCTAGCTGATCCGGCCACGCGTTGCTGCGGCTGTTGTAATAGTTTTAAATAAGATTACATCGAATGAATAGAAAAAAAAAATTAAATAGATTTTTGATATTACATTTTATTCATCTTATATCTAAGTATAGTATATAATAACATAAACAGTTCACTATTGGCAGGAGTATTTTATAGAAACAGTTAATAGAGTTTATAATAAATCAAAAATATACAAAATTCTTAACTGATAAAATATAAACATTAGATTAATGAATGAGGTATATCATTTTTAATTATGGCTAATAATTTTTTTTTTAAATTATAATTTTTTATTTCAATTTAAATGAGTGCTAATCGATGCACAATATTTTTTGTTAATCTGTCCTTTGCTAATAAAAATATATTAGATGGTTTAATCACACGTGAGTATGCAACATATAATTGTCCATGGTAGAAACATAGATGATCTAGGTCCAAACCGCAAAAAGTCTGGCCTTGAGACTTGTTGATGGTCATAGCAAAAGCCAAGCGGGTATCAAATTGAAGACTTTTGAAATGAGTTCTGATGGTATCATTGAATACTTGGCTACGGGGACGATTTCTCCTTTAATGATTCCAGTCAATATTGCTGTTTCAATAACATTCGCGGTGATATTTTTGATGACCAAAAGTGTACCATTTCATCATTGGTGGATTCAAATTACGCATAATCAATAATAATAGCCGACACATATCACTTAGCGGTATGAAAAAAATCAAATTTCATCTTCTTTAAAATGGTTATTTATGTGTTTCCCTAAAACGCTCCGATTAGGAGATACAGGCCAAAAATTTCGAAGTTTTTCGGCCACCAACAGTATTCCCGGCCGTTTTTTCGGTTGAAAACTTGGATTTACACTACTCAGACATGCCCTTACAACATATCGAAAATGCAACATCATCAAGAGTCCCTACTACGATCGATGCATAATCAATAATTAAGGCCGACCCATATCACTTAGGGGTATGAAAAATAGTTCCAATTCTCAGACGTTTCGGAGGAGTTTTTTTACAAACACTGTGACATGACAGTTTTACATCCCAAGATTTAGAAAAAACAACTAGTGCAACCGGTCAAGTTAATATTTTTAGACATTTCTATTAAAATACAGGTCAGGCGTTTTTACGAGAATCTGAATATTTCAACAGTAATAAGTTATAAGAAAAACTAAAAGCCCGCACTAAAGACATCATAAACATGAAGGTTCATGGGTCATTGAACAGTTCCTAAGACAAAGGTAGTGCAAAAAGGGACATGTCTGATATCACGCACAACCATGAATCGGTTGGGTTTATTGGGGGTAATCAAGGGTATCCATTTTGAGGGTGGGTGAGACCAAGAAGGAGCTAAAAATCTCACAGTATCGCTAGCTAATAAAAAATTGAGTAGGTTATCTGACATACCTTATTTAAACCCGGAATCTTCATTTTGTGAACTCTACCAGAGATCTATTTGGACCCAATGAACGGCTTTAACTATCCTGGAAAAATACAATTGAAACATTTTTCTGAATGTTGAATGTTAGCTTCGCAAAGCCATTTATTAACGTTCGTGAGTTAATTATATAAATTTAACCTGAATACACTTCATAATTATTATTTCTTGCGCTGCAAGAGACCAGATTTGGTTTAATTCGAACATAAAAAAATATATATATTGCATACAAATTTGGTCTTTATGTAATGTGTATATAACATTGCTATTATGTGGAAAACGCAAAAAAAACCTGGAGTCGTGTTATGGTTCAGGTAGCCTTAACCTTCAGTTGGTATCCTTGCAAGAAGATACCTGAAGAAGCTACAGAGTGGAGGGGAAAGGTCACTTCAAGTCATAAGAGAAGAGAGTGAAGAACCATAAGTAATGGGCCCTATTAGTAGCTACATCTCCGGAAGAGACTTCCACGAGGTCATTTTTTTATGCAAGCAGTCATTTCTTGAGTAGCTATAATGTTTAAGCAATCAAGTAACCCGAATAAGCACATCTTGAACGCCTAATTCTGTGTATGTTGAAATATAATTATATAATGAGAGTATATAAGGATAGAAATCATAACGTTCCCTCCAAAGGGGAGAATAACCAAAGATTTTTTACTCCCTTTTAAAATATCCTTAAGCCACCTGTAGATTTGTGAATCCGCGACCATGGGCATATTAGGTTGTTACGCTACCCTGTACACGACAGGATTTATTAATGACTATTTACACATCAACTTCATCAAATGACTATTTACTATCAACTTTAGAAAAGACAAGGAAATCCACTTTTCACTAATACATTTATATTGTTTTATTATGAAGGAGTATATAGTCCAGGATCCATGTTCCATTTTTGCACTTGATTACCATCAAGCTGAATCTTCGTGAATAGCTTCGTTTCGATAAGACGACCAACATTTTCCTGTGCGAAAATTCTCGATTGTGGTAGCTTACAGAGGCGGTAAGGATAAAATATGTCGATTTGCTGATTCTCAAAAATTTATTACTAAATGGTTTTTTTTTTTTTTGTTAAATCTCAAGATAATTATCTAATTTATTTGAAAAAAATGTTTGCCCTACAAAATGTATTGTTTGATCAAAGAGTACCCTCCTTCCAATATGTATCGATAACGAAGTAAAAAAAAAATCAGCTGGTTAGTAATCATTTTTTATGACCTCATTATCGATACACGTTTGAAGGAGGGGACTCTTTGACCAAACCATACATTTTGTAGGACAAATATTTTTTCAAATAATTTAGATAATTATCTTGAGATTTAACAAAAAAAACCCATTTAGTAATAAATTTTTGAATTTTCTGTTAGCTACCACAATCGAGAATTTTCGTTTAGTAGTCATCATAACAATCTACAAACCCCAAGATATAGCCCTGCAGGTCGCCCTAGGATTTTTTAAAGGGATTAAAACATCTTTGGTTATGCCGCCTTCGGAAGGGACGTTAAATCGGGGTCCCTAATTAATAGCGGATAGGCAAAATTTAGAGCTCCCACTGTAGCATCTGTAGCAGCCAGCTACCAACACATGTGTATATTCATTATTAATTAATATATCTGTGTTTGAAAAATATCAATTTTGTAATTAAGCATAAAAAGATATATTTTTAATAGTGAACGCGTATATATTTCAATTATTTATACCTCAAGTTCACTAAACATCAATAAACAAACAAATAAACAGTACGATATATCCGTCTAACATTAACTAATACAACATTTTATGTTATATTACAGCTGCTAGTTGAATGATTATTCAAATGTAGTTAAAAGTTGTTGACAAAACGTTGCTGAATGGGAATGTGACAAGAAGCGGTAGCGGCTGTGACTGACCAGCGGAGATTGACAGAGGCGGTGCAGTTCCGCTGCATCACGATATCGACCGCGCTCTCTCTGTCTCCTTCCAGCCTTCTTTCTCACTCTCCCTCTCTCTCTCTCTCTCTCTCTCTCTCTCTCTCTCTCTCTCTCTCTCTCTCTCTCTCTCTCTCTCTCTCTCTGCCTCTCTCTCTCTCTCACACACACACACACATAAACTTTCTCACTCAATCGACCATTCTCTTGTTTCCTATTACAGATAGCCTCGATTAATTTATTTATTTTTACAAGTTAGTTAACGAATAACAGTTGACAAATCATTGTTCCCTATCATGATACCCTTCCCTGGTAGGTAATTCAACGGTTATCATGTTAATAACGCTATCAAATCTATCCTCCGTATGATTTCGACGATAGCCTGACAGAGAACGCATCTAATTTAATAAAAGCTGGGGCAAGAAGATCGGGATGGTTTCAGGAATGTTAATAGGAACATAAAGAAATCGGTATTACGCAGGAATATTTCGTGAGCAGGGATGAATTTTGACGAATGGTTAAAAAACTACAAGATTTTCATTTTGGGAGAGGAATTGTCGGAAGAACGCATGGAGAGCTAGTAAACAGTAGATGATTTGGAAGAAAGAATTATATTTATCGTGACAGCGAAAGATATAACGTGGATATACGAAGAATGACGAAGAACTTAATAACTACTCTCTCAACATACTTCGTCTAGACATACCATCTCCTCTTTGGTCTCTAATCTTTATCTCTCTCAATCACTTATACAATAGTGGTATATATACAAACAAAAGAAGTGGAAAGTCAAGAAAGTTTACGTTCCTGACAACATTTAAGCATTGCTTAAACTTCCTGGGATGAAACCAGTAAACATTTTAAACAATTTACTTTACTACATTGACCGATTGGTAACTGAATGCACTCAGATATGATCCCAAGACTGACAGGACATTAAATCTGGTAAAAGAACAAGATCTACACACTGAAAATGATATCGACTGTTAACTCGCATTCAATAAGAACTCATAAAAAAAATATTCCGCTGGTGGTCGCATCGAGTTAAGTCACAACAAGTTGTAACTTTTTCTAATTTTTCCCTTTTAATATTTTCAAAAAATACAATTATCATGAACTTTAGTATGGAAAAGGGAATGTAATTATGGGAAGTGTGTACGGTAGTAAACATATAAGATTTCAGCTAAAATGAATGTTTCAACAATCATTTAAACTTCGAAATGTTAGTTGAAACTTTTATTTCTTGATGAAATGATTACTAAATCTATTCATTACCCATAATTACACTCTCTTTTCCATTTAAAGCTCGTGATAACTTAAATTATGAGTATGAGTTAAGATAGGACTGGTGATATTATAACTCCAAACTGCTCAACTTAAACAATGCAGTAAATACCATATGTGGAGGTTTAACACTGCAATAAAGTCAGTATTCAACCAGCTATTGTGTGTGCATTGTTCTTCTCCAATCTCCCTTTTTTTTAAATATTTTGTTCCGGAAAGTACATAAGTTTTATATATATATATATATATATATATATATATTATCTTAGAAGAGACATTGTGAGATATCTGCTTATACAAGCCAGAAGAGATACGGCCCGAAATACAGTAATCAGGCAGAGCGATAGGACCTGAATGCTGTCAGGACCCAACAAACAACCAGAATTAAACAGAAAATAAGTCAAACAACTGCTGCTGAGATACCAGACAATAACGAATATCAAACCTGAACTTTAACAAGCCCTGCGTGTGAAGGTTGGCTATAAGATAAATTAAAAATCCCTTCCCCCCGACCTGATAAGGGCGCGATTCCTGCATGTATCTGATCCCCTTCCACGTGTAATAGGTTTTTTCTTCCCGGCCCCCTCCCCCCAGGATCATCCAGCTTTTGTGTGGGTTTACTGAGCTGGCTTAATTGCTAAGTGTCTTCAAGTTAATGGAAATCATCCGGTATCGAAACTCCTTCAGTAACTCCAGCTCTGCCAATTCCATCTTCGTATCTTCATTTTAAATGAATATAAAAGGAAAATACTTTTATATACTGACTACGTGATACGGGAAAACGTCAGATACCAAAGCATATCTAAATTCCTTTTCTTTAATTATATATTGGAAGTATAAACTTTTTAAAATGTTACCATTGATAAAAAAGACATAGAGTTATCAATATTAAAACACTTAATAATTAATAAAAATATTGTCAAAACTAACTTCAGAGGGGCAATTATTACTATTTTGGATTTAATTTTCGCAGATACTTGAGTTGGTGCGTTCATCTTAGAGTGCAGTTTGGTAGAGAGGGATGCTACAGGTTCTCTTGTAACGATTGTTTAGTTTAACGTCCCTATATACAGATACAGTTAATCAGATGATAGTACAGTGAAGGTCCTATATTAAAGCCATCCAGGTGTAGTTAAAGTCATTAACGAGTACCTGAAATCGAACATGCTCTGGGCATACAATTTACGCCCCATCCGAAGGATCGCATAACTAAGAATTTTCTACTCCCTTTAAAAAATCCGAAGGTTACCTACCGGGCTAAGAATTCGCAATTTTGGGCACTGCAGGCTTGTTATGGTAACATCTAGATCACAGGTGACCAACATTTCACTTGCCCAAATATCACCAAAATCCCCTTGTTCTTTCTTTTTCCTACTCTCCTTTCACCAGGGCTTCCCACGAGTAGATTACACAATATCATATTCCTGAGTATCAGGGAGAAAATGAAAAATTGAGAAAAATTTGATGAATGCAACACTGCGCATGTGCAAAGCTAGCATAAAAGAATGATAAACAAATAAAATGGTAAAAAGTAATAAATTATAACAGAAAAAATATTTTAACAGGCTTATTAAAATTTCATAAAAGTCTTTTTTATATTATTAAAGAATAAGGAAAATTTTATTGTTTTAATATATAAAAAGGGTTAAGAAAAAAAGAGGTAGATGAAAAAAGTCGGATTAGAGAAGGTTAAGCGAAGGGGTGTATACCGTTGATTGACCCCCTTCCGCCCCGGGGGGAGGGAAGAGATAACGGGGAGGGTGAGGAGGGGTAAGGAGGGTGGGAGGGGGGTAAGGAGGGAGGACTTTCATGGAAAAAGTTTGGCCGAGGCCGGACGACAATGAGCCAGCCTTTGTTTTTCCGGAGGAGAGGAAGCCCTGATGAAATTTAAACCTTAAGGCCGTCCCTCACCCGCGACAGTCCCCGGCCATAAAAGCAATAAAGGACGGATAAGGGGGGAGGGGGTGGATTTATAGGGGCGCGGGGGGCGTATTTCAGGGGCCTGCCCCCGACGGCCGAATAATTTAGGGGCCGTCCGCTCCAGCTCCTTAGTCCGTCATCCGCCCGCTTCTTCAGCCTCCGGGTCACTCCGCACTGAAGTCCAAGCTGCGAAGGAGTAGTCCAAGTCCGATCTTGGAGAACTTCTTCATTGAGGACTGAGGATATCGATATTTGATGGCTTTCTTTCTTTAATGTAATTTATAAGTTAGATGCACATTTTTTTCTCTTTATATTCCATCCAGAATCCACACCTGTAAAATAAAAACAATGACGATCAGCAGATTGGTTATCAGAAAAATAAATCAAAATGACATGAGATGGATGAAGAAGAACAGTGCGTAGCGGTACCTGCCCATTGGCTTGATTCAATTTCCTATGTCAACAGATCCCTCATCAACGTTCTTTTGAGTCTCCTCCTGGTGTTCTCAGACATTAGAATCGTGGCCATTTGTTTTATTATTGGGTTTAGATGACCGTATAGTTTTTCTTGAATGTGTTTGAAGTATGTCGAATGTTATCGTCAACCGTTGGTATTTTTAAGTCAGTATGCAGAGTTCTGATGTTTACCTACCAAGGTGCTGATGTATATTTTAAAAAACAACAAAAAACATTCAAATAATGACTGTGAGACGGACCCCACCAACTGTTCACCATTCACCATCGTTTTGCTATTTTTCGCGTCACCGACATGCTCTTGACAGGCGACACCTAACAGTACCATCAAATGGCATCAAGTAAATTGTTTAATAAAATGTTTTTGTAACAAGAAAGTTTCATCAATGCTTCCGTTTCGTCAGCAACTTCCGTGAGCTCCCCACTTCTCCTACTGATACAAATACTAGCCCTAAGATTAGGAAAGAATAAAAGTAGAGAGGGGATAAGAGATGGTGTAATTAGTTTATATTATGTAAGGATTTAGTCACTAAGTTATATTTAGAACAGTCAATAAATTATAATGTTAAAAAAAAGGACCTCATCAACCCGTGAAGGGTCTGGTGTCCGTGGTAGAGAGAGTGATTACTCTCAACCACCAGGCTCCCCCTTCATCAAGGGTACCCACTTTATAGAGACTGGATGTACCGTGGGAGGGTCCAAATCTCATATAATCCATCTTTGGTCACTTACAGATTAAATAAAAGTACTCCGGCAGCGGGATTCGAACCCAGGACCTTCAGCATGGCAACTCAGCGCACTACAACTTCCATTATAATGTTGATCAATAGTAAATAAGCAACCTATTCTCCAATATATCCAAATTATAATATTCAATATCACTACAAATGTAGATCTTTCTCACTAGTCGTCCACCGTTAACTGTATGAAAAATGGTTTGTAATTACGGGAAATTTTTATATTTCGGTAATAATTTCATCAAGAATTAAACGTTTGAACTAATATTTTTAAGTATAGATGATATATGTTTGTGGAAATGTTCATTTCTTAAACCGAAATATAAAAATTACACTATATTTTCTAAAGCTCACGACAATTTGTATTATTCGAGAACATTAAAAATGAAACTAATTATAAGTTATAACTTATAACTATCGAAGCTACAACCTACTGAACTGATACCACAATTTAAATTGAAATTATGAGCAATATATATATATATATATATTTAAACCGATAAATATTGACTCTGAGACAAGTTGGTGGGTTGTGAATAATTGGTGGGTATTTACCATATTACAGTAGAGTAAAAAAAAAAAGATTTAGATCGGTACAACCCAAATAGTGAATAATGTTCCATCCTTAATGTTAAAGTGATACATATTTTAATTCCAGATTACGTTCGCTAAAATTAATTCGCTTCGATAATATGGTGGTCGTTCACATTTACATTTGAAAACCATTTTAGTCAATGTTAGTGGAGAAAGCGATGTGGTATAATTGTGCCTCGTACATAAGCTCCTAGTCTGAGTTATATACGGATAGATAAAATCTTTCCTCTCATGGACACTCAAAAGAGACTTTTTACTATTTTTTGACCAAAAGTAGATCAAAATAACATTAAATAAAAATACGCATTGTAAGAGAGGTAAGCATCAGTTGAAAGCTTGCGCATACTCAGGCCTGTTATATTTTTTTTAAATACCCATATTCCTGCTCTACATGCTTTATTCTCAATTATTATTTTTTATTATTCTCATTTGATAGAACCGACTCTCCAGATGAAATAAAATACTCAGAAGAGCTATAAATATCTGAAGCGGGATGGACTTACGAAAACGTGACTCTGGGTTGGTACCCCTGAGAAACATACACAGAGACAATTTATTAGCTAATAACATATAATAACTATAATATATTAAAAGTCTTGATTTAGCGTTTCCAATCTCGTCGGCTGGAGTGATGTAGTTCATAACGCCTGAGTAAATCCTGTTAGGGCTCTAGACATGCCCTCACAGTCACAGTCAGTCTGAAAGCGAAGGGCGTCATTCACTTAAAGCTATATTTAAAAATAACTAATCAGGTTTATTATGTTTTGTAGGTTTTGTGGAAATCAAGATCAACCTAAAGTTTCCTATAGGGTTTTCAAATAATAATTCGTTCCTATGGCATCTACAGACGAATCTAATCACATCTTGCATTGGTGTCGTAATGGTTAAAAGGTAATAAATAATTGTATTACCTTACTGTTTTTCATAAATGTTTAATTTAATTTAATTCTATATTAAAAGACATAAAAGTATTTTATTCATAAGTGACTGGTATTAAAAATAATAATTAGGGATATTTTTGATATTGGCTTTAAACCACCCTTAAATTGTTCTTTTTATCCAAACTTGAATACGAGATATCTTGTTCCTAAGATCTCGAAAACAAAAAACCATGTACGATAACCCATGGAAGGTCTTCGTAGATACTGTACTGTTTCATGGACAACGGTTTTGAAGGTGGATGATTTGTCCTACATCACGATCAACCCCCAGGGTTTTCACATGTTTTGGGAACCACCCCAAATACTTTATAATTTATACCCACATTTAAAAGGTTGAGTGAGCCCCAGGAGGCTCTCTAGAACCTAAATGACCCAACCCGAGCTGATAACAGATTAAATAAAACCTGCCACAGCCGGATTTGAACAGCACGGCAACTCAGCCCTCTTTCACTGAGCAACTGCGCTCCCTAAATCTCCAAATGGAGATAAAAACATTAATCAAATCCGCTTGTTGATTTTTACTGATATGAAGGTAAGTAAGCCCCTTATGAACAAAACATATCATACCTTGATCATAAAATAAATACTATATATATATATATATATATTATGAAATAAATTTATTTAGATATTACAGATGTTCTATTTGATAAATAATAAATTTTGCAGGCAATCATCTTCCCTGCCCCATCTTGACTGGAAAGGTCTTAAACAAAAAGAAAGAGTGTTGCTGGAGATAGAGTAATTCAAGGAAGGAGAGCCGAAACGAAATAAGAGATCGCAGCGGAGGTAGCTACCGTCCCATTGTTATTGTTTATGGCCGTTACCATGGGAACGCCATTTTCCTGCGAGCTTCCTTTTCCCTACTCCCTTCACTAAATAAACAAGCTGTTGTTCTCCTCGTTAGGACCCAGCAGTATTTTCTACCTGTATAATAATAATTATATCACTATATGTATAATTAATGAAAACGGTTGAAAATCACCTTTGTTTGTTATAACGAATCATTCTTCTTTAGAATCTATTTTTGTACTATCGATTTTTTTTTTTACGATGACAATAATAATATGACGAAAGTACAACTAAAAATAAATAAAAATAATCACCCTCATATAATTCAAGTTATATATATATATATATATATATATATATATATATATATATATATATATATATATAAGGCGATCTTTTATAGTTTATGGGTCACTTTCACTGTCCCCCATCTCATTACAATCATTTTTCAGTTAATAGTGCATATAATTAATAAACTTGTTGAATAAACTAAATATCATGCGCTGATATCATTCTTTTGTCCCTTTAGTTACTGTCCCACTGCTGCTTAAAATTTGTCAGACAGTAGTTTATATATATAGTATTTTTCTTTTTGATTGGGGCGATAAACCGTGAAGATATAGAGCTCATACACTAATCATCATGTTCCTAGGAGGCATGGTTTCTATCATAAAGCAGCAGGCTACTCATAGCTCCATAACCTGTCCCTTTGGGACCTTTACACCAGGCCCTTCCTGCTAACAAACTCAGGTAGAAGAACAGTCGGTATAGATTCATGGATTGTGGCCGTTCGGAGTCAGCAGGCTCTTGAGGACCTAAATACCATTAGGACTGTCCGAGGACCAAACCTTCAGGCAGAACAACACGAATTTCAATAGTAGTAAATATATTTACATATGTATAAATTTGATTCGGTTGGCGATCTTGTTTTACCCATCGTCACGTTGTTGTTCCATGAAAGAGCGGCAGGCTACCCATAGCTCCATAACGTATCCCTTCGAGGCCATTTCACCACTACCCTTCCCACCAACTCAGGTACAATCAGTCTAGATCCATGGATTATGGCTGTTCGAGGTCAGCATGCGCATGAGGAACAAAACTCCGTACATTATCCGAAGCAGACCGTCCCGGGACCGAACCTCCGAGCAGCACAACAGGATTTCCAATACTATTGCATGGAATATGTCATCACTATTATATCCTTTAAAGTGTATTTATTTATAAAGATAAGCAAATTAATCCAAAAGTGTTGAGGCGACATGGGTATTCCTCATTAAAAAATTATGGCCCGCCATTTCTATAGGACCAATGAATATTGAACTTATAGCAATTTGTTAGGACCATCGCGTTCTTTTTATATAGTTGATGTATATAGGGACGAAGAACTGTGTAAATTAACCAGAAGGGTCCGATAATATAAAATAAATTGAATATATGAGTAAATTTGTGTACGAGTCGTAGGTCATTGATCGCTGTTCCTGGTGACAAAAATATTCATCTTCGAAAGATCGAATTCCCATATCGGAGCCGATGAACCCAATGTGCAATATCCTGTCCTGGTAATGACCCAAGGGGTCGGAGCTGTTACGTATTTAGAGGACAGAGGCAAGTGAAAAGTCCATCATAGGGCGGGCATTACGGCGGGAGAGTGCTTGGCTAGGGAGGCTAATTAGCCATAACGCGAATGATTTATAACGGAAGAGAAAATGCAAATATGAAATATGAAAATGAAGATGGCCGTAATAAAAGTGATATAGAGGCCCAGAGGAGCCGGTGCGGGCTCGTCAGTTTTACGATCCCCGTCCATCATGGCGAGCTGACAGCCTTCATTGCGGGGGTCTCTGATGAAAACACTATAGCCCCATAAATCGGATAGGGGAAGCTATAATGAAGAAATAGTGCTGTCTTTCTTCCATCCCTCCAGGAACAGTGGCATAAATATTTCCAACCCTCGGCCCTTTGAATTAACAACCCACCGCCCTTTTGTCTTCTTAATTCTTATACTGTTCGGGCGCCTTTTTTGCATTCCGTTGTTATAGAGAATTTTTTCTTTCGGCTCAAGAAGCCGTTTTTATTATCTTTCTCTCATATTTTGTTGTCATATTTTTATTCCCTTGCTCTATATTTATATCTTGTTTTATACTTGATATAAATACAAAGCGATTATAGTTAATAGTTTGGGATTAATAATCGATATAAAATTCTTATAGAGTTGTCTATTCTTTTTCCTGTACCAACATAACCAATGAACAAGAGCCTCGGGTTCAGTAAGTGATAGAGAATATACTGTTTCTTGTACAACTGCTGTACAGGGAGGTGATTTTTTTTCTACATCGCTCAACATAGTCATTTAGGGGGCGATCTTAGTGGTTACCATAAGCAAATACTAAGCCCAAAATTGCTTCGTGTTCGTAGCTCTGCAGGAGCCACTAGGATTTTTTAAAGGGACTAAAAAATTCTTCGTTATACCGTCCTTGTGAAGGAACGTAAAATGGGGTCCCAAGCCTGTACGATCACAGGCACACGCTGAAGATCCTAATTATACCTGCATAGCCATAATTTAGAGCTCCCAATGTAGCTTCGTCCGATTAGTCATAGCAGAATAAAGTGGCGTTAAACGTAAACAAAAAACAGTCATTTATAAGGCATAGAACCACCAAAGACATAGATGAACTTCGATTGACGATGCGCACTGACTGAACCTTGAAACGATATTTTGCATTTTATTTCAAGCACTAAACATCATTATGTGTACAAAAGAGAATCGGACAACAATACACAGCTTTATAATAATAAATAATAACAATAATTACCGCTACTGCACATAAAGATTTTTGGATTCAGGACTAGGACAACGGTTATGCAGTGTTATATGAGCCACTGTTTACAAAGTTATGAACATTAATAAAGGATCACTATGCAGGTAGAGAAAGCCCTCAATAGGTCTCGCAGAGTCTGTACTTAGGAAACGAAACACTACAACATCTAATATTACCGATCTTGGTCATATACTATACTGACGCTAGGTAGCCGCCCAGGATGGGGGAGTTTGTCAGAGCACTGTGGCAGACCTTTCACCTGGCTCGGGGGTAGTGGGGATATTACCCACTCCTCTTAAATTAACAAATTACGAAAGTCAAAAATTAAATTACAGAATTCCAGGACTCGCTTAGCGGATTATCGAGCCAACCACGATGATTATGAATCTTGTGATAAATAATAAAGTTGTGGTTATGTCAAATGTAATGATTTGGCTTTGTATATTATAACTAGACGAAATAAATTTGTTCGCCTATTTAATTGCATGGCAGATTATTGAAAATAATATAACACCAAAGAATAGGTTTAAAGAAGCACATTTCCAAGATTACATCGAGGAAGATTTAGTAAAAATCCTTTTGAATTTTGTTTTACGGCAGCTTGAAAACTTATGCCAAGTATTTTTTTTCTTCTTGTTTTAGTTTATTGAGTTATTTTAATAAAATTACTTCCTGTACGGATATTTTATTAATTCCATTCATTAGAGTTTTCTTCGGGTTTCGACTATGTCGTCTAATTCTTTACTAGTGTATCGTTAGATATACTACAAGCTTCCTCAGGGCTTAATCTGAGACTGAAGATGTCCTTCTATCCTTCGGTATTTATAACTATTCCAAGGTACAAGGACGATCCCTATTCTTCCAGTAATTTTATCAGCTGATTTCTTGATACAAATATCGTGCCCCAGTATCATATTTGACTATGGTCTTATAAGATATCTATAGAGTTTTAATTTTGCTGTTGTAAACAGATTTGAGAAGTTTAAGATTGACAAAGTAGGCTCTGTTTCCAGCCATAGGAAACAGATAACATCCAGAGAACATCCGTCAAGTTTCTATTTGACGGATATTATTTGAAAAATATTTTTAAAACCAAAAATTTTCTTTAATATCTCATTCCTCAATGTCTCGAAAATTACCACTACCGCATAAAAAATATCACGATTACTTTTTCAAAATACTTTGTTATTATCAATTTTAATTGTCTTAACTATTTTCTTTCTAATTTACAAATAACTGAGATAAATGTTTTTAAAATCTCTGCAAAAATAATTTATTGTTTTCTAAAATTATTTTGGCATACGAGTATACTATGAAAACTTTTCTTCCTACGAAGTTCATCATTATAAAATAGTTTATGATTCATTTTAGTTGTTCAAATTCATAGGAAACTTTTCCGATGTATAACACATTCTAGTAGAAAAAAAAAAAAACATGGCTCCAAAACGATCACCATTATATTTGGAAATTTCTGCCAACTATGGGGCTAATATTAATTAGTATAATCTAAATTAACGAATGCGCTGCTTATATCCCCGCATTTGGTACATTAAACATAAAGCGACCTCACAGAAAAATGTGGACAGGACAGGAAGGCCATCGAGGACCTTAACGCCTTCCTCGGCCAATTTTCCCCTCCAACGGGTCCACAGAATGGCTCCTGATGACCACTGCATTTCCAATATCTCGGTGTCAGTGCCAGGATAATTATTTCTTATGCCAAGCCGAGAATCCTATAGCGGTCCAGCAAAGTGTTCGTTGGCCCGTGTGCTTCTATTATCGAATATTTGATCCTCTGCACCCTACCTGCGAGGCTTTTCTATATGTACTCAACCCTCGTGTCTTAGGGCTTCCTATTATCCGTTATGACGGGTATTGTTGACAGCCCTATAAGTGTGATACAATTATCAGGCCCACTAACTCTTTTGAAATAGTAACTTACAATGTTTTTAAAGATTTTTGTATTGCTATTTATTTTTATATGGAAATTCGCAGATGTCAAGAGTGAAGTGCGATTGATCCAACTTTCTTCCACCTCATATAAGTATTCCTTAAAGTAAGAATAATTAAATCATCATAGGAGTGTGAACTCTCGGTATGCCTGGACTAACTGGCTCGGTGTCCGACCTTTGCCTAATTATGAGGTAGTACTATTAAATATTATGGTGTTTTCAGGATTTTCAGAATACCACAGTTTGCAAACTAGTGTTCCAACTCTTTATATGCTCAAAGAACTTCTCCTGTAACCCGTCGTGTTTTGTCAGAGTCGCGAAGAATGGAGGAATCCATTTTACTTTTAATCATGAATGGTTGGTGGGGAAGAATTTACTACAGTTGGCTCGCCAATCACTGCCTACTCGCTCTTCAATAGAATATTTCTTGGTAACTCAGTTACATTTATTACAATATTTGGAGATTGGCTGGCAAAGTCAATCCAGTAGTGCCAGAAGCCGGCTACTCTTCGTTTTTAACGCTTCCACCAGCACTTTCGCCTCTCCACGGACACCACTGTGTCGGTCCTCGTGAACCTTTGCAGAGCTTTCCAGAATAAGATATTATTAGCATCTGTACAGTGACCAATTTTTTCTTGTGTAGTTGGGCAATGTAATGAGGCTCCGTTCATGGAATGAAACCACATTTTTATAAATCCTACATCCACTTCCTAATGGGATAGCTACTGTGATAGTTTTCTGTGAGTTTTCAACTTTTGCATACTTTATAGTACATGGAGCTACCAGACGCGTCTGGTAGCTCCTTGTCTAGACGCCTTTTGGGGGCAAAGGATACGTAAAAAAACATCAATTCGCCAGACTTCTCCCCCCTTTCATTCGAATTCATACTCACTCTAGCAGTTGAACCGATGATCGGTCTATCTGTATTGTTCCAAGTAGGACTTACATGGAGGAGGCAGATAGACAGGTAGTCTTTTAGTTTTTCCTTTTCCTTATATCTTTCCTTATAGACCAATCTGAATTCTATGATCCTCTACTTTCCAGGAATGTGTATCGTAATTGTTCAGTCGCAAATCAATTCAGTATATTCAAATTTAAATCTCACGCTCTGCTTCACAGTTCTTTCTTTGGCAACAGACAGAAGGGTATACTATGTTTTCTCCCACTCCGTCGCCTCGCGGGGCCCTTACTTGGGCTTCAGACATCAAACTACATAGATCTCTCCGCTTTGCTCGACGAAAGCTAACCTCGCCGTCCACCACCGCATGGAGACGTTATTGCATAGCCAAGAGACGCCTATTACCAGAGGGAATCAGAATCGAGGTGTCGAAATTAACTCCAACACTGTAAGTTCGCCTTTTCTCATTTAATTAGCTAACCTCAACGACAATATCATATCATTCACCGTACGAGATAAAAGACTCTATAATCAATCACCATGTGGCCTAAATCGCCCAGTGCCAGTGTGCTCCCGTATTCATTAACTTCAAACTAATAGTTAATGTTTCGTTCATCATATACATTCTGAATGATTCCATCGATAAAGACGTCATTATCCTTTCATGTTCCTAATCTTTTTCATGTTTGTATTTAGAATTAATAAACCATATGTTTCAGTATCTGATATAATTTATTTAATTCACCGAATCTATTCTACTAATATATTTTATTATTTATTTTTCTATTTAGTCTAATCACGCCCGTACACTAAAACTCATTAGATAATGTAAATTTCATTTTCGAAGCATGTAGTACTATTCTTACGGATTTATAAATTACCAATCCTCTCATATCACAGAACTCTACCAATCTTATGCTTCTACGCGGCAATACAGAGGTTCCAAATGCCAAATGATTCTCGTTTATCGATACCGAATGGAAAACGTGTTGCGTATGCCGACACTATAATTTTTACTATCATTTGACGGATCATTCCTGGAGTACGAATAGCCAATACACAAGCTAGTGGATTCCTCCACTTTGGCTACTCCGGCTCTTCTACTCCATCCACATCATCAGGCTTTAAAATTGAAGAATGGTAAAGAAGTTATACTCATCTACTTAGTTATACTGGCATTTTTTATTTTCCAAATTTAAAATTATTTGAAAAAATAACAGATCTTGATACTATTACGAAAGTTAATTGTTTAGTTTAAAGTTAACTTTATTATTACAGTTTAAAATATAAAATATAATAATAAAGATTATTCATACAGCTTGTTGAAAGAGGTTTGCCCCTGTTCTATTGTTTAAAGTATCCTCATTTGGAGGATTTTTTTAAAATATGGTTCTGTTCCATACATTTCCATTCTAGGTTTCCTTATTAAAGAAGAAACGTGTGAATAGAAGTTAGCTCAACGAGAATTACCGAGTTGTTGGTAATGGACAACTGACGAAATGAGACACGGGAGGTGTCGCGCAGGTGAAGCGATTGGGCTCGACTCCACGTCCGCTCTAATTATCGTCACATCGCTCTAACCGCTCTCCGATCCTGTTGGAGCGAGGAGACAATTTCTCAGTAGAGGAACTGATTTCCTAAGGGCGTCGAGGAAATCGTCCGGTTAGTTACTTAAGCCTGTCAGGAAACGGACCAAATATTCCTGAATAGTTGTCTATTACACCAAAAAGAATACTAAATTTCAAAATATGCAAGCATGACGTACAGTTTCCATGGGCACAAATTTGAATGTGTAGTTAATGGATAGTTGGATTGGGTTGATGACCTAAGGATATTGTGTATACTTGTGAGCTCCTAACCTCTAAGTCATGAAGTTTTTATGAGAGTGGAGAATATGTAGGAGATTAGAGTAGAATGGAGATGTAGCAGATAGTTTATAGTTTTGTAAGTTTGTATGTAAGTTAGATGAAGTTCATAGTCAATAAGTTCTAATGATAGTCAATAGCCAATAAGTCATCAAGTTAGTTCTCATAAGAATGTCTCTTGTATATCTATGTCATATCTTTTCAATATCTCAATAAATCTATGTCTTTCTTACAATTCGTCCATCATTAGTAAACTGTGTGTATTTTTTAATATTTATGTATATTAATCGTTCCACTCTTGCAAAAATATCTGATGTTTATTATATGAAGATACATTAGACACTCGCTGTACTTTCAAGCCACCAACGTCAAAGTGATCTTAGGACCAATCGAGCACACTGAAAAGGTCAAATGGGATTAATGACCAGGCTTGAAGATCTAATTCGGACCAATAATTGCAGTTCGCTTTCGACTTCAATGTAATTCCCCTCCCCTCGCATTACATAAAAAAAATCTCAATTCTTATCGTGGTTTTACGCCTAACTGAAGTGATCATATTAATTCCCTTTAAAGAGATTTGTCGATCGCAATCGGAGCTTTGATTTTCTTCAGCTTGCCTATAATGAGAGTGTTTCGTTAAGGAGAAATGCAGATGACCCTGCAAAAGAATGTAACATACTGGAATAATATATAAATCATAAACATACATACAGAAAGAGTGGGGGTAAGAGGAGAGATTTATAATTTTCTAGTACATATCGTAGTATATAAAGTATGGAATGATAAACAAATATTTTTCGTTTTCGATCTCTCAATAGCAATTATTTAAGGATTGATAATTGATACACAATGCATATCGGTCCTAGAAAATAACGACATGACTCAAAAGTTGGAATTTTTGAGTTATGCCTTCAGTAACAATTATATTGGTTAAAGCTTTTTAATTATCCATTTCCATTTTTTAAGTCATATTTTGAGCTGTATCATGTTTGAACTTGAAGTTTTGTGGAAATAATGGCATAATTTAAGATCAAAAAGGTTTCAAGCTTTGATTGCTAATAAAATAATTTCAAAAACATCATTACAGTAGGAATCCTTTGCTTTATCATTCCCTTTCTTTTTTTTAGCACACATAAAATTTTCAAATACATCTAATGCAAAATTAGGTTGTTTGAGTTATGACATTGTTTTTTTTGAAGGAGGAATATAGAGTCAATAAGCCACAAAGGATATGTACAATGACATAGGTAAAATGCGTTCGACGATACACACTGATTTTTAATGGGAGCGAAGTGATCCAGTGGTAGGGATGCAGAAGATGCAGTTGCCATGCAGAAGATCCTGGGTTGAAATCCGGCTAATTGGCAATTCTTTATTTCATCTGATAGCGCCCGGAGATGGATACTATAGTATCCAGTACCCCCCTGGGGCTCACATAGCCTCTATAAAGTGGGTACTCGAAATAAGGTTGAGAAATCTGGCGGTTGGGCGTGATCATGGACAAATCACCTCCTGCACAGCTGTTGTCCAAGAAACAGTACAGTCTCTACCATGTACTGAATGCCCCACCATGGTTTGTAGTGGTACAGTTTTTTAAACATTTTTTTTACTCTCCTGAAAAGTGGATTTTATTAATCCTTTCTTTGAATTTGAATGTATTATTGATATAGTAACGACGATGTTAGTGAACCTAATTATTCTTCAATATTCTTAATCATGATTGAGTAAACTGTATTGGATTTTTCCTGTATGACATTTTAATAAAATAAGCATCGTAGAACACAATGATGAATAAGTTCACGGGCAAGGGCTGTATTGGGAGGAACTTAGAAGACACATAGGAAGCACCGTCGGAATATGTCAGAGTCGCTAGAAAAGGGAGGACGTCTTTTGTTTTCTAATGTCTTGTCTTGTGCCATTGTCCCTGCCTGTTTGATTGGCAACAGCAGCCGTGTGGCTTTTGTTATAGTCGCTTCTGCGAGTCGTTCTCCGGCTCAGTCTGTATTGCTTTTGACGCTTCCTACTTTCTTATATGACGTTACGAGAGGGCTGGAGGAAGGAAAACCGATCTAGGAAAATGACCGAAGTTCAGGTTAGTAACCAATTAAAAAAAACTAATATCTCTCTCTTGGTAGATAATAATCCAAATAGAATATAAATATATATATATATATATATATTTATATATGTAAAATAATTTATAAATAAGTAGGCTATTTAGAAACAATAATGTATCCTACACCTACCTACGAAGTACAAATTTTCTGTAACATGTTTTTTATTGTCTTTTGTTCTATATTGTAAATTGTCACATCATTGCATCCCAAGAGTCTAAATAAGAATCATTAATTCAAGTATTTTTTTTTTTTCTAATTGAATTTCTGTTATATGTTACCGACTTTTTTGGTTTTAGATTGTATTGATGGTGATAAATTCTGTTTTTAGGTGTGTACTTGTATGTAGTGTATTTTTATTGTTTCACAGTAATGATCCTTGCCTGTTTACAAAAAAACATTAAATTATAAGCTACAATCGGTTTTGAATCCGCGACCAGTTGCTCATTAACTCAGCGCTCTTTACTCTGAGCTAACCCGTTCCTTAATTATTTATATAATTTACTGTAAATTCATATGAATTTCACTTCAAATATATGGGAACTGAATGTAATTTAAAAATAAATCAGAGATATGCACCCAAATCGTTGTTTTTGTTCATATAATGCATATATTATATATGTTGATGATGCTTACTTGATTCGAGTTGATGATAAAAGTAATTTCCTGAATTAACACTTTCGCTTGATAAGTAACTGCTTAAGAAGTGTTTTAATGTTTATAGTAAAAAGTATTTAGTATTTTTTATATCTCTATACTATATTAGTTAATGGTTCAAAATAAACATGTGCCTCACATCATATAAAAATGTGAGGTATCCTCCCCAAGTGATGTTGCAGGTTAAAAGAATTTGTATTCACGATCGAGCCACTGAAGGACTACGTCTGTTGGGTCATTCCATGTGAAATGTCACCCACTCCTTTAGATTTGCCCACGTTGCACATTTGCTTATACTTATGGCCTAAGAAGACCTGTGAATATTACGATAATTTGGTTCGGCGAAATCACTTGCGGGAAACGAGTAATATTCACAAAAACAGGTATTAATAAAGATTTTGGTTTGGAAATTTTTCCACAGTTAAATAGAACTACAAAGTTTACAAAAATGCATTCATTTAAGTAGCCATAGTTAAAAAATAAAATTCATATTGCATGACATTATTGTGGTTTCCGATACTAAAACAATGGTTTTACCTTAATGGCTGGGAAGCTGGAAAAGGTTACTAATAAAACCTACAATTGTGAGCTTTTTATTAATATAAAACAACAACTGGCGTTTTGTGGGTACATTTTTAAATAATTCCATTTTCGATAAAATTGAGTAAAATTTGGTGCCAATTGCTAAAACGCTACGATTTTTCCATTTCAGCGCTCCCTGGTGGCGTAGATATATAGAAAACATGGCATATGTCAGTTCAGGTGTGATAAGGAATCTATGTTTAAAATTTCATAACAATCAGTTCAGTAGTTAACAATAATGCCTCCAAAGGAAGCTGAAGAGCAGTAGATGTATGCCTGCAGCAACTTGCTCTGCATGCACGGACATGAAAATTGCTGGCAGTGACATGCACCAAACAGATAATTTGTCATCAGTGTTCAGTTGTTCTAAGTCTTTCTGTGGAGCTGGTCATGTTTTAAATTAGTGCAACATTTTGTCATTCTCATTTTTTTGTGAATTGAGTGTGTTCTTTTAAATTAAGTTATCAAGTGTAGTGTTTAGTTAATGGTATTTTTTGTTTAATAATGGTATTTACAACTTTAGTGAATCTTGTGTCACAGTGGAAAATTTGAATCCATGTACTTTTGGAATATTACTTGAGACCCCATGCCACTTAACCATGTTATTTCCCGCAAGTGATTCCGCGGAACCAAATTATCGCAATATTAATATTTTTAAAATTCTATTTAAAAAAATGTATACACCCTGGAACAATAAAACTTCACAGGTCTTCTTAGGGCATAAGTATGAGCAAATGTTCAAAGTTTCATACAAATCAAAGATGGTGAGTGACATTTCATTAAAATATTGGGTGATTTGATATGGAATGACTCTGTTTTAACTGTGTTTCTTTTCTATGAAAACCTTTTTTTTATTTATTAAAAATTATAATTACATTTTAGAATTGAATAAATTACACTGAGGGAATTAGAAGTTTATATACTATAAATAAGTGAACTCACTCTCAATTGATCTGAATAACTCAGAATAAATTGTCGGAATATATTATGCATTAGTAAGACTCTCAGTAAAAATACCTTTGGATCCTTTACAATCAGACAGTTGCCTTACACTGTAACTTAAACATATAGAGATATAGCTGGTGTTATAGTTTATAATGAACCTAAAAGGGAGCGGAGTGGCTCTATGATAGAGCACTCAGTGTCCATGCTGAAAATCCTAGTTCAAATCTCTCTGCTGGTAAGAATTTCATTTAATCTGTTAGCAGCTGGAGATGGATCCCATGGATTTTGGGACCCTCCTGGGGCTCACCCAGCTTCTATAAAGTGCGTACTCAAAATAAGGGGGAAATCAGGCGGTTGAGCGTGATTTAGGACAATTCAGTCTGTATCATGTACTGAACCCCAGACTCTTCAAAGGTTGTAGTGGTAAAGGTTTTACATGTGTATTAACCTAAAATTCAATATTTCATGATTTAATTAAATTGATCTTGACGGCGTTATTGTAAGGTTTTGTTAGCTTGCTGTCAAACAAAAATATAGAATCATAGTTATGTCTATATGCTATAATTATATAATATATTAATAATTTTGTCACAAAGTGTATTATTAATACCCCAACATCCTCGGACATTGTAAGTGAATGATGCGTAGTTAAAGCGAATTGATTACAGCAAAGCGGAAGATCAAAAAAGTAAGACGAAAAAACTTAAAGACTTATTAGACGGAAGCAAAAAAAGAGGAGTGACATAAGAAAGATATCCTCAGCTCACCAGTGACACCTGATCTAGGATAATCCCAGTTTCCGCCGGAGCTACTCCAGTTACATCTGAGATACTTGGCCGCTTGCTCGGAGCGAAGCGGTAAGTAAGTCCATTCACTACTCGCGTAACTTTAAAAAATGTTAATATTGTATGAGAAAAGTGATAGGACTTGTTTTAAAGACTGGACAACTTAAGGTATTGCATAAAATATTCTGACAGTGAATGGGTGAAATTCTGGAGAATGCAGGAGATTACATAAAGCGGAAATAGCAGACCATGCAGTCGGTTGATAAAATACAATAAGGTTAGTATGAGGTTGTAGAGTTCTTGGGTGTAATAATGAACGAATTGTTAAAAAATTAAGAAGTTAGTATCGTCACTTTGTGTCTATTTTCGCTTTTTTTAAGTCTAGTTTTATTTATCTGATGGTGTGGTTGACCTGACATTTTGTAAGTAGCCATTCTATTAGTAAGTCTTGATTAGGGAAGTCTATTAATAGGTCCTTCTTTCTCATATTTTTACATTCGGTATCCGTTTCCCTCTGAATATTTTCCAATTGGTCCAACGCTTCGAAGTATAGTTTGATGAAGCGTTAATTTCTAGATGAAATGATTACCGAAGCATACACATTTACAATAATTACATTCTCTATTCCATACTAATGTTCACGATAACTTGTACTCTTGGAAAATATTAAAAGGGAAATGAATAAAAAGTTCAGACTCAAAGCTAAGCGACAAATACCGGAATAATTATCAAAATTAATTTTATTTATAGTATTTTTTAACTGTACTGTTCGTCGATGTTTTGACTAAATCCTTATCTTTTGGATCATTTATATGGACTACTCTCTACTTTTATGTTTAAAATCTCTTTATCATCTTCTCAGTATATTGATGTAGCTTTTCGTATTAGTAATAATTGTAAATTATAACAACATTTAAAATCAATGCAGAGTTATAAATACACAGCCAATTATTGATGAGTTTCGAACGCAGAGGCCGAAATCCCTGAAATAATCCCTAGGGAGAGAGAGGGGAAGATAGAGGAGACGACACAGACAGGCGGGATATTTATGCTGCTAATCTTGCCGGGACCGAACTACTCCGGATAATGATGTGTTATGGCGTGGAAGGCAGCCCACCCCCCACTCGAGAGATAAGCATATGAAATAGGGCCGGTTCAAAGTTAAACAGGCTTTTATGTCGCCCTTATCAGGGGCCAGCTTCCCTTTAATTAGAGCCCACCTGAGTGTGTGCATCTTAGCGGGCAAAGTTTGGCCAGCCAGTCAGCAAGTGTGCTCCGCAAGTGTCTACTATCGGAAGGGGAGGTTGAGTAACTGTTGTGTAAGTCTAACATTTTCTATAAATATAAGAGCTAATCGATAACTAGGTATAGTACATAACTTTATTATAACTTAACTTAGAAATGAAATAATAAATATGATGAAAAGCATACCTAAACAAAAATCCTTCCTCGTGCCTTTTTCGATTATAGAATATTTCATACTGCCACCTACTAAAAATAACAATAATTCATCTCGCCTGATCAGAGTAAGGCCGAGTATGGTAGTAGTATAGTAGGAAGAGATTCGTCTCTTTTCGTTTATTATTACAGTTTACTTCATAAATTGAGATAAGAAGATTCCACATTGTTGTAGTTTTGTTGTTTATTCAGTCAACGTCATTTAATGAACCCGTAGCTAATCGAAATCCACGGGAATCCTAAATATCTTGGGAGCTAACCACCATTTAACGTTCCTTTTGAAGGACGGCAAGATTTTACTCTCATTAAAAAATCCTAGGTTCTACTGCCACGCTGCTAACCTTAGGCAAAAAAATTTGTTAAGCTAACCACTAAACGACAGGTAAACTATCACTGTGTTTTTGAACCGCACCAACCCCTGAACGACATGTATCAACTTCTGTAATACAATATTTTTATCAGGGTCGAAAATTGCTAGCTCCTAACATATGTAGGTACCGTTTAATTTCATCAAAACAATTTTCACAATCTTAAGTACAACTAAATCCTACGTTATTCTTCAATAAATTGTAATGGTACCTATCTTTGAGTGCAGTGGTCTAGAAATTTTTGATAAAAATTAATTTTAGCGAATAATTGACGAAACATTCTTCTGTTCGTAGGACGGTGACATTACTGAAGACAGTTTGTCATTGATCGGATAAACTTTACAATTTTCAAACACCAATGACTCAAATATTTAATATTCTGTTTGACAAAATTAAATTTTTTTAGTTTTAATTTTAACCGTACCGGTTTAACTGCTTCGAATGTTAAAAATTGTCTTTCTTTTGCTTTAGAAAAAAATTAAAATATCAATATAATTAATACGAAGCTTACGCTACACAACACTCTTTGAAAAATAGTTAGTGACTTCTTAAAGCCAAAAGGCAGCAGCTTCCATAGCCAGTGACTTTTTTGATTGATAAAAGCGGTTTTCTTACGGTACTTTATCCTTAAGGTATGCCGAATTTATATTTATTTACATCTAACTATGTAAAATATTTACAGTTACCCGCAATCAAAACTATGCCTTCTATTTTTGGAAATAGTTGAGGTTCAGGCCTGATGATCATGGTTAAGTTTCAAGAATCTTTTCATAAATGTGTTCTCCGCTTATCCACTTTCTTATATGCTGATGTAGCTGGTGATGCAAAAGGTGTAATTGATTCAACTTAAAGATTATTTTCTAGTAAGTGGGATATCTAGGATTTTCTTTCTTCTTGGTCTGGTAAGAACTATGTTTTCTTCAAAATTTTATTTGAAATTCACCAGACTTTATGGAACCGATGTCAAATTTATTTTTATAAAAACAAGTTTGATCATCCAAGAGTATGCACTTATTTTTACGATGTCATCCTTCTTTAACTGATTTAATTTACAGCATACGACCTACTAATTTGATAATAACCGTCCACATTTCCGTATGTAAATGTACCATATAAGGTGTTTCTGTATATTTAAAACATACATCACGAGCGAGATTTTATACACTGATAGTGTAATAAAACAAAAACAAAAGTGATAAATATATCAGATTAAATAATCTCTGTACGCTAGAGGACACCATAACACATTAGTTTTTTAGTCAGTAGAGGAAATTTTCTATAATTTTCAACTATCAAAATTTGTTTCTTTGTTACTTATAGAAACATCTTATAGAAAATAGTTCACCTTGTTATTGACATTGTAAAGTAATTGGAAATATCGATCATAGTACTTATTTTTCACAATTACCTAAGATATTACTATTTTGTGGACATAGTGCCCTTTACTTCCGGAGCACAGATTTATATATCATTCGCATTGTTTCCATGGACACAACAATTTTCTAAGATCAAACACCCATTGTTGCGGTCTGGAATATTAGGAAGTAAGGTTCAAAGAACTCTCCCTTCCATCAAATCCTCCGGCAATTTGGGAATGACCAATCAGGAACGATGGTGGCTAGGATGACCACAATGCAGATGGATTTGACGCTAAGTGCTCGTCCTGTATCAAAAGAGCTCAAAGGCACTATAGTGTGAAATTGGGTAATGTGTTTGTTCGCCGCCTATTTCCGTTTCAGGTGAGGACCATTTGTTCAAAAAATTAATTAATTTGATTAAGAAAGTTCATTTATTCATTAAATTAAGCCGTACATCTGATTAATATGGCGGTTTGTAAGTTAGTTATTGAGATCATGGAATAAACCTGATTGAAATAAATTTAAAAAGTGGATAATTGTTTGATCATATAAATTTCTAAAAAGAGTTTTTAACTAATTCAATCACATTTGGTGGAGGCATTTAGTAATCATTAAATTACTTAATTTTTATTTTTGTTAAGTATTTGTGGTAAATTAGATTTCCATTTTATGCATATGCTGTTATCGTTTCAGAATTCTAATCATATTCCACTCAATCATATAATATATACATGGTTTCGAATCTCTTTGAAATAGCAATAGAGAAGTATATCTGCAATATTAAAGAATAAAATCCTGTGAAAATTCTCTAAAGAAAAGATTTTAATTGTAAGTCATATTATAATTCTTAACGACTTATTGTTTGTTTAAATTGCTTTTGAATTATTCTTTTTCTCCGAATCTTATTAGAGATTGAACTTAGGAAGTACAGTCTTAGAAACATTGTTTTTTAAATAAATATGTTTGTACTTGTTAAGTGCGTTAACATTGGTCTGACATGGCTTCTAGATTTTTAGTGCACATGTAAATGTTTTACTTCCAGTTCACGAGATCGAGCCTATTCCTAAAACTTTTTTTTTGCGACATTTAGAGACTAAATGGTTCTCATAATTAAACACTAACAGTTAAAAAATTCGCTTTTAGTGAATTATATAAATAGCATACTATTATATATCTTTTTTTTAAATTTAATTTAACGATATTTACAACTATAATGGTATTATAACAAGTAAATGTGCAAAAATGTAGAATATGACATGAAAACACTTGTCATATTGGTGGAGAAACTACCCATCGGTAGCACTCCAAATTATAAATCTAATATTTATTTTACGACGCGTCATAAAATTGACAAGTGTCAGTTTTATGGTTAGACCAATGTATTACTAATGTAATTCATTAAAAGCTTATTTGTTCGTTGTGAGGGTATGATCACGAGTACAACAGAGTCTCAATACGGAAAAAAAAGGAATTAACGAATAGACTGGATCTCAAGAATGAATAAACAACAAAATATAGATATTTTTACAGTTTCTGGCTTTACGTTCTGTTGTTTTTATTTTTAGCTTGAAACGATTTACCATGTCTTGTGTTATACGTTTTAATGTTTATAAAAGCAGATCAAGAACTAAGAAGTGCATCATCGCCGACCCAGACATCTAAAGCAGGACCAACATGTTAAGTGGTCAATGCTTAACAGTCAAGTGTTCAGTGACGTCCTCAAGTGTGCCGGCTACAATGTGGCACCGCCGCCGAAGGACTGAGGAGCGGGGACAAGTGGAGGACAGCTAGGCCGAGCTGACAGAGACCAAACCCCGACACATGTTGTCAATATTTACCCGCTTCGGGACCCTACACTGCCCAGGCCCGGGTCTGTTTACGAAATTAATTAACATTGCAACACCTCAACCCAGCAGTATTTTATTCCCTAGTACTCGTAGTTTATCCGGTAAATGGGAGCGGTTTGTTTTCTCTCCTCATAAGCGACCATCTTCTGTTTACGATAAATCCTTCAAGGGAACTGCCGCTGTATTCTTGGCATCTCCTGAAGAAGAGCCGTACGAGAAGGTGGCCACGACCGCCACTAGCCACACCCAAAGAAGACTGTTTACTCTCAAGAGAGTCCTTAAGAAAACAGAACCGAGACGATTAACGAAATTATTCCGCTCAAACAAACAACGTCCTTTTTTCGTGTAAATAAAAATTAAGACCGAATTTATAGCTAGGCAGCAACAAATGTTTCCTCACTATATCACTATTTAAATCTAGATCCCAGTACTTCTATTTCTTCCTAGATCAAAACAGACGTTTTAGTCCCTGTGGCAGTCCAGGAAGTTGGGGAATTAGATGGTGTGTGTTTAGTTTTCACGTCCAGAAATCTGGGATTCGATAGATTATCTGTATAAACAGAGATTTGAATGTCTTCATCTTTGCTGAGATACTGCTTTCATAGGAATTTTCTGTTGAGCTTGAAACCATAACAAAACTTAAGACTTTAACAACATCACGTTTTGCCATTTGTTTATACTCGAAAATTTGGTTTGTAAAACGTTTAGTTATAATACTAGAAATAGCCCTATAATATATCATATAGAAAGAGATTAATGTAAAAATATTGTTAAAAGTCATTATTCCAAAAAATAATTATTTTAAAAATTGTAAATAATTACATCATGCTAAAAGTGCAACTCAAAAAATGGTCTCACACAAGTCTAAAACAAAACATCTCTCACGATCCACATAATTTTATAAATTATAAATTCTCAACTCATGGATAATGGTAAAATTAGGTTAAAAAATAGAATTGTAAATTTACGAAATAAAAGTAACAATGACTGAATATAAAAATTTCGAGAAATTGAAAAAAAATTAATAGATAAAATCTAACTACAATAAAATATGATAATAATATAAAAAATAAAGTAGAGAAAATATAAAGAGTAATAAAAAAAAACTAATAGTTATATAAGCAATAAAGTTTTAAAATAATGTGGCATATATACTGTAATAAAGTAAGAATATAAAACTAAATCTATAAGCGGTTTTAAACACACTTTAAGCGATTCTGGTGTTAAATAAATTAATTTACATCCAAATCAACTGTTCCAGATCTTTCAACCTTTTTAGATTTTTCAAAATTAAAAATTTCCTTTTCTTAGAAAGAAAAATCTCTTCAATAAATCATATTTTTTAAAACATATTGCCTTGAAAAGAGTAGAATGCGTTTAGATATTTTTTGTATAATCATTGAATATTCAAAACACTCTATGGAAATAATTTTTTATAAAATACTTTTGTTGAAATTAATTTTATTTATTTATTATTCTGATTTTTCTCTAATTAATATATTTGCAGTATAGTATTGCAACATTAGGATCTCGTGCCCTTAACAAAAAATTTAAAAAAAAAACTGACTTAGAAGAAACTATACGATAATTGATCCTTGTTCTAACCCACCTTCCCAACCGAAAATCAAACAAGGGTATATCTTACAGAATATGTTACGTTGTTTCATCCCCTTATAAAAAAAAAAATCCCACATTGCAGGTTTCTAAAAAATGGTCTTACCTGTTGCGTTAAGATAGGAGATTTAGTAGAGACAACGTTCACACATTACTTAGCTTCTCATCGGATCATCGAACAGATCTTCAGTGATAGCGCACGCATCGAAGACATGAGGGTACTGTAATTCAAGGGGTTTGGCCATCTTTTTTCTGGAAGAAAAATGATAAGATAGCGAAAGTAAAGAAATTATCTTGAAGTTCCTCTCTATATTCATCTGGATGTCTGATTTCCTATATATATATATATGTTCCCACTATATTTTTAGATAATTTGGAGCTAAATAAAATACAATTTGAAACACATAAACAATAAAATAGCTGTCAAAATATTTTAAACAAAGATGTTGGTGTTAAAATCAAATACAAAAATAGATACAGTTAAAAAATATACATTGGTATCATAGTATGGTGTTGGTTTAACTATTGTAGCCTTTTTTTATTACTGATCTTCTTTTCAACTAAATAGCTAAAGGTTTTGACAAAACATGTTAGTTATTGCATGTTGAAAGAAACTTGAAATACATATATTTATGAAGCTATGGTTAACAGTAATTCAACGGAGTTCTGCAATTTGTTTTATCGAAATCATTTAGAAAAAAATGCGATTTTAATATTATTCACGATCATTCATAATTTTTTTTAAATGCATTTCTTGTAGTGGTATGAGATAATGGAAAATAGAGAAACTACCGCTGGTAGTACTCAAATAACAAAATTAACTTAAATGTTTTGCAGGCCATCTAATTTTCAGACTTCACGGAGTATTATCGGGAATCGAAAAAGCAGCTAGGTTTGAGACTGGTGGGCTTGAGTGTGAATAATGTTTGTCTTGAAAGAATTGATATCGGATTCCGGACAAACCAGCAACAAATGGGACTTCAAGGCTATCATGAATGACTTTTTTCGTAACAATGCAAGGAGGATTGAAGATTTTACGAAGGGTTTTGGATTGTAAGGATTGGATACGAGAGGAATTCGATGGCTTTGTGGAGCACCAAAGCTCTTCTCCGTTAGTCCAGATAGTTCTTAAAGTGGTCCTGTATATGAGACTTTTGTCACTAATTGGGAGTTTAAAGCGTGTGCATACGAAGTGTAGAAGTAACCTGAAACGGCTAGCAGTTTCTTGTCGTTGATGTATTGTGCATTCTTAAATTTAAAATATCGCTTCTTCAAAAGAACAATATCCTCACCTAATTTTTTAATACATGTATTTAAAAGTTCCGCGTGAGTTAAAAAAAATTTAAACTATAGTATTGGTAAGGCAATGCATTTCTATTGTAATGGAGTTGTTTAAGGAACCTTTAGAACATGTTTAAAAGTTTGAAAATATTTCGATTTTAGATTATGGTATTATTCCAATAAAACACGATACAAATGAAGATATGACTTTATTAAAAAACAAATGTTGGAAATGAAATATCAGATATGTCGCACTTGAAATAAAAATTTCCAACCAATACAATTGCTATTGAAGGCATATATGCCAACTATTGAGTTATGATGTTCTTTTGAAGGATAGAAATGTTAAGGTAAACCAACCAATTCCTGAATCTCATTTAAATATCGATTTTTCATTAATTTTGTAATTGGTTGTGTTTATGTATTTTTCCCATCAAAAACTGTTTAAGTAGAAGCTCCTATTTAGAGGGGAGCGGAGTGGCTCAGTGGTAGAGCACTGAGATGTGATGGCGGAAATCCTGGTTCAAATCCCGCTGCAGGCCATGACTTTTATTTAGGCTGTTTGCAGCGGGAGATGGATAACATAGGATCTAGGACCCTCCTGGGGTCCGCCCAACCTCTATAAAAATAGGGTACCCAAAATAAGGGGGGGGAATCTGGCGGTTGAGCGTGACCTAGGACAAGTCACCTCCTTGCGGAACCGTTGTCCATTAAACAGTACAGTCTCTACCATGTACTGAACCCCAGATCCTTCATGGGTTGTAGTGGTACAGGGTTTTTTTTTCCTATTTAGAGAGTGTTATTCAATTTTCGAGTTGTCAGGTTTATGTGCATCCATTGTGCAAGAACCGGGGGTTGAATATACTCGTATATTCTCGGACGCTCCGAATACTAGAAGGACCTCCTCATTCTTCCTTTTTTCTTTCATTTCTTTTCTCTTTTGTCCTGCATGCTTTTGATATTCCTCTTTTTTAAAACCCATAAATAACGCGTCCTAATGTAGATAAGTTGATGGGCCTCTTGGACGTAATTTAAAATGGCAGGAGATACCAGACAAGGGCTGTATCGGATCTATTAATATGCATTTATTCCTGAGTGGCTCACTAAAACGGAAGGTTTAGTGCGAAGGGGAGGGAGTTTTTGTCGCAGTTAGCCGCGCGGATGATGACACCTACGCCCTGACTAAATATTGTAAGATCCCTACTAGTTTTCCTTCCACGTATTCCTCTCTCCCTCAGTGCGGGCAATTTAGTGACCCCAGTATGTGTCTTCGGAGATCCTCCCGGGTTCAAATATTCATTTCCTCCAGGTGGGGCCAGAAGACATCCTTATGACCGTTCCGCTTTTGAATGGCCTGCTGTTTCTCACTTTTATCTTCGTAACTTATCTCTTTAAACATTCATTCCAGATTAAATATCATGTATGACAAAACTGTCGCTTGTTCATGATAAGCGTAGCTGATTATGTGGATAAAAATAATGGACAACCAAGATTTTTTTTTTATTAAAAATAAATGAATTTTTAGATTCACCATAATGTAACTTTCACAAAAATATTTATTTAGTTTTTAAAAAAACATTTTTCATTGAAAAAATTCACGCGGGAAATGAAAACTTTTAAACGCTTCATTTTGGCTCGGTGACGTCATCAGACTTGTTTACATTTTTGTGATAAGAATTTCATATGACGTTTTTGCATTTTCAGATCAAATATAGTGTTCCTCTTGAGAAATTAATCAATTGTTTATTGATTAAATTAACTTATTTCAAGTAAAGAGTCAATTTTTGTTATTATTGGCATCTTTTCATTTAATAACTATTAGTTTTATCAACAAAACTTATTTATGACAAAGGTTTCTTTATGAACATTTTTTGAGTGTGCTTAAAACTTTGTAATCAGAAATACTTTCTTTATCACAATCACTTGGTTCACTCAAAGACAAAGTAGAGAAATATGTGTCTGTTTTATCATCAATATATGATGAAATGTTATCGGAATCACTGAAGTCATCACTATAAATATTGCTGGCAAGAAATGTTGGTACCTTCATGGGTGATGTTTGCATATTTTTTACCATTAAAATAGGTGATGATGCCCTATCATTCAAACATGCCTTTGTTTGAACAGTTTTGCTCCTGACATGAACTATTATAGCATTGATATTTCTGATACTTGTGTTTCTGTATCCAATTTTGAAGAACATGTAGGAATTTACATTATTGGTTCTGAGACATTCAATCCTGTGTTTTCTATGTTTTCATTATTCAATATTGATGGCTGACCTATCAGACCAATTATAAGAAGCCATAACAATCTTTTAAGGATGGTTTGTACATATAATTTGAATGATAACATTATCATGACAATCATCATATTTAAACAAAGGGAAAAATACATTTAGAGTGCGGGAGAGGTGAAGTGTACAAAGCTTAAACGTACATTAAAATGATCTTCACATGCATAAAAGTTCTTAAAAGGAGCCAGGTTATCTTTTCTTCTCACCAGAGAAAACCACTTTTTTCTTCTTATTGGATCCATGGGAACTTTAAGGAACAGTTTATCTGGGGTTGATTTTGTGGTGCATTCTCACACTGGCACACAACAGTATTTGTAAGACATGATAAATGATTTATTCATTTAATAGACAAAGTAAGATTGTTTCAAATTCATTAGATTTTTTTTAAAACAAGCTAAAAATGTTTCAAAATAATTTTGTTACAAGAGAAAGTAGCGAGATAAACTGACAACAAGCCTGATGACGTCACATTCTATCTTATCAAAACTAACCGCTTTGGTGCGAAATTCAATCAAAAAATTTTCGAAGTCGAAAATTTCATGTTTAAAAAATATGTTTCAATTAAAATTATCGTTAGCACATTATTTAAGGTTGATAGATTTTATTGAAACGATTGTTAAAAATCACCTTGGTTGTCCATTATAAGTTACGTAATTTAAGATTTCAGAATCTGTTTCGAAATGCGTAAATGATTACGATATAAAACTTGAACATTCAAATTTATTGGTATGTAAGGTACTGGTTAAAGACACCTACCCTGATAGCCACTTAGCCAACATTTAGGACTCCCTCAGTATTGAACGATTTTAAACATTTTTGTTTTGAAGAGAAAAGATTTGCCTGGGCCGGGATTCGAACCCGGGTCCTCTGCTTCTCCGTAGTAGTGCTCTAAGCCACTGAGCTACCAGGGGCCATATCCTAGTCAGACAAATCCGTTCTCTTCACCGGTCCTATATCCCCGAGTTCTTGCAATTTTCGCGATGTATACACGGGGAAGAATTTTCATAAACATTATTTTAATTAGGATCTTGTTGACATACGTCAATATATTACTTATAATTTATTTTTATTGATTGTTATTTTTATGCTATTTTTTTTTCTTTTGAAGAGAAAAGATTTGCCCTGGCCGGGTCGTCTGCTTCTCCGTAGCAGTGCTCTAAGCTTCTGAGCTACCAGGGGTCGTATCCAAGTCAGACAAATCCGTTCTCTTCACCGATCCTAGCCTATACCGGGATCAAAATATTATCCAGTCTGATCCAATACCACCAACCAATCAAAATTGAATGATATCGAATTAGAAAAATTAACTTTTTCATTTTACCTAGATAAGTTAAGAAAGTTTCGGGAGCATGGACAATCGCTTGACTAAACTAGCGATCTATATAGGTCCCTGATCGCCAAGAGACAGTTGACGTTCCATTCTCGAAGTTTTTGGCTTGAAATGGAGTTGTAATATAAGCAATAACTCGTTTAGCCTCCTATCCATTACAGAAAATAACAGGATTCCGCTATCCTAAATACAAGAAACTCATTTTGTAGAAATTCAACATAACAACACATATTTACCTGGACTGTTGATGTATCAGACTTTATTTTCCAGATCGCTAAAGTATTAGCAATGATCCTGAGAGACTGATGGCTGTCACGAAGTAAGATTTCTAACTCTAAATTGATTTAGTTTATAAATTAAGTCCTGTTGGTCATATTGATGAAAGATAGACTGCAGATTTCATCGGCATTTATTGATTCATAGCCTCCACCAATCTATCGATTAATCTATTACCCGAATATTTTCGGCCAGGTGGGAAGCGGCAGACCAATTACCGGGACAAGCTGTGACAAGCTTGCTCCCATACCCGATCCGGATGCCCCATTAATTCCTCCCTAAGACTGAGCCTTTTAATGTTGACAAGTGACGAGCGTTATTATTACACCTGGACAGCCCCCGTTGGAAAGCTCTTTCCTTTCTGTTTCCCCTCGAAATGAAAAATAATCTGGAGGGATCTTGTTAATTCAGGCCTTCCCGTTGGCAGTGCGTAATCAGAAATGTCAACCGTGCCGGCGGATCTTCAAGGCAGTTCTCTTTAAATCTCAAACAAAAGCTGTCTCCGGCCAGCAGATGAAAGAGCTAATTACAAAGCCTCTGGTCCACTTTAGTTTTTTCTCTCTTTTTTTTATTTTAAATTTTATTCCTCCTTGTCCGAGTGCCTTGGTATATTGCAGATATGATAGAGTATGGAGTCCACATCTTATAAACTATATATATATTTTCACAATCAATCCTAATAGGTTGTTCAAATTTAATCAAAATATGCACTGATATTTTTCCAACTCGTCCCCTCAAATATATTCTTATATTCATAAAACTCATATGACTTTTTTAATTCCAGTTTTTTCTCTCCCTGTCTCTTTTTTAAAATTGTATTCCTGCTTGTCCGTATGCTCTTGGTAAATTCCTCATATGATAGAGGATGCAAATTACATCTTATAAACCGTATTTTTATTTCTCAATTCAATTGAATCAGTTTAATTGATATGTATCCAGCTCATTGGAAACTTTAGCGTTTTCCAATGACTGTCAATATGTATATCCATGTTATCCTATTTGTATCCAATGTAGTAATTAGGATATTTGACCTATAAACAACACCTGTTATTAAATATCGGTAGACATAAATAATCCCATCATTACTATCCATTGGATGATCCGGTACTTCTTAGAGATGTTTTCCGAATGGTATCATGATTTCATAGTATTATTATTGGGTCGTTACATATGAAATGAAGGTTTTTATTATTTCTAAAATCCAAAGGGGAATTTGTGCGCTTCTATTGACTACTGTGCTGATTTTTACAGATTTTAATGAGCTTTTATTAATGCTCTCTTTTTTAATAATACTTACTATTACTACAATTGAACGACAACTTTTTATATGCATAAATTTGGACACTCTGCAGCGCCAGCTGGAAGAATAAATATCATGAAGGGAAGGGTGTTGTAACGAACGGACCATTCGCCGTCGATTTCAGAAATTTTCAACTGGTGCCAAATATGAATTCACCTAGGGACATATAGTCTTGACCATCGCCAGTCCTCAATTTTTACGACAAACAGTGAAGAAACTAAACGAGCATTGTATCGAAGTCTTCCTACAACAACCTGATTCGCTAGATAACACCATTCTCGAGCCAACTACGCATTTTCAGAGTTTATTTCATCATAAAATCCTGAATTTTTCAACTCTTAAATCGGATATTTGATAACAAGTTCGGAAAATTGTAAAGAAAATTAAATAATAGGTTTCCATTACATAAGGTTGTTAAGTTATATTAGGGAGTTAAGTCCTGATACGCGATTCCTGGGGTAATGCCTTCTTGGTACAATTATAATTATACAAATGAGTTTTTAATTTTCTAATTTATTAATAAAAACCATGTTTGTTTTGTCAGAACGTTCATTTTGTTTCAGATTCAAAAATCAATTAATGCTACAAGAGACTATTCCACCTGAGACAAGTGGAAGCTGGTGCGACGGCAGAGCCGTGAATCCCCCCCCCTTTCAAATAGATATTTTATTGGGGCCTCCTGGAGAACGTGGAGGGATCGGACAATATAGCCTGGTGTATGATACAATGGCCATTGTCCTTGAGCCTACTAACTCACGATCGTGACCAACTCTCTGATTAATAATTCACTCCTAAATCAATGTTAAAATATTCAAGTTAGCTTTTGGTGGCCTTACAGCACACGACTTGTACTCTCATTAATATCCCATATTACCGCGGCTCCTTCTGTTCACCTCTGTCATGCCTCTTCTTTCTCCGGTGATCGCTTTGTGGCTACTTGGACAATGGGCTGCGGAGGCGATACGTGGAAGAAGGAATCTGAACAACGCGAAAATGACGTTGGATAGTCAGTAATGCTTTATTTGATTATTTTTTTACAACGCCTACAATAAAATAAGATATTTCTAGAGGTGATTGATAACTCTAAGCATTGATTACTCTTAGGAAATGATTTACTCTTTCTACCGGCATTACTTTGAAGTAATTCATTTGTTAAATCAAACAATATTGGAGTAAGTTATTGAAACTTTAAAACCGACGGGATAAATTATGGATCTATAGAGGGAATATACATATATATAAGATATATATATATATATACTTTTTTTTTACAATTGAGCCAATGTGAACTACTGGTTTGTTTCAACCGTTCTTTTCTTCTCTTTCATTCTTTCCTCGTGCTTTTGCTTTCTTTCCTTTGTCCAGCCTGCACCTGCTTTTCTTTAGCCCTAAGCATTCTTCAATTCCTATGTGAAGAACGTCCTTCATTGCCAATCAGAAAGATCTCGAGCTTTTCAGTCTCCTTAACCAACGTGTTCAGTTTTTTATGATACGTGAATACGCTTATTGATATTCCTTTTCGATAAATCTTCCACAAAAATTTTTATAGCAATACTAGAGTCTACTTTAGGTACTTTGTTCCCTTACGATGTCAATGGTTAAGTAAGGTATGTTAATGGTGGCGCAACCGCTAAGTTTCTTCGTTCAAAGTACACACTTGTAGATGCTGGGAGAACCCCAGATAATCACAGTAGTCGATTCATGCCTAAGAGGAATCTAAACTTAAAATATCATTTGAATATATGTATGAGTAAGTATAACTGTTTTTTTAAATATAGAATTAGTACATAATCCTCTCTTTTTTTTAAAATTTGGCATCATGCATGGTTTTTCAGTTATGCTACACTTGGATTGTTGATGCTTTGTGTACTTCCACGACTGGATTCCTTACACCCAATAGTTATCGCAAAATTAGCAGTTCATTACGCCGCCCTCAACCTCTTTTAACTCTCGTATCTTGGATGTCACGCGGATGAGTTCGCCGTGAACAAAACTCGAACAACTGCGGGACAAGGAGCTCCTTAAACTAGACGACTTCAGCTGCAGACGTAGCTTTCGGCGTCTGTACAAGTTGTTCTTTACGGTTGCTTTCCCTTGACGTTGACCCTGGAAAATTGTTGGTTAGAGTCAGACAGTCGGAAAACGAGACTTTGCCAGCGCGGGGGTATGAAAATTATAAAGAAAATTAGACGAGCACTTTAACTTTAATGAATATCTTGGGCTAAGCAGTCACGGTCGGGCGGCCACGAGGGGAGTCCGCTCAGCCAGGCATTGCGTAATGAATCCCCTTTAGTGATAAGGAAACACTTGTTTGTCATTTAAAAAATAATTTTTTTGCTTTTCCCATTTATATTAAAATATCTCTGCACAAGGGGGAATAACCTGGCGGTTGAACGTGATCTAGGACAAATCACCTTCCGGCACAACCTTGTCCATGAAACAGTACAGTCTCTATCATTCATTGAGCCAGCAGTGGTACAGGTTTTTATCTGCTCTGTAGGCGGTCGCTTCGAGTATAGTAACAACTTTAAACTATTTAATCGTTTAATTTTTTATATTTTCCAAAAATACAAGTTATCCTGAGCTTTAGTATGGAAAAGAGAATGTAATTGTGGGTAATGAGTAGATTTCGGAGATCATTTCATCAAGAAATAAAAATTTCAGCTAACATTTAGAAGATTGGATGATATATGTTAGTTGAAACCTTCTTTTCTAAATGAAATAATTATTGTATAAAACACATTTCCTAAAATTCTATTCACTGGTCAGGATAACTTGTATTTTTGGACAATAAAAGTAGGAAAACAAATGAATACTTAAAACTTGTTAAGGGTCAACTCGAAGCGACAACCTGCGTTTTCCAATCTAAATTTCAATTTTGCAGTACATCTGTTATAATTCTATGCCCTGGAGGTAAAGTAAACCAAGGCTAAAAAATAGATACCTTAAAGATGCTTAAGAAAAATTGTCATAAATAAATACTATGATCAATACTTCCAATTACTTATCAATGCCAATAACAATGTGAAAAAAACTGTATCACTACAATTGATGTGTCATAGGTTCAGTTCATGGTAGAGACTATGCAGTTTCTGGGACAACCCTTGAACAGGGAGAGGATTTGTTCTAATCACGCTCAAACAGCAGACCACCTCCCTTTTTAGCTACCTACTTTATAGAGGCTGTGTGTACCACAGGAGGGTCCTAGATGTCATAGAATACATTTCCGACTGCTAACAGATTAAATAAAAATCTACCAGCGAGCGGGATTTGAACCCAGGACCTTCGTCACGGCTACTCAGCACTCTACCACTGAGCCAATTAACTCCCAACATTGTCAAGAATTTTCTTTGAGCGGCTTCTATAAGTAATGGAGAAACTAATTTTCAAAGTTATGGAAAATAGGCTTTGCTGAACAATTACAAAAAGTGTGCCAATCCGTTTCGAATATTGGTTGTTGCTCTAAATTTCCCCAGGTCGTTAAGCCAATATATTCTTCTTCTCCCAGGTCCTCTCTTTCCTACTCTTTTCCGTGAAAATGGGAGCGGGATGGCTCAATGGTAAAGAGCAGAGTTGCCATGACGAAGACCTTGCGTTAAAATCCGGCTGAGCCAGATAATTCATTTCAGCTGTTAACATCTGGAGATGGATATGAGTCTGACTTTTATATACCTTGTATGTCTTGCGAAGTTCAAATTGTGATTAGATATAAGAACTGAATATAGTTGGAATGATTGATATGGGGGGGGGGGTTGAGTTGTGAATGATATCGACCGATTTATGAAATTTACTTGGGACGTTTTCCTCGTATTTAGCACGAGACATCTCAACAAATACTTGAAACGTGCCTGTGTTGATTATATCTGCTCCTTCAATTAAAAGACCTATGCAATTATATTATATTTATTATAGTATTACGGTATATATTATATTATGTATAGGTCCGTAGGTTCATGATTACCGCAACACAGTCGAAAACGCTGGGGTCTTTTAATAAGTATTTTAGACTGATGCTAATATTCTTAGGAACGGCGACAACGCTGATATGCCATCTCTAACCGTTCGAAATAACATTCGAAGGGAATTTGATTCCCTAGAAAATATTTTGGGCATTCTAAACTTATTATACAAAGTTAGCTTGACACAATCCTGATTGTCGACTACGTCAGGCATATCAGATTTAAAAACGACTTTTGAAAAATTTCGTCTCAATATAAATTATAAACAGATTGACATCTTACATTACACTTAAATTAGTTATTGTTGATTATAGTTTTTCGTTTTGGATTATGAAATTTAACTTTTTAAATTTAATTTTAATTTTTCACGTAATTTTGTTGGAGACTGGAGATTATTCTATAGTAATCGTACATGTATTTATATTTTAGTGTTGTTTATTCATTTAATGTCACCCAACTGTTATGACCGATCGGACGATGCTACAGTGGTAGGCCTAAATGTTGTCTATCCAGTTATAATCAGGATAGGGATCTTTAACGAGTACCTGAAATTGAACCCTACTTTACGTACCTTCGGAAGAACGGCATAACTAAGGAGTTTTTAATCCATTTTAAAAATACCTAGGGCGATCTGCTCAGAAACAACGGTCTAGAAGGGTGTTATGCTAACCACTACACCACTCTATATATATACTTCCTATATAAATCTATGTATATATAATAAGTTATTTATTGGTATTTAAAGGCCTAAAACCCTTGGGTTATCAAAACATATGGTTTGTATATAATAAGTTTGTTGTATTAAGTTATAAATAATTTAACAATAATTGATCCGGTTAAGGATATTATTTTTTAATTTGATTTAGTATCGTCTTTTAAGGGGCTGGCTTATGATTTGATAGGTTTACAAAGAAATCTATTTAGTACTCATATCAGTTAGCAGTATATTTTCCTCTCCAGCAATGAAGATAAAATTCGATAATTCAATACGATTGGCACAGCGCGAATATTTCCCTCAAGACGTGAGTCACACTCGCTCAACTAAAAATCGGTATCAGCTGCCGAGGAAATACAAAACATCTGCCGTGGATTTATCTTTCCAGGGACCTTAATGACTCAATAAAACGCATCCATCAAAAATAATCTATAGGGTCCCCTCAAAACGAGAATAGTAACTGCCAGCAATATTTCCTTAATTGCGGACATAAATTTTATTTTAGTTTGCTCCCTGTAATAAATTGTTATTGTTACCTTCAAGTTCTCCGGCTCGTGCCATTAGCCCAAGATTTAGGGGCAGTCGAGATCCCGTTTGTTTGCGATGGGGAGGAAGGTTCCTCCGCATTTTATACATAACCGCCTCCTCCTCCACCCTATCACCCTTGTCATATATTTCTCTTCACTTTACTTAGAGGATATCTACAAAAAAAAATACAAAAAAAATTATGAAGAATAGAAGAACACTAATAGCAATGCTAATGATTCATTAAATAACCTGGGTATCGATTCCGCAGGTTGTCGCTTCGAGTTAAGTGTATAGTAATCAAATATTACTGGCTGTATATAGATAAAAGATATGACTCACGCGTGCTGTTTAGGTTTTGGCATCATGTATACCTACTTCAAAACATTTATTGAAACTTTCATTTCTTGGTGAAATAATTACACACATTTCCCATGATCATATTGAACAGGTTGAAATATATAGAATATACTTTATGGTACATTTGATTGTATTATTCGTTATCGCTCAGAGCATTAAAAATAGGCCTTTAACAATCACATTTTGTAATGTCTGCAGGAAGACTGCAACTTTTTTTCACAATATTCGCAATATCATAATTTTTTTTTTTTTTTAATTTTACTTATTTCCACAATTTACTTATTTTCTTTTTTCATTACTTTCCCATTTTCGCAACAAAAAATCGCAATTTTCCTATTTTTGCAATTCTCAAATTTTCCATTTTAGAAATTTTTTATTTTTTTCAGTTACGTGATCTCACTTACTTTCGGAAGTCTTCTACTTTCGCAATTTTATCATTTTTATTATTTAATTTTTTTCGCAATTTAAAATATTTGCAGTTTCACTAATTTTTTTCTATTTCTCAATTTTTCATTATCACAAATTTCAGCAATTGCAATTTTTTTTCCGAAATTTTCCCTTTTTCGCAATTATTTATTTTTTTTTGTTGCTATTTTTCCCTTTTTCGTAATTTCCCAGCTTTCTCAATTTTCTTAATTTCGCTGTTTTCTCATTTTCTTTCTTTCGAAATTTTCCTTTTTTATCTCATTTTCCCAATTTTTTCAATTTTTAAAAATCATATTTCCTCAGTTGTCTATTTTTATCAGCAATTTTCTATTTTCGCAATTTTTTCTGCAATTTCACAAATTTTTGGAATTGCAATATTTTCCGTAATTTCCCCCCTTTCCGCAAGCATCCCCTTATTCGCAATTTTCCCTTTTTTGCAATTTTCATGATCTCATTTTCCCCATTTTTTCAATTTTTTAAATCTTTTTTTTTCATTTTTGCAAAATTGTTCTACAATTTTCCCATTTTTCGCAGTTTTCTTATTTTTACTTTTTTCTGTTTTCACAATTTCCACATTTTCTCTATTTTTGCAATTGTTCCATTTTGGTAACAATTTGTTTTCCCGTTTTTTCCCCCAGAAGTTTTCTTTTTTTCCCCCATTGTTTCCTATTTTATATTATTGCCTCAAACCACGGCATTCACTTACCATTGATATTATCGTACTTTTTTAGTGATATTTCATGCTTATTATCTTTCATCAATATTTTTTTAAATTTATTTTTTCAACAAAAGAAAGTAATACATACTCCTTTTCGTCCTTCAGTCCCTTATTATTTCTTCTTAGTCGACATTTGTATACATTTTTATTACTGCTAGTAATGGGAGACTGTTGATGGGTACTACAGAGGAAGCCTTATTGAAATAATATTATCTGATATGAAAGTTGGTTTAATTGTCAATGGCACACCTTCGTGCGCACGAGGTTCCAAGGCACCTGCAAATTCTGAAGAGTTTTAAATATTTGGTTCAATATAATATTATATTGTTTAAGATATGCTATAAAAATGTATTATTTTTTAAAATATTTCCAATGGAGTGGAGTGTAACCTCCCTGCTCCAATGGGTAGTAAGGAGAAAATCTAGTCCTTTTAGTGCCACCCAATATAGGATGTCCTCCATACATAGTAAGGATGATCAAAATCGTAAGATTATTTTTCGACAAAATTATAAAATAAATATTTGAGAAGTCTTCAAAGATCCTTTGATTATAAAATGTTCCCTGTTTTAAATTATAAATGAATGTAAAATAACACAACCTTAAAGAAACGTGGAGACGATGACTCATCAAACTAAGTTTGGATACTATATGAGAAATATTCTTTGCATCCTTACTTAGTATCAAAAGAATGGAATCGTGGGGAAGAAGCTTTTCTTTTTCTGTATTGGGCATAAACCTGTTAGTGGGCATAAATTGCCCAAGTTTCAAAACTTCTGTTAACAACGAAACCATCATCCAGGATTGTCTTCTCTGTAAGGACCGCAATCACCTCCTTGCAGGAAGCTCCCGACACCTGGATAACTGCCGAAGAGCCATGACTCAGTTCATTAAGACCCGGGTGAAGTATGGTCTCCATTACTGCCGCCCAACATCTGCCTCTGCCGATTGCGTTATCCGCTTTATGGACCGTGACGTCATAAAACATATCTCGCCGGAGGGGATGAGGGAGGGGGTAAACACAACGCGGGGCATATTAATGTGATTTATATCTTTCTTCCTTTTATTACGGCCGCTTTAAGTGCCACGGACCCATTTCCCATTTTTAGCCATCTTTGGAAAGCACTCCCAGGAGGAGATATAGTCCTTCAGTAAAAAAAAATCCTGTATAATTCTCTCTCCTGATTTCCGATGCTCCAGCCACATCATTTCCTACCCTACCCTGAAAGACCTCCCTTCCTAAATAAAATAAATCAGTTTGTTTATGCATTCGATTATTTCCATTATTTCGTTTAAAGTGCCTGCGCCCTTGAAATATGGAAGCTGTTAATATCCCGTGCCATTATAGGATACTTGTTCATAAATAAAACTGCTGCATTATTTTACCCAATCCTATTCTGTTCCAATCCAGAATAAGCATCCTTGCATGCTCTAACAAAGGCAGTTCAGTTATTCTGGCTGTTACAAAAGTTGAAATGTGTTCCTGCATCTGCCACCTTGTATACTATTTTAAAAAACCACCCAGCAAAACCTTGGTTCAACCAGGAAACACTTCTTTTTCCTGAACCTTAAGTTCGTTCGATTACACCAATTCTTTGGCCATTTGAGGCGGTAGGTATAAGTAGCGGATAAAATTGTGTCTAAGACGACAAATGCCGCCTCATTCCACATGGTTTTACTCCGATTCTGAACCAAATGTTTCGGGAGCATCAATCATTTCATACTAAAACTAATGAAAGATATGAAAGAAGTAAATTTATAAAATGTTGGGGCTGTCCGCTTATGTTCGTGAACGTCTCAATTATAGCCTAATAGGAACTATTAACGAAAAATTAACTACTCCCACTTACTGGTACTACCTCAGTTCTCATGGGCTATTGCAAAGTGTTTGCGTAGCCTTACATTTTTAATATGGATAGCTATAAAAGTTACATTTGTTAGTGAGTGTCAGTTTAGGACTCATAAACTGAAAATTGTGTAATTCTAAGCAAAAATGTTTATATCCCAGAAAATCTACATAACGGTTCGCTCAATGATTAAATGCTGAATCTATTATGACAATTTTTTTTTCAATATTTCCTTATACCGTACTTTCGATAACAAATGAAAGAAAGGAAGAAGAAACATAGGTAAAATTAAATAAATGTTGAATTACATTAGTTGACCTTAAATATATATATGGGGAAGAAAATGGTCAGGGTGGAGATGTTTATTAGGAAGCCGGCGTTTCTACCCTCATTACCACTCAGTCTAGTGTCAAAGGGTGATCCTCCTACAATAGCCCTGAAGAAGACCTGCAATGAGAGTCGAAACGTCGGCTTCCAAATAAACAGTTCTCCCTATATATGAGAATTTTATTGAATTCTAACCGGACCATTTCCTTCCCTCTGGAATTAAATAAAACTACTCAGAATAGTTCGAAGTGGATATAACAAAAAAATTCCAAATGGTACACTTAGTCAATTTATGTTATTTTCGATATAGATAAGGATTAAGTTTATTAATAAAGGAGACTTTACCTGAATTTAATTAATCAATATGGCAAATAAAAAATAGAATAGTGAAACTTTTTATTTTCTTGCATGCCTCATTAAAGACGAAGCATACAAGACTTCGTCTTGTATCCATAATTGCATCCATACTTATGAATGGAGTTGTGTTGCGACTGTCTACGTAAAGTTACATACTTTTTTTTTTAAATGACGAAACTAAATTTCGCAAGATACATAAGTTATTTATGTATATTTTTATAAGGAAAAACCGATATGATGGTTTTTAAGTGATATCCAATTTCTTAAGTAGATTGTCCTAGTTTTGCTTTGTTGATGCTCTGTTTTTTTTTTGTTCTTTTTAGAAAACTTTGAATAATACCCGTGGAAATGTATTACGGGGATAAACTAACTAGCCATTGCCTCCCGGAGTGACAGACACAAAGAAAGCTTGGAGAGAGGTATAAATATCAATTTGGGGTGTTTTGCAGCGCCGGCATCAGTTGTTTGGTCCGAGCCTCGCAATTAGATCCCAGGCGAGATGGATATGTTTTCGTTCCCAGCAGCTTTTTGCTTTCTCCGCTCTTCCTCCCGCTTTTTGTTCCTGTCCGTCATCCGCTAATTTCATTCTGCTTAGGATTAGTATCCTCTGCATTTCAAGTCCTCTTCAGCATTCTTGGCTGATGAAGAACTTTAATGACGGGTGCCTCTTCGAAATAGTCAGAATCAGGCACTAGAATTAAGTGGTAAAACCAGTAATATTATAAGGGACCGAGACTATGTACTTTCCCAGAACAGAAAAACTGCTGAGAATAGATAGAAAGATTCGTGGGAGAATTCACGAGCCCAAATGAACACCAGATTCTTCATCATTACAGGCTAAAATCCAACAAAGAAATTGTCGGTGAAATCCCTGACTTTGAAACGGAAATAAGAATAAGAAGACTCAGGTTTAAAGGACACATGTAGAAAATGAGCGAGGAGATATTGAACAAAACGAAATTTCAGTACAAATTCAACCACGAATACACAGAACAAACAAAAAAAAACTCAGAGAGTCTGGACTACTGAGGATTTTGTTTTAAAACAGAACAGAATTACAGAAATTCCTGAAAAATGCGGTACTTGGCAAAAGTAAAAACTTTTTTCCAAGACTTGAGCGAAGAAGGGAAGAAAAATTTCAGTGAAATCGTGAGGCGAAGATGGGCCATGAGGAAAGAGCTGGAAAAAAAACTGCATCATAGTCGCGTAGTCCTTCAGGGCTGTTTTGCGTCAAATAGTAATTAGAAATTATACAAATGCCATTTGGAACATATTTTATATGTAATCTTCCTTGCAAACTTAAGGGATTCACATGGAAGGATGGATGGAGAAATCTCCCATTGAAGGATTCATTGTTTCATCTCTCTCTAGTAGGTCCCTGCTCCAGAGATGTTTCAGTTTCCTTGTCTAATTCCATAATTACCTGGTTACCTGTACCACTACGACCCGTGAACGAGTCTGGGGGCTCAGGACATGTTTGAGACTGTACTAATTCCGTGATAGTATTTTATAATGTTGTCCAACAAGTGAGTTATAACATTTTTTGTAGTTTTTCTTAAGCGTTTCAGTAACTAACGGTATGTCCAGATATCTGCGTTTTATTAGTTATGTAATAGGGACAATTAGTAATATAACAAAGGAACTTTGACTGAACGATTTGAATGGTTTTTAAGTGAGATTTACGCCAAATCTGTTTGTCATAAGTCCATATCGGTTTAAGTAGCCAATTATCCTTTTTTTAATATGCAATAGATGTTTTAGATAAAAGTTGAAATACGTTTGAACCATTTTTAGGAAAATATTTATTTTTATTGAAACACTTTTTCCTCCCAACATACTGCGTTTTACCAGTTTGGGATTTAGGAGCCGGATAAAAAGTGGGCAAGGTTGTAATTAAATAGGTGGCCGGGCCAAATTGAATCAGAGGAGCCGATTGGTCAGCTGCCATCAGTCACTTCCTTGGCGAGGTCGCTGATTGGTCGAAAGTACCCTTCTTATGTGTCCGCTCTTTTAATTGGTCCACTGTAACTTGGTCAGCTCGGCACTCAATCTTAGAACAACCTTCCACTCAACTTCGTCCCTTCTTCTCAATTTCTATTCCCGGAGGATATTGCTCTAAATATTTCATCTGGAGGTATTTATCTCATGGCTAAGTATAAATTTCCAATTGTTATAATCGCTTATTTTTAAAACTAGTAGATCAATCTAACTCTCTAACTTTCTGTCTTTCTCTCTATCTACCAATTAATTAAGAAGTGAACTATTAACCTACTAAATGCGGTTCTACCAATGGGAAAAGGGATCTGATACCCTGGTTCAAGTCCGTGCTGACTTTGAGGTAAGAACGTACTTATAAACTTTGACAGATTTATTGATCAGTATGAGGGTGATAATTAATTAAAAGGGAAATATGAAAAAAAATCCAAAAGCACAAGTAATAATTTAAAGGTGTAATATACACTTGGAATGATTGAGATTTCAGAATATAGTTACATCTATCTTATATATTAATTGAAGATTATTAAGACTGATAAATCATATATTTAAGTGATTATATATTTAAGTGATTATATATTTAAGTGATTAAGTGATTTAAGTGATATTTTTGGATTTACCACCTTTTTTATATCCACGTCTCATATTTTCTTTCAATTCCTGCATGAATATAATATGTAAAACTGTACTGTTTCTAAGAATATGGTTGTGTAGGAAGGTGATCTGTCTTAGGTCACGATAAAACCACCAGGTTTTCCACCAATTAAGGGTGCCCACTTTATGCCAGCCGGGTTTCTATGTAAAACTGAATCCATATTCGGTTTTGACAGAGTAAATAAATGATCTGCCACAGTTGTTTTCGACCCCGGACCTTCGGTATGGCAACTTAGTACTTTAAAGCTGAGGAACTACTGCTCCTTTGGAAAATTTAGAGATATAAATATGTTTGTCGTAAGCTCTGTTTATGCCTTACACCATAAATTGATGCAAGTACCGGGGTGACATCAAAGACACTGTCGACTGGATAGGGTCAAATACTTGTGGATTGGTGGAGGTACCACCGCCTCGACAAAGAGCAATTGATTTATTCCCTATTGAGATTGACAGATTCCCCGCCACTTCATTCCCTCATTTGTCAACCGTCCTGGCAAATCGTCCACTTTTTTTGCCCTTTTTCTTCCCTTTCTTTTTTTTTTTTTTTTACGTTTTTCCTCTTTTCATTTTTTTTCCATCACCTTACTTGACGAATTGCCAGGCAGGCTCTTCGCTTCACTGCTCAGGCTCTTTGATTCCCTTCAGCAGATTGGGAATTCATCCCCCTCGGGAGTAATATTGGACGTAGCAATCACGACAATCCTTAAGAGGGAACACAAAGGCCAAGGAATTTGAATTCTCGCGAATATATAACGCCCAATAGGAACATCAAGGTGCTGTTCCAATCGTTTTGGAAAATTGTCAGGAATTTTCCTACATACCACCTTTTTTTTTTAAAACATGTTCCACCTCTATCAAACAAATAGTTGTCACTTCCTTAATATTAAAACATTTCTCACATTTAATATAAGCTACACAATATATTATAAAATTGTATTGTATTTAACGATACATTGTTTGAATTGATTATATAATTTATAATAACACAACGCACTTGTATTTCCAAAAGTGACACAACTCAAAAACCGGAGTTCGTTCGGAAATATTCAAGGTTCTTGATTTTCGTAAATCTATTTAAACTCTTCTAATCCATAGTATGTTGTTTGTAAGCAAAAATTCTATTGATGAATCTTGTTGGGGGAAGTTTAGGAAGCTTGGCTTAAACATTTTCTCCGGAAACCTTAAGAAAATTTCGTTATTTATGCAGACGGTGGCACAGTTCTTTAAGAAAATTATAGTAAAAATGGGCAACAAGCCTACAAAGTAGCAACTCAGAAGACCAAGTACGCTTTTGAAATTTAGAGTGGACAAAAGAAAAATGGCCTATGGCCAGCTGAATTTAAAAAAAACAGTGAATATATTTGGGTGGTATAAATGGAAAGGATAATCATTCTTTGAGCCAAATTTATTATGCTAAATAATGAGAAGGAGAATAGAATAGTATTTTATTTCATTTTCATTGAACCAATCAAAGAGTATATAGTGATAACGAAAATCTCTTATGTGTAAAACTGTTCATTCAAAGAAATCTTTTCGATAATTTTATACTGCTAAACTCTTAACTGCTGGCTATATTTCAAGTCAGACGAAGACTTAGAAGAAAGGAAGAAATTGAAAAGTAAATACAAGGAGGCGTCAGTCCTTAATTATAGGGCAACCTGGAGAAGAAATTAGCCAAATAAAAAATATTGCACAAGTCTCAGCGATTAGTCCCTTACCTCTCTTTGTCGTCCTCTGTTGATTCTCCCAGCCTTATTCGCTTTTTCTACTTCCTCCTCGTCTCTTTCTTCAGCCTTTGTCTTTCTTCTAGTTCCCTTTACGATCGACAGACGGAAGGAGAAATCCATCCAACCTGTGTTTACCGAATCTTAATAGCAGATTTCAATCTTTTTTTTTTCCAAAACCCCAATAAATAAATATTTTTGAAGTGTTTCTTCTTCATCTTATTTTGTTGCTTTGTTCTGCAATATATTGCATGTTAAGGCATTCCATGAGGTATTACATTTTATTTTTATTAACAATAACTTTGATGGCGTTGGGACACACCAATTTTTTGCATTTTTTCTATATACAACATAACACACGCTCACACTCATATCAACATTTTTGGTATGAACACTGTTTTCTGCCACCTTACTAGTTAGGGCTTCTCTTAATGAATTCCGGAACTGTTGGTATTTGTAGTATTTCATGTAGATTACAATGTTTTTAATTTTTTCCATACTGCTGTTTTTCCTATTTTGAAACTTCTAATGTGTGACGCTGTGTACCATTAGTGAGATGCATAAACAATGGTGCTCCGTAAAGTAACGCCGGCCTCACTATACTGTTGTAGAGTAGTAATTTGAGACAATGTGAGAGAGCTGATGATGTTAGTAGGTGATGTAAGCTGTAGGACTTTCGTCTAACTGTTTTAGATTTTTCGTACACGTGAGTGGAAAACTTGAGATGGCGATCAAGGGTTATACCTAGATATATGATTGATTTTGAAGGAGTTATTTTAGAATCTGCCACTCGGAGAGCTGCCGGAAGTTTCGCTCCCTTCTTTGCTTAAAGCGCAAATAAATAACACGTAATCTGTTTTTGCCTGATTCACTTGAATATTGAGGTTTTACAGCTGTTGAACAATCTCATTGCATGTCTCTTCAGCCATTCGTAGTGCCTTTGTGGGGTTTACACTGCTCCTGTAATTACCAATGTCATCTGCGTAGGCAGCGACAGTAGCTCTTCTATATTTTTTACATTCCATATTTGCAGTATATATTGAAAACAAAACTGGAGATAGAACAGCTCCTTGTGGAACACCACAAGAATGTCATGTCAGAGGTACATTGTGCTAGAATGCTCTTCCCGAACCCGTACTGCTTCTGCTCATAGAAACGAAAAAATGACTAAGTATAGTTGCTCAGGACATTCCAAATCCATAACTATGCGACATAAAATGCGATGGGACACGGAGTCAAACGGCTTAGTGCAATCTATTGAGATTATCGCCATTGCTGTATTACGATTGAAGTTTCATGGGTTGGTGTTCCATACTCATCTGAGCTTGAAAACCCGTTTTCTCATAAGGTACCTATTACAGATTGTTGAACATCGAATTCTTGCAGATAATTAAGGATGATTTTTTCATACATCTTAGTGAGGTACAACTGCAATCATGTCATTTCCTTCTTTATCATGAAATATTTTATGACCATTCTTCGAGAGTCCAAGTAAATCTTCACAAATCTAAGAATCTTATTTTCAGCAAATACGACTCTGAAACTTTTGATTTAATATTATACCCACATGAGAACATCCCCCTTTCCTGCTACAATGTATAGTAAATTATATAATTGATTACGAATATTTTAGAAGTGAAAACTTCTTTAGTTGCCTTGAGTAAATTTCGGTAGGAGAAAAACCTATTGGCTCGCGTCAACAGCATGCTCGTTACGTAATTCACACGTAGCGGCCTGTGTAAGAGTTATACCATTGGTTTTAATAAACTTTCGTTAGTTTTATTAGTCATTTGTCATTAGCTTGTTTAATTAGTTAATTGATTAAATTTTAGAATTCGATTTATATTATAATAATATATAGCTTAAAGATTGTTAAATAGATGTGAAATTAATGCTAATAATACAAAACATTAATAACTACTTAAAGTTTTCGTTTCTGCTATGAGATTTTATCTTTCAGTAATCAAATGTCTTGTTTTATTTAGAATGCAAATGGAAAAAACCACAAGCAAAGCCTTATGTTTTAAATCTGGTGTAAAAACAAACAATTATCAGTCGACGTTTCGCCTATTCAGGCATAATCAAGACACAAAAAAGGGTAAGATCAATCACATCTCAAAGAAAAAGTGCAATACATCCCAACGTGCAATACATTGGAGTTTTGGGTTGAACGTCTTGGGGTGGAGGTGCGGTCTCAGGTTATGAGCCTATTTGGGCGATTATTCGTTGGGATGTATTGCACTTCTTCTTTGAGATGTGATTGATCTTACTCTTTTTTGTGTCTTGATAATGCCTGAATAGGCGAAACGTCGACTGGTAATTGTTTGTTTTTACACCAGATTTGAAACATAAGGCTTTGTTTGTGGTTTTTTTCCATTTGCATTCTAATAAATTTTTAATGCTTCGTTTTGAGTTTTGGCTCTATTTTATTGTCTTGTTTTAAGTTGTTAATGGATAAAAATACACAAGAATTTTGATCATATAAATATTATAACTGTATACTAATTATTATCTCAATTAAGTTGGGTTGATATTTTGTATTGAGGTTATAAATCCGTCATATGTTTTGATTAATTAATAAACTACTTTAAAATGTATATAATTATTGCTCGGAGCGCCAATGGATGTGAAAACCAGACTAATGTTAATAATTCCAATTTACATATTAAGAAACTGAAATAATTCAGACTATAATTGATTCAGAAATTAAAAAAAGAACACAGATATTCCTAAGTTTTGAGTTTTCATTTTCGCCGGTATTCCTCCTGACTGCTTATTAAAAAAAAAATTAATGCATTTATTTTATTTTTTTCGAAATAGTGATCGAAAAATAAACTTAGAAAAATATCCGTACAATCATCTAGGACTTCTTATTTTCGGGACAACTAAAACTTTTCACTACTTTTTCACTAGCGAAGTATAATTTTAAAACAAGAAATAAATTTTTAATTTGACAATATAAAGGATTTAATCTGCAAGTAAATGTTTACGGAATTCCCCCGCCTTCTCGAGGAAAATAAAGATAAAATTAATATAAACAGATGCTAATACTTATGAAATATGTAGGAATGGGATAAAAAGGGAGGGAAGATGTGAATAAAGTGCTGAAGGAAGAAATGAAGGAGTCGGGAAGGGGACGTTCTTTATCCTTTATATATTTATTTATAAAGTTTTCCTCCTTTAATATAAAGCGGACCGGGAGGTTATTTGCAGTTAGGACCGATTGTATAATGTGATTGACACTCTTCCACTTTAATTAATTCCACGGAGGTCCCGGGGCCCGGGGAGCTAGGAGATGAGGCGGAGGGAGGGCGACTTTTTATACGTAAAGTTTTAACAAGGAGCACTTCCATACGAGAGAATTTTCTAATTACTCAAGCCGTTGTTTTTGTTAATATGGAGATGCATAAATAATACCCTAATGTCAGTTGGCGGGGACAAGTTTGCTCCATTTCGAGACAAGTTGGCCTGTTAATGTTCTTCGGCCAACTCCCGGCCCTGTCCCTCAGTCACTTTACTAACGCTACTTAATTAATACGGGGATTTTATCTCCTGGGGGGGGGGCTTATTGAGCAAAGTACGGCCATCGCCAAGGTCATTAATCGAAACTATTTTAGAAAAGAAATCTAAGACATGGACGACCGAATCGGATATATTTTAAGCGTTCAGGATCTTTTTTATATCCTGAGCGCCTCATTTATTCGTATTTTCTTAATGTATTTTTATTGTAATTCTATAAAATGATCAGTAAATATATAAATAGTTTTAAAAAATCACATGTAATATGCTTACTTAATCATGGCGCATGCCCTAATATTAATAAACGGTTCATATATTGATATGTAGGGATCAGTTACTATTTTTTTTTTGGAAGAAAATGGTCCGTGTAGAGGTCAATAAATTTCTCTTAAATATCAAGAAATGTTATGGTTATTAATGTACCACATATTCCTCATTCCTCTGTATTAATATATATCTCTTGTTCTCTCCCTCTCCATCTTTATTGTCCACCAATCAGATACCTGGTACTTGTATTTCAACATTAATATATACCCATTTTATTTTAGTATTTATCTTTATTAATTTATTCTTTACACCTGATTATTCTTTAATTTTAACATGTTCTGTTCTGTTTTATTATTATTTTAATCTCTATTATGTATTTCACTACCTTCTTGTCACTTGGTTATTAATATTATACACTGATTCGTTTTAACCTTTATAATGTATTTACCATGCTTAGAAAAGAAATTTTTATATTTTTTTAATGTTAATTTTCTACATTTACCATGCTTTTATTAATTTTTTTTCTTTGCTTGACAATTTTTTTTTTTTTTTAAATTATTTTATTGGATTGTACAACTGTAATATATACATCTAGTACAAGGGATGTATGAATAAATAAGTACATGAAAGGACGTGTAGAGGCACTACCCATTGGCAGCACTTGAAAATTTTTTAATTTTCAATTCTCTTTATTTTGCATTTGTGGCCCTGAAGAAGACCTACATAGTCGAAACAATCGCTACTGAATAAATATTTCTTAATATTTAAGAGAAATTTATTGACCTCTATCCGGACCATTTTCTTCCACATATTTCATCAAGGTCAACTATTTTCATTCAAGATATTTTTTTTATGTTTATTGTTTTTTATTCATTTATTAAACACCCAATATTAGCAATTTTATTTCAATTGCTGCACTAGACAATCATATAATATGCGCTGTGGGTATATCCTACATTTTTTTTTCTTCATTATTTATTTTTTACAACCCAGCATGGTACTACACTTTTCTTTATTTTAATTACTTCAGACACTTATGTTTACAAATGAATATCATTGCTACAAAGTCTCATCATGTATGCGTGTCCCTCCTCTCAGAGTACCTTCAACCCTAACTTGGAATAGGATTGGCCAGACAAGAAGGTGGTAGATTGTGTTCCTCCGGACGGGATCAGAGGACCATATAAGACGTCTCAGGGACCTTCTGGAGCAGATTGATCGGGAGGGGACAGACTAATTACAGATTCCGTTCTCGACCGACATGTCCGCCCCAGGCACGAGCTCTGTCCCGGTCAGTTCTGGGCAGTCCTCATATCTTCTCGGGGTTGGGGGTGGGGGGGGGGGGGTGAGGGAGGACTTTTGACGACCCTCCGTACTCCGACCCTCTTGTTAGCGATCGTGTCTACGTGAGGAATGCTCGTTATTAAGATTAACATTAATTAAGCAGATCCCTGACCAAGGTTCTTCTTAATAGTTAACATAGTTATAACTTAATAGTCAAAGGAGCGGAGTGGCTCAGTAGTAGACCGCTGAGATAACCTTAATTAAAGGTACCACTACAACCCATGGAGGGTCTTGGTTTCAGTATATGGAGACAACGGTTGTGTAGGAAGGTGATTTCTTCTAGGTCCCGCTTAACCGCAAGTACCCACTTGATAGAGTCTGGGTGAGCCCCAGAAGGTTCCTACATCATACACAATCCATCTCGTGCCTCTAAATAATTACAATAAAGTCAGTCACCGCGATGGGTTTTGAACGTAGGACCTTTGGCATGGCAACTCAGCGCTTTTCACTTAGTCACTCCCCCTCCTAGACCGCTGAGGTCCTGTGCCGAAGGTCCTGGGTTCAAATACTGGCAGACATGTATTTAATTTGTTAGGAATCGGAGATGACCTATGGGACCTATGGGAGGATCTAGGAAACCTGATGCTCGCCCAGCATCTACAAAGTGGGTAACCAAAATAAGGGGAACATTTGGTGGTTAACCTTGATCTATTACAAATCACCTTTAAAAAAGCGCAGGATGATTTTTAAGATATTTCCACAATGACTCTACTTTTACCAATATCAGACGATCAAAATTAGTTTTCTGCTTAGGAAGTACGCACAGCAACTAAAATGCTGAATGTTTCGGCTTCAAATCCGGATTTGGCTAGTAAATTATTTATTCCGTTAATACCCCCCTAAGACCCAGTGGGATCTGTAGACTCTGGGACCCGCCCAGCCTCTATAAAATAAAAACCCGAAATCTATGAAAGGATTATTGCTGTTGGACGTGATTTATTACGTATCACCTTCCTGCACAACCGTTGTCCAAGAAATAGTACCGTCTCTAGCACGTACTGAACAAATGAATGTTCAAATAATTATACAGGTCTAAGTATGTACCAGTAATGTAATGTAAAATGTACCTGAAACGACGAAGAATGTTAAGTGCCATTTTAAATGGTTCATACGCTAATTCCGTATGTCTAATTATATATTTATAGTTTAATTTTTGCTTTCTCGGAAACTTAATACTTTATGGAACATTCAATTAACTCGCTTGAGTTATAATTAAGTATTCTAGAAATTTGTTAAAGTTTTATTTTTTTGGATAAAGATTCGACAAAAAATTATCAATAAAATGTTTGGTACTTTCCTCTGATTTGAGCGCTATCATTGATAAGGAGAGAGGAGATAGCATCCTATAGACATTTGTTTATGCATATTTTCTGTTTTTTTAATTATAAAATATATAAAACATAATACAAAATATATATTATATATATCATTCTTCCAAAAAAATAATGAATTCATTGGTAAATTCTAGAAATGGACGAAAACAGTGATGAATTATGCATTATGTACAACGAGCATGAGGATCTTAATGATACAAAGATTTTATAAATAGATTGTTAATGGATATTGAGAGCAAACAGTACAGGTACATTATTAAGCACAGTTAGAATGGAATCACCCATATCGCTCCTTCAAGAGAGCAACGGCTTAGTTTAAAATCTGGTATTATTGAGTTATGCCTTCAGCGATTGTATTGACGGATTTTAATACAGGAACGTCATATCTGATATTCTATTTCCAGCATGTTTTTTTTTAATATTTTGAGTTGTATCATGTTCGAACTTGAAGTTTTTGGGGAATAATGACATAAGTGAAAATCAAAATGTTTTCGATATATTTTATAATGGCTAATGAAAGAATTTAAATACAGCCATTTAATTTGGACTTGGAACTTTCAAATACCTCTATTGAAAAATTAGATCTTTTGAGTTATGACGTTCTTCTTTTGAAAAATCAATATTTTATATCTGTGTTGTATTGTGTTGAGTCAAAACAAGGGTGCTAGTGTCGAAGTGTAAGGTTAATCAGCAGCCCCCTTATAAGAGGAAATCGTAATATAAATTTTATATTACAATATAAATATATAAATAAAAGTCATATAATTTATATTACATTTTTTTTAAATTTTATTTTTAATTATTGACCTAAGGTAAACTAGGGGCGACCTGTGGTCTAGTGATTAGCGTAACAAACTACTAAGCCCAAGATCACGGGTTCGGACCCCGGCAAGTGGCCCTAGGATTTTTTTTAAGGGAGTAAAATAATCCTTAGTTGCGCCGTCCTTCGGAAGGGACGTTAAACGGGGGTCCCGAGTCTGCACGATGTCGGGTACTCGTAAAAATCCCTATACTAATTAAATTAAAAAATTTCTTTGCATTATATTCTGCTCTTATTTATTGAAAGCAAAATAACGATTTTATATTATCCAACTATTTTTGAAATAAATGTAGTGTTCAATCCGCTCCTTGGTATAAAAATTGTCTGTATAGACAGCTCCGTAAATTTTTCACACTGGGTGTGCAATGATCTCATTTATGTGAGTTCACTTACGAATTGGGTAATTTCCATAGTAAACATGTTTTATTATTTAAAACGAACAATATAAGTCCCCGATGTCAGGTACTCGTTAAAAATCACGATCCTAATTAAACCTGGATAGGCAAAATTTAGCGCTCCCAACATCGTCCGATTAGCCATAGCAGCAAAAAGTGACGTTAAATGAACAAACAATATAAGGTAAACGATCTTGCTGCGCGTGTCTTTGTTTTTCAAATTAGGGGACCGATGAAAGCCTATAAGTGGGAAAGGAAGAATTGCAGGGACACGTCTTATGACACATCCATGACTAAGACAACTTAGTGTTGTCAGTAGTGAGCCGATAAATCTCGAAGACAATGGAGATACGGTAGGATTAGAACTGCCCTCCGAAGTGCAATAACGTAAGGAGAATCTGGCGGAGAATGTCCTGGAGACAGGACGAGGTGCTAAGCGGTTGTCCCATTGGTGGGAGAATTATTGGTCGTTAATCCTGGTTGGTGGACCGGGGTCCCATCAATCCTACGGCGCAGGCGCGGCGGGACTTTTAATTAAAGCGGTGATGCTAGCAGCTGATAGGGCTATGACGCCAATGTGGCTGATTTAGTAGCGGCGCTGTAGAGATTTGTGGGCCGTCCTCCGAGCCTGACGAAATCCTAATGTTTAGGCAATTAGGGGGAATGTAGCTCTCTCAGTGTCTCCAGCTAGCTGGAGCTGGAGGCGAATTCGTCGCTAAAAGTCTTCTGCCTAAAAGCTAGATCATGCTCAGGTGGAGTGAATACGCACTAAAGTAGATGATTTCTCTTTCCGTAACTCTATATTTCCATTTCTGCGTGAGCTATTTAAATGTGCCTTAAACGATCAGCTCGTTTTAAATGTGCCGTACGTTCACTCCATATTACTAATTATGATCAGGGCCCATGATTCCGAATATAAGCCCGGGACTTATATTTACCCCCCTCCACCCCAATGGGTTATGGAATAACATACCCCCCCCCCCCGACGAATACGGAGGTCTGAGGTCCTTCCTTGGAAATTTTCCAAAAATCTAGGTTTAAAGCGTTTGATCCAAGAAATTTGCTTCTTTAAAATACGAATTTCCTTGTGGAATTTGTTTCAAATTCTATGATTTGTTTATATGAAAATTTTAGCCTACTACTTTTAAGAGGTTTTATTTACGTAAAACAACTTTTTGTTTCTGACTGAAACAAGTGGATGATGAATTAACTATAAATCCTTGTTCGCAGACAATTGAACTTAGCATAAATTTTCTCAACAATAAAATCGAAGTTATAAAAATTCTGTGAATAAAACGCCTACCAAGATAAATTGAATGAAATGCAAAATTATTCTATTATAAGCTTATATTATTTGTATTTACATGAAATATGTACTACGAAACATAGAGAATATATTTCAAATCGCATTAATTTAAAAATAAAAAAAGTTAGTTAATTGTTTTGTGCCGAAGTCTCCACCGCCTAGGTACGGCCCTGATTAACAACAGATATAAAAATGTACAGCTATCACTAAATACCGTGATCATTACGTTTAATGATTTTCTACTCACGATGATTTTCTTGTAGCGAGAACATTGAAAAAAAAATATACATATATTGTGATTCTTCTCGAAATATTAATAATATTTATTTGTGGAATAATACAAATACCATATGGCACATATTGTATTTTTCTTATGTTTTCGTATGTTCTTTGGAAAACCTCCCCTAAGGGATTCTCGTGAAAGCGTGAATGGAGAAACCTCCCATTGAAGGCACTCCTAGCGTGGTACATCTCACTGTAGCAGATCCCTTCCGTTTCAGTCTGCTTGTCGGATTCTGTGGCAATGCGTCTGTCAGTAGTGATTGTACCAGTACGTTTGGATGTCCAGCAAGTGAGTCATGAAATTTGTTGTAGTTTTTCTTGATTGTGTCAGTCACGAGTGGTATGTTGAGATCTTTGTGTAATGTTTTATTAGTAATGTAAAAGGGACTATGTGTAATATAACAAAGGAATTTCGATTGAAAAATTTGTATGGTTTGTATGCGGGATTTTTTGCATGAGCCCCCATACCTGTGAGACATAGGTCCATATCGGTTTAAGTAGCATGTTGTATATTGTAATTGTATTTGTTAGTGATAATTTATTTTTGTGATGAAGTAGTCGGCTAAGAAGTGAGAGTCGGTGATTCAATTTTTTCTTCAAATTAGTTACGTGTGGTTTCCAGGTCAGCCTTCTGTCCATTGTAAGGCCCAAGTATTTTGTCTGTCTTTGTATTGGCAATGGTGTATTGTAAAATGTTAGTGAGGGGCAGTCTGAATGTCTAAGTGTAAATGTTACTTGGTCAGATTTTTGTATGTTAATTTTTATACGCCACTTATTTTGGAGAGAATTCGACTTAAAAATTAATTAATAAAAAAAAAAAAATTGGTCAACTATAATTTTACCATCAATACGCTTTTATGGTAGAATGATTAAATTTATATTTTAGGAATTGGTATTTTTTTTACACTTATTTTTTATTACTTCACTGAGCCAATTTTGTAATGAATTTAAGTGTGACTGTAAGTTCTGAGAAGCTATATTGGGGTTAGTACTCGTCGAAGGTATGACAGTATCGTCGGCATATGTTGCAAGTAGTGTTTCTGGCGTCTGTGGGATGTCGTAAGTGTATATAGAGTATAGAACTGGACCTAGAATACTGCCCTGCGGAACTCCTGCGTTAATTCGGCGATAGTCGGAACGTTTACCATCCTGATTAACAATCAAAAACCTGTCCTCCAGATATGATTTTATTATCAGATAATATGCCTGCGGTAGAACTAATTTTAGCGTGTACAAGAGACCATCGTGCTCTCGAAATATTAACTCATCAATGCACTGGAACTTTGAAAGTTGAAAATTTCTACCAAATTATTAGATTTTCATACCATTGTTATGTATTATGTATTATTATAACGCTGGAACGAATTCCAATGAATGAATAATAAGTTTAGCTATTGGTGGTGAAATGATGCAAGGAGGTTGTCATGACGACCAGATAGCAGGGCACTCAAAGCCACATCAGAGATATTCGGGCAGAAGTTCAATAGGGTCGGTGTAAATTGATTTTAAATGTGAGGACAGTACTTGAGCAGCGATATATTTTAGAAATATACTACCTCGTTTTGCATCTTTCGTTCTTAGGCTGCCGAAAGGCAAAGAATCAGTGAAGTAATAAAAAAAAAGTGAAAAAAAATACCAATTCCTAAAATATAAATTTAATCATTCTACCATAAAAGCGTATCAATGGTAAAATTATAGTTGACCAATTTTTTTTTAATAGTTTATTTTTTAGTCGAATTCTCTCCAAATTTTCTTGTACATGAGGAAGCGGAAATATTTTACTTGGAAGTGATTAAGAAGATAAGTCAGGTATTGAATAGGAATGGAGTTATTTCTGATATTACAAATCCATTTGAAGACAAAAACTACGATAATGGCATGATTCCAGTTCAGGAATGATGATAATGATTTATTCCCCAGCTTTAATATTAAAAATAGAATGGACAAAAAATTTTTTCAAGTATGATAAATGTAATGTCACTCTATTTATAAAAACAATTATTGCCTCTAAACAATTACATCAATCTGGAAAAAATCGACTCAAATACTTATTCAGTGTGGCTGAATTCATGCGCCTTTATCTTCATTAATGCCTTGGAATGAATTAAATGGATTGCAGGGATAACGAAATGGGAAAAACATGCTTGATTTTTTTTTTTTTTATATCCATGAAAAATTTTTATTTAATATAATAAAAAATGTCAAGAGGTACTAAGTGAAAATTTCCTTTATAACAAAATGTTTGCTTCTTTACATTTTCAAACAATAGCACATTAATTAATTTCTGTTAATTATAAAATTTTAAGGGACGAAAACATATAAAAATAGTTTGAAAAATGAACGATATTGTATAAAATAATATGTTCTGATGAATTTAAAGCCAAAGAGAAGTACAATTGGAGGAAAATTCGCTTTCTAGTTATAGACATGTGTTCGTGAAAAGTATATAAATAAATTTACTTGGTACACGTGTTTCATTTTTGACATATTTCGATTTCAATTGATAGTAAGAAATACTTGTAGACCAAGGTATCCCTCTGAACAAGTAAATCCAGAAAACAAATCACCGATGGTTAAATTCTTATTTAATTTTTTTTTCCGAGTCTGGTATCCGGGATTGCTCTATAAACTCCGTAAATTTCTACCACCTACCTACTTTCCCGTCCTTCAATCCTATCTCACAAACAGAACTTTCTAAGTAAACCATAATATGTCTATTCATCCCTCTTTTCCCAATCTGCTGGTGTTTTCAAGGATACTCAAGGTAGTATCCTTGGCCCAATCCTTTATACAGTTTATATAGCTGACATCCCAACTCATCCTAATACTATCCTTACCACGTATGCTGATGATAAATGTGTATTATCAGTCACCACCAATCCAGTTATTGTATCCCAAAGCCAACATTCCCATATCACTGATCTTGAAGAATGATGTCAAAACTGGAGAATTAAAATAAATTCTCAAAATTCCCATCAAATCACTTTTACCTTACGTCGTAAGCCAATGACTTCCTGCCCTTCAGTATCCTATAATAATATCCCACTTGTGCCTGTAGAACAGATTCGATACTTAGGGTTGTATCTCGACAAACGATTAACCAGGAATCCTCATACAAGACTGAAAAGACAAGAAACCGCTCGACGTTTCAGGCTACTTCAACACTTACTAGACAAACGCTCTAAGCTCCCAATTAATTACAAAAGACTCATCTACATGACCATCATACGACCTGTTTGGACTTACGGAGTAGAGCTTTGGGGCTCCACTAAGCCATCGAGTTCTTCTCGTATCCAATCCCTACAATCCAAAATCCTCAACGCTCCTTATTTTGTTAAGAATAAAGACATCCATAACGACCTTAATGTCCCATTTGTTGCTGATTTGGCCCGAACCCGCTATCTATCCTTTCATGACAAACTTCATTTCCACTTAAACCCTCTAGTTTCAAACCTAGCTTCCTCTTCAATTCCCGATAATCCTCCGAGGCGTCTGAAAAGAAGATGGCCACGTGACCTTCTTAGTTGAACATGCGATTTGAGTACTACCAGTGGGTAGTTTCTCTACTTGTCATTATATCATGTCATTATGTATCACTTAGCCTATTTACTTGTTATATTATTGTAATATAGTTGTAAATATCAATAAATAAATAATAATTTTTTTTTTTTTTCTGGTTGGACAAAATATACGTAATTCCCTCAAACATGTTTGATTCACACATTTAAAAAAAAAATACAGAATGTCTCCTTATTCTTAAACTTCTTTTTAAATACTCTGGTATAATTATAAAACAGAATATTTAGATAAATTATTATCGAGTTCAATAACGGATAATTCCACTAAAACTGTGATGGGGACATTCTTATTTAAATTTGTCTAAATCCATACAGAACCTAATTAATTAGTTCAATGGTTATAATTAACATTCCTAATGATATTTGATGAGTGGAAATGTTCAAAAAGAGAAAGTCGGACCAAATAAAAAATTGACAAATCAAATCAGGACAAACTGTCTAGTGGTATAATTTATAAAATAAAACGGCCGTTTTCAAAACATAATTAATTTAATGAAAATGAAAACACTTCAAACCCCGGGCACAAACATCACTTATACCAGCTTCCATTATACCTATCCAATCTGAATTAATAGATTGTCCACAATTCAATAGCTAGCAATAATTAAAACGGACTGGTTCATTTTGACTGAAACAGTTTTGTTCCAAATATATTCTCGTCGACACTTGCCTCCAAATCATTTGATTAAATAAAGATTTCAATTTAATCCGATTTATGTTGGAAAATCGATTCTGTCCCAGGGACAGATTACACCTCACCTACCGGTTTGTTTAAACCTGCCACCGTTCCCAGTCAATTACTTTTCACATCGTTCTCGAAATAATCCATCGTGTTAAAACACACTTTCCGTAGTGTAATAAAATGGTCCGATTTGAGGTACATCTTTTGACGAATTATCCCAATATATAATTCCATCCTTCCACTTTTGAGGCCTTGATTATTAAGTGCTCCATTCAGTTCAACTCTGAAAATTAGTTATCGAAAGTTATTTAAAAAAAATTTAAATTGGATGACATGGGGACTGGCGACAGAAGTAAAAACTCAAGACTTCGGAATTATTGTTTTTTTTAAACAAAAACAAAAAAAAAATTCTTTAGCATCATTAGAATACTCTGCTCGACGAATACGAATGCCCATACTTTAATTATTTTCTCTCACATGGAACTTTCAAATACCTCTATTGAAAAATTATGTTTCTTGAGTTATGACGTTGTTCTTTTTAAGGTGCGAAATAATATATGGTTGGAAATAGTTTATTGTGGTTTCAATTTTTAATTAATAAAATTTATTTTATTTTACTACCTTTACTGTGCTCTTGTTTATTTATTTATCCATAGTCAGATTAAAATTATATGAATTTTCATTTATATCGGTAGTGAACAAATAATATATTATTAGCTGGTCAGAGAGTATTTTATAAATTATTTTAAGTATGTATTTAGGGATATATAGAAAATAAAAATAATAAGCTAATACGATGCAATCTTTAAGGTATTAGTAAGTGAAATTTTCCATTAAAATTTCATTTATTTGTTTGGATTTTACAACAAATTATTGCTTAATGCATTTCTGGATCAATTGAAAATAAATAAATATGTATTTTAATTAGTAAAATCAGGTTGGTTTTCTTTATATAAATCCTTTATTTATCTCCATGAGATTGAACTATCCTAAGGGTGACTGAATTGGGTTAATATCGGTCAGTATTTTTCTTCAGTTGTTTTTGGAGGTTTAATGTATATTTATGTCTCTTTTGGGGTTTTGCTTTTATGCATTAATTATTCTAGTGTCATCGCTTAAGAGTTCATTACATCATCCGAAATTGACATTCGCTTGCTCTGAAAGGGAAGAAGAGTTGACCCTTTAAGGGTTGAGAGAGGGCGCATATCATCTGAGCTAGCGTCCATCCCGGGAAGACTGGCCCTACAAAAGACGAAGGAAATATCGAGCGGTCGCCCTGACAACGTCTATATACAGGCTAATGTGACAGACAGGACAGTCCGAGGTTGTCATGGCGACAGGAGTCGATACCTCAGTCCCTCTTATCACCTCACTGTCTCGGCTACTTTTTCCCGCCGGCGGGAGCAGTCCGCTGAGTTGATGACGTCACGAAATCTTTAACCCTAATTATCGTAACGTAAATACTCTCTTCTCAACCTTTTATTTTATTTATCAATATACTCCACACTTCCAAAGAAAGCAATATGCTATCCTTCATGGAATGTCGCAATATCCCTAACGATTCAAATATTAAAAAAGCTTTCACAGACCATTAAGCGTCTCAAGTAAACTACTTGATAGAGACTTTACTGTTCATAAGCATGATAACTGGCCAAGGTCACGCATACCCGCCAGGTCCTCCCCCAAATTAAGAGTACCCACTTAATAAAGGTTGGGTTAGCCCCAGGAGGGTCCCTTATTCCACATCATTCGTCTCTTAATATATTAATTATAGAGTTTTCATTAGTCCTATCCTTGGAATTTCAAGTAAACTTACTAATTTCATTATTCTATTTAATATGATTTCAACATATTCCATTGAATCTTCATCATATACAAGACGGTAATAGTTAAGTTCAGTCCTTAAAGGGTTTAATTGATTTTACTAACCTTTATTAGATACAATCGAGTCCATCACATACTTGTTGGGTATTGTTCAAGGTCGATTAAATAGAAATTTAGTAGATTAAGATTTTTTTTTTAGTTCACTGATATTTCAACCCTCTTTTCAGATCATGAGGAGTGGGTCAAGCGGATTCTTATTGGAAGGGGGGACTATCAGCTACGATCAGATTTCACTGATTTCATCTGATTTCTAGGAATTGCCTAGCAAGTAATAATTAGTAATGATTGCTAATTGAGTTATTGGCATCCAATTGGCTAAATCCCACCCAACTTGACAACATTGTCAGCTCTATATAATGTTTAGATAAGGTACAACCAAATCCTAATCCTATAATTGCTAGGGATATTTCAATTTTAATGAAATATTCATAATATTGATTATGATTTTATTTTTATTTTTTCCAATGCTTCAAATTTAAGCTCAATTGATGTATTTTACCCTCTTTTGGTTCAATATTTATTTCATTATTATTCTTCGTTATTATTTTGGTTTAACATTTATTTTCACTTCACATATAATCATTATATTTTACTGACATATTATTTAGATGTAGAGTCATTTTACATGAAATAAACGTTTTCAAAGGAACATAATTTAGTAAAACAACATTATGAAATCAAAAGTGTTTTTATTCTACATATTTTGCACATTTTCTATACTTTTTCCCAACGTTTAAACTTTTCGATCCCGGAACTGAAAAATTTAGAATTTTTTCATTAAATTTGAGAATAATTTTCAAAAATTTGGCCTTTGAATTGTCTGCATTTCTGAACTGACGGATATATATTGGACATTTTATATGAAAGGAACCAATAAAATAAATATATTTGTTATAACATTAGTGGTTAAAATTCAAACAATAAGGCCTTAAGTCTCAAAACAAAAACAGGAAACGAAGATACCTGACAGCATTTCGCCAATTAAAAAAAAAAAAATAGTAAATTATCAATGAAAAATGAAAAAAAAAGTATATAGCACTACCTAAATTCGAACTGCAGCAAGACTCAACACTTTTTTTGTCTTTTTTTGTTTGGGTTGTTTTTACCATTTTTTCCTGTTGTTCTTTTTGAAGTTTGGCGAGTGTATTTCGCATTTTTTATTTAGTGTTTATCAGATATTTTTATCTAACCTTTTCCAGCTGGGGTCTGGTAACATTCCTTCTGGTGCAGTTGTTGCATTTGGCTCTTCGAGGTAGGTGGATATTTCCTATATTTTGTGCCTGGATTAATTTTGTGATTAGGGCGTGATTTATTGGTTATTATACTCTTTCTGTTCTGAAGATGCTAGAATGAGCGGAATTTCGAAACCTACGTTTCATTCTTTACATACACTTCATCTACTTGTACGATCGGAAGGACTTGTTCGCTTCTAGCTACCCCTTAACATCTCCCCCTTTCCGAACCACCCTAAGACAAACACCCTCTCCCATAATTGCCCCTAGACGTCACTGACCAGCAGAGGTGGTGTGAATTTCAATCGCACAAGTGTCCGCCGTCCAATTCCAACTTGGGATTGAAGTCTCTTTATCCCCGACCGTGTCCTGCCTCTGGCGTCGGCCCTTGGAATGATTAAATCGCCAACTGTTTTCCATATTCCAAGTCCGCCAGTGACTGGAGTTAGAGGGACGTTTTCAATAAAAGACGAGAGGCCGATTGTTCTTCTATGTACTTCTGAAATAATTCAAACATCTTTAGATAAGAAAATGTGTTTTTTTTCACTTCTGTAAAATTACCGTAAAAAAACAGAAGATTAGGGAAGACTTTAGGCAGCAGTTGGGTCAATGAACATATGTATGAGATTAAACGAGGAACTATATAGAGCGATAGAACCTATATCAAAATCGATTAATAAGAAGCAAGCACTCTTCTTATTAATCGATTTTGATTATATTGGCTTCACTGCCCAAGCAATGATCTCAAGAAAAAGTCAGATCATTTGATCTGAATATTATTTAAATAATAAAATGAGATAGAATGGGACCATTATATTTGAAATATATTATTTATATATCATTAATGAATAAGAGACATATCCTCCTCTTCTCCAAAGGTCTTGGGAGTTGTTTATTAAATGATGATCCTTTTTCATCTAGTTAAATAACATTGTATTTATTGTGTGCTTGTCATAGTTACAAGTTAAATTATAAATCTACATACAAAGAAAGAAAAGGGCGGCCCTTTCGCTAGATGTGACAGTCTACATGTTGAGTCAACCGCATCTTGTTTACCACTGTTCTGTCCTGTCTCTTAACCCATTCCAGACCGATTCCACACCGTGTGTAATATTGATTTCGGAGGCTATAAGACGGCCTGTATACCGTGTGTGCAATAAATTAATATGGAGTTATCAGTTATTCTGAGTATACTAGTCTTCGAAATAAGATTTTTCTTGAACTAATGAAATCTGTAAAGTACAGGAAAACAAAATTTGGCATTGGTTTTACTGTGTTATTCAACTTTTAAAAAATTTTCTATGCATTATATTCTTTTCTTAATTATTGAAAGCAAAATAAGGATTTTATATTATCTAATAGTCCAGGATCCATGGTCCATTTTTGCACTTGATTAGTATCAATCTGAATCTTCGTGAATAGCTTCGTTTCGATGAGACGCCCAACAATTTCCTGATCGAAAATTCTCGATTGTGGTAGCTAACAGAGGTAGCAATGATAAAATATGTCGATTTAATGATTCTCAAAAATTATTTTACTAACTGGGTTTTTTTTTGTTAAATCTCAAGTTATTATCTAAATTATTTGAAAAAATATTGTCCTACAAAATGTATGGTTTGAACAAAGAGTCCCCTCCTTCCAACGTGTTTTGATAACGAGGTCATCAAAAATGATTACTAACCAGCTGTTTTTTTTTCTTCTTCTTTTTTGACTTCGTTATCGATACATATTGGAAGGAGGGGACTCTTTGATCAAACCATACACTTTGTAGGACAAATATTTTTCAAATAATTTAGATAATTATCTTGAGATTTGACAAAAAAAACCCAGTTAATAATACATTTTTGAGAATCATCAAATCGACATATTTTATCCTAGCTACCTCTTTTAGCTACCACAATCGAGAATTTTCGCAGAGGAAATTGTTGGGCGTCTTATCGAAACGAAGCTATTCACGAAGATTCAGCTTGATACTAATCAAGTGAAAAAATGGACCATGGATCCTGGACTATAACTATTTTTGAAATAAATTTTTAATGATTTTTTAATATATTTTAATTTTACCTTACATGTGTGCAATGGTGTTCTATCCGCTCCTCGCAATAAAAACTTTCCGAGGAGCGAGCTGCACACCCTGTATGCAATGGTCTTATTTATGTGACTTCACTTACGAATTGGGCAATTTCCATAGTAAACATGCTTTTTTATTAAAAATGAACAATATAAAGAAAAGAAAATGTTTCGCTCCTGGAGACATGTTCCAAAAAATCGTCGTCTCGAATGGGCTAAGGATAAAGATACCGACCCTAAGGAACATGTAAAATACCTGCTCAATGCCACTTACCCTGTTTATTTAGGTACTTCTAATGTTCCTCTCAGTGTCAGGAGTAGCGAAAGGTTGTTCTGGAAACATCTTCCAAATGTCCGATGATCACCAGACTGTAATGATTCAAGAACGTTTGTGCTGGAAGGTGATTTCTTCGAGACCACGATCAGCCACCAGGCTTCCCCTTTATTTAGGGTACCCACTTTATAGAAGCTGGGTGATTCCCAGAAGGGCATCAAGGCCCCATATGATCCATTACCGGCTATGGACATATTAAATGATAGCCTGATTTAAACCTGGGACCTTTGGCACGATAATTCAGCGCTCCCCTAACCACCCCCTCCCTAATTTTGAACAGAATTAAAATCTTGTAGGTTTTGTCAGCAATTCGTCACGAAGTAAAGTTTTAGAAAACAGGCTGTTAAAAACATATAGATTTCTAACCTGATTTTATATTGACGTATGAACACAAAAATGTTGTGTTACCTAATAATAACTTAAAAAGTGGGATTTATCCAGTCTAAAACTATTTTATATTTATAAGTGAACCAATCATTCTAAGCCATACTGGAGGTTGCCGGGCTAAAATTCGGAGGTATGTCACCAACACATGTTCACGTGAAGAGTCGATTGATGTAAACTAGCCCCATCAGCGGAAATCAGAACTGAACATTTGGGTACTTGAATTAACAAATAGTTAGGCCCGGCTGTCAGCTGACGTCCAACGGACAGCTTCTCGCCAAACGAAAATAGTTCCCGCCAATTCGTCTAATTTTAATCACCACCTCGTTGGTCGGGTATCGATTTGTTCTTATCAGTTCCGGAGCGGGGCTTTGGAACAACGGAATATTTTCATTGTGAACTATAACTTAACTAACTTAACGTAAACTATAGCTAAAAGCTTGAGCGATTAAAATATATGTCAGCTTTACAGACAAATAGTAGTGAAATAAAAAAAAATCCTTGAGCGAGTGTGGAAATAGTGGCAGAGGAACAAAGAACGATACAGAAGATTGACGGTTGGTACATTTCGTTGTATGACTTTTTTCTACTAATTGGTTATCCTCTCGCATAAGTTTCTCAACAAAATTATTTTTAGTACTTAAGAAAGAAATGGAAGATACACAAACTTCGTAAAATAGCTGAAATCGGACTGGACCACACATTGTCTATAGTCACCAATTATTTAAACTATAACTTAAAAATAGTCTGAAAATTGATATTGCACTTTACCTGGATCCATTAAAACGTGAAAGCTGATCAAAAGAACTAGGAAGTAGACTGCGGAAAATTGACCAACAAGTTCTATAAAATCTGGATTGATCTCAGAGATGAAATTCTCGGGGATCTCATTGCTGGAGCAGTTGTATGTGATATAAAAACATTTTTTCAAAAAACAAAGAGTTACTAGTTATGAGATGGAATTACTGATGTTAAATTATGTCCTTGGAGAACTTACAACCCTAAAAGAAGGGTCAGAAATAACTGAGAGTCTGAAGCTGGAATTAATATAATTCCAAGCAAGGTTAAGTCTTTATAAAGTAGGTACCCGAAATAAGGGAAAAAATCTGGCGGTTGATGGTGATATAGAATAAATCACCTCCCTGCGGTAAAAGAAACAGTACAGTCTCTACCACATGCTAAAACCGCGTTTAAAAAAAATAAAATAAATAATTCTGCCTTTTCGGGTATTTTGTCTCTTATGAGCAGGTAATTTGTCTTCTATCTTAAAATTATTGGATAGTGGAAAAATAAAAAAATTATAGCAATATAGTTTTTAAATATTTGTATTTTGAAGAGAAAAGATTTGGCCTGGCCGGGATTCGCACCCGGGTCGTCCGCATCTCTAGTGCTCCAACCACTGAGCTACCAGGGGTCGTATCCAAGCCAGAAAAATCCATTCTCTTCACTGATCCTATATCCCCGTGTTCTCGCAATGCGATGTATTGACGGTGAATAATGTTCATTGAACATTACTTTAATTGAGATCTTGTTGATTACGTCAATTTTGTGTTTATAATTAATTTGTATTTATTGTTCTTGTGATGGTCAATATTTTTATTTTGAAGAGAATAGATTCGTCCTGACAGGGATTCGAATATATAACAATATGTGTTCAAATCGGGATATATAACAATATATGTACAAAAAAGCCGTGGAGTTACGTATTACGTCTTGGAGATATTTTAAGCTATTAATATGAGAAATACTACCTCTAATTTACAATGCTTTTCTGTATTTATGCTTCCTGTGCTCACGATGCTTGAAATTGATCATTAATGACTTTTGAGATACTCGACAATTTTTCTTTTTGTTTTGTTTTTAAAATAATTCGGATCTTTTTTTTTTTTGGTTGTTGTAAATTTATTTGTTAGCATTAGTTCAATTAATGATATCAATTCAATTCAAAAGTAAAGCCTGCCATAAACTGCTCCAAATCCTGGGGTGGATGTCAGAAGGCCAGCTTGTTGTTGGCAGTGGATGAAATTCCAAACATCGGAAGCGTCCCTCCCGAAGCGAAGCGCAACCCCGGACACTAAATCTGCCGGATCAACGTCGGCCAGTAAATATGCTACCTGGCAGAGCATAAGTCAACCCGGTGACACAATGGCAGCCGGACTTACATAGCTCCACCGTCAGTTCTGCCCTTTTATCTCTCCATCAAAGTTGCGCATACCTCAACCGGGCGGAGGTGATTTGTTGCCGGCACTTCGGATGGTCAGTGATATATCGGCGGCGAGTGTTCCTGAATGAGGTGTTGGTCGGGAAATTCTGTCTTTCATCATACCTGTTCGGAGTTATATTCCCTATTCACTGGACCGATGATGGGAGCGAGAGACTTCCACGATTTCCGGCAAGACTTTCAGGAGGAATTCGAACTTATATGTTGAGTCAGTCATAATATCTAGATACTAAAATTGATAGAATTTTTTATCGGAGTGTAAATTGATATAATTTTCAATTTAAATAAATTGTCAAGACATAAGGGGTACAACTGTGTAATAGTATTTTTATAGCTGACAGTAAATTACTTTCCAACACTTCACTCTTAAAGAGTTATCGGGATCGAAAAACAAGTTCACTATAAACAAAACAAGTGATTATCAATTATATTTTATTCTTATGTACCAAACTTGCAAGGTTGATTATTAATGCAATAATAATAATTATTATTTTTTTAACGATCATGTACCTTAACTAATATACTCAATGTAATATAATAATATACCCTCATATACTCATTCTTAATTACATACTTAAATAACATATACTCAGAGGGAATTAAAGAAACCAATAATGTAGGCTCTGCTTCGCTGCTTTGGAACACGAATGCGAAGATCCGAACTGTCCAGTACAAACTGCCCCCACATGTTCCAACAACCATGCTGAGAAGTATGCAGTGGAAAAAGCGACAGAATGCCTTCTTGAACTTCCAACCTACATACATACAGACATCCTCATAAACACAGAAAACATGATCTGGATACAATCAGTTCTCAACACAGACATACATGACGAGTTTACAGAAAATATCAAAATGAACTTATTCACGCTTAGGCTTCTCTATAAAAGTAAAATGGTAAAAGGTCACTCTGATGAGGGCAATGAGATAGCTGATAAAGTCTGAACACGAACTATATAATACATTTTGGCCCAAAAACATCAAATATATCGATTTGGAAAAGTTGACATGAGAAAATATATACATTGTAAAACATATAAAATCATATTTTATAACTTTTGTGATTTTCAATTTTTGTTAATTGCATCAGCGTGTAAATAACAATGTTTTTGTATACATTTTAATTATTACTTATGTTTTTAATTCCAATAGTAAATAGCAATTAAAAGGCACATTGCTTAATGTAGCATAGAATGTGTCGATAAATAATTGGTCGTTTCAATGGGTTACTTTGAAAAAATGAAAAAATATACTATACATATTTACAACGCGAAAATCGAAATTAATCATCTGATCGGATTGTTGTAATTATCAACTATTTTTATTAATTAGTAAGAGAAGTAGATTTAAAAAAAGTAGTTTTACAATTTTGCTTTGTTTGTACTCTTTCAAGTTTTACAATTAAGTAATCCGGTTTTTTTTTTTACTTAATCCGCCCTCGGCTACTTAAACTGGTAAGCCACGATCCAGAAACGGTAAAATAAGGGAAAAGTTATCGGAGTGAGTGCCACTGTTTCCCCTCTGGAAAAGAATAAGAGGAGAAGAGACTGACTGGGGGCCGCAGTATCGCGGAATGGTACCAATAAAGTGGTGCTGAGTTATCATCCCTGCGCAACCCCTCGGTTAAAACAACTAAACCCTTATGGAGGACATTGTTGAGAAGTTATTCTCGAATTATGTTTCGCCTTCACTGGCTATTATTCCAGCCGCTCGCCAAATACAATGAGCCCTTCGTATTTCAAACAAGTTTTCCCTCCCACAAGCTACCAATTTCATCCGTCTCTTCTATCCCACCTTACATTTGTGCCCATACTTTTCAGATATCTCCCCCGACCATCTTCCCTCATCTCGGCGAAATGGTCCCGGGTAACCCGGTAATAGCATCAAGAAGTTTCTCGCTTTTTCCCCATGCTTAAATATTATAAACCAAATTATCGCGGAATATAATTCAAAATTAAATTTTTAACTAATCAATATTCATAAAAATATGAAAAACAAGAAAGTTTATCCATTATTTTTTGTCGGTTTATATTTGACTGTCTTGTTACCTCTAATAGGCATAACCTAAAATTTCATTTTTAACATAAGTTTTTTTCTATACAACCATATGTTTTTAAAATTAATAACTATACGAAATACAATTATCATTAACTATATCTACTGATTATCAAAGAAAATATATCTTAATCAAATGGTATTATTTGATTATTCTTATATAAGAATCTTTATTAGAAATTTACAATTAAATATTTTTCAATTTATATTATAAAAAAAAGTAAAGTTTACTAATCATTTTAGAGCTAGTAAAGTGGGGCTTGGTAACGAACGAATTCCTAAGAAATTATAAACGACTAGTAAAAGGCCTAAGGGGTAGACCGAGACTTAGATGAGGGAATCTCATTATGGATTACGATTTCGGTGGTAGTCCGTGGACTAAGGTCCGTAAGTTGCCACCTAAGGTATAGAGTCTTCGGGTTCCCCAAGCCTTATTATTATTTTTATTTTGAAGAGAAAAGATTTGTCCGGCCCAGTATTCGAACCCGAGTCGTCCGCATCTCTAGTGCAGTGCTCTAAGCCACTGAGCTACCATGAGTCGTATCGAAGTCAGACGAATCCGTTCTCTTCACCAAGACAACAAGATCCTATTTAAAGTAATGTTCAATGAACATTCTTCTCCGTGTATATATCGCAAAAAATTGCGAGAACACGGGGATATAGGATCGCTGAAGAGAACGGACTTGTCTGACTTAGGCTGCACCGGAAATCCAGACAACCCGGGTTCAAATCCCGGCCAGGACATACCTTTTCTCTTAAAAACAAAAATATTTTATCACCATCAAAATAACAATTACTAAAAATAAATTATTATTATTAATTTTATATTTTGTGTTCCTCGGCTTATGGCAGATAAATACACCAACCCGGACCGTGGTCAAGGGTATGGTTTATTTTATGTTTACATTGAAATATTAAAAAAACGCTTTCTGCACTTCTTTAAGTCCCTAACTTATTTCAATTGCCTTCATAGATTTAATTATTTCTTCTAGAATTAAACCATTGCTACATGCTACGATCGGCAATACTTTTATTTCTAAGGTAAAGATGCCTTAATTCCTTGCACAGCTCTTGGTACATTCGAATTTTTCCTATTAACATTATCATTGTATGTGATAACCATTACGATCTCGGATTTATATGAAGATATATTAATCAACTTTTTGCCATTGGAAAAAATATATAACAATAGAATGTAGTGGCGAGATCGGACAAGGACAGGATGTATACTTGGATTTATACCGACTATAAGTAAAGGCAACACGGGCAGGTAGACGAAAGGGGAGAATGCGAAAATAAAAACGCAACGGACGGTCGGGGGCTGGGCAAAAAACAAACAGACTCCGGTATGGTGTTGACGCTGGGACAATGGCATGGTCAATTAGAAACGTGTCGGGGCTATTATTGCTTGACAATAATTAGCAGCCTTCAAAGACAATAAATTGTAATTACCCTCCCTTAGTTCTAGTATCTATTGTGTCTGTCTCCACCTTCTTTTCTTTTGTCCTTAAGGATATTTTTAAGTGGACTCTTGTGTAGTGGAGGAATGCCGGGGTAGCTCCTGATTCCTTTTCTGGATAAGCCCTCTTCCCGGATTTATTATTTGCTCCTCCTTTATCTCTCCTCTATCGGTCCGTACACCTCGCGGCTGTCCTTACTGATTTAGAAGGCCTAAGCTGCTGCTTCTGAAATCGATTGCGCTTCAATGTTCTTCAAAATGCAACGTATGCCGAGGGTGTGACTTAAAGAAAACTGTTTCCGAAAGGTAAATGGGTGAGAAAATTATATCAATTTTAACTCAAGCGATTAATGATAATACGGACGTTTCAAACATTGTAAAAATTCCCATGATTATTTATCGGCATCAATCAGGCAAGTTGTCGCTTTGAATTGAGCCACAAGTTTTAACTTTTCATTCGCATCCTTTTTAAGATTTTCGAAAATAAAAACAATTGTGACCTATAATATTAAAAATAAAGTGTAATCATGGAAAATTTGTATATTTCTGTAATCACTTCATCTAGAGAAAAAAGTGTCAACCAACATTTTGTAGTATACACGATGATAGGTTTGATGAAACGTTCATTTCTTGCTGAAATGATTACCGAAATATACCTATTTCGTATATGTACAAAAAGTTAAAACTTGTTTTAAGGGTAAAACTTAAAAGTTGTGACTCAATGCGAAGCGACAATCTTCATAACTGATACCGGTTTATCTGTAAAGAAAATCTATATCATAAGTCTTGCTCAACAAGATATAGCTATTTCAACGGAATAGGATTACCTAATTAATTATTGCAATGAAATAAACTAAGTACCGACGTCAAACTGATTCTAATTATTAAAGCCATTTTTGAACCCTGACAACTTTGAGAACTAAGGGTCTACATGAGCATTAAATTTTAATTTTTTACTCTATACCATACAATTTTACAAAGAAAAGGAAAGAATTTTGTCCTACGCATAAATCTGTTAATTTTTTCTGAGAGTAAAAACAAAACAATTATGTCATCAAAAGTGATGGATTCCTTCATACACATATTTCGTTGTACCATAGATTGGCTTAGAGAAAGTCTTGATATATTTTAGTAATAAAGAATATAAAAATAATAAAATCACTTTCTCGTTTATTTTTGTGTAGGATCATAATTTTATTATAATTATTCTTATTTTTACTTTTTTTTTTATAAATGATAATAACTACATGGTATTGAAACTCAAATACTACCGTAATGCCATTTGACGTGTTCATCTATATGAACTAATAAATATTATTTTAATTATTTATAGGTTTTTTTAAAGACCAGCCCTATTTTATGACCGAAAATAAAATATAGGCGGAAACTTTTCAACAGTATTCGATATTTATGACTCATTATGTTTCAATATTGTTAGACTTGGATATCTGCATGATCTTTGAATCTAGGTAATGGCATGCGGTATAAGTTGGTGCTCTCTTGGGATGTGAATTATTAAGTTTTTATTACTCTCTTTTTGTCCTGATTTTTTATGACAGGTATTCTAGCCCTCTAAAACTTTAATTTTTTTTTGTATTAATTAATAATAAAACATTATTTGTTGTACTCTTGATTTTCGTCGATGAAACAACGTTGATTTACTTAATAGAAGATGTTCAAATGTAATATTTTTTTTTTAAACTGACATTGAAAATTCTATTCTAAACTATTCTAACTTGTATAGTTTATTTATGGTTTAATTAGAAATCGGGTATTTCCTCTTCCTTTAAGAGGTCTGATACATCTTCTTCTGCAAGTGCCTGTCGTTATAGAAAACAGTTTATTTCAAGCAGTTATCCCTCTGTGTTCTTTTGGACGCTATTGCCGTATCCTGTGAAAGAAGGCTGAGGGACTCCGGCCGTATGAAGACCACTAGAAGACTGGAAGACCAGAAGACGAGAGGACCACAGTGTGTATATTGGCGTGGGATGCTTCGGATTCCTCATTATCACTCCCTGATTCGGTCCGTTTTATTCACAAGATTCCTTGCATTGTTCGGAGGTTAATATAAGTCCGTTCCTGCCCGCATTACCATACGCTTCGATCCTCCACTTCACCCTACTCTGTCCCTTAGCAAAGTCCTATCTCTGCCTTCTTCAATAGGACTTCTTTTTTTTAAAGGGACATCTTGATATTGCACTTAAAAGTCATTAAAAAAATATATAAACTGTAAAAAAAATATCTGAAATTCATAACTCTATTCTTCTTCTTAATTTAAATTAAATAAATATAATAAATGTGGGAGAAGGGTAGCACAGTGGTAGCTGAGTTGCCGAGCCGATGGTCCTGGGTTCAAATTTGATGTGGCAGATAATTCATTTAATTTGTTAGCAGCGGGAGACGGTTCCTTTGGAGTTTAGTGACCCTGTTGGAACTAGCCCAGTCTCTTTAATGTGGTTACTCTTAGTAGGGGGAAACCTGACGGCCGAGCGTGATATAGGACAAATCCCCTCCCTGTACAACCGTTGTGCTAGAAACAGAACAGCTTTACCACGTACTGAACCCAAGGCCCTTCATGGGTTGTGAGGTATATGTTTTCTTTTGCTTTTTAAATAATATACAGAGTAGGGATGTTCTTAGAAACATTAGAAAATATGCATAATCCATCATCAAATTATGTATATAATTATTTTTCTGGTACGAATTATATATTCATTAGTTTTAATTAAATCTTTACGCAGGGATGTGTAATAAGAGAATATTATTAAGAAGATTATTATATTACATTGTTACCCTTACACCCAATCCTGTTATATCCTTTCACGATTAGAATGAGCATCACCTTTGACAGAGAAAAAACTCATAAAGGGCGTCCGATCCTTGTTAAATATCGACGATCAACATTGGACATGTTCTGTCGCTAGGTCCTTGCGGGACCCCTGCTTTTGTGCTCCTTAACGAGTTGGTCCCTCAATGCACCCATCATCGCTGCCAGTTAAAGTATTCATGAGCTATTTTATTCCATCAGCAGTTTTCAATTTTCAATTCAATACAGTCTTCCTATCCATATGTAAAATTTTTATCAATTGCTTATTACTAACAAATGGCCTAATTATCAAAATCTTAGTACAATAAATACTACGTGTTTGATGTTATTAAAACATAAGAATATTAATCATATACCAGTTCATCACGTGGATTAAGGAAACTGAAAAGGGCATCGAAGAGCTCGATGTTTCTCGGGATGGTAAGAAAGACATAGAAGCAAAATACGGATAGAGAATAAAGGAGATATGGAAGTAAAGAATATCAAGCTCAGGACATTAAGTTAATATCCTTTTAAAAGCTTTGAGACCAACGAAAGAGCCAGTGGATGCCGCAGACACTCTAATGGCTTTCACAGCCTCTATAAAGTAGGAGAAATACTTGACGATTGGGCGTGATCTCGGACCACAACATTTGAGGGGTGATCATCTTTCTGCACAACTGTAGTCCTAGAAACAGTGTAGTCTCAAGCATGTACTGAGCCAAAGACCTTCCCATGGTCACAGGTTTTTTTTAAAATTATTCCTCATTGAGTGGATTAGGAGAAATAATATTTGCTTATTTATTTGCAACCAATAACGTCGCTACAAACCAACAATTGTCTCTGCTCTAATAAAACTTTTCTGTTTTAATTTGAAACCTAAAAACCTTGCGAATAATTACATTTTTCCGTACAAGCAATAAAAAATGAGATTAAAAAACACAGAAAGACTAATAAATATAAAACCGAAACAGAGGCATTCACAAGCATGCGGATCCGGGAACGAAACATGGCCTTACAAACGACAAAAGCAACGAAAAGCCTCAAGGCAATTGCTACTTGTCCAGATATACGTCCTCCCCAATTTATTCGTTTCCTTTTCTAAACGTCAAGTAGTGTACCAAAGGGCATGGAAACAAAGAGCGTAAACCCAAAGCTGCTGTATCTCGAACCTTTTTTATGAGTAATGTCAAATGCAGAATAATTCAGGAAAAATATTAAAAAATGAAAACAGGTTAAAAGTGTCGTGTAACAAATGGAAAGGTGAATATTTACAATGAATCAATATTTGGGGAAGGAAATAAAACAGGATAATATTATTTGGTTTATTGGAAAGTGTATTGTTATTAACGTTTTTAAAAAGGAATCAACATGTTGGATTCAACCTATATATACATAAACTTGGAGTTGAGCTTCTGATATGGTACAACTCAGACAACCTAGCATTAGATGACAGCATATGCCATTAGATAACATCAAAATAACATGATTTGGCTTCTTCAAGAAGAAGAATTTATGTATGATAAACTGATTTGTACTTGTAGAGCAGTCTACCTCCCAACGCTAGTATATGGGAGTGAAAGTTGGAATGTTCGTAATGTAACAATAAGGGACATAAATCAAGTTCCCGAACTGAAGACTTCCATTGAATACAGACAGTTAAAGTGGTTCGATAATCCATCTGTAGCACGGACGAGGAACGGCAGCCAGTAAAGTAATGGAAGCCCGACCATTGGGAAAATGGCACCGTGGCCGCCCAAGGATCTTGTTTCAAGAACAAATACAAAGAATAGGAACTAGAAGGTGCGAAACTCCGACCCAGATGAAAGGGATGTGTCGAGACCGGGAAGGACGGCTCCGATGTATAGAGGCTCCTCTACTATGATCGGCAGAATAGGAAGATAAAGAAGTCGAAGAAACACATTTTGGAAAAATCCTACTAAACCACTTATCTCTGTAGATATTTGAATTAATTTTCATAAAGCTAGCACATGTGCTGGTCACATACGGACTGAAGAGATACGTCGTATACTATTCGGTTGTCCATCCCACTGCCAACCTTTCAAAGAAGGTGAGGAAGATGCAGACCAAATGGCAACTTGCTTGAAAATGAAATACATCCTAGCCCAAATTAGCCTAATGCTTGGGAAGGCCATCGAGCGAAGAACTGGTTTTTGTTGCCTTGTGTTCTAGATTTGTGAGTTCTCTGGAACATCTTCATAGAATGACCGTCCGCCGCTCTGGAGCATCTCTATTAGCCCTTCAAACGCTTGGGTATATTAAAAAAGTAGAAAAAAAATTGTTTATCGTGAAACCAATTTTTTTTAAATAATATCCAAAACTGTTGTGTGAACTTTGTTATTACTATAAAAACCAATAATTATATTTTATAAATATGAAATTTTTGCGTAGATGCATAGAATATTAAAAAAAACACTAGGTTGTTGCTAATTCCAATGGGCTTTGAAGCCTTGAAGAATGACAGATACTTATATTTATTATAAAATTAATAGGAACGTTAATGATGGTAATTTTTGTATATAAAAACTTCTATACTTAGATTGGGATTTTAATATTTTAATTAACATGATATATACAAAAGATCATGACAAGTTAAAGAGACAAGTGCCCATTCCTCGATATAATGGGTTTTACCTTCTTTTTTGGAATCGATTCCGCAGGTTCTCTCTACGAGTTGTATCACCACAAGTTTTAATTTTTCATTTTAATATTTTCGAAAATAAAATAATTTTAAGTTTTGAATGAAAAATAGATATAAATTATGGAAAACGTGTATATTTCTCCATATCACTTCATCAACCAATAAACGATCCAGCTAACATTTCGGAGTTTATAGGATATATGTTTGGATAAGCGTTCATTTCTTGATGAAATTAATACCGAAATATGCACATTTTCCATAATGGCACTCTTTTTTGCATAATAACGGTATGAAAGTATTCTCCAAAAATACAATTTTTATTTTTGAAGAATATTAATAAGGAAAGGAATGAAAAGTTGAAAATTGTTGTGACTCAACTCGGAGTGACAACCTGCGGGACTGATCCTTTTTTTTTAACCTTTTTGACTTAAATTTTTTTTTAATATCCTTGAAGACGTAAGTTATTGGAAGTGCATTTGCCACGCGATTTGGAGCCGAAGTTGGACAAGATGACTAGAGCACTTGAACGGGAACAGAAGCGCTGCAATCTGGAGACCTGTCAGTCACAACGGGATGTCACCTGTCATGTCACCTCTACCGTAGTCACCGACGTTAATAGAATCATCCAGTCGTATTAATTGTCTCCTTGATTGCTTCAGATAATTACGGATCCGTCCGAACTCAGGCCTCTTTTTCATGTCGTCATGGCGACGAATTTCAGCTATTTCCGAGATACTCAATTTACATCGCCAAATCATACCAGTAAATATATAATATATATTATAATTGTTGGCTATCAATAGTTACTTTTTTATTTAATTTGTTATAATGATATCCCTACCTTTTTCGTAAATGGTTAGCCTAGGCACTTGTACGTTATCTCATACGTCACGTGCCTAGTAGCGACCAGTCAGTCAGTGACGAGAGCTAGTGAAGTGTTGTCAGGGGGAAGTAGACCACTCTGTATAGCTCATCTCGCTACTTTCTTCCTGAGCCTCTTCTCGGCTCACTTTGGGGACATTGTTACATTTTCGCGTGCCCCACTTCCATGTACCATGGTAGGACGCATCGAGAGGAGGACACACATCACTAGCGCTGACTCGCCAATAGCCTCCAATAGTCCTGTGTATGTAAACATAACTTTTGTACTTATACTCTTATAAACTCTTAGGTTTTTTTATGTAACGATAATCTTTGGATGTTTTTTTAAACTCTAAATTTTGCAATATTGATAATTATAAATTTTACATTTTTTTCTTCAAATTTTTTATTTTTAAAATAAACCCTAACCTGCTGCTGGTGAATTACTGTATAACTCTAATTCATGTATTTGGAGAAATTACCACCCAACCATAGCTATCTATTTTTTTATTAAATTCACAACCGGCAATTTAGCTCGGATAGAAGGTTTGCGAATCATTACTAGGAGCCCCTTCCACAATAATTATATTATAATTAATGAAATTTATCAAAAATTTAAAGCAATAATACTAATAATTACTTCGTTTAACGGTCATAAAATAACGCATTCCATTCATCAAATCGTTATAACTTATTGACTTAAGGACCGTGTCTTTTCTCCTGATGCACATCATCTCTGTTTTATTCTTATTGACCCTGAGATCCATGTATCTTCTACTCTTAGAGCTGATATATATCCATATAAAGCAAAAGGGGGTGTCAAGGATGTTACATTGCTAAAAATACGGAAGATATTTCACTACTTAGGGGGTTAGCAGCTCACAATTAAACACAATAAACTTCAATCATCAACCAAATCTTATAGTATTATCAGTTACATGTAAATATCCGATAACTGAGGCTTCTTCAGTAGATTTTCATTAAGTATAAGATAGATCCTGCATAGACAACAAAAAACATATGTCTATATACGTACAAAATATATTATATCCACCGTCAAATCAACACTAAAAATTATAAGAAATATATTTTACCCATCTCGCAACCACATTTTCCAACAATAACCGCAAACACCACTCACATTTTCCTTTCTTCTTGTAGAAGGTTCTATTTCTGAAGCAGCTCGAAGAAACCTAGTATTATTTACAAATACGAATTAAGCTATTAGGTTTATCAATACAAACGAGAACCTCTCTGATACAAAAGTCGTTCCGAGAAAGACCCAAAAAAACAGATCAATTCTTCTTGTTTGCGAGCTGAGAGTCCTGAGAAAAATCTTTGGACCTGTCAAAGAAGAGCACAGGAACAAGCGCAATGCAGAACTAAGGGAACTGTACGGAACGCCTGACATTCTCTGTACTTTAATCAAGAACGGAATAATATGGTTGGGTCATGAATAAAGAATGGAGCCCCACAGGCTGCCTAAAATGACAATAAATGGAATGCCGGGAGGAAAACGGAAAAGTGGCAGACCCAGGCTTCGGCGGATGGATGATTTGGAGGATGATCTGAGAAGGATCGGAGTAACAAATTGGAATCCAACGAGGATCCTCCAATTTCGTATGGTGGAGAATGGGGAAGAATGGTGTCAGAGGCTCAGCTCCTGCAAGAACTGGAGGGTCAAACCGTGAGTGAGCGAATACAAATGTTGTAATAATTACAATTTATTTTATCATTTAATGTTTCTTAAAGATCTCTTCAATAATGTATGTACAATACTAAGATGAAAATATTTGGAATGACCTGGAGTGTCATGGATAGTATAACTACCGAATATACCCAAGATCACAGATTAGCAGGCATGCAAGTGGTCCTAGAATTTCTTTTTAAAGCAAAAACTCCGTGGTTATGTCATCCTTCGGAAGGGACGTAAAATGGGAGTCCCGAGTCTGTGCGATAAAGATTAATCATGCCTTTAAATTTAGTCTAGAGCATTGTCGAAATAAACAAGAACACATTTATTTATGAATTATATTTTATATTTTTTATTAATACTTTTTATACAGCCTATACGCCAATAAATTACACATTCAACTTTATCTTTAGCACTTACTATGATAGAATTCATGATATTTTATCATATTTTTTCTTATGCTATGTTTGTTTTTCTCAATTGTGATTCCAACAGCACTGTCCCACGTAATGCCCCTCCAACCAGAACAGACAAGCTGGCGAAGATGGAAGAAACCGGAGATGACCAAGGACACTTGAGATGTAATGGAAATCGTGATTGGGCCCACCAACTTCGGATTTACTGAGTTATCAACAAATGTCTTCCTAGAACTGAAGTGCCGATGTTAGTTTCTAAATGGCTGCAACAGTTGAAAATTTCTTATTTATCAGAAGAGTTGTCCTTCATTAATGCTACACATGAGCTGTCCCCGTAAATAATTCCCTCAAATTGTGAATTCTATCCCTCTCTTTTTAATTTCAACTTCAGGAGACAGGACCAAAAAATAAATATGTTATAAATATCATTGGGGAAAAATTTGTAAGTATATTTTACACTCTATTAAAAAAAAAAAAAAAAAATCAGCCGCAATGAAAACAAATATTGGAAGGTGAGTGAATCACCGCAATTCCCGCACATTTCTTGAAACAAATTTGAGACTTGCTAGTAATCTCACTCAACACGTAGTGTAAACATGACAGGTTTGTCCTCTACATTCCTTTTTTAAGTTCCTGCTAGACGAAATCTCAATGGAAGAGAATAATTGATTGAATATTTATACTTAAACTTACCTAATAAACCCACGGCTTCGCCCGCGTGGAATTTGGTCTGCCTCATAAAGTTTCTTGACTGATCATTTTAAATAAATAATTTAATTTTTTTAACCATAAGTTACTAGTACATCCGAAATTTCAGATGTCTAACTTCGAAACTGACGGATTCCATACAATCTTTGAACCCCTGTAATATTAAGGGCGAAACCCTTGGGGTGGAATTGTCCAAATTCCTTTCTTAGTGCTCATTTAAGCTATACAAAGAACCTATCTGCGAATTTCAAGATGCTAAAAGCAGTGGTTTAGGCCGTGCGTTGATCTCTGGGTGTTAGTCAATCAGGTTACAGTTTTATATAAACTTCGCCTGTGTGGTGTGTTGATAAAAAGTAGCCTATGTCAACTGTTGTTCGTGTCAGTATGTAATGTTATTGAATTTATTGAAACGGATTAATTAGTATAATGGTTTAGCTTGTCGTTCGGGAGCAGCGAGAAGTGACTTTTTTTTTTTCTCATCCTCTAAGATTTAATTTACAACATATGTACAATTTGCAAATAAATACCTGCAAATCCTTCTATATAAACAAAAGCCTTCTGTTACCTTCCGCTGTTTTAAAGCATTAGCATAGGCTGAGTCCATGAAGGCGGTGAGAAGAGACTTAATGTTACTTGATTTGTATTGTTCAGCGAAAATACGTAGTTTTTGCAAGTAAGAAACACGCGGGCAAGCATATAAACTTTGCCCCCCTTTTTCACCCCTTTTGGGGTAGAATTTAGGAAAATCCTTGCTTATTGGATGCCTACGTCATATTAAGAACACAACCTCCAAGTTTCAGGTCCCGACGATCAGCGGTTTAGACTGTTCGTTGATCTGTCAGTAGGTCAGTCAGTCATTCAGGACAAAGTATTTAATATGTATAGATAATGATCCGTGCAAGAGTAATGATCACGGAGACATCTCTCCCAAGAGATTTAATCGGAATAAAAAGGTAAACTTATATATTTAATCCATAATGATATTCTGTTCATGATTATTATCTTGATTCGGGAACCCATTACAAACAAAGAATGCCATTAATGTTGCGGTTCTTCCCAGAATAGGTATGTTCATTCTTCAATAGAATAAAATCAATATTGAACTTTTGTCAGTCTTGCCATAATGTATTTTTCTTTATTCCTTGAACTTTGTAACCGTGCAGTAAAATAAGTTTAGATGTTCTGCCGTGTTGAGAATATGACTGCTTGCATGTTACTGCATATTTATTCAGGTGCAGCTAGAGCAAATATCAATGCTATAGAATGATTTTTTTCGACATTTATACTTAAATAATGATCCGTGCGAGTGAAGTGCTCACGGGGACAGCTCTCCTGGGCCATTGGGCCAAACAAAGTATTTGAGTACACCAAAAAAAGAAGAAAAAAAAGAGTAGAGACGGATGCTTTAAATCAGGAATAATATTGAATATAGATAACAAATGTGGTAAAACTTGAAATATTTATCACCAGGTATTTCGCTACTGCTTCACCCGATCCTTGGCCGACAGTAGATCACCTGAACCATGTGGGCCGTTGAATTTTCCGTTCCCCTTCGGATATCCTCCTACGTCCGGATCGTCGATACTTCACAGCCGGCGGTTTTTCACTCAACCAAGGAAGCGGAGAGAGCATAAACATAATTTATGGTTTGCCTGGGGGCGGGGCGTTGAAGGTAAGGAGAGGTGTGATTGGCTTATCGAGGGAGCGCCTATTTATGGGACCCATTAGGGTGGTGCTTAAATCATCGGCGAGCCCATTATGGTGCCACCCCTTGGATTTATCGCCGCCTCCTATTAAAGAGCTACCGTCCGTCCTCTTCAGGTCGATAGCGGCTTCTTGGCCTCTTTTGACTGCGCATCCACGCAGGAGACCTTTGGTCATTTTTTGGCCGGCATGCTTTGGTCTCACGAACCAGCACTCAAAACAGATCTTGCAGCTTTGTAAATTATATGCTATCATAATAGATCATCAAACGGATGATTTCTGGATAAACAAGTTTAAGAAAATTAGGCCAACATGATCATGGAATTGGGTCTAACTATTGCTGGAAATAGAATCGTGTCGTTCATTTCCAATTACTGATGATTTCAAATGCATAATCGCCATTAACAGGTTATTACTCTGAGCTGCAGATATTTAAGTTACAATAGCAAATAATTTTTCATGAAAAATGGTTTTAAAAATGATGAATAATAGCGCTAGGTTAATGTCGCACTTATTATTATGGAACTGCAGGTAGCTTAAAGTGTTGTACATTAACTATCTAGGGCTGTATAGGACTTCAAAGGAAGTCTTTAGCCAACAAATAAAAAAAAAAAAAAAAAAAAAAATTAACTATCTATTGTTTAGATCCTCTCTAAACTGACGTAAACCCACGTAAACGAAATTAAATTAACAGATATCCAGTGATGAGAATTACATATGACTCAGAAGAATATAGGAATGGTCTCTTTCAAAAATTTCATTATATACAAAATTTAACTGTGTAGTTGTAACTTACAAATCTGCACCCCCCCCCCTCCCCTGTGAATTAGAAGTTAAGTCGAATTTTGTCAAGAGAGAGGTAACAGTAATGGGTGGTAGTGAAATCTTGTCGTTCTCATAGTGTTTGAGTTCTAATGGAGTTGTAATTGTTAGCAGTTACTCCATTTGTAGCCAATGCCTTACTTAGGATTTTCCTCAGTACAAGAACTCTTTTTCAAGAAAATTCGTGTAAATCGCTTATTTACCGAGCTCTAGATAGAAATAAAGATAAAGAAAACTATTTTTTTTTATGTTTTAAAATTTTAAAATTGTGGCCTTGAAATTTCCCAAATTCACTTCACTAATTACTATATAGAATTAGATTTAATTTCCTTTGATCCCAAACTGTCCCCGATGATTCTCTTGGGCTGGAGATAGCCGTGGAATTTGATACAGATTAGTTACCGAAGTGCTATAAATATGTAGTTTCACCTCAAGAAGTCTGTACCTCTCCGACCCGTGAAGAGTTAGTGGAGAGAAGTGATTTGTCCGAGATCTCGCTCATCCGCTTGGATTTCTCCCTTAGTTCGGTTATCTACTTAATGAACCCTGGAAGGGTCTCTAGACCCCAAAGGTCCATCCCTGATTGTTAACAGATTAAATAAATTGATCCACTCTGCTTCCATCAACTTAACCTAAGGTAGTACTCCATCAAGATGTTCTTATATTGAGTTAGTTTCTCATTTCTTAACTAGAAAAAATTCTTGGTTTCCACCACAACTCATGAAGGTTGCTCAATCCAGGCCTTAGTAATGATCGTAATGTTTGTAAATTGTAAATCCAATATCAATCGTACTGCAAGGTGATATGGTTTAGATCACTTTGAACTGGTACGTTCCCCCCGAATCTAACAACAAAAGGGCTCGATCCAACTTGCAGGACTATGTTTGGGCATGAAGGAAAGTTTCCTCCTATCATTGTTTACATAAAATTAACACAGAGCTAAGAACTCAGCCTCATTGGTTATTACAGGGGAGGACACATAGATAGGAATGAGATTTAACCCGGGGTGTGCCCCAGGATGCAGGAAGGGGAGACGGACAGCCCGAAGAGATAGGACTGCGGAAGGACCACTCCTATCAGGAAATTTATTACTGTCCTCTTTTTCAGTCCGTCCGTTGATAGGAGCTCTAGCTGAGTCTTAATTATTAAAAGTTAACAACAAAAGAAAAAAAAAATTCTTCTTGAACATCAGGCTCAGTGTGAGTATAAAAATAGGATATATCATAAATAATGCTTAATGACTTTTTCATATTTTAAAAAATATTAATTATTAAGGATTGATCGTGTTTTGACCGAATATTTTAATTTTAACACTTTCACTAGCTTCATGTTTATGGACATATGTTTCCAATAGATTATTCCAACACTTTTTCATATCTTCGAGCTGTGAACACTTTTTTATATCCGGTGACGCGGTTGTGTTTTGTGACAATCACTAAGGCATGTAGTAATATGCACAAGGTTTAATGTTTGAGACGAGAATAAGTCTACCAGGACCAACTGGTTTTTTATTTTGTATATTTGTAATAATTACAGAAGATTTTTCAAGCACAGTCGTTGGCTTAAAAAAAAAAAGCCAATTGACAATTTCTATACAAGTGTGGTGGCAAATAAGGTATTTGATCTGTTATCAGTCATAGATTGACAAAGTGGGATCTGAAGGTCCTTCTGTAGCTCCCCCTTCAGTCGTAGAGACGTTCATACAGCCTATATAAAATGGGTACATAGAGAAGAAAATACCTTGCGGCTGAGCATTGAACTGGAAAACCACCTCCTTGCAAAACCGTTGGCTTAGAAACCCCTACTGAAGCCGATACAATTACGTAAGTTTAATAAAATAAAAAATAAGTCTTTAAAAAAATAAACGTAAAATATAAGAAGGGCGAAAGTGACATAGTAAAAGTAATGAATGATATTCGCGTGGTCTTCAAAGGCAGTTTCGTGAAAGAAAAAACAAAGGAAAATTTAATGGAAATAATAAGTCTTTCCATATATACTGTAAGTATTTCGTTAATTTCTTCCTTTAAAAAAATATAATATATAGTATTTAATATATTGTCAGTCATAGCTTGTTGTACCTGCAGACCATTCTGTGGTTCACAGAGTCTCTATCAAATAGGTACTTAGGTATATTATGGGAGAAAAAACCTCGCGGTTGAGCGTTGAATTAGATTAGAAAATTACCGACTTGCACAACTGTTAAGAAACTTGTACTTAAACCAATAAAATAAAATAAGTCAAATAAAAAAAAATCTAAAGTAATATTTAAATTGTAATAGTAACAAGAAAAGTCTTTCTACATATATTGTACATAAAAATATACGTTTTTATTTTTTCAATTAAAAAAAAAGGATTATTTTTGACACTTTCAATACAAGTGTGTAGGCAGATAAAGTATTTAATCAGTTAAAAGTCATAGCTTGTGGGATCTGCAGACCCTTCTATGCCTATGAGTTTCTATGAAATGGGTATCCTTGATTATGAGAAAAAATCTCACAGTTGAGCGTTGAGTTGAAAAACCGTACCCATGCACAACCGTTGGCTTATAAAAATGTACTGAATCCGAGAGCCTTCTTGGGTTCCAGTATTTTAGGGTTTTTTTCCTTTTTAGTCCCTCGGTGAAGCCACTTAAATGAACATTCACTGGCGTACTAAAAGGATGTACCGGGAGGTTTGCCTGTATTTAGAAAATACTCTCCCTCTCAAAACATTTTCCGTAATCCATGAAGGTACGCGAAGAGGAAGGATGGACACAAAAGGGAGACGCATTCATTGCCAGGTAGTGCTATCAGGGAGCACTAACTCTTGCGCGCAATGTAAATTTATCAGAAGGGACGGGGCGGAAGGAGGAGCCTCCTAGATTATGATTAATACGGAAGCAGCGGCCTGGCTTACAGTAATTATTTATCATGAAATACAGAGCTCCGTTGATAATCAGCATAAATTGGGTGTGTGATAGCCTCCACTGTTTCACCCGTGTCCGAGCTAACCTTCCCGGGTCTTCCGGAGTCTTTGCATTATTGCTGACTTCGTCCGAAACGTCTGTGTGCGTTTCGTCAGTAATTTTTTAGGAATTTCAATAATTAGGAAACTATCAATCATAATGTATCCCAATAATAGTAAGCAGAAAAAATAAAACTATTTTCCAAAAACCGTTGTCTACAACTATGTACAACTCTGCTTTTTGTATTTTTTGTTTTCAATACATTAATTTACTAAAGATTGAATTCATACGATACTAGTCTTTTGTATAGTAATTGATTGGTGATAATATTTGAAATTCATTATTCAGAAAGTATTACAATAATAATTAACAGAAAAAAACCCATTATCTTCCGTAAAACCGTTCTCTACAACTCTCTGTTTTGTATATTTTTTTTCAGTGCATTAAATTTAATTAAATTGAATTACATAATATTCTTTTGTATGGTAATTTATTGGTGATAATTACAGAAACTCGTGACTTAAAAAGTATCCCTATACTTGTAAACATAAATAGAATTATATATGTTCAGAAACCGTTCTCTACAACTTTCCGATTTGTATTTTTTTTTTCAATTCATTAATTTAAATTAATTTCATAGGATACTTTAGTATTTTGTACTGAGAAGACTTTTCTGAGAAGAATCCGGGATTCTTCCTGCAAATAAAAAACTAAACAATTTTTACCAATACTGTCCTTTCTAATGGTATACGTTTGTTCAAGTCACGGTAAACACATTTATCGACCGCCAGGGTTTTCACACATTGGAAGCTTTCGGACTACAAGTGTCTTGGGTTCGGTACATGATAGAGATTGTTCTGTTGCTTTGACATCGACTAGGCAGAGAGATGATTAGTCAAAGATCATGCTCAAACCCTTAGTTTTTACCCGATATAATCTTTCCGTGTATTCAGGAGTCCATGCTTTATTACTGTCTAAGTCCAAAATTTTCTGTCTAAATTTGTGGTTCGAAAAACAAAAATCAGAATGTATCCGAGAAGACATCTTCTGAGTTATAGGGCATGTTCCTTATAAGTATGTTTTTTGTAGTTTTTTTTTCAATGTATTAATTTATTATACACTAGCTTTTGCCCACGACTTCGCTCGCGTGGAATTTGGTCTGCCACATAAAGTTTCGTGACAGATCATTTTAAATAAATTGTTTAATTTTTTTTAACCTTAAGTTACTCGTACATCCGAAATTTCATATGTCTAACTTCAAAACTGACGGATTCCATACAATCTTTGAACCCCTATTATATTAAGGGGGAAACCCTGGGGGGGTGGTTCAAATTCCTTTCTTAGTACTCATTTAGGCTATCTTAAGAATCTAAATGCGACGTGAAGAAACACGTGAGCAAGCATACAAACTTCGCTACCCTTTTCCACCCCCTTAGGGGTAGAATTTCGGAAAATCCTTTCTTATCGGATGCCTACTTCATACAAAGAACACACCCTCAAAGTTTCAGGTCTTTTCGATTAGCGGTTTAGGCTATGCGTTTATACCTAAGTCAGTCATTCAGGACATAGCATTTTACATGTATAGATTAATTTCATACAATACTTGTTTTTGTATTGAGATGACTTGTCTCAGAAGAATCCGGGATTCATGAAAAAAAAATTAACATTTACCACAATAACCCTTTATAATGGTACACATTGGGTTCAGAAGATGGTAGAGGCTGTACTGTTTCTAAGGCAACGATTGTGCAGAAAGCTTAGTTGTCCGACTTATTTATTGCTATGTTTTTCACTCAATTAATGCTTTTCCTCTTTAACGAAGTTGGTTGAGCGTCAGGAGGCCTGCAGATTTCAAAGGACCAATCATATAACAATTTATGAGTATTATTTATTCAAGCCTTAATTATTAGTTACGAGCTAATAACTGAATTGGAATCTAAATTACATTTGAAATTATATTGTCCTGAACAAGAACTTACAAAATCTGAACAAGAAATTAATGTAATGTCCGAAATGATCCGTCTAGGTGAATCCGATTCGTCAGTAATTTTTAGAAATGCTTGTAATTATAGTAATTGATTGATGATAAGCTTTGAAAATCATGATTCAGAAAGTATTACAATTATAATCAACAGAAAAAAGACAGTATCATCCGTAATAACGTTTATTATATTCCGTAACTCTGCATTTTGCATTTTTTAATTTATGTAGAGGAATATTTGAAATATAATTAAGGTCATTTCAAAGCATCGAATTAAATTAAAACTTTTTTAATTTTAAAATTAAATTAAAACTCCTGGTTTTATCAGAGTCTTGACAATATGGCAGTTTCTTTTTTTTTTTTTAACACGATTTTATTATGTACTATATATGTAACCGAATCTTAAACCCAATATTCCACCACAACGAATGAAATTGAAACTTCGCACACTCATCAAGAGATGACAATACAATATTTTAATAAGTTCGTCTCATTAACATAAACAGGGTCTTCAGGATTAGCGATGTTTCACTCCAGAAGATACGGTAGTGTCATGTGGCAATTACTAAGGCATACATGGGTTAATCTGTGAGACAAGCATGACTACTGCCAGGTTCAACTAGGAAGTTTCGTATATTTTGCTACAAAAATAAATAATATAATATTTTAAATATTTTTATTTTGAAGAGATAAGATTTGCGCTGGCCGGGATTCGAACCCGGGTCATACATGTTTACATACATGATAATAAAAAAGAGCCATACATGCTAATAAACAATTATAAATGATATAATAATATAGTAAACAAATAAAAATAAAAATCAAGATTTTTATAGCCGGCCGAAGTAAAAAGTAGAAAATAAGTAATAGTTTAAGAAAATAAATAACCCGCATTAATAATTTATAAATATATAAATGGATAGGTAATATAGAATAGAAAAACAAATCTGTAAGGTAGAGAATAATTTTTAATAAGTTAAAATAAGAATAAGAGAGATGAACAAAAATTTGTTTTTACGTAAAAAAAAAAAGTGTGGGTGTTAATTGCTATAAATATTTTATTGACTGATATTGGTAAAATTATAGTCATACAATTATTTTTTTTCAAATCATTCTATTCTTATTTTAAATTTATTGAACTTTATTTTAAATCCTTTAGTTTCGTTTTTTATTAAAGCGGGTTTTTATGTTTTTTAAACTTTTATCTATTTTTTCAATATATTAATTAACTAAATAATAATTATTTTCATAAGATACTAGGATGAGATGACTTGTCTGAGAAGAACCCTCCATTCATCATGAAAAAAAAAAAAAATGTTTTCATGTTCATGTTTTTTATTGGTTAATTATTTTTTTGAAAGGTATGGAATTGAGCAAAAAAAAAAAGTTGTTAACCCTACCTCAATTCACGTTCCAAGACACGTAGAATTTGGATTGTAATACAAAATTTTTCTGTCCAGCACCATACGCTAAACTCTTTAAATCGCTATGGCTGTTGTAATCCTCGAAATATTCCGGTGCTGTTTTTCAATTTTTTGAAACTAAAAAACGATGTAGAATTTGTTACTGATGAAAGTAAAAAATGGAGAAAATATTTATCAATTTCTTCGAACAATTTTTTTTTGCACCCGATTTCAATCATCTATGTCGATTGTCTTTACTTTATAGTATGATAATGTAGAAAAAGGAATTTTCATTTTTAAAATTATTAAATTAAGAAAAAATTTCACAGCCAACATATAGGCTTATGATAATAATTAAAAAAATAAATGAAAAGTAATTAAACGATTTGTTTATTCATTCTATTTTTTTTCAGTACATTAGTCTCCGTTAGCTGAGAAATTTATTATTGCTATATTCCAACAACAAGCATTTTATTAGGTTCACTTTTGTTTACCTTATTTTAAAGCTAACTTATTACCAATTTATATTTGATAAGTAGATGTGAACACATAATAAGTTTCTACAGTTATAGTGAGATAATAAAATTTTCAAGCTTAAAAATTATAGTACAATTTATTTATTTAAATATGTACAAAAATATATTTAGTACATATATATATATATATATATATATATATATATATATATATATATATATATTTATATATAACTATATTCCATATTAAATCCCACTTCAACAACTTTTCAGTATCAGCTACAAATTATCAGTTAGATACAACCTTACTCATCCCTAACTTCTAGGGCAAAGGTGATTTTGAACAAGTTGTGCTAAACTTATTCAAACTAAACACCATTGATTATATTTCTACATGCTTGCCGAAAACAGAACCACAAAATATTATGAATTGTACATTCCGAAAATATGTCTAATAGCCCTGCGTTAATAATGAACTGACTGTTAATAAGAAGCAGGTACCTTGAAGAGTTTCATCTACAAAAGATCTACAATTAAATAATAAGCCCAACGAAAATAAAATAAATTAACATATATCAAGTGAGGAGAATTAAATCTTAGACACATCTGATTCAGAAGATAATGTGAATGGTTTCTTTCAAAACCAACAATTGAATAATCAAATAAATTTATGATTAATTGTAACCTACATATATGCAGCCTCGCTGAAACAGAGTGAGTTATTTGTATACAGTGAAGCGGGATGGTGTCATTCTCGTACTTTTTGGCTTGGAATGGAGTTGTAATATAAGCAGTAAACCTTTTTAAGCCAATGCCGGACAGCCTCACATTTAATACGAAAACACGAATCTGCTCCCTCAAGTACAATAAACTAATTTTGAAAATTCGTCTTGGCCACCTACTGCCCTTGGCTGTAGATACAATGCGCTTATTACCGTATTATTGCTTAAATTAGGCCCTCAACTTCCATTAAAATATCCGTTCATGCCCCATTAAATCAACCTAAAAGTGAATTATAAAACGATAAAGCTAGTTTCTTCGACTTCAGTTTCTAAAAAGTACTCCTCCTCACTGATTTTTAAAACTTTTTCGAGATTTGCAGGTAACCGATGTGAAGAAAACAGTTCCGAACATTCTTTTTTTTTTTTACGGGTGCAAGGGGATACGCATTGAATGCACTAGTCACATATGATAGAGCTATCTTGACAGCCGCTGACACAACAGTGACAGGCTGACCCATAGATAGCCGGCCTGTATCGAAGGCTGTGTCACATCCATACGACCTGTGAGGAGGAATGGAACCATTGGCCGGTTCAGGCACAAGGCGCTTAAGTTTCTAATTTGACGTATCTTGTCGCCTGTATTACTAATCTTCAAAAACAGCTTATTTAGACCAATATTTATTATCAAATTATTAAACTTTTTTTTTAATTCGTTTTAATAATGTTTCCGGTTTCTTCAGTTCAAATGGTTCATATTCTGCATGTTTTACTCATTATTGTTGCATTCCTCCATCATTATCTTGAGGATAGTATTGCAATTATCCATTTATTGGAAATAAATCGTATTACATATTTTTAATCAAACTTTCAGCTTAGCAAATAGATGCAGTTTGAATGCAGTTATACTACATAATGAATCATATGCCGGTAAGGTGATACAATGTGTAGATTGCTCACTGCCAGCGTGTACAATCCAACTCGTTAGTTTTAATTTTTGAATTAGTAGCATATCCACATTGTTCATATTTACAATCAAAGGAGGAAGACCGAGTACTGCTCTTGAGGTCAAATTATTAAATTCGATATTTAAACTTTTAAAGCTTATTCTCATCAGAAACAATTGTATAAGCTTATTTTATATCCAAGATATTGGTAACTTTAATAATTAATGATTAATATATAGTAATGAATAACTAATTTTGTGTAAACCAAAATAATAACGTGAGTATTATACGAGTAACTTATGAACAGAGTGCTTCTGAAATTAAATTCCTAATTTTCTACTTGAGTTAAAAAAAAAAAAAAAACGGTTCCACTATAACCCATCTTAGTTTCGGTACATGGTAGTGAATGTATTATTTCTAGGACAACAGTTGTGAAGGGAGGTGATTTGTCCGAGATCCCTGTCAACAAAGGTTTCTCCTCAATTTCGTCTGTAGTTCCACCAGGGTCCGTCTATGCCTGTTAACACATTAAATAATTTACCTGCCACCGCCGGATTCGAAACCAAAACCTTCCATATAGCAACTCAGCACTCTACACACTGAGCTAACATACCCCCTATATTTGATATAAACTCTATATATTTGTGATCTTACAAAGGCTAAAGTGTTAATCCGAAAAGTCGGCATATACATTAGTTTTGTAAATGGAGGTAAACTCTTTGACCTACCGTTTCAACAATACTCAGCATATCTACAGCTAACCATTCCCTAATCATAATGTTACTTCATACCATTTTCTGATTAAAAGTCATAAAAAACCAACTATATTTCTTTATATGAACTCTTACAAAAATGTTACGAAGCATCAAATCAACGATACAACATTATATGATTCGGCCATCTAGTTCGTATAGTTTAGAATAAAAGTTGAAGAAGCAACTCCGATAGTTTTCCAAACTCGGATTGACCAATGGCAGCTTACGGAACAATGCCAATCCTCAAGGCAATAGAAGATCTGGAGTGGACAATGGCCGGAATGACAAATCGAGGGGCAACTATTGTAATCTAATATAGCTGCCATCAATCCAGAGTCGATAAATTAGTTTTAGCTAATTCGGAAATTAATTGATGAGGGTTGTGTCAGGCTGGAGCTGCGTTTAATTTTCGTCATCATGATGGCCTCCTAGCTCCCTCCGACTTTGGCTAGTTGTCATTCAGGAAGGCGGCTGTTCTCCGGTAATGTTCTCTTTTCTTGTAGGCTAGCGTTCTACTAACGCTGTAAAGTATTCAACACGAAATTATCGGAAATTCGAGGCAATGTGTTAGTTTTATTTCAATTTTCCATAAAATAAAATAAAACTCTGTATCACTACAAGTGTCCTAATATACCTGTAATCTAATATAGCTAATAGAGACATAGGGTTCAGAAGATGGTAGAGACTGTACTGTTTCTAAATATTAAAATATTACTAAAATACTATTGAAGAGGGAAAGCTGATCAAGTTTTTCAAGCAATTCAATCAAAAATTGGCAACATAAATCACTTTTACAAGTTCCAGAAGCAATAAAAAACAAGTGAACGACATGTTGGTTGTTGATAGCCAAGACAAGAGTTCTGTTTCTCCTACGTACTGTTGGCGTATTCACAATAGCTTTCGTGCCGGTTTCTTGTCGAATATAAGTTAAATCAGTATTCATCAATGATGACGATGAGAGAGGGATTTTGAGGTGTCCAGCTTTTGAAATCTAGAGCGTATAGTTTTCTTTGCTTAATGGCCAACTCCCAGTTCATACAGTCAAGCTCGTTTGCAGCGCTGTATGTAATTTTCAACTGAAATAGTCCTCTATGAATTGTAGAGATTGAAACATTAATGTTTCGCTGAGACAGTTTCTCTTTTATTTCTTGTAAGGTAAGGCTGCGTTTTCTTCAATTACTTCCTCAATCGCAGCAATAGTTTCGGGTGTCAAAATATATACGATGGGTAACAACTCTTTTTTTGGCGTTAAATGATTTCTTGACAACCCCACCGCGACATCTTACAAATTATGAAATCGGCTGAAAAAACTATGAATTTGATTGGTAAAATTATGAAATTGGTTGAAAATATTATGAAATAGGTTGAAAAAACTATGAAATTCAATGAAAAAACCTATAAACAGTTGTACAGAAAGCTTTATTGTCCGACTTCTATATTGATCACTCAATTGAGACTTTTCCTCTTTGTCGAACCTGGTTGAGCGTCATAAGGGCCTGCAAATTTCAAAGGACCAATCATAAAACAATTTATGAGGATTATTTATTCTAACCTTAATTATTAGTTACGAGCTAATAACTGAATTGGAATAAAAATTATACTTGAAATTATATTATCCTGAACAAGGACTTACAAAACCTCAACAAGAAATTAATACAATTTTATAGGATTATTTATTCTAACCATAATTATTAGTATAATATTTCTATTATATAACAGCTATATAACAGCTAATAAATTAATTAGAATATGAATTCTACTTGAAATAAATATACTATCCTGAACAATGATAGTAATTTTTTTATTAAAAAAAGAAAACAAACCTGTACTATTATAACCCGTAATAGATAATACACAAAAGGTTTAGGTTATATCATTGTCTATACTTCGAAATGGATGTTGAAATGTTCATTTCTTAGTGAAACGATTACCGAAATATACACATTTCCATAATTGCACTGTTATTTTCATACTATTACTCAAGATTATATTTATTTTCGAGAATATTAAAGACATAATGAATAAAAAGTTAAAACTTTTTAAAGTAGATATAATTACGACAACCTGCGGAAAAGATACCCATAGTAGCTATTACTGTCTAGCTATTATAAAGAACCTGCCTACAAATACGGTTTAGGTTATAACATAATATATACTTTGAAATGGTTGTTTATATGCCCATTTCTTAGTTAAGTCATTAGCAAAATATACACATTTTCCATAATTAAACACTTTTTTTCATACTAAATCTCACGACTTTTTACTTTTTGAGAATATTAAGGAAACGAATGACAAGTCAAAACTTGTTGTGAGTTAACCTGCTGAACTCATACCCACAATTGTATACTGTCACTGAGGTATCATTTTGTTTCTTATTATACTGTGGAAAGAGTAAAATTGTTACACAAATCGGAGAATAGTTTTTTTGAATCAAAATTCATTATGTTATGCTCATCTAGGATCTGTTTTTCACGGTAGGAATCGAACTTTTTTTTTTGAATGCTAGGATAAGGGTATTGCAGTGAATTCAGGATTATTTTTCAGGAAATATTATATTGCTCTAGGAACGATTTTCCCGTCAAAGAGACTGGTTAATGTAGAAGATTTAGAAACTGTTAGTATGGCCAAAAGCGTTGGTTAAAGAAAAGCTTGGGTATTAGCGAAGCCGATGGGGACTAAGACGGACGTGTGTCCCTCCATTTTCATAATTCGCTCGTTCCTATGCTAGAAAATACCCGCCCCCCCATGATTTACGACAGCCCCACACTTAATGCGCAGCTCCACCACCCTCACTAATTACGAAACCATTATAAATCTCCGATGAGAACGGCAATAAAATGCATCAAGATTACCCCCTCTGACGGGACCCGCCTGCCTTCTCGATTATTTCTTATCGACTAACTAAGGTGCCGCTCAGTCCGAAAATGTATCAAGTATATTTTTTTTTTCAGTTCAAGTGATATTTTTGCATATTGGATTACCTAATTCTAATTAGGATAGTACTAGGTAATTTCGCACCTAAAATAGGGTTTGGACAGGTGTTGTACGCATATGCGTTAAAAAACTCAAGTAAACAAATAATTACTATATTGCAATATAATTTTATTAACTATAGGTCTGTTTGACTCGTTTTATGGTTATCATTCGATCGCTCATGAGAAGCCCTTTTCAACCGTGTACGATATTGTATTTGTATTTGGCTTTTCCACGCGTATAGGCCATAAGACATTATATATTTTGAAAAAAAATAAATTTATTGCAACACCTCGATATATTCACTATCCCCATTTTACCCTGATGTTTTATATACAATCGATAAATTTTGATGACAGCTGACGATCGAAACCTTAACGAACGTCGAAGGTTCTCTGATTCAAAAGTTATACTGAATGGAAATCTCGATACGCAAATTAGCCCTAAATTGCGGCGCTTACTTCTCCACCGCGCGCGATGCTTTACAGTCCTCATTTATCTTAATGAATTCTTTGATCCTTTGGCTATCCTATAGTTAGCTATTGTACATAGGTCTAATGGAATTTTGGTTAGAGGTGATAGATATGTAGCTGCAACACTCCCTCCATTTTGTTATCCTTGGTCTTTTTAAATTGTATTGAAGCAATTTTAAAGACGTATTCACGTCGAAAAAATCTGTCCTCTAATGGAACATACTTGCATCATTAAAATAAATTAAAAAAAAAACTATATCTCCATAGCTAAATGGGATTGGGGTTTGTGTTGCAACTCTGTTGCAATGACGAAGGTCCCGCTTTAATATTATGGCAGATTTTATTTAATCTGTTAATAGCCGGAGATGGATCTTTTGGGATCTGAGACCCTTCTGGGGCTCACCAAGCTTCTATAAAGTGATCGTCCAAAATGAGGACAAGGACCAGGCGGTTGGGCGTGATGTAGGACAAAACACCATCCTCTACAACCGGGAACGGCATAACAAATAAACAATACAGTCTCTTCCATGTACTTAACCTAAGAAACTTCATAAGTCGTTTTTTTAATGTACTGTAATAAAGCTTTCACTATGTTCATAGAGATCACTTTTCTTTCTTTAATTGGTAATCCTCACCTATCCTTCTCTGTCGATATACGTACCATTCTTAATACCTTTCTTTCTATTCCCAGCTGAAGATTCTATAGCCTCTGGAGTATCACCGGTTGTACGACAGTTTTGTAATGTCTAATTTTGTCTTTCCTGGAGAAATTCTGTTTGTTATATAAACTATAATAAACATTATACATATTTTTATAATTTATTGTTCTTTGATGGTGATTACTTTTTTTTTTTGGTGATTATTTAAAAAAAAAATTTTTTTTTCTTTATAAGATATTTCTTATATACTGGACTAAGTTTCTTGATCTATATAATTTAATAATGAAGAAAAAACCTTATTCCAGTCAACAGTTGTTGTTAAAAAATTAACAAAAGATTAAAAAACGTTTTTTTAAATATTTTTACAAACAATTTAGAATCCCGGCCAAGACAAATTTTTTCTCTTCAAAATAAAAATATTTAAAAATTATATATTAAAAATTATTTGTATTTATTTAATATTGTTATTATTTGTAAACAAGTCCATTACGACTACTTAAAGTACATAGAGGTGTGCATTTGACTTTCTTGGTGTCCATTCTGTCCAACAAAAATGTTTTAAGTTTATATGTTTTCGCAGTTCAAAAGTTCTGAATACTCAATTAATTGATTTTAATGAGGACATTATTACTTTTACAAAAAATCTTTCAATTACTAAGGAAGTACTGCTCGCTGATTACTATTCCTTGGGTGATAAGGAAGAGGCTGATTCTGAGAATATGACATCGTAACCCGGAACCAGCAATGGAATACAAGCACCAGGAAGCCAGGAAGAAGTACAATCACCAGGAAGCAATGAGGAAATGCAGTCTTCAAGTGATCCTTGTGAAAATGATGCCAAGCCAAAACTCATTAACCAGGACAACCTGTCAACCTGAATGACCTCGTCCGCGATTTAGACCTCAAAAACGTAAAGCCTAATTACTTGGTTCCAGGCTAAAGCAATGGAATCTTTTGGAAGCAGGAGTGAACGTTTCTTCCTTTCGAAAGCGAAAATCATAGGTGCTCAATTTTTGTTCAACGGAAGGCAACCTTGCATTTTGTCAAAGCCCTTCCGATTTACTTACAGAACTGGGTCTTCCGACCAATCCAGATGAATGAAGACTGTTCATAGATAGTTCTAAATTCAGCCTCAAAGCAGTGCTCCATTACAACAACAACCTACATCCATCCATTCCTGTCCTCTATTCTACCCATATGAAGGAAACTTATGAAGATTTGAAACTCGTGCTTGAGAAAATTAAATATATCGAGTACAAATGGAGCATTTGTGCAGACCTTATAAGTTGTAGCAGTCCTTACAGGTCTCCAAAGTGGTTACACTAAGTTTTGCTGCTTTTTATGTGAGTGGGACAGGAGGAAAAAAGAAGAACACTACACAGTGAGAAAATGGCGAGAACGCACAGATACAGTTGGTCAAAAAAACATAGTCAATCCTCCATTGGTTCCAAAAAAATAATTCTACTCCCACCACTCGATATCAAATCAGGCCTCATGAAGAATTTTGTGAAAGCAATGGAAAAGGAAGGAGAAGGTTTTTTATCCTTGAAAAAGAAGTTCCACAGATTAAGTGAATCAAATATTAAAGAGGGGATTTGTGTGTGGCCTCAAATTCATGATCTTCTTAAGGACGTTGAATTTAAAAGACGATTAAAAGAAACAGAAAAAGAGCCTGGACTGCATTCGAAAACGTGTGTCAACAATTTTTGGGGAACAAAAGAGCAACAAATTACAATAAAATTGTGGAAGAATTGCTTTCATCATATAAGGCCGTGGTTTGCAACATGTCCTTAAAAATTCAATTTTTCCATTCCCATTTGGATTTCTTCGCACCCAACTTGGGAGCAGTTTCAGATGGACACTGAGAACGGTTTCATCAAGACATAGCCCAGATGGAAAAAACGTACAGCGTTAAAAGCAATGAGAAGATGGTTGCGGAATTCTGTTGGACACTACAACGGGAGACAGGTGATAAAGAGTACAAATGAAAAAATATACACATTAATTGAGTGCAGAATTAAATAATTTATTATTTTATATGTTATTGATTTTCACAAAAAAAAGTTTAAAATAAAAATTAAAATAAATAAATGAAAAGATTATTAAATTTATGAAAAAAATGGGTTTTTTTCAAAAACAACCTCCAATCTTTAAAAAATGGTGGTTGGTAGAATTTTTTTTTATTTCAGATTCGAATTCACCACACATGAAAATGTAAAAATCAGGAAAACTTCTCAAGGGAGCAAAACTTTTTTTTTTCAGAACAGTGTTATCAGTTATTCCGAGTAAACTAGTCGTCGAAATATGATTTTTCTTGAACTAAAGAAATCTTTAAAGTACAGGAAAACAATATTTAGCATTGGTTTTTCATTATTTAACTATTTTTGAAATAAATGTGGTGTTCAATCAGTAGCAAGCTCGGAAAATCTTTCACACCGGGTGTGCAACGATCGTATTATGTGAATTCAGTTACGAATTGTGTGATTTCCGTAGTAAACATGTTTTTTTTAATTAAAAATGAACAATATAAGTCCCCGATGTCAGGTACTCGTTAAAAACCCCTATCTTAATTGAACCACTGAGTGGAAAAAGGAAACAACTCGATTTTTACTGTAAAATAAACTGAGATAGCCATTTTTCTTATCACGTATAGGCACATTTACTCAGCAGAAAAAAGGAATATCTCAATAGCTCTAAGCCATTTAAGATCAGTAGGTTGTCTGGTGGTGAGCGGGACAAGGGAACAACTCGAGGAGTAGTTCAAACTGTGGATGTATGTATTTTGTGTGCATGATTCAGCAGACAACAGTTCAGTCTTCTACACGTGTCACGAAGTTGAAGGAAAAAAAAGACCTGACGAGGTATGTAGTTTTTTAAGTCATTACATAACCAACTTTTTACCAGAGTCTGTAAAGAGCTTTATGTCTTTAGCGATGCTTGTGGGGGACAAATTTGAAACCACTCCCTAACGAGATTGTTTTTAGGACTTACAGAGACAGAAAGAGTTAACAATATCCATCAATATTTCCCAGGGGCATTTTTAGCTTGTGATCGCAACTTTGCTTGTTTAAAACATGTTATAAGGAAACAGGACAGTGTATCCCCACCATCACAGTATAACGAGATGATAGCAAGCGCTCGAAAAAAATACACCCATTTTACTGTCTAACAGGTTACAAATGAAGAAATCTTGAGCTTCATGGTGGCCGCCCTATTTTAAGAAATCCAGCAATTCCATTCAGGACAAAAATGTTACATTTTTATAAGCAAATACAAAAAATAAAATACAGTTCTCGATCATAGGGATGCCTAACTGCATCCGAGTTTATCGATGGATCGACCGATGATCTTTTAAAACTTATAAAGGGAAATCCAAGGGAATTGCATCTTCCTTCAAACAAAGCCTACGATGCATCGCGATGGTTCTGTGGGTTTTACCAAAAAAAACTAGGTGATGTGGAAACATCTTTCAATACGTACCAGATGACAAGAGGCTGTTCTATAAACGCATTTTATCATGGAAAACAAAAGAGGGAACCGAATGACGAGTAAAATATTATATTCCAAGTCATGTAAAAACTGTGTTAACTTTTGTACTTAAAATGGTAACAAATTTGTATTTGAAACATTTTTAAGTATTTCATTAATGATTTTACCTTACACTATCTCTGAATACAGTGCAGTAGTTGGTAAAATATATCAAACAAAACTCAAATACATATTATAACCAAATGAGTGGAAAAAGGGGATAACTTTTAAATACATAAATAGTTCTTACGTCCTAAAAGTGTAAAATAATGTAGTAACAGATATATATTAAGATTGCCCATGTATGAAAGTATATTTTTCATGTTTAATATTATTTTGTAAGACCAACAGAAATCTATTTAGACAGTTTTTTTGGGTTTCTGAAAAAATAGGTTTCAGCAACTTATTCCCTTTTTCCACTCAGTGGTTCAATTAACCCTGGATTGGCAAAATTTAGTGCATCGTATGTAGCCTATCCGTATATAGCATCGTCCGATTAGCCATAGCCAGTATAAAGTGACTTTAAATGAAGAAACAACACTGGGCCTGTAGATATTAACTCTAATTAATGAGGCCCCACATACAAGACTGAAATGACAAGAAACAGCTAGACGCTTCCGACTACTTTAACACATACTAGGCAAACGCTCAAAGCTTCAATTACAAAAGACTTATTTATGTGACTGTTATAAGACCTATATGGACTTACGGAATTCAACTATGGGGCTCCACCAAACCATCGAATTGCTCTCGTATTCAATCCTTCCAATCCAAAATCCTTCGCAAAATCCTAAACGCTCCTTATTTTGTCACAAATAAAACCATCCATAAAGACCTTAACGTTCCATATGTTACCGATTTAGCCCATTCCAGACACCTATCATTTCGCAATAAACTCCAGGCTCATCCAAACCCACTAGTTTCCATCCTTTCATCCAATTCCATCCTGGACAATCCTCCTAAGCGTCTGAAGAGAAGGTGGCCTTGGGACCTTATATTAAAAGAAATGTTATTAGAGTGCTGCCAGTGGTTAGTGCCTCTACAAGTCCTTTCATGTATCGAGTTAGTCATATAGCCCTTGTACTAGATGTATATATTACAGCTGTACAATTCAATAAAATAATTTAAAAAAAAAAGTAATGAGGATTTGAAGTAATGTTGAAAGATTCTTAAGAAATTGTCCTGAAGCAACGTTGGGTTCAAATCCACCCCAACCACCCTTAACTCGCGACACCTCTACCTATCGACTTTGAGCCGCCCCAGCTGTATTAACACCCTCATCACTTCGGTTGAATATTTAACCCCCAACTCGAGGGACATAAGCTCCCGTTGACGGACTTGGGCATCAGGTGGGGCGGGGAAAGTAGTCTCTAAGTGTGCCTACTACTTAGCTTAAATTTGGCCTTTTGCATTTTTAAACCCCCACGTACCTCGCACCTGTAATTATAATTCACTACTTAACACATTACCTCCCCCCCCCCCCCCCCAACCCTTGTAATGGTTAAGAACCTCTTAACTCCCGATTTAAAATATCTATAAAAGTGAGTCTAGATAAAACTGGGATGGCTTAAGCAAGAGCCGTAACCCGTAACATATAATAAGTATACTTAACCTAACTGAAGTACTTGCTAAAAATGAAAATAATTATGAGATAAGAAGACTTTAGTTAGTAGTACTCCTATTTAAATATATACCGATCCCTAAAAATTAAAAAAAAAATGTGCCATCATAACCTAACAATAATAAAGTAAGTATGATAATTATCAATTACAGCCCCTTATAATTTTCTATAAGAATTAAAAAAAAAAATCGAGTAATTTAACCCTTGTTGGGCTCTGTACATGGTAGAGACTCCATTGCTCCCGGGACAAAGGATGTGTAGGATGGACATATGCCGAGATCACGAATAGCGAGATTTTTCCGCCTATTCAGGATACATACTTTATATAGTCTGGGTGAGCGAGTCCATCCCCAACTGTTAATAGATTATATAATGTTTCTCCCACAGCCGGATTTGAACCCGAGACTTCGACACAGCGCTAAACTACTCCCCTACTGAGCTATCCTCCCCCCATAAAAAAAAGAATAAAAAAAAAGTGATCCTCAATCAAATTAGTAAAATCAAATTTTTTCCTTATAAATATCACTACTATTTATTACTAATTATAGAATACCGCAAAATATATTTTAATAATAATAGGTGCGATTACTTGTTATCCCTTACCATTTGCGGATCGGTAAAGTTCCAAGGTAAAGTATCTCATCCCGTCTATATACTATTTTTAAAATTTAAATGACATTTCTATAGAAGTAAAAAGAAATAAAAATCTGTAACACTACAACCCATGAAGGGTCTGGGGCTCATTATGTGATAGATAGTGATTGTTTCTAGGACAACGGAGGTGTAGAGAGTTGATAGGTCCGAGATTATGAGCAAACGTCTGGTTTTTACCCCCATCAAGGGTATCAACTTAATAGACGCTGTGTGTAACCGAGGAGGGTCTCCATCCCTATTAACAGATTAAGTATTTTTTTGCCATAGCCGGATTGGAACCCAGAATCTTCGCCATTGCAGCTCAGCGCTATACACACTGCGCTACCCCGTTCCTACCAAATTTATAAAGCTCTTTTTTTCTAAATTTCTTTTCTTTTCTAAATGACAACAGATACCAAATATTATTATTAATACATTTATTATTTAGTAACGTAAGAATTATTCAATCAGATTTTATTGTGCTTTTGGTAATATAACCTCAAGGACACCGATAGTTCCAATCATGCGTTGAAAAATTCTCACACTAAAGAAAAATCATGTAACTATTTTTCGAAAACTGGAATATTTTAAATTGGATTCTAATGATTTTCAAGTCGTATATATTATATTATTTTTTGTAAAAAAAAACGGAATTCAATTCATTTTTTTTAAATTTATACTTGAAACATAAAATAAATAAAAAACAATCGACACCAATGTGTTAGTACATATGTTTTGATCAATTGTCGTTATTCGCTCACAGTAAATAATGCCAGGTTTCCTTCAGTAACTCGACTGATCATTCATTGTTTCTAGCCAAATTTCTCTGAAGCCAAGAATAATGAAGACTGTACTATTGCTACTATTTACTATGCACCAAATGTTTTTGATTTCAAGTAAGTTACCTCTACCTAATAATATTTCGATAAACTTTATTTAACCTTAGCTCTTCAATGATTTTTACATTAAAAAATAATGAGTAGTAAAGATGAATTTAATTTGAAACCAATGATAATTTTAAAACGGGGCTTTATTTAAGACTTTAAATCTTTAATTTAAAATATTATTGAATCATTTAATAATCATTAATGAACTAAACATAAATAAAACCGGGCACCCTTAAGCATTCAAATCTAATCAGTTTAGATGGTTTAAACTAAATAAAATGAAATTCAATTTCAAAATTAAATTAAAAGCTATAGGTTATATAAAGATTTTGATTTTTAATTTATTTTTTAAAAGTATAACACCAAATTCTTAACTCTTTCTCAAACTTTTAAGCATCAGTTAATACTGTATTTTAAATCAAAAAGGTTAGATCTTTCATAAATTAATCTTTTTTGCCAATTTCTTAATTTTTTTTCAGGAGTTAATTTAAAACATATGATTTTTATAACCTGACTTTTTTTTTACGAAATTACCCATCTAGAATATTTGATATATTTAATACTTTAGATAATTTTCTATTATGTATTAGTGATTAAAGAGCATATCAATATATTTTAATGAGTATTTGGTTAAGTGATTTTAGTTTGAGGAATATTGTCAAATTTTCCTCCAGAAACATAAATCACTAGATTGCAGTTACCAATGGGATATAGTAATTTCATTTATAGATTGTGATAGGAATTTAAAAACACTTTAAAAAAACAAGTCGTACCAGGAAATTTTTCGAGTGGTATGCCTTGATATATGTAATCCCAAATAGTAACTTTTTCAAAACCTTTCAAATTTTTCTTTAAAAAAATATTTTAAGACAAAATTTCGATTAGAAAATTTAAGGTATCAATTCCGCAGATTATAGTCACGACAAATTATAACTTTTCATTCGTTTCCTCTCAAAAATAAATACATTTTATTACTGGCTGTATTTATAGCATTTCCAATTCTATTTGAGCCTTTTCCAAGTCAACTTTAATCTTTTACAAATCAAATGTTACCCTTTCCAAGTCACAAGCAACCCTTTCCAATTCAAATGTAACCCTTTCCAAAGCAAACGTAATGCTTTACAGCTCAAATGTCACCCTTTTTATTTCAATTGTAAGCGTTTCCATTTCAATTGTCACTCTTGAAAATGTTTTGGAAATTGACCATACTCTGGGGAGTGGGCGAATTTAGGGCCTCAGAACTCGCTAGGATAAAATCATCACAACCTTTTTCTTTACAACTCTTATTAGAACAAAAATGAGGGAAGTGATTAAAAAAATAAATAGTTGAATTTTTGTTTCTGAGAAAGTTTATTTAAAAATAGTAAAACCATGTAATCTGAACTTAACAACAGTATCTTCTTAGTTTTGGTAATACACATAATAATATTCTTGTATACAATAAATTAAGGAAAATGTTTTTTAAAAAATTGATTTTTTTTTATCAAGAAGTAAATAATAAAAAAAATAAGTTAATGATTTTATTCCCAAAACTATTCTTGTGACTTGGAAAGGGCAACATTTGATTTGTGAAAGGTTACAGTTGACTTGGAAAAGGTTCAAATAGACTTGGAAATGCTATAGATTAAATAACCGAGTTACATATACTTTTTAGGTTATTTCATCATCTATACTTCGATATGATTGTTATAATATTCATTTCTAAACAAATAATTACGGAAATATACAAATTCCCCATAATTGTGCTGTTTTTATAGCACGAAAACTTACGATTATTTTTATTTTCGAGTATATTAAATAGGAATGAAAATCTTAAAATTATTGTGACTTAACTCGAAGCGTCAACCTACGGAACTGATACCAAATTTTATTGTAAACCACGTAAAATGATTCTTTCAAAAACGTTTAATTATCATAGAGCTTAATGATTTCACGGTGTAATGATGTTTGTCTTTTGCACAACTAATTATCACAATTAATATAATAAATACAATTATGGCCAAAACTATATACATTTACGTTTAACTAGAGATAATTTTGAACCGTATTTTTATGTTCTATTTTATTGTCATTTGGGGAGGTTGCTAGTTAGCACCCTTAGTTTTTATTTTATTTTTAAATTAATATAAATTATTTATGTTAAGATATTTTAATTTCTCAATTTTATAACCTAATATATTTGCTATTTATTATGTATATAGGTGCACTGAAATGCTATGAGTGTGCGGGGGATTGCGCAGCACCGAAAGAAAAGGACTGTGACGCAGCTATCAAATGTTGCTATTCCTCAGGTAAGTATAGGTTCTGGCTTTCCGGAGGTGCCCTATGCTATTGATTAATCTAAATTATCAATTAATTAAATCAATTATTCTTTTAGTAATAATTAAGGAATCGAGGATATAACTACAAGATTGGCTTATACAGGGATTTATTTGGAGTTAGAAAAAAAAATAAAGGCTATGTTTTTCTGGAGTCTTGTATATTAAAAATAACATAAAATATTTTCTGTCAATTGGGAGATTAAAGATAAAACTATATACCTATGTATATAGGTTTCCGTCCCGGTTTCTCCACACAATCGGCACTTACCAAAATCACCAATGACATACATACCGCTATGGACGACAAAAAACTAACTGTGCTTATCCTTCTTGATTTTACTAAAGCTTTTGATTCCTTGGACCATTCTATCCTTTTTAGCAAACTCAAATCAATGTCCTTTTCTAACAGTTCCATCCGATGGTTCCAATCCTTCCTCTCTGATAGATCTCAAGCAGTTTCTATACCTAATCATCCCCTTTCCTCTTTCCTCAGGCGTGGCACAGGTCTCAAGTATCTCTCCTCTTCTTTTCAACTGCTATATCAATGATCTCCCTAATTCTGTTCACCACTGTTCCCATCATCTATATGCTGACGATTTCCAAATATATCTGTCCTTTCCCCCTTCCGAGCTATTTTTTGCGTTCGCTAGTATTCAGGAAGACCTAGATAGGATCTGTGCCTGGGCAAAGCTGAACAAACTGGAATTGAACGCATTGAAAACTCAGGCCATTGTTTTAGGTTCCAATTCCCTCCTTACATCCATCCACACCCTCCCAACATTACTCCTAAACGATAATCCTATCACGATTACCTCCTCGGTGAAAAACCTAGGCATCACCATCGACCAAAACCTTTCCTGGAAATCCCACATCGCCCAAATATCCCGACGGACAATTAGTTCCCTGAAGTTGTTCCATCGTTCTCGTCACCTCCTTACACAATCTTCCCGTAAGCTTCTCGTATCTTCTCTCATCTTCCCCCACTTTGACTATTGTAGCGTGGTACATGGAGGCCTCTCTAAAATGCGAAGACAGATTAAAGAGAATAATGAACTGCTCTCTAAGATTTGTGCTTGGTACTCCGAAGCGATCGCCCGTCTCCCACCTCTATGATGGGTTAAAGTGGCTCTTCCCTCCCTTCTGAAGACAATATTTCCTCTGTTCATTCTTATACCAATCCATTCACTCTCAACACCCTTCATATATCTACAGTCTCCTCCAATTCAAATCATCAGTTCAACACCATAAAACAAGATCCCGCCTTTCTGATCTCTATATACGTTCACACAGAACTAAAGCATTCGAACGTTCCTTTCTCGCCCGCTCCACCACAATGTGGAACTCGATCCCTCCTAATATCCGTCATACTCCCTCTCTATCATTATTCAAATCCTTGCTGTATCAACATCTATTAGCTTCCCAAAAGGATAGTCTCTAGGTAGGTTAGTCATTTGCTTAGAATACAATGTATATAATAACTCATTGTGTTATCTAGTTCTTTTAATTCTGCTCTTTGAAAAGCTGTACATCATGTAAACAAATTATTGAATGCTAGCTCGTGCATTCAATTTCAAAAGCTATGGATTTATCTATTCTCTGTAATTGCTTAATATCCTGTCAAGATCTGTACTATTTATTTACTTACTATTATTTTTGTTTATATATTTCTTTTTAAATTGTTTTCTGTCATGTTTTCACGCTTTATGATTTGTAACATTTAGCCTTCTGGCCAGATATATATATTATGTTTTTATTCCTGTTCATATCTGTTATTCTAAAGGGACTTAGTCCCAGAATAAAGTTACTTTTCTATTCTATTCTATTCTATTCTATTCTATTCTATATAGCTTAGTATCTTACAAAACTGTCTACAGATAACTACCCAAACCCAAATCCACAAGATAACTCTTAACGCAATCTTCCCACCTACGTATCTGTCTACCCCTCAGACGATTCCCAGTCCCAAAGCGCCTATTAACTTTTTGGGATGATATCGAAATGGCGGAGCATTTTTGGCTGATCAAACAAAAAAATCTTCAACCAAAAAAGGAAATATATATATATTTATATAAGGATATATATAAATTGATATAAAATATATATATTATATAGTTATTATATAGTAATATTATTAATTCAACTATTATTCAAAATATTATTATTATTGATTAGCAAAATCACTTATTTGAAGTAAAATTAAATATAAATAACTTTTATATAAACCACTCAATTTCTTTGGATGGTAGAATTTAAACTATTATAATGAAATTTATTTTAAAATGTGCCACAGGTATGTTTTGAAACATAAAACTGTTGACTTCATTTTATTAGTTTTATGAAGTATATTTCTTTAAGAAATAATTAAATTGCAATAGGAAAAATCCCAAATACAAATCCTCCAAAATGCTGGGGGGGGGGGACAAGTCGTTGGGTTTGTTCTGATATTTTGGCAATGCTTTGTTTTGGAAATTCTTCCTCCTGCAACCCATTCATATTTTATGACTCTTTTTGATTAAGATTTAATTGATGACAATTAAAAAATTAAGATGGGAATTAAGGGTATATACAAAGCCACCTCAAGATTGAGAAGTATCAAATTTAAAACACTGCTAAATCACGATTTTTATATAAACCATTGATTTTAATAATTCTATTAAATTATTTGATTTCATAATTGTGATTATTTATTTCATAGTTGTAATTATTTTTTTCGTAATGTCTTTTTCAGTTGATCCCATTGGAGGAGCCGGGGGAGCAGAACCTCCAGCATCACCTCCATGTAAGGCACAATAACATGTTTATTTAAATATATTTATTTAAGAAATGGTACAAAAAGATATTTGTAATTTATTATATTTTTTGAATCATTGCTTTAATTTTTAAATATTTTTGTTTTGACGAGAAAAGCTGTGCTCCCAGCCGGAATTCGAACCCGAAGATCCGCCTCACCGTTGCAACGCTCTAGCCATTTCAGCCACCGGGGTCGCTCCCTACCTAGGACGAATCTGTTCTCTTCACCGATCCCATATCCCCGTGTTCTTGCAGTTTTGCGATGTTCATTGAACATTACTTTTAATATTTAGGATCTTTTTGACATACGCCATTATATTATTTATAATTTTTTAATCATTGCTTCAATTTTTAAATATTTTATTTTGAAGAGAAAAGATTTGCCCCCAGCCGGGATTCAAACCCGGATCTCCACCTCACCATGGACACGCTCTAACCATTTGAGCCACCAACCACGGGTTCGAATCCCGGCTGGGGGCAAACCTTTCTGTTCAAAATAAAAATATTTAAAAAGATATTTGGTTCATATTGTATGTGGGATCTTGTTTTGAAAACCACCCCTATGGGAATCAGTAAGACAACCTCAGAAAAACTCCAACATCATCTTTTAACCTTGACCACGATCACGTGGATGACGTATGAATATGTAATCCTCATAATACTTAAACTAATTAAATTTTCACTCTTTTAAAATTAAGACGAAAAATATCTATTCTGCAATGATTACTACGCTATCGTGTTTCCACAATATAAAGAAAACATTAAAAATATTATTGGATTGTTTCAAATTTAATTAAAAAATTTCTATTCGAAATACCCACCCTCATTTCTAAAAACTTTTCCCAATGCGTTGTCATATTTGGTGAAATAAAATCTGAAAATGTGTTTTTCAGTTTTCAGTCATTTCCGAAAATTTTACCCCCAAGGTGGTTGCCAAAAGTTCTGAACAGATGGATCTGTTGGAGATATGTCTGGCTGGGATTGGGAGGATTTCGGAACCCAGCTCAATTTTCACTTGAATGTCATATTGCAAAACGACTAACCAATCCAGGTGGTTTTTTGATAAGTTTGTGTTGGATTATGTCAATATCCCTGCAGTACGAAGTGCAATTGTTTCACCACAAGGGTAGAAAGGAAGAAAGGATTATTTATGAATTTATTATTTAGGTACTCAAACCCACGGTTTGTTGCAACTACCTTCTCTGAACGCGTTGGTGATGTTTGGCCTTCCGAGATTCCATGTTTAAACTCATTAAAAAAAAATTACACCAAAATAGCGTAATTCCCAGGGTCATATTTGATGGCATACTGAACAATATTTGCTCAATTGTAGTGATAGTAATTATCAATGAAAACGAGGATTAATGGCTGAACATTACAATCTGTAAACATAAACTTAGATGTCCACTAATTCCACTTTGATTTTTAGAAATGATAAGAACACATTTTTCAATATGAAATGACCTAATACAATAATCACCTCGATCGAATCTTCAAAAATTACTCATAGTCCCGTAATATTAGTCAAATGAGGGCAAGAATCTCGGAATGAGGGATAGTCGGTTATAAAGTCGTATAAACCATTATTTTGGCAACCTAAAACTTGTATCAAAACCTACTTATCCTAGGGTTTCCGCGACTACAGATATTCGAAGGCCTGAGGTCAAAAATCCTATGGGTTTTATGCTATTTCTATTTATTATAAATATTGTAGAGGATTACATTTTCTACAACTTTTGTTTATACATTTTTTTATAATGAAAATAATTAGCATAAAATCCATAGGAAACGAGATATTTGCAAAAAATGTGTAAAAAATCGATTTTTTGACCTTAGACCTTCGAATATCTGTAGTCGCGGAAACCCTACGATAAGTAGGTTTTGAGGCAAGATTTAGGGTGCCAAAAAACACTTTTCTGCCTTATTTTTCACATTTTTTTCTGAACATAAAGTTTCAGGAGCATTCTTGACTAACTAACGATAAGTGTGAAAACACCAATTTACGAAATTTAGGAGTTAACCACTTTTGATTCTAAACGCCACAAAGTTGGTCTAAAAAAATAAATTCAATTTTCAAATATCTAATTATTATTATTTTTTTTTCAGCAAGAAAGAGAAGTGCTGACCACTGTAAGTAGTATGTTATACATTACTGTTAAAGGAAACATTTTTAGTTTTGTTTTAGTTAAACGTGTTAAAAGGGTTTTAGAAATCACCTAGAACTAATTAATAAAATAAAATTTATTCATATATAATGGTAAGCGAATGATATCATAAACCTCTCGTCAAATATTTTTACATTATTTATTTGGTAAAATAACATTTTACCAGAAAAGTTACTGGTTTACATGCACACGTATGTATTTATATAAGTCCTTTTGGGAAATCAACAACCAAAACTAGATAATCTTCACGTCAATTGATATTTTTTTCCAATTTTTTTGCTACAGTATCAGAACCGTGTAGATCAAAATTATTTGTTATTTTAATTTGTAATCTCTAATTACGAAATAATTTCTACTCAACGAAATATAATTACTTCACTTTATAAAAACAAATGCAGAAATACGATTACTTAGTTCTGAACATTACAAATGAAAAAAAAAATCATGGAGTTAGAAACATCGGTCTTATTGCCTGTATATCCATTGTGCCATAGATTATAAATGGGTTAAAATGGTTTAAAGCTATGGCTTAAACATTTAGCGATCTATCAAGCCATATAATTGCATTGTATTAATTCAAAAATGGTACAATTGATTCGAGTAATAACGATATTGTTTGAAATGAAATTATTTAGAAATATGAATAAGCTTCTTGTAAATGGTTAAGAACAAAATTTCATCTCCCGTCCAAATTTGTGATATAGTCCCTACCATTTCCAACTACCGAATGTGCAAATCGGTACCTTTGAGGAGAATTAAAAAAAAGGCAGTTTCAAGGTTCAATAAAAATTATTATAATACTTATGTATTAGATATTATTGGAGTTTGTTAACACGTTGCCGCAAATGACGACTATAGCCGTCCGATCTTTGGCGATATGTATCCAAACTACGGTTATAGGTGTCGTGCACATTTTAATCTTTAAAAAAAACAACAGCGCTAGTACGAAGTGTACTTACGCATACACTTGTTAATTATTGAGTAATACATCAGTAAATCCTATCATTTCTAATGCTTTCTTGTATGTTTGTAATTTGTTTCCTGAATTAATTTATATTTCATTTTCACTATTTTATAAGCAAAACAAATTACAAATGATAATTTTGCTTCAAACTGATTTTCTTGTGTTAAGTTTACACCTATTTACTATCTTTAATTCATAGAAATCATTTTGAATTAGTAAAGCAAATGCCGTATAGTCGTCACGACGGTCATGTGCAAATTACGGTTATAGCAGTCGACAGTTTTTTTTGGAAAACAACTGGGGCCAAATGTGATTATTTTCAATTCCAAACATACAACTTACACTCGATTTTATCTGGCAGTCATAAACAATTGAAAAAAAAAGTGTTTCTGAGGACGATCGTCAAATTAAAAGTGTGCGGCAACGTGTTTAATAATCATTAAAATCATAAGAGGTATCACTATATTCTTGCGATATAGAGCTAATTAAAAAAAAAGTGAATAGAAAATAATCTCATTAACAGAACAGTAAAGATATTCACTGTATATATTTATAGAAGCAACATGACTTTAGGTCGATATGGTTGTTTACCAACGCCAATGTTATTTTTTGTGCGCATATTTAAAAAAAAAAATTGTAAAAAAAATGTATGGAAGTTTTTAAGCCGTAAGCTGTTTATTTTATCATATTACAAAGTTTTTTTATGAGCATTATTAAAGTCAAAATTTCAGATATCTTCAAGAACTGTTGTCAATCGCTACTTTGCCAGTTGGTCTGTCGTCATCTTTAACCATTTCTAATATTTAGCAGTTGTTCACGTACATTAAAACAATCGTATAGAAATTTATATAATTGTATATAAATTTATCGTATATTTATATATATATATATATATATATATATATATATATATATATATATATATATAATTTCGTTAATTATAATGTTCAGGTCTATATATCAGGTGCACTCTCATTCATAATTTATGAATTTACATATTTATTAATAAAGTGTCTAAGTGGAACGTAATGAAGTATGCCTCCTCTAGACATAAATAGTAGAGAGTAAACGCTTTCGAAAAATGTATGGTACATTTTAATAGTAATATTTCCCGTTGATTGCAGCTGAATAACAACAAAGAGCCCAATGGGAAGTCAGAAAGAAATGTTTGTACGGATTATTTCGTAATCGGCCATTTTGTATTAACATTTACGAACTAGTCGAATGCTTATTGAAAACGGTGAAGCTATGGGCCATCGAAATAGTCCTTGTCGTTAAATAATGATTCTCTTCGGAGTGACGCTGGTATACCACCAAGAAACTATTGGTCCACCATTGGTAAACCTTGGTGTGGCTTCCCAATGAGCGCCCGGCCTGAAGCCCGCATCTGCGCAGGTCGTTTTCTAAATTGTTTGACTATAGTACTAATGACTCCTTGCTAATGATAGCCTATTCATTTAGGAAGTATCGTACGCCTAAACTAAACGTGCATACGTGGTTTCATCGAAATTCGTTGTTTCGTCGTGCTTACTATTTCCTTCAAACGCTATGAAACCTATTGTATGTCGGTGCGTAACCTTTATTCCAAGTCCCACAGGAACCGCCCTTGCCGTTCTAATACTTCCGCTTTCCTACAAATGACATCTGATTTACTCTTATGTAACCGTAAGTACCTAGATTCAAATCGTATGTGCCAACGTTCATCGAAATCGGTCGTGTCCTCGTTCTATTCATTCCTTTGACGGCTTATTTTACTCGAAGGTATTATAAGTACGCCTATTCAAAAACTTATAAGCCAATGTACAACGCGAACTGTCAGCGGCGTTATATTACTAACTCTTAGGTAGGACTGATCGCTATAGACCAAGTCCGGTCGGTTATCTAATGCGAAACGTGCATGCCAAGTTATTAATAAATAAATACAATGAAATTTTATACAAAGTAACCAACTTTCCACTCATTGTAAGTATATTAGTACAATACTTTAATATTCGAAACGCATGCTACCTTATTTTGGTATGTGGTAAGTATCACTTTATTATATATCACATAAGTATATCAAGGTATTACATTCACATTATTAATGCATTATAATTTTTACATGAAGCACAACTATAATCATCCATTAATTGTATTAGTAAATTTAAATCTTCTTTTGAATTATTACTAATTATGTTCTCAGCTGCACCTGAGGCGAGCGTTACAAGAAGAGTACATTTCACGAGTGAGTCATGTATATGTATGATGTTACTTTATATTATGTATTAGAATTAATCATATATCCATGTACTAATTTGAATAAATATGTAATACTGTATATCAGTAATGAAGAAAACGTTAGCATTGATCAAGTGTTCGTTTACGTTGAGTCGCAATCGTATTCTCAATTCTGTGTTGTTGACAATCTCGATTTTTCGAGCATTATTAGTTAGGATTCTTTTTACTTGCTTCCTCCTCCGCGATAGGTTAGTATTCTTTTTATTTGTTTCCTCCTCCGCGATAGGTTAGCTGGCAGTTTTAAAATAGTTTGAATAGAAATTCCTTATCAGTTATGGTCGAAGTTCTATCGAGGTCCGAAATATACTAAATCAGAGCACCATTACATAAAATACTTTAAATTCTTCCAAATAAAAAGTAAACCAATAAAATTGTCTGAGCTATTGGGGGATACATCGCCATTATTATATATCCACAGCCTCGGTAATTAAGTGGTTATGACACAGTATCTTCAGTTCACTATCAAACATATTCAAATATATCGGAAAACTTCGTCACTTCAATACTAGTCGATGTCACAAAGATCTCTCTATTTTTCTTTGATATCTTAAATTAAATTTCCATATTGAAGTAGAATATTCCTATACATATTTCTTTACCACTTTGGTTTTGTTTAACGTCGCTTCGATCGCTGAGGCCACTGCAATAAATTTCTTGAAATAGTTTCGTAACTATTAAATATTTAAGCGTCTTCTGCATATTATTATTTTTTTAAACGGTAGACAAATTTCAACACACAAATTTCAATACTCAAGTTTTTCCTCTCTATTTGATATTGTTACATTCAAACAGGTGCTTGAGTCTATTTTTTGTATTATCACAACTATCGTTTATAGTAAGCCCAAAATTTTATTGAATTCATGCTTTTAGTGTCTATTGTATGTTGTATCTACCACATCGGTTCTACGTACCTTAAAAACCATTTATGAAACCGAACAAGAGTAAAAACCTACTGGCATTGGTACTGATCATATCCTGGGACAATGAATGCAAAAACCCATGGTTTCGTACCACCTCTATGTCCATATCTTCTTTATACCAAAATCTAATAGACAGAGGATGAAGACATAAATCGGTTTATGTAATACTTCCTACGTAATTCCCTAATCAGTTTTTGAGCGATTAGTTGAACTTCTGAAAAGAGTTAGATATGATTCCCTCCTTTTTCCAGCCTTAATCATGTTTCATGCTAGAGCACCTGATCCTATACAATCCTTAAATGGTTTCCTGGCCAAATGTGTTTACTTTCTCATGGATGTTATTTTGTTCTAGTATTTCAGCTGGCACAATTGATATTATTCGATATTAGGGGTCTTTGTTGAATTTATTAAAATATTCTATTTCTAAAAATGTTATTTTTTTTGTCATTATTGAGAGTTTCCCCAAAGCTTTTCTCCAACCAAATTTTAGTATATTTTTATCCAGGTCTTCCTGTCAAGAGGATCTTCTTCATTGAGTCATGTCTTTCTGAAGTTGGTCCTTCCATGAAATTTTTGGTCAACCTCTTCTTCTTCCTTTAGGGCACCAGTGCTTGTTAATTATCGAAATTATATTATTTTCCATCCTTAGTAAGTGTCCAAATCACTTTATGGTGATTTTTTCTAGAAAGGTATTGTGAATACCCATTATCTCTCGGACTACTAAATTGGGTATCCTATCACGCCTTGATATTCTGGCTGTATTTCTCCAGATGTCCTTCTCCGCGCCTACTAGTTTCTCTTTGCTTCCCTTTCCCAATATCGATATTTTACAGCCATATAACATAATAGCCACTTTTAATAGCATCTAAAATCATTCTTTTTATTTGGATATATCTGACAAATAATGTATAATCATCATGATATTTTGAATACTTAATGACTTATTGTGTAATTTTCTTTTCAGGATTCCTCGATGAGGCAGCTCCAGCATCAGCAGCACCAGCAGCAGGAGCACCAGCAGCAGGAACCCACAAACACAAAGGATGCTGCACAGACAAGACGACAAAGGATACCTGCAAGGAAGATAAGTGCTATATGTGCGAGGCGGATCTCTGCAACAAAGAGGACACCCCTTCTTCGGCCACTTCCCTCCTGGCCTCGATCCTCAATGTCTTGCTTCCTCTGACCATTATTGGTGTAGCCATCGGTAGTCCTAAGAAACTCATTAATTAGCTCCTTCCAATTTTTTCTTCATGTTAGATTTCTTTTTTTTTTCCTTTTTTGGAATATCAATTAGTTTTGTGTAGTAGATAAAGCAAAAATAAAGGCATCCTATTGAATTGATATAGTGTGTTTTCTTCTCTTGTGAAATTTTGCTGTAATAGTTAACACTTCTACTATCGTTACGGTTCTGTTACCTTCACTGCAATGGCTAGTCTTAATATAAATAGCTTAGACGTTATGAAGGCAATATTTTAAGTTTATTTTTTCATTTAAATGTTGTTTTTAATAGAGTTGATCTCATCAACGAATATAATTTATTTTAACCTACCTACGCACTCGTCTACGACCGAAGATCAGAAAAAAAAAAAGTCCGTACTACTACAACCCACGAAGGGTCTTGGATTCATTCCGATGTAGACATTAATGTCTCTTGGTTGTGTAGGGAAATGATTTGCCCTAGATCTCTCTCATCCGCCAGGTTTACCACAACTAAGGTTACCCACTTTATAGTAGTCGAGTGAACTCTAGGAAGGTCTCCAGATCGTAAAGGGTCTATTTTTGGCTGTTAAAAGATGAAGCAAATATCTGTCACAACCGGATTCGAAGCCGGGACCTTCCGTAGAGCAACTCAGCTTTCTACCATTGAGGCACAACTTTCCCCTGCCTACCTAAGTTCAGAACGTACTTAAATATGTTAAGCTTGAACTAAAGTTATCAATTATAGAGGTTGTATTAAGCAATTTCTTTCTAAAAGTTATTGTAGTGCAAAAATCAATAAGTTATAATGTTTATAGTTATAAGATATATTCATATAATCCTATTTCTCCCAATGTGTTTCTGTTAATCACTGCTTATTTATAGGGAGACAAAGCAAAAAAGTTGTATTCATATCTATTAAAAATACAAAACTGTACCACCACAATCCATGAATAGCCTTAAGCTCAGTTTATGGTAGATACCATACTGTTTATAATATAGCAATTGTGTAAAGAGGGGATTTGTCCGTGCACACGCTCAAACATCAGGTTTTCCCCCAATGAAAGATGGACATTTTATATATGCCATGTTACCCTGAGGAGGGTCTTCAGATCCCACAGTATTCATCCATTGCTGTTAACAGATTAAATAATCTATCTGCCACATCTGGATTTGAACCCAGGATGTCTCAGCCCGGCAACTGAGAGAACTTCACACTCAGCTACCTCGCGCCTTTCCCCCTTATAATAATCTAAAAGAAAAACAAGAACCAGCCACTACAATTATATTATATAAAGAAGTAAGACAATCTTAGCACGAGCAAGTATGGCCACCACGTCAAGGCAGCTCTGTCATCTTGTCAAAAATTCGTTTCTTGAACTGCTTCCAGTTCATCATGATTTAAGTATAATTGATTAGAATTTCAAAATACATAAATTAGTTTAAAATTATATTAATTTACTGAATTATGTTGGCTTCTTAAATCAATATTAGCTGAACATTATTTTTAAAATTAAATGTTTATAACCCATGAAACATTTTTACATTAACCTAAACGTGAGGTGAGTGGTTTATTATTGACAATTAATAAATTAACAACAACATAGTGATCGGTTGATAGAGACTACGCAGCCGGCTGGTAATTCCTCTAGGAGGTCTAATCAGCTATTTACTATTGACTTCACGGTCACGGCCGTCTACTGTTCTCCTCTCCTGCCGATCTTGAGTTTAAACCCAGTGACATCTTTTTTTTTTTTTTCTCTATCTTCTTTTATACTTTTTATTTAATGTATATGCACTCAGAATGTTTTATTTTGTATATAATTGTATATAGCATTGTAAATATTCATGTTTTATTTAAAGAACTTTTATTTTAATATTTTTTAATTTTCTTTGGAACGGATAAAATGGATCTGGATGAGAGTTCAGTTTCCGAAGATTTGGAGGAAGAGACCCCGTTTTCCGAAATAAGCGAACTGATTCCTTATATTTAAAGAGACGTACACTACAAAAGCGCCACCGAAATCACCACCGATTAACCATCTTAATGCTAATAAATACGATTTCCATTGTTATCAGGTAAGAGAAGATAAAGCATACCGTGTGGTCTTAAGAGGTCTTCACTCAAGCACCCCCACAGCTGCCATCAAAAAAGGTCTTGAAGAAATAGGCCATAGCGTCGGAAATATATCCTGTGTTCTACACCCAACAGAAAAATACCCGCTACCACTATTTTTTGTAGACATAAAACCAGCTCGAAATAACAAGTAGGTATTTCAGATCTCAAGGCTAGTATATTCTACGGTAAGATTTGAGCAGCCCCGACAAAAACCACTAATAGTGCACTGCACAAAATGTCAAAATCTAGGACACACAAAGGCTTACTGCCATCACCAGACCAGATGCGTCAAATGCCCAGCCCACACTCATCTGACGCATTCTCGAAACCTAAGGAGGAGGCAGCAAAATGTCCACTCAGTGGTGAAGACCATCCTGCTAGCTACAGGGGTTGCATCGTATATAAAAACCTCTATAGACAGAGATCGCACAATACTGCATACAAAAAACCCGAACAGAAGACCTTAAATGTTGTTCCTGAACCTGGCAATTTATTGCATTTCCTAGAACTGCCACAAACATCTTTCAGCCAGCAGCACCCCACTACTTCAACGATCGCCGATTTCCAGGAAGACATAAAGCCGCCTTCTCAAGCCTACACCAAGACTCTACAGCAGCCGCGACGTCAGACGCCTCAGAACGTCCAATCTAAACCCCTCACCTCTCATTCCAAGCCACAGATCCCCAATGCACAGTCCCAACCTTCATGACATCATATTCCTCCTCACCACTTACCCCTCCGTGTTCCACCACTTCCAGTTCCATCACAGCCTTCTCTCCTGGTTAACCCCACATTACATCGACCAACGAAAGTTGATCTACCTCCTCGTCCTCAACGTCGGGCTCAGCACTCAGTCAACACCCCTACTGATTTTCCATCTCAACCTCCTCATCCGTATCCATTCCAAATCCATAATCCCACCGACATACATTCCATCCTATCTTCCTTCCTGATAGACCTACAACAAACTATCAAAGCGCTCATCACCCTCCTCACTAGACTCCTCACAGAAATTCCATTTAACTTCCCGCGATGAATGTGAAGTCCCCTAGCTGTTCTCTTATGGAATGCGAACGGACTATACATATGCGGACTATATATATGCGAACCACAAATCCATTCCACATTCTCTTATTCCCTCAACTCTAAATGAGGCTATCCAGGCAACCTCTATCATCATATCAACTCGTCCCTTCCATCTTACATTATCAGCTGTATACTGTCCTCTTGGCTATTCTCTATCCTATAACCAACTAGAATCATTATTCTCGTCCCTCGGATCAAGCTTTATTGCTGGAGGAGACTATAATGCTAAACACCAACTATGGGGCTGTCGAACATCCAACTCTCGTTGCAATATCCTGTCTCATGTTTTCACTTCTCGTAGCTATTCAATCCTCTCTCCCCCGAATCCTACCTATTGGCCAACTTCCCTGAAAAAACGCCCTGATATCCTAGATATTTTTGTCACATTCCAGACTTCTCCTTCCCACGTATTAATCAAATCCCTGGATGACCTCTCCTCAGAACACAGTCCAGTTGTGCTCTCATTACACTCAACCTTCATCCCTTAGCCCTCCTCTTCTTCATTGATTACAGGACGAATTAACTGGGAACAATTTAGTAACGATTTGGAAAACAAACTAGACTTACGGAATCCACTCAAGACTAAACAAGACATCGACAGTGCAATATAAATACTTACAGCAACAATAACAGACAGTATAAAAGATAAGACTACCATAAACAGAAATAATATCACACGACAGACTAACCTGCCACAGCACCTTCGCATCTTGCTAAGCGAAAAACGCAGAGCAAGATCGAAGTGGCACAGGACTCGTTACCCATCAGATAAAACGTATTACACCCAACTGACTAACAAACTGAAAACGGAGATTAGAAACTACAAAATCCAAAATCTACTTAGTGTGATTGAAAATCTTACGACTACTAACAAATCACTATGAACGACCACCAAAAAGATCCTTAAATTCAAAGATTTTAATCATCCTCTCCTTACTAAAAATCAAATTTGGTCCAGATCTGATGACGAAAAATGTCACATATACGCCCAACACCTCTTCAAATCACACCCTGATATCCTCAACCCTATTCACATTGAGTGTATTGAAGCAGAACTGGATATCCCACTACAAATGACTTTCCCACCTAAGGCTTTTCATTCGTCAGAAATATCCAATATTATTCATAGTTTACCTTCCCGTAAAGCTCCTGGACATGACCTAATTACAGCTCACATCCTAAAATCTCTTCCTCGAAAATCCTATTCCACACATACATATATAATTCTGTAATCATTACTGCCTATTTTCCTGATACATGGAAACTATCTATAGTAAAAATGATCCCAAAATCCAAAAAGCCTCCAGAACTCCCATCCGCCCATAATATTAACTCATATTAAAACGTCTGTATCCCATCCTAGATAGTAACCACCAAATCCCAGACCACCAGTTTGGTTTCCGAACATCCCACTCCAATATCCACCAATGTCATCGTGTGGGGGATGTTGTCTCATCTGCATTGGAGCGTAGATTGTACTGCACGGGAGACTTTCTCGATGTAGAACAGGCTTTTGATCGAGTCTGGCACCCAGGTCTCCTTTACAAAATCCGACAATTCCTTCCTCCTACATAGTTTTTAATCATTCACTCCTTTCTAACTGGCAGAACATTTAAAGTAAATCATAATGGTTCCTACTCTTCCCTCTATTCCCAGTCTGCTGGTGTTCCTCAAGGTAGCATCCTCGGTCCTATCCTCTACACAGTATATACAGCTGACATTCCAACACATCCTAACACCTTCATCTCCACGTATGCTGATGACACATGTGTGTTATCAGGTAATAACGACCCATATATCCAATTCCAATCCCCATATCCCAATACCTTCAATCACATTTATGAGGCCTCGAAGAATGGTGTCAGAATCGGATAATTAAAATCAATTCCAACAAGTCCCATCAAATTGCCTTTACCCTTCGCCGGAAACCCATGACTTCCTGTCCTACTGTACCCTTTAATAGTACTCCACTTATCCCTGTTGAACAGATTCGCTACCTAGGACTCAACTTAGACAAACGTCTTACTTGGAACACTCACACAAGACTGAAAAGACATGAAACAGCTAGACCCTTCCGACTACTTCAACACATACTAGACAAACGCTCAAAGCTTCTGTTCAATTACAAAAGACTTATTTATGTGACTGTTATAAGACCTATATGTACTTACGGAATTGAACTATGGGGCTCCACTAAACCATCGAATTCCTATCGTATTCAATCCTTGCAATCCAAAATCCTTCGCTAAAGCCTAAACGCTCCTTATTTTGTCACAAATAAAACCATCCATAAAGACCTTAACGTTCCATATGTTACCGATTTAGCCCATTCCAGATACCTATCTTTCCATTATTAACTCCAGGCCCATCCAAACCCACTAGTTTCCATCATTGCATCCAATTCCATCCCGGACAATCCTCCTAGGCGTCTGAAGAGAAGATGGCCTCGGGACCTTATATTATTGAAATGTTATTAGAGTGCTGCCAGTGGATAGTGCCTCTACATGTCCTTTCATGTATCTAGTTAGTCATATAGCCCTTGTACTAGATGTATATATTACACTTGTACAATTCAATAAAATAATTTTAAAAAAAAATTAAATTTGTACATTTTAGTTTTTTATAATTTTCTAATCTTTAAAGCAATTAAATTGGTTATTTATTTTGAATTATGTTAGAATTAGGAATAATTAATCTTAAAATTGATTATGAAAATATCAATTAATTCTGTTAACAACAAAAGCATTTCAACAAACGATAAACACAGATTGATTAGCAATTCATGAGGTTAAACAAAGACAAGCCCTATCCGAGATGGTTAATCAGTAGATCTCATTCAAATAATTTATAGAATTAAAAATTCTTCATAAGAATACAATTATTTTTAATGATCGTATTGTATATAACTAGTTCTTAGTAGCACCGTAGGATCTTTGATATTGTAACTTGATAAGAGTAATAATTTAATTAAATACAGGTCTGAAAAAGAAAATTTAGTTTTTCAGGTATTAATACTTGTATGTATAGATTATTATTATTATTCCATGGCGCTACAACTCGATGACGAGTCCTGGCCTTCTCCATCAGCTTCTTCCAGCCGTCTCTATTTTTCGCAGCTGTCATCCAGCATCTGACTCCCAGAATATCCCTTGTTTCTCTCCACACCATCCGACCACCTCAGCTTCGGTCTCCCCCCTTCTTCTCGTGCCGTATAGAGGTTCTATAAAAGCCTTTTTTGGAATGACCTTGTCCTCCATTCTAGCCAAATGACCAGCCCATCATAGACTGCTAATTTTTAAGGAGTAAACAACATCTGCTTCGTTGAACATTAATTATTAAGTTCCATGAATTCACAAATCTACTAAGTCAGCCCCCCCCAAAAAAAAATTACATATTTTTTAAGTTAAGCAATATTTGTTATTTATTTATCATCAATAGGTTTTCTTAGAAACAAGTTTAATTACTTTGTCATATAGTTTTACTCATATTTCTTAGCAATGTTTCAGTCTTCCTTTCTTTTACTCTTGAGGTTCTAAAACCCATCCTTTTCTTACTTGAAATAAATAAGTAATTATTATTTAATATTTTTTCTGCTTCAGCTGGTGGGGTAACTACAAGAAGAGGCATGTTTACAAGTGAGTATTTTATTCATACAAGCATATTAAAGTATAAAGTGTTTTATCAGTGTTAAGGAAAGAGTAATTTAATGCATTTACTATGCTTGTATTAATAACAAATATCTAACAAAAAATTCGTCTCTTATAAGCCAGAAGTGTGTTAGTAATCCCGTAAACTTGCTCTCCGTTTTTATGCAATGTTATTAAAAACACCTACTTATATTTATGTATCAAAGAATATTTAAGGGCTTTATGTTAAATACTTTAGACCAAAAAAAAACTGTACCAATACAACCCAGAAAGGATCTTGGTCACAGTGCATGGAGGTGACTTGTGATTCACTTTCCGTCCAGTCTAGGGTAAGCAGCTACATAGGTTAGCCTCAGGAGAGTCAGCATATCCCACAAGGTTCATCCGTGGTTATTATAAAATTAGTAAAATTTATCCGTCGCAGCCGGATTTGAACCAGGGATTTTCAGCATAGAAACTCGGTGCTCTACCGCTGAACTATCCCGCTCCCCTAAACAAGAGTTACTACAATCGTTACTGTGATGGTTGGCTTAATTTTATAATTAAAAAATATATAAGACAGCCTCCCTCAAGCATTCTAAGCAAGCTATTACTAGCCATTGACTAATGATAAAACGTCATTTCTATATTTTAATATTGTCATATTCTTTGCCAGGCCAGGTATTGAGTATATAATCTTCCAGTGTCTGCTATGGCAATAATTTTTTTAACCAACGAAGAGATTTCAAAGCAGACTATCGATTATGAAATACTGAATAGTTAGCAATTACGAACTATCGGAACTTTTTTAAACGATATGTCGCAAATTAACGAAGATTCCATGGCGTAAAACCCTCAGTTCGTCAAAGTTTCAAGTGGTTTGCTTTATTTATTGTGCAAAGTTCGAAATTTTATGTTTTACTAAATAGAAAAATGAATTATAGATAATCAAACTAACGATAGTGTTTTTGACTAATTAAAATTCGATAAATTGATTTAAAGGCATCTAAAGGGTGTATAAGGAATAAAACCACTTAAAATTACATAAATAAAATACGTTTGATACTCCTTGATTATGAATGATTCTTGGAACAGTTAAGCCTCATCAGAAGCAGTGTTCCTCACCGATAATGTGGAGTTCATCCTCATGTTTTGATATAAAAGAATAGTGTCTTTAACCACTTTTAGTTTAGGTTTTGAAGTCTGAAACCGTGTAATAGTTCACTATTCATTTATACACATGACACACATAAGTACTAACAAAGGTATTAATATATAATTGAAGATTTAAAGTTTTCTTTACGGTTGAATAATAATTGTTTATACTTCCAGAACTGCTTCAAGACGAAGCAGCCCCGGCTACCATAGAAGCTGAAGGCGTAGAAGAGCAAATAGAACAAAAGCAAAACCAGCAAAAAAAAGGAGGTGCAGAAGCCAGTGAGGAAAGTGAAACCACAACCGCTGGCGGAACGGACCACAAGTACAAAGATTGCAGCCTCAAGAACCTGACGAATGAGGTCTGCAGGAATGACGAAGCGTGCTATTTGTGCCAGAGCGACCTCTGCAACAGAGGAAACACCGCTTCTTCGGCCACTTCCGTCCTGTCCTCGATCCTCAATGTCTTGCTTCCTCTGACCATTATTGGCGTAGCCATCGGTAGTCCTAAGAACTTCATTAACTAGCTTCTTTCTTACTTTTCTCATACTAGTTTCTTTTTTCGGAGTACTTAATAGTTTTGTAGTTAGTCAAGGAATAATAAAGGCATCCTATTGAATTGGCATGGTACATTGTTTTATTTTCTAAAGCATTTGTATAGTTTATCAAAAATTCAAATGGTTTTTAACTCACATTTATTAGCTTCGCATGTACCTAATGGAATCTTTTAACTCGATTGTAGGTCTCTTATAAACATCTAATTAAATTGAAACTATGCACATTTCTTGGAACCAGTGACAATCATTTTTAAGTTCGTCTCATTATCCTGGACATGATCTTCAAGATTAGTGATTTTTCATATCCGACACGAATTCATTTTTACCATTATCTGTTTATAAAATATTTAAAACAATTAACACAATCAAGCACCTCATGTATTTTAACGATAGTATGATTTTTTTTGTTCATCAATCTATTCTTACATTAATCTTCTTTCCTACTTTTTAGTTTTGGTTTCTATTAAAGCGTGTTTTTAAACTATTATTTATTTTCTACTGTTTAGTTCGACTAACTATGTCGTGTTAAACTAAATAAATTAATGATCTCTAAGGCAGTCATATGCTTAGCTATGAATGCCTTAGTATTTGGCACAAGTACTATATATCAGGTATTTACTTAACTGAGCGTTTTAATGCTCAGTGTAGCCAGTATTCTACATGAATAGTTCCGGAATATGTCACAGATTGGAGCACAGGCAAGCTAGTCCTTCTAACCTCAGTTTGGACGAATTATTGGATTATTTTTTAAAAAATGGTAGGGCGAAAAAATTGAAAAAATATGTTATGGTTCTTTAGGCCATTTTTAACAGAAAAAGTCACAGGAGATATTTGTTTTTATTTTATTTTGACACTTCGGGCATGAAAGGGCTAAAAATCGCTAATCCTAAAGATCCTGGTCAGAATACTAGGACAGTCTTATTCAACTGTAGTATTTATAGTCGGCGGTTAGAAGCGTGCAGAGGTTAGTTAAATTCAATGTTTTGAAGTGGCCGAAAATCGAGCTGAAAGATTCCGCTACAAACTTACGTAAATGCAGGCGAAGCTAATAAATAAAACGATGTTATTATTAAACGATGTTAACGATTCTGGCCCTGGACATATCTTTCCTCTTCAAGATGTTTTTTTCTATTTTTATTTTTATCCACACCTGTCAAATACAAGTAATTGACGATCAGCGGATTGGTTGACTGTAAAATAATATAGAATGACATGATAGGCATGACGAAGAACAGTACCCAGCGGCACCTCTCCAGATTCAAGATGTTAAAAATAAATTAATCGATTCAGTAACAGACTATAAACCTGTTAAAGCGTGTTTTTAGTTGTCTTGCCTATTATTTATTTTTATCCTTTAGTTTGGTTTTCTATTTTAAGCTCATTTTTTAAAATATTATTTATTTAGATCGATCAAACGTTAAAGCTTTTATTTTATTTTATTTTATTTATAATTTAGTTTAACCAGTTTCTTTTATACCATTGTAGCTTATTTATTTTATATTTCTTCCTCTAGAATTCATGTACATTTAGTGTGATTCGATTATTTTTATTTTTTATTTTAATGTTATGTTAAACTTTGTAATCCTGAAGAACTGCAAGTGCATTCGTTAGCCTTATAAATCATTCTAACTCAACTGTCATAAATTATTTTTTTCTAGTTATTTATATAAAGTGATGCAGAGAATAAATAAAGGAAAAATTCTTCTTATTTTAGATTGATATTTGAATACTTACCGATTGGAGTACACTCCACATATGAGCCCTATAGTCGGAGCCATATTAGGGAAAGAAGAGATATTGTGATTGATACATCTTCGGAGCTAGAACCTCTTGGGCAAACTAATTAAGAAGACTCGAGGACAAGTGGAACAATACGAGGGGGATATTGGGGACGTCGCCCCCCCCCCCCTTATCGCCTCATATTGCGTCTTTGACGCAATATTGACAAAAGTGCCCCGCCATTATGAAAGAGAAGCAATAACTAGGGACAAATATCTCTATCCAGTTTGGCTTAACTGCTCAATCTCGCACAACTGCACCTTAAATTTTCAATATCTCGTCCAGCTGCTGTGTTGAAAGAGAAGAAAATCGATTTCCGATGTGAGCGATGCACCGCAGGCCTCATTAGTATCACGATGGTATGCTTCAGTTATTATACTAATTAATATTTGATTGATAATAAAAGTGTATTTTGGCTGGAAAGAAAGTAAAAGCAATTTTACAGTAAAAACAATATTATTTTAAAACATACTACTTAGGTAACATACATTACTCCTGGAGAAAAACAAATCAGATTCGGTGTAAACTTCAAAGATGTTTGCTTTACAGCTCTATAACAATTATTTATTTTTAATTCCCATAAATCCTACTTAATTCAAATGTATATAGCTGAACAAAGACTACCATCACGTATTATCTCATACAAGTTCAATAAATTTATTTTAAAACAATTTTAAAATGGCCATTCTGAGTAATATATATACTTTTAACTAATCTATACACATATATTTGACTGGATGTTACGGAATCTGCAAACTCGATTTTTTGCCACTTTAAATCATGGAATTAAATTGTAACTTTGCTAACTTCTCAAACATAAATGACTTAATAAGTTTGTCTTATTATCCTGAATAGGATTCAGTATTAGGGATTCTTCATATCCGAAAGCACGGTGATGTCATATGCCTAGTATTAAGACGTGTAGTAAAACATACATTGATAGAACTTTGAGGCCAGCACATGAATAATGGCAGGATCAAGTATATTTTGTATATTTAGAACAAAAACTTATAGTTTACAAAAATTATCAAACACGTTTTTTAGCTAATTGAACTAAAAATTATAAAATGAATTTTAGTCTTTAAAAAAATTAAAGAAAACGCTTTTATGGTCTGCCGAACTAAAAAATAAAAAATAATTAATTGTTTGAAAACCTAAATAACACGCTTTAATATTAAAACTAAATGGTAGAAAATAGTTTTCAAAAAGATTAAAATAAGAATAGAGTAATAAAAGAAAAATTAATTTTATCGTGAAAAAACACGATTTTTTTTACTTTTTAAGGTATTTTAATAACATCTCTACTTTTTCTATGTTAATCAATAAAGGAATGACAACAATTAACATCGAGCACACGACGCTTTGAATTTGTTATATTCTTATTTTAAACTCAATAAAAATGATTTACTACTTTGAACTTTTGTTTTATATTAGAGCGTGTTTCTTTAGTTTTATAAATAACTATCTGTCAATATTGAATGATTGCATTAACAATACGATTATAAACAGAACCTTGTATGAGTCGGACGACTGTACCGCACTGCACGCCTGCGTATTTATTTAGTCTACCCTTACTTAGTTCCGGCGTATTGAGGGCTACCAGAAGACCGGTCATCAAAACGCTGGTGGAAATGTAATTAATTAATAATAAATTCTAATAATAAATTACAACTTCTTCGCTAATATAGAAAGATTAACTTCTTATGATATTTTAAAGCCAGAATAGGATTTAGTTATTACTATTGTGAGTAAAATTGAAAAAAAAAATACTAGTTTTCTTCTAGGAGGTATAAGCTGAAAGTGAGTTAATGCTTAGAAAATAATAATATTAATCAGTTGCAAAATTAATAAGCATACTCCCGAATTATGAATTTCGTATTATCTTCTTAATAAAGTTCGTAAATAGCCAAATGTTATATTTAATTATTTAAAGACATGATCATCCAACAGACAATTTTTATTATAAAAATTTTTACGCATTTAAATATCATTAACTATAAATAATGAATTAAGTCACCATTATTTTTTATATATTAATAGCTTTTGACCGCGGCTTTGCTCGGGTGGAATTTGGTATGCCACATAAAGTTTCGTGAAAGATCGTTTTAAATAAATAATTTAATTTTGTTTAACTATAAGTTACTCGTACATCCGAAATTTCAGGTGTCTAATTTAAAACTGACAGGTTACATACCATCTTTGAAACCCTATTATATTAAGGGGAACCTACTGCAAATTTCAAGATGCCAAGTTCAGTGGTTTCTGCTGTGGGTGACCGCTGGGTGTGTTAGTCAATCAGGTTACAGTTTTATATAAACTTCGCCTGTGTGGTGAGTTGCTAAAAAGTAGCCTATGTCCTTCCCCAGCCTTGAGATTATCCATATCAAATTTCATCACAAACGGATCAGCACAGCCGCGAAACATACATTGACACGTATTAACAACGGCAGCAGCGAGAAATGAAAACTGAAAGAATTAGACTAATGTGCATACCTAATGTAATTTGTCGGTGTGTTTTTAGTTTTGACGGTCCTACTTACCTACTGCAATATACCCCTGCAGACTTCTTTTTTTTCTCATCCTCAAAGATTTTATTTACAAAATATATACAATTTACAAGTAAATACCTGCAAATGTTTCTATATAAACAAAAGCCTTCTGTTACCTTATGTCGAGAGTAGTGTGTAGGAGGTCCGTAGTAAGTAAAGTCATGCAAATAGGGCGAAAACCTGAAGATGTACAGATCACATGCGGAGGAGACATCATAAAGACAACAGAAGACTACCCGTACCTACGTAAGTACTCAGCAGAAATGGTAAAATTCAACAAGAAATATCCAACAGGATTAAAAAAGCGAACAATATTTATTACCAAATCTGCAATACTGTTGTTGGGTAACGTGAAGTTGAGAAAAAGGTAAAACTTCACATTTTTAATGCAATTTACCTTCCCACCCTACTATACGGAAGCGAGAGCTGGGTCCTTCTTGACAGATTGAAGAACAGAATCACCGCCTCAGAGATGAAATTCCTCAGAAGAGTGGCTGGCCGAACACGGAGGGAACAGGTCAGGAACGCCTGAATAAGAGAGGAGCTAGGGGTGAAACCTCTAACTGAAACTCTGGAGAAGAGGCAGTTGAAGTGGTTCGGATATGTGTGCCGAATGAAAGAAGATCGCGGACCACGCAAGTTCTTCGAAGCAAGACCAACTGGCAAAAGACCAAGAGGCAGGATGTCATGGCTGGATAATATGTCTAGAATAGGGGGGAAAAGAGGAAAACCATTGGATTCCATGAAGGCATTGGCGAAAGACCGAGACAGATGGAACGCTTGGATCGAGGCACCTCGACCCTGAGAGGAACTGAGGAGAAAGGAAAAGAAGAAGATTTTTCCAGTGATGGGGCTCACCGTGTCCTTTCCCTTTTATTTATTTCTAAGTTCAGGCTATGACTTTGTACATGATCTTCCCACGTTTGTGGCCATCCTGCTGTGACGAGTGTCCTGAAAAGAGGGTTAGTACAGTGTTTCAAGCTTTCGAAAAATTTAATGTGTCTACGTTTAATGAATTCTGTAACTGTGGGTATGTCGACAGTAGTGTGTAGGACGTCTGTTTTTGTTTTGTTTAATGTTGCGTGTCTCACTATGCGTTGCAGTACGCCATTCTGAAACTGTTGGAGCTTTTTCGTTGTTGCCGGGGTGATGTTACCTAATAGTGGTGCTCCGTAAAGGAGCGCCAGTCTTAGGATGCTCTTGCAGATGGTCAACTTGAGGCGGAGGGATAAGTTAGGGGAAGCTAACAATTACAATTTAGGAGAAAACTTTTTTCTTTTTTTTCACATCCTCTAAGATTTTAATTTACAATATAGTACAATTTACAATATATATGGATGAAAATGTTTCTATATAAACAAAAGCCTTCTGTTACATTTCGGTATTTTAAGGCGTTACCATGGGACTCCACTGAAGGCGGTTTTTACTCGAACCGGCACGAGGCCACGTTATACAATACTTAATGGAGGAGGGGGCGATTAGCAGGATCAGGAAATACTTGTAGGAAGAAGAAAGGGGAGGAAGGATGAAGTAAAAGTCCCTTGTAAGGACAAGGGAGAACTTACTAGAGAGCTATGAATCTTTCTATTATCTTTAATTGCTTAATATCTTGTCAGGATATGTACTGTTTATTTACTTACTATTATTTTTGTTTAAATATTTCTCTTTAAATTGTTTTCTGTCACTTTTTACACGCTTTATGATTTGTAACATTTAGCCTTCTGGCCAGATAAAGTTTTTTTTCCTGTTCATATCCGTTATTCTAAAGGGACTTAGTCCCAGAGTAAAGTTACTTTTCTATTCTACTTAACCCATCCCTAGATCAAATGTAAGCACATCGACCAAGGGGACACTGCCCTGCCATCTCCCAGGCCTGGAGATATTAAGTCCCTAAATAGGGGGTTCACACAGGTCTTCAGCATATCAAAAAATTTGAAGTGCCTCCGACCTATGTACTCGAGCACCGAGGGAAGCTGATGCTCCTCCCGGATGGTACTGTTAAGTGCCCCTTCGAGCAATGTGCCACTTACGATCTTCCTAAGGATGGAATTCTGGTAATGCTGTAGGCGCTTCAGCGTTGTTTTGTAGAGATGTCACAGTAGTGGTGCACCATAGAGCAACGTAGGTCTAATGATGGACTTGTAATTTCAACCTCAGTTGCTCAGAGAGCTGCGGCGACAAGAGCAGATGGTATAGCCTGTGGGATTTCTGTCGTGCCAACTTCAATCTTGTCTGAACATGCTTTGAGAAGGTGAGCTGCCTATCAAAGTTGACGCCAAGGTAGAGGATTGAAGTGGATAATCTTTCTATCCTCTTACTCCGTGGTAAAAGTCTTCGGTAGAGGTTTCTTACTCACACTCTGAAATGACATCACGGTGGCATCCGTCTTAGACGGATTCACCCTGATACCAATCAGTTTCAGCTCGTTCACTATGGTTTCAGTCGCCTTTTGTTCCTTGTTTAGGGCATGTGTGATGCTGGTAGGAGAAAACTTTTTTTTGTTTTCAGAACCTCCTTTATTTTATGAAATTACAATTACATTATAGTTTCGTAAAAACGATAGCTTCTATATAAAGAAAAGCCTTCTGTTCCCGTTCGGTATTTTAAGGCGTTACATTATATACCTTTCTGATGCATCACTCTAGCTAATGGTCAAAACCGCATGAAAATCCTTGCAGTAGTTATTGAATTTACTGCAAACAAACGCGGCCGAGGACTTTGTTTTATAATATGTATAGTATAGATTTAAGACGACAAATAAAAAAAAACTTTTTTAGAATTTATGTGTCGTGCATTTGCCCACGCTCCTTATAAATTGTGACTTCTAATTTTAATTTATTTTTTTATTTTTTTCGAGAATCATAAAAATAAATAAAATTAATGATTACAGATATTTAAATATTAAAATTAAAAAATAAGTATCTATGCTCTACATTTGTAAAAATAAGATTGAGTTTCAATATTTAATAGTGCAAGGCAGTCTGCTGGTGTTCCTCAAGGTAGGATCCTCGGTCCTATCCTCTACGCAGTATATACAGCTGACATTCCAACCCATCCTAACACCTTCATCTCCACGTATGCTGATGACATATGTGTGTTATCACTTAATAACGACCCATATATTGCATACCAATCACAATTATCACTTTAATCACATTTATCAACCCTCGAAGAATGGTGTCGGAATTGGAGAATTAAAAACAATTCCTATACGGGACTATATTACTTATAGATCAGACCACCCAGACAACACTTCACATGCCGGATCCAGCATTCCCATCCATAAAACTATATCTCATTCCCTTGTTCCTTCTACCCCAGCTGATGCTATTCAATCAACATCAGTATCCATAACCTCACGCCCTTTCCATGTCACACTTTCAGCTGTATACTGTCCTCCCGGTAGTTCCATCTCTCATAGCCTTTTAGATTCCCTATTCCAATCTTTTGGACCGCGTTTCATTGCTGGAGAAGACTACAATGCTAAACACCAACGATGCGGTTGTTGTACATCCAACTCCCGTGGAAATATTCTATCCTCTCTCACATCCTCAAAGAGTTACTCAATCCTTGCCCCAAAAAATCCTGCCTACTGGCCTACATCCCTCAAAAAACATCCTGACATCCTTGATATATTTGTTACATCCCAGATTTCCCCAGCACAAGCCAATATTGAATCTCTGGACGACCTTTCATCAGATCATAGCCCAGTCCTCCTTTTCTTGCATTCAAGTTTCGCTCCCAAGCCTTCCCCTCCCACATTCATTACAGGACGGGTCAACTGGGACGATTTGTGTTATGACTTGGAGGACAAACTGGACTTAAAAATTTCACTTAAGACAAAACAAGACATTGATACAACTTCAATCAGAAGCAGTTTACATGATAACATCACAAATCATACAATTAATAACTATCAACAGACTGATTTGCCACAGCATATTCGAATCTTATTAAGAGAAAAATGCAGAGCAAGATCGAAGTGACATAGAACTCGATATCCAGCAGATAAAACTATCTATACAAAATTAACTAACAAACTAAAAACAGAAATCAAGAAGTTCAAAATTCAAAATTTAATTACCTGGACTGAAAATCTTACAACCACCGACAAATCATTATGGATGACCACCAAAAAATTCCTAAAGTTGAAAGAATTTAATCATCCACTCCTTACTGAATCAAATAACGGGACAAGATCTGACGGAGAAAAATCACAGTTATTTGGTCAATACCTTTCCAAAATCTTTCATCCACATCCTGAAATATATAAAAGAAGCGTTAGATGTTCCCCTCCAAATGTCCCTTCCACCAAAAGCATTCCATCCTACAGAAATATCCAACATAATTCACAGACTACCTTCCTGCAAAGCTCCTGGACACGACCTCATCACAATTCATATCTTAAAACACCTTCCTAGAAAAGCCATTCTATTATTTACCTATATATATAATGCTGTACTCCGCTCCACATATTTTCCTGACCTCTCGAAATTATCCATTGTAAAAATGATACACAAACCTAATAAAAACCCAGAATACCCTTCCTCTTACCGTCCTATCTCTCTTCTACCTTGCATGGGTAAAATCCTAGAAAAACTCATCCTCAAACGATTGTACCCCATCCTTGATGCAAATCATACCAGATCATACCAGTTTGGATTCCGAGCATCCCACTCCATTATTCAGCAATGTCATCGTGTGGTGGATGTAGTCTCCTCTCCATTAGAACGTGGATCTATTTCTCGGGTGTCTTTCTTGACGTGGAACAGGCTTTTGACCGAGTCTGGCATCCGGGCTTGCTCTACAAACTCCGTAAATTTCTGCCCCATACATACTTTCTCATCCTTCAATCCTATCTCACAAATAGAACTTTCCACGTAAACCATAATAACGTCCTTTCATCCCTCTTCTCCCAATCTGCTGGTGTTCCTCATGGTATCCTTGGCCCAATCCTTTATACAGTTTATACAGCTGACATCCCAACTCATCCTAATGCTATCCTTACCACGTATCATGATACATGTGTATTATCAGTCAACACCAATCCAGTTAATGCATCCCAAAGCCTCCAATCCCATATCACTGATCTTGAAGAATGGTGTCAAAACTGGAGAATTAAAATAAATTCTCAAAAATCGCATCAAATCACTTTTACCTTACGTCGTAAACCAATGACTTCCTGCCCTTCAGTATCCTTTAATAATATCCCACTGGTGCCTGTAGATTCGATCCGATACTTAGGGTTGCACCTCGACAAACGATTAACCTGGAATCCTCATACTAGACTGAAAAGACAAGAAACTGCACGAAGTTACAGGCTACTTCAACACTTACTAGACAAACGCTCAAACCTCACAATTAACTACAAAAGACTCATCTACATGACCATCATACGACCTATTTAGACTTACGGACTAGAGCTTTGGGAATCCACTAAGCCATCAAATCCCTCTCGTATCCAATTCCTACAATCCAAAATCCTTCGTAAAATCCTCAACTGTCCTTATTATGTTAAGAATAAAGTCATCCATAACGACCTTAATGTCCCATTCGTTGCTGATTTGGCCCGAACCCGGTATCTATCCTTTCAAAACAAACTTCATTCCCACTCAAACCCTTTAGTTTCAAACCTAGCTTTCTCTTTGATTCCCGCTAATCCTCAGAGGCGTCTGAAAAGAAGATGGCCACGTGACCTTCTTAGTTAAACTAGTACTACAAGTGGGTAGTTTCTCTACTTGCCATTAGCTCATGTCATTATGCATCACACAGCCTATTTACTTGATGTATTATTGTAATACAGTTGTAAATACCAATAAATAAATTTAAAAAAAAAATCAATTCCAACAAGTCCCATCAAATTACCTTTACCCTTCGCCGAAAACCCAAGACTTCCTGTCCTACTGTATCCTTTAGTAGTACTCCACTTCTCCCTGTTGAACAGATTCGCTACCTAGGACTCAACTTAGACAAACGTCTTACTTTGAACCCTCACACAAGACTGAAAAGACAAGAAACAGCTAGACGCTTCCGACTACTTCAACACATACTAGACAAACGCTCAAAGCTTCAGATCAATTACAAAAGACTTATTTATGTGACTGTTATAAGACCTACATGGACTTACAGAATTGAACTATGGGGCTCCACCAAACCATCAAATTCCTCTCGTATTCAATCCTTGCAATCCAAAATCCTTCGCAAAATCCTAATTCCTCCTTATTTTGTCACAAATAAAACCATCCATAATGACCTTAACGTTCCATATGTTACCGATTTAGCCCACTCCAGATACCAATCATTCCATAATAAACTCCAGGCCCATCCAAACCCACTAGTTTCCATCCTTGCATCCAATTCCATCCCGGACAATCCTCCTAGAAGTCTGAAGAGAAGATGGCCACGGGACCTTATATTATAGAAACGTTATTAGAGTGCTGCCAGTGGATAGTGCCTCTACATGTCCTTTCATGTATCTAGTTAGTCATATAGCCCTTGTACTAGATGTATATATTACACTTGTACAATTCAATAAAATAATTTTAAAAAAATAAATAGTGCAAGGACTATAAATGAGAATGAGGTAAATTAAATTAAATTAAATAAATTTAAATAAAAATTGAAGTATGTTGATTTAGTACTTTTTGGGATACTTGTAAAATTACAATTAAATTAACGAGGATAAACTTAATGTTGAACACTTATGATTAAAAAAATATGACAAAACACACATTTACCTTTTTTTGCATCGAAATTACGTTCGATTTTGTAGCGAACCTCTATTAATACATTAATTTATTAATATTATTTTTTTTTTAAACATGGTTGATGTACAAGACAAATATATTAACTCTTTGAGTATTCATTGGGCCAACTATATGTAACAGATCGACTCTATTTCTTGGTGTCAAGTATGATTTACAAGTTTGGATTATAAAAACGATCTGGAAAGAGCAAAACAATGAGTTAGCCCGACTGATTTTTTATGGAAAATTTTAAGACCATCATAAAAAAAATGTTACGCATTTGTAAGAGTCCAGTAGGTTCAGGTAGTACATACTGTATTTGTATTGATATGGCATTGTATTGATTATTTTTAATAACTCTATGAATTGAAATTGAATGTTTTTTAAATACTTTTACATTCTTTTATCATATATTTTCTCTACTCTGGGTGGTCACGAAGATTTTGCTTCCATTTAACACAGAAATAACCACACTTTTGTTAACTTAGGCATTTTTAAGAAAAGTATAGTCGTCACCTCTAACAGCTATATTTTTCTGAATATTTTCACGGCCGTCATACTTCCGATGTGATTCTCGAATCCAAGTCGGATCGTCGCAAGTTGCAGGATGTAAAGAACTAATAGAGAGACGTGGAAACTGCATGAGATCCCGGAAGATCTGAATATGGCCAGTTAGACGAGTTCTGTGTTTGTCGCTTGCAACTGGGTCAAGCAGTTCTTGCCAGTTATTGTCGTGTTTGAGCAGAGGAGTATCATTGCTCGACTGAATATGGATAAGGTGTAAGTTGGGTTGGGTTCAATAGCGACTTAGCGGAGAGTTCTCGGATAGCGACTTCCTGCCTTTTTTAATATGCCATCTTATTTTAGTACCCATTCTGTCTGTATAACATACATTTTAATAAAAAAGGGGATTTCTATACATTAAATAATAGTTTAAAAATCTAAGCAAAAAACACGCAATTTCTTCTAAAATTGACACTTCACGTTGTTTCGGGAGCATTAAGTTTCTTGACTTACTAACAATAAATGTGGAAGCATTGCTGGGATTTCGGAGCTATCCGCTTCTGATTTTAAACGCCTCAAATACAGTGTAAAAAATAAATTCATATTTTAAATTATGTACGTTATCTCGGACTATACTTGGACAAAAGACTTACATGGAACGTACATACAAAATTAAAAAGACAAGAACTGACTAGACGGTACAAACAACTTTCACATCTTCTGGAGTACAGATCTTCACTTGACTTACCGAACAAACGACTTATCTATAATAGTATACTAAAACCTATTTGTACATATAGAGCAGAACTTTGGGGTTCAGCAAAAAAAATACACAACATACAAACAACACTGTCCAAAATTCTCAGAAAAATTGTTAATGCACCATGGTATATTACAAATCACACCATATACAACGACATGAACAACGCCGCTTTCCTACTCCCTGTTACCTGGACTTGATAGGAAAAGATTAAAAAGAGATTGGCCAAGAGACCTCCTCTTGGCAATCAATACAACGATTGATATTTTTATTCCATCGTCATATAGATGATCATGAAGAAAAGCAAAGAGAAAATTAAACAATAAATAAATAAATATATAAAAAAAATTTTTTTGAAGGATAAAGAGGAATGGTGCCCAGTGTAAGTAGAATTTTCGGCAGCATAAATATGCTCACCTTAGCAACTCAGTGGCCTAAACACTGAGCTGTCCAACTCCTTAAATAAAAATAGCATATAAGCATGCTTATTTTCGCGAAATGCCTGTGGTAACATCCAAGTTTTGGACCTTTCTTGTGTTATGCATCAGTTTCTGTTACGTACAAAAAACTTTCTTTGGACAAAGGAAATTCTGTTGATAACTGGAAATAGAAATATTTAGATCATAATACCTATTGTTTAGGCAAATCATATTTCGATTAGATTTTTCGGTACAAAATACATTTAGATACAGTTTGTTTCGTTTAAGGCCTCTTTATGCTACTGTGAGTAAACAAGCGATAATACATTTTGAGTCGTAAATTTTACTTATAATGATATAATTAGGATAAGAAGTTGACATCCTACAGGCTCGGGACATCCATTTTACTTCCCATCCCAAAGGGGAACTTACTCCCTTTAAAAAGGGTGAGAACGCGAGATTTTGAGCATATTAGATTATTATACTAACCACTACACCATTAGTTAACCGCATCTGACCTTTTATGTAGGTAATGTTAGTATTGTAGTTAAAAGAAACAGTGTAAAGCATATTATTATCAACTGAATCAGGTTTCTAATTCTATTCCTTCTCGCTTAGGCATTTCTCATAACTGGATCATGGAGTAATGGTTCACCACCTTTCTGAATAGACTCTCTTCACTGTTAGGTATACTTCCATCTTGTAGCCTCCATCGAACTTGTACAACCGACAGGCCGGAGGACTTCCGCAGAAGCGAGCGCTGACAGACTGCAAACTGCCGTTACGTGTTAGCCCCTCACAGAAATCCGAGCTGAGGAAATGAAATATATGGAGGAGATGGTGGGTGTGTTCGGGGGGGGGGGATTTATGACGGCAAGGTGATGCACAGACGTGACCCGCGCCCGATGAACAATTTACCCTCATTTCTCCTCGAGCCCGTCCAATGCCACTTTCATAACTCCCAGCGTGTGTTAGTCAACGAAGAGTCGTGTCTTCGACCACGCAACAGATGTAAAAGTTCTGAAGAAGGTCTAGTGGCACTCATATGATAAATAGGTATAATGACTACTGGAAGCGGGAGAGCTTTGAGTCTTGAGCGATTATTTCCTGAGTTAAAATTTAGGAGAAGCAAATAAATAATTTAATGTGTTACCAGCCGTAGATGGACTCTTTACGATCTGCAGATGCCTCTGTATTATTCATCCATCCTCAGCAAAGTGGATACTCTTAATTACTTACATTATTTACTGCACAACCGGTGGCTTATGATTTGATGAGGCACGAGACAACCAATGATTTTCAATTAATTTTCAAAAGTAATGTTGTAGGTTACCTGTGGTGCAGTGGTTACCCCAACCATTGCTATGGGAAAGGCGGCCGACGTTTTAGCCCGGCAGGTGCACCTAGGATTTTTTTAAATGGAGTAAAAAATCCTTATTTATGCCGTCTTTCGGAATGGGACGTGAAATGGGAGTCCCGAGACTGTACAGTGTCCGGTAGTCATTAAAGATGCCTATCCTATTTACGGCGGGATGGGAACGTTGTAGGAATCTCCTCGGTAGCATTCTTCTATTAGCCATAGTAGAATAAAGTGACTTTAAATTATAAAAGTCTCCCTCCCAAAATTTCGGGAACCACCGTTGAACAGTGCACTCACAAATAGAGTGTTTTCGCCTCAGACTTCGTTGATATTTCTGGAAGTTTGGGCCCCGTTCCGGCCGAGTTTGAACCATAAAAAAACATATTATGCAAAAATCTCACTTTGACATCTTAGTGAAGAATGAATTATGACCAAGTAGCAAAATGTTACAGAGTTAAACAATAATTTTTGTTTGAAAGAGAATTAATAAGAGTTTAGATTTATAAAAGTCAAAAGTACACAAAACATGAACAGTTTACTCTCTAGAGGGGTATTTTAAAGAAAACATGTAACAACAACAACACTGGCTCTACAACCCTATATGGGTCTTGGTCGCATCAAGGCGTCGCCTCCACTCTTCTCTGTCTGAGAAGAGACACTGAGAAGAGAAGCCAGAGGCCAGGTTTCCGATCCGTAAGTTAAAACAGGCTTTATCATTGTCTTCTTAAGTATCACCTTGGCACTTCTAGAATCAGATGACTTCTTAAAATTTTTGCCATCCCAAAATAACATTTATTTTTGCGGTCAAAATTCTCCTTTGAACTTCTGCTCCAGTTGAGTTATCCGCTTTGACCAAAGAGCCAAGGTAGAAAAACTGTCGACACTTTCAAACGTGTAGGTCCCAAACGTGATAGAGGATGTAGATTGCCTTGAAGGGCTAGCATATATTTGGTCTTGGCCTGATTCACTTGAAGATCCATTCGCCGTCCAGCTTTCTCCAAAGCAAGAAACGCTTGCTGTAAATCCCTCCGTGTTCTTCCGGCTATATCTATGTCATCCGCGTAGTCCATTTGGATGGACTTAGTCAGAATCGTACCAGTGACTTCTATTCCTGAGTCTCTTAAGACCTTTTCGAGTGCGAAATCGAATAACAGGCCCCTCGTTGTCCTAAGTACTTCAGACAAGTCATAAAGAAAACATATACTGCTGCTTTATTTTCTGGACAGTTCAATATCCTACAGTCCAATACAACTGAAAAATACACGTATTATTTGTTCTTTCCTCGACAAAAGAATTATTATTGTGTAAATTGAGTTAAAATCAATAAATAAGTGGTACGTAAGATATGTAATGCTTTGCGTTCCTGTCTAAAATTTACAAAATTGAATTCTTCCCTAGTAAGCGACAGATTCTGGCGATTATGCTTTGCCGGTTAGGAAAAAAAGATGACCACAAGGTAGCCCGCTGGCCGACCACAACCTGATGCCATGAATACTAAAGAGAGCTCATAACAACCGTAAAACCAAACGGACAGGAGTCAACAAAAGGAGCAACCGATAAGTTGGAAGACTTGCCGTACCTTTTGTTCTTGACCGAGCCTTTGTTAGCCTGGATTTATTATCCTAGGGTCTGGTTTATTGGGTCCCTCTGTGTGGAATATGATGGATGGGCTCTATCTCCAAGAGCTATAATTAAAAACCAGTTCTATATCTCAGTTCTCTATTGTTCATCCCCTGAGTTATAGTCCTAGGCCAGCCATTTAAATATACATTTGATGTTCTCGCCTACCCCCACCCCACAAATATATATATTTGTAACCGAATCCCTTCTCACTTTCTCTATAGTTAGTTTGATTTATTGAGCAAGGACCTGGCTAGAAGTCGGTCTAGGCCTCTTCAACGAACATCTGTCATCGAACCTCTAGTACGCAGTCCGTGAGAAATACTCGTATGTAGACGCATATGTGTTCTTACAGTTGCCAATCGGCCAATGAGCTAAAGTAAGCTGTTTATAAAATTGATTTGTAATCAAGAAGTTTTAGAAATTTAACTTCCTCTAAGTCTCCTCTTCTAAACAAAGAAACTTTATTTGCAATTTTACATATACAAGCAGCATAATTGTGAATACATGTTCCGGACTTCCTTTAAATGTTTAATGAACAATGATTTTAATTAATTAAAGTTATCTTTTATAAATAAGTTTTACAATAGCAGGAAAAAAGTAGAAAAATACCTCTTAAAAAAATAAAAGTAACAATAATAAAGTAAATAAATATAATAATAATAGTTAAATAGAAAATAAAGAAACAATTAAAAATAACTATAAAATAAATACAGATAACTAGATTACAATATCTCCAAATAAATATTAGTTAAGTAAGAAGTATATGTTTTGTTCTTTTGTGCGTGTACCGTCGTAGCGAATGTTTATCATAGTAACCGATTTCTCGGATTAATGGGTTTTCGGAAGCTGGAGTTTTTTCGAAATATGCTTATGTTTTGGCTGAAACATATTGTTTCAAGATTTCTAATATAGTTACAAAGGCGATATTTTCGTGTAGCGGGGATAATTATTGATAATCCTCATGCATAGGTTTTTTACCCTTTCAAACTTTCTATAATTTGTGGCGCAGGTTGAACTCCAGACAAGAGAGGCATATGTTATTAATGAGCGGATTACAGTTTTGTAAAGGATTAGTTTGTTTTGGGGGCTTAGCCTGGATTTTTTATTAAAATAGGGAAACATTTTGTAGATTTTTTTTTCACTTTTTCGGTTTTCCTGTTGATGTGCTCTGTGAATGTTAAGGACTTGTCTAAAATTAAACTGAGGTATGTAACGATTTAGACCAGGGGATGTGTTCGGAGTTTAAGGTGATGTGCTGATCTATGTTAGGTCTGCGTTTTGTAAATGTTATGGCGGCCGATTTTATTGAATTGATTTTTAGTTTCTACTCTTGACAGAATTTATGGATTTTTTTAAAGGATTGTTGAAATCGGTTTACTATTGTATCGGTTCGGTATGCTGCTGTGTACAAAGCGGTGTCGTCTGCGTAAAGGGATGCGGTTAATTTTGTGGGTTTTGGGAGATCAGGTTGAGTAGAATTGAGGATAGGCAGGAGCCTTGAGAAAGTCTGGCGGGTAGAGGAAGTTCTTTGGAGCTAGAAGTGTTTATTTGAACATAGAATTGTCTAATAGAGAGGAAGGAATATATGATATGGATTTTGGATAAAATGTTTAAAAAATAAAATAGGGTGTTTCTACTCTAAAATAAAAAAATAAAAATGTTGTACTCGATTGTGCAGGCTATGATACATCTTAATATTAATGGGAGAGATGCAGCTATAAAATATATAAAATTTAGCCCGGATTCAAGTCATTATCATAACTTGAAAGTTTCAAAATGAGGAAAAATCCTTCATGCACTTAAAAAAAAATTTACTATAGTTTGATTACCATAAGATTTTTTTAATTGGAAAAAAATAGTACCTATGAGTACATATATTATTGATATTCAACAATTGATTCATATAAAATCAGTAACATTTTAATTTTGCGTGGTTAAAATGAAGCTTTGAATACAACTGATTTAGTCTATTGCAATGGATTCCTTACTTTGGGCCCTATTACGGACGAGTTGGAGTGTGCCAGGCATAAACAAATATTAGATTTCTACGTTTTCAAGAATTGTTTATAATACTCCAATAATATATTTTAGAATTTTAAACATGATTTTTTTTGCTTGTACTAATCGAAACACTGTGCCATGAATATATTATATCTATAACACCGGTGGTTAAGTGGTTAAGACAAAATTTCTCCAAACCGAGTTTCTTGTAACAAAGGGAGCGGGATCATGTTATTTTCTTAGTAAATAAAGGAGCAAATCAATCATTGGCTCGAAAAGGAGTTATTGCTTATATTACAACTCCGTTTACGGATAGATGTACAACAATGACACTGTTCCACTACCCTCAATACAGTTAGCTGTCTCTGTGCAACATTTGACTTAACCACTTATTCATCATGTAGTTACTTATCAGTGGCCCATTTCTAGCAGTGGACATATTGTAAATATGTGGCATATATGTAGTTTATATGAGACCCATAGTAGATAACGCGAGATAGAAGAACGGAGGAGGCAGTGTGGAGATAGAGAGAGGATATCCAACGATTAGAAGAGTGGCGATGTCGGAGACTATGCAAGGACTCAATTACTGCAGTTCTCTTCTGCAGTGGCCATCGATAGCTCTGAGCGTCCCAACATAAAATCTTATCGCTATAGCCATCCTTATTAAACCTTATTCCTTTTGCGTCTCATATTAAACAAGGAAAAACATTCAGCTCCTCTTTACTTCAAATTTTAACTCCCATCGTTGAATAATTTCCTTAAAAATTAACAAATTAATGAAGTACTTTATCACTTTAAGATATAGTCAGTTTTCTCTGGGGTGTAACAAAATCGGTAGTCCAAAACATGTATTTAACCTCATCTACACATTATACGTTTCGACCATAAGCGTGGTCATTTTAAATATATTATTTCATCAGTCAACATCATAAAAACTCTATCTGACAAAAAATTATAATGAACAATTCAAAATAATTAGAAAATTCAATAATTATAAAAATCATCACTTAAAAATAACAATTTTGTTACTTTAAGTAGTTATACAGTTATACAAGGTACTATATAACCATATTCCATAATCGTTACAATTCATATATCTTTATTGTCCTTACAAATAGTAGAAAAGAAGGATACCTTTTCTGTAATTTAAAGATGTCATTATTTAGATCATGCTGGGTGCGTATCATTCCATAGTCAGTTAGCTAATAAGTAGAGCTGGAACTTTGAACCTGTCTAGATTAGCAGAATAATAGTGGCTTATTATAGTTTACATATTAATTTTAGGGAATAAAAGCATTAAAAGTATTTTAGCAGATTCTTTTTATTGAAATAAAAATATATATATATTGAGGACTATCGTTCAATATGTATATAAACATATCCGAAATCATTGTTTAAAATTACAGAATTTAATAGATAGATATGTAAAGTTGAGAGGGTTTTGTATTAAGGTTGAATATATTAGTTAGCTGATAACTTGTAGAAAATAATTTTTTTTATTTTATATTTTTTTTAATTTTCTGTTCCTTTAATTTAAAAAAAAATGGAGGAGTAATACTTTGACAAATCTCCTCCTTCCTTTTTATCATTTACTATGTTATTTAGATTGTCTTTTATATAAAGTGCCTCTAAGTATTTGCGCTTTATTGTATTTCTCTCTCTATGTAATATTCTGGGTCTATCAAAGTTGAATGTGTGGAATTATTTTTCCCTATGGTTAGATAATGAGGTATTATTTTTTTTATGTTGGTTTTAGGTTGATTTTACGGTAGTAGAATCTATTTTTTAGATGTGTACTTGTACGCCCGATATAGTGTTTATTACAATTATCACAATTTAGGTTGTAAACAACATTGGTGTTTTCCAGTAGAGGTATTTTGTCTTTTTGAGTATTGATGATATCATTAATATAGTTTATGGGTTTATAGGCAAAATTGATCTCGGTTATATCATAATTTCTAAAAATTGGTGTTTTGGTTTCTGTTGATCCTTTTATGTATGTCAAATCAGTTAAAAATCTCAACGAAGAAGTAGAGAAGTTAAATTAAATTATTGAGTCCTTTTATATAATTAGCGAATTATAAGTTTTAATTGATAGGAATATAAGATTGGGTTGATTATCTAAGGTAATTATGTATACTTGTGTGCTCCTAACCCCCAAGTTTTGAAATATCTTCAATGTTGTCAGCAAAGTAACTTTCTCGACCTAAGCGCTTCTTTTTTATGTATATAGAATAGAAAATTAATTTTATTCTGGGACCAAGTCCCTGAAGAATTACAGGTGTGTACAAAATTTATCTTATACTTCTGATATGTATGAGCTATTACTTATAACTGATTAGAAAACATCTATTTTGGAACTGATGAGATTTGAGATAAGGAAGTAGCATAAAAGGTATATGTTGGGAGTGAGTTCCAAAGTGTTGTGGAACGGGTTATTAGTGCCAGCTCTAATATATAGATAGAGTAGAGAGTAGAGAGATGGTATGGCTAGACTACACTATGCAAAGAGATAAGCCACTAAGTTATTTCCAGAGTAGTCACTAAGTTAAAATGCTAGCCCAAAGTCAATAAGTCTACCTAGTTAGTTCATATAAGAATGTAGCTTTTTATATCGAAATTAATTTTCAATATCCAAAAAATATAATCTCTTTCTTACAAGTCGTTCACCATTTGCTTTTGTTGCATTATCTTGACATAATGTAATACACATTTATGATTGACCTGCATTGGTTAATCAGTAGAGACCTACACTAACACGACGGTGAAAGACCTCATGATTCACGACAAATATTGAAGAAACTAAACGAACACGAAGTCCTCCCATGCCCGTCTTTCATTCAGCAGAATTACCACCAATTGATTTCCATCCGTTCAGTCATTAAGACAACCTTCTTAAGTGAAAATTTTCGAAAATTATTCTCAAGTCAAAAAGGCATTTCAATACTTTATTCCATCTCAAAAAAAGGAATTTTTCATTTCTGGGTTCGGTGATTTGATAAAGCGTTGTTAAAAAATTATAGAAAATGAGGGTAAATATTTTTTATAGAAATGTTTCCATTTCAGAAAGTTGTTTAACTAAATCACCTTTTTTTTAATACGGACATTTCCTATGGTTAAAAACTATGGAAAACTTGTAAGAAGGAAATTATATTTATTGTGATATTGAATGATATAAAATAGATAAACAAAGTGATATTACTTAAATAAAGTAATTAGATAGACTTATAACTGCCGATTAAAATTATAACTTAGTGACTACTCCAGACATAACTTAATTACTACTCTCGTTACATTCAATAGCCTTGCCATTTCATCTCCTCTCTACTCTCTAATCTCCCTATACCTCTCTTTGACCCATATTATTCCAAAAAGGTTTCTCTCTAAAGTAATGTCCCTTACTTTACCAACAATTATAAACCAAGTAATCCGTCTTGGGATTTATCCGTTGGATTCATTGGATCATTTCATGATAAAATCTGTTAACAATATCAACCTTCAGGATCGTCCTCCGACTTTCCTTTCTTCTCCTAAGACAGGTAACAAGGAAGCGTTCCGAACCACTTGAGGCTGACAACGGTCCGGAGCACCTTGCATCCACTCAGCGGTCGCTGTGGGAAAAAGCGAATCTAATGAATACTTAAAAGGCACTTGAAACTTAAGTTGTCGAAGGGGGGGGGGAGGCTCCCTCCAATGGCTAAATGGTAATGAGGGGTAATTAAAGTTTCATTGAACGGTCGTACATAAACCGAAACTGGGGCTGACTTACCCTCCGACGGGGACCCTGGCTGGGGAATATTAACAAGGTTCCGGGCTATCCTACCGGTGCTGAGGAATATCCTTCCGATCTTCAGGATATCGGGACGTATCACAGAAGGTTTGGGGTCGAATAAGGCGACTTATTGTCTTTTAACTTTTCGATTAAATCACTGAGTTTAATTACTCATGCTAAATTGCAAGTAGGTAGGACGGTTTTGTGGTGTCCCTGTATAATCATTTCCAATGAACTGGTAGTAAATAACATTGACAATTGTGAACAAATAAAATGTAAAATCAATAGCTCAAATGAGACATAAAATACATGTAAAGGCAGTACTGAAAAAATCACGACGACACAGTAGTATTTGGCCTTTGGAGGTTGTGAGATATTACCCCCGATTGTGCAATTGTTATTAAACTAAAATATTGGAAAACATTTTTATTGATTTAATTTAACGAACGATTCTCAGACCATGCTACCGTCTATTTTTAAGGCGGATCATTTAAAATGTATTCAGAATCGGAATGAATCCCGTAATAGATTTTCCATTCGTTTCTAGAAGAGTTTCCTCATTAAAGGGGACAGGAATTCTTAAATCCTGGAGCACGAAGCATAATAAATAGCCGGATTCATTCCGCCCTCGGACCGGGCATAAACTGGAGAGCCCGGAGGAAGGGAATTACAGAAGGAGTAACTAAAGAAGCGCATTTGGAAGAGTAGAGAAAGTTGAAGGTGTAAATAAAGGAGACTTAAAAATAAATACTGGTAAAGGAGTAAATGCTAACCTGCATTACTATTCAAGGGGCCGGCCCGAGTTATGGCTCTCTGCTAAAGGCTTTCTCACTCCCAACTTCTGTCTTTATTCCCTTCTTATTTCCTCTTCTTCTATTCCCTCCCCGTCTTCTTCCATCTCCAACCGTGATTCTTCTCGATTGTTAGATCCGACCGGCTGATCTTCCTCTTTATGTCTCATAATCTTTAATAGCTATGGGCCAGTTGCGTGAGTCACTGATATATCGTTACTACTGGGAAGAATTGTAGTGGTAGGCATTTTTAAATTTTAATTTTTTATTATTGAGGGTGTTTTATTAGTAACTATATATTCAAGAAGCGTGAATTCGTCAAAATTAAGGTGTTTTTGTGTTCATTTTAACCCTATTTAGGAGAAATTATTGACCTCCATCCGGATCATTTTCTTCCACAAATGAAACTAAATGAAAAAAAAAATATTCGTTTGTATTTCCGCACGGGTAGGGATAATCTAAAGCTGATTTAAACAATTGTTATAACTCATAGATATACAAAACCGTTGCCAGTCTAGTGGACTGCTACGAGCATGTCGCGAATGACTGTGACGCGAACACATCGTTGTTCCCCTACCGAAATCGCTTGATTTGGATATAGAATTTTTCACTTAAAAAAAAAAATTTTCTTGACTAAAAATGTGTTTCGACAATGTCCTGTAAAACGATCCATCTCTTCAGTTACAGTCATTCTTGTAATACTTAAGTTAGATCTTATTTTTTCACACGGGATCGGGAAAAAATAGTCAGGTAGCGATTATGGTTTTAAGCACTGATGGTTAATATAACATTAACTCGGAGTGGTGTTCGACATCAGCTGTATCCCCCAACGAAGCCATTTGCATTATATCCGCCATACATCAGAACGATAAGATCCCGAGTGAAGAAGACGCCGCTCTTCCACGAGCCCAATGGCTGGGGGGTTCGTCCCCTAATGACTTACCCTCCTTAGCTCAGTATTTATAGCGACTTGGCTAATTCAGACGAGGATTTCCTGCGAGATCCTGAGGGGGGCAGTCAAATTCTACTCAGCCATAGCTCAAGATGATCTACGACCCGGAGCGATAATTCTTTCCCATGGATAGTCAGCTCTAAGCAGGCTACAAATCAGCCGGCACCCCCCGACCGTTCACTAAGGGCTGATAGGGGGCAACTATTTATATACTCCTATATAGCTAGCTATATACTATGTACTATATTCACCACTAATATATATTTAACGGTAAAGGCATAATGAAATAATACTATCTCATATACGTAATTGATTATACGGCGGACCTCCAACATAGTTCATCTTATTACAGATCAAACTGTCACAAAAGAAAAGGCTTCCATTAATATTTAAAATTCTTTTATTTTGGATTTACTCCTACGCATTTTCGTATCAGCGAATTTGATCTGGAAAAATATATATTATGTATACTATTATACCAATTTATACATCAATTTATTGTTAATTATATAAAACGTGAAACCTTGAACAAGTATTTGCTTTCAAACTTCATAATACTATTGAATTTTTTTAAGGAAGAAAATGTGGAAGTAAAAACGTAATTTTGATAATAATGATTTTTAATTATAAGTAGCAAGACGATGATTATTGATCTTTAAATAGAGTTTTTAATTGTTTTTGTTAATTAAGTGGTAAGAATTTTTTAAAAATATAAAAAAAAAAGAAAATATATTATTAGTAGGTTAAAAAAAATTGTCAGGAAACTAAAACAGCAATTATAAATTATTCAGCCAAACATTTCAGATGGAATATTAATGGAGAAAAAACAACTGTACATCTTCCATCAACAGTATATCTACTCGCCAAATATAGAAGTTTTGCTTATTTATTTTATTACTTCATATTTAGCTGTTGATGACGGATGTACTACATTCTGGTCAGAATTAATTGTAATGACTATTATCATTATTACATTAGCACCTGCGCATTTTCGCATCAGCTAATCTCTGTGTTTGTTTTTTTCTCCTTTATCACCTGGAATATGAAGTTTTTGAAATGATCCTGAGTAGTTCTCTAGGCTATTTTTAATCGTCTTCGCCTTTTTAATCTTCTTCAAACAAGTCAGGTTAACATGGAATAGAAAAGAGAAAGAACAATTATTGTGATGTTTTGACAAGTTGAATGTTGTGTATTTCCTGTGAATATATTATTTTAAGGTTGGAATCTTCATGTTGTGTATATTATAGTTCGAAATAAACTTATGAGCATTAACATTTAAATTAGATTGTGTTGTTATATTTTATATAAATACGTGATTTGATGAAATCTAAAGTTCTGCTCCGTGATTCCAAATAGGTCTTAGTGTACTGTTATAGATTAGTCGTTTGTTTCGTAAGTCACGTGAAGATTTGTCATCCAGTAGATGAAGTAGTTGTTTGTAGCGTCTTGTCAGTTATTGTATTTTTAATTAATTTATTAATTGTATTTACAAAAAGTATATCAAAACTGTATTTAAAGATTGGATGTGTAGGGCCATATTGATGGGTTTAAGATGGACTAAATAATTTCTAAGCCAACGGTTATGTACGGAGGTTTTTTCGAAGAAACCGCCATTAAACGATAGGTTATTTTCCCAATTAACATGTAATCTTTTTATAGACGCAGTTAAAGACAAAGTTAGATCTGCTTGTGCCACAGAACTTTTTTTTAAATTTCATTTATTGAAATTTACAACTCTATTACAACTAGACAAGTCATTCATAATTATTGAAGTAATATAAGAAATAGTACGTAATGGCATGAGATAAAGGCAATTAGAGAAACTACCCACTAGTAGTACTCAAGTAACAAATCCAACTTAAAAGCCCACGCCTTTTCAGGCTACTTCAACAGTTGCCAGACAAACGTCCCAAGCTCCAATTAATTATAAAAGATGTAATTACTCATTTTCATGACTCATTTACACAACTATTATAAGATCTGTTTGGACTAGGAGCAGAGCTATGGGGCTATAATAAACCATCGAATTCCTTTCTTATCCAATCCTTACAACCCAGAATCCTTCGTGAAATCCCTATTGCTTAGATAAAAGAGTATAATTGTGGGAAATTTGTATATTTCAGTCATCATATCATAAATAAACGCTTGAACTAACATTTCGAATTATCGGTGATAATATAACCTAAACCGTATGTGCAAGTCAGTTCTTTATTCTATATTTAGTCAGTAATAGAATTATTTTTATTTTCGAGAATATTAAAAAGTAAACAATGAAAAGTAGAATTTTGCCGTTTCTTAACTCTAAGCGTGAACCTTCGTAACTGGTAGGTCTTATTGTTATGACCGAACATATTAGAGACAGGTCGAAGCCGCAGATAATATTCAAATCGGAGAGAGGATCGAAGCATTGATCGGTGCCAGAGCGGGTGATATATTCCTGGAGACGCAGAGCTAAGGATGAGATATGGCTCCCTGGCAAGAGTAGCGGCAATAATTAATGCAGTAACAGTCCTAGCGGTGATCCTTGGGGGACGCCTTGTCCACTAATAAATGGCCTCGGGCCACTCTCATAAAATTTGCAATTATGTAAGACTTCCTTTGACTCAGAGAAGGATGAGGTGGGGTTGATTTGCCCCGCGTTGAACGCTCTGTAGAATGTCTCCATTTTCTCCATCGTAAATGCAGATCGAAAGTTATAACTAATGATATTTGGAAATACAACTGTCCACCTGCGCTGTCAATCAATGATTTCATATTAAAATTTTACGATTATAAAATAGCGCGTACGATTATTGATTACGAGGAAGAAAATGATCCGGGTGTAGGTAAAAAAATAAATAAATAGAATTGCTCTTCAGAAGGGAAAACCGTTTTTTGGAGAGCCGACATTTCGACACATTGCAGGTCTTCTTCAGGGCAACCAGTAATGGGTGCCGAGTCCGAGGTGACACGTCAAATTATCAAATGTCAACTGATTATTGATTACAAGCCTAAAAATGCTGGTTGATCATTCACTAGTCGATAAGGGTTGTTTTTATTTTCTTTCAAGAAGAACCTATAGAGAGATAAAGTAAATGTACAAGATTAAAATAAAGAAAATTAATAAATTTATTTATGAACATTACTTATTAAAATAAATTTATGATTGTACATGGGTGGATGCAAACAGCCCACTGAATCACCTTCTATAGCATTTGTTCAACCTTCAGTTTTGTTCGTACTTTAATGTTATTTCTACATTACCATTTGTTTGTTTTTTCTATTCTATTAAAAAGAACTCGAACAGATCATAACATTAAGCCTGAATTATTGATTTTTTTGTATTCTAAACGAAATACAAGTAAAAGTCTAAGATTAATAATATGTGCGTCGTAATGAATACTGCAAAATAAGTTTATAAAATAATATTTATAGTGATTATTAAATATTCCAAATGCTAAGTATAATAAAAAGGCGTCCTTCAAAATAATAATATCATAACTAAAAAAAATTAAATTTTCCAAAAGTTACAGTTGAGTTGAAAATATGAAAATTTGTTATTGTTAAAGCAAAGAATTCATATTGTAACGATGGCATTGGAATTAATTTATTTACTGTTAGAAAACTTTTAAAAGTTTGAAACTTTTTTTATTTTATTTAAAATAGTCATCAAAACTTCAAGTTGAAACATGATATAACTCAAAATATACCATTATTGAAAAAAAAAATGAAAACATGATGGAAATGGAATATCAGATTAATCGTCCGTGAATCAAATGGCTTCAACCAGTACAATTGCTACTGAAAGGCCTAACTAAAAAATGCCAACTTTTGAGTTATGTCGTTGTTCTTTTGAAGGAGCGTTGTCAAATGTAATAATGCAAAACATGTATATAAAATAATGTTTATGGTGATTTTAAAATATCCCAAATGCTAATTAGAAAGATATAAATGGATATAAAAAAAAGCTGCTGCAAGGCATCTAAGACTCTATACTACCAAAGTAAAAATACGTGAGCATTTACAAAAAAAAATCCTTATATCGACTTTGTGTACACATTCCTTATTACGACATGAAGTACCCTATTCTTTAAGTAAGTTGTCCCTAAAACAGATTCAAAAGAACATTTACAAAATTCAATTCCCCTCCGATCTAATAGGATTTGCCAGGGATCTAGTAATCAATGAAGCATGTTGAACCAGTAGGACATTCTCACAGTTAGTACGTTAGAGATGATAGAGCTAGATAAGACCTTGCACCCCACTACATCGGCAATGAAATTCCGGTGGTTCCAGTGCCAGGTACGAGTGGGTACCTGTACATAATCCATAGGTAATTCTAGAAGTGGATTGAAGTCTCCAGGGAAGTCAAATCCAGTTACTGTCATAAAAAAAGAAAGAATTTATTGGGCAGGCAATAATTCCTTATCTGTTTTGAGAGTATGAAGAAAGGTAGTTTACGTTAACCCTTTAAGTGCGGGGAGTGAAAGATAATGCTAAAAAAACTAAATCCATTGAGAGAAACTTTTTTATAATTAGTAGAGTGAACAAAACATTATTTTTTCTTTACCTAAATACATTATATACGAAAATAATAATTTTGATATAGATATTTTACGTATACTATGTAAACATATCATAAAAATACATGTTTTTACAGTTTTTAATTACATTTCACATGTCGAAATCAAATTTATAAGCACGTACATATAATTTCTAATACGGTGTTTTATGGGCTTCATACAAAACACCATTTTGTGACGATCGAAGAGCATAAAAGAGGCAATAAAATTCAAATTTCGCGCATATATCCAAGTTCAAACTTAAATATAACACATCAGTAATAAAAAAATAGAATAAATACAACTCTAATATAAATTTAAATAAATAAATACAGAAATCAATTAATTAATTATTCTTTAGTTTAATTTGTAATTTACTTTTTAAATTGTTATTGTATTTTATTTTATTTCCTTTTATTCAAATCCTGTTCGGTAGCAGACTTTTATATGTGTTAGAGGCTGGGGCTCACGCAGCCTCTAAAGTGTGTACCCAAAATAAAGCGGAACAATCTGGCGGTTGAGGATGATCAAGGATAAATAAGCTCCCTGCACAACCGTTTTCCAATAAATAGCACAGTCTCATGTACTGAACCCCATGAAGTAGTACTGGTTGTTTTTTTTCATTCATTGAAAGAATACGATTGGATGACAGCATTTATTGATAAAATAAAAAACAATAAGTTAAGCATTTGCAGTCTTATCCACACAGATTGTCTCTCATAATAAAAGCATCGACCTATTTTAAGATAGTTGACTTCGTCATTCATATTTACATTTCTTTAAAAAATAATTTAAATATATAATGGGTACGGGATTTGGTGAAGCAGAAGAGGGCGACCACTATCGGTAAGCCGATGAATTATGAGGAAGGAAAGGAAGAATAACAAGAGCTGATGAACGATAAATTATCGCTAAAGAGTGAAATATCGGCTCCGCTGGCAGATTTATGCCCCGCAGCAGACAGACGTACCGACTGACACCGCCTATCCCCTGTCCGGATCCGACTTAAACAGAAGATATATTTATAGCCCTCTCCTCCTCTCCTATATATTACAGATTAGGAACAAATAAGACCACTTCTATATCGTCATCGGCTCGGGTATTAGCGTCTGTCGTCCGTCTTCCTTAGCACGGCTTCGGATCCGTCCTGGGTGACAAGCGGTGTCGAAAATCCTTCAGGATGACGTAACAAGCCGTGGGTTGAATAAGGAATACATCAGCCATAGAATATATACGATATGCATACCAGAAGTAAGGAATTGAAGAATAGGATACAGTATAAATAAAATAGGGAAAATGGTCCGAGTGAATGTCAGAGAAATAATTTCTTAAATAAGGCTGAATTGTTTATTTGAAAGCCAACGTTTGCCACACACCGTAGACCCACGGTGGTCTTCTTCAGGGGTATATACCCAAAGGAAAAAAAATTCAATGGATAAATGAAAATTTTAAAGAATAAAAATAGATAAAATTAAAGATAGATAAAAAAATTATACAAGAATAATAAATAAATAAAAATTTCCTTGGCCTGGTTAAAGAGCAAGCTGAATACAGACAGCTGCATAAAAGTGAGCTGTACTCTCATGTTCCAAAAATGTCGGATATTAAGAGAAAAAGTAGAATTTAACTTCATGGTCACATGTTAAGAATGAAACCGAAGATTGACGAACCGCATTTTTACCTATTTTAAAGAAAAGAAGACCAAACCTGCCTTGTTACAAGAGCTAGAAAAAGATTTACAAGAGATGGAGATTACTTTTAGGGGGAAACAGAATGCTCACCTTGGTTTTCAAGAAAAACTTAAGCTGGAGACGGGAAAGAAATGGACTGACGAAAGAAAGGAGGCACCGGCGACGAATGGGAGACTACTGGTCAAATATTAAGAAGTACAAAACATGGAGTTGAAAGGACGTGGTCTTTAGTTGGCCAATACGAAAAACAAAATTAAAAAACTTAACGGAAGCCGTGATTGTAGCGTCTATTATTGTTTGTATTTAAATTAGTTTGTATCTTGTCTTTCCAGCCGTAAAGATGACCTGTAATATGGATCGAAAAGCCGGTTTAATATTAATAGTTCATCTCTCTTTAAGAAATTTTGTCTTTGACCTCCACTCGGATCATTTCCTTCTCCATAAATATACAAGAACAATTAATATTTGTCAATATAAATAAAATGATTTTATTAATGTGATATTATTAATTCTGATCTTGATGTAGCACATCTACAACAATAAACACGTGCAACGCCTTTATTTGTTCAATGGATATGCTGTTCATGGAAGATAATTTTTTTTTCATTTATTTTCTACCTGAATTACATGTTGGGCTGGATAATTTGTGACTGATCTTTCAGATACCTGTGACACTTTCTCAATCTAATATATATTTTTAATTCTGATCACTTAATAATTAACTAAAACCAATTGAAATACTCTGATTAAGAAAATCAGCATTTCATTATTGGAAATTATCAAATATTATAATTACATGTATATTTGTTTCCATATTTTCCTCTTGATAAAACTTAAAATGGAATACGAAGTATGAAAGCTGGTTATCAGATTCACATTTATTATTTTTTCCGCCTTGGCTTTTTCGAAACAACTGGCAAGTTGTTAATCAAAAACATTTTTTTGGCCTTGGCATTCACTATTGTGTTCTAGAAACTATTTAGAACGTCGATTTGCATTTTGCCATTGACGATTTATATAACAAACTAAGGAGAATAATGAATTTTAATCTTTAAATGTAGACATTCGAAATGTATAATTTTGATGACTTGGAAAATTTCTGTTCGAAAATAAACCAACTGGACTTTATCATTATTTATTCTATTGAAAATCAAACTCGGTAAAAACTTACTGAAAAGTGGAGTCTACTTTTTAGTATCGCCTATTATAACCTAGGTTACTTTTAATCGCTCAATAATTTGAATGTTATACTCGTTAATCGCTATTAACGAACATATGATTAGAAAATATTAAAATAAGTTAATACTATCTATTAAGTATTAACATTCTACATTTCATGTCATTCACATAGTGTTGTCTTGGGTTTAATGCCTCTTTCCTGTAAAAAAAATCACATTCTTTTTCATTGCAGAAGTTCTATTATGTTCATATTGTCAATTACTAATGTAGAAAATGGAATAATCTATCCACACATATTCATGATAATAGCCGTAAGATTTATTCAGTTACTAAAAAATAACGTTACATAAAAGAACCTGGCAGGACCGAAAAGGACTTTGGGCTGAAGATTATTCCGTTTATTCCTCCACAAGAAGATGCGCTCTTCCAGTTCCTGGACTTCAGGCCAAATCTTTCCAAGAAGTTGGTCCTCCGAAGAAGGACGGACAAGAAGACAAAGTCCTCCGTTATCCTCTACATCGGGATAAATCAGTTTTTCAATTACACTTGCGCCTGCGATAAGAGGAGACATATTTATGTTGGCTATGAGAAATAACTGGCGATATCTCCGGAGTCTTTCTATACTCCAGGTGAAATATCATCCCCATTCGATTTCTTTCTTTGAGTTTATCTTCCTCCAGTCCCTGAAATATATATTAAAATTATTACCTTTTCCTATACACAATGTATATTCCATAAGAATCGATCCTGACTGTGTAGCGGAGAACATTGGAAGTCACTACTGATTGAAGAAGTTTATGTAAATCATTCAGAACAGAAATAATTTCAAAATCTATATGTTCAGAAGATATTCATGTATTAAAATATTATAATTATTTTAATACACAAATTTTAGTTAGTTTATTTTATTTATATTCCATGTAAATATCTGAAACAGCTGTTACATATAATCCAGCCCAACATGAAATTCAGATATAAAATCAATGAAAAAAAAATATACTAAAACTTTCATCAACAGAACTGACCATATAAAGACATGTCACTTAATTATTTGATTACCCAATATTTTGCAGTTGATGGAGGTGTTACACCCTGAGCAGAATTTATAGTAATAACTATACAAATATAGTATTAATAATATCATATTAATAAAATCATTTTATTTATATTGATATATATTAATTGTACTTATATATATATGGAGAAGGAAATGATCCGAGTGGAGGTGAAAGACAAAATCTCTTAAATAGAGATGAACTATTAATATTAAACCGGCTCTTCGATCCATATTACAGGTCTTCTTTATGGCTGGATAGACAAGATACAAACTAATTTAAATACAAACAATAATAGACGCTCTAATCATGGCTTCAGTTAAATTTTTTCTGATACATCAATTTATTTTTATGTTAGCATCACAATTAACTATGATTTGACCTCTTCTTTTATTTCCTTCTAATAAGAAATGCTAATGAACTGACCAATTGCACTCATTGTATTATATATTTTCATTATGCATAGTATAAAAATTATAAAAATTTAAAGGTATGCGTACGTAAAGGTATATTGTTTTTATGTGTACGTAAGTAGAGTTTTGTAGGCACTATTTATAAATACATCAAGGATAATTCATCCAAGTGATTGTGAAACACTTTTTCAGCCAGACCGTTTGTAGTGGGTTTTTTTTTATCACAGTAAAAATGTGTATATTTGATTGAATAATGGCATTTTGAGTTATATAATGGGGTGTATAAAAAAAAAGTTGACCGTTTTATCAAAATCCAGAGTTCAAAAGACTGTAAATATTTCAATGCTATTTGTTATTTACCAACACTTAATAACCCCTTTAGAGCATTCTCTAAGCTTGTTTACTTACACTGGACTTCAAAAAAAGCCTCAGTTTAGTTATTTATTCCAAAGAAGAAGCATGGTAGTGTCCTATAAAATTCTCGCAAATTTTAAGACATTACTGGAAAAAAATTTCACATCCGCTGAAGCAACTCGTGAAATTATTAATTATGAAGGGGTTGACCAGCGCACTGCGCGGCGTTGGTTTGAAAAAATTAGCTGTGGAGATACGACGTTGGAAAGGAAGAAGGGTTCCGGGCGACCATTAATGGATATTGGTGAGGTTCTGAAGGAAGCTGTTGTGTCAAATCCGTCCGCAAGTACTCGCAAACTTGCCAGGGAGTGTGGTGTGTCGAAAGATACTATTAGTCGCCATCTTCACTCCGTGGGGAAGGTGAAACGGTCATTTTTTTTTTTTATACACCCCATTATTTCAATAACTGACTGAACATACCATTTTTATTCCTCACCCTCAATAAAAATAAACATATTATAACAACAGCATCTGAAAGCCATTTTTCCTAACATAAGTATTGTTGATCGATTATCAATTTAAAATACATTATTCATATAATTTGCTTCGTGTTATTAATGATATAATAAAACAAATTAAATTAAACTTTCTACGTAGTAAAGAAAAGAAAATAAAAAACCGGTAGAAGGAGCGGTTGTTACAGAAGCGGCAGCTAACACAAGACAATAATGCACTGGTTGACAAATTGTCTGTTGCGAGGACTCAAGTAGGCTAATATACATCTAAATAGATCTAGATTGCTAACACCATTAGTCAAAAATCTACCCCCTACTTCACTTGTAGAGGCCGACCCCTGTACCTCGCCGCAATCCGGGCTTCATTGCGAAGTCTATTGTTGCCAGGGTGTACTCCCCATGTTCGGCTAACGATCCTCCAGGTACCTCAACGTCGCTTTCAGAAGAATCATATTCCAAAAGTTCATAAGCAATCCCTAGAAGATGTGGGAAACCTTTATAAACATAACGATACAACTAAAGTTAAATATACAAACTGTTTTTTAAAAATTGAAATTTACAACTGTAATACAACAATAAATGATACATAATGACCTGGATAAAGGCAAGTAGAGAAACTAAACTCAGAAGATTTTACTAATTTTCAAAACGTCCGTAAGGGATGAAAATATTTATTGCTGGAATTATCCATACCTTTTAAATACTAATTTCGGGAAGCTGAGGAGTCTGAAAAGAAGATGTCCTCGTGAACTTAGTTTTAAAAATGTATTTATTGAAATTTAAAACTGAATTAAAAAATACAACGAGTAAATATAATGAATGATGCATATTGGCATGAAATAAAGACAAGTAGAGAAACTACTCACTGGTTGTACTCAAATTCAACTTTGAAGGTCACGGGGCAATCTTCTTTTCAGACACCTCGGAGGATTATCAGCAATTGAAGAAGTAGCTAGGTTTGAAACTAGTGGGTTTGAGTGGGAATAAAGTTTGTCATGAAAAGATTGATATCGGATTCGGAACAAATCAGACGTTAAGGTAATTGTGAGTGACTTTATTCATAACAAAGGGAGGAGCTTTAAGGATTTTAGGAAGGGTTTAGGGCAGTAAGGATTGGGTACGAGGGGAATTCCATGGCATAGAGGATCCACGAAGCTCTACTCCGTAAGCCCAAGCAGGTCTTATAATAGTCATCTTCAGGAGTCCTTGGTAATTAATTGGGAGCTTAGAGAATTTGTCTAGTACGTTAGTCGTCTGTAACGTTTGTTGTCTGAAACGGCGAGCGATATGTTAACACTTCAGTCTTGTAAGAGAATTCCAAGTTAACCGTTTTCAAGATGTAGGCCTAAGCATCGGATCTATTCCAAAGGGTCAGTGGGGTATTATTAAAGGATACTGGAGGCCAAGAAGTCATTGAGACGAACTATAACAATTATTTTCTATTTAAATTATTGATTTTAAATCGTAATATTTACGTAAGTGTCGGATAACTGCAACCTACTATGCACTAGATTCTAAATAATGCGAATTTAAATCAATTTATTATTGGAGTCTGAAGTCTGTTTATTGTTAAAACCTATCTTAAAAGATTCTGTTTAAATGTTACATTCAAGCTCTAGTGTCAATCCCACTTCAATGAGGCAGATATTTAAATACCTATTTATACCTCGGTATAGTACCTTGTCCGCATTTAACCTAGCAATAAAGATTAAGTGCGTAGGAAGAAACGGAAGACTCACTCTCCATTCGTTCGTCTCAGATCCCTTCATTGTTCATTTATGCTTTTCAATAGTTGTTCGGGCTAAACATAATTAGTGCAATCGCAATTGTCCCACCACATATTCTTGACTTACCCAACACTTGACAGTCATGACCACTGTGGAACAGTGCTAAATTAGAAAAATATTTAAGAAAATGAAAGTACGAGATATTTGAAAAATCCTAAGGTTCCATTATGAAAAAAATATATAAATACATAGACTTAATGGTGGGTGAACACAGAAATACATATACATACAACACATACAAGAAGTATGCTTCAGAGCAGAATTAAATAAATACATAGCTACACATTTTTAAGAAAAACGGATCATTGATGGCGAATGAAGGACAAATAAGAGATGTTCTGGACGTGAGGATACAGCATCATACAATAACCAAAATATTAATCTAATTGTAATAATAATACACTTTATAATCATGTAGTATGTTATAATCAGGATTAGTTGTAATTTATCTAATTTATAATCTATTTAGCCCCAAAGTTGTGAAAATTAGTATGCGAACAGAATGAACAGTTATTGCTTAAACACCCGTAGCTTCCTGTTTGTTATTAAATCTGGCAATCCTCTATTGTTAAAATGTATGTTTGATGATTTTGCTACATCTTACATTCAGCTCAAGTTTCTATCTCAATTCTTCAAGAGGATGGAATTTAAATACCTATTTGTACATAGGTATAGTACCTAGTCTAATAAAAAAATGGACATGGATGAGAGACTAACACTCGTAACCTCTTAAAGAAGTTCGCCTTAGCTTGCGGTGATTTCCTTCATCATGTCTCAAATGCAGCAATGCGAAGAATACCGATATCCTCCTCGTCCGAAGACCCTTCCCATGGTTTTCTCTGCCGCTTCACTTCCCGATTTCCCGGATCAGTCCCTGAGCTGATCCTGGGCTGGCACACGATCTGGGAGTCGTGGAGGTGTCGGTGGAGGCGCTAGTTAAAATATTATGAAGTGGGAGTGTCTTTTCACACCGAGGGGCACTTTATTAGCGCGGCGGTATCTGAGCACACGAGCGGAACCTCACGACTCCGCAGCTCTTCAATAACTCACCACCGGCTAATGAGGTAACCACTCTTCTACTTCGGATTTCGCGGGTCCTAAAACAGGGAAATGGGAAAAGATCAGAGCAGTGTATGAAGTAGCTGGTTCCTAAATACCGTGGAGTGCGAAAAAATGAAGGAATCCAAAGAACTTTTCACCAAGGCCACAAGACCTCACCTGCGTTTTATCTTACTTAGTTTGATTATTTAATTAATTTTATGATTTAGGGAACAAGTGATTGGAATTGTTCGGTCATCTCAGAAGATGGGCACGGAAAGAAAGCACAATTTAGTGAAGACCACGGAAAAGGTGGATAAAAGGATTTGAAGAAAGTATGCACGGCCATGGTCTGAGGGAGGAAGACGTAAAAGTCAGAAGGAAGTGGAAAAAGGTATTTATTTTCAAATATTTTTATTTTGAAGAGAAAAGATTTGCCCTGGCCGGGATTCGAACCCGGGTCGTTCTCCTCTCCGTGGCAGCACTCTTACCATTTGAGCTACCAGGGGTCACCTTTCAGTTAGGACAAATCCATTCTCTTCACCTGAGAGATTTGTCCAGGTGAGGACATGATATGTCTTGACTGAGAGGCGATCCCTGGTTGCTCAACTGGTAAGAGCGCTGCCACGGAGAGTCGGACGACCCGGGTTCGGGGCAAATCTTTCTCATCAAAATAAAAAATATTATTATTTATACAATTATTAAAAAAATATAAAAAAGTAATAATTTTTAGGTTGAAGGAAACCTCAATCTGACAATACCCCCAAAAAATATACATAATTTACTTATTTAACTACAATTCTAGTGTAAATTACCAAAATTCGCTAGAAACCTTTGAACTTTTTTCCCCCTCTACAATGCTTCCAGTAAGCGTGTTCCTCTCAGCTACTCGGGGATTTTTCAATGTATTGTTATATTGGTAAAGGCGGAATAATTATGTGTTCAAAATATCATACCCATTTTTTATAGGAATTTTAGTAAAGTTATTGTTTTATTTATAGTGAATGTATTTAGGAGGAAGAAAATGGTCTGGGTGAAGGTCAAAGAAATCGTAATAAACTTTTTATAGAAACCGACGTTTTGACTCACATTCCAGGACTTTTCAGGGCTGGATATATAAGATTCGCACAGATTAAAAAGATATGAATACAGAATCGGTGTATATACTGATGATACAGATATTTTCAGAACAAAAAAGATAGTCATACAAGAAATACAAACGATGACTGCGCTTGTTATTTTCCAGTATTTTAGAAACTTCATAAGCGTGCCCTCTCATTTATCTTAATACCTCACCCATCTCACAGACAGACAAATTGCACTAACTTGGACTAAAGTTTGATAGGAGAATGGAATTGGATCCTCACGTTAGGAAAAAACGCAGGCCATTAAAACTCAAACCCAAATTAATGTATTCACTTTTCAGAAAAAACTCCCAATTAGAAACGAGAAAATAAATAAACAAGTACACTTACTAAAACCAGTTTTAATTTATAAATTACAATCTACGGCATCACTAAACAGACTGACAGAACACAACTACAAACTTTTCAATGATAATTACACTTATAATAATAGCGCCATCTTATGTTAATAACACAAAACTTTGCATACTGACTTAAAAATACCAACAGACGGTGAACACATACGAACATACTTCAAACGTTTTCAAGAGAAATTACAAAGTCACCCAAATCCACTGATAGAAAAAATGACCAAGCCTCACAAACCTGAGGAAATATGGTGAAAACTAAAAAGATCTGGTATCATGATAATATTAAATCATATCACGAGAGAGGTATCGCTGGGTAATGTTCTTCTTCATGAGTCTCTTGCCATTTCGTTTTAATTTGGGTGACATGCAATCTGCTAATTGCCGATTTGTTGTACTTGACAGGCGTGGATATATAGTGAAAAAAGAAACTTCAGGAATTATTTTCATCGGATTAATAGTATTGCGTTCCTTGAAAAAAAAATCCAAATATATTTATAGTTTATTTTCTATATAATTTGTAAAAGCTGAATAATAAATTATTTGTTATGGTTAGGAGAAAACAGAAGTCGCCTAGAGAGAAGACACGTGTACTCCAAGAGACTACACGTGCAACAAGCACTTTGGTGATGCAACGTGGACACTGCTACTCTTTTCCTTATTATGGGGGTGGGACAAGAAGAAGTGAAAAAGAAAGAAAGGCGATATCTAACGACCTTTCTGATACTTTTAATCTATGATATGACATTCACATCTATCTAAGAATTTCTACATCAAAAATGAGTTGAATTGTTGGCAGTGAAGTCTTGCTGGTCTGCCGTTGCTGCTCTGAAGACTTACTAGGCTTAGGGATGGTGAGTATTATGGATAATGTGAAGCACTATATAACGACTAACCACGACTACTTAGCGAACTAGTAATGGTGCAATGTCTTCAGGGCCTAACTGCATTCCTCCAACGGCGACAATTCTCCCAGACAAATGTCCTCCCTGTGGCCGTCAGAGTGGCCAAGGAGGGATTGCTCTTGAAGAGCCGCAATGATGACAATCTAATGTGTTCTAGGAGAACATTATCATGTTTTTTACTGTATTTAATCAAAAATAAAATTGTGCTGATGTCACAGCATACGTAAAATGTAAGAAAGATTCGTATGGAGAAACAAAAGTTTTCTTTCGTATTCGATGTTTGTCCAGAATCAAAGTTGTTTTTTATGGTGTTACTAACACGTACATATTGATTTTCAGTAAATTTATAATAACCCTGAATAAAGATTATTAGGTAGCAGTGAAAAACTATTAACATTCAACATTTGACTAAGGCAATCCTTAAAAGGTTTTAAAAAAAATGTCTTTGTTCATAATTTTATAACTCACCACCAAACACAAACGTTACTAATGCCGCCCAGTAGTCAATCGAAAAACTCGAATCATTTACCGTCCTGTCTGTCACTCAAAGCGTCAAGTCGCAAGAACTACCAAGGTCAAAGGCACCGAGATCGATTGAGTAAAAGAGATAAGATCCGTATCCGTATCCGTTTCCGTTTCCATATCCTTGGATCTTGAGACCAAATATCCTTATCCGCGGATATATGTACTTTGTTAACGATCCGGCACATTACTAGTACCATGCAGGATGTGTTCCGAAAATGCTTAAATGATGAAGTATAGTTCAAGAAACAGCTGTTATAAAAAATTGAAATGGAAATCAATTGGTGGAATGGTTAATAATCGAATGGTCCCATTACGACCCCTGGTCTATGACTTATTCCTCTAATAGGTATCTCTTCAATTCGTCACCACCAAATAATTACTCCTAGAAATCAATGGGATATTCGTCTGGTACCTGGGTAATTTCATCTCCTTTTAAGTCAGGATTTTCTAAAAGAGGAAGAGAGAGAGAAAACAAATGCTCAGTAGAAAAACTCTAAAAGTGACGTTACCAAAACTGGCAGAGTACCGAAAATATCAGTCGACTAATTTGCTGACTTTGCAATACGGCTTCTTCTAATATATCATTTTTTTTTTTAAATCCAAATAGCTTAAGTTTAAGAATAGTATTCTATAGATATTATGTACTGTTAAGAAACTAAATATTTCAGCTCCTTTTGATGCAAGAGATACTCCACGAAGCTGAGACGGAAACACAAGAGCAGACCGGTTCGTGGTCTATTTACTATAGCGCTGGAGACCCCTCATTACTGGAGCTGGAGAACCAAAATCGATTCTATCTCGATAGGTATACGGGATCGAATTAATAACCACTCGGGCGTGGGCCTCTCCGATATCCAAATTATATAGATTAGAGACATACCAATCCTTACATTTTTCATTAGTTATATCAGAAGCCTGGCCGTCGGTATCCCGAGGTACAAGCATGAAGTGTGATTCCATTGGATTGAGGTTCTCGCCCGAGATTAGTGAGATGTGGGATTGACTTGTTAGTCACATAAAGTTTACCGAATTATGAGGGTTTTAGAGTTCTCTTTGTTCCCCACCGAAGAAGATAACCCTTCGTAGAACAACAAGAACATCAATTCAACGAAACAAACATGGTCACTAACTCCGTTTTTATATAATAAAGAGAATTGTAATTTAATTGTTAATTAGTTATAATATCCTCTACTAACAAACCTGTTCTGAGAAATTATTCTTGTAATAAACTAATCACTAAAATAACTTTTTTTATTTTAGAAGGCGCATAAAGCCTTTTCTGAACCACTGTGTGCCTTCTGCCGAAGTTAAGAAACGTTGATATACCATGGGGATTCCAGATTCAGTGTTTGGGGTGTTATTAGTAACAAGAAAAGTGATTTTTCTTTTACATTTGGAAGGCAATTATATTCCTTTTAAAACAAAAAATTATCGAAATCGGGAGCAGGTTTGCCCAGTGGTACAGCATCTGGAATCTAGAGACCTTCCTAATTTTCTTTAGTCATCTCTCGAATGGGTGAACTATTATATATTTATCTTCAATATCCATATAACTAAAGACGAATTTTTCAACTATTTTATATAAACCTAATTATATTTGATTTTCAGTTTTAGCTCGGTTTCTAAAAACTATAATTCCTTGTATATAATATTTGATATAAGGAATTAAGAAATGTCTTTTGTAATATCATGTCCACATTCATTGCAGACTATTAATAAAAAGGAAATAAACAGAATATGGACGTTGAAGCAACCAAGGATTTAAATGAAAATGGAACTATATATATATCCTTTTTTTAGATTTCCACGGCCACTATTTATACAAAATATTTCAGTGGTATCTTCTGGTTTGGAATAATAATGGAAACGATAGAAATAGTCAAACACACGGTAAATTTCAACAGGGGAGACGTTTACAAATTAAGTAAGCTTTGACTCCCAAACATATCAGAAAATAAAAAGAACAAAGGAAAACAGATTAACCAAGCAGAGTCGAAATCAAATCAACCAGAAACAAGATAATCCCGTTCATGGAAAAGTAGTCTCCGTCCCAGGACACGAAAAGACGCGATCGACTAACGATGGTGCCCGATGATTTACGAGCGGACCCGAGCGGGTATATGAGACCGAGGGCGAGCCGAACGTCTTCATTCTCTTTTCTGCCCTGAAGAAGTCACCACCATGTCTGGCGAAACGTTGGCGAAAAAGTTAGTGACACGGTCTAAACCAGAAGATACCACTGAAGTATTTTGTATATATATATATCGTTCTACTGGATGTATCTTAGTCGTTCTGGGTTATATCATCAGAAGTAAACTGAAATGAATTTTTTCTATGCATTGTGGTCATTAAACTATCAGGGTTCTTTGTTTATTGTTTTTCAAAGATCATTTATTCAGTCAAATCGATGATATTACATGGCAAGTGCAGGTAAGGCCTATACTTCATCATGTTGACTTTCTACAGTCCACAAAACCATTCAAGATTCTTCTACCAATAGATTTTTAAGACGGAATATAATAATAATATTAACACAAAAATGAAGAGAAAGTTAATGAAACAATTAAAGAAAAAAAGTAAGATAAAAACAAAACAACATACTTGGGATGGAATATCTTTAACTTTCTAATCAATTCGTATTTGTCGATGAGGATCTTATTTTAAACATTATCAGTACGTATGTTATATAATTCAAACTTCTTGTGAAATTTATTTTATTTGTTTATACCTTGTAGCTTAATGATCATTATCATTCCCAATATCGTGGCCAAGACTTTATAGAAAAAAATTAATAATGGCCACTTCTTGTTTTTTCAAAATTTCTGTTAGAAACTTATTATTATTTTTTTTTTTTTTATGAATTCCTCAAAATGCAATTTTTTAAAAATATGATTATTATTGTTCGTGATGATGGATTTTACACTGAACTTGTTTCAGACATATTGGACGGAACAATGCTATATCTACTGATGTTGCCCGATGATATATGTAGAAGCCGAGAGTATGTCTGATCTAGTGCAGTTCTAACGGTTCATTGTGGCTCCGCAGCTGAGTGACGTGTAGCTCTCTTAGTTAATGGCTTGTGCACACTGCTCTAATAAAGACATTATTTATTAGCGCATGCATTGTTGACTAATACCAATAATTGTAATACTGAGAAGCAACTAGGTACAAATAGCTCTTTTTCAAAGATTGAGTTAAGTGATGTCAATTATTACTATTATTATAGCGCCGATACAACCCGATGAAGGGTCCAGCACCTTGACGTCCTCAACAATCCTCCTCCAGACAGACCTATCTTCGGCTGCCCTTCTTCATCTTTAAAAGACCAACCAACAAAAGTCGTCTTCAACATCTTACAGCCAACGAAGTCTTGGTCTACCTCTGTTTCTTCTTCCAGCCGGATGGCCTCCGTTATCATTTTAGGTAGTCTACCACGCTCTGGTATCTATGGACATGTTTCAGTAATCTTGTTCTGACCTTTTTTATGAAGTAAACAATATCCGGTGTCCCATAGAGGTTTCTTATTTCCCTATTTGTCTTCATCCTCCACCATTCTCCTAACTTAGTAAGAAGTTACTACTAAATTTAAAAATATTAATATAAAATGTTGAAGTTACCTTGTGGTTGAGTTAATAATAGTTATACGTCGTGGGGCAGCAATACGGATGGGACGATGTCCAACCACTTCTCGATCTCGAGGCTCCTAATGTTTTAGAGAACCGAGGCTTTTTTCGTGCATTTTTTCCATTTATGTCTCAAATATTTCTTAGCTGTTCTCTTTTATTTTTGTAACTATTGTTGAAAATCAGTTCTTCACTGTGTTCTCAATATTGACCTTTTTCTCTTAACATTTCTTCATTTTTTTTTATTTTTCATGTCTATTAATTTTATTATTCTGTGTATTTTTTTTATTTTTATTTCTATTATGTTGATTGGATTGAAAATACAGGATGCAGTCTCTGTTTGATGTCTTGTGGGATTGTGATGTGCTTTATCCATTTATTTTTGTATTATCCTCTTTCCGTCCCGTATTTCCTGAAGTGGTGAAATAAATATAATCAGGTATTTTCGTTTTCTACTGTTTTAGCAACTCAAGTCTTTTATTGTTTTTAGTTTTTTTATTTATGTATTGATATAAATTGTATATAGATTTTGAGCTTTTGTTTTTCTATATTTTTTTATATTAGAATAGAAAGATCCACTGGGTTCTAGATGAAGACCATTTCTAGTGCTTTTATTTCCTTTGTTATAGTATTAAACAAAAATATTTATTCGACCGTGTTCCCTGCAATGCTGGTTTTTTTGTACATACGGACTTTCTTGTTCTTCCATCTAATTTCATATCAGGAATCGTCAAGGTCGAGTGTTTTTACCATTCGATCAAAGACATACTTCAGTATAACCCGCCTCAGGGCAATCATAAGATATGTTTGCTGTCTTATATTATGATTATATAAGCAACCATTTAATAATTTTAAAATAATATTATTTTATTATTTTTAAACATTTTAATCAATCGACCTGTTTCGAAGAGTGAAAAGCAGAGTATGGTTGCACATTGACAAGGGAACGGATTATTTCACATTATTTCCGGATTTTAATATGTGGTTGTGCCGGTTAGAATGCTAAAAGCATTATATGTGCGAGATAAAGAACAGAGAAGAATTTTCGTATGAAGAAAAAAAATATTAGTGATAAATGGAACTAAAATAAAGATCTTAAAGAATATTCTTGACCCAATTAATTACCAAGGTGAATACATACGACGGCATAACGCATCCGTAACTAGAGAGCAGCAGCTATGAACAGATATGACTGGCGGTTGATGTTGCGGGAGGCCTTGTCCCCCCGTGGGATATAGAGCCAGCTATGTATATATGTTTGAATGAGAAAAAGTAGAATTTAACTCCATGGTCACTTGTTAAGAATGAAACTCATATGATTAACGAACCGGATTTTACCTATTTTAAAGAAAAGAAGACCAAACCTGGCAGGTTCGAAGAGGTAGAGAAAGATTTAAAGAATATGAAGATTACCTACAAGGAAGTTCTGGAAAGCAACTATCTCAGGATCATAGCGGATTACTGGAAAGAAATGGACGGAAGAAAGAAGGGAACACGACCGGCGACGAATGAGGTGGTACTGGGAAATGAAGAAATACAAAGAAGACCGTAGTCCTTTGTAGGCCAATACGAAAACAAATTGGAACTATAATAAAGAATGAAAATAATATAAATAAAAAAATAAAAACGCCGACGCAAACACGCGACACCTCAACTATAGATGATTTATTAATTTCTATGAACTTGATCTGATCTATGAATTTTGCTATCTATGTACCGCACATAACTCGAGACTTATGGTGTCACTTTTTTTTCTTCTCTTCGCAGTACTTCTTGCTTTTCTCTCCAACTGCTCGTCTCTGATCATCTGTCCACCCACACTCTCTTTGGTCGAGGCTTTGGCTTGTCTTCTTCATAGGTTGCGTTTTCTATCATTAGCCTGAAGCGGTTCTTGCCATGTATTATTTCTTATGTAACACCTATTTTTTCCTCATCTTCCTTCACTACCACCATTCATCCTACTGTTTTCTTTAATTTATTAACGTAATTTAAAATCCTCTTTGCAATCCGTGTTTCTTCTATTGTTTTGAAATGTCCATACAATTTTAGCCGTCTCTTCCTAATAGTATCTGTGATTTTTTATATGTTTTTTATAGAAATCTTCATTTCTTCTTTTAATTCTATATATTTTTATTGTTTTTCTCAGGCTATAGAATATTTCTTAGTATTTTTCTCATAGATGATTTATGTTAATTTAATATATTTAATTGACAAAGTTAAATTATTAGATTGATTGATTAAATTTTAAAGTTTCATAGGGAGTACAAGTGTCGTTTTCGATAAAACTTAAATCATTCATGATTTCAGCGTTTTTCATACTCATTATCAAGAGCATGTTCAGATTGCAAAGATATAACCTTGATCAGGAGCCTTGGTCCCATCAATCAGAGAGACCGGATTCGAAAAGCGATCACCCTCCGGATCCTCGGGCGGAGGAGCAGCGACCACTAACTGGCCGACGAAGAGGCCATCCTCCAGGACAGAGGTGCCGAAGACAAGGAGCGGTAGCGACCCCTAATTGCAGATAAGAGGCGGAAGGCGGCTGATATGTGGCGGCTCAATAAATCGGCGGCCTTTTAGTGGTCCCCGATAGCGGCCAGAAATCACGAGGCCGGCCATTAGGACATTAGGATAGCGTGCGCCTTTATCCCCGATCGGCCGCCATTACCGCTCGCTCCCCGGACTCACCACCGCCTTTATTTACTGCCCTTCCGATAGTCTTTGCTCTCGGCACTTAGGTCCCGGTGAGGACACCAGATAGCCTTATCGCCTCGTCCTCCTAGTCCTAGTTCTCCGGAACAGGTGATCGAGAGGAGCTCGGATAGCTGGAAGGATCTGCCCAAGGACCTTGCCTTCACTGCCCAAACAATGATCTCAGGGAAAGTTATAATTTTTAAATGAAATGATAATACCGGGCGATTTGATACTGCTAGGTGAAGACGCCGGAACTATAAAACTACATTACACCTTCGGAAATACAGAAACATTGATGAATGAAGGTAAGGAAATAGGGCTGGAAGTAAATTCGGATAAGACAAAATATTTGATTAGCAGCAGTGAAACTTTCAATAAGGTTAGCATCGATAATAATTTTTCGGAAAAGTTCGAGGTTTGTTCAGGTTTAAAACAAGGTGATTCCCTTTTACCTGTACTATTCAATTTATCACTTCATAGTAGTATTTGCGGAAGATTTGGTACTTGAGTGTGATGATGAGGAAACTATATAAATAAATACAGAAACGTCGATGAATGGAGGTAAGGAAATAGGGCTGGAAGTAAGTAAGACTAAGCATATGGTAGGTAGCAGAAAAATAGGAGATTTTAGGGATATTGTTTTAGGAGGGAATAAGTTTGAACATGTCGAGAAGTTCAAGTACTTTGGGTCAATGGTAACTAGGAAAAACGAAATTCAAGAAGAAATAAAGGTCCAATTAATGGCAGGGAATTCTTGTTAATATTTGGTCTCGACATTACTAAGCTCGCGTCTTTGGTCCCGAAATCTAAAAATCAGAATTTATAAAACTATAATCCATCCAACTCTTCTTTACGGACGTGAAATGTCATATCACTGAAGCATGAACTATGTCTTAAGGTATTCGAAAATAAGGTCTTGGGTTAAATATTCGGTCCAGAAAAGGATGAGACCACTGTAGAATTTAGGAGATTACACAACGCGGAATTGTGAAGTTTACGCCCGGTTAACATTGTTCAAGTGATGGCGTCACGTTCTTTTCTGTTTAATTCATATTTTCATTAATTTATTAATAATTAGTAATACATACAATGGTTTTAACATCCCAACCACATATTAAAATACGAAAATTATGCATTCCCTTGTCAATATACGACATCAGGCACGGTGGTCTTCACTTTTGAAGACAGGTCGATACTGACTGACACCTGTCATTAAAGAATATAGATTAATCAAGATTAAAGACATATATTGATTGCAAGCTTCACTGCGACTGATCAAGATCCGCTAATGGTAAATACATCGACCAGTTCTTATTTTTTTCATTCTAAAAGGTTTCGTGGTTTTAATAATAATAATATTTTATCATTTTTGTATAATTACTTCAATAAGTAATGATGAAAACTTATGATAATTAATACAATGTTTTCGAATAGTGAGTCTCATCATTAGGAAATGCAGGACTAAACTAAAGTACTTTCTATTTTTCCCAATTTACATCTATATTTTCTCACCTTTCACGTGTTTGTTATTATGTATGAATTATGTGAACCAAATTATTCAAAATATATAGGTGTTGATGACAAATCATCTATTTTTTTTACAAAAATGTTCATAACAACAAATTCACTAGAAAATAATATATTTAAAAATTGCGTCATCTAGAAGTTATAATTTAACGTACGAATGCCAAAATAAGCTTCGATTCGAATAATTGTGCGTCGTTCAAGTAGAAAATTGGTCATTAAGATGTATCTATTGGGAGCATGGTTTCATATTTACATCATCAACAAAAGGCTTGATAAAGCTTAATTTTTATTCCAATACCTTATTTTTAATTTGAATTACGATAGATATCTATTTTCTTTATTAATTCGTTCGTAGGGCGTATCTTAAATAATTAAATACAACATTCAATATAAAAATAATAACTTTTATGGTTCTGTGTGAACTATTGAACTTTTTTTTTAAAGGTTCCTACACCAAAAACTTCATTTATTTCTGTTTCCATCTTGAACATCTTTCGTCAGACCACGACCGTCCATGTTTTCCTCTTCTCCTTCTATCCACCTTTTCCTTGAGTGATCTTCTTCACCGTTTCCTCCCTTTAGCCAACATTCCAAGATATAACTTGGGCAATATTTCCTCCTTCCTTTCTCCGAGATGACCATACCATTCCAATATTTTTTTAAATACATTTTGTAGGACTTTTTTGTGGGTTCGCATCTGCTGTGACAGGACAGTACTGCTCTCTATCCAGGATACTCCGGCTGCTCTCCATTTAATCAAACTCAGTTGCTATTGAACTAAAGGATTTGAAAAAATAAAGAAACCCGAATGACAAATAAGTTCTTACCAAATCAAACTTTCACGAATTCATAAATGCTGCCGTGAGTGATGACGTTTCTGCAGGTATCAATACAAAACCATCGTTTCTTGTTTGTTGTTGACATTCTGTACAGACTTAGCACCAGCGGTAGACCCAACATCCTTCTTCCAGCGAATTCTTTTTCCTGGAGAACGACCTCCATACCCATGACTACGGAAGAAGAACGAGCCGCTTAGCATGTGGTCATTTGCAATTTGATAAACGGACCCAACCCCCTCTCACGTCGAGTTGAAGTTTATAAATTGAAGAGAGAGCTGAGATGACCTATCGCCTTCTCATAAATATCTACTCAACGCTCTGTTAAAATGTTAAGCCGAGAAGATACATCAAAGTGCCTTAATGTTAATCAGGAAATTAGGGAGGCCGTCCGCGCCGGAGATGTCTCGGTGGTATTCTTCATAATATTCTTCCGCTATCCTCTAGAATAATTTTTTCTTGTTTTCTAATTTTTGTTTATGCCTACTTCACGTATTAAGAATAATTAATTTCATTAAAATCATGATTATCCTCCTTGCATAGAATGAGAATCACAGTAGTGCATCTTAAATAATTAAGCTCAAGAATGGGTAAACAGGAATTTGCTAAGCTGCAACAAGTATCTAAATATATTGTCCAATAAATAAAATATATATTTTGTTAAAAAAAAAAACATTTATGAAAGCGTTTGTTTTTCATTTTTTTTTTTTTAATAATATCACGTTCATATAAACTTTGAAAACATTTCGAGGGGTTTTTGTATTTTTTGTAGTATGCTTTTGTTTCTGAGCATACTTCGATTGGTAAACAGGAATTTGCTAAGCTCCAACAAGTATATAAATATATTGTCCAATAAATAAAATGCATATTTTGTTTTTTTTAAAAAACATTTATCAAAGCTTTTGTTTTTCAATTTTTTTTTTTATAATCTCACGTTCATTTAAACTTTGAAAACATTTCGAGGGGTTTTTGTATTTTTAGTAGTATGCTTTTGTTTCTGAGCATACGTCGGTGGTTAAACAGGAATTTGCTAAGCTGCAACAAGTATATAAACATATTGTCCAATATATAAAATATATATATTTAAAAAAAAAACAGTTATGAAAGCTTTTGGTTTTCATTTTTTTTTTTTTTTTTATAATCTCACGTTCATATAAACTTTGAAAACATTTCGAGGGGTTTTTGCATTTTTTGTAGTATGCTTTTGTTTCTGAGAATACGTCGATTGATAAACAGGAATTTGCTAAGCTGCAACAAGTATCTAAATATATTGTCCAATAAATAAAATATATATTTTGTTAAAAAAAAAAACATTTATGAAAGCGTTTGTTTTTCATTTTTTTTTTTTTTAATAACATCACGTTCATATAAACTTTGAAAACATTTCGAGGGGTTTTTGTATTTTTTGTAGTATGCTTTTGTTACTGAGCATACGTCGGTGGGTAAACAGGAATTTGCTAAGCTGCAAGAAGTATATAAATATATTGTCCAATAAATAAAATGTATATATTTTAAAAAAAAACCGTTATGAAAGCTTTTGGTTTTCATTTTTTTTTTTTTTAATAATCTCACGTTCATATAAACTTTGAAAACATTTCGTGGGGTTTGTTTCTTAGCATACGTCGATAACTTCAAATCTTTTCTATGTCTGAACCCTTCTAGACGTTTACTCTAAACAAGCCCATGGCTCTGATTCACACTGTGAATACGTCTTCACAGATCTGTTAGTACTCTGATTCAAGTCTGCAGGTTCAAATTTAATTTGCATGCGCCATTCTAAGTTCTCTATTCGATGCCTGATTTCATTTGAATGATCCCATTAGTCAGTTATGTTTTATCCCAGATAATTACTTAAATAAATTTATTAATAATTAATATTTTAAACGGGTCGTCCTCACAATTAAAAAAAAAATGTAATAATTTATTTAATAATTTTGTATTACTATGCTTTAAGTGAAATTTTCTTTTACCTGGGTTAGCTATGGGGGGTTCGCGTCAGCAAAATGCTTGAGACTGGCGACACCTACCTTCCTGAGCTAGATATATATAATTAATTTTAATCAACTTTAGTTTAAAGGTTAGAAAATTCGTTTAATAGTTGTGTGATGCTAATAATAACTTAAAACATCAATAACTGGTTGAACTTTCAATTTCCCCTAAAATATTTTATATGTAATAGATAAATGTAATAACTTTAAATATAAAAATATGAACTGTAGAATTTAACGATGACAATAATGCTAAAAATGAAAATAAAATCTATGGAAATGCAAGTACAAGGTATAAATAATATAGCTATATACTAATCATTATTTCAACTAAATTATTGATCTTTTATGTTGAGCTTGTGCAGCTCATCATAAGTTTTGATTAATAAATAAACTACTTAAAAATGTACATAATTATTGTACGGAGTGTCAATATATATGAAAACCAGACCAATGTTAATAATGCAGACTTACAAATTTGAAATTTAAATAATTCAGAGTATAACTGATTTTATATTTTAAAAAAGAAACACACATATTTCAATGTCTATTGTTCTGAAGTCTGTCACTTCTGTCGGTAGACCTCTTATCACTACATACTAAATTTTTTTTATATAGGTGTCTTCTTACACCTGTTAACTTTCAATTTAATATATAAATATATATTAGCTTTATATATATATAGACAAAAATAAGAGAAAGAGAGAGAATATAAGAGATGTTGGGACTGACGGACTAGAGGAGGGATCAATGATGCCTAAGTTGGATGATTTGTGTTGTTTAATTAATGTTTATAGCCGCCTCTACTTGGGGTTTCCCCACCCCCCGTTACCTCCCCCTAAAATATCGTCCCAACACATCGAACTGCCTAATGGAGGGTTGTTTAGATTAAATAGATGGCGGGCCAGCTCTCTTGTATTAATACAGCTCCGTCTCCTTCCCAGTATTTATCTGTTATTGAAGACGGAATTCTAGGTTCCCGGAAGTGGATAATACATTATGCAATAGATTTAGTGCTCTTTAATAACCATAAGGTTATAACCATTATTAATAATAATAAAAATTATTAATATAAGAAATTATACAAATGCCATCTGGCACCTAAGGGATCGACGTGGAAGCGTGTATGGAGAAACCTCCCATTGAAGGCACTCTTAGGCTACACCTACATTGGATCCGGTGTGATACGATGAGACGTCGCTAGCAAACCAAATGACTGAAATATATCGAGAGTTATAACATTTGGTTCTTTAAATTTATAAAATTAAGATTATTTATTAATTATTTTTAATACATTTTTATTTTACTATAATGTATAGTAAAATATGTATAATGTATACACCCTAGCATCGTATGTGATAGAATCACGTCGCACAGAATCGGATCCAATGTAGATGTAGCCTTAGCGTGGTTCATCACTCTCTAGTAGATCAATGCTTCAGAAATGTTTCAGTCTTCTTGTCGGATTCTGTAGTAATGTGTGTATCAAATATATCTACTATGAATCATGATTTTTTTGTAGTTATTCTTGATTATTGTAACAATTAAAATCATTTTTTAAAATAATAATCATGCAAAAAATAACATGAAACTATTCTAATTACGGTTATTTATAATGTTCATTTTATATGTTCTAATTGCATTTCTATTATCAAACACACTAAGTTAAGTCTAATTTTCTCCAAAATGAGTATCGAGTACTTAAGGAAAAGGAATCGTAGAAAATAAGGAGCTAAGTCAGACATTGGATAAATATTTTAAATTCTAATAGATAGTGTAGGGCGATGAGTAGCTATGACAAAGATTCCGGGATCAAATCCGCCTGTGACAGATAAATTATTTAATCTTTCAACTGCCACGGTGGCTCACCCAGGCTATTTACAATAGGTACCCTAACTTATACCTGAAGGTTAAATGTAATTTCTTACATATATACTTTTTAAGAAATGTCGACTTGAAACAGAAGGGTCTCGACCATGTACTGAATCCAAGAATCGTCATGGGATGTAGTGGTACGTTCTTTTATCAATAGTTTATATTTTATTTCGCCTATATATTATTCAATTCATCTAATAGGTTTTTTTATGAACACTATGATATGATAGGTTATTTCCTTATTATTACTCATTCCCTAATTATTGCATCTACAAAATAATATTGATATACTTATATATTTATCTATAAATAATGGCAATGACAGTAATGAGCATTTATTTTGAAAAGTCAAAACTTTCTCTTTTACTACAGTTTTTTTCTAAGGAATTCGTTTCCTAAAATAGGACTAAGGGAAATATTGAAAAATAATATTGACGTGTTATAATTTAATATCCATGCATTCTTTCAGCTAAAACATTCATGTAATAATGTACACTTCAATTCGGAATGTTTGCAATCTCTCTTATTTCGAATTTTTTAACCTTCCCAAAAAGGTTAACTTAAGACCTCTGCATATTCTCCCATCCTCCGAGACCAGGATGTGGATGGAGAGGAACGGAAGACGTTTGGCATGGCCTGACAAAAAGTGGGCCTAATCAGAGCCCTGTGGGCGCCAGCTCCGAGGACACGGTCGTTCCATTAGGCCTGTCTCTCTAAATATCTGTCTTCCGTCTTATCTATCTTTTCAGTCCGTCTATATCATCCTATCCGCTTAGCCAACGGTCCATCAATGTCAATGTATATATCCGTGTGTATATACAAACATGCAAGTATGTTTATATATTAGTGATGCAAATATTTATGTATCAGCTTAAATCAATTTGGTACTGTAGGGTGAAGACGCGGAAACTATAAAACTAAACACAGAAACGTTGATAAATGCAGGTAAGGAAATAGAGCTGGAAATAAACTTCGGATAAGGCTAAGTATATGGATAGTAGCAGAAAATGGGAGATTTTGGGGACATTGTTTTAGGAGCGATTAAGTTTGAATATGTCGAGAAGTTTAAGTACTTAGGGTCTATGGTAATGGTTTGATGAACGCTTAAGGATGAACTACATCTTAAGATATTCGAAAATAAAAAGTAGCGTAGAACATTCAGTCCAAAAAACGATGAGACCACTAGTTAATGTAGGAGATTACACAACGCGGTATTGCAAAGCATGCACTCGGTTAATATTAAGGTGAGCTTGTAAAATTGTTGGACTGAGTAACGAACGGATTCCTAAAAAGTTAATAAGCGCTGTTCCGAATGGGAAGCGTCTGAGGGGTAGACCGAGACGTAAGTGGGACTTTTTATTTATTTATTGACTTAAATAAATAATAGTTGATTGTGCAATTGTTCCGGTGAAATGTAGTACTGTGATAATCCACGATGCTTATTGGATTCAGTACATGGTAAAGACTGAACTTTCACGCTCACCGAGCTAGTCCTCCCCCCAGATACAATCATAAAAAGATTGGGTTAACCAGGATGTTCTGCATGTATTGAAAAACTTTTTTAAGTGATCGATTACGTTTGTAGATAGATCATGTAGACATAGCAAGAATGATAGAATATATGGAGTCCTACAAGTGTTGTAGGATTCCATTTTTCCTGCTCATTTGACTTGGTCTACAGGACCCCTCGAAACTTCCAGGACGATAATAGGGGACTGCCCTCTGCATCGACTGAAGAGCAAACATTACGATTGATGGACCAAGGATGATTTGTATCTTCTAATTTTCTCCCTGAAGCAATAAGGGAGGGGTTCTCCGGCCCTTATCACCGAGTACTAACATCACTATACTTATCACCCTACTAGGATGTAGTAATAACGTCCCTCTAGTTACTAATAAGACTATATTTCTTCAGCTGCTAATAAAACAAGACTATCTGCTGTTGGGATTGAGTTGGCGTCAGAATAATTACGAATTTGCTGATATACGCTTCTGATACTTAACATCGTCGGACATCAGACTCGACCCAAGAAAACTAATATGTGCAAAGACACGGCCAAACTCTAATATATTCATGCAGAGGGGGTAGCTTACACGGGGGCTAGAGTTATCTGTGTGCTCTCATTCCAATTAGAACAGCCAGCTTCTTTTTTTGTTTAAAGGACTCCTTATAATTTATTTTTTTCGTGGAAGAGCTGCTGACTGAGTGCAAATATTTGAAGAGGCTGGCTCAACCTCCTCGGGGATCTTTTTATAATTCTAATCACGTAGACCAGAACTCTCCTCACCGCCGAATTATATCAAGGCTCAGCTCTTTTACTGGAACGCCTCCGATTTACGGGATTTAATCGTGATATTCACGTTTAGGTTAGGCTAAAGATTATTATAAATCTAATTTCAATAATAGCGAAAATGAAACAATATTTAAATATTAATATCATGTTTTTTTATTATTATTATAGTTATCATTTGATTCAATGCATTATCCAAATTAATATAGTAATGTTTTATTTCTAGAAATAGATTATCCCATGTATATAATAAATAAGATATTTAAAAACATTATCAGTTGTAAGAAAAGTTAAAATAATTAACTTTTTAATTGAGCGGTCCCAATCTTTTTAGTGTGCGGACTACCAAACTTCGTGGCCCCCTGACCAATTATATATACAATAAACACTCAACACCCATAGACTTTAATACATATTTGACGAAAATGTTCAGACATTACATTTTTGAATTTCATACTGATCTATTTTAATATTTAAAAAAATCTACAAACAAATAATTATTTTATTAAATGATTATAAAAATCAATGAATGAGATTTTTGACTTGTTTGTTAAAACTGGAGAGTTTTATCCTATTTATTTCGGTATTAATTTGTTTATAATGTTGAGAAGTAGCATTCATTCACACAGATAGGTTGTTGAAAACCCCATCAAATGTCTCATTGCAATTCTAGCCATTTCCGGGTATTCTTGCCTTCTTTGATTTCATAGTTTAAAATTGTTTTCACTCAATTTTTTTATCTACTCTTCGAAAAAAATTAAGGTACCATTTGACTTCAAAACGTTTAAGATACAGTAGATTGTAATTATCATATTAAATAGAGAACACGTCTGCAGTGATATCCATTCATTACCGTAGGGAGCTTTAGATTTTTTTAAAGGGAATAAGAAATTCTTGGTTTTGCCTTCCTTCAGAAGAGTCACCGTCCTCTATCTCAATTATACTTAGATTAGCAGAATTTGGTACCCCCACTTAAGCATCGTACGATTAGTCACAGCATCATAAAGTTACGTGAAACAACCAAGTTGTCAATGTGAAAATAAAAAAATCAATGCATCTATGCAGAGATATAATTTGTTATTGCGTTTTAAATTCTAAAATATTTATTTAACATATTAATAAATACATTACTTATTATCTTATCTTGTTCCTTCTCCAGATCACCATCGGCTATCTGGATACCATGTTTCAGATTGTGAACTTCACTAAATGCTGCTACGGCTAATAATTTACAATAAATTATTAAAATAATTTGTTTTTAAAAAAACCATATGTTCACCTGCTGTTCATTGGTTAGGATAACTGCCTTCTGGACACTAGGCCACGTATTCGCAGCACAGGAGGTGGCCCTAGGATAATTAAGGTAAAAATCCTTTTCTAATCGTCTGATGTGCCACAGAAACAAAGTGACGTTGAGTGAATAAACAAAAAATACACCATAGTATTTTCCTTAATCCTCATTATAAAGAGGATTTTAAATAATAGCCATTCAGATTTTTGCTGAGATGATCCCGTTATTCAACTCGTTTCCAACATTACCATCACGATTCTCAATGCCTTCAAAGAATCTTTATACCGCATCGAATCTTCCGATGTATGTAACGAGGTGTTATTTCTCAGTAACATGTGGGAAAGTGAAGAATAAACGTTTGTTAATATTAATGTTTTTCATTACGAGGAGGAGGTTGCGGACCCGACGGGAGAATGATTGATGCCTGACGGGATCCTTCAGAGCAGCTAATAGAAAATTATACTCAGGCATCAGTCAGTGTCACATCTCTTGTCAGTTCATTCCACGTCAGTGTTGAGGGCGGGTGTGGTCAGGAATCTGATGGCAGGGAACTGGAAAGGGGATTAATTTCATGTATTTTTAAATAATGGAAGTCTCGCATTCGTTATATTTGGTTGGACATGTTACTGGTCGAATCTTAATGACGCATAGAGTAGATCCAGATCCACTATTGAAGATTTATTTCCCTGAATGGTACCATATCTAGATTTTCTTTTTTCAATCATTTAAAGTAATTTAATGTTGATATGGCTAATTGGATGCTACAGTGGTAACTCTAAATTTTGCCTTGGTTTTCGGTCTCCGCAGAGGTGTCATTATTTGGTTTTTGGAACAAAATCCTAACATAACAAAATAGTTATTAATGGTTTATTTTACGTAATTTTTATGTTGCTATCGCTAATCGGACGATCCTATAGTGGGAACTCTAAATTTTCCATATCCTGGTTTAATTGGGATAGGGGTTTTTAACGAATACCTGTCATCGTACAGGATCAGAACCTCCAATTAATGTCCTGTTAAAACCCGATTCATTATTGGGTAGAATCAACCTCAAATTAAGAGAGTGCTTGAAATATCATCGGTACAAAAGCAAAGTGGTGTGTCTATACCTGTACCTATTGCTATTTAGGAGTTTTCTTTTTTTATTTATTCATTTAACGTCACTTTATGCTGCAAGGGAGTTGCCTTACCGAAGGTCCTGGGATCAAATTCTGCTCGCTGGCAGACCTTTTTTTAATCTGATAGCGGCCTATAAAGTTGTTACCAAATAAGGGGGGGATTTGGCAGTTGAGGGTGATGTAGGACAAATCGCCGCTCTACACAACCGTTGTCGAAGAAACAGTACAGCCTCTACCATTTGCTAAACCCTATACGCTTTTTTTTTAATGCTAAATATCTAATCCTACGCTATAGCATTAGCCCGGGAGCCCTAAATTTTACCTATGCATGAATAATTGGGATAGAGAAAACAAGTAACTAACACCATTTTACGTCCTTACCAACCAAGGAAGGCATAAAAAAGGATTTGTTACACCCTTTATCACCAATTCAGAAATAGGTGCCAAGTTCAGAAAAAAATGTAGTATTTCTTATTTTTGAATCGAATTGGTGGATCATCTATACTTATAGAATGCTTTGTCCTGAATGACTGACGCATCTGAACTGGATCAACGCATAGCCTAAACCGATGATTTTAGAGACCTCTCATATTTAGGCTTTCCACAAATATATGTGATATATTTTAAAATACATACTTCTTGTCTTATATACAAAGTACTGCATCATTAAGAAGGGACTGTATTCACGCAAAAGACTAAAGTTGGCCTGGGAGATATAGCCACCTGCTCACATCACTTTAGCTTACTCCGTCTAAAACTACAAGCGCATAAGGCAGTCGTTCTTATTTACTTACGAACTTAAATTAGTTCAAACAGCATGTTTTTTTTTGACAAAACTCTAGTTGAGGCATTCAGGATCAAAAGAGTATAACTCCAAATTTAAAAAATTTAATTTATTACTAGCAATGCTTTATGCTCTCGAAACATCAATTTCAAAACTATTAGAAATGAGGCGGCAAAGTCGTGTTAGACAAACTTGCTTGACTAAACTAGCGAAAAATGAGATAAAGTCCATTTTTGATGATTCGGAGTTATCCTCTTTTGTTCCTGACCAATATTTGCATTTGTATGATTTCATAAATAAATATTTTTATTATTATTATCCTCTGTGGCTCATTTATGAGTTGTCTCTTAACGTACTAGGATCAACAATTGTTTAGCTAATTTGTATCACTTTTAATTTTAAAATTATTTATTCAAATTTTTCATAAACTCAATTTAATATATTCGCTATTCAGGAAAAACTGCAAATTAGATTTCAGACAGAAATTAAACACGTACACTTACTAATAAAACCAGTTTGGACATATGCATTACAAATTTACGGCATCGCTAAACAAACTCACAGAAAACGACTACAGGCTTTTCAGTCAAAAGTACTTATACTTATCACAAAAGCACCTTAGTATGTAAATAACAAACATTGTATACGGACTTAAAAATACAAACGGTTGACGAACACATACGAACATACTACAGACGCTTTCAAGAAAATCTACATTGACGTCCAAACCCATTAATAGAACATGCCTGAGAACACTAGGAGACTAAAAAGAACGTGGATGAAGGATCTATTACCATAGGAAATTAAATCAAGCCGAATGAACTAATTATCCTTGTACATATAAACTTTTTAATTATTTTCCTTTGCTTGCTATTTATTAGAGATAAGTTTAAGAAAGTTTATGATTGTGAATAAAAAATTAGTAATCAGTTTTAAATTTTTCAAAATTAACATTTATTATGTATACCGATGAATGCAGTGTGAATTATAAGTAAAATTTTACTGTCGTTTTTTCATTAAAAACTATAAATCTATTTTACAATTTAACTACTCTTCACCGTTCATAAGCATACATAGATACACTGATATTTATTTCCCATGTTTTTTACTATAAGTAGATTAAGTAAATGAACATTATATTTAGTATAAATAAGTATTTGATTAACTGCCTGGTGTTCACTATAGAAGCAATGATCATAACCAGGTCAGGCAATTCTGACTATACGATTACAGTTGTAGAATTAAAGAATGTTTTTAAATATTTGAAATTGTCACTTGCAACTATTTGACTTGACACTATAAATAAGTTAATAGTTTTAAGACCGGTTTAGATTTAATTTTAAAACTGGAATTACTGGTAACAAAAAATCGTGTGTATCTGTGTACATATTTATATATAAGAGTTTAATCAAAGAAAAACAGTTGAAAATGAAGCTTGATGGCAATTGTTTGGCCCTGCAAATATATTTTTCGGCCTAAAATTGACGAGACTTAACTAGTGGACAGTCCTCGACGAAATAATTGGTGACAGTGGCCATACTGCGATCAACCGCGGCCAGAGGCAATGATATACTGCGAATTGTTATTTTGATATCATCCCACTGGCACACTTTTGTAGCAACCATCCTTCTCATCAGATTAGATCTAATTCCATGTGCCAACTGTGAGCAGGTGGACAGACTGTCTGCTCTCATTAAAGGCGCTGTGATTAGGAAGAGCAGTCGCGCTTTTAAATGGAGAAGTTTTCACGACAACGAGTCAGATTCCTGTTCTATTATTATCGAAAAGTAACTTTTTTTAGAACTACATTCTTTTATAACGTTGGTGATTTTTCGCCACATTGCTTTGGTAATTCTGAACTCTAAGTGACTCTACTTGATAAATATGTCTAATACATAAACCTCTTTCACCACAGTTCCTATTTTCCTCAAAGCACAAACGAAGACCGTTATATAATCGAAAGCGACGAAAGAAAAACTTTAGAGGACAACCACGGAAAATTAGCTAATGGTAAAATTAGTTACTATTGTTTTGTTTTGTTTTTTCCTCAATGATGTATCATTTTTATAATTATTGTAACAACTTTATGTTTCCTTCTTTCCGTGCCGTAAGGTAAAGTAGATAGACCTAAATAAAAAATAAATAAATAAAAACTGATCCTTTTAAAAATATATATTGTACGCGCGTAAAAAACTCGATTATGCTGTATATCTACCTAATTATTGTGTTAAAAATAAAAATGGATTGAGTATAAGCTAATCGACTATTCTTGCCTGATTATCAGCCATTTTTATTTTTTTTATCCCGTTTTAATTTTTTTCAAAGTTTTTTTGGGTAACAACAAAAAACGAATAACTTCAAATAAAATTTGAGGCAATTCTAAAGAAAATCGAACGATGCATTAGATCTAAATCACGCGATAATCAGGCAAAAACAGTCGAGTAGCTTTTGCTCCGTCAATTAGTATTTTTAAAAGAATCAAAATCGATAAGAATTATTTTCTTATTCCGTCAGTCTTTATTTAAGACGGTATTAAAATCTGTTATCAGAAATATTTTGTTCATCCTGAATAAGGACTAACAGATAAATGTGTTCATTGTTTTTATGTGATTTCCTTTAATAATAAAGCTAATGCATATTCTCAAACATTGTTGCGATTTTGACAAATTGTAAAATAATTACGAGGTCTCATCCCTATTATTAGAGGTAATTACAAAAAGGTCTGGCGACATTTATACGTTAGTTCCAATTAAGTATCCTAATCTTAAGAAACAAAATTTTTGAAGTTAACAGATTATGATCGTTAAAAATGTTTATGAATATTGGTTATTAAGTGAAAATTTCAAAATAAATCCCCTGGAATTTTCCCAAATCCATCATTAAAACTGGAAAAGCTTTCTCACGACCGGCGCCCCTCCGAGAGCCATTACAAGCGCAATAAACAAGAGGAAGAAATTCCCGAGCCGACGGAAGATATTCAAGAAGAAGACGAGGCGGGGTAAAAAAAGCTGCGGAGCTAATGGACTGACAGTGTCGTCCCTGCGACACCAACACACATCAACTTGCCACGACCGGTTTCGGTTTGGGACCATCTGTCCACTCCCGGGGCCCACAAGGTCAATAATGTCTACTCTTTAAATTGCACTCCCTTGCATTTGTCCCTCCGTTTCTTTCTTCTTTCCTGTGTGAGATTTATAGCCAACGGCTGGGAAAGATCGGATTCCACGCACTTAAATCGGCTAGCTTAATGATAATTTGTTTAAAACTATTTAATATGGACACTCATTGGAAAATATTGACTGCATGGACCTGCTCTTGGCATCTCATCAGATTTATATTTTTTGACTTTATATAATAATAATCAGAAAGTAAATTTGGCTGGATAAAGACAAAAAAATATGGAGCCCAGTATTTTATATTTAACAGTATCTTATTGAATATTATCCGAACGAAAAATGTAAACAGTCAGGTCTGTAAAATATCAACTAGGAACTATTATCTGCTAATCCATTTTATGACTATTAATTTAACGCTATATATGACTTATGGTTTTTATTTTATTTCTTTAGATAATTTTCCAAACCCACTCGTTGTTACCACCCACTAATCGTTGTTATTCTCAAGTTCTTAAAAATAATAAACATAAATAAATTATTAACAACAAATTATATATTCTTTTTAATATATATAAATATATATATACATATTAAAAAGAAAACAATACATCCTATTTGCATAAAAAGAGTTACTTATTTAAATACTCCATTAATAAAAATGATTTTTCTTGTTTGTAGTATTGGTTTATAATTGCTAAATAGTATTTAAAAACTTGAAAATCAAACTTATGCTTTAATTTAACGTTCAGTAATTGGAATTAATGATTGTTATATAATCATATAATATAAATTTTGTGTTTTAATTGTAATTAAAAAGTTAAGAAATGCCTATATTTATTTAGTTCAATACAGAAAATAATTTACTCAATGGAAAATAGTTTTCATATCTATATATATATATATATATATATTATATGTAAAATCCAAGAACTGGATATTTAGTTAGCCTTGATTGAGGTTATGGAACGTTCATATTTATATTAGATCACCTGGTAGAAATAGATGAGAATTTGTGTAACGTTATTAGTTGGATTACAACCTGTAATTTAATTAATCTTTTCAGGTTTGTATTGTTTAGTTGTGTTATGTAAATAGTGTATTAATATGTCTTGTATATCTTTTAAAACGTTAATACGTAATCTTTTCAGATTAATAAAATCAATTATTATCCAACTTATAAATAATAAATAATTTATTATATATTAATTATTTCGTATATTGGAAACCAAAAAATATTAGCGTGTCTCACACTATCATCATATATTGCCGTTTGGAACGAAAATATGTAATGATATTTTTCTGCGTATAGAATATTTGAATGCGTATAGAACCTGTCGGCTGAGCGTGACCTAGGACAAGTCACCTCCTTGCAGAACCGTTGTCCATGAAACAGTACAGTCTCAACCATGTACTGTACCCCCAGACTCGTTCACGGGTCGTAGTGGTAGTTTTTTTTTTTTTTTATAGAATCATATATGTATTTTTTAAATCTTTATATATTTTTTGTGTGATTTTTTACAAATGCCAAAAACTCAAAAATACTCAAGCGCATTCATTTAAAAATATATGTTATGTTATTAAATTATAACAAAAACTTTTGTGTTTACTTTTTTCTCAGTTTATCTTCATTTTAAAAGTGTAGATTAAAACATACACTTACCTATTATATTCCTTTGAGAAAAGCATTTTTTTATTTTATTTGAATTCATATTGTTATTATGAATATTCTAAACTATAAAACGCATATATTGGTTTAAAGTATGATGCTGCTGCTACAGGCTGGAGAACTCTTGTTGGCTAATCATGGTAATATAGTAGTCATTTTCTGAATTTTGGTCGAGTATTTATTGACTATAGCACGAGAAGAAACTGGTTCTAGTGTTTTGTAAATTCATAAATTACCCTAGCGTGTTAAAGGTAAGATTTTTTTTTTACCTTTTTCACTGCTATTCGTTGTATAGTGTATTTTTTTTATGTACAAATTGTTCGAAATCAATTTGGTTTACTCATCTAGGACGTAAAGATGTCATTATTTTTTTTTTTAGATTAGGTCGTGGCATTTTTATTTCTTTCTCTTAGATTAAAAATAATGTATTTAGGAAATATTTGTAGCTCCAAGATTTATCCCTAAAATGAACCTCCTTATCTGTGTTTTATATATTTTTCTCTTATTTTACATTTTATTAAAAATTAGTTCTAATCTTCAATAAACTGTCACATTTTTACAAAAAAATATTATAATTTAAATCTATTATACATCGTAATGTAAATAAATTTCGTTCAGAGAATTCACTTACCTTTTTTTTAATGTACCTGGGATTTTTTAAATAGTAATTTAATTGTGGACAAAATTAGGCCCAACTTTAAAACTAGAGTAAGTACTGTTTTTGTTCACTTGTATACCTTTAAATAACTAAGATTTATTTATATATTTGTCTGCTTAAAATGAAGACCAAAGTTTTTTGATTAAAATCAATTTAAACTAAATTTTAATTATTTATAATTTTGTCTCTGGCCTAGAGAGGCTTTTATTTAATACAAGATAACACGATTAGTTTAAAAAAACTTTAATGGTCTAATATCATAAAATGACATATTTTTCATTTCTACTTCCTTTTTTCTGTATATTCTTCTTTATTTTCATTTATATTCGAATAATTACTTTAAATAAAAGAATATACAACTTTTATTGTATAAATCGTAATTTTTTTTTCTTTTAAAGCATATAAATATGTTATGAGGATTATATGGGGTAAAATAAAAATAAAAAAGATTAATAGCGGTAAGACTGGGTTTTATTGAAATCAATAATACTCTATCAATAATATCATTAGAATAAAAGAAACAACAACAGCATTTTGCAGCCTTATGACTGAACTAGACACATCCCTTTTTTTTAAAAAAAGTCAAAATGTCAATATTTTTTTTTATTTTGTACAGATAACAAAGTTATACATTTAATCACCTCTCGGCATCATCTTATAATACAACTTCTCCCATATTAATTTTATCATATAAATTTTAATAATGCCTCTTTCATAAGAAGACAGTGAAATTTTTAATAAAATTCGAAAAAACCACATTATCAGGTTGAATTGAGTTTTATAGACGTTGGCCTAATCAGAGGCGCGTGAGTGTGTATTAAATTTACTTACAAATACAAATGGATGTTTTTCGGAGAGAATGAAAAAAAAATAACAATAAAATAACATATATTACAACAGAAACATATCAAATATGTATCATTGAGATTGCAAAAAATTTTTATTTTAATATTTTTATTTTATTTTTGTAAATTCAAAAAATCGTATACTTTTCATTTGGTCACATAGAATCATTAAGTCTTATAAATACAACATTATGGGACAGTGTATAAACATACCTAACATCCTTAAATTCTAATACCACTAGATAACCGTTTCGCCATTCATTATTGTTTTTTATGATCCAGTTACATCTATATAATTTACAAAATAAATAATATTTTATATAATTAAATTTTTCGGTATACATTTGAACAAATTGTTTTTCTTTTCTTTTTTTTTTGTTGTTGTCATAATTGCATTTTATAATATAATAATAAAAGAGAGACCTTGGACATCACAATTATATATAAATATTTACATATACATATACATACATACACACACATACATATATATATTGTGGAGTTCTCGGTTTTCTCTAGTGCTATTAGAAGGGTGAGCTGCCTGCCTTGAGTGATTCCAAACGGGAATAGAAGCTAAACAGATTTATACTACTAGCTTAGTAATGACCATTCCGCCACATTTAGAAGTATTTATACATCAAAGAATGTTCCGCGATTAATTCTGTACCTCCCTAACAGTGTTGCCAGGAGTTCGTCTATTGTTCACCGTGCCAACGAGAACTCTGACAGATGACTGGTTCGTTATATACCTTTTAATTAAAAAGCTTGACTATAATTTAAAAATATGAAATATTCGTCTGCGCAATCTATGCACGGCGACACTAATTATAATGATTTATAGCTTTGATATTAAATCAACGAACATCAACTGAAAATTTCGCAAACGAAAAGTTTCGAAAAATAAATATTCGGTTCACGCCTACTGTAATATTTCTGAAATAATAATACAAAAAAAAATCGAACAAAGTTTTCTTTTTTTAATCTTAAATTATTTAAATAAAAAAGTTTTATGATAATACAAAAATAACTACAAAACACCATTGAGCTTCTATTCCTGATACCACTGATAGGCCATAAGTTACGATTGTGTACACACATATATAAATTTTTATATTTATATATATATATATATAATATTATTGCAATTACAAACGCCCCATATTAACAAACTAAATTATATTTAAATTCTTATTTTCTAACCATGAATGAGCTTCTTTGCAAAATATGACTTGATTAAATCTGACGTATACGTATTGTACAATAGTTAACATGATTTTACCTTTTATTTAAAAATAATGACTATCAATGCAATTTACAAACATTCATAGTGTTTTTTCTTCTTTTTTCCCATTTTTTTTTTTACTTTTGGATATTCATAATCATCTCAGAAGATAAAGATATTATTAAGGTAAATACATACAATATATATTTTTATTTATATAATTAGAAGAAATTCAGAATGACTTATATAATTTAATTTACAATATCAACTATATTGGGATTTCAATTACCATTAATAAAAAGAATAATTATATATTTATATATATCATATCACGTGGAATAATACCAAAGAGACAATGCCTACATAGCTATTAAACAGGTGAGAACGTATACCTTAGAGACAGTAGTCGATGATAGGCCATAGACCCATAACGGGCAATATGAAATCGAAGAATTCATTCGAAACATTACAAAAGGAAACAATTATACAAACAAGGTTCAATAGAAATATTCTACAATATTTATACAATATACAAACACGACTTGCCAATTCCAAGGTCAATGTTGAGGCTCGCAGTCAACTATACATTATGAACAACAATTGCAACACAAAATGAATTCAACGATTTCCTTTTGAACCGCCTAAAAAATTACAAACTAACATAAAATAAATATAATAAAACGAATCTATTATAATCTGAATATATCACGTGTCATTGAGTATACATATGTGTTTTACAAAGGACGCCAGCAAATGTCCTCATCACTTTAAGGCGTACTGGTAAAGGTATACATGAAGTTAGAGATCGCTATACTTTTACACTACAACTATTTACTATCACGCTCAAATAGATATGCAGCAAACTTCACTTTATACAGGAATGGCAACTGAAGGGTAATGTACACAGGATTTATATTACAACAGCCTCACGGACTATACATATTTACTTGAGAGCTGCTTGGCCAGTTCTGTATACTTGAGGAACTTGGAGTGTGGGCTTTCCTCGAAGGTTTGCTGAGGGCTCTTGGCCGGCGGGACGGCGGCGGACGTCGAAGGCCCGTTGTTGGAGGCCGGCTTGGGAGCGGGGCTCGGCGACTTGACCGGGTCCGGTATCACGCCGTCCTTCACGAAGTGCATCTTGCTCAGATGATGTCGATAGGCACCCTTCGATATGAACGGTGTGTCGCAGAAGGCGCACTTCATGATCGAATCAGCAGTGACAACGGCGTCGTTACAAGCCCAGCTGAAGGCCAGAATCGCACCAGGTGCAGTCGGGGCTGCCGAAGTTCCTGCTGCAGGAAGCGTGGAAGCCGATGTCCGCGGGGTGTGGGTTTCAGTCTTGTCGCACAGCTTCTGTAGCGCTGCTAGGGGGTGGCTGGCTCCCTTGCCGCCAGAGCTGCCGCCTTCCCCCACACCCCCTCCAGACAGGTTGTCGAACATCGAAGACAAGGCCCCCAAGCTCCCAGTCCCTTTCTTCTCGCCAGTGCTCCTCGGCGTTCCAGAACGGTCACTGCTCGCCGGGCTGCTGCTGGCTCGGCCAGGACTGGGATGTTCTCCTCGGTTGGGACTCCCAGTTGGACTCGCACTTGTTCTCTGACTTCTTTGATCGTCGTCCTCCGGAGCCGCTCTCTCGTCTTCCTGACAAATCCTCTTCGCTAGCGGTTCGTCGCTCTGATAGCTTCGCCTATCCTCGTCATCTTCGTTGCCATTTTCTATCTCTTGCTTTATAGCTACTTCTCTAGATGTCGCATCCATGGGATAATCTTCCACCTCCCTCTTTATACGAACTTCGTCTGGCTCCCTTTTTACACGGATTTCCTCATCTGGCGTCTCCCTTTTCACTCTCACATCCGCATCAGTCGAATCTTCGTGTGATGTTTTTGTCGACGGTGGTGTTTGTATCCTTTTTTCGGGGGTTGTCCTGGGAGTGTACCGGTCCTTGTCGTAATTTCTGTCTGGGGTGACAACATCCGATCTCCCTCGCTCCGAGATAGAACTGGATTCACTCCCACTCCTTTCCCGCCTATATGCATGTTGCTGATGGTGATAATTGCGTAAGAGATTCATCGTCTGAGGATCTACTAAAGGTTTTGTGTAGTCCACGCTTTCATCTATCCCCAATCTTTTGAGGATACTAGACCCCATCGGAGCCTGCCCTGGCACTCCGGGGCCAACAAATCCGGCACCGCCGTGTCGTGCCCTGGAATCAAAACTTTTTTCAATCAGTTTTTCGATTGCGTTCAAAACAGATGGGGATGAACCTTTCCCTTCTTGTTTTCCCTCTTTTGGACTCCCCGGGGTTATTGTAAGGTCTGTGGGAATCGGGGATCTTTGTCGCCGTTTTTCTTCTGATTTCATTTTGCTGCTCTCACGAAGGGCTTGAGCGACGTGAACTGAATGGGGATCTGGTATAACATTTGATGACAATAGCGCATTCTTAAGAAGGTTTTTGTGATCACCTCCGACACAGAGTCTAATATGATCAACAAAAACAGCCATGTCAATCTTTTCCTTGCATTTTTCACAAGTGATCCGTCCTGCCGAATGAAGTTCTCTGCCGTGTTTCCCCATTAACATTATCCCTTCACCATTTTTCAACTCATTTTGTGCTCGTTCTAATTCCAGTAACTTTCTGACTGGTAAAGACTTCTTTCTTTTTTCCCTCGTCTGACGCCTCCGTCCGCCTGTTTCTGTTATCGATCGCATGATGTGCTCTTTATAATGCGAGTTTTTCACCATGTGATTGCTCAGTTCTTTCAATGAACTAAACGCTTGATCGCAAACCTTACATGTGAGAACAGCACTTACGTGACTGCTAGCGGTGCTACCTCCACTACCTGGAGCACTTGCCATTCCTCCACCTACTGTAGGTGATGCCATGTTCCCACTACCCCCTGAAGATTTGGATTCGTCAGCTGACTTCCATGAAATTATTTGTTCCTGGGAGATTATATTGGTGTAATGTTGGGTTTGTTGCATATGGCTCGTCATTTCAGCTAGGGATCGGAAACTCTGCCCACACCACATACATTTCAAAATCTGTCTCGTCTGTTCGGCACCCTTTCCTAGCCATACGTCTTGTCCCCTAACCAGTTTTCTTGGGAGAGGCATGGTTTCTTTAATGAGTAGATTAAGGTCCTGGTTTTGACCGGACTTTCCATTCCCAGAAGAAACGCTGGATGGAGACGATACTGGGGTATGTTGGGGCACTGGAGGTGGGGGAGGCGGAATTATTGGAGAGGGAATGTTCACGCCACAGTGTTTGGCCTCCTTCATGTGAGTCGTCATGGCAGCAAGACTTGGAAAACTTTGCTTGCACCAGACACACTTGAGCACATCTTTCGCCTGGTCTGCTCCTTTGTTGAGCCAATGTGACTGCCAGGCGCTGTGCCTGTTAGCTCCTCCAGCTCTGAACTCGTCCCCTCCGAGCTTGCTCAATTCACTCATCTTTTCAAGAGCCTTAGTAGCGTCGCTGGGGGTGGGAGTGGGAAACCCCTTTTCAGGCATTTTAAGCTTGCCATTCCAGATCTCAGGCTGAGTGTTTCCTTTAGGCGAGAGGCTGTTAGCTGCAGCGACGGCCGCAGCAAAGTAAGGGAAGTGAGAGACCACTGGAGATGTCCAAGGTGAAACAACTGGTTTGTAATCCGATGGCCTAGAGGGCTTCTTCACTTGTGGAGTTGGAGAAAGGGATGCCTGAGAAGAGTCGTCCATGCTCCGTTTCCTGTTTGTTACAGAGAGGTCGAGGGGGCTGTTTAGTGGTATCTCTGGACTGGGCGAGACTGACTTGCTGAGGTTAAGGACTGGCGACTCGCATGTGGACCGCTTGGTCGAAAAGTCGAGGACGGTCTCTGGGGACTCTGCGGGAGAAACAGCCGGCATGAGGACTGGTGGTGACGAAGAAGATACTAGAGGCGACACGGAACCGTGAGGGGACGCCATTATCCTGTGAATGGGCTGCGGGAAGGCAGGCAAGAGTGGACTGGCGGCTGGCATGGCTCGCTCGCTGCAGACACTGTCTCGGGATGGCGATCGCGCTACAGAGGAACCTCGTGATTCCTGACCAGGGCTCAGTCCTTCCCTGTAAAAGAAAATACAACAAACAAATTAACTAAAAGTAGTAGAAGTTATCAGTAATTGACATCCTAATTAAAACCAACATAGGACATTATTAAAATATTTAAAAAGACCGTTATAAATTATTAAGTATTGCATATTTTTTATGACATAGTTTTATATTTTGACAAGCCGGTACTTAAAGACAAACAATAGCGGAGGCGTTTGTCAGTGGCTATCTTGGAAGCCGCCATTCTGTAGGCGCTGATTTACCGACCAAGGGTTCGTTTGACGTAAGGACAAAAAAAAAGTATAGAGTTAGCCTCGTCGCGAACAAAAGGAAAAGGTCTGAGGAGCTTTATTGTCTCGGTCCTCCGCGCTGGTGGACCTGGAGAGCATCGAGATCGGGACCGGGTAATTGGAGACCGATGTCAACCTGGGTCTTTATGAATAGTAAATCCTTCTTGACTATATGTTATCGGGTTATTACTACTAGTTGAGTTTTATTTAATAGAAGTAAAATATAAGCACATGTGAACGAAAAATTTAAACAATGCCGATAGTGCAGTGACGTCTAAATGTTTATTAATGACTAGGATTGAGGTAATAATAATAATAACAACCATAATAATAATTTATTATATTTATTATGATAGGTCACCTGATGGACAGTGCTGCTGGTTCTAGCGGCGGTGGGGAGGGTGCACTCGATCCTGTACTTCCTACTTCGTCTTCTCCGGATGCGGAGCCTTCTTCCTCTTGAAGACCTACTGGGGCATCTCCTTCTCCTTCCCCTGGAACAAAACAATGTTATTAGCGCTTTGAACAACACAAAAAGGAAGAGTAATGGTACAAACATAGTAGAAGAAAGCAAAACAGAGATGTGAGATAAAATTATCAGAAAGAAGTCACCTGTGGTCTAGCGGTTAGCATAACAACTATGCCCAAGGTCGCGGGTCCGCAGCCCGGCAGGTGGTCTTAGGGTTTTTAAAGGGAGTAAAACATCCTTCGTTATGTATATACCTCTACATATTTAGATATCCATAATATTATTTCATTTATATCTCCTCTATATTCGCTGACTGAAAGTATTCATTTATGCCTGGATAGACTAAGCGGAATAAAGATTTATTTTATTTTCAACTGTTCAGTTGATAGAAAATAAGAACAGTGCTGCAGGAACAAATGAACCGGTGCTATTTGGTAATAACGTACAGTAACTTACAGATTTTTATAACAGAATCTAAGCGACTTGATCGCATTATTGTTTTCGACGACGTTTGTAGATTACAGGTTGGCCTAAATTTATATCTGCAGCTTCGGTGAATAAGTTGTTGAGTCGAATTTCGTCCGGAGAGAGATAACTCTGTTGTGGGAAGCTGAATTGTTCCATTGTCGTAGTTTTCAGCTTTAAACGGAGTTGTAATATAAGCAATAACCTCATTCCAAATGCCTGATTTAGCCCCTTATTTACTACAAAAATAACACGATTACGTTTCAAGTACAATCAGCTTGTTTTGGAGAAAATTGTCCTAAACCACTTATTCACTGGGGACGTTACTGCATACCCCCTTTTAGTATAACGTTATGTTTCGATGACGACACAACTGGACTCTATCAAAACTCCTAAAAAGGCCCTTGCTCAGGCCTAGGCGCAGCTCACAAAACCAAAACCCCCGCGGGCGATGAACTGATTGTTCGATCAGGAACAGAGAACTGGGGATGACAAAGGACTCAGCTACATACGATTTAATAGATATCAGGCAATGAAAAGCGGGATAATGAGCTGAATATTCTGACGACAAATTGGCCGCTCTGTTATAGCCGTTGTAGCGTTTGTTAGAGAACCCACAACATAGCTGTGTGATCACAGAATTCCATTAGACTGCTAATAGAAACTCTAGTTATCAGAAACAAATGGAAAACTGATCCCTTTTAGACTATAATGTAATAATACCACAATCGACTGATCAACTTATAGTTAGCAATTAATCAAAAACAAGTTTGGGAGAGTTTATCTCATATAATATATTTATATAGTGTTTTTATAGAGTTTATAAAATTTATTATTATTATTATTCTTTTATTTTTCAATTGCAACTGGGCTAGTTCACATCCAGCAAATTTGTTCTGTGTTTTTCTCTTTGATGTGCAGTACCATCAAGTTTAAGTGGAACTGATCAATAGTTCTTGAGCTGGCCTCTTGGGTATTGTCATTTTAATCTTTTGCTATCAAGCCCGGGTAAAAGGGAGTAGGAAAGAGAAAGAATGAGCGGATTTTGGTTAATTTGTGTTGATGAGTGGAATGTTGAGTATTAGTTGTGAATATTTGATTTTGTGATGGGAAGGCTCATGTCGTTGTGCATTGTGTTCTCGTTGGTTCATTCGAAATAAACCAAGGAGAATTAACAATTTTTCTTCGAATTTTCGACTGTGTAGGTTGTATCTTTTAGGTGTGTGTATACGGACTTTTTTGCTGAACCCTAAAGTTCTGCTCCATATATCCAAATAGGTCTTAGTATTGTGTTATCTAAGACTACCCTCACTCTGTCTCTCTCACACACTATCTCTTATTTATTATTATCAGGTAATTAAGAAATAAAAAAAAATAATTTTTGAAAATTAGGCAGAAAATAGTAAAATTAAAAATAATTACACGAAAATCCTGAAAAGCTTAAGTGATTACATACGATAACCAAAGCAAGCTTCTAGCTTTAATACTTTAAAAAAACACATCAAGATACAGCAAAAAAGATTCGATGAAAAAAAGAGAATATCGTAAGAGAGTGACGTTTGACGGAGATCTGCCGTTAATAGTGCGTCAGTTTTTGCACGGCCCCGTCATCCGTGAGACGAGTCGTCAGGTGTCAGTCCAAAGAACTCAACTGATGGGCAGGTAGAAGTGAGCCAGGTAAAAAATGTTCCAACTTATCTTTATTAATTAGTTGCCCAATGTTTATCTCGGATGATGGATGCGAGTGGAAGGAATTGATGGTACCTATCCATCAGGGGAACCTTCCTAACCCTTGGGAAGTTTTCATCTTTTGAATGGACTTAGTACTCTCATTGAGTCAAGTAACATGGTCTAATGCACAATCCATGCTTTGTTATCAATAAAATTCACTAAAATATCGTCTAAATACTTAAAAAATTTAATGGAAATAATATTAATACTAAAACATTTTTTCTGATATCACGATCTATTTTTCAAAGTTAATAAGACTAAACTATAACAGTAATTAGATAAAATAAAAACGCCAATAATAGACAGAATTTTATACTGCAATTTGTTTTTGTTTTTTTCTAATTTCGGGTACAAAAAATATATCTTACAAATTTGAAAATTCACTCCTATCCTAAAAAATAAAAAGTTATTATTTACTAAATTAAGTAAATAGGTTTTAAAGAGCCTAATGTCAAGAAACCATTTCTGATAATATAGGATGATCTTTATGACTAACAAGCAAACATTCACAATAGTTCAGATCTTCAACCAACTGCCATCTACTTCTTTTAAAAAAAGGGAGCAATAACTTCATATTTCTTGTATGAGTGTGTGTATATGAATCAGTTAATACTAAAATGCGTAAATTAATAAAGTATAAAAAAATTGTATTTTGAATAATTTCAAAAATTCATTAACCCCAAAATCTACCGATTTTTAGATAACAAAACTATATATATATATATATATATATATATATATATATATATATATATATATATATATATATATATATATATATATATATATATATATATATATGCATATAAATATGTATATATATTAGATTTTCCAAAGGCCAACACGATAGTGTGATCAAATTGGTTAAAACGGGTTCAAACCGCTGAAGGTGTATTTCCGTACAGGAGAAAAAACTAGTTCATCCGAACGGAATTGCTGAAGAACGAGGAACGTAGTTTCCCTGAGTTTGTCAGATTGAGAAGACCAGCAAATCTACAAGGACTTTAACAGGAATAATGATAATGATCGATTTTGAGGTTAATTTTGCTCCTGAACATATAGGAAAATGTTACACGCCTCGTTTTTCCTACTATAGTGCTCATATAGTTCGCTATTTTCACGACTGTGAAGGTTCAAATGATTCACAAACAAAGTATGTTCAAATGATTTCAACTCATCATTTTACGTTTAGGTATTTGTATATATATATATATATATATATATATATATATATATATATATATATATATATATATATATATATAGGATACATATACTACTGATGAGGGACAGAGAAGGAAGAGACGAAGAGTTTGGCAGACACGACCGCTCGACCAATGACAGTAGAAATGATAAATCTTTTGGAGCTATCTGTGACTGGGATAAAATTATTGTCCAGTTGTGTCCAGTCAGCTCTGGAGCCAGGTATCGGTAAATCAACCTCCTTTTTCGGGGAGTGAGAAAGAGAGAGGGAGTGAGGGAGAGAGAGAGAAGTGGGAGAGAAAGAGGGAGAGAGAGCGAGTGGGAGAGAAAGAGAGAGAGAGAGAGAGAGAGAGAGTGTGAGGGGGGGTGGAGGGAAAGAGGGAGAGAGTCGACATTTTTTCTTTCAGCTTGGGTTGGGATTTATGTGCCATCCTTACTTTTATCGGCCTAACTTGCTCCGTCCTCTGGTAAACTGTACGCTTCTAATCGATAAGCGGCCCTTCGGTATGCTTCAAGTCTTAGCAGAGTGAAACATCGCAAACAATAAGCGAATTTCCAAACTGATACGATAAGAAAAACCGATTTATTTGAGATCGAAAAGGTTCTAAAGTTCAATCAACAAGAAAAGTCATACTTCTCAATAATAAGATTGATTTAGAAGACTATATTATAATTATATTGATAAATAAATATCTTCTTCTTCGGCCTTAGTCAAAATATCTACACAATAAAAGAAAAAAGAAAACCCTACCACTACGAAGGGTCGCATACTGGCTTCAGTGTGTTCTAGAGACTGCACTGTTTCTAGGACAAGGGTTGTGCAAGGAAGTGATTTGTCCGTGTTCGCCCTCAACCACAATGTTTTTCCTACTATTAAGGGATATTTACCAATATCTATTAAATTTTATTATTCTTTTGATACAAGCGGAATAGATCAGTTGGCGTTTCGCAAGGTCCCTAATTTACGGATGTGGCATTTTATTTACTCTGCTAGCAGCCGAGGATGGATCCTGTATGATCTGGAGACTCTCCTGGGGCTCACTCAGCCAACTCGTATCCTAGAAAAATTACGCTTTCTTCCACTGATTCCAAGATCCTTCAAGTATTTTTAGTTTTATTTTTATATCACAATCATACAATCCTGGGTATGAGGATCATACCACCATACTAAGGATCATACCACCATACTAAGCATCATACCAGCCTTCTATAGATGGTTCCGACAACTGCCTCGCTTTGTTGCAACTATCATCCTGTTAGGAGTCCCAAGTTTTTTTTTTTTTAGTTTATATTATATTATAATTTTTGTTAATTGGAGATAGGCTAAAACTTCTCCCAATCAGCTCATATGCAGTAGTCATTGATTTTTTTTTTTTTTTTTGTGAAATATTAAACAGATAACAAACAAGAGAGACAAAGAGCAAACAAGAGACTGGTTACTAAAGAGAGCGAGCTAGCAGTTTGTCTTAATTCAGGGGATGAAGTGAGATAGATTGGAGGGCTATAATTAAGGAGGCCACACTTAGCACTGGGTTACCGGCGATACCCCCCTCCTCTCATCAATCCCACGTCAAGGAATTGCCATTCCACCCGTGATGAAGACTGCTTGGTCTAGAGATGATGATGGCAGCGTCTCTTTTAGATTGGCCTAATTTTTAAGGAGGAAATAAGTTCGCACGACTTAGACTTCGAATTGGTTACGTCCATCTAGAGCTTATTATGAATACCAGAAAAAAGTGGAACTTGAATATCGTAAATTCAAAGCCTCTTACAATACTAGACATATTTATTGGATTACAGATACATTCGAACATTTACACAACCTTAATATTTTGACTTATAATTAAGACTACACTAATTAATATTAATATATTTATGGGGAAGATAATGGTCCGGGTTGAGGCCAAAAATGTATCTTATATAAGGTAAACTGTTTATTGGAAATCCGACGTTTCGACCCACATTGCAGGTCTTCTTCAGGGCTAGTAAGATCGGGAGTTGACACTAGAATGATATCAGTCTATGTACACTGTTGGATGTTGCTTAAGTCGATCTATGAACATTTACATACAGACAGGACTCTATAATTAATCATTAAAATCATAAAGAAAGATATTTCTCAGAATTATTTTCATAATTTGAATCCTATCTCATTTATTTCACTAGTAAATTGCATAAATCAAATGACATAGTTCTGAAAAATTCAATTTATATCTTCGTTTCAAACTGTTTCATAGTAGTTATAAAACATTTATCAAGGGAAAAAAAGTATTTCACTCCTGAATAATTATAATTTTTATTTATTTATTTTATAATTTATAATTAATGTTTTTATTTTGGTATTGAGCTCGTTATTATAGTAATAATGCAATATTTATTACGAGAAAACAACGGTATTTCTCTGATAAATAAATTTATTATTTTTAATTTTCTTTATGAATTAAACTTTGGTTTTTGTTTTGAGCCTGTTATTATAGTAACAATAAATATTTATTAAGTAAAGAAAACGAAATTTTGTCGTTGAATCAATTCATTATTTTATCTGTACCCTGGAGGTAAAATATTGCCACATATTTGCTATTTTTGCATATATTCAGGATAGCCACTTCCGTAATTTTGAACTGTTAAAATTTGTTTCTTCCTTATTCATAAAAAACAGCTTAAAAACAATGGCTCACATCATTTTATTGGCATCCATAAGTGATGAGTATTGAGAAATAGTGATCATAGTATTTATTTATGACAATTTACCTAAAATGTAACCTATTTTGCGGACACGTTATCCTTTGGCTCCGGATAATGTAGGCGTAGAATTGAATTTAAACTAAAACAGTCTAGTAATAAGAGACAATTCGTTAATTACAGAACCTGAGTATTCATGAATAATTGTATTTAGGATTATGTACAATTGAAAATACAGAAAAATAAATAAGCCGATCTGATGCAAAATGACTGATATAACTACATGGAGATGCATTTCTACTATTTCTACATGGATGCATGGAGAAAGCGTATTGAAACACCAGTCGGGCTCGAGACACATGAACAAATGTCCCAACCAAATGCTCAATGACAAATCTACTCCGTGTAGGAGGAACCTCTACAAGGGAGACAATCAAAGCGAGCTCCGTTCATCGACAAGAACAAATTCCGAAGGATATTGACAATATTCCCTGATCGGTGTCAGGTGGGAGGGAAAATGGGGGCGAAATGGATAAAAGAGAACAAGAGGGGAAAAAATTGGTCCATTTGTCGCGTGTCATCTCGGCGATCACTCAGGGGGAAGCTTTGAATATCTGATGCAGTCCCGGGTCGCTCCGTATTAATTGTGTATTCAGTCTGTTCTTAGGGTCATCCTGAGGGTTGATCCATCCTTCATACCACTACATTAGGATCCTCTGGGCAGGTTTCAAACGCAATTAAAAGTCACCATTAAGTATAGTTCTCTATGGATTGTCCTGAAAAACAAAACTGAGAGTTCTGTGCTGACTAATTGAGGCAATCCTTGTTATGAGTGCCAAGAACAAAGTAATTGAAAAAAAAACAATTAAAAAAAAATACAAATATCCATAATTCTAAAATACATAAATTAAATAACGATGAATTAAATGATTCTGCCACTGAGAAAATACAAATATAATTACCTTAACCACTACAACTCATGAAGAAGTTCGGGTTAGAGACTGTACTGTATCGCTCATCCTCCAGGTTTTCTCCTCTATTTTGAGTATCCACCTTATAGTGACTGTGTGAGACCCAGGAGAGTCCCGGACCCCAAAGCATCCATCCCCAGTTGTTAGCATATTAAATAAAATCAGCTAAGGACCTTCAGCACAGCGCTCTACCACTGACCCACTCCACTCATTGAGGAATTACATAGGAAATATGCACTCATGCATAAACACATGCCCTTTAGGTCTCTCATTAATTTATTTATACAATCTAATCTTTTTCAGATCCCTGAATTTCTATATAAGTGATAATTGAAGAAAACCAATGATATCTGTTCCCCAGGTAGTCGCTTCGATTTGAGTCAAAAGTTTAAAAATGCAAGTTATCGTGAGCTTAAGTATGGAAAAGAGTTAAATTAAGTTAAATTCTTCTAAATTCCATAGTTAAATTCTCTTTTCCATGCTAGAGCTCATGATAACTTGTATTTTTGGAAAATATTAAAAAAGAAATGAATGAAAAGTTAAAACTTGTTGAGACTCAATTCGCAGCGACCAAACCAATACTAGATCGTGCTGAAGAATCTTAAATAAAGTAGTTGCAATCTGAACGGGTTATTTCGGAGCATGATCTCCGAGGAAGGATGGGTGGCAGACTAAACCGTGAAGATGGATAGTTAACAGGGACCATGTGTACTTTATAGCCATCAGCTGTTGAGGCAGATGTCTGCTGCGTCATCTTCAAACATCGATTTTTTTCTCAATGATAATCGAACATGTGGCAGTCGCGATCCTCAAGGATTTAGTTTATGGTACTTAAAGAAGAGAGTATGCTCCGGAAAGACTTGAGGAGGTCACTACCCAACTAAAGAAAAAGCAATCAGTCAAGGATAAATGATACATTATTGCAAGGATCCAAGACAGAAAAAATGTCATCAAAACAGAAACAACTATACAGTCAACTGTTTCATCAGTTCACAATAACTACTATAGGAGAAAAAGAATATTACAACATTAATGCAGATCATCTTACATTAATGTCAAAATCGGGAAAACATCCATCTTCTGTAGGTATCAAACCATTCCAAGCCATCTACTGAAGGAAACGAAAGGTAATATAACAAATTTTCAAATTGAAATTTGTCCTATTATTAACACTCTTTGTTTTCATAAAGATGAATTGTAAAGATTTTGTTTTATTTTATTTTATATTTAAAATGGCATGATATTTGTGCACCGGAAGTAAAGGACACCATATCCACAAAATAGTTAATAATTAGGTAAATTGGCATTAATAAATACTATGCATATTACTTCGAATTACTTATCAATGCCAACAACAAAAACGAACAATTTTTTCAAAGCCTTTTATAAAGTAACGAAGAAAAAAATGTTAATGGTTCTAATGTATAGAAAGTTTACTATACTGAACAAACACAAAAACGTAAAATGGTGTCCTATACCTTCGCGGTACATATTTATCAGTTCTTTTGGTGTTTGAATTTTCAAACTAACATCACTAGTCAATTTTCAATTACGATGTTATGTCTATTCATTTCTTTGACTACTTGGTTAGATATTATAGATATCATTTTACAACATGAACATAAGCAATCCGTAAGACAGTAGTGATGCTGGAACATTCAGTTATCATAGTATGGTTTAGTATCATGAAGTGACTAGCAGTTTTATAACTATTAAAGAGCGTCATTAATAGACATTACATATTCCATTAACAGCATAGTAACAATTAATCATCCTCCAGAATAGTGACCGACCTTCAAGTAAGTTGCTCGATGCAGTCAAAATATGAATAGAACTTAAAAATCTTACGGAGCAGTAACAACGCTGAGGAGTTGCCTAACCAGGGGGTCATGATCGTGCAGACAGTTGTGAATAGAAGAGACAGGCTGGGTCGCAGGCTGGCTGGCTGGGGTACGCCTGAAATTATAATTTCCGAAGGCCTGACCCCCGATGTTTGATTGCCCGCCCGTCCGGGAGAAGGCTGCCAGTCAAAGTGTCCATCAAGAGTCAGCCTGTCCGCTGGTTGATGGAGTTATTAGCGGGCGAGGTCTTCGGGGATACCTTCCTACACGCCGTAGAGGAAACCCGGTTATAACGACTCCGCCGGAGCTTAGTAATCATTTTCTAGAGGCACCTTGGAAAAAAAAATTAATCAATCGGATTTTTTTTTTCGATTTTTTTTAATAAACAAAATCATAATCAAGGTTCATGAAAAAAAGATGGAACATAATTTTTTTCAATGAAATAAGAAATTATCAATTTTATTTTCAATAAAAATCAATAATTGTTAAGATATGGTAGGAAAAGCACTTTTTATTTTAACATCGGAAATTTTATAAATATACTATTTAATTTATAATTTTTTTGTTTATTGTCTGTTTGTTTGTTTATAGTTATAGTTTATAACAATAAACTTGAACTGACCTTCCAAATAACAAAAGATACATACAACAAAAAATCTCTTTCTTGGGGATCCAAAATTACACACTACAAGACAGTGGTTAAGCCAGAAGCACTAAATGCAGCAGAAACACTAAACATGAACTTCAAAGGTCAACTTGAGCTAAAGGAAAGGCAAATTTTAAGGAAAATCATAGGACCAAAATTTCAAGATAATAAGATGGTATACATCAAGAATGAAACTTTGTACAAGAAAATTGAAAAACTTTCAGATACTATGCGAAAAAGGAGAATAAATGTATATGGTCATCTTCTTAGAATGAACCCTAACAGACTAACCAAACAAATCTTTGACTTTTTCCGTAACCGCAAAACAAAACCCAACTGGTTTAAAGAAACTGAGAAAGACCTAGCAGAATTAAATGTTTCAGAAAACTCACTAATCAATCGAACATCTAAATTAATTACTAAATATAAAAGCATAAGGTTCCAAGACAAATCTACACAAAAATCCAAACCCATCATTTCGGATGAAGAGAGGAAAAGAAGATCAGAAAGAATGATGAAATACTGCGTACTAAGAAAAGAACTACACACAAAGAAATGATCGAACCAACGTACCTCAAAGAGGGTGAAACGAACAAAAAAAAATAACACAACTATTATTTATTTAAAAAAATAAAAACCTGTGCCACTACGACCCACGAAGAATATTGGGTTCAGTAATTAACCAAATTTTAAATATTCGTAAAGATTTTAATAAAGAATAGTCATAAGGATGCAGTAGCATAAAAAGATTGTCAGTATTATATATATAATTTGTATAGAGGGATAAAGCGTCCTTTTTAAAATTGTATATTAATATAAAATTGTCATAAATATAGCAATGCGACTGCAGAGTAACTATTTAATCGAACCATTAAAACGGTGGAAATACCAGCATGCATATTTGTAATTTTTTTTCTCGAATAGCTGTTTCAGTTATTGAGAATATTTGAGGCTTGTTAAAAATGTTTAAGTTTACTAAGTTCGAAAAAAAAAATTAAGAAAATTGCATACATTATTTATTTTTTCTAATTAAATTTCAGTCTGCGAGCATTTTTAGAAGGGCATTTTAGTCCGAGAATAAAAAAAAAATTAAGTAAGGCATAAAAAATTAGATATATAAATATATATATGGTGAGGTGTTGTACTTTTGTTCAATAAATTTTACAACTTTCTGTATTTAAATAGCATTTCCCTGAGAGTATGATTATCATCTTCAATTTTTTTTTCATCCGGATTTTTTTAAATTAATAAAATATAATCCTCAGATATGTGGTAACTCCTATCAAGCAGGAAGGACGGCAAATCCCTTAGGATTCGCGATACTGAATAAAAATTTTAACGAGCTAAAATTCAAATAGCCGAAGCCCTATGCTAATTTATTTTCTAAGTGGGTGTGGAATATAAGTATGAGAATGATTTGTTCCGATGGCCGTCGGAAGATTGAGAGCCCAGAGGTCGTAAATAACTGAAATGGTGGCCAGAAGTTTTCTCTGGAAATTCAGAATTACCTTTCATGAATAGTTAACGCATTCCTTAATTTCCATAAGTCCATAAAACATTTTAATACGTTGTGAATCACCCGCCATCCCTTGGAAATGGTCCAAGTCTTATTCGGAATAAAAATGAAAATTTTAGGAAAGATTTATTCCAAGCGTAACAGCAGAATCACTTTATTGATGATGTTACTAGCCTCAGGGAGCGAGCAGCAAATAGTGTCATTTCAAGTTAGTGGAATAGAAAGAAATTTGAATTGCACAATATTTTTCCTTCGATGCAATTAATTTTTAAACCTTAAGTAATTCATTATGATGGGCTTGTAAAGTTGCTGAGCTTAGTAACGAACGAATTCTTAAAAAGATAATGAGCTGACTTGGAAGCGTCTGAGGGTTAGACCGAGGCGTAGGTGGGAGGATTGCGTTAAGATGAGTGACGGATTTGTATTTGGGCAGTAGTCCACCCAGCCTTTGACGAAAGTTTGTAAGTAGAGAGTGGTGTCATCTGCATTAAGTCTTAGGGTTCGTTAACCTTTATTATCATTAAATAATTCATAGTTAGCTCCAAATGTGAATGGTCGCTACATAAAAAAAAATTAAAAACAAAAATAATGGGACTAATTCAACTAATAAGAGTAAATTCTTAAAACAATATTTTAGTTAATAAACGGATGACACCATAATCTGGTACCGACTTACAATTTCTGAAAAAGTACATCCATACTTGGAACATGAAAAAAATATCAGGACAAATATAAATTTCAATGTATAGGAAATCTTTTTACATTCATTTAGCTTATTTTCAATCTTTAGCCTCTCATTTATAATATAATAAATGTAAGAATAAGTTATGTGGTGTTTTTAAATTAAAATTATTCCTCAAATTCTTACTTTTTAAAATACCAAATTAACGCGTTGAATTTTCATTTAAGCAATTATGGACTGTATTGTCTTCCAAGATGTGCCGTAACTGTAATTTTCTAAATTTTTACATTTAGGGAAAATATGAACAGTTATTTTTGAAAGTGGTTTAAGTGCATTTGGATATTAAAAAAAAATCGTTTATCCTTTTAAATGATTTCAATGGTTATTATGTCATAATAAAATTTAAAAGTTGTTAAGGGTTTAAATGGAATAGCTAAGTGCTAAGTGAACACATTAGCCGTGTTGGCTGTATTTTTAACGTATTCCAAATGGAAACTTTTAAATATCGCGAATTTAAAAAAGATGGGCTTATAAAACTATCAAAAATAACAGCTCATGTGTAATTTAATGATATCAGAGGGCAATGGTCGAAGAATCGCTTACTATGACTCAAGAGTACAGCCGGAAACACTAACTCCACCACTGATGGCCACCCAGCCGTTGTAATGAATGGTCACAAATTTGACTCAATACAGTCAGGTAGAGGCGCCTCCCGCTGACGGATGACTGCCGATATGTTAGCTATGTATCGACGCCGCTAGGAAGACAGATTATCGATATTTGTCGCTATCGAAGTGATGGACTATCGCTCCACCCGACCTCCCATCGCCTGATAAACAACCTCCCATCACTCACTCTCTCAACCCTTCAACTGATTCCAATTTGACGATAAGGGCCGGGCTATTGTTTTTGAGGGAGTCATTGTCACCAGGAGGGCCAAGATAAAGAACTCGAGGAACCTTTGTGAAGCCCAGGGCGCCTTGAATTCTTCACCTTAATTAAAACTGAGGACGGCTGAGGAAGTTGGTGGATCCCGAGAGACTGATAGTATTATTGCCCGGAGTGCCTACGGCCTAAAAGTCCTTCCTACTGATATGAAAGGGTTCCAAACCGTTTGAGGCATTTAAGATGGTGTCTATGTTGTAATACAAAGTTGTATTGTTACTTCGTGTCAGGAAGGCACAAAACGTGTATTCGATTCCTTGTATAGCCCGAAATAACGTTATCGAAGCTTCATTAATAAGGACTTATTTATATTCTGAAGTAAATAATTTGAATTTATATATTCCTCCCCCAGCTCTCTAACTATTCCTTCTTGATTTCCGTTTATTCCAGCGTTTTCTATTGATCAAAAATCATTTATATAGATCTTGGGTACAATGGTGGACTATATAATCCTAAACCTATTATTTTAAAACTACTAAAATTTATAATATTGAACAGAACTTTAACATTGATAAACAAACGTTGAATTTTCATTTATACAATTACGGGCAGTAAAAATAATAAATTAATCGGCGGAGGAGGAGGTCAGTACCTGTAATTGTGCTACAACCCGGAGCACCGTAAAAAATAATGAAAATTAAAATGAAATGAAGTTTCTTTTTTTCTTCATATAATTGACAATAAAAAATAAATTAACTAAATTTCTGAACGACGTTACATCGGACCTTATCAAGAGTTGAAGTTAACGCATAAATGTACGCAATCCCACAGAAACCTACAACAAACGTAGCACGCTTAACAGAATAGACTGGTAACAATGGTAATGTAAGCATCGCTCTGGACAATAGAAAGAAGTCGAGAAAGACCAATCACCTCAAGAACTGGAGGGAGAAGGAATGGGAAGAGAAGACACTGAGGAGGAGAGGGGGAGACGGTAGCAAGTGGGAAAGGGTGCACTACCGGATTTGCATACAAGACGTTTAATGGTTGGCCAGGAAGGCACCATCTTGAGCTGTGGAGGGGGAAGGGCTCGCCCAATGGGCTCCCGTCTCCGCTGCAACTCTAATTGCATTGATTTATCATCCCATTGTAGAGTCGTGACTAGTTCACTTCTTCTAAGGACGTCATTGAAGAATGCGACTCCCTACCAAGCCCTAGTCCTGTCTCTTGTAGCCGCTCTCCGCTGTGTCTCCCCGGCCGGCAGAGACCTTAATAAACTAGACTAGTAAGATGTATCTGGCCTCGTAAATACATTGAATATATATAGATGTATTATTTATGTAGTAAAAAAAATATTGCATGTACTTTTTTGAAGTGAGTCCAGAAATAAAAAAATAAAATAAACCAAATCACTACTATAGAAGATAGAATTAATTAAACTACTGAAAAACTAATCCAATATATTATACAGAATAATATAGTTTTTTAAATATTAATTTTAACATCTCAGATCCTTTAAGATAAACAAAAAATTATTTTAATTCGATCCGAAAATAAATATACATTTTAACTTTCATACAACAATCCTAATTTTAATCATTTAATTGATAACTTTTAATTTTTTCGTATTTATTTTTTATATTTAGGGACAGCTTCATTATTCTGGAAAATATATCTATGCTTGAAAGTAAGAAGAAGGAATCATTTTTCTAGACAAAGTTCCAAAAAAAGTAAAAAATAAAAATTTCGGTATTGGTAAAGCAGAAATGATAGTATTGGAATTATATAATTAATCATTAGAAACTTTTTAAAAGGTAGAAACTTTTTTCATTTTAAATTATGTCATTCTTACCATAAAAATTAAAAATATGACTTCTTAAACTTATGACTATATATTTATGATATATATTTTTTTTATTTTTATACAAGGTGGAAATCTCAATAGACACCTGAGGCCAAAAATCTTCAGATAGAGTGGGGCTCCAACCCACTAAAACCACCTTGTGCAACAACTGAGCTAGCCCAACAAGTCGCTACTCTTTCATGTGGAAAATTAATATATGATGACATTAAATAAAATAATGTCATCGTATCATATTGTGAAACTGGATTATGAGAAATGTCGTTCCAAAATTGAAAAAGCTTCAACCAATACAATTGATAGGAAACTACAGGCCTAAGCAAATTTTCGAGTTATGTCGTTGTTCTTTTGAAGGAGCGATATGAGATTAATTATTATATCTGCACTAATTTAACTTAAATTATGACAAAACATAATAATGTAAACTCTTGAATAATCCAGCATTTGTAATAACAAATTTTTTTTAACTTAAGTATCATCTATAATTTGTCTGTCATTTGGTCAAAAATGATAGTTGTTCGAGACAATTGGTAGTTTTGGAATTAGGGTTTACAGTAACGATCATAAGAGCGCTTAATCGCCTTTATTCAAAATAATTAATATTTCCACTTTTACTATATCTTTCGATTTTACAATTCATCTTCGATTATTTATGCTTGGCCGTGTCCATTATATACTACTAAGCCAACTATTTATCACACCATCTCCCTTAACCTCACTTCCCACAGTAGAAATAGCACAATCACCGCAAAACACTTAGCGGACGAGACATAAGGCGAAACGAATCGTAGCAGCTGTTACAAAGTAACAACTGACGAATGCTAGCTTCTGTCGAGTTTAATCGCCATCCTTGTGATCCCAAGGAGCTGGCAAACAGGCGCAAGGACAAATTAGATATCCCAAAAAATAATATAAAAATCAACTCCTGCCAGTCTCTCGACCTAGTCAACAATTATATCTAGGATCTCTATCGTAGAGAGATTTCGGATACTCCGCTTCTGAAGGCTGGACACATATTATTTCTGTAAGTGATGTTATTCTTAGAGCGTTGCTTTATTGGACCCAGCCCACTTCAACCTAGTGCCAAGAGTGCTGGTGGCCACAGACAACAATGATGGTGGCTGCAATGATGTTGAAGATAAATCATAGAATGGCTACAATTATGAGTAAAGAAAAACAACAGTACAACCTTCAAAGAGAAAGCGAATGTAGATCGACTCAAGTGGTCCAATGTGGCCAATAAAGTTAATAACAATAATGAGTTGAGAGAATGGTCGTAAACCAATGTAGAAATGTAATATATTTACTGGAAAAGTTTACATAATTTTGCTATATGTTGTATTTTTAAAAGATGGTTAGGATACAAATAAATAGCATGTTTAGTATATACACTTTGGAAAATCAAAAAATAAGTGCGATGTGTTGTTTTCTAGTTGACTTCGTATTCGTATGGTTAACGATTACTTCGGATTAATAATAATGTATATGAGACGTTGAGGATAAAAATCGGATAAAATCTAATTTCAAAAATTTACTGTTAAATATTTTTCGCTCGTTTTTTCAAACAATGCTTTATGCTTCTTTAAACTTATGGATCTAAAACCAAGAGAAATAAAGTGGCAAAGTGCCAAGACTTTTTACGGATGTCTAATTTTTACATGAATTTCTTTAAGATTAGGTTTGAGTACCAAATCCATGAGTAACCTCACATATCGTCGTATCAAAACAATTCCGCCAATCTACGACTTTTGGTGAAAATGAGTTAGTAACGGTAACGCAGGTAACGAATTACACACTTTTAAAAAAGTTTTCAAGGTTGAACGCAAGGAAGTGCTGCAATTAGTAATTGAAGATAATATAACACATGGCTCGGTTTTTATTCTCTCCTGTAAAATCGCCCAAAGTGTAGATAGGCGGTATGGTTTTGACAGCGGCGATATGTATAATGTGAGACGTTCAGTATCAAAAGCCGATGACTCAAAAATTTCAAAACGATTTCATATTAGGTCTAACACGACACTTTGACGGCTTATTTCTCAAGATTTTAGTCCGGTCCTCAACTCGAAGTTTCGGGAGCATTTTAGAAATTCTTTAATTATCCGCTTCTTAATGCGCCTTTTATAATGCATATTTTACAGAACTCAATTTATAGAAAAATTTAGGAGATCCTCAGACAGGCAGGTGTTATATCAAGGACAGAGTATATCAGACAGGCTAGAAAAGGCTGACATGGAGGGATATAGAAAAAGCTGCCGAAAAGTGAAACACCTGTGCCAGGACTCGGATATTTATGGAGGCTGGACTAATGAGCTGCACAGATAGCCAGACCATAAATTCCCCGCCCCCCCCCCTTAACCCTTTCTGGGGAATTAATGCGCTTGAGACTTCTAATGAGGCCCGGCGAGAGGAATCCTATATAGTCTTTTTATATTGACACTGCAAGGTGGGCTCTATCTGATATATACCAGGGAGTACCTCATTGTTCTGGGCCTTGTGTTCAGTCCACTGTTGTACTTACTGTTTGTGCGGCCCTGAGCCTCGAGCCACACTTATAAGGATACAAGTGGATTTAAACAATAAATGCATTTAATTTAATTCGACAAACCTGTTAAGACATGAAAGCATTAACGTTTGAAGAAGGAACTGGGTCCCAAATAAGGTATGAAATAAAAATACTACTGATTTTGTTCAGCTGAAAGATAAACGATTTAGAAAATGTAAATACTGATTTATTCTACATAATTATCACAAAATAAAAAACAGCCGCCATTTATTTTATAAGAAGAAGAGTATAGTTACGTTAACTCTTTTCAGAAAAGTACATTCTCTGTATCAGAAATTGAGATTAAGAAATAATCCCATTTTGGGATAATTATGATTGTACGGGAACATGCAGAAAAGCCACCTTAGGATTTGATTTGAATGGTGTGTTATCTCAGAAAAGAAAAGAAAGGTTGTCCAATTTAATTTTCCTTCAGAATGCTGAAGGAAAACCACGGAAAAGGTGGATAGAAGAGTTGAGGAAAGTATGCATGGTCATGGTCTGAGAGAGGAAGGTATACAAGACAGAAGAAAATTGGTGGTTGAAAGATTATTGTAAGGGTCTGTTAATGTTCAGAAAAAGGCAATTTTTATGAATAGAATGTTGTCTAAGTTGGACAAGGATGATAGACGCATCAATATAATATCGTTATTTGAATGAGAAGAATGTGTTTATGTTTACTGCAATAATGATTGTAATACTATGCGTATTGATTAAGAGTCGATAACGATGAGAATAAAACTCCCATTTTCGGATAATGATGAATGCAGGGGGACCTACAGAAGAGCCATGTGTAAACTGGAGCATAGCAATGTATGAGTGAGGTTGTGAGGTAGTGAGGTAGGGGCGGCTCATCACTCAGCCCCGGCTAATTGATAAATTATGACGGATTGGCTGCCATTTTTACACAACGGGATCTGGCGGGAATAAATCTGGCGGGGGCGGGAAATATGTTTGTCGCTGATGTTGGAGCGGGCGTCCATCAGGGTGATATAGTGCCCAATGTCCGCTCTCTTCTACTATATCAGTCAGTCCTCCGCCATTTTGTTAATATTGTTCTTGCTTTATGGCACTCGTATCGATCCTCCTCGGGTCACTTGGCGGTACATCCACGCGATGTCGTTCGTCTCATTCCAGAAACAAAACCGCAATGGTATTAACATAAACAAGTATTATTTATATTTATAAATAAAATGAAAAATGTAAAACAGTGGAAAAAACATGAAAGTACAATTGTATGTAATGCACACGTACGGATCATGCAGAACAATAAACGTCCTTCGTGAAGGGGGAAAATTTATATGAATATGAGGCGTTTCAATTTCAAAACTCAACATTTTCATTCCTTTAGTCTAGCAACTTTGTTTAACACGGGCCTTAGCTGCTTCATCTCTCAAGGTTTTAAACCGTTCCTGAATGAAGCTTCGGGAGGATAACCATCCCATGACTAAACAAGTGAAAAATCGAGATTTGGAAATTGGGGTTTCTCACCTAATATTTAGTATGTCCATAACAGCTACTGGCCTTAAATCATATTGATGATAAATGAGTGGTTCCAATCTAACATTTAGTAAACTTTAAAAAAAATTGTTTACATCGCAGCTATATTGTACCTACGTATCTATAGAATAAAAAATAATTCATATTAGGGCTTGCATCATCCACCAAACCTTTCTATAACCCGGGTTCTAACCCGTATGATGAAAAATCCTTCGAAGATCATCATAGTTCTCTACCTGAATACAGAAATCAATATATTTACCACTACTTACTTGCTCTGAAGTTGGTAATTTGTTACGGAATATAACCATATCCACTTATATCCAATAGTAGTTAGCTGCTATTGATTCCTATTCTGATACCCAAAACCTATCATAGTAAGATAAGGATGGGCAAGAATTCATCATTGTGATTCTACCAGGCGTTTTCTTAGCTAGTCGTGGTAGATATTAGTAAATAAGGCACTAAAATCTATATAAATTACCACGAATCTGTTCTTATTTCCACTCATTCATTATTAGAGTCTATCAAGAATAAAAGATTCCATTGAGAAGGACGGGGATTTAAAAAAAAAAAAATCTCAGAAAAGACAATTAGCCAAGCAACATATTCCTGGATGCATAAGGCAATAACCTAAACTTGAATCATTTCATATGGATATTTTTCTTTTTATATTGATATCCAAACCTGTCAAGCATAAACAATTAATAAATTGTAAAGAGGATTGACTGTCAGTTCATTGAAACCAAATGACAAAGAAAGGCATGAACTAAAACAATACTAACATCCACATTCTTTTTAGTAACGTGGAAATTAAAACAAATCATATTCACTCACGTATTAAGTGTATTCTTTCCTTCAGTAGTAAGATTTCTGTATCAGGTTACAACAACATCCAAAAGGAATTTTTCTTATGAACAGGCGACACTCAGAATTCCTTTCTATACACTCAGTGAGCTATGGTGGTCACGACAGTAAACTCACAACACGTTCAGATACAAGTTCAATCTTACCATTGTATTAGAGTCCGAAGGAAGCCACGTACCGTTTCGTCTCAACCGTTAAAGGCACCTGACACAAGGTCGACCGGTCAGGAACACTATGAGACGAAACTGGTGTAAGGAAGGAAACGAGAAGTAAAAAATGGAAAAAGGAAGGTCCTTAAGAGCGTGGAATTGTTCAGTGAGTTATTTTTTTTTCAAGATGGCGACCATAAAGCTGGGCCAATGAAAAAAAAAATCGTGTTTTAGTTTAAACGTGAAATGACTGAGTATGATACGTGCCGGCGATTTGAGCTCGGTAATTGGCGATGTACAGCACACACCTGACACCGGGAATCACGTAGCCACAAACGTGACGGACTCCCGCGCCCGCGAATACTTCAACCAATTAGAGCTCCGCTCTCGGGCCTACCTGTTGATCTCGCGGGGAAACGAGAAAAACTCGCGGAACACGTAGATCACGGGCGACGGGTAACGTGATCTTTGTCAACTCATCACCGTACTCCACCGGGTGCAGCTATCTCGCAGTTCCAGAAACCTCCTTCTGTCAATGATGTCTTCGGTCATAGTGATTCCGGTTGATGGATCCGCCATTCTTTAAAAAATAAAAATAAAACACCTACATCTCCACCTAACATCACTCACTATGAAGCCAAAATACATTTAATTTATGAGATAGAAATGGTCCGATTGGAGGCCAAAAAATTTCTTTTAAGTAGGGAGAACTGTTTATCGAAGAGCCAACGGTTAGACTCACATTGCAGATCTTCTTCAGGGCAAAATATACAAAATACAGACAGTGAAAATTACAAATGGCCAATATTAAAGCTTAAAATATATAAGCACCGAGGTATCTGAGTGGTGTAAAATAAAGATGGGGAGGAACCTGAGATATAGATACAAAGCAAGGGGAATAAATGTAGAGATGTATAACTAAGTGTATAGATTAATAACTAAGCGACAAAAAAGGTAATAAAAAAAGTAATAATATAACAAAAATAAACGAATATATAAAAATAATGTAAGAAGAATAAGGGAGGTAATACAGATAAATCTAATAGGAATGGCGGAATAAAAAGATACAATGGCGGACATGAAGAATTATTACCAATAAATCTAATTGAGATGGAGACATTTTTTGATCTCCGCTCGAACCATTTTTTTAAGGTCAACTATTATTATTCAAGTTACATTTAATTATTTAGAAAATTAGTTATCATACTTCGGAAAGCAGGAAATTAAAACCCAATAAGTTGCTAGATATGTAATAGACATACCCATATATATATAAAGTTTCGAAAAAATTGAAATGGTAATCTAGTGATAATAATTTTTTTTGTATTGTTATTCAATCCTTCTGGGGCTCAACTAGTCCCTAAACTGATCAGCCTTAATTGAGGGAAAACCTGGCGGTTAAGGCCTAATCAACTCCCTTGGTATACACGTACACGTACAGTGTACACGTACTTATCCTATTTTCACCTAACACAACAGAACCAACAAGAAATATGAGATATTTCAACTTATCAAATGAAAAGTAGAACCGTAAAAATGAGGAAAATGGAAGTCGCTAGAAACAACCAGTTCTAGAGTCCGTCAGTTTTATTTTTTAATCAAATAAATTAGTAGCATAAATTAACTGAACACCCTATTCCTTAGTTCATAATTATTATTGCAATGGCTGTAACTCCTGTAGCCTTAGCCAATCGGAATTATTGGTAGTCAGGTTGTAAATCATCGAATCGAACGATTACAGAATAACTAGTTTTCTGAAAGAATCGGAAAGGCTCTATCGCGTGACGGAGATTTCTTCTCGCGAAAGAAAAAAAAATGTAATCAACTTAATTTGAAAATAAATAAACTTAATAAATGACTCGGTTCTAAGCATTAGATTTAAGATTTACTCTGACGTCAGAGATTAAAAATCGGTCCATATAAATAAAAATAGATACGCATTCACAACAATCTGGAATTTACGTATTAATTAGCCTGAATAAATTTCTTTGACATGAGTAATAATATAACGTGTGACAAAATCTACAACTTTTATTTTATAAGTGCATACTTCAAATTATGTGAATCTAATACACGAGTTATCTGTTTTTGTTTTTTTTAATTTATAGATATATACATAAATATTTAAGTTTGAAAAATCTCGAATGTTAGCGCTGATGAACAGAAATTCTTAATAAAATCATACCCGTCTCTTCATGATAAAAAAACTTAACCTGTAAATATAATGTAATATGGAGATCATATTTTATTATATACATTTATTCTTCCTTCTGGGTCTCAACTCATCTTTATAAAGAGGTTAACCTTAATTGGAGTAAAACCTGGCGGTTGAGGTTGATCACGGCCTGATCAGCTCCTTGGACAACCGTTGTCCTTGAACCAGTGCAGTCTATACCCCGTACTGAACCCCAGACCCTTCATGCCTTGGAGGGGTCCATTTTTTGTTTCTTATTTAAATATTAATATATTCGTTCATTAAACTAGAGTTCCATTCTGTGCCCCGGATTTAAATTAGGGTTGGGGAGCTGAGGTGGTATTATAAAAGACAGGGGATGTGTGAAATAATTAGTAATGTCGAGTAGACCACCGCTGAGTGACTGAGTGTCAGCCTGACAGCCGGGTCGATACTGGCGCAGTCTTAGCAATGTCGGAATTAATTCTGCAAACCTTGTCTCTTTTCTGTCTTTATCCCCTCTCTTCTGCGCAACTTGATTAAATTCAGTAAATTTTCCAAGGCGAGGAGATTTTTTTTTCTAAATTATTAATAATCTGTTGCCACGGACCTGAAATTGGAAACAGTTTTTGCTGTAATTGTTTTAAAAAAACAACACTAAACAAGCATCCATGAGGACTGGCGACAGAAGTGGAAACTCATAACTCTGAAAGTGTTCTATTTTTTAAATTTATAAATCAATTATATCCTGAATTAATTAAAATTAAATTACTAAAATTAGTTTGGTTTTCGCATATATTGACACTCCGAAAAGTATTGAAATA